>BSYR01000010.1:6252500-7502500 GCA_030270665.1 Hibiscus trionum | reverse complement strand
GGTAGAGGACTTCCTTGAGATTTTCATGGATGATTTTTCCGTCTTTGGAGATGATTTTGAGAGCTGCCTCGGCAATCTTCAAAAGGTACTTGAAAGATGTGAAAAAGCTAATCTTGTTCTAAATTGGGAAAAATGCCATTTTATGGTAGATGAAGGGATAGTTCTAGGCCATAAGATTAGCTGCCGTGGGATAGAAGTCGACAGGGCTAAGATTGAAGTCATAGAGAAGCTGCCGCCGCCAACAACAGTCAAGGGCATTAGAAGTTTTTTAGGGCATGCGGGTTTTTATCGGAGATTCATCGCAAATTTCTCAAAAATCACCAAGCCCTTATGTCATCTTTTGGAACAGAACCGACCCTTTGACTTTAATGAAGAATGTACTGAAGCATTCAAGGTTCTGAAGGAAAAGTTAGTGACAGCCCCAATAGTACAGCCACCAGACTGGACACAGCCATTCGAGATCATGTGTGATGCTAGTGACTATGCTGTCGGGGCAGCACTTGGGCAGCGCAGAGACAGGCTGTTTCACGTCATATATTATGCTAGCAAAACATTAAATGATGCCCAAGTGAACTATACCACCACAGAAAAGGAGCTGTTAGCTGTGGTGTTCTCCATCGACAAGTTTCGTTCTTACATACTTGGAACGAAAGTAATAATACACACCGACCATTCTGCCCTCAAGTATTTGTTCGCAAAGAAGGACGCAAAACCTAGGTTGATACGATGGATATTGCTATTACAAGAGTTCGACCTTGAAATTAAGGACAAAAAGGGGACAAAAAATCAGGTGGCAGACCACTTGTCGAGGTTGGAGACAGGACAGAGTCTACCGTTAGATGAGACACACATACTGGAAACCTTCCCAGATGAGCAGCTCTTTGCTGCCGCAATCGCTGTCGCGACAGCCATGGCGGCAGGTAAGTCTTCTAACCTTCCCTGGTATGCTGATTTCGTTAATTTTATAGTTAACGGAATATTACCTTCTGATCTTAATTATCAAGCAAGGAAGAGGTTCCAAAATGATGTTAAACATTATTATTGGGACGAACCTCTTCTTTTCAAAATGTGCGCAGATCAGGTTATAAGAAGGTGTGTACCACAAGAAGAACAAGAAGACATTCTCCATCACTGTCATGCGTCACAATATGGAGGTCACTTAGGAGGCAATAAAACTGCTGCCAAGGTGCTGCAGTCAGGGTTCTACTGGCCGACACTTTATAAAGATGCACAAGAATTTTACAAAAGCTGTGACAGGTGCCAGCGGACAGGTAACATCTCGAGGAGAAACGAGATGCCACTGCAGAATATTCTAGAAGTCGAGATCTTCGACGTTTGGGGGATTGATTTTATGGGACCATTCCCATCTTCATGTGGAAATTTGTACATCCTCCTAGCAGTGGATTATGTCTCCAAGTGGGTTGAAGCAATCGCAACTCAAAAGAATGATGCCAAAACAGTCCAAAAGTTTTTGCACAAAAACATTTTTTCTAGATTTGGCATTCCTAGGGCGATTATCAGTGATGAGGGGAGACATTTTGATAATAGGGTAATTGCTGCTGCCCTAAAGAAATATGGTGTCAAGCACAGGATCGCGACAGCATACCACCCACAGACCAATGGACAGGCTGAGATTTCCAATAGGGAAGTGAAGAACATCCTTGAAAAGATGGTTAAACCAACTAGGAAAGATTGGTCTTTACTTCTGAATGATGCATTATGGGCATACCGGACAGCTTTCAAGACTCCATTGGGAATGTCTCCATTCCGACTGATTTATGGGAAAACCTGTCACTTGCCTGTCGAGATCGAGCACAAAGCATATTGGGCAATCAAGGCAGTGAATATGGACTTGGACAAGGCCGGCCAGAAAAGGTTATTAGATCTAAACGAGATTGAAGAATTACGGACAATGGCCTACGACAACGCAAGGATTTACAAGGAAAAGACCAAGAAGTGGCACGACAAGAAACTGCTGCCACGACAGTTCTGCCCAGGGCAGCTTGTGTTGTTATTTAATTCTAGACTTAAACTCTTCCCAGGAAAGCTAAAGTCTAGATGGTCTGGCCCGTTTCAAGTAGTTCAAGTTTTTCCCCATGGTGTCATCACAATTCAATCATTAAAAGACGGGCACCAATTCAAAGTCAATGGACAACGACTCAAGCATCATCAGGGGACTGAAGCCCCAGGAATTCAGGAAGTGGTTACTTTAGGAGATGCCCCACAAGGCAACCCTAATTTAACCTAAGTTTTATTTTTATTATTATTATTATTATTTATTAGGAATTAGGTTTATTTTATTCGAATAATGTTTTGTTTTTCTAATTTCAGTTTTTAGGAAATAAAGGAGTCAAGAAGAAAAAAAAAAGAAGTGGCCCAAACCCACCGCCCATCCACCAGCCCAATAAAGCCCATTTATGATAACCTGTCGTTTCAGCTGCCGGCGCAGACGGACTTGACAGGCTGTCAACAGTTTGACACTGCAGACGCAGAAGCGTGCGGCAGACGCACAGCAGACGCATAAATGCGTGTCAGACGCGTCAGACACGCTACATCCAATCTGCCGCCCCGTTATTCCCGCCTGCCGTTGAGGGATTAAATGGGCAGCCCCTCGACCGCTATATAAACCCCTTCTAATTTTTCTCTCTTGTTATTTTTCTCCTCTAGTTTTATTTGTTTTCTCTCTTTCACAGCCCCTGCAACCAATATGTCGTCGAGACAAACCCGCCATAACACTACTGCCGCTTCTTCGTCAGCAGCAGCATCCCCCTTCGCCAACAAGGAACTATGGGAGGAGCGTGGCTTCATTTACAACAGAGATGCCCCCCATATGGGACTCAGGCCGTTCATTGTGAAGGCCATAATGGCACAGCTGTGGGAGGACTTTGCCGAGCAGCCGGCAGAGCTAAATGATACTTTGGTCCGGGAGTTCTACGAGGCTGTCGACAGCAAAACGGCGACGTCTGTCATTGTCCGAGGAGTGGAAGTGCCCTTTACAGCAAACAGCATCAACCATATGTCCGGCCTGTTCTTTGGCCCCGATGATGATGCTCACCAACAATTTCTGGACACTCTCGACGCTGCTGCCTATGATGCCATCATGGTGGAGCTAACAGAGGCTGGTACGACATGGACCACCAGCAAGAAGAACCCCCACTCCGTCAATAGGGGGCAGCTCCTCCCCGAAGCAAAACTGTGGAACGCTTTCATCAAAAAGCGTATCCTGCCCTCGTCCCACCATACGACAGTCAACTGACAGCGGCTGGCCCTCATTCACTCTATCATGCATGACAGGCCCATCAATGTGGGCAAGTACATGAGGGACATCATCATTGATTGTGCCTTCCGTTCAGACTCACGACTCTGCCTGCCGTTCACCATCACCGCCCTCTGCCGCTGTGCTACCGTACTAGAGAGACCCTCTGACAAAATCAAGACGGGCAGTGGCTGGACTGACAACAACATCTCCAGCCTCTTGGAGGTCATAGTCGTATCACCCATCAACGCTTTCGACCCAAATGCCCCTCCTGCTGACTCCGATGATGAACCTGCCACCAACCCTGCCCCAGATGCTGCCGCCGACACCACTCCGACAGACCAGTCTGCCAACATCCTGGCTGCAATTCTACGGGTAGAGGAGCGCCAAATGGGTTTGATGACTTTTATCCGCGACTTCTCAAATGCAACGGTAAATTTCATTACTAATACTTTACATTATTCGGATGTCATCTTCCCCACCTTCCCATCCCATTATTTCCATATCCCCTCCCCCACACCTACACCACCTGTTTCCCCCCATACCCATTCTGCCACTTCCACACCATCCCCTGCCCAGACGGCAGCCGGCAACTCTCCGGCAGACACCTCCCCTTGAGGAACCAAAAGACCTGCCACTGATGACAGCCCTCTTCTCCGGAGGAATTTGGAGAGGGACTTTACGAGGGTGAAAAGAATTAAGCACGTGGCAGACAAGAAACGGCTGCCCAAAGCCAGCACCACCACTAGCAGCAGCCGGGATAGCAACATCAGTTCTGACGTCCGGCTAGTGGAGTAACCTGCCCCTCAACCTGCCGATGAAACTGCCCCTCCACATGCCGATGATCCTGCCGCTCAACCTGCTATTGAACCTGCCCAGCCTCCCCCACAGCGCAGACGCCGCCATCAGATCTGAGTCAGCAGCAGCAGCGAGGACAGCGACTGAAAATTTAAGTTTTTATTTTCTTTTATTGCTGCCTGCTTTTATCTTTTGTGATGTACTTCTCTTTTCATGTTTTTGTTTCATGTCATTTTGCATTGAGGGCAATGCAACCCTTGAGTTTGGGGGTGGCAACCCTCCATCATTAATGGAGTCTTAAGTACATCTTTTTATTATTTTTTGTGTCTTTTATTTATTTAATTTATGTTCTTAAAAAAAAATCAGAAAAGATTAAACTGTTGGCTTAAAACTGTGAAGTTAACTTACCTATCATGAAATCTATGTCGTGGCAGCATCTTTAGGACAGGTTAAAGAGAAGTTTAGAGCCTTTCTATAGTTCTGAAAACTTAAACACCATTGTGACTGTTATACTGCTTAGATTTCTTTTAGCCAAACTAGAATAGGAAAGCTTAGCACTTAGAGTAGAAAAGAGACTAGAATCTCAGGAAACCTAGAGGTGCCTACCACTGGCTCTAGGCAGATAACCAGAGAAAAACTTCTAGAGGTGCCTATCACCGGCTCTAGACAGTTAACTAGAGGTGCCTGAAATACTGGCTCTAGTAAAAGAGAAGAAATTTGAAAAAAGGAAATAACTAGATGTGCCCAATTCTGGCTCTAGTAAGAAAAAGAAAGAAAACAGTCTCGTAGGAAAAACTCTAAACAAGCTAAAGTCAAATATTCTAGTGAAACTAAGAGAGTCTTGGCATATAACTGTTCACAAGCATGCACACACTGCACGAGAGCTATAGGGAGATTCCGGACAGATCCTAATCTTTCCGACAGGTTGCTACCGCCATAGAGAATGAGCGACGGGTAAAGGACAGTTCACTGTTTGAAAGCCAACACAAAAATCTTCATCTTTCTTTTAGGTTTAAATTGCTTGAGGACAAGCAAAAACTTGAGTTTGGGGGTGTGTTGAGTGTGTAAAAGTTCTATTATTTACACCCTTTTTAACCCATATTTCTGCTGCATTCAAGCATAATTGCATTGCATTTAGGTTAGTTTTCAATAAAACATCACAATTATATAAAAGGCACGGATTCTACTAAAAGATGGCGTATTTTGCAGGTAGCTGCCATGGTTGACGATGAAGGCAGGCGCAGGGCAGATAAGCAGAAGAGCTGAACTGGACAAGCAGCCGAAGAAGAACGAACCTGTCATGGACCTGTCGTGACAGCAAGGTGACAGCAGACTTATGAAGAGGAAAAGTAAAGTGGATCTCGATAGATAGAGAAAAATCTGCTCGTCTGTCGTATGGAAGCCAAATATTTTTCCAAGCCCCGGATCAAAAGATATGTCAAGCCAAAGCTCAAGGAGAAGAAATTCCTAGAAACAAGGATGCGGCTGGAAAGTAGGAGACTTTAGAGATTTAGTCTTTATTAGAATCTTACTTTTAATTAAAGTTGTAATCCTTGTTACCTTAGATAACTTGAGCCCAAAGCTTATATAAGGGCATAGATTAAACCTAGGGCAGAACCGATTACCCCATAACCGAAACTAAACCCCCCTGTCGTCCACCCGTCACCGACATGTTCTAAATCCCCCTAGGGCTACGGGTTGTTTTGTAAAGTAGTTGCAAGGGTTGCTTTGTTTTAGGATTTTTCAAGTTCAATAAAATAAACTTCAAGTTCTTTTATCTTGGTTTTAATATCTTGCAAGAGCATCGGGAGAGCATTGTGAGGTTATCCATTTACTTAGCATCGGGAGAGTTAAGTATACGAAAGAGATAAGAGCGCGTTCTCTAGTTTATAGTTGAACCATCTCGTGCCTAGGGATAGGGCGAGGTTAAGTGGCTAAGGAAGAATTCATACACATCGGTGTTCATCCTTCGGTTCACGCCGGGAGGTATCATCAAAGACGTGATCATCGACAGACTTGTGCCTGGGGATAGGGCAAGGTAGATCTGGGATTCTTGCCAAGCTTGAAGTACGGAGTTAGTGTTCGCTGCCGCGACAGCTAACGGACAGCCGCCGCGACAGGTGCTGTCGGCGACAGGCGCGACGACAGAACTGGAGATCCTAAGCAGTTCAATACCTGCACTACTGAGCAACTCAATACCAGCCCATTCTCTCTATCTTGATTTCTCAATCCTTTATTTTACGTTTTTACCTTATTATTCTCGTGACAACTCTTAATTATTTCCTTTACTTTCGTGCAGTAAACAAGGTGAAGTCATTAGCCCAATCCCTGTGGAGACGACATCCGATACTTCGTATCACTTTACTACTTGCGTCGTGTACACTTGCACTACAATTGCGATAGATTATTTTACACGCAACAAGAGTACACAAGGATATCATCGATGAACACCACAACGAACTTATCCAAGAACTCATGAACCACCCTATTCATCATATCCATGAAAGCAGCAGGAGCATTCGTCAAACCAAACGGCATTACTAGAAATTCATAATGTCCATATCTCATTCAAAAAGCTATTTTCGGCATATCCACATCCTTAACCTTCAACTGATAATATCTTGACCGTAGATATATCTTTGAGAACACAGCCGCTCCACGAAACTAATCGAATAGATCATCAATCCTTGATAAAGAGTACTTATTCTTGATAGTCAACTTATTCAGCTGACGGTAATCAATGCACATTCTCATTGTGCCATCTTGCTTCTTAACAAATAAGATCGGTGCACCCCAAGGTGACACGCTAGGCCGAATAGAGCCTCGATCAAGCAACTCCTGAAGTTGCGTCTTCAGCTCTTTTAACTCCTTAGGTTCCATTCGATAGGGAGCGATTGACACAGGAGATGTGTTCTCATACAACTCACTTCCCTACTCAACCTCCTAACTAGGCGGCAAACCAAGCAACTCATACGAAAATACCCAAGGGAATTCACACACTGTGGGGTGGTTTTGTTGTTGTGATGTTGCTGGAGGTATGGGGCATGTTTATGTTGCTTTTTGATGTTAATTGATGTTTAGAAAAGGTTAGAAGTGAAGTGGTTTTCTCTCTCAATTGTGCTATTATTGTTTTGAAAACTATCAAAATGAATTTTGATGAGATTAATTTGGCAATGTGGTTTGATTTGTTGTTTGAGCATGGCTGTAAAGCATGTGAGTTGGTTGTTAAACTTGGTTTGAATAGTGATGCATGAATTAATATTCCTTGAGAGTATGTGTGTTGTTGGTTTGCGTCTTTAAGGCAATGTTCGGCATTTTGACCTTGAAGGTGATGCATTTTAACATGATATATTGGCATAGATGATGTAAATATTACCGGATATATTGATTGATCAATAGGATGTAGAGTGCACTATAAACTAAAATTCGTACATGCTCTTGGTATTTGTCCCAAAGAGAGAGACCAATTATGGGCATTCCATTGGAGTAGGACTTGGTGAAACATCCAAGCTTTTTGGCAACAAGAGTTATTGCCATGAGACCGATGATGGGCATTCCATCGGAGTAGGACTTGGTGAAACATCCAAGTTTTTTGGCAACAAGAGTTCTTGCCACGAGACCGATGAGGGGCATACCATCGGGGTAGAACTTGAGGAAATACTCAAGCTTTTGGGCGGAAGTAGAGACCGCCATGTGAGTATGGTGTTGGTATAAGCCACCGGAAGTAGAATACGTACTCAACCGTACTCACCCTTTTAGATTTGAACCGTTTTCCAGACCGATCCTGTTCAGACTCAAAACATCTAGGCCCAAATTTGGGGTGTTACAATTTTAACAAGCAAAACTTAGGAAAAATAAACCTATTCGGGATTGGATTGATTAAACCTTATTTATAACATAATTTAACATCCAAAATACATTAGAAAACCATCTCAAAATAGAGCCCAATTAATCACCATGAAAATCATAAAGATCTCTTCCAAAATCTTGAGTTTTAAGCCAATTTCTTGTTTCTAACATTAAAACCTATTAAAAATCATTAATAAAATATTGATAACTTGGGAATTTCATTAAAGAACTGATCATTAGAGGAGAAGGACGAAGCTTACCTCTAATGGATGATTTCTCCTTGATTTGGGCAAGTTTTCTTGAAAATTCAATGTAGAAATCAAGTGGATTTGATGAGGAATTGATTAGGAATCAAAGAGTGATTGAAATCTCATCAAATGAAGTAGAAATCAAAGTGTATTTGCTGGAGAAAAAAGTGTTTGGTTGAAAGGATTTTGAGAGAAAATGAAATAAGGGAAAATTTGTGAAAAGTAGTTATGAAAAGTCAACGGTGGTTTTCTATTTTAATCACCTTTATTTTCTTTAATTAAAACATTAATTAAATCACCCAAATTAAGGAAAAATCTGATGAAAACATTTTGGTAAAATTAGCTCCTTAAAGATTCTAAGATTCAATCCTTTACAAAACAGTCACTACTAAACTTTGCAAAAATTGCGATTTGGTCACTATACCAAAATGTAGTATTTCCAAACCTTATTTTGTAAAATTGATTTCACCATTCCCTTATATATATTAAATGAGGATTTTTAGGTATTTTTCTATATTTTTAAAGCATCCCGAACTAGGTGTTCCCCAAAACCCCCTCTTAGATTCGAACCGTTTCCCAGACCGATCCGGTTTAGACTCTAAACATCTAGGCCCAAATTTGGGGTGTTACAAACAGCCCCAATTGTATAGCCACCAGACTGGAGTTTGCCATTCGAAATTATGTGTGATGCCAGTGACTATGCTGTAGGGGCATCAATTGGGCAGAGGAAGGACAAACTGTTCCACGTAATTTACTACGCCAGCAAAACACTAAACGATGCCCAAGTGAACTACCCCACAACAGAAAAGGAACTGTTAGCAGTGATGTTTTTAATTGAGAAGTTCCATTCATACATACTTGGAACGAAGGTGGTGGTCCATACAGACCACTCAACACTGAAGTATCTGTTCGCTAAAAAAGATGCAAAGCCTAGACTGATACGTTGGATTCTGCTGCTGCAAGAGTTCGACATTGAAATCAAGGATAAAAAGGGGACAAAAAACCAAGTTGTGGACCACTTGTCAAGATTGGAGATGGGAAAAAGTCTACCGACAGACAAGACTCACATACTGGAGACTTACCATGACGAGCAGCTGTTTGCTGCCACAAGCACTCCCGCGACAGCCATGGCGGCAGGTAAGTTTCCTGAACTTCCTTAGTATGTTGATTTCGTTAATTACATAGTAAGCGGAATATTACCTCCATAACTTAATTACCAAGCAAGGAAGAGGTTCCAAAATGATGTTAATCATTATTATTGGGACGAATCTCTTCTTTTCAAACATTGTGCAGATCATATCATAAGGAGGTGTGTACCACAGGATGAACAGGAAGTCGTGCTTCACCACTGCCATGCTTACCCATATGAAGGACATTTAGGTGGAAACAAAATCGCTGCCAAGGTTTTGCAATCTGGTTTTTAGTTGCCCTCATTGTTCAAGGATGCCCAAGCATTCTACAAAGGCTGTGACAAGTGCCAACGGACTGGAAACAACTCAAGAAGACAGGAGATGCCACTGCAAAACATTTTAGAAGTCGAGATCTTCGATGTATGGGGGATTGATTTCATGGGACCATTCCCAACATCATGTGGGAATCTATATATCCTACTGGCAGTGGACTATGTGTCCAAATGGGTTGAAGCGATCGCCACACAGAAAAACGATGCCAAGACTGTTCAGAGATTTCTGCACAGAAACATTTTTTCCAGGTTTAGCATACCTAAGGCGATCATCAGTGATGAAGGGAGACATTTCGACAATAGGGTAATTACTGTTGCCTTAAGAAAATATGGCGTAAAGCATCGGATCGCAACATCATATCACCCACAGACCAATGGACAGGCCGAAATATCCAACATGGAAGTAAAGAACATTCTTGAGAAGATGGTTAAACCTACTCGAAAGGACTGGTCTTTACACCTCAATGATGCACTCTGGGCCTACAGAACAACATTTAAGACACCATTGGGAATGTCACCCTACAGGCTGATATATGGAAAAACATGCCATTTACCTGTTGAGATAGAGCACAGAGCTTACTGGGTTATCAAAGCAGTGAACATGGACTTAGATAAGGCAGGAAAAAAGATTTTACTTGACTTGAATGAAATTGAAGAAATTCGAGTAACGACCTACGACAATGCAAGGATTTACAAGGACAATACCAAAAGGTGGCATGACAAGAAGTTGCTCCCACGATAGTTCTGCCAGGGCAGCTTGTGTTGTTATTTAACTCTAGGTTGAAACTTTTCTCAAGGAAGCTTAAATCTAGATGGTCCGGCCTATTCCAAGTTGTGCAAGTTTTTCCTCATGGTGCCATCACGATCAAATCCTTAAAATACGGGCACCAATTTAAAGTCAACGGACAGAGGCTAAAACATTATCAGGGGACTGAAGCCCCAAGAATGCAGGAAGTGGTTACTTTAGGAGATGCCCCTCAAGGCATCCCTAATTTAACTTAATTTTATTTTTTTTATTTTTTTAATTATGTATTTTATTTATTCGGAAATTAGAATTATTTTATTTTTAGGAACTATGTTTTTTATTTTTAATTATTTTTAGGAAATAAGGGAAACAAGGAGAGGAGAAGAAGTGAACCAACCCACCATCCCAACAGCAGCCCAAAAAGCCCAAAGGAGAAGACTGTCGTCACAGCCTGTAACAGTTGTCGCGACAGACGCGGAAAATACAGCCTGTCACCATGCTGTCGCGGCAGACACGCAAACGCGTAACAGACGCGTATCAGACACGGAAACGCGTGATAGACACGTCAGAAACCGCGTAACAACTGGCCCCGTTATTCTCGCCTGCTGTTACAGCTCCAACGGGCAACAAACCATTCATCTATAAAAACCCCATTTTACTATTTATTTTTCACCTCACTTTTACTCTCTCAACTTTCTTTCTCTCTAGATCTCAAATTTCTTTCATTTTCCACAGCCTTGCAACTATGAGTACCAGAAAAACACCACGAAGTGCAGCCTCCAGCTCTGCCGCAGCAGCCGACACACCCAGCCACGATACCATCCCTAACTGCTTCGCCTCCACTGATTGTGCCGACAGATATCACCGCTCCTTCCAGAAGAGGGAGATGTGGGAAGAGAGAGGGTTCCTTTACAGCAAACGTACGGACGAACTCGGGCTCGAACCGTTGATAGCTCAAAAAATCAAAGCCCTCAAATGGCAGATGTTTGCTGCCCAGCCAGAGGAGATGAATGTCACGTTTGTCAGAGAATTTTACATTGCTGTCGACAGCAAGGATACGAAGACCATGACAGTTCGAGGTAAGGAATTTACTTTCGAGCCTCAATACATCAATACCCTCTATGGCATCTATGTCAGCAAAAGGGAGAATGAACACAACAGGTTCGTGGAAAGTCTATCGCTGGCATACTACGATGCTGTCATGGCAGAGGTAACAGAAGAAGGGACTGAGTGGAATACCGACCCCAAGCATCGGTGGACGGTGAAACGCACTCAACTCACTCCCGAGGCCAAACTTTGGAACCACTTCGTGAAAAAGAGGATCATGCCTTCTTCCTATAATAGCACGGTCGACCGACCCAGGTTAGCTCTCGTTCATTCAATTTTAAATGAGAGACCCATTAATGTCGGCCGATATATACAAGAGGGAATTTTGGAGTGTGCCCTTCGACCATCGGGACCCCTTGCCTTCTCGTACCTCATCACCGAGATCTGTTGCGGCAACAATGTACCTGAATTCCACGAAGATTTCAAGGTTTGAGGGAAGGGATGGACGGAGCGCAACATATTCAACTTAATGGAACTGAAAGCAGCCACACCTCTCTCCTTCTTCAACCCATCTGCCGCAGCAGAAGAGCAAGCCGACCCCACTCAACCAGAATCTATTGCAGCAGAGGAGCAGCAGCCAACAGCAGCAGCCCCTCCAGTAGACTCCTGCACTCAAATTCTAGCCACACTTCAAAAGATGGAGGAACGACAACTTGGTCTGATGAGTTTTGTCAGAGACATCATGGAAGCCACTGCACATTTTATTCAAAACAATTTAAATTTTGCAAGTGTACAATTTCCTGCTTTCCCAGAGCAATACTTCGCTGCCCCTACACCTGCCCATACTCCTACTCCTGCTGCCACGCCAAAAACACCCTCTGCTGCATCCACTCCAACCCCGGCCGCGATGGCTGAAGGCGGCAGCCACACCGCCACTGCCTCTGCCAGAGGAGATAAACGAAAGGAGCCGTTGCTTGAACTTGATGAAGACTACTTTGCCGGGTTCTCTTCATCCTCCATCTAGCAATAATCTGATGGAGAGCCCTCTGTCAAAAGAAACCTTTCCAAGGAGTTCACTCCGATGAAAAGGCAGAAGCCCAACACTGGTGAAGGATTATCTGGGCAGGGCAAGTCTGCCCGCAGCATAAGCAGTAGCAGTAGCATCAGCTCATCTGATGAGGTAGAAGTGCTGGAAAAGCCACCCTAGATCTCACCCACTCGTATCCAGCCCCCAAGGGAAGCCAAGAAGAAAACTGCCTCCGCCTCTCCGAGCACTCTACCGGCACCGACAATGAAGGTCAGCCCGCCGGCAGCTACAGATTAGCAGCAGCAGCAGCGATGACAGCACCTGAAATTAAGTTCCTATCTTATTTTCGCTGTTCTGCTGTTTTATTATTATTGTGATGTATTTTGTTTTTATTTCTCATCTCTGTCATCATGCATTGAGGGCAATGCAACCCTCAAGTTTGGGGGTGGCATCCCTCCAGTAATGAAGTGTCTTTTATGTTTAAAAATTGTGTCTATGTGTTTAGTTTATTTTTTCTTAAAAAAACAAAAAAAAAACATTTGGCTTAAGTCTTTGAACTTAACTTACCCGCCGCGACATATGCTGTTGTGACAGTGCCTTTAGGAAATTTTAGGATCTGTTTAGAGCCTTGCTATGATTCTACTCTGTACAACACTCTTTGTGACTATTATGCTTTATAGATTACTTCAGTACACTAGAATAGGAATGTTTACCCACTTGAAATTTGCCCTAGAGGTGCCTATCACTGGCTCTAGGAAAACAATAAAAGAAAGAAAATTATTCAGACTCAGTTGCATGCAAAACTGCCTTGCACTTATTTTAGGAGATTTCTTGTTGAGCTCAGTTAGAAAAAAGTAAAGGAGCCTAAGAATTGCCTCCAGAAAAGATGCAGTTAATTCAAGAGTCAGAAAAAACTAAATGAGCCTAAGAATTGCCTCCAGAAAAAATTGAATTGGCATAACCTCATGTTTGTAAGCATAACTATTCTGATATACTAAGGTAGTCTAGATGCATAGTTGTTCACAAAACCCACACACACTACACAAGAATTATAGCACGGTTCCGAATGAATCCTGAAATACCCGACAAGGTATTGCTCTTGATAGAATATAAGTGGTGGGTAATGTAGGGTTCACTGATTTAAGCCAAAACAAAAAAAAAATATTTCATTTTAGTTAGGTAATATTTGCTTGAGGGCAAGAAAGAACTTGATTTTGGGGGTGTGTCGAGTGAGTAAAAGTTCTATATTTTACCCTTTATTTAACTCATATTTCTGCTGCATTCAAGCATAATTCATTGCATTTAGGTACAGCTTCACATATACATCACAATTATATAAAATGGCATAGTTGCTACTGATTTTGGTTACTTTTGCAGGTAGCTGCTGTAGCAGACTCAGGGTAGTGAAGAAGCAAAGCTGGAACACAGGACGTAAGTCGAGAAGGACGACGCTGCCGTGGCAACTGCCGTGGCAACCAATGACGACATCAATGGTGAAGGGAAAGTGAAGTGCAGCTCGACAGATAGAGGAAATTAAGCCGGTTTGTCGTGAGCCACTCCTATATTTTTCTGAGCCCTAGATCATAATGAAGGCCAAGCCCAAAGTTCAAGGAAGAAACCCAAAGCAAGAAAAGAGGACGAATTAAAGACATCTACTCTAAAGATTTAGTCTTAATTAGAGTTGTACTTTAGTTTGAACTTGTATTCTTACCTTATTAGAAAACTTGAACCCAAGGCCTATATAAAGGCATGTAATTCGACCTAGGGAAGGATATCTTATTCTCTAGCCGTCTTCCCCAAAACCCAAGTCGTTTTCCCCTTTCTCATCATGTTCTAAACTTCCCCTAGGGCTAAGGGTTGATTCTGTAAAGTAGTTGCAAGGATTGTACTGTTTTAGGATTTTTCTGTTAAATAAAATAAACTTCAAGTTTGATTATTCTGGTTTTCAACATCTTGCAAACGTATCAGGAGAGTATTGTGAGATTATTCATTTACTTAATATCGGGAGAGTTGAGTATACGAAAGGAATAAGTACGAGTTGTCCAGTTTATGGTTGAACTATCTTGGACCTAGGGATAGGACGAGGTTAAGTGGCTAAGGAAGAATTCAACAACATCAGTGTTCATCCTTCGATTCACGCCGGGCGATATCATCTAAGACGTGTTCATCGACAGATTTGGACCTAGGGATAGGAGAAGTCACAGCAGGGATTCTTGCCAAGCTTGAAGTACAGAGTTGTGTGATCGTTGCCGCAACAACAACAGACTGTTGCCGCCGCAGGTGCTACCGCGACACGGGCGACGACAGAACAGGAAGTTCTATACAGTTTAACACCTGGACTACCGAGCAAATCAATACCGGCCTATTTCTTTACCCTGAATATTTTAATCTTTTATCTTCAGTATTCTTCATTATTCCTCCACAAACAATTAAACTCTCTTTTTTCTCTCTTGTGCAGCAATCCAAGAATAAAGCTATTTCCACTCCTTGTGGATTCAACATCCGATACTTCGTGTACCACTTTACTACTTGCGTCGTGTACACTTGCACTCTATTGCGATAGACTATTTTACACACAACAGGGACGAATCAATAGTGGATTGATTGGAAATCCTTAGTGGGAAGCTAAGGTAGTGGATGTAGACCTTGGTTAGAAGGTTGAACCACCATAAATCATCTTGTTTTTATCAATTTTAGCTTCCACACCTCTATCACCGAGAATCCCACATCTCCACCACTTGGCGAGCAAGAACGATTGAAGAAATCGAGCACCAAAAAACACAACAATTGTTATTAGAGCTTGTCTCAATTAAAGAGGATTAACATCCTATTGAGAAGATATGGTAAGCTCGATCAACTTTTCAAACAACCGGCTCAATGGCGCAATCTATCGACAAACAGCCCTTCTTCGACGGAACACATTATACCCATTTGAAAACAAGGATGAAGTTCTTCATAAAGTCAAAGGACTACAAGCTTTGGGACATAGTAGAAGGTGGTTTGTTCGTGCCTCAACAAATCAAGGCGGATTGGAGTGCCGACGATCGCAAGAAGATGGAGCTTAATTGCAAAGCCTTGCACATCCTATTTTGTGCATTTGGCCCATACATCTATGAGAAGATGTCTTCTTGTAAGAGTGCGAAGGAAGTTTGGGACAAGCTGGAAGTTACATACGAGGGGACAAACGAAGTAAAGGAGACCAAGATCGGGCTCCTCAACCTAGCGTATGAAAACTTCAAGATGGATACGGAAGAGGAGATTGAGAAGATGTTTGATAGGTTCTCCATCATCACCAATGGACTTGTCCGAAAGAGAAACTTGTCCAAAAGCTCATCTACTCCCTTCTCGAGTCATAGAACTCAAAAAGGACCACCATCATCGAAGCCAAGAATCTCAAAACTTTGAAGCTTGATGAGCTCATGGGGTCTCTTCTCACTCACCAAATAATGAAGAAGAATAAAAAAGATGAGAAGAAGAAGGAAGAGATTAGAGCTATGAGGGAGAAGAAGCTCAAAGGGCTTGACATCAATACAAATGTCATTGCTCTCAAATCCTCCACATGCCATCGTGTAGATTCAAGTGGGGAGGAGGATGAAGAAGAAGAGATAATTCATCTCTTCAAGAAGTGTGCCCCTTACGTGAAGAAAGCCTTAAAAGAGATTGACCGAGAATCCATGAAAAAGAAGAGGGCAGGCACTTCAAGCCATAAGAAGAAGGCATATGTGGCTACTTGGAGTGATGAAGACTCCACCGACGATGAACAAGCCAACCTTTGCCTTATGGCCATCGAAGAAGATTCAAGGGTAACTTCTAATTCATCTACTTCATGTTCATATTCTTTTGATGAATTACAAGATGCCTATGATGATTTGGTTTTAGAGTTTAAAAATCACATTTTGAAAAATAATAAAATGATTTCAAAGTTGAAACTTCAAAATGATTTGATTTCTAAAACCAAACTTAAACTTGAAGTGAAACTCAAAGAGTTTGAAAAAAAATTGTTTTTGATTTACAAAATTTTCTTCAGAAAGTTCAAGAAGAAAATGATTTGATTTCCGAAGAGCTTGAAAAGATTTTTTTTTGGGAAAATAAAACTTTTATGTAAGACAATCTAGTGCCCCTAGATTTGTAAATGGTAAATGTTTTAGAAGTGTTTGGGTCCTAAAAGGACTAACCACTTCAACTAAAAAAGGATGAAATTGAAAAATTGATTCCTAAGGGGACTAAATTTTGTGCTACCAACGTCTATGGACCAAAGCAATTTGGATACCAAAAATTACTTGATTGTCTTTTGCTAGGTGTGATGGAGAGTGATCAACAAGTCAAACATTGAGGGGGAGCTCCATGCACACAAAGAAAGACACTTGAAGAAGGAAGGCTTCACATCCTCCCTTGTGTTCAAGTGTGGTAAAAATCTAGTTGCTTTATTTGTTAATTTTTTTGTTCAACTAGATTATGACATATGTTGGACTAACATTTTGATGATGCTTTGAGTAGGGGGGGCCATTTTAAAACCAAAATTCTAAATTTTTGTCATCTTTTCAAACCTCCTAAGTTATTTTGAACTTAATGTCTTTTGAATTCTTTTTGATATAACAAAAAGGGGGAGAGTTTGGTTTGAAAAATTGCATTTTCAAATGAATACAGGGGAGGTTTACTTTATTTTAAATTTTTCATCTCTTATTCACATTTTTAAACATAAAGGGGGAGAATCCAAAACAATTTTTCAAGTTGTTTTTATTATATCAAAAAGGGGGAGATTGTAAAACTAATGTTTTGATATAATAATTCAAAAATGTTTTGAACAAAGTTAAAAAGAATTCAAAACCATTTCTAAGTCCAAACAACTTAAAACTATGTTTATGAGATATTTAAAAAGGGTTTTTAAATGTTTTCAAAGCCAAATTCAACAAAACCATCCAGGCGTTCCGAAACGCCCCTAGGTGTTTCGATACGGGTCTTTACAGTGGCAAAACGTTTTGAAACGGCTTTCGAAACGGGCTTTAATTTGGGTGAGATTTTTGCATAGCGTTTTGATATGGCCTCTGCTATTTCGATACGCTTATGTGGCATTGACCTCAACGGTTATAAACCCCCAACGACTATTTCCCAACTACGTTTTAAATGCAGAGCATTTCAATACGGGAACAAGTGTTTCGATACGCCGTTTCGATATGGCCAAGGGCATTTCAATACGGGTGTTGCAACAACTCTTTCTATTTCAAGAGTGTTTCGAAACGAGGTTGAGCGTTTTGAAACGAGGAGTTGCAAAACTGCGTTTATGGTGGGAAATGAAGTATGCAACGGCTCCAATTCAACCCCAACGGCTAGTAACGACAACAAACTGTGTCAATTCTAGTAATGGTTATTTCTTGAATTGTAATACAACATATGATCAAAATGTGTCTTAGTGCTTAAGTGTCAATTCATTTTATAAACAAACACTAGTGAGCCAAAATTGTTAGATTTGCTCAAGTGTTTTAGGATTGGGTTAGAGCTTAATTGTGCAAACAAATACCTATTAGAGGGATTTGAGTTTGCTTATTTTTATCTCCTTGTAAAGAGGGTTTGATCAAGGCTGTGGTTAGAAAGCTTGATCGGTTTGTAACGGTTTCATCCTAAGCCTAGAAAAGGGGACGAATCAATAGTGGATTGATTGGAAATCCTTAGTGTGAAGCTAAGGTAGTGGATATAGACCTTGGTTAGAAGGTTGAACAATTATAAATCATCTTGTCTTTATCAATTTTAGCTTCCACACCTCTATCACCCAAAATCCCACTTCTCCACCACTTGGCGAGCAAGAACGGTTGAAGAAATCGAGCACCGAAAAACCCAACATGGAGCGTTGGAGATCAGAGACGCAAACATTCCACATGTCGTGCGGGGAGTGCACAATTACCCTCGAAGATGATGCTATGCACCTTGGTGTTCCAATTTCGGACATTCTAGTGATTGCGTGCAACAAGTTTATTCCTGAATATTACTGTATGCAGTACTTGGGGAAGGCACCAAAGGTGCGGGATACAAATGAAAAATGGGTGAGGATGACGTGGAGGAATGCATTTCAAGTGGATAGAAATTCCATAGGGGTAGAAGTTGCAAGCGCTGCTCGAGCCTATATATTGTGTCTTCTCAGTGGGATGCTACTGCATGACAAATCGACTACGCATGTGCACACGCACTACCTCCCGTTCTTGGATACTTCATTCGAAACAAGAAGATATAGTTGGGGATATGCAATATTAACTTTCCTCTCCCCGCGAGTTGAGAAAAGCATCGACCCAGACAATCATCAACGACAGATTCGTGCACATCGATATTGGTGAGTATGTTGTGCTACTACAATCATAGGACTGGTATAGGCTTCCATTCTTGGCACCAATTTGCGATGTTCCGTATGAATTCCACTCGCTTCATGGTAATAATGTTCATTCCCATAATTATTTTAAATATTGTTTATGGAGATCATGATGTATCTATGTATTTGTATTATACATATGGGCCCAAAATTCTAAAAGAAGGCGTTCCAGACCAATTTAATCCTCGAAGTTAGAACCAAGATTGACCTCCACTACCAAGATCAAGTAATGCAAATTTGATTTTTGTTGATAGTTGCAAAATTAAATAAATTTATATGCGACATATTTTTTATTATGGACGAATTGTTGCACTTCCAATGGATGCCATATTTAAATGATGATTGTCAAGTGGTGGTTCTGAATGAAGCGTATGAAGATGCCAAAAATTGGTGTTCCCTAATTTAATTTATATATTTTGCGATTGTTGAGATGTGTTACGGCAATCGGGTGCTTATGCAGTTTGGATACCACCAGCTTGTGCTGGAGGAGCCGATCAACATAGAAGACATGGAAGTGGTGGACTCACGTGGTAAGAGTGAATCAGATTGGCCTACAAAATATTCGTCATACATAGCATTGTGGCATAGAAAGTCAAATAGTTTGGCTCCTTGTCTTCCTTTGGGAGCGGATGATTTCTGAGTACCACCAGTGGTTTGTGGCAAACATCAAATAGTACTTGATGGCCCAAGTCCAATGAGGTGCTTTTCTTGTTTTGTTTCAAACCCGACAAGCCCAGGAAGCTTCGTGTGATTCTTCATTGGGTGTGAGGTCATCAGGAGGTAGGTCTAGGGGGGGAGAGGTAGACGCGGCAGAAGAGAGGTTGAACCAGAACCAAAACTAGAACCTCCATTTCAAGCGTTTGATGTTGTCTATTTTGCACCTTCATATGGGTCCCCGAGTTGGGATCAAGCTCTGCAAATTACACAAGCTCTGCAAATTACACAAGCGCAAGCAATGTAACTCCCTAACTACATGCAAACTACTCCTAAATGAAATTTTATGAGCCTAAACGCATGTAAAAGCTAAGTAAAAAGCCACTTGCAATTTTTATTTAATGATCTAAATGTTTTTCTCAGTTTGCTTAATCAAGATCCGATTCCACTATCCTCCTCTCATTGAGATCTGTTGATGCTTGCGAAATAGGTATGCAATTTAGAGCAAGTATACTCGTTGATCAAGTAATAAAGTGATAGAGTAGAGTGTCGAACCCACAGAGATTATATTGAAAATACGAAGCGATCGTACTTAAGAGTTAGTGAGCAAATGTTGATTATCAAAACTAAATGCAATAAAAGTAAAGATACAAATGATCATGACAAGCAGATGTTCAAATGATTATGGAAGCTGGGTTTATTGCCTAGGAATTATGCCAATTACTTATTTGAATTTTATAGCAGTTTGCAATACATGTCTGCGTAAACCAATTATGTCTTTAACTATTCGACATGCTTTTCTAATTAACTTCTAACTCTCTCAATGCCTAGAAGTCGATAACAATGAAGGTAAGGTAACACATGTCTGCGTGAACCCAAACAACTCTATTATCTATTAAAAGTTCCCCTTATTAGTCGCTGAAATCCTAAACATATGTCTAAGCCGGATTAGAACCTAGGTTGACAGCTTAAGCTCCATTGTTCACGTTTGTATAACCTAACTCTCTCGATATTAAGCCACATATCAATAGTTAAAATTTCTCTCTTGATAGCTCTTACAATAACTACGCATGAAGAATAATGAACATAATAGATAAAGGAAAAGGCTACAACATTAAACAATTAATCAAAACATAATATCCTAAAAACAATAAACCCAACAAAAGTATTTAGATCATGTGTGAGCCTAAAACATACATAATAAAAGTATTAAAAAACATGGCAGTTTATCAAGCAAGGGAAAAGAAAGAATCAAGCGTCCTCGGCGTTCTCTTTCAAGCTCTCTAACTGTGTTATAGGTCCCGCACTCCTCAAGACTCTCTCGATGAGACTCGTTGTGTGGAGACTCCTCTAGAACTTCGACTCTGGTGGTTCTCTGGTAGCTTAAGACTAAGAGGTGCCACCTATGACCAAGCTCTCATTTGTTTGTGGCCCAAGTCTTCTTTATATAGGAGGAAAAGATAGGGTTTTGTAACCCTAAAGTGCGCAAAACCTCTTAAAAAGGATCTTGCTTTCTCGCTTCATTCAATGAATTATGTATCAGGTGAGAATCTACGTGTTCCAAAGTCTAATTCATCTCCAACTCTACTACCTTGTCAACTCAACATGCGAGGGATCCACTCTTTTGCTCCAGCTCTCCTCTGCCGCAACAACTTCCTGCACAACCTATAGATATTGAGCTTTACCAGAATATTGGAACTCTTGTTCATACTCGAAAATAGACTAATTTCCTTGAACCAGAATATTGAATCGATCCATCAAGTTATCAATATGAGCTTTAACAATGTGCTTTCCTTGGAAATCATCAAAGAAGTCTTCTCATGTGAGTTGGTTGAGACACCATCCAAACTCCATTATTACCCACCATGCTCAAGCATTCTCCTTTAAAAGAGAAGTGATGTATGCCAACTTTTTCTTTGACCGAAGTTGCATCTGGCGAAGAATCCGTTTTGTATCACGTAACCACTTATCCGCTTGCACTGGCTATCTTTTCCTAGTCCAAGGAATTCCTTTATACCATACCGACGAAGCCTAACTACCGACGTCCCTCGAGGAGTAGTCGAAGTCCTAAGAATAACCCTCACAATGCGATGAAGGGCATGATGCAAATGGATGAAATAGTTTACCCCTTGGCCCCTCTCGCCTCTCGACTCGGCCTCTTTGTCTGGATGTAATACCCTCGACCTGGCCTAGTTGCGAGACCAAATCGAACAAGTCACACGGGGAATATTGAGGTGAACCGAGAAAGTTTACCTCAATAAAGGACCCTTTTTTCTTTCTATCTTATCTAGATGCACATTATCATCCTATGTGATTTGAACTCATAGCGGAAGAAACCTCAACTCAAACAGACAACGATTTATCATTTAGTTGACAACATACATGTTTTGGGGACCAAATTGTAATTTTAATAAATTACAGGGTCTTTAGCAAATTTGTGCTTACCAACCTCTAATTAAACATATTCCATTCCAATGAGTCAAACCCCAGCTCAAACCGATCATCCAAACTCATTTAATTGCATGCTTAACATACAGGGACCAAAAGACAACAAAACAAACTTTAAGATGTCATTTAACCAACTAAACGGTCAAGTGTTTCAGAACACCTTATACCGTATTGAAACACTAGCACTCGTTTCGATACGCCTTGTGCCGTTTCGGTATGCTAATTTCCAGTAAGCTTACCCATATTTGAAATCCTTGAACATGTACCGAAACACCCATATGTATCAAAATGATCTGCTTGAACCAGGCATCTCGTTTCAAAGCAGCTCAGCCCGTATCGAAATGACTAGGCAGAAAAAGACATACCATTTTGATACGCTAGCCCGTGTTTCGATACACCTGGGCCTGTAATGCCATTTTCACAACTTAATCATACCAAAAACAATCCAAAACAAATCCAGCATATTACCAGAACATAATCAAACACTTAAAGCATATATCCAAAGATAATAAACACCAAATCATGTTTCTATCATCAACTCATCAAGATTAACAATCTATAGGCATACTTCCTATGCATAAAAGCCATTTAAACACCAAAACACAAACCTAGGCAATTATGAACATATAAAGGCCATTTACAAATCCAAAACAACAACATAAACTTGCTCAAACAAGGAGCTTACATAAACCTCCCAAAAACACAACGGGTTCCCCATTGCCCTTATTACTCTCTACATTGATGGACAAAAAGAGTGTAAGAACACAAGGCTTAGTGAGGAGTGCTCAAAAACAAAACACCATCAATGCACTCTTAAACTATTTTCCAAAACCACATTGAAATCTCATTTCAATTACTTCAAATCATCATTTGAAACATCATTCCTTTAAAACCATGCACTTTAACCAATCAAAAACAAGCATATTAAACCATATGCAACATCTATCATAAACCACAACAACTCACACTTCTAATCCTCCATTTAAGCCTTCCCATGCATAACATACCATATGCAAAGCCTAAATAATAAACATGTATAAATCATATTATACATCACATGATGCATCAACATTTATATTGGCTCACAAGTGATCATTAACCAAATTCCATTTCAAAAACCAACATCATCGGATATACAGATTCACAAGTGTTGTCCCAACATTTCATACAATCTCATAGGAATCTCATGGTTCACACACGGGAGTTTTTGGTACACAATATAAACCCCTCAACCATTGTGACACCCGTGGTGGAGTATTTGGTACACCGTATAAACCCCTAAACACCACTCATTGGTAGATGTATAACCCCACTAACGAGAGACGGGACACCATACTTCCTGGATCGTTAAGGTACTTGGATGGAGTATTCGGTACACCGTATATACCCCTCAACATCTAAGGTGAATTGTTTATTGTGCACTCAATCCTATAACCGGCTAACTGCATCCGATAGCATTTTCAAAACCATTTCTATATCATCACTTACCAATATAATTCACATTTAATCACATACATCATTGTTTTGAAAGCATCAATAATAAACCATTTTCTCAAGCACTAAATCATGCTTTAAACACAAGTATAAACATATACTTACAAGGATCACTTACCGTGTGCATCCTTCATCATCACATGATTAAAAATAGTATATCTCATACTTCAAACATGCTTTAACAGTAGGTAACATGCAATCAAAACCAAGTGCACAAAACCATTTCATAATAGCATGATCGAGAGTGAAAACTACTTTATACTTACTTTCGAACTTAGAAAAGCATTTCAAGCTAAAATCTAAGTTATCAAATCACCTTTAAAACATTTCAAAGTTGAAATCCACGTTCTTACTCACCGACATGTGAAACCTCGATTCGACAATGCGAAACTAAGTGTCTGAAGCCTACAAAGCTTCATCGGTTACTAAGGGATCGTTCTCCCCTGTTTTAACAATATAATAACATAGGATTAATGCATCTCAATGCATTCAAAATCCCAGCAAGTAATTTCACAACATTTCCTTGTTAAAAACCATCAACCGTCTGTCCGAAACAACCGAAATCATCACAAAAACACTTCTAAACTTAACCCAGCCACAACCTAACGTTTCAAACCACCAAACATCATTGATTAACATCAAAAAATATCATATTATCATCCTTATACCTCCAACATTCATAAACCCACCACAACTTCTCAAAAACTCAAATCTAGCAACCTAAACAACTAGATATTCACATAGTTTTCAGGATTACAATGATAAAACCTTTATCTTAACACTATTAAACTTCAAAATCATGACTAAAATCAATCATAAACTCATCAAAAATGTATCCAATTCGGAAATGACATAAATCCATTAATTAAATCTTGATTTCATCACTTCTTCCAATTAAATCACAAAACCATAATAGAAACAACATTTAAAGATTCAAGAATCTGGGAATTTCATTAAATAACCTTGGTTAGAGAAGAAAAATGAAGATTGCCTCTAATCCTTTGCTTTTCCCTTAATTCGCAAGATTTGATTAAATCTTTAAGAAAACAAATGAAGCATGTTGTAGAAATCCAAGGAAATCATTTAGGAAATCAAAGTTGGATGAAAAGGAAAAGATCGCTGGAGATTTTAGAAGAGAAAAGCTAGTTTGGCTGATAGGAAAGTTGAGAGTAAAGAGAAGTTACATAAGAAAAATGTTTTAGCCAATTTACCACTTTAATTAAAATCCCTCTTCATCATATATTATCCTTTAATTAAATTATTTATAAATTAACCAAATAAAGGGAAATAGTTGATTAAAACATAGTAAGCTCCCTAAAGATTCAATGTTTTGACTCTTTACAAAACAACCACTAAAACTAGTTTCCAAGCTTTACATTTTGGTCACTAGTCCAAAATGTCACACTTCCGAAACTCGTTTCTCAAAATTGAGTTCACCAAAAACTTTTATATATTTAAAAAGGATTTTATATAATTTTTTCATATTTTTACCACCTTTTGAAACATGTTTTCCTTGAACTCATCTCGAAACCTACTCGAATCTCTAATATCGGTCCAACGGACCATAAAACCTTCTCAAAAACCACTAGGCCCAAAACCTGGGCGTTACACCAGGACATATTCTTCCTCGTAGTCCTCACCATGAGAAGCAAAATTCTCATCTTAACCTTGTTGCTCCTGTAGTCATACTAAATTATGCATAGGAAAAGAACAAGGTTACACCATCAAATTTCAGCTTAAACGAGTAAAACTTCAACTTATGTGCAATGTATTCGCTAGACACTTTTTTACCGCTCTAGACCACACCGAGGATTTCCTAGAATTGGATAAACCTAGGCTTTGATACCACTAAATTTAACACCCTCAACTCGGATATTAGATTGGGCCTCAAGCCCAATCCACTACCATAAATTTCAACCTGGTTTTGCCCAAACCACAATCTAATTTCCACAAAATCCATTAAGTTCAAATAATTTAAACATGGATAAATATTTGAAAACTTTTACAAGGGAGCATCATTTAGAATTACATCACAAAATCCATTAAGTTTTATACCTTGAGATGGGATTATGGATGAGTGGATGGATGATACTGCACTAAATTGATGAACTTGCTCAGACTTGATTTGATAATCAAAAGCCCTCAAAGATTTGTGTGAAAAACAAAGGGATTTGATATGTATTTATAGGTGAAAATTCTAGGGTTAGGGTTATTGAAAGAGTTTGAATTTAATGAAAAGTTGGTTTATGTTTGAAACCATTTTAATGACTCATTTAAGCTGTTGCGGCTAAACGTATCGATATGCCACATGGCGTATCTAAACAGGTGTACCGGTACGCTTCAAAATTGTACCGAAATACGAGTCTGTATCGGTACAGGTATAAATCGTACTGAAACATGATCGATGCCCGTATCGAAACACTTCCTAGCCGTTGCGATAATGATTTTGGAAGAAACAAGTTTGGGTATCTTTCCAAGAGCCCGTATCAAAACGCCTTTACCCGTTTCGATATGTCGTATCTAGAAAATGCGTTATGGATATGGAATGAAGAAACCGAATCAAAACGTCTTCACCCGTTTCGATACACATGTGCTATAAAAATGCATTTTCAGCAACAAGGAGCTCAAAAATTCGATTTCAATCAAATCTAAATGCATGTGTATGGTGTATGATGTATGAGCAACATGTATGGACTAAAAATAGACACATACTTCCCTAGAAACAAGCATAGATGCATCAAGGAGCCAAATCACATAAGAATGACAATCACATAAATTCAAGCAAATTTTTGACCTGGAGAGGCTCTAAAGGGTCAAGGAAGGCTGGTTAGACCTAACTCTCTCCTAAGAGTCCAAAAACGCTCTTTATATAGAGGTTTTGTAAAGATGTCCGCTAATTGGTTCAAGGTGTCAACATACTCTAGAACTACATCTTTCTTCAAGACATGATCCCTATTGAAATGATATCTTATTTCTATGTGTTTGGTTCTAGAATGTTGGATGAGATTCTTAGTGACACATATGGCACTACTGTTATCGCACTTAAAGGGTATGGTACCTACGTCAACTCCATAGTCTAAAAGTAATTACTTCATACAAAGGAGTTAACACAACAACTTTCGGCTAATATGTATTATGCTTCGGTGGTAGATAAGGCTACACTATTTTGTTTCTTAGAGAACCAAGATATGAGCATACTACCTAGGAATTGACATGTTCTAGAGGTACTTTTTCTATCTATTTTTATCCCCCATAGTCCATATCGAAGAAGGCATGTAAGTCAAAGGATGGGTCTCCAAGATACCATAGACCTAAACAAGGTGTGTCTCTAAGGTATCTAAAGATTTTCTTATGGGCTATAGGGTGTGATTCTCTATGACTAGCTTGGAACCTAGCACACAAGCAAACACTAAACATAATGTTGGGTCTACGTGTGGTAAGGTAAATCAAAAAACCAATCATAGAACGATAAAGCTTTAAATTAACACACTTACATCCTTTATCTTTGTCGAGCTTAATAGAAGAGCTCATTGGAGTGGCTTGAGGCTCCACATTCTCCAAGCCAAACTTCTTAAGCATGTCCTTGATGTACTTAGCTTGATTGATGAATGTGCCATCATTCCTTTTATTTATTTGGAGTCCCAAAAAGAACAAGAGCTCCCCATCATGCTCATCTCGAACTCACTTTGCATTAACTTAGCAATCTCTTGGCAAAATAACTTATTCGTAGAACCAAATATAATATCATCAACATAAATTTGAACTACTAAAAAGTCTTTACCATTTCTTTTAATGAAAAGTGTAGTCTCCACCTTGCCTTTTTCAAAACCTTTTTCAACCAAAAAGTTTGAAAGCCTTTCATACCAAGCTCTAGAAGCTTGTTTCAAACCATATAAAGATTTAGTTAGTTTAAAACTGTGGTTTGGAAATTTTGGATCTTCAAAACTGGTGGTTGTTCAACATACACTTCTTCATTTATAAAACCATTTAAAAATGCGATTTTGACATCCATTTGAAAAAGCTTGAATTCGTTAAAGCATGCAAATGCAAGAAGTATCCTAATTGCTTCCATCCTAGCTACGAGTGCATAGGTTTCATCGAAATCAATTCCCTCTTCTTGAGTGTGACCTTGATCAACAAGCCTAGCCTTGTTCCTCACTATGTTACCACTCTCATCTAGTTTGTTTTTAAAAACCCATTTAGTCCCTATAGTATATTTATTAATAGGCCTGTCAACTAATGTCAAAACTTTACTCCTCTCAAATTGATTTAGTTCTTCTTGCATGGCCAAAATCAAAAAATCATCATTTAATGTTTCTTTGATATTCTTAGGCTCTATGCATGAAACAAATGCAACATTATTCATTAATCTAAGAGAGGATGTAGTGGTTACCCCTTTGGATGGATCACCCAAAATCTCACCACCTTTGACATAGTTGAACTCCCTTAGGTAGATCACTTCATTTTCCTCTAGACTTATGTCCTTCAAGGCTTCTAGAGGTGTATCTTGTGGTTTTTCCTCTTTGCTTGGAACCTCATCCACTTTTCATGATTGTCCACCATCATTAGTTTCAATGATTCCTACATCATCATCATCACAAGTATCCTTCCTCGAAAGGAGGTTATCATTGAAAACCACATGTATAGATTCTTCTACAAATAAAGTTTTTTTCTTAAATACTCGATAGACCTTAGAGTTTAAAGAGTGACATAGGAAAATAATTTCATCACTTTTTGCATCAAATTTACCTAAATTATCTTTTCCATTATTTAAAACAAAAAACTTGCATCCAAAAGGATGAAAATAGCTAATATTAGGCTTCTTGGATTTTAAAATCTCATAAGGAGTTTTCTTTAAAAGTGGCTTAATCATTACTCGATTTATAATATAACAAGAAGTGTTTGTATCTTCCGCCCAAAAATACTTAGGTAAATTGTTTTTACAAAGCATGGTTCTAGCCATTTCTTCTAAAGTTTGGTTTTTCCTCTAAACTACCCCATTTTGTTGAGGAGTGCGAGGTGCAGAAAAATTATGACTTATACCATTTGTGTTACAAAAATCCTCAAATCCTATGTTTTGAAATTCGGTTCCATGGTCATTTCTAATGTGTGAAATTTGTGGACCAATGTCATTTTGAGTGATTTTTGAAAATGTGATGAAATTTTCTAAAGCCTCATCCTTGGTACTTAAAAACAGAACCCAAGTGTATTTGGAGAAATCATCAACTAAAACAAACACATATGATTTTCCACCCAAGCTTATAGTTCTAATTGGCCCAAAGAGATCCATATGGATCAATTGTAACACCCTACTAGTTGAAATATCATTAATAGATTTAAATGAGGTTCTTTTGTGTTTACCCTTAGCACATGCAACACAAATTTTATCTAAAGAAAATTTTATCTTGGGTAAACCTCTTACTAGATTTAGGGAAACTAATTTCTCTAAAACACTCACGCTAGCATGTCATAGTTTCCTATGCCATAACCATGCATCATGTTCATCTTTAACTATAAAGCATGCATTGGAAACATGTATGTCATCTAAATGCACCACATATATATATATATATATATATATATATATATATATATATATATTACCTATACGATGACCTATGAGCATTATCTTATTAGTTTCAATGTTCAAAATTTTACACCCATTAACATCAAAAAAACATTAAAACCCTTATCACATAATTGACTAATGCTCAACAAATTATGTTTAAGACCATTGACATACAATACATTTTCAATGAGCATGGAAGAGTGATTAACATCAAAAGTACGTTAAAAACCTTCAATATGGCGTTTGGATTTGACACCAAAAGTTACTACTCCACCACTTTCAGGCTTTAGTTCCAAGAATCTACTCTTGTCACAGGTCATGTGTCTTGAGCATCCTCTATCAAGGTACCATGTGTTTTGACTTGAAACTTTGGCCTTATAGCAATTTTCCCCTACAAACAAAGAGTTAAGTCTTGATTTTTTGGTACCCAAATCATTTTGGGTCATTTAGTGTTAGCTCCCCAAAACTTGGTTCCCTTAGGAATCCAAGAAGAAATAGCACTAACATTATTAGAAGTAATTAGTTCCTTAGGAACCCAAACACTCCTAATCATCTTACCTCTAAGGGGCCTTTGGAAGCCTCTTTCTTCAGGATGGTTACAGTTTCTCTTCACATATTGGGTTTTTGAAGAACATCCTTTTTCAAAGCTAGATTTCCCAATATTGCTTAGAGAAGCTTTAAGATCATTCACCTCCTTTTGGTGATGATCACTAATCTCGAAAAGAATGTTGTTTAAATCAATATTTTCTTTTTCAAAATATTTCAAATTGTCTTTTAAAGCACAAACCTTCTTCTTAAGATCAGAATTGGTTTTAGATAAGGACTCGTTTCGTGTTTTAAAATCAACAATAAGTTTCTTGTTTTTCAAAATTGATTCCTTATATTTCTCAACCAATTCATCATATACCTCTTGTAACTCGTCATATGCTTATTGAAGTTCATCATATATAAAATCAAAGTTAGATGATTTAGAGGTTACTTTAGGATCCTCCTCCAAGGCAATGAGGCAAAGGTTGGCAACTTTTTGCTCCTCTTCATCGGATGATTCCTCATCACTCCAAGTAGCAACGTTGGCCTTGAACTTCTTCTTATTCCTAATGTTCTTCCTTTTGAGTTGGGGGCAATTAGTTCATATATGTCATGATTTCTTGCACTCATAGAAAATGAGTTGATCCTTCTCTTCCTCCTTGTTCTTGTTCTTGAAGTCTCTTTTTCGAATGAACTTTTTACCTCTATTGGACTTCATGAATCAAGTGAAGCTTTTGGCCAACATGACTATTTCCTCGTCTTCCTCCTCACTTGAATCGCTCTCATCTTGTGAAGCATTGAGAGCAATTCTTATCTTTTTCTTCTCTACCTCTTTCTTCTACATTCTTTTCTCTTCTTTTATTTGCTTCATAATCTCATGCGTAAGAAGCAACCCCACTAATGCATCGAGCTTCAATGCCTTCTAATATTTAGTCTCGATGATGGCGGTCCTTTTCCCATCCCATGACACAGGAAGAGAATAGAGAAGTTTTCGGACTAGCTTGTCTTCGAGAATGATTTCACCGAAGCCCTTCACACCATTGACTATGACCGAGAAGCGGTCAAACATTTGAATGACGCTTTCATCGGGCTCCATCTTGAATTTTTTGTAGCTTAGATTAAAGATTCCACTCTTGGTCTCCTTTAAGTCGTTGGTGCCTTCATAGGTGGTTTCTAGCTTGTCCCACACCTCTTTTTCGCTTGTACACGAAGACATCTTCGAGTACATATCTGGCCCAGGAGCACAAAATAACATGTTGTAGAGTGTTTTAGTGTTCTTTAAATATGAGCGCAAGTGCACACTCTTGTCAAGTAATAGTATAAAAGATATCGTCTCCCACATGGATTAGACAACTTGACTCGATTCGTAATTCCTGCACAAGAAAAGTAAATACACAAATAAGTTGTTTTGTTAAAGAGGAAAATAAAATAAAAACACAAGTAAATAAAAGGGAAGAGATTAGATTGATAGAATGGGCCGGGTTATGCTACAGTTTAGTGTGAAACTACGTTGAATAGGATAAGTTGCTTTGCGTAGCCAGACTCTACTGCCTCGGCGGAGGATGTCAGTTAGGTTACTGAGATGCTCTCGCTGCCTCGGCAGGGGAATGGACTTGTGTATCAACGGCAAACTCGCCAGAACTACAAGGTTCAGTAGAACACTTCGAAAGTGATCCCGCTTATGTCTCAATCATAATGTTGTTGATGCCCACTACAGATAATACCAGTCGCAGCGTGAATCGTGCAAAGACATCAATGTTTGTTTGTCCTTTTTTAGCCACCTTAAACCCTAACCTATGTCTAGGCTGGATTAATCAACACCGTCTATAGATGAGATCGTGCTTACTCCTTTCGTGAGTTCGACTCTCTCGATACCGAACAAATGGATAGTGATCAACTAATCTTTCGCCTTAATTAAGAAATATGAAGAACATGGAATAAGCAAACCTTGAAGCTTTATTGCAAAATAGACTTAAAATCCTAAACAACCGTTATGACACTAATTACAACATAACCCAAACCCAAAGAGAATTTTAGAACATAATGGCGGCAGGAAAACCTAAACTATGCCTAAGGCAAGACCTAAGTTGTTTTGAAGCAAAAGTACAATGGGTATATATAGACATTAGCTAGGTCTAGTCATTTTTGGAGTATAAGTCTTCAAAATAGCTTTTGCATTAAATGTAACCTTAAATTCTGATTTCTTTGAGTTGAATGTGGACTTCTTCACGTTTCCTTGCTCCACAAGTAATTCTTGAATTCCTCCTTCGGCGGCTCTACCTACTGCTGCAGTCATCGGAAAATTGAGTGCACAACATCGTTAAGATCAATATTTTCTTCTCTACAGATCGCACTCTAGTTCTCCAATTCCTGATTTTGATGTCTTGGGTGGCAGGTAGGGCAGTGACAGCTACTCGACAGCTGATGTCTCTATCTAGAACTGCATCAGTACAACTCATTCATCTGCTGCTTCAGCATCATGTGCTCGGCTCCTCTCTCCTTCTGTCAGCCTCTAGTACCTGAAACTAAAACTAAACTAAAACAGTATCTTTTCTTTACCAAATAAAAGATAATAAATAAAATGCATGGCAAAGTAAAGAAATCTGTAAAATGCAATGCATGAGCCTAATTATGCCTAAAATGTACTCAAAATAGCAATAATATGAGATGGAATGTGCATGAAATATAGAACTTAAGGACACTTTACACACCCCCAAACTCGAACTATTGCTTGTCCTCAAGCAATGCAACCTAAACATACTTGCCCTTTAAACTAATTAAAAGAAAAAAATTCGTTTTAAACTTGATTTAACACCTAAAGGTCGTGGCACCTGTCATTAGAGTAGTGAGAGGGGAGTCACATGAATTTCCTCATAATTAAACTATAATATGCCAGTGAAGTGTGTGCAGAACTTTGTACGGGCTGAATCTAATGAATATTCTAAGTAAACAAAGATGTTTTCATGATATACAAGATTGATGTCGAGACAATATAATTAAGCACAATTAAATAATCATGGTAATGTGGGCTTCAACTCATCAGAACTAATCTTCTAGGTCAGAAATTAAGATAGGAGCAAACTACTAAACCTCGAACCCATGGAGTAGAGTCATCCCGTGAAGACTTTCATTCACTCATGGTAATTTGTCTGTCACTTCAAAATTTCCAGATTCATGGACTTTGAAATTGATGGTTATATGTTTTGAAATTGATGGTCCTCCCTGTTTCGGAACACTCGACCGTTGGGCTCTGAAATTGATGGTTATATGTTTTGAAATGCTTGCGTTTTGGTCCCGAAATTTGTTATTGCAATTGAATGAGTTTGGAATGTCCGTTTGAGCTAAAATTTGGCAGAGAAGCATGAAAGATGATTAATTTCAAGTTGGTAACTTTTAATTGGGTTAAGTCCTTATAATTTTCAGAATTTACATTTTGGTCCCTAAAGTTGTAATTTGTTCAATTGAGTCCCTGAATGTTCTCTGATTGTTTTGATCTTTGAGTATGATTATCTTGTGAACATATCTAGGGTTAATGTGCATTTAGACAAGATTAAAAAGAAAAAAAATGGCCGTTAATCAAGGTTGACTTTCGGGTTGACTTTGGTTTTCCCCGTGTAAACTTCTTAATTCGGGTCAACCGTCTAGGCCGGGTTAAGGGGGTTACAATGTTTATCAGAAACTCAAACAAATTCAACAAGTAACAGTATTGTTTTAATTTTTTGGAAACTATAGAAAAGTCCTAAGTTTGCTTCATGCCTTCCCCCCAAAATTAAGTTCATTTTAACTTGGTGCGAAAATATAAAGTCGGCTATCCTATCATAGGCACAAGTTCTAACAAAAAAAATTTCTTTTCGATTAATTTTTCTAAGGCAAGTGCATTATGCAATCTAATATGTACTAAAAGATGCCCAACAAGATGAGTGCTACCCCCCCAAACTCGAGATGGTCATTGCCCTCAGTGCACAAAATAAGAACAGAAAATTAAAATAAAAACAAAATAACTGAAAAAAATAAAAATAAGGGAAGGAGACTTAGGCTTAGTTGTTGTCAGAATGTGTATAGGATTTGGAGGAGTTATCTGCTATGTCGTCAATTGTGGGTTGTGGTAGTGGCCTTAGTAATGCTGCCCTCTGCTGTGCGCGGCGGCTCGACTCTTAAGGGTCTATATCTGTATAATTAGTTGTGAGACAGGAATAAATGGTAAAGAAGAAAAAAAATCTAGTCCTAAAAATCTACTGCTAATTAAATAAAGCGGTAAAGATGTGGAAAGATAAAATTATGTCAAAGTGGGGTGGACATCCCCCAATGTGAATACTTCCTGTTCTCTGGGGACAGAATCTCCTGCATAGTGCTTCAATCGCTGCCCATTAACTTTGAATTATGTCCCTCCATTTACTGGTTTTATTGTCACAACACCATGTGGGAAAGCTTGGACAATTTCGAGCGGTCCTGACCATCTGGATTTTAACTTCCCAGGAAACAACTTGAGGCGGAAGTTGAACAGCAACACTTGCTCCCTGGGCAAGAACTGCCTTTGTTGGATTTTTCTGTTGTGCCATTTTTTACTTTTTCCTTGTAGAACTTGGCATTTTTTATGCCTCCCGCTGAAATTCCTCTATTTCTATCAGATCAAGTAATCTATTTTTGCCAGCCTGTTTCCATTCCATGTTCACTGCCTTGACTGCCCAATATGCCTTGTGTTCTATTTCGACAGGCAGGTGGCAGGCCTTGCCGTACACTAGTCGATAAGGGGACATTTTGAGTGGCGTTTTGTAAGTTGTCTGGTACGCCCAAATAGCGTCATCTAATTTCAACGACCAATCTTTCCTACTTGGATTGACAACTTTTTCTAAAATGGTTTTAACCTCTATGTTTGATATTTTTGTCTGTCCATTTGTTTGTGGATTGTATGCTACGACAATCTTGTGCTTGACACCAACTTGTTGGAGTGCCTTGGCAATTAGCTTGTTATCAAAATGGGTGCCCTCATCACTAATGATGGCTCTTGGAATCCAAAACCTTCTGAATATGTTCTTGCGTAGGAATCTATGGACGGTCTTTGCATCATTGTGAGGGGTGGAAATGGCTTCTACCCACTTGGAGACATAGTCGACTGCTAGGAGAATGTACATGTTTCCACAAGAAGATGGGAATGGACCCATAAAATCTATCCCCAAACATCAAACAATTCAACCTCTAGGATGGTTTGTAAGGGCATTTCGTTCCTTCTTGATATGTTTCCTGTTGTTTGGCAAGTGTCGCACTATTTGTGGAAGGCTTGGGCGTCTTTATGCAATGTTGGCCAAAAGAAACCTGATTAGAGTACTTTTGCTGGCGTGCGTTGCGGTCCAAAATGGCCTCCATATGGTGCCGCGTGGCACTATGACATTATGTCTTGTTGTTCATCTTCTGAGACACACCGTCTAATGACCTGGTCTGCATAGTTTTTAAACAAGAAAGCCTCGTCTCAAAAATAATGCTTAGCATCATTTTGGAATCTTTTCTTTCCGCGGAAGTTAAGTTCATAAGGTAAAACACCAGTTACCAAGTAATTCACAATGTCTTCATAACAGGGTGTAGATGTCGTTGTTGCTGCCGCAGCCTCTTCATGGGCAACTAGTGAGATGCCTTCAGGTTCCAGGGCAGCTACCAGGGCGGAGACTAGTAACAACTGTTAATCAAGGACTGCATCATTGATCTCGTTGGTGAGTATCTTTTCTTGTCCATTCTCAAGCCGAGATAGATGGTCCGCCCCTTGATTTTCTGTGCCCTTTTTATCTCGGATTTCCAGATCAAACTCTTGCAGCAGCAGAATCCAATGGATCAGGCGAAGTTTTGCATCCTTCTTTGGGAACAAGTACCTCAAGACAGAATGATCTGTGTGGACTATAACCTTTGTTCCAATTAGATAGGGCCGAAACTTATCGAAGGCAGATACTACTACCAATAATTCTTTCTCTGTAGTGGTTAGTTGGTTTGGGCAGGATTCAGTGTTTTGCTGGCGTAGTAGATGACATGGAAAATTTTGTCTCTACACTGTCGTAGGGCTGCACCGACGATAGTATCGCTAGCATCACACATTAGTTCAAAGGGCTGGCTCCAATCAGGGGGAACTACCGCAAGTTTTGTCACTAGCTTTTCCATTAAGGTTTTGAATGCTTCCAAGCATGCCTCAATGAAGTTGAATGATTTGTCCTGTTCCAGCAAGGTACACAGTGGTTTAGAAATTTTAGAAAAATTTTCAATGAATCAGTGATAAAAACTTGTATGTCCTAGAAAAATCCGAATGCCTTGACAGCGGTCAGCGGCGACAATTTGGCGATCACTTCGATCTTGGCTTTGTCTACTTCTATTCCCTGTGTAGAGATTTTATTCCCCAAGACTATGCCTTCGTCGATCAAAAAGTGGCATTTTCGCAATTGAGTACCAGGTCTTTTTCCTCGCATCTGGTGAGTACTTTCTCGAGGTTGCCAAGGCAGCTGCCGAAGACAGAGAAGTCATCCGTAAATATCTCCATGAAGTCTTCTATCATGTTAGAGAAAATAGCCATCATGCAGCATTGGAATGTTGTAGGGGCCTTGTATAATCTGAATAGCATTCTTCGGAAGGCATGAATGCCATATGGGCATGTGAATGTTGTTTTGGCCTGATTCTTCGATACAATGGCAATCAGGTTATGACCTGAATATCCATCCCAAAAACAATAGAAAGGTTTTCCAGCAAGGCGGTCAAGCATTTGATTTATAAGAGGTAACGAGAAATGATCTTTTTTTTTGTTGCTTTGTTTAACTTGCGGTAATCCATGCATACTCTCCAACCAGTTACCGTTCAAGTTGGAATTAACTGATTATTATCATTTCTTACCACATTTATGCAACCTTTATTTGGTACACATTGTACCGGGCTTACCTATTGGCTGTCAGAGATAGGATATATGATACCATCATCTAACCATTTGATGATCTCCTTTTTGACAACTTCTCTCATGGCATCGTTTAATCTCCTATGGGCATCCACAATTGGCTTTGGCTCCTGTTCGAGATGGATTTTGTGCATCCAAATTGTTGGGCTTATTCCTTTTATGTCTGCAATGGTCCAACCTATTGTCTTCTTGTGCTGCCGTAGCAGTGCTATTAGTTTATGTTCCTTTGTAGGCTATAACTTGGACGAAATTATTACAGGCAGTGTGTCATTAGTTCCCAAGAAAACATACTTAAATTGAGCAGGTAAAGCTTTAAATTCAAAAGTAAGAAGTTGTTCGATAGATGGTTTGACCATTTTGCCACCCTTTTATGTATAATTCAACGGTTCAAAATACTTACATGGCCTGTTTGTTATCCAGTATGCTTCTTCTTGCTCCTCCAGTTGTGGTTCTATCCACTCCCGTCATTTTTCATCTTCTGGGCAATTATCTAAATGGTTGCCGAGACAGTTGTCGAGGATGCTGCCCTGGAAGTCGTGTTGTAAGTAGGGTCTGTTAGCTTTGAAATTGAACTCTGAGATGGCCTTCATTAACTGGCATTCTTCCGGATCATCAGCCTGCCTCATGGTTTGGAAGACATTCAACTTTACTTGTTGATCCTTGACTCACATTGTAAGTTCGCCTTTTTCAACATCGATCAACGTTCTGCCCATAGCTAGGAATTGTCGCCCTAGGATTATCGGTGCCCTTTCATCTGCTTCACAGTCTAGTACCAGGAAGTCGGCAGGGAAAATGAATTTATCCACCTTCACTAGGATGTCCTTAATTTTTCCTTTCGGTTGTACATATGTTTTGTAGGCTAACTGTAGCATTACTATTGTTGGACGGGGGTCTCCTATCCCCAGTTTATGGAAAAAAGACTTTGGCATTAGGTTGATGCTTGCTCCTAAGTCACATAGGGCTCATACAGAGTGGTTGGTGCCTATTTTACAAGGAATTACGAAGCTGCCTGGATCTTTCTGTTTGGGAGGTTCCTTATTGTGCAGCATTGACATGCATCCCTCTGTCACTCCCACTGTCTCAAATTCCCCGATCCTTGTTCTTTTGGATACCATATCCTTTAGGAACTTGGCATAGCTGGGCACCTGTTCGATCAATTCTGCCAGTGGAAGATTGATTTTAACTTTCTTCAGAACATCCAGGACATTTTTAAACTGTATATCTTGTTTCAGTTTTTTTCAATCGCTGTAAGGATGGTGGTGAAGGAGCAGTGTCTATAATTTTTGCCTTGGGGAGAGTCTTATTCTAGGGGGCAATAACTGGTTCAGAGTCTGTCTGTTTGTTCATGGTGTCATATGTCGGCTGTTTTACTGGTTCCACGTTAACCTTCTCAAGTGCTGTCGCGGCAGGGTGTTCGGCGGCTTGAACTGGATTGGCTTGTGTTGTTAATCTCGCAGCAGGAATGGTTGGCTCTTGCAGTGTTATCCCACTTCTACTTGTTATAGCATTGCACTACTCATGGGATTTCCCTTTTGTGGTTTTGTAACCCCCTTAGCCCGGCCTAGACGCCCGGCCCGAACTAAGAAGATTACACGGGGAAAACAAAAGTCAAATCATTAAAGTCAACCTCAATTAATGACCCTTTTTTCATTTTATCTTCTCTAGATGCATATTAAGATCCTATTTGATCAACAACACACTTAGAAGAAAACGTCACAATGATCAGAGCTTGATTAAAGGTTCAATTGCTCAAAATACACATTTAGGGACTAAACTGTAATTTCCATAAATTACAGGGACTATTCAGATGATAAGATTACTAATCTTTAATTAGTCATGAAACATGCTTCCCTGCCAAAATTCTTCTCAAATGGATCATCCAAACTCAACCAATTCATCGCACAACATTCAGGGAACAAAATGCAACATTCCAGAACTTTAAAATATACTTTTAACAGAAAATAACGAACAAGTATCAGTACGCTTGAGCCCGTATCGATACGCAAAATGGCAGTGGCAAATTTTGGAAAAAGGTTATCGATACGCTTCCCCCTTAACGGTACGGCCATCAAACCTTTGCCTAGACGTATCGATATGCGGGCAACTCGTATCGGTACACTTAAGCTGAAAAGCCTGAAAATAACTTTAGCGTATCGATACGCGTACCAGAATTGCACTTCCAACAGCCCTCCAAACACATTTAACAACATCTAAACTTGTCAAAAACATCCATACATGATATAATCAACATTCAAACACTTATGCATCATCAAACATTCACCACATATGCATCAAGCATAGCAATTCATGGAGAGACATTAAACTACTCAAGGATGCTCTTGAACTCAAAACATAAAATAGCCAATTACCAAATATAAGACCATGAACCAAATTAAAGACATTTACAAGTCCAAAAACATAAGGCAAACATGCTCAAGGTGTTAAACATCTCCAAACAAAACCATAGGTAGAAATCCCTCCCATTGCCTCTTATTACACTAAGTGAAAACACATATTTTGTTTAGCTCAAATCACTTGGATTCCCCTTGCTCTCTAGTTGCCTTAAATGCTCAATTCTCTGCATTGATGAAGCAAATAAGCGTAAGCATAAAGCTTAGTGGGGACTGCTAAAATAGCAAACATTAAGCAATGCATTTAGTAAAACCAATTCATCATTCTTTGTAAACATATGCTTTCCTTTAAAACATGCACTTAAAACATCATTTCCACTTTCAAAACCACATGCTCATAGAATCATTAATTTCAACAGCAAAAACCTTTGCTCATACTTAATCCAAGCAATTCTAGCATGTCTCTCAAGCATCACATGTTTTCTCAACATCAATGTTCATCATTAAATCATTAAATCAATTTCATTATATTGGCTCACAAGTGATCAATAACAACCCATATCAAAACCAACACAATTGACACAATCGGATACGCGGATTACAAGCGTTGTCCCACATGCTTCATACACACTACCGGATCACACAAGGTGGAGTTAATGGCACAATCACAACCCCTAAACACTCGTGATGAAGTATATGGCACAATCACAACCCCTCAATATCACTCATCGGTAGTTGTATAATTCCACTAACGAGAGCACGATACACAAACCATAAGATTCACACACGAGATTAAACCATCCACCATTGTGATCTTAGCCTCAATCGTTTGGGTACTTGGATGGAGTTTACGGCACAATCACAACCCCTCGACATCCAAGGTGACTTTATTCACGGTGCACCCAATCCTATAGCCGACTAACTATATCTAATTAAAGTAACCAAAAACCATTTCCATCACATGCCAATATAATCATTTATCATCATCATTTCACTATTTTTTACAAGCATAAACCACAATGCCATTTTAACAAGCATTAACATGCTTAAACCATATGCTTAAATCATATAAACCTAAGGATCACTCACCATGTAATTCCTTAACAAAATGGCATTAAAAACCAGCATCATCAATTCTCAAATCATGTTTTAAACAGTAATCAAACCACATTCAAATCAAGTACATTTAGAACCAAAACATAGCACATTCCGACAGAGACGTTCTATTTACTTACTCTCGAGCTTAGCTAAGTGTTTCAAACTTACAATAAGCTCCGAAAAATGCACTCAAAGCGTTTCAAAGATGAAAATCCTTTTCCACTCACCGATACACGAAACTTCGCTTGCCGACGTGAAGATCACTCGTCTGAAGCCTCCAAAAATGCTTCTCTTGCTTCCGGATGCATTAGAACAGAGATCCAAATGCATTAGAATGCATTTCAACACCAGCAACTAAACACAAACTCGTTGCTCAGCAAAACTACACCAATTTACCCATCTCAAACAACCGAAAACTCAATCGATTGCTTCCTAAACCAAACCCAACCAACATACATTACTTCCAACCATTAACAATCATCAAAACACATCTAAAAACAACCTAAACCTTTCCTTATACCTCCAAGAAACAAAACACCAACAAAACACCTCAAGAACTCAACCAAAACCATCAAGAAACTCAAGGATCTAAGGGATTTCGGGATTTATATCATCAAAACTCTTTTCCAACATTATAATCAACTCAAAATTCAATTAGAATCAATCGAAAGCATAGCTCATCAACAACACCCCGAAAATCAAGATTTAAACCATTATTTTGCAAGATTTGATTCTTAAATCCAAACTATAATCAAAACTCAGTTAAAAACAACAATTTGAAGCCAAAGATCTTAGGAATTTAAATAAAGAACCTAGATTAGAGGTTGAGAACGAGATTTACCTCCAATCCTTGCCTTCCTCAAAGATTGACAAGTTTTTGCTTCACAAATCTTGAAGAATTTGAAAACAATTCTTGGAAAAAAATGAGAAACTAAAGAGATAGTGTTTAGGAGAAAAGAAATCTGGGGAAATAGTTAAGAAATGGATTTTGCTGAATTGAGAGTTAGTTACATCAAAAACTTCTCATTTTACTATTCTAGTAATTTAATAAAATAAATAAAAATCCGTTTTATTTAATCATCTAAATATCATTTAAAACATAAGTCAATTTAAGGGAAGGCGTAACTGTACAAAAGCTCCCTAAAGATTCTAAGATTTTCACTCCTCTTTTGAAATTATCAATTTCCACAGTTTTAAAACTATACATTTTGGTCAGTACCCAAAATGTATCGCTTCTAAAACTCATTTTGTAAAATTGATTTGACCAGCCTCTTAAACATGATTTTAGAGGATTTTAGCAATTGTTTTCTTATTTTTATCCTTTCTCGATCCTTGATTTCCCTAAACCATCTATTACGATTCGAACCGTTTCCGATCGGCCCTATCCGATGTCTAAAACATCTAGGCCCAAAACCAGGGCGTTACAACTCTCCCCCACTTAAGAAATTTCGTACTCAAAATTTTACCTGAAGGAAAAAGGTGCATAAACTGCTTCAACATGTCCACCTTGCTTTCCCAAGTGGCCTCCTCAACTCCTCGGTGTCGCCACAACACCTTCACAAGCTCTATCGTCTTGCCACGAAAACTTTACTACTCGAATCTAGGATCCTCACCGGTTCCTCATCATAAGACAAATCTTAATTCAGCTCTATCTCCTCAACAGGCATCACACGTGAAGGATCCGATATGTACCTCCACAGCAACGATACATGAAACACATCATGAATCCTTTCAAACTCGAGAGGCAACCTCAACCGATAAGCCACATGGCCAATACGCTCTACAACCTCATAAGGTCCAATAAACCTCAGGTTAAGCTTACCCTTACGCCCAAATCTCATCACCTTCTTCCAAGGCGATACTTTCAAGAACACACGTTTTCGAACCGCGAACTCAATATCCTTACGCTTCATATCTGTGTAAGACTTTTGCCGATCCGATGATGCCTTTAAGCGCTCACCAATGAGCTTCACCTTCTCGGTGGTTCCTTTCAACATAGCCGGCATCGAAATAAAAAATTTACCATGTTTCTGCCCAACAAAGAGGTGTTCTGTACTTTCTCTCATACAAAGCCTCGTACGAAGCCATTTGAATGCTTGCCTGGTAACTATTGTTGTAAGAAAACTCAACCAAAGGCAAGTGCTTCTCCTAAGAACCCTTCAAATCTATAACACAACACCTCAACATGTCCTCAAGCACTTGAATAACACGCTCTGACTGCCCATTCGTTTGAGGATGATAAGAAGTACTGAAATTAAACCGTGTACCCAAGGCTTGATGCAAACCTTCCCAAAACCTCGATGTGAACCTCGGATCTCTATCCAAAACTATAGACTTCAGCACACCGTGCATCCACACAATCTCAGCGATATACAGCTCTACCAGCATATCCAAGGTCTACGTAGTATCCACAAGCAAGAAATGTGCACACTTCGTAAGGCAATCAACAATCACCCAAACATAATTCTTCTTCTATGGTGACAAAGGCAAACCAAATACGAAATCCATGGTAATCCTTTCCCACTTCCTTTCTGGGATTTTCAAAGGTTGCAACAACCCAGAAGGAACCTGATGTTCAACCTTCACTCGCTGACAAACCATGCATTTGCTAAAAAACTAAGCAACATCTTTCTTCAACCCCACCCAATAGTACTCAGCCTTCAAACCACGATACATCTTTGTACTACTAGGGTGCATAGCAAAAGGACTACTATGAGCTTCAGTGAGAATAGTGCGCCTCAACTCAGCATCATTCGGCACCACTACCCGTCTCCCAAAACATCGAACATCGTCATCATTGAAACTAAAATCCGAAGGCTTACCATCCGCAATATCCTGAACATGAGGAACAAGGGAATCATCAAGCAACTTCTTATCCTTTATCATCTGAATCAAAGAAGGTTTCACTTGCAATTCATCAACAAGACCACCAACTCACGATATGCTCAAGCGAGCAAACATCACCCTCAACTCCACAGCCACCTTCCTGCTCAAAGCATCAGCCACAACATTGGCCTTTTCCAGGATGATACTCGATTGACAGATCATAATCTTTAAACAACTCCACCCAACGATGTTGCCTAAGATTCAACTCCTTTTTAGACATAAGATACTTCAAACTCTTACGATGTGTGAATACTACACACTTCTCACCATACAAGTAATGCCTACAAATCATCAAGGAAAACATAGTAGCCACGAGCTCAAGATCGTGAGTAGAAGAGTTACGCTCATTCACCTTCAACTTCCTAGATGCATATGCTACCACCTTACCCTCCTGCATCAACACGCAACCCAAACCAACATAGAACACATCACTATAGACCAAAAACTCCTTACCAAACTCAGGTTGAATCAGGACAGGAGCTTGCATCAAAGCTTCCTTCAGCTTCTCAAAAGCTTGATGCCTCACATCTGTCCACTCAAAGCAAACATTCTTCTGCAACAGCTTGGTCAAAGGTGAAGCAATCTTCGAGAAACCCTCGACAAACCTACGGTAATATCCAGCCAAGCTAAGTAAACTCCGCACCTCTGTCACCGACTTAGCCACCTTCCAACTCATCACCGCCTCTACCTTATGCGGATCAACTTGAATACCCTCAGCCGATACAACATGCCCTACGAAGACCACCTCTCTAAGCCAAAACTCACACTTGCACAGCTTAGCATAAAGCTGATTCTCCAACAACACTTGCAACACTATCCTTAGGTGTCTATCATGATCCTCCTCGGTACGAGAGTAAACAAGGATGTCATCGATGAACACTACCACAAACTAATGCAAGAACTCATGGAACACACAATTCATCATGTCCATGAAAGCATCATGTGCATTGGTTAACCAAAAGGCATCACTAAGAACTCATAATGCTCGTACCTCGTCCGAAACACCATTTTAGGTACGTTCACATCCTTCACCTTCAACTAGTAATACCCTAACCTCAAGTCAATCTTAGAAAAAACCGAGGCTCATCGGAACTGATCAAAGAGATCATCAATCCTTGGCAAGGGATACTTGTTCTTGATCGTCAACTTGTTCAGTTGCCGATAATCTATACACATCCGCATTGTCCCATCTTTCTTCTTCACAAACAACACCGGCGCACCCCAAGGTGATACACTCGACTAGATGAACCCTCGATCAAGCAATTCTTGAAGTTGCATCTTCAGCTCTTTAGGTGCCATTCGATAAGGAGCAGTAGACACTGGAGTCGTATTCATCACGTATGCCAGGTAAGCATCACAACCCATTCTTAGCATACGACTTGCTTCCAATGCCGAATCAAAATTAGACAAGATTTTCACATTCCCGCCTACTATCACCACCTCATAATCATCAGCAAGCATTAAGGTGACTCGCTTAACATCAAGTCAACCACTGATCTATGCTTAAAAAACATATCCATACTAAGAATCACATCAAAACTATAAAAGGGTAACTCCATCAAATCCACAAGAAAGACATGACCCTGAACATATAAGGGACACCTCCGATATAACTTCCTTGTGACCACAATCTCACCAAAAGAACTAGTCACTTGCATTCCCACATTAAGCAATTCAACCGACATATCAAGAAAATGCGCATGCTCCCTCAAGATATAAGAATGCGTGGATCCAGATTCAATCAAAGCCAAAGAATGATAAAGACTGTAGAACAAAGGTACCTACAATGACATCGGTGTTGTTGCGCCCTTCGCGCTGAGCATAGACCCTCGCAAGACCGCCTCCCTCAGGCTGAACTGCTACAGCATGAGCGATTACACACTGACCCTCATCTTTTCTCTGAAAATTACCTCGGCCACGCCCATGGCCTCTCTGAGGTGCAGCCACATCAGGTGCACGTCCCTGGCCTCCACCAGCCAATAGAGGACACTCACGCCTCATATGATCTGCTGAACCACAGTTCCAGCAAGAATTCCCTTTCACCACATCATGAACTTGTGCCTCTCTAGCTGCACGTGGACAATCTCGCCTCAGATGGTCCTTCGATCCACACGTCCAGCACGTGTGCTGCTCAGACCTCACTCGTCCACCCTGAGCCTGTCCACCACGCCATGGAGCACCTCGCCTCAGATCAGGCTGATGCCTCATATCTCGGCCTCTTTTGTTCCGTCCACCTCTGGAACTAAAATCAGCTGCTCTTTTACCAGAGCTAGAGCCACCTCCACGAGATACCAGGACCAAACTATGTTCGATGTCGTTAGCCTGACATACGAGCACATCAAAATTTGTTTAGTTTGTAGCCAACATAAAGGTCTTTACTTCCTGCACCAGCCCATATCAGAAGCGATCACAACGATGCCTCTCACTCGTTATCAACTCAGGTGCATACTGGCTTAGACGTACGAACTAGACCTCGTACTCAGCCACCGAAAGACTTCCTTGCACAAGCGACATGAACTTGCGCTTCTTTTCATCCAAGTATCTCACACCAAGATACTTCTTCCTAAAAGCACTCCGAAAGAACTCCCAATCCACCTCATTGGGTTCCATTCCAGTGGTGATAGTCATCCACCAAATATAGGCATCACCCTAGAGCAAGGAAACTGTGCATCCCAGCTTTCGCACATCACTGCAACCCATCTGATCCATAATGCGGATCATACTAGCTAACCATGCCTATGATGCATCAGGAGACATACCATGGAACTCAATAGCTCCCATATTACTCAGCCTCTCCAAAGGCAAACCCACTTGCCCAGCTGCAGGTGCTTGGACTTGGGCTCCATCTACCGCGGCCTGAAACGCTCCGGTGATCAACTGAACCAACGTCGTTAGATCACCTAGACCTGGACCAGCCTGTCTGCGTTGCTCCGGCTCTCCACCCCCAGGTGGTGATGGCGGAGGTAGAGTTTCATCACATGGGTTCTCAACCCCCTGATTACCTTGCTCAGGCGCAGGCACGATCGTATTCGACCTAAGCTCTCTCCTCGGACCCATTGTGCTATTTCTAACAAGGTATAACAACAAAAACAAATCAAACCATGATTTAGGCTAGCCTCTAGCAAGGATCCAAGTTTACAAAAACAATTTAAAGCATTCATCTAGTGTATTAAGGCAATGGGCAATCCGATTGCCTCAAGCATAACATAGCATACAATAGACTATCACAACCATCATGCTTTAACTCATCCAAAATCAGCAACATACAATCATATTTAACTCTTATATGATTCATAACAACCAAGCATGGCATAAACACCATCATTCGACCAAAAACATGATTTTTCAAGCAACATGCCATTTAACATGGAATCGAACATCAAAACATACCTATTCCACTTACCATCATTCCCAATTCTTTCGTACCTGGCTCTGTTACCAACAAATGTAACCCCCTTAGCCTGGCCTAGACGCCCGACCCAAACTATGAAGATTCCACAGGGAAAACCGAAGTCAACTCGTAAAAGTCAACCTCGATTAACGACGCTTTTTCTTTTTATCTTCTCTAGATTCACATTAAGATCCTATGTGACTAGTAACACACTTAGAAGAAAACGGCATAGCGACCAGAGCTCGATTAAGGGTTAAATTGCTCAAATTACACATTTAGGGACTAAAATGTAATTTCCATAAATTACAGGGACTATTTAGATGTTAAGATTACCAATCTTTAATTAGTCATGAAACATGCTTCCCTGCCAAAATTCATCTCAAAAGGATCATCCAAACTCAACCAATTCATCGCATAATATTCAGGGACCAAAATACAACATTCTAAAACTTTAAAAGATACTTTTAATAGAAAATAACGAGTAGATATCGGTACGCTTGAACCCGTATCAATACGCAATATGGTAGTGGCATATTTTGGAAAAGGGGTATCGATACGCTTTCCCCCGTATCGGTATGACCGTCAAACCTTTGTCTAGGCGTATCGATACGCGGGCAACTCGTATCGGTACACCTAAGCTGAAAAGCCTGAAAATAGCTTTAGGGTATCGATACGCAATCCTGAGTATCAATATGCGTACCAGAATTGCACTTCCAACAGCCTTCTAATTACATTTAACAACATCTAAACATGTTAAAAACATCCATTCATGATATAATCAACATTCAAACACTTATGCATCATCAAACATTCGACACATATGCATCAAGCATGGCAATTCATGGAGAGACATTAAACTACTCAAGCATGCTCTTGAACTCAAAACATAGAATAGCCAATAGGTATTAAACATTTACAAGTCCAAAATCATAAGCTAAATATGCTCAAGGTGTTAAACATCTCCAAACAAAACCATAGGTAGAAATCCCTTCCATTACCTCTTATTGCACTAAGTGAAAACACATACGTTGTTTAGCTCAAATCACATGGATTACCTTGCTCTCTTGCTGCCTCAAATGCTCAATTTTCTGCATTGATGAAACAAATGAGCGTAAGCATAAAGCTTAGTGAGGACCGCTAAAACAACAAACATTCATCAATACATTTAGTAAAACCAATTCATCATTCTTTATAAACAAATGCCTTCCTTTAAAACATGCACTTAAAACATCATTTCCACTTTCAAAACCACATGCTCATAGAATCATTAATTTCAACAGCAAAAACCTTTGCTCATGCTTAAACCAAGCAACATATGCATTCTAGCATATCTCTCAAGCATCACATGCTTTCTCAACATCAATGTTCATCATTAAATCAATTTCATTATATTGGCTCACAAGTGATCAATAACAACCCATATCAAAACCAACACATTTGACAAAATCGGATACGCGGATTACAAGCGTTGTTTCACACGCTTCATACACACTACCAAATTACACAAGGTGGAGTTAATGACACAATCACCACCCCTCAACACCCGTTATGGAGCATATGGCACAATCATAACCCTTCAACATCATTCATCAGTAGCTGTATAATTCAACTAACGAGAGCACGGGACACAAACCACAAGATTCACACACGGGATTAAACCATCCACCGTTGTGATCTTAGCCTCAATCGTTAGGGTACTTGGATGGAGTTTACGACACAATCACAAACCCTCTACATCCAAGGCGACTTTATTCACGGTGCACCCAATCCCATAGCCGGCGAACTATATCCGATTAAAGTAACCAAAAATCATTTCCATCACTTGCCAATATAATCATTTATCATCATCATTTCACTCTTTTACAAGCATAAACCAAAATGCCATTTTGACAAGCATTAACATGCTTAAACCATATGCTTAAATCATGTGCATCCTTAACAAAATGGCATTAAAACCAGCATCATCAACGCTCAAATCATTCTTTAAACAGTATTCAAACCACATTCAAATCAAGTGCATTTAGAACCAAAACATAGAACATTCCGAGAGAGACTTTCGATTTACTTACTCTCGAGCTTAGCTAAGTGTTTCAAACTTACACTAAGCTCCCAAAACCACGCTCAAAGAGTTTCAAAGCTGGAAATCCTTTTCCACTCACCGATACATTAAACTTCGCTTACCGACGCGAAGATCACTCATCTGAAGCAACCCAAAAATGCTTCGCTTGCTTCCAGATCAAGATACCCTGTTTTTAGAGCATCAAAACAAAGATCCAAATGCATTAAAATGCATTTCAACACCAGCAACTAAACACAAACTCGTTGCTCAGCAAAACTACACCAATTTACACATCAGAAACAACCGAAAACTCAATTGATTGCTTCCTAAACCAAACCCAGCCAACATACAATACTTCCAACCATTAACAATCAGCAAAACACATCTAAAAACAACCTAAACCCTTTCTTATACCTCCAGGAAACAAAACACCAACAAAACACCTCAAGAACTCACCCAAAACCATCAAGAAACTCAAGGATTTCGAGATTTATATCATCAAAACTCTTTTCCAACATTATAATCAACTCAAAACTCAATTAGAATCAATCCAAAACAGAGCTCATCAACAACACTACGAAAATCAAGATTTAAACCATTATTTTGCAAGACTTTGATCTTAAATCAAAACGTTAATTCAAACTTAGTTAAAAATAACAATTAGGAGCCAAAGATCTTGGGAAATTCAATAATGAACATAGATTAGAGTTTGAGAACGAGTTTTACCTCCAATCCTTGCCTTCCTCAAAGATTGACAAGTTTTTGCTTCACAAATCTTGAAGAATTTGAAAAGAATTCTTGGAAAAAGATGAGAAACTAAAGAGAGAGTTTTTGGGAGAAAAGAAATCTGGAAGAATGGTTGAGAAAATGGATTTTGCTAAAATGAGAGTTAGTTCCGTCAAAAACTTCTCACTTTACTATTTTAGTAATTTAATAAAATAAATAAAAATCATTTTTATTTAATCATTTAAAACACATGTCAAATTAAGGGAATGCTTAATTATACAAAAGCTCCCTAAAGATTCCAAGATTTTGACTCCTCTTTTGAAACTATCAATTTTCCACAGTTTTAGAACTTTACATTTTGGTCACTAGCCAAAATGTACCGCTTCCAAAACTCATTTTGTAAAATTGGTTTGATCAACCTCTTAAACATGATTTTAGAGAAATTTAGCAATTTGTGTCATATTTTTATCCTTTCTCGATCCTTGATTTCCAAAACCACCTATTATGATTCAAATAGTTTCCGACCGGCCTGATCCGATGTCTAAAACATCTAGGCCCAAAACCAGGGCGTTATAGGTTTCCGTATCACTAGGTAATCCACCCATGGGCCTAGTGTTAAAAATCTGGGCGAACCTTCTGAACTGGGTCTCAAGATTCTTTGTTGTTGCATCATGGTTATTCATCGTAATTTCAGTCATGTCCATAAAAGATTCAATTTTGTCAATAAATTTATTGGTATGAACAATGAAATCATTAGTATGGGATATAAAAGTATGTAAGGTGGATTCTAATGAATTAGTGTTCATATTTTGTTGCTGCTGGGCTAACTGTCGTAACAGGTTCTGCTGGTAGCCTCCCTTTTGATGTTGTGGATTGGCAGCAGTTTTAGGATTACTCTAGGAGAAGTTTGGATGATTCTTCCAACCAGAGTTATTTGTGTTCATTTTGGGTCTGTTGTTCCTCTCGTATCCTCCCATGAAATAGGCAGATGCGGTACATTCGGAGGAGTCATGGTTGCCCCCACACTCATCACAGAATGGCTCCACAGCCTTGGCCTCAAAGACTTTCCCAGTGGGCTTTACCATGTTCATAACCAGCTCTGTCACCTTGTCGAGGCGGACATTGACAGATTATGAGGCTTCCACTTCGTTCACAACTGCTGGACGCCTAATGCCGCCTCGGCGGGCTGTTGGGTACTTATAGTCATTTTTGGCGGCTTGGTTTAGGATCTGCATTGCCTCCTCTTGTGGTATGTCGAGGATGATTCTGTTGGCTGAGGCATCAATCATCATTCGAGTTGGGTTGTTTACCCCTTTGTAGAATATTGACACGTGTGTCTAAGCAGAAAAACCATGGAGCGAGCAGTTATTTAGCATCTCTTGGTACCGCTTACATGCTTCATAGATTGGCTCATCATCCCCTTGTCTGAAGGTTGTGATCTCGTTTCTCAATCTGTCTATGACATTAGATGGGCTAAAACAATCCAAAAAATCCTTGCACAACTCTTTCCATGTGTTGAATGACCCTGCTAACTGGTTGTTCAACCATTACTTTACCCTATCCCTCAGTGAATAGGGGAATAACCTCAGCCTTATGATGTCTTGGTGGACTCCGTGTATTTTGAAGGCTCTACATATGTAACCCCCTTAACCCGGCCTAGACGGTTGACCCGAATTAAGAAAGTCACACGGGGAAAACCAAAGTCAACCTGAAAGTCAACCTTGATTAACGACCCTTTTTTTATTTTTAAACTGGTCTAGATGCATATTAATCCTTAGATATGATCATACAACAGCATACTCAGAGATCATAAACATCAGAGATCAAACAGGGACCCAATTGAACAATTTACAACTTTAGGGACCAAATTGTAAATTCTGGTAACTATAAGGACTTAACCCAAATTGAAGTTACCAACTTGAAATTAATCAGGTTTCATACTTCTCTGTGAAATTTCAGCTCAAAAGGACTTCCCAAACTCATACAATTGCACAAACAAGATTCAGGACCAAAATGCAAACATTTCAAAACATTTAACTGCCAATGTCAGCCCCCAACGGTCATCCGTTCCGAAACAGAAGACAGCCCGTTTCAAAACGCGGGGCCGTTTCGCAACCCGTACCGAAACAAGGGTCGGGCAGTAGCCTTTCCGTTTCGGAACGGTCCCTCCCGTTTCGGACGCCTGGGCTTGTTTAAGGCACCCGTTCCGAAACGGTAGGTGCTGTTCCGAAACACCCTGCACAGATTGCCCAAAAATGCATACATAAACATGCAATTGACCAACCAATCATGCTCCAAATGCCACCAAACTTTGTCAACATGCAATTCAACATATATGAGACATACTTGCATCAACAATTCATCAAAACATCCACATATATGAAAATCCCCAAATCTATAGGCATGCTTCCTACACAAGCAACCATTCAAGCATAAACTTCCAATTCAAGCATATAAAGGTCAACCACAAAAACCAGCATTCTCAACAACACTCAACATACTTAGGGAGTTCAAAACATCTCCCAAAACATACACATAGGTCCCCCATTGCCAAATTACCAAAAGCTAAATGTACTTAAGAAAAACCTTCCATACTTTGAGCTTTACTACCACTTGAATGCTTGCCTTCCTTGCTGCCCTCAAAGTACTTTAATGCTCTGCGATATTGGTTTGAGAAAACAAAGAGAGCGTAAGCAAAAGCTTAGTGAGGAATGCTCAATAAAACCATCCAATAATGCATTTATAAAACACTTATAAATCATGCTTCAAATCATCATTTACACATGCTCAAAAGCATACTGTAACAAGCATCTCATGCTTCATTTCATTACATGTCATATTGGCCACAAGTGATACATTTCATTTCCTTGAAAACAAGTTCATCAACTTTCACCCCAAGGACTTTTAAACACCTTGGACCCCAAGGACTTTTAAACACCTTGGCCATGGACTTTTAAACACCATGATATAAATTACCTCAAGAACTTTTAAACAACTTGACCCCAAGGACTTTTAAATACCTTGGCCTATGGACTTTTAAACACCATAGAAAGGACCACACAAGGACTTTTAAACACCTTTGTGTCCGTAACAAGAATCATCCAAGGACTTTTAACCACCTTGATGTTCTTAAGTAACAAGGCTCACTCAAGGACTTTTAACCACCTTAGTGACCTCAACCTTTTTAAAACATCACTTGCCAATATACATCATTATCATCAAATTATCCACTGTTCTAAAGCATTAAACCAAGCCATATTCATCATGCATTTAAAAGCATCAAACCACATTTGATCAATGTTCAAAAACAAGGAACTCTTACCTTGAGCTTCCTTCAACATATGGCTTACAAAAACAGCATTAACCATGCTAAATCATGCTTTCAAAACAGAATTTAAAACATGCAATAAACCACATTGCACAACAATCAAATCATGGCCACCACTAGAGAGTATTTCCGAAAACTTACACTTGAGCTTAGCAAAGTTGTTTAGACTTAAACTAAGCTCCCAAGACATTGGTTTCAAAGCCGAAAACCCAATTTCACTCACCGATTCCACTTCGCCTCTTGCCGAAGCACCAAATCAAGCCTCCGGATCACCACCACTTGGATCCAAAGATGACTCCCCTGTTTTAACACATTAAAACAGTAGATTAATGCATCATCATGCATTAATAACTTCAATGAAAGCACCTAAACTCGCTGCTCTCATCCACACTCCATTTTCGGCCACCAAACACAACCGAAAATGCATCCAAACCACTTCTCAACTAAGCCCAGCCATTAACCATCAAAACCTAACATCCTTTAACATCTTCCAACATCTAAAAAGAACCTAACAACATCCTTATACCTCCAGCAACACCAGATCCACAAGATCACCTCAAAAACAACCAAGAATCATAAGCTAAACTTAGGAAATTCAACCTATCCGGGATTGCATTAATCAAAACTCAATTCCTTATCAAATTAACATTCATTAATCATCATTTTAACACCTTAAAACACTGCTTTAACAGATCCAACGAAATTTCATCAAAAACACACCAAATCTTGCATTTTAAGCCAAGATCCATTAAACAATATTAAAAGCCATTTATAAAACATCAATTAAGGATTGAGAACTTAGGAATTTCATTAAAGAACTTGAAGTTCAGAGGAGAAGGACGTTCTTACCTCCAAACTTGAATTTCTCCTCTTTTGGAACCAAAAAGCTTGATGAATCAAGTAGCAATTACAAAGGTTTTGATGATGAGATGATTAGGAATCAAAAGAGGATTGAAAAGAAATATTTAGGTGATAAAAATCAGAGGAAAAGATCTGGAGAGAATGTGTTTGGTTTGAGAGAAAAGATGAGAGAAAATGGGAAATGGAAAATTTAGAAAGTTAGTTAAAAATGACTAAAATATCTTTCCCTCCTTTTACTTTTATTTAAAACCATTATTAAAACATTTAATATTCTAGAAAATCTGGAGAAACTCCCTTTGGGTAAAATAGCTCCTTAAAGATTCAAAGTTTCAATCCTTTTTAAACCAGTCACAAAACTTTCAAAAATTACATTTTGGTCACTAGCCAAAATGTCACCCTTCCGAAACTCATTTTCCAAAATTGATTTCACAGTTCACTTAAATATATTAAAAGATGATTTTAGAACATTTTTCCATATTTTTAATTGTAACCCCCTTAACCCGGCCTACACGGTTGACCCGAATTAAGAAAGTCACACGGGGAAAACCAAAGTCAACCCGAAAGTCAACCTTGATTAACGACCTTTTTTTTCGTTTAACCTTGTCTAGATGCACTTTAGACCTAATTGTGATCACACAACATCATACCAAAAGATCAAAAACATCAGAGATCAAACAGGGACTTAATTGAACAAAATACAACTTTAGGGACCAAACTGTAAATTCTGATAATTATAAGGACTTAACCCAAATTGAAGTTACCATCTTGAAATTAATCATGTTTCATGCTTCTCTGTAAAATTTCAGCTCAAAAGGACTTCCCAAACTCAACAATTGCACAAACAAGTTTTAGGACCAAAACGCAAACATTCCAAAACACATAACTGCCAATGTCAGCCCCCAACGGTCACCCGTTCCGAAACAGGCATAGCCCGTTTCGAAACTCGGGGCCGTTCCGCAACGCGTACCGAAACGGGGGTCTGGCAGTGGCCTTTCCGTTTCGGAACGGCCCCTCCCGTTTCGGACGCCTGGGCACAATTAAGGCACCCGTTCCGAAACGGTAGGTGCTGTTCCGAAACACCCTGCACAGATTGCCTAAAAATGCATACTTAAACATGCAATTGACCAACCAAACATGCTCCAAATGCCACCAAACTTTGCCAACATGCAATTCAACATATATGAGACATACTTGCATCAACAATTCATCAAAACATCCACACATATGAAAAGCCCCAAATCTATAGGCATGCTTCCTACACAAGTAAGCCATTCAAGCATAAACTTCCAATTCAAGCATAAGAAGGCCAACCACAAAACCAGCATTCTCAACAACATTCAACATACTTAGGGAGTTCAAAACATCTCCCAAAACATACACATAGGTCCCCCATTGCCAAATTACCAAAAGCTAAAATGTACTTAGAAAACCTTCCATACTTAGAGCTTTGTTTCCACTTGGATGCTTGCCCTCCTTGCTGCCCTCAAGAACTCTAATGTTCTGCATTATTGAATTAAGAAAACAAAGAGAGCGTAAGCAAAAGCTTAGTGAGGAATGCTCAATAAAACCATCCAATAATGCATTTATAAAACACTTATAAAACATGCTTCAAACCATCATTTACACATGCTCAAAAGCATACTTAAAACAAGCATCTCATGCTTCATTTCATTACATGTCATATTGGCCTCAAGTGATACATTTCATTTCTTTGAAAACAAGTTCATCAACTTTCACCCCAAGGACTTTTAAACACCTTGGCCTATGGACTTTTAAACACCATAGAATGTATCACATCAAGGACTTTTAAACACCTTGATCCCAAGGACTTTTAAACACCTTGGCCATGGACTTTTAAACACCATGAATTGCATTACCTCAAGGACTTTTAAACACCTTGAACCCCAAGGACTTTTAAACACCTTGGCCTATGGACTTTTAAACACCATAGAATGGACCACACAAGGACTTTTAAACACCTTTGTGTCCGTAGCAAGAATCATCCAAGGACTTTTAACCACCTTGATGTTCTTAAGTAAACAAGGCTCACTCAAGGACTTTTAACCACCTTGGTGACCTTAACCTTTTCAAAACATCACTTGCCAATATACATCATTTTCATCAATTAATCCACTGTTTTTTAAGCATTAAACCAAGCCATATTCATCATGCATTTAAAAGCATCAAACCACATTTAATCAATGTTCAAAAACAAGGAACTCTTACCTTGAGCTTCCTTTAACATATGGCTTATCAAAACAGCAAATACCATGCTAAATCATGCTTTCAAAACAGTAATCAAAACATGCAATAAACCACATTGCATCACAACAAAATCATGGCCACCACTAGAGAGAATTTCCGAAAACTTACACTCGAGCTTAGCAAAGTTGTTTAGACTTAAACTAAGCTCCCAAGACATTGGTTTCAAAGCCGAAAACCCAATTTCACTCACCGATTCCACTTCGCCTCAAGCCAAAGCACCAAAACAAGCCTCCGGATCAACAACTCTTGGATCCAAAGATGCCTCCCCTGATTAAACACATTAAAGCAGAGATTTAATGCATCATCATGCATCAAAAGCTTCAATGAAAGCACTCAAACTCGCTGCTCTCATTCACACTCCAATTTCGGCCACCAAACACAACCGAAATGGCATCAAAACCACTTCTCAACAAAGCCCAGCCATAAACCAGCAAAACCTAACATCCATTAACACCATTTAACATCTAAAAACAACCTATAAACATCCTTGTACCTCCAACAACATCAGATCCACAAGATCACCACAAAAACATCCAAGAATCACAAGCTAAACTTAGGAAACACAACCTATCCGGGATTGCATTAATCAAAACTCATTTCCTTATCAAATTAACATTCATTAATCATCATTTTAGCACCTTAAAACACTGCTTAAACAGATCCAACGAAATTTCATCAAAAACACACCAAATCTTGCATTTTAAGCCAAGATCCACTAAACAATCTTAAAAGCCATTTATAAAACATCAATTAGGGATTGAGAACTTAGGAATTTCATTAAAGAACTTGAAGTTCAGAGGATAAGGACGTTCTTACCTCCAAACTTGAGTTTCTCCTCTTTTAGAGCCAAAAAGCTTGATGAATCAAGTAGCAAATACAAAGGTTTTGATGAGGAGATGATTAGGAAATAAATGAGGATTGAAAAGAAGTATTTAGGTGATAAAAATCAGAGGAAAAGATCTGGAGAGAATGTGTTTGGTTTGAGAGAAAAGATGAGAGAAAAAGAGAATGGAAAATTTAGAAAGTTAGTTAAAGATGACTAAAAATATCTTTCCCTCCTTTTTACTTTTATTTTAAACCATTATTAAATCATTTAATATTCTAGAAAATCTGGAGAAACTCCCCTTTGGGTAAATAGCTCCCTAAAGATTCAAAGTTTCAATCCTTTTTAAAACAGTCACAAAACTTTCAAAAATTACATTTTGGTCACTAGCCAAAATGTCGCTCTTCCAAAACCCATTTTTCAAAATTGATTTCACAGTTCACTTAATTATATTAAAAGATGATTTTAGAACATTTTTCCATATTTTTAATGCAACCCGAACTAGGCTTTCCTAATTTCACCTCTTTAGATTCGAACAGCACTTTGACCAAACCGGTCAACGCCCAAAACTTCTAAGCCCAAAACCGGGGCGTTACAACTCTCCCCCCCTTAAGAAATTTCGTCCTCGAAATTTACCTGAAGGAAAGAGATAAGGAAACTGCTTCAGCATGTCTTCCTTCCGCTCCCACGTGGCTTCCTCAACACCGCGATGCTTCCACAGCACCTTCACCAACTCAATGATCTTGCCACGAAGAACCTTGCTATCCGAATCCAGAACCTTCACCGGTTCCTCATCATAGGTCAAATCCGGATTCAGTTCCACTTCCTCCACAGGCATCACATGCGAAGGATCAGATCTATACCTCCGGAGCATAGAGACATGGAACACATCATGAATCTTCTCCAACTCCTGTGGTAACCTCAACCGATACGCAACAGGACCCACACGCTCAACCACCTCATATGGTCCAATGTACCTAGGGCTCAACTTACCCTTTCGGCCAAACCGCATCACCTTCTTCCAAGGCGAAACCTTCAAGAACACACGGTCACCCACCGCATACTCTATCTCCTTACGCTTCAAATCCGCGTAAGACTTCTGCCGATCAGAAGCAGCCTTCAACCGCTCACAAATGAGCTTTACCTTCTCTGTGGTCCCTTTCAACAAAGCCGGCATCGAAACCAACTTCTGACCAGTCTCAGCCCAACAAAGAGGAGTCCTACACTTCCTCCCGTACAAAGCCTCATAAGGTGCCATCTGTATACTTGCCTGATAACTGTTGTTATAAGCAAACTCAACTAAAGGAAGATGCTTCTCCCAAGAACCTTGGAACTCAATCACGCAGCACCTCAACATATCCTCCAAAATCTGGATAACTCGCTCAGACTGACCATCCGACTGAGGATGATAGGATGTACTGAAATGCAACCTTGTACCCAGAGCTTGATGCAAACACTGCCAGAACCGCGATGTGAACCTCGGATCCCTATCCGACACAATCGACTTAGGCACACCATGCAGCCGCACAATCTCAGCAATGTACAGCTCTGCCAACTTATCCAAAGAAAACGTGGTATGCACAGGCAAGAAATGCGCACACTTCGTCAGGCGATCCACAATCACCCAGACCGAATTCTTCTTCGATGGAGACAAAGGTAAACCATATACAAAATCCATGGTAACCCTCTCCCACTTCCATTCAGGGATTTTCAACGGTTGCAACAACCCTGAAGGAAACTGATGCTCAGCCTTAACTCGCTGACACACCAAACACTTGCTAACAAACTCTGCAACATCTTTCTTCAAACCCACCCAATAGTACTCATCACGAAGATCACGGTACATCTTAGTACTACCAGGGTGCATAGCAAAAGGACTACTATGACCTTCAGTCAGAATAGCACGCCTCAACTCAGCATCAGCAGGCACTACTATCCGACTCCCAAAACACAGCACACCATCATCATTGAAACAGAAATCCGAAGGTCTACCCTCCGCGATATCCTGAACATGAGACACCAAGGAATCATCCAACAACTGCTTATCCTTGATCAACTGAACCAAAGAGGGTTTGACTTGCAACTCAGCAACGAGACCACCGTCTTGCGATATGCTCAAGCTAGCAAACATGGCTCTCAGCTCAACAGCTACCTTCCTACTCAAGGCATCCGCAACAACATTAGCTTTTCCAGGATGATACTCAATCGTCAGATCATAATCCTTGAGCAACTCCAACCAACGCCGCTGCCTAAGACTCAACTCCTTCTGAGACATCAGATACCTCAAACTCTTGTGATCCGTGTACACAGTACACTTCTCACCATACAGATAATGTCTCCAGATCTTCAGAGCAAAAACCACTACAGCCAGCTCAATATCATGCGTAGGGTAATTGCGCTCATGCACCTTCAACTGCCGTGATGCGTAAGCCACCACCTTACCCTCCTGCATCAACACACACCCCAAACCAACATAGGATGCATCACTGTAAACCACAAACTCTTTCCCTGATTCAGGCTGAATCAAGATAGGAGCTTGCGTCAAAGCCGCCTTAAGCTTCTCAAAAGCCTGCTGTCTCGCTTCCGTCCACTCATACTTAACATCCTTCTGCAACAGCTTCGTCAAAGGAGCAGCAATCTTGGAAAAACCATCCACAAACCTTCGGTAGTATCCCGCCAAACCAAGGAAACTACGGACCTCATGAACAGACTTAGGAACTTTCCAACTCATCACCGCCTCAATCTTCTGAGGATCAACACGAATCCCCTCCGCTGAGACCACATGCCCAAGAAACACCACCTCCCTTAACCAGAACTCACACTTGCTCAGCTTAGCATAAAGCTGATTCTCCAACAAAGCTTGCAAAACAATCCTCAAATGCTCTTCATGCTCCTCCTCAGTACGCGAGTACACGAGGATATCATCAATGAACACCACAACAAACTTGTCCAGGTATTCATGAAACACACGATTCATCATGTCCATGAAAGCAGCAGGAGCATTTGTCAACCCAAACGGCATCACAAGGAACTCATAATGCCCATACCTTGTCCTGAAAGCTGTCTTAGGCACATCCACATCCTTCACCTTCAACTGATAATACCCTGACCTCAAGTCAATCTTAGAGAACACAGCAGCTCCCCGAAATTGATCAAAGAGATCATCAATCCTCGGCAAAGGATACCGATTCTTGATAGTCAACTTGTTCAGCTGACGGTAATCAATGCACATTCTCATAGTGCCATCCTTCTTCTTCACAAACAAGACCGGTGCTCCCCAAGGTGACACACTCGGCCGGATGAAACCACGATCAAGCAACTCTTGCAACTGCGTCTTCAGCTCCTTCAGCTCTTTAGGTGCCATTCTATAGGGAGTAATGGACACAGGAGTTGTATTCTCATACAGCTCAATTCCAAACTCCACCTCGCGGTTAGGAGGTAAACCAGGCAACTCCTCAGGAAAAACACCAGGAAACTCCTTCACAACTCTGATATCTTGCACCCTCAACTCTTTAGAGTTAGGGTTCATCACAAAAGCTAGATAGGCTTCGCAACCTTGCCTCAGCATCCTGCTCGCCTCCAAGGTAGACACCACATTGGCAAGAAACTTCACATTCTCACCAACCACAACAACTTCATAATCACCCGCAAGCTTAAGCGAAACCCGCTTGTTATCACAATCCACAACAGCACGATGCTCAGCAAGCCAATCCATACCAAGGATCACATCGAAACCATATAAGGGCAACTCCATAAGATCAACATGGAAAACATGCTCTTGAACGACCAAGGGACACCTTCTATAAAGCTTCCTAGTCACAACAGTCTCACCAAAAGAACTAGTGACTCGAACACCAACATCCAAAGACTCAACAGGCAAACCAAGCAATTCAGCATGCTCACGCAAAATATATGAATGCGTAGATCCAGAATCTATCAAAGAAAGCAATGACAAGGACTGCAAAGTAAAGGTACCTGCAATCACATCCGCATCATTCCTGCCGTCTCGCTGAGCATACACCCTCGCCTAGCCTCCACCTTCAGGTTGAATAGCCACAACATGGGCCACTCCACGACCACCTTCCTCTCTCCTCTGGAAATTACCACAGCCGCGCCCACGACCTCTCTGCGGTGCAGCAACAACAGGAGCACGCACCTGATCACCAGCCAACCTAGGACAATCTCGTCTCAAGTGGTCTGCAGAACCACAACTCCAGCACCCGTTACCAGCAGCCGCAACAGGAGCTTGCACCACTCTCTCAGCACGAGGACAGTCACGTTTCATGTGACCACGTGAACCACAGATCCAACAAGCACTCGGATCAGCCCTAGCATTGCCTCCTCTAGCAGGTGCACCACCACCTCTCTTAGCTGAAGACTGATACTTCTGATCATGTCCCCTCTTGTTCCGTCCACCTCCGGAACTAAACTCAGCTGATCGCTTCCCAGCACTTGCTCCAGCACCTCTCACAGATAAACCCAAGTTCATCTCAACATCCTTGGCTCAGCCCACCAACACGTCGAAATCATCATACTCGGCGGCCAGCAAATACATTTTCACATCCGTCTCTAAACCATAACGGAACCTCTCGCACCTTGTCCGCTCATCAGGTACCAGCTCCGGTGCATACTGACTGAGTCGCACAAACTGCACCTCATACTCAGCCACACTCATGCTCCCTTGGGTAAGAGACATGAATTCACGCTTCTTCTCATCTAGATATCTCACACCAAGATATCTCCGCTTGAACACATTCTGAAAGAATGTCCAAGTCACATCAGCTTCTGCCATCCCAGCAATAGTGGTTGTCCACCACGTATACGCATCCTTCTGCAGCAAGGACACAACACAACCCAGCTTTTGCACATCAGTGCAACTCATCTGGCCCAAGATTCGCTTGGTACTCTCTAGCCAAGCTTCAGAACTCTCAGCAGACATACCCCTGAACTCAGTCCCACCAAGACTGCGCAAACGCTCCAAAGGTAGTCTAACACCAGCATCTTCCTGATGCCCCGCTCCACGAGCCCCAGCTACTGCTGCTTGAAAAGCACCAGCAATAGGTTGCACTAACATCGTCATATCAGGCATAGCTTGCCCCTGACCAGCCCCAGGTCCAGCAGCTCCAGCGCCAGCTGCAGCTCCAGCTTCCTCAGCCCCAGCACCACCACCACCAGGTGGAGGAGGAGGTAACACCGCACTACCCGTGTTTTCCTCATTCTCGTTCTCATTAGGAGCCGTAGCTCGCACATTACCTCGTAACTCTCTACGTGGTGCCATACTTTTACCATGCAATCACAACACAAATAAAACAAAATCAGGCCCAGCAAGGTAAGCAATCCAAATATTCAAGCTCAATTTCATTTCAAAACAACATCCTTTCTTTAGCTTTGATTTGGCAATGGGTACCCACAACATGCTACATCACAGCACATACTTCAATTGCATCAAAATCACAAGCCCTTAATCATGCTTTCACTCAACAAGCATACAAGACATACATACTTCAATCATGCATACATACATTCCCAATTACTCGAGAACTCAGCTCTGATACCACCAAATGTAACCCCCTTAACCCGGCCTAGACGGTTGACCCGAATTAAGAAAGTCACACGGGGAAAACCAAAGTCAACCCGAAAGTCAACCTTGATTAACGACCCTTTTTTTTTCTTTTAACCTTGTCTAGATGCACTTTAGACCTAATTGTGATCACACAACATCATACCAAAAGATCACAAACATCAGAGATCAAACAGGGACTTAATTGAACAAAATACAACTTTAGGGACCAAACTGTAAATTCTGATAATTATAAGGACTTAACCCAAATTGAAGTTACCATCTTGAAATTAATCATGTTTCATGCTTCTCTGTAAAATTTCAGCTCAAAAGGACTTCCCAAACTCAACAATTGCACAAACAAGTTTTAGGACCAAAACGCAAACATTCCAAAACACATAACTGCCAATGTCAGCCCCCAACGGTCACCCGTTCCGAAACAGGTATAGCCCGTTTCGAAACTCGGGGCCGTTCCGCAACGCGTACCGAAACGGGGGTCTGGCAGTGGCCTTTCCGTTTCGGAACGGCCCCTCCCGTTTCGGACGCCTGGGCACAATTAAGGCACCCGTTCCGAAACGGTAGGTGCTGTTCCGAAACACCCTGCACAGATTGCCTAAAAATGCATACTTAAACATGCAATTGACCAACCAAACATGCTCCAAATGCCACCAAACTTTGCCAACATGCAATTCAACATATATGAGACATACTTGCATCAACAATTCATCAAAACATCCATACATATGAAAAGCCCCAAATCTATAGGCATGCTTCCTACACAAGTAAGCCATTCAAGCATAAACTTCCAATTCAAGCATAAGAAGGCCAACCACAAAACCAGCATTCTCAACAACATTCAACATACTTAGGGAGTTCAAAACATCTCCCAAAACATACACATAGGTCCCCCATTGCCAAATTACCAAAAGCTAAAATGTACTTAGAAAACCTTCCATACTTAGAGCTTTGTTTCCACTTGGATGCTTGCCCTCCTTGCTGCCCTCAAGAACTCTAATGTTCTGCATTATTGAATTAAGAAAACAAAGAGAGCGTAAGCAAAAGCTTAGTGAGGAATGCTCAATAAAACCATCCAATAATGCATTTATAAAACACTTATAAAACATGCTTCAAACCATCATTTACACATGCTCAAAAGCATACTTAAAACAAGCATCTCATGCTTCATTTCATTACATGTCATATTGGCCTCAAGTGATACATTTCATTTCTTTGAAAACAAGTTCATCAACTTTCACCCCAAGGACTTTTAAACACCTTGGCCCCAAGGACTTTTAAACACCTTGGCCTATGGACTTTTAAACACCATAGAATGTATCACATCAAGGACTTTTAAACACCTTGATCCCAAGGACTTTTAAACACCTTGGCCATGGACTTTTAAACACCATGAATTGCATTACCTCAAGGACTTTTAAACACCTTGAACCCCAAGGACTTTTAAACACCTTGGCCTATGGACTTTTAAACACCATAGAATGGACCACACAAGGACTTTTAAACACCTTTGTGTCCGTAGCAAGAATCATCCAAGGACTTTTAACCACCTTGATGTTCTTAAGTAAACAAGGCTCACTCAAGGACTTTTAACCACCTTGGTGACCTTAACCTTTTCAAAACATCACTTGCCAATATACATCATTTTCATCAATTAATCCACTGTTTTTTAAGCATTAAACCAAGCCATATTCATCATGCATTTAAAAGCATCAAACCACATTTAATCAATGTTCAAAAACAAGGAACTCTTACCTTGAGCTTCCTTTAACATATGGCTTATCAAAACAGCAAATACCATGCTAAATCATGCTTTCAAAACAGTAATCAAAACATGCAATAAACCACATTGCATCACAACAAAATCATGGCCACCACTAGAGAGAATTTCCGAAAACTTACACTCGAGCTTAGCAAAGTTGTTTAGACTTAAACTAAGCTCCCAAGACATTGGTTTCAAAGCCGAAAACCCAATTTCACTCACCGATTCCACTTCGCCTCAAGCCAAAGCACCAAAACAAGCCTCCGGATCAACAACTCTTGGATCCAAAGATGCCTCCCCTGATTAAACACATTAAAGCAGAGATTTAATGCATCATCATGCATCAAAAGCTTCAATGAAAGCACTCAAACTCGCTGCTCTCATTCACACTCCAATTTCGGCCACCAAACACAACCGAAATGGCATCAAAACCACTTCTCAACAAAGCCCAGCCATAAACCAGCAAAACCTAACATCCATTAACACCATTTAACATCTAAAAATAACCTATAAACATCCTTGTACCTCCAGCAACATCAGATCCACAAGATCACCACAAAAACATCCAAGAATCACAAGCTAAACTTAGGAAACACAACCTATCCGGGATTGCATTAATCAAAACTCATTTCCTTATCAAATTAACATTCATTAATCATCATTTTAGCACCTTAAAACACTGCTTAAACAGATCCAACGAAATTTCATCAAAAACACACCAAATCTTGCATTTTAAGCCAAGATCCACTAAACAATCTTAAAAGCCATTTATAAAACATCAATTAGGGATTGAGAACTTAGGAATTTCATTAAAGAACTTGAAGTTCAGAGGAGAAGGACGTTCATACCTCCAAACTTGAGTTTCTCCTCTTTTAGAGCCAAAAAGCTTGATGAATCAAGTAGCAAATACAAAGGTTTTGATGAGGAGATGATTAGGAATCAAATGAGGATTGAAAAGAAGTATTTAGGTGATAAAAATCAGAGGAAAAGATCTGGAGAGAATGTGTTTGGTTTGAGAGAAAAGATGAGAGAAAAAGAGAATGGAAAATTTAGAAAGTTAGTTAAAGATGACTAAAAATATCTTTCCCTCCTTTTTACTTTTATTTTAAACCATTATTAAATCATTTAATATTCTAGAAAATCTGGAGAAACTCCCCTTTGGGTAAATAGCTCCCTAAAGATTCAAAGTTTCAATCCTTTTTAAAACAGTCACAAAACTTTCAAAAATTACATTTTGGTCACTAGCCAAAATGTCGCTCTTCCAAAACCCATTTTTCAAAATTGATTTCACAGTTCACTTAATTATATTAAAAGATGATTTTAGAACATTTTTCCATATTTTTAATGCAACCCGAACTAGGCTTTCCTAATTTCACCTCTTTAGATTCGAACAGCACTTTGACCAAACCGGTCAACGCCCAAAACTTCTAAGCCCAAAACCGGGGCGTTACATTAATGCAACCCGAACTAGGCTTTCCTAAATTCACTCTCTTAGATTCGAACAGCACTTTGACCAAACCGGTCAACGCCCAAAACTTCTAAGCCCAAAACCGGGGCGTTACAACTCTCCCCCCCTTAAGAAATTTCGTCCTCGAAATTTACCTGAAGGAAAGAGATAAGGAAACTGCTTCAGCATGTCTTCCTTCCGCTCCCACGTGGCTTCCTCAACACCTCGATGCTTCCACAGCACCTTCACCAACTCAATAGTCTTGCCACGAAGAACCTTGCTATCCGAATCCAGAACCTTCACCGGTTCCTCATCATAGGTCAAATCCGGATTCAAAACCACTTCCTCCACAGGCATCACAAGCGAAGGATCAGATCTATACCTCCGGAGCATAGAGACATGGAACACATCATGAATCTTCTCCAGCTCCTGAGGTTACCTCAACCGATACGCAACAGGACCCACACGCTCAACCACCTCATATGGTCCAATGTACCTAGGGCTCAACTTACCCTTTCGGCCAAACCTCATCACCTTTTTCCAAGGAGAAACCTTCAAGAACACACGGTCACCCACCGCATACTCTATCTCCTTACGCTTCAAATCCGCATAAGACTTTTGCCGATCAGAAGCTGCCTTCAAACGCTCACAAATGAGCTTTACCTTCTCTGTGGTCCCTTTCAACAAAGCCGGCATCGAAACCAACTTTTGACCAGTTTCAGCCCAACAAAGAGGAGTCCTACACTTCCTCCCGTACAAAGCCTCATAAGGTGCCATCTGTATACTTGCCTGATAACTATTGTTATAAGCAAACTCAACCAAAGGCAGATGCTTCTCCCAAGAACCTTGGAACTCAATCACGCAGCACCTCAACATATCCTCCAAAATCTGGATAACTCGCTCAGACTGACCATCCGACTGAGGATGATAGGATGTACTGAAATGCAACCTTGTACCCAGAGCTTGATGCAAACACTGCCAGAACCGCGATGTGAACCTCGGATCCCTATCCGACACAATCGACTTAGGCACACCATGCAGTCGCACAATCTCAGCAATGTACAGCTTTGCCAACTTATCCAAAGAAAACGTGGTATGCACAGGCAAGAAATGCGCACACTTCGTTAGGCGATCCACAATCACCCACACCGAATTCTTCTTCGATGGAGACAAAGGTAAACCAGATACAAAATCCATGGTAACCCGTTCCCACTTCCACTCAGGGATTTTCAACGGTTACAACAACCCTGAAGGAAACTGATGCTCAGCCTTAACTCGCTGACATACCAAACACTTGCTAACAAACTCCGCAACATCTTTCTTCAAACCCACCCAATAGTACTCATTACGAAGATCACGGTACATCTTAGTACTACCAGGGTGCATAGCAAAAGGACTACTATGACCTTCAGTCAGAATAGCACGCCTCAACTCAGCATCAGCAGGCACTACTATCCGACTCCCAAAACACAACACACCATCATCATTAATGCAGAAATCCGAAGGTCTACCCTCCGCGATATCCTGAACATGAGACACCAAGGAATCATCCAGCAACTGCTTATCCTTGATCAACTGAACCAAAGAGGGTTTCACTTGCAACTCAACAACGAGACCACCATCTTGCGATATGCTCAAGCTAGCAAACATAGCCCTCAGCTCAACAGCTACTTTCCTACTCAAGGCATCCGCAACAACATTAGCTTTTCCAGGATGATACTCAATCGTCAGATCATAATCCTTGAGCAACTCCAACCAACGCCGCTGCCTAAGATTCAACTCCTTCTGAGACATCAGATACCTCAAACTCTTGTGATCTGTGTACACAGTACACTTCTCACCATACAGATAATGTCTCCAGATCTTCAGAGCAAAAACCACTGCAGCCAGCTCAATATCATGCGTAGGGTAATTGCGCTCATGCACTTTCAACTGCCGCGATGCATAAGCCACCACCTTACCCTCCTGCATCAGCACACACCCCAAACCAACATAGGATGCATCACTGTAAACCACAAACTCTTTCCCTGATTCAGGCTGAATCAAGATAGGAGCTTGCGTCAAAGCCGCCTTAAGCTTCTCAAAAGCCTGTTGTCTCGCTTCCGTCCACTCATACTTAACATCCTTTTGCAACAGCTTCGTCAAAGGAGCAGCAATCTTGGAAAAACCATCCACAAACCTTCGGTAGTATCCCGCCAAACCAAGGAAACTACGGACCTCATGAACAGACTTAGGAACTTTCCAATTCATCACCGCCTCAATCTTCTGAGGATCAACACGAATCCCCTCAGTTGAGACCACATGCCCAAGAAACACCACCTCCCTTAACCAGAACTCACACTTGCTCAGCTTAGCATAAAGCTGATTCTCCAACAAAGCTTGCAAAACAATCCTCAAATGCTCTTCATGCTCCTCCTCAGTACGCGAGTACACGAGGATATCATCAATGAACACCACAACAAACTTGTCCAGGTATTCATGAAACACACGATTCATCATGTCCATGAAAGCAGCATGAGCATTTGTCAACCCAAACGGCATCACAAGGAACTCATAATGCCCATACCTTGTCCTGAAAGCTGTCTTAGGCACATCCACATCCTTCACCTTCACCTTCAACTGATAATACCCTGACCTCAAGTCAATCTTAGAGAACACAGCAGCTCCCTAAAATTGATCAAAGAGATCATCAATCCTCGGCAAAGGATACCGATTCTTGATAGTCAACTTGTTCAGCTGACGGTAATCAATGCACATTCTCATAGTGCCATCCTTCTTCTTCACAAACAAGACCGGTGCTCCCCAAGGTGACACACTCGGCCGGATGAAACCACGATCAAGCAACTCTTGCAATTGCGTCTTCAGCTCCTTCAGCTCCTTAGGTGCCATTCTATAGGGAGTAATGGACACAGGAGTTGTATTCTCATACAGCTCAATTCCAAACTCCACCTCGCGGTTAGGAGGTAAACCAGGCAACTCCGCAGGAAAAACACCAGGAAACTCCTTCACAACTCTGATATCTTGCACCCTCAACTCTTTAGAGCTAGGATTCATCACAAAAGCTAGATAGGCTTCGCAACCTTGCCTCAGCATCCTGCTCGCCTCCAAGGTAGACACCACATTGGCAAGAAACTTCACATTCTCACCAACCACAACAACTTCATAATCATCCGCAAGCTTAAGCGAAACTCGCTTGTTTTCACAATCCACAACAGCGCGATGCTCAGCAAGCCAATCCATACCAAGGATTACATCAAAACCATAAAAGGGCAACTCCATAAGATCAACATGAAAAACATGTTCTTGAACAACCAAGGGACACCTTCTAAAAAGCTTACGAGCCACAACAGTCTCACCAAAAGAACTAGTGACACGAACACCAACATCCAAAGACTCAACAGGCAAACCAAGCAATTCAGCATGCTCACGCAAAATGTATGAATGCGTAGATCCAGAATCTATCAAAGAAAGCAATGACAAGGATTGCAAAGTAAAGGTACCTGCAATCACATCCGCATCATTCCTTCCCTCACGCTGAGCATACACCCTCGCTTGGCCTCCATCTTCAGGCTGAATAGCCACAACATGAGCCACTCCACGACCACCTTCCTCTCTCCTCTGGAAATTACCACGGCCGCGCCCACGACCTCTCTGCGGTGCAGCAACAACAGGAGCACGCACCTGATCACCAGCCAACCTAGGACAGTCACGCCTCAAATGGTCTGCGGATCCACAATTCCAGCACCCATTACCAGCTGCCGCAACAGGAGCTTGCACCTCTCTCACAGCACGAGGACAATCACGCTTCATGTGACCACGTGAACCACAGATCCAACAAGCACTCGGATCAGCTCTAGCATTGCCTCCTCTAGCAGGTGCACCACCACCTCTCTTAGCTGAAGACTGATACTTCAGATCACGTCCCCTCTTGTTCCGTCCACCTCCAGAACTATACTCAGCAGCTCGCTTGCCAGCACCCTTAGCAGATAAACTCAAGTTCATCTCAACGTCCTTGGCTCGGCCCACCAACACATCAAAATCATCATACTCGGCGGCCAGCAAATACATTTTCACATCCGTCTCTAAGCCATAACGGAACCTCTCGCACCTTGCCCGCTCATCAGATACCAGCTCAGGTGCATACTGACTGAGTCGCACAAACTGCACTTCATACTCAGCCACACTCATGCTCCCTTGGGTAAGAGACATGAATTCACGCTTCTTCTCATCAAGATATCTCACACCAAGATATCTCTGCTTGAACACATTCTGAAAGAATGTCCAAGTCACATCAGCTTCTGCCATCCCAACAATAGTGGTTGTCCACCACGTATACGCATCCTTCTGCAGCAAGGACACAACACAACCCAGCTTTTGCACATCCGTGCAGCTCATCTGACCCAAGATTCGCTTGGTACTCTCAAGCCAAGCTTCAGAACTCTCAGCAGACATACCCCTGAACTTAGTCCCACCAAGACTGCGCAGACGCTCCAAAGGTAGTCTGACTCCAGCATCTTCCTGATGCCCCGCTCCACGAGCCCCAGCTACTGCTGCTTGAAAAGCACCAGCAATAGCTTGTACTAACATCGTCATATCAGGCATAGCTTGCCCCTGACCAGCCCCAGGTCCAGCAGCTCCAGCACCAGCTGCAGCTCCAGCTTCCTCAGCCCCAGCACCACCACCAGGTGGAGGAGGAGGTAACACCGCACTACCCGTGTTTTCCTCATTCTCGTTCTCATTAGGAGCCGTAGCTCGCACATTACCTCGTAACTCTCTACGTGGTGCCATACTTTTACCATGCAATCACAATACAAATAAAACGAAGTCAGGCCCAGCAAGGTAAGCAATCCAAGTATTCAAGCTCAATTTCGTTCAAAATCAACACCATTTCATTAGCTTTTATTTGGCAATGGGTACCCACAACATACTACATCACAACATACATCTCAATTGCAACATACATGCAATTCACTGAACATGCTTTCGATCAACAAGCATACAAGGCATACATACTTCAATCATGCACACATTCATTCCCAATTACTCGAGAACTCAGCTCTGATACCACCAAATGTAACCCCCTTAACCCGGCCTAGACGGTTGACCCGAATTAAGAAAGTCACACGGGGAAAACCAAAGTCAACCCGAAAGTCAACCTTGATTAACGACCCTTTTTTTCTTTTTAAACTTGTCTAGATGCATATTAATCCTTAGATATGATCATACAACAGCATACTCAAAGATCATAAACATCAGAGATCAAACAGGGACCCAATTGAACAATTTACAACTTTAGGGACCAAATTGTAAATTCTGGTAACTATAAGGACTTAACCCAAATTGAAGTTACCAACTTGAAATTAATCAGGTTTCATACTTCTCTGTGAAATTTCAGCTCAAAAGAACTACCCAAACTCATACAATTGCACAAACAAGATTCAGGACCAAAATGCAAACATTTCAAAACATTTAACTGCCAATGTCAGCCCCCAACGGTCACCCGTTCTGAAACGGAAGACAGCCCGTTTCGAAACGCGGGGCCGTTCCGCAACGCGTACCGAAACGAGGGTCGGGCAGTAGCTTTTCCGTTTCGGAACGGTCCCTCCCGTTTCGGACGCCTGGGCTTGTTTAAGGCACCCGTTCCGAAACGGTAGGTGCTGTTCCGAAACACCCTGCACAGATTGCCCAAAAATGCATACTTAAACATGCAATTGACCAACCAATCATGCTCCAAATGCCACCAAACTTTGTCAACATGCAATTCAACATATATGAGACATACTTGCATCAACAATTCATCAAAACATCCACATATATGAAAAGCCCCAAATCTATAGGCATGCTTCCTACACAAGCAACCATTCAAGCATAAACTTCCAATTCAAGCATATAAAGGTCAACCACAAAAACCAGCATTCTCAACAACACTCAACATACTTAGGGAGTTCAAAACATCTCCCAAAACATACACATAGGTCCCCCATTGCCAAATTACCAAAAGCTAAATGTACTTAAGAAAAACCTTCCATACTTTGAGCTTTACTACCACTTGAATGCTTGCCTTCCTTGCTGCCCTCAAAGTACTTTAATGCTCTGCGATATTGGTTTGAGAAAACAAAGAGAGCGTAAGCAAAAGCTTAGTGAGGAATGCTCAATAAAACCATCCAATAATGCATTTATAAAACACTTATAAATCATGCTTCAAATCATCATTTACACATGCTCAAAAGCATACTTTAACAAGCATCTCATGCTTCATTTCATTACATGTCATATTGGCCACAAGTGATACATTTCATTTCCTTGAAAACAAGTTCATCAACTTTCACCCCAAGGACTTTTAAACACCTTGGCCATGGACTTTTAAACACCATGATATAAATTACCTCAAGGACTTTTAAACACCTTGACCCCAAGGACTTTTAAACACCTTGGCCTATGGACTTTTAAACACCATAGAAAGGACCACACAAGGACTTTTAAACACCTTTGTGTCCGTAACAAGAATCATCCAAGGACTTTTAACCACCTTGATGTTCTTAAGTAACAAGGCTCACTCAAGGACTTTTAACCACCTTAGTGACCTCAACCTTTTTAAAACATCACTTGCCAATATACATCATTATCATCAAATTATCCACTGTTCTAAAGCATTAAACCAAGCCATATTCATCATGCATTTAAAAGCATCAAACCACATTTGATCAATGTTCAAAAACAAGGAACTCTTACCTTGAGCTTCCTTCAACATATGGCTTACAAAAACAGCATTAACCATGCTAAATCATGCTTTCAAAACAGAATTTAAAACATGCAATAAACCACATTGCACAACAATCAAATCATGGCCACCACTAGAGAGTATTTCCGAAAACTTACACTTGAGCTTAGCAAAGTTGTTTAGACTTAAACTAAGCTCCCAAGACATTGGTTTCAAAGCCGAAAACCCAATTTCACTCACCGATTCCACTTCGCCTCTTGCCGAAGCACCGAATCAAGCCTCCGGATCACCACCACTTGGATGCAAAGATGACTCCCCTGTTTTAACACATTAAAACAGTAGATTAATGCATCATCATGCATTAATAACTTCAATGAAAGCACCTAAACTCGCTGCTCTCATCCACACTCCATTTTCGGCCACCAAACACAACCGAAAATGCATCCAAACCACTTCTCAACTAAGCCCAGCCATTAACCATCAAAACCTAACATCCTTTAACATCTTTCAACATCTAAAAAGAACCTAACAACATCCTTATACCTCTAGCAACACCAGATCCACAAGATCACCTCAAAAACAACCAAAAATCATAAGCTAAACTTAGGAAATTAAACCTATACGGGATTGCATTAATCAAAACTCAATTCCTTATCAAATTAACATTCATTAATCATCATTTTAACACCTTAAAACACTGCTTTAACAGATCCAACGAAATTTCATCAAAAACACACCAAATCTTGCATTTTAAGCCAAGATCCATTAAACAATCTTAAAAGCCATTTATAAAACATCAATTAAGGATTGAGAACTTAGGAATTTCATTAAAGAACTTGAAGTTCAGAGGAGAAGGACGTTCTTACCTCCAAACTTGAATTTCCCCTCTTTTGGAACCAAAAAGCTTGATGAATCAAGTAGCAATTACAAAGGTTTTGATGATGAGATGATTAGGAATCAAAAGAGGATTGAAAAGAAATATTTAGGTGATAAAAATCAGAGGAAAAGATCTGGAGAGAATGTGTTTGGTTTGAGAGAAAAGATGAGAGAGAATGGAAAATTTAGAAAGTTAGTTAAAAATGACTAAAATATCTTTCCCTCCTTTTACTTTTATTTAAAACCATTATTAAATCATTTAATATTCTAGAAAATCTGGAGAAACTCCCTTTGGGTAAAATAGCTCCTTAAAGATTCAAAGTTTCAATCCTTTTTAAAACAGTCACAAAACTTTCAAAAATTACATTTTGGTCACTAGCCAAAATGTCACCCTTCCGAAACTCATTTTCCAAAATTGATTTCACAGTTCACTTAAATATATTAAAAGATGATTTTAGAACATTTTTCCATATTTTTAATGCAACCCGAACTAGGCTTTCCTAAATTCACTCTCTTAGATTCGAACAGCACTTTGACCAAACCGGTCAACGCCCAAAACTTCTAAGCCCAAAACCGGGGCGTTACAACATATGTCCAAGAATACTCTTAAGTGCTACCGAGCATATTCTATGGCAATCACTCCAAATTGCCCCAAATATTTTATCATGTTAAACATCACGGGCTTCAGCTCAAAGTGATCCGCCTCAATTTTAGGTTCTGCTACTGTAGGATCGAACCCTCTGATGTCATGCTCCAAATAATCCCAAGTGGTTCGCACATATTGACAAGTTTTTGCTTCAGAAATCTTGAAGAATTTGAAGAGAATTCTTGGAAAAAGATGAGAAACTAAAGAGAGAGTGTTTGGGAGAAAAGAAATCTGGAGAAATGGTTGAGAAAATGAATTTTGCTGAAATGAGAGTTAGTTCCGTCAAAAACTTCTCACTTTACTATTTTAGTAATTTAATAAAATAAATAAAAATCATTTTTATTTAATCATTTAAAATACATGTAAATTTAAGGGAATGCTTAAACAAAAGCTCCCTAAAGATTCCAAGATTTTGACTCCTCTTTTGAAACTATCACTTTTCCACAGTTTTAAAACTTTACATTTTGGTCACTAGCCAAAATGTACCGCTTCCAAAACTGATTTTGTAAAATTGGTTTGATCAACATCTTAAACATGATTTTAGAGAAATTTAGCAATTTGTGTCGTATTTTTATCCTTTCTCGATCCTTGATTTCCAAAACCACCTATTATGATTCAAATAGTTTCCGACCGACCAGATCCGATGTCTAAAACATCTAGGCCCAAAACCAGGGCGTTACATGTTTCCGTATCACTAGGTAATCCACCCATGGGCCTAGTGTTAAAAATCTGGGCGAACCTTCCGAACTGGGTCTCAAGATTCTTTGTTGTTGCATCTTGGTTATTCATCGGAAATTCAGTCCTGTCCATGAAAGATTCAATTTTGTCAATAAATTAATTGGTTTGAACAATGAAATCATTAGTACGGGATATAAAAGTATGTAAGGTGGATTCTAATGAATTAGTGTTCATATTTTGTTGTTGATGGGCTAACTGTCGTAACAGGTTCTGCTGGTAGCCTCCCTTTTGCTGATGTGGATTGGCAGCAGTTTTAGGATTACTCTAGGAGAAGTTTGGATGATTCTTCCAACCAGAGTTATTTGTGTTCATGTTGGGTTTGTTGTTCCTCTCGTATCCTCCCATGAAATAGGCAGATACGGTACATTCGGAGGAGTCATGGTTGCCCCCACACTCATCGTAGAATGGCTCCACAGCCTTGGCCTCATAGACTTTCCCAATGGGCTTTACCATGTTCATAACCAGCTCTGTCAACTTGTCGAGGCGGACATTGACAGATTATGAGGCTTCCACTTCGTTCACAACTGCTGGACGCCTAATGCCGCCTCGGCGGGCTGTTGGGTATTTATAGTCATTTTTGGCGGCTTGGTTTAGGATCCGCGGTGCCTCCTCTTGTGGTATGTCGAGGATGATTCCGTTGGCTGAGGCATCAATCATCATTCGAGTTGGGTTGTTTACCCCTTTGTAGAACATTGACACGTGTGTCTAAGCTGAAAAACCATGGAGCGAGTAGTTATTTAGCATCTGTTGGTACCGCTTCCATGCTTCATAGATTGGCTCATCATCCCCTTGTCGGAAGGCTGTGATCTCGTTTCTCAATCTGTCTGTGACATTAGATGGGCTGAAACAATCCAAAAAATCCCTGCACAACTCTGTCCACGTGTTGTATGACCCTGCTGACTGGTTGTTCAACCACTACTTTACCCTATCCCTTAGTGAATAGGGGAATAACCTCAGCCTTAGGACGTCTTGGTGGAATCCGTGTATTTTGAAGGCTCTGCATATGTCCAGGAATTCTCTTAAGTGCTACCGAGCATCTTCTATGGCAATCCCTACAAATTGCCCCAAAGATTTGATCATGTTAAACATCACGGGCTTCAGCTCAAAGTGATCCGTCTCAATTTTAGGTTCTGCTACTGTAGGATCGAACCCTCTGAAGTCATGCTCCAAGTAATCCCTAGTGGTTCGCACATATTGTGGCTGCCTGGGCAGAATAGGGGGCGGTTGCCTTGGTGGAACTTGCTGTTGTTCTCTGGGCGGCGGGTCTTGCTGCCCATCCATACCGTTCTGAGCATTGTTGGTAGGGTTGTCGTTTTCCATGTTTACTTCTGCTTTTCTTTCTTCTTTAGCCTTCCCTAGGGCTGTTCTAATTTCCTTTTTGAGTTATCTCGCTCTTCATACGATATCGTCAACGTAAATGATTTCACATTTTGGATTTGCCCTGGTCATACACTAGCAAAGAAAACTGTAAAATTCTATTTTTCGATTTAAAATAAAATTAATAAAAACTAAAATTAAATGAAAATAAATAAAGGTGCAGAAATTAAAAATGAATTTCGCTGTTACTAATCCACGGCAACGGTGCCAAAAACTTGTAGAGTGGTTTAGTGTTCTCCAAATATGAGCGCAAGTGCACACTCTTGTCAAGTAATAGTATAAAAGATATCATCTCCTACAAGGATTGGACAACATAACTCGATTCTTAGTTGCTGTTTTGTGTGAAACTGAGTTGAATAGGATAAGTTGCTTTACGCTGCCAGACTTTGCTGCCTCGTCGAGGGATGCCAGTTAGGCTGTTGAGACGCCCTTGCTGCCTCGGCAGGGGAATGGACTTGTGTCTGGGCTGCAAACTCGGAAAAACTACAAGGTTCGGTAGAACGCTTCGAAAGTGATCTCGCTTATGTCTAAGTCAGAATGTTGTTGATCCCGCTTCGGTTAAATTGGAGATTATTGATTGAAATCTATGATTTTGGTATTGTTACTATTTTCCTTGATTTAAGGTTGTTATTAATCAAGTTTTGGATGTTAAATGATATTGAAATAAAAGGTTTTATCATAATAATCCCGAATTGGGTTGGATCTCTAGTTTTAGATTGTAGATTTGGGGTTTTGTCGTGTTTTTGTGAAATCTGGGTTGCTAGAGGTATAAGGACGTGATTAGGTTGTTTTTGGATGTTATTTGATGATTAAAGGTGGTTAGAAATGTTAGATTTTGGCTGGGTAAAGTTTGGAGAGTAATCGAAGGTATTTTTTGTTGTTTCGAATAGCCGTTTTGGTGTTTTTGGGCAGAGCAGCGGGTAGCCTAGCTTGCTGGTAGTTTTAATGCATTGAGATGCATTAATTCTCTGTTTTTGTATGCTATAAACAGTGGAGTTTGTATCGGATATGTTTGGTAAAGTTTCGAAAGCTTCAAAAGCTTGATTTTGCTTCGGCAAACCAAGCAAGGCGTGATTGTTGAGTGGAATAGGTTTTAAAAGTATTTCAAGGACATGAAAGCGAGGTTTGGGAGTTTAGGTTATGTTTAAAACACTAACCTAAATCCGGAAGTATGAGATGTTTCGCTCTCGTTTCTCGGTTATTGTCCTATTGGTTTCATGATCATGCTCTTGTTTTGAAGATAGATTTATACCTACTGTTTTATGCATGTTTTGAGAAATGAAATGATGATTTTAATGATCCCATGAGATAGAATTAATATTTCAATGAGATAGAACTATTCGAGAAAATGCTATGCATTGTACATGTTTTTGAAATGGGATGAGAATGATTTAGAATGATGCATTGAAAAACATTAGGTAATAATGTTTAAAATGAATATATTGGTATGAGATGAGACTATTGTTACCGGATATAATTGATCGACCAATAGGATGAGAAGTGCACTATAATATACAAAATTTGTATGTGCTCTTTGGTTCAGGAAATAGGGGTGCCATCCCATTCCAAAGTGAGAGTGTGGTGATGAGAGATTCCACCACGGTAGGTCTTGGTAAAACACCCAAACTTTGTGGCGATGAGAGATTCCGCTATGAGAGTTCGGTGATGTGAGATTCCCCTAGGGTAGGACTTGACATTTAGTCAAGCTATCTGAATATCTGAGTAATGTTGTTAAAATGCAAATATATGAGATTGATTTTAAGATTCACATGTACCTTGTTATAAATGATTTTATGCATGATTTTTTGCATATGAGAATATTATTTGAGAAATGCTTTATGAGATTTAAGCATGTAAGGCTATGCCTTGAGATTTTGTATCCTGATGAATGGATGAGATAAATGGTACATGTGGTTTTAATGTTGTGGTTTTGTGTTGAAAATGATTTCGAGCATGAGATAGAAAGAGCATGATGAGATAGAGATTTCTAAATGAGAAATAGTTTTAAAATGCATTGTTGGGGTTGGTTGTTTTGAGCATCACTCACTAAGCAATTGTGGTTACGCTCTCTTTTTCCAACAATGCAGAGAATTAGCTTGTGTGGGCAGCAAAGAGGCAAGAAGGATTCCAAGGATTTGGATTAAGCTCAAGTATGATTTTATATTTGCTTATTAGTTATAATAGTTGGCAATGGAAGGATACCTTCCTATTTTGGGAGATGTGTTTTGAAACTCCCTGGATGAGGCATGTTTGAAATGTCCTTAATGACTTGTAAGTTGCCTTTAATGTTTTGTGTATGCCTTGGTTTGTGTTTTGACTTCAAAGTGGCTATTGTTGCATATGTTGCATGCCTATAGTTTCCTTTGTTGCTTTTGGACTTGCTATGATGTTGATCCTTCCATGTATGTTGTGGTTTGATGCTCTAAACATGTTGTATGCATGTAATGGTTTAGTATGGATTAATGTATGAAAAACGAGCATAAAGTGTCATTATAGGCCCAGGTGTTTCGATTCACTCGAGCTTGTATCAAAACAGTGAGCCTGAAGTGGCCTAAGGGTTTCGAAACATGGAGGTTTGTTCCGGTACATTTTACCATTGGAAACCGCTTTTTCGAAATACCTCAAAGGGTGTTTGGATACGGGCCTGTGTTCCAAGCCATGTGAACCTATTTGGGTACGCCTGTTTTGATATAGGGTCATCCTCTACCGAAACAACATGTTGTTATGTTAGTTGATGGAATTTTTTGAAGTTCTAATTCTTTACGTATTAGTCCCTGAAAGTTGTGGATGCAATTAAATGAGCATGGCTGATTGTTTTGAGTTGAAATTTGACATAGAGGCATGTAATATGACTAATTAAAGGTTGGTAACTTAAAAAGTGGATAAGTCATTATATTTGTTAAAATTACAAAATGGTCCCTAAAGTGTAATTTAGTGCAATTGAATCCCAAATTGATGTCTGTTCGAGTTATTAATTGTTACGCTGTGAAGTTAATCACTTAGGATCATAATGAGCTTGTAGACAAGATAAAAAAATTAGGTTTGTTTATTGTGGTAAACCTCCCGGTTTACATTAATATTCCTCATGTGACCTGTTCGGTTCGGTCTATCGTCCAGACCGGGTTGAGGGGGTACATTTGATGGTATCAAGGCTAGGTTTTTTAAAGAATTGAGAAGTAAGGTTGATGTGATATTGTTACCTGGTTGAATCATTGATGAATGCTATGCACGGTGATTTTTTATGCCATGTTTTGATCATTATTTGATCTATGTGAGATGCACGGTGTTTGATAACATGAATTATGTTGTTATATGATGTTGGAGGGCAGGTTAAAGGGTACCCATTGCCATATTATTACTAATATAAAGAGAATTTTGGTTTTGAAAAGTAAAACTTGAGCACCTTGGATTCTTGCTTTGGCTAGCCTGATTGTTTTTATTGTTGCATTAATTTTAGGTATAGTGTTTTGATAATGGGACCGAGACGAGAGCTTAGAGGCAATGTGGGTAACGTAGTCGAGAATGAGATAGATGAGAATGTTGAGAATTTGCCGCCTCCTCCTCCTCTTGGTGGTGGTGGAGATGGAGCGGGAGCTGCTGTTAGAGGTGTAGGACCTCAGACATCGCAAGGGTAAGCTACTGCTGATATGACACTGTTGATTCAGGCTATAGCTGGGGCTTTTCAGGCAGCGATAGCGAGAATGCACATGGTCGTACCTCAGCCTGGCTCTAATGGTGGTTTACCTTTGGAGTGTTTGCGCAGTTTAGGTGGAACTGAGATCCCAGGTCTATCTTCTGAGGGTTCTGATGCTTGGTTTGAGAGTACGAAAAGGATTGTTGGTCAAATGAGTTGCAATAATGTGCAAAAATTGGGTTGTGTTGTCTCTTTACTTCACGAAGATGCTTATACATGGTGGATAACCATCACTACGGGTATGGAACCGGCCGAGGTTAATTGGGCATTCTTTGGAAATGCTTTCAAGAAGAAGTATTTGGGTGTTCATTATCTTAATGAGAAGAAGAGAGAATTTATGTCCTTGGTGCAAGGAAACATGATTGTTTCTGAGTACAAAGTTCAGTTTGTTCGGTTGAGCAAGTATACTCCTGAGCTGGTTCCCGATGAACAGTAGAGATGCGATCGTTTTTGCTATGGGCTAGTGAAGGATGCTAAGACCTACATGTTGGCTTCGGACTACACCAATTTTGATTCTTAGTCACTCAAGCTAAGGACATCGAACAAATTTTGGGTCTGGCTGCTCGTTCGGGTGGTTTTATCTCTATAAAGAGGGCTGCTGAGTATGATGGTGGAAATGATTGTTATAAGAAGCATAAGGATCGAAGGTATCAATCGGGTCCTAGGCGGGGTGGTTGTACCCTATTCGAGGTCATTAAGGCCAGAATGCTTTCATTCGTACTCCAGAATGAAACCGGTGTGGTAGGAGGCACACGAGAGAGTGTTGGGGTAATCTGTGTATGTTTTGGAACTGTGGATCACAATAACACATGAAGGGTGATTGTCCACAGCCGGTTAGGGATGGACAAGGTCTATTTCGAGCTACTGAGCCACAAAGAGGCCGTGAGCGTGGTCGTGGCAACTTTGAACGTAGAGATGATGGACAGAGGAATGTTGCTCATGTTGTTTCTGTTCAACCTGGAGAGGTTGACAGGCTAGGGTGTATGCACACAGAGAGGGAAGGAATGACACGGATGTGATCGCAAGTACCTTTACTTTGAAATCCTTGTCATTACTTTCTTTGATTGATTCTGGTTTTACTCATTCATACATATTACGTGAGCATGCGCAAGTGCTTGGTTTGCATGTTGAGTTGTTAGATGTTGGTATGCGTGTAACAAGTTCTTTTGGTGAAACGATTGTTACAAGAAAGTTGTATAAGAGGTGTCCTTTGTCTGTTCAAGGTCATGTGTTTGAGGTTGATCTTACGGAATTACCTTTCTATGGTTTTGATGTAATTCTTGGTAAGGATTGGTTAACTAAGCATAGAGCTATGGTTGATTTTGAGTCTAAGGGAGTTTCGTTGAAACTTGCCGATGATTATGAAATGGTAGTAGTAAGCGAGAATGTGAAATTATTGTCTAATGTAGTTTGGGCTCTTAAAGTGAGTTAGTTGATGCGGTTGGGATGTGAAGCTTTCCTAGCTTATGTGATGAATCAAAGCACAAAGGAAATGCAAGTGTAGGACATACGAATAATATTTGAATTTTTGGGTGTCTTTCCGAAAGAGTTGCCTGGTTTTCCACCAAATAGAGAGGTTGAGTTTGGCATTTAGTTGTATGAAAATACGACTCTAGTGTCTATTGCTCCCTATCAAATGGCACCAAAAGAGTTGAAGGAGTTGAAGACACAACTTCATGAGTTTCTTGATAGAGGTTTCATTATGCATCGTGTTTCACCTTGGGCTGCACCGGTCTTGTTTGTGAATAAAAAGGATGGCACAATGAGAATGTGTATAGATTATGTCAATTGAACAAGTTGACGGTCAAGAACAGGTATCCTTTACCGAGGATTGATGATCTTTTTGACCAGTTTCGAGGTACATCGGTGTTTTCTAAGATTGACCAGAGGTCCGGGTATTACCAATTTATTGTGAAGGATGTGGATGCGCCTAAGACAACTTTTCGTACAAGGTACAGGCATTATGAGTTTTTGGTGCTGCCTTTTGGTTTGAGTAATGCCCCTGCTGCGTTCTTGGACATGATTAATCACGTGTTCCATGAGTTCTTGGATAGGTATGTGGTTGTGTTTATCGATGACATTCTCGTGTACTCTCGTACCGAGGAGGATCATGATAAGCATTTGCGAATTGTGTTGCAAGTTTTGGTTGAAAATCAGTTTTATGCTAAGTTGAGCAAGTGTGAGTTTTGGCTTAAGGAAGTTGTTTTCCTTGGTCATGTGGTGTCAGCCGAAGGGATTAGAGTTGATCCACAAAAGGTTGAAGCAGTGATGAATTGGAAGTCACCTAAATCCATTCATGAGGTGCGTTGTTTCCTTGGTTTGGCGAGATACTACTGTAGGTTCGTAGATGGTTTTTCAAGGATTGTTGCTCCTTTGACAAAGTTGTTACGAAAGGATGTTAAGTTTGAGTGGACAGAGGCTAGGCAGCAAGCTATCGAGAAGTTGAAGAAAGCGTTGACACAAGCTCCTATCTTGATTCACCATGAATCGAGAAAAGAGTTTGTGGTTTATAGTGATGCATCCTATGTTGGTTTGGGATGTGTGTTGATGCAAGAAGGTAGGGTGGTAGCATATGCATCTTGGCAATTGAAGGTGCATGAGCGTAATTATCCTACACATGACATTGAGTTGGTTGCTATGGTGTTTTCCTTGAAAATCTGGTGGCGTTACCTTTATGGTGAAAAGTGTGCGGTGTACACAGATCACAAAATTCTGAAGTACTTGATGTCCCAAAAGGAGTTAAATCTTAGGCGACGAAGGTGGCTTGAGTTGCTTAAAGATTACGAGTTGACGATTGAGTGCCATCCGGGGAAGGCTAATGTTGTAGTCGATGCCTTGAGTAGAAAGGTGGCTATTGAGTTAAGGGCTATGTTTTCTCGGTTGAGTATATCACGAGATGGTGGTTTAGTGGCTTAATTGCAAGTGAAACCCTCGTTAGTAGAGTTGATTAAGGAGAAGCAATTGTTAGATGATTCGTTGGTACCACATGTTCAGGACATTGCGGAAGGAAATCCAACAGACTTTTGTTTCTACGACGATGGTGTTTTGTGTTTTAAGACTCGAATAGTTGTGCCGGAGGATGTTGAACTACGTCGCACTATTTTGACTGATGCTCAAAGCAGTCCTTTTGCTATGCATCCTGGCAGTACAAAGATGTATCGTGGGTTGAAGAATGAGTACTATTGAGTTGGTTTGAAGAGAGACGTTGCTGATTTTGTTAGTAAGTGCATAGTTTGTCATCGAGTAAAAGTTGAGCATCAATTTCCTTCAGGATTGTTGCAACCTCTAAAGATTCCAAAATGCAATTGGGAGAGAATCACCATGGATTTCGTGATGGGTTTGCCATTGACACTGTAAAAAAAGAATTCCATTTCGGTGATTGTTCATCGTTTTACGAAGTGTGCACATTTTTTGCCGGTGCATACTAAGTATACGTTAGACAAGTTGGCGGATTTATACATTTCTGAGAATGTGAGGTTTCATGGAGTACCTAAGTCCATTGTTTCGGATCGAGATCCGCGTTTCACAACAAGGTTTTGGGAGAGTCTACAACAAGCGTTAGGTACGCGTTTGAATTTCATTACTGTTGTCACCTAATTTTCACCTCAATTTTAAATAATCTGAAAAAAATAAAAAATAAAAACCATTTTCCCTTTGAATAAAAAAAGGCCTACATTTTTTAAATAAAATAAAAAAATACAAAAAAAACCCACTTTTAGAAACCCATTTTTGAAGCTCATTTCAAAAAGAAGAACAAAGCCCATTTTAAAATTCTAGCCCATCTTTTAAAAAGAGAAAGAAAAAAAGAGAGAAAATGATTTTTATGATAAAGGTGTAAAATAAATGTTGGAGGAAAAAAGAAATAAATTGAAAACATCAAAAAGCAGTAGAAAAAATAGCAAAAAATAAAAGGAAAAAGAGAAAAAAAAGAGACGACGCACGCGGCCACACGCTCTATCCAGCACACAAACCCCAGCCCAGCAAACCCTTTTGCCGAGCATTTAAGGTGGTCGGACGACGTCTACCGGCCATGGCAGCCGTCGCCGTTGGTACCGGTCGGTCTGCCTCGCCGCCGCTGAACTAATGCCAGCAACCCCTCTCGCCGCCGCCACTTGTGCTCGTCGGAATATACAAAAACCTGAGACATTAGGTCAAACCCTAGGATCGAATCAAGGGCAAAATTCAGCTTCGATATTGAACCAAATCAGATAAGGATTGAGAGGTTTTATCGAGAATCAAGTTCTTGGTCTGATTTTGGCTTCAATTTTGGGATTAAACGCGGAAATATGCTTGATTTGCAAGCTCGAGTTGAGTATAAAACCCCTCTCCTCTCCATTGTTCATCACACCATTTTTCAAGAAAACACACTTGAAAAAAAAGCAAGTAGGCTTAGGAAATATCCGAAAAATTCTCTAAATTTTTTTCAAGAGTTTCTGGAAATTTTGAGTTGAAGTTCGAGTTTGGAAGCATTTTTCCTGAGGTAATTAGGAGCATTCCAAGAAGTCCGGATTCGAGTTCTTCGTTCATTATTTCGGTAAAATTTCTATCTTTCCTTTCAATTTTTATTTTGATTTTTTATGTTTGTTCTTGGTTGAATTTTTGTGTTTGTGTTTTTGTGGATTTTAGGTTGTGTTCTTGAGGTCGAAAAATCGTTTCACGATTCCGGTAACGTTTTCGTTTAATTTTGGTTTGATCTTTAAAAAAATTGCATGCTTAAAAATGTTGTTAGAATTGTTTTGATCTTTAGAAATGTAGAAACAATTTTCTAAAAGTGTTTAGAGAAAAATGCAAGAATAAAATGAGTAAATGTGGTTTAATTGAAAAAACTTAAAGTTAGGGATTTAATTAGGAAAAAAACAATAATACATTTGTATAAATAATAAAGGGGCTTGATTTCAAGTAAAAACTATATAAAAAGGTGTTTTTTGAAACTTAGTTTTAATAATGATAAATGAATGTAAAATGGTTTTAAAAAGAAAAAAATAAATAAGATGATTTTTTAGAAAAAAAAGTAAATAATAAAAGTTTGTTTTTTTCAAGTAAAAAAAATAAAAGGGTTTTAAAATAAAAGTTTAGGGTTTTAGGAGAAATGAAATTTTGAAGGAAAGCTTAAAAGGAAATCTTCTAAAAAATAAAGTTTATTTTTAAAAAAGTCATTTTAAAAGGAAAAGCTTTAAAAATAAAAAAAAATGAAAAAATGTGTTTTTTTAAAAGAGAAATTCTTTTTGAAAAAAAAACATAAAAATGAAAAAGGTAAAAAATATAAAAAGGGTCTTGACTTTAAAAAAATTAAAAAGAAATAAAAGATTTTCAAAAGAAATAATAAAAAAGAAAAAAAAAACTAAAAAGAATAAAAGGTTGCTTGCTTGTTTTCGAAATAGGTTTAAAACATAGGGCTAGGTTATAAAGCTTAGATAGAGACATGTTTTGTTGAAAAATGTACTTCACAAAAATTAAAATATACTTAAGCATACTTAAACTTTAAATTAGGGATAAAAGACTTAGACGTTTTTTAAGGTTTTTAAATAATCAAACTTAGAGAAAAAATAAAATGCTCAACGCACTAAATTTCCATGTTTGTTTGAAAACATGAAAATAATTTAATGTGGCGTCTTATCAAACGGGAATGACGGGTTAGCGCCAGAAATGTTGGCGGTGATTATAGTTCATCTCCCGGGTGATAAGGCCGTTAAAATGGACTAATATTCATTAAGCAGACAAGTAAAGTCAAACCTTTGTGAACTTGCAAATTCCAATTTTGAAAACTATTTTAAAACCAATTAGGTACCGATTTTGGGCGTCGTGAGGGTGCTAACCCTTCCCCATGCGTAACCGATCCCCGAGCCTATTTTCTGATTTTGCCGCAGACTAAAAACGTTTTTTTATTAAAACAAAATAACCCTGATTTAAAAGTGATCCAATCACTCTTTTCAAAAAGATTGGTGGTGACAGCTTGCGCGACTCCGCTGGGGACATGTTTTTGTTTTTTAAAATAAAAACAAAAGAGGATCAGACCACAAATTGGTTTTAAATGGTTTTCAAAAAATGCTTTTAAAAAAATATGGAATTCGCAAGTTCGCGATAGGTTCTATTTATTTGTCCGTTTAAATGAATATAATTCTATTTTACGCATCTAAGACTTAATTCCAAGCTCTATTCCCTAGCTTTGTCCCTTTCGTTTAAGTGGGAATAAATACGCTTTGCTCATGTAAGAATATTGATTCTTCATATGAGCCTAGAAAGTACCTTCGGGACTCATTCCCTTGTCTTCGTAAAGATATTGATTCTTCGAGAAGGCTTCGGTGGTGAGTCCTCCTGAGTTGAGCTTGATTCGTTTGTAGCCTATAATGGGTGAGAATCGATGGCCTTTCTACCCTTAGTAGGGGACAACAAGGACAACTCAGGTACATTTTTAGAACCAAACCAAGTTTGAGAATTTAGAGCCTACCCCAATAGAGCCATGCGAAAAAGCCTAGGGTGTTAAGTCACAGGAATAATCCGTGGAGACATGTCCTGAAATGTTGGAATGCTGACCAAGAATTATCGTGCATTTAATTTGTTTTGATTATTTTGTTTCCTTTTTCTTGTTTTCATTAATCTTTGTTCCCTATCGTGTTCGTTTTGCATGTGCGTCATTCCATATTTAGAAGGTTTTGATTCTAGAAAATTGTTCAATTATGGATGGAAAGCTCTTGAAGAGTGATGATGAAAATGCGAAAGTGTGTCACTGGTTCTAAGGTCAATCAGAGAAGGTATGGAGACAATTTGGGTGCGGGTCACGAGATAGAAACTTCAGGGTATGCCCATGTTATTGTTAAGCAAAATGATGTCCAAGAGTTGCATGAGATTTGGGACTATTTCGATTATAAGACCAAACAATATTTTCATGAGTCTTATGGTTACATAGCATACCTTCTGTTTGTAAAGGTTGATGATCCATTTCTGAAGGCTTTGATTCAGCTTTGGAACCCTGGTTATTATTACTTTACGTTTAAAGGAGAGGACATGATGCCAACTTTCGAGGAGTACTTAGCTTTATTCAATATCCCTGAGGTGATGGAAAATTGGGTGTATACAAAGCCGCCCAAAACAAGAACTCACACTAAAAACTTCCTTCATTTGCTGGAATGAGCGTTGAATGGGTTGAAGGGTTGATATGAAAAAAGAGGGGGAAGTTTTAATTTTCCTTGGTCACGCATTCGAAATATTATTCCGGTCCATCCAGACATCATGAAAAGAGTAGACCTCTTGAGTCCAAGCACCTAGCATCCAATGCATCCATCGAAAAAGCGTAGGTAAAACGTGAGGTATCAAATGTCGAAGGAAACAATCGTGAAGCAAAGTTAGTGATATAGGGTCTGAGAATAAGCGGGGGATTAGTTCATGCTAAACAATCAAACATGTAGGCAAACCAATAACTGAGATTTACCTTAACTTCGACGTGCATACACCATAAAAAGAAAAGCTCAACCTTACTCAAATTTTAAGATGTGTCGCTACAACCGGAATAATTATAGGCGAGGAATCTATGGATGTAGCAAAGGGCCAGGCTATGAATGTCTCGGTCCTTTGTTGAGGTAGGGTTATACTCAGAACCTGCTTCTCCTATCAAGGTCTCGTAGGAGAGGTCATTATCGAAATCTTGCGAAATCTCAAGTAAATTCGTTAGATACTCGAGATCCGTGACATCATTCACGAAGCTCGTATAAAAATTAAATTTCGTAAAGAACATTCGAAAATATTAACCTAACAACTGAAATATGATCACATTAGGAGTACGAACAGATACAACATGATTCTTAAGAAATGCAAACGTAGCATAAAACTCAAATAATAATTCGTAGTATGTGTTGCAATGAATTGTAGGGTATGTACTCCAACCTATAGCATCGAACATATGCATGACAGATTCACGCAAATGCAAACTATCTAGTGTATTTGTTGGAATGTACTTACATACTTTGAACTCGCGATGTCGAATTTGGTGAAACGAGTCAGCTCATCACCCTCGAAATCCAAGTACCCTTGTAAAACTTCTTCGAGTGGAACCGAAAATGACGTCCACGACGATAACGCTCATGTTGCTCTTGAATGCTTGGATGATCGTTGGGTATGGCACTATCACCCGAACTTGCATCATGTGATGGAGACTCCGATCGACTAGTATGCAAAAAGGTAGGCTGATCGGTCCTCGTGTGGAATCCTGTAGTGAAGTTATCTGCAAAACCAAGGTCCAGGTGATATATTAGCAACAGTTGGACATTAAAAACTGAATTTAACTCATCCGATTGGTACTCGGCTGCCGATGGCATCGAGTAGGAGGGAAAGGCGTCCAACATAGAGTGGTTGGACGGTCTAGCTCGGTCGGGGCGGTTCGGCGATGATGAAGCCCGAAGTGGGCCGTTAACTTACGGCTAGTGGGATGACCGTGCTCGGGAGCGGCTGGATGTGGCCACCGTGTCCACCGTCGACAAGGAGTGGAAGGAAGGGAACATGCATGGCGGAGCATGCGGTGGCTGGTTGCGGCTGGATCCACCTGTGCTGGTTCGCGTGCGTTCTCCCGAACGTGCTTGCGACTGGGTTGGAGCAGGTGCATGAGGCGGTATAGGGCCGACGTTTGCTACGGCTGAACGTGCCAGTGGGCTGGCATGGCGCGGCGGTGACGGTGGTGTAGCTTGACGTGACTCCGAGTCGCTTGGGACTGCACGAAGTCTTGCGGCTACATGCGGCGACGCCATCCTAGGACAAAGGGCTCCGGCCGGTTGGAGAGACGGCGAGCTTGCTCTCTAGTCCTGACCATGGTGGTGCTGGCTGGTTGGTGTCGAAAGTGTAAGAGATGAGATTAAGGGAGGGGTGTGGCTGACTATTGAAGAAGAAGAAGTTTAGAAAATAAGAAAAGTAGGGTGAGAGATTCTCTCACGTGATAATAAAAAAAGTGATAATTGTGGGCCTATGGAATATTTTAATGGGGAGTTGTGATAAGGATAGGGATGTGTTACGGGAAAACTAAAAAGAAGATAAGGGAATATAATGGTTCTTTATCATATAGGGTTAAAATAATATAGTAATTATAACAATATATATATATATATTTAAAATTTAAAATATAAGATATATATATTACATGGGCACACATGGTGTTTTAAAAGGGAGGATAAAGTTAAGGGTAAGAAACGTGGGATTCATGGAAATTCAAAGTTTAAAAAGGGTAAGGATATGAAGGTGATCCTGGTTATTTTTATTATATATATATATATTTGTTTAACTTAAAAGTAGTTTTTGATAATAAGGATAAGGGATGGGCCATGGTGGGGTTTAAATTTAAAAATGGACTTTTTGTATATAATTATATATATATTTAAGGGAAAAGTAATGGATAGGATGGTGTACTATGGTTATCTCAAATTTTGGGAGGTTAACCGGTGGGAATGAAGGTGGCATTGGGGTCCACTAAAATGCATCATGTTCCAAAAGATTTGCTAACGTGTTCCACATTCAAAATTCCTGCACATAATCGATCAAAAATCCGATCAGCAAGGGGTTATAAAAAAATGACAGAAATAAATTTAAATAATTTAAAGAAAATTGAAAGAAGCTAAATATAAATAAATAAAACATTCAGTTAAAGGTAAATAAATTAAAATAAAAGAAAATAAATGAGTTGCCTCCCATTAAGTGCATATTTAACGTCATTAGCTTGACGACCTTATCTATGTGATCGGCGTTTCTAAGAGAACTTCTTCAATTAAACCAACCGGGGCACTCTCATAAAAATGTTTTAATCGTTGCTCGTTTACTTTGAAGCAATTCCCCGAGTCATCTTGAATTTCGACTGCGCCATATGGAAATACTTGAGTCACCTTATAGGGTCAGAGCCATTTTGACTTTAGTTTTCCTGCAAAAAGTTTTAGCTTCGAATTAAATGATAAAAAAAATTTACCAACAGAAAAAGACTTAAATGAAATGTTTTTATCATGAAATGTGTAACGCCCTGGTTTTGGGCCTAGGTGTTTTAGACATCGGATCGGGTCGGTCGGAAATGGTTCGAATCGTATTAGGTGGTTTAGAGAAATCAAGGCTCGAGATAGGATAAAAATATGAAAAAAAATTCTAAAATCCTCTAAAATCATGTTTAAGAGGTTGGTCATATCAATTTTACAAAATGAGTTTTGTAAGTGGTACATTTTGGGCAGTGACCAAAATGTAATGTTTTAAAACTGTATGTATGGTTACTTGAACTCTCAGTTTTTAGTTTGAAATGGACTCCATGGTTTATCATGTTCATGTCTTGATAATGGTTGTTACTCACTATTATGCAAGGATTTAAGCATGGTTTTGCTTGTGTTTATCCCATGAAATGGTTTGGTTTTATACAAGATGGTATGATCTTGTATGAGATGGTATTTGCTATTTAAAAGCATGTTTAATTTTGGGATATGAGATGATTTTTAATGATGCATTGTAAGCAGTGAGTTAACATGGTTTTATGCATTGTAAGAGGTGAGTCTATCACTATGGGTTAGGGGTGGGCCTAATTCAATTCGTATCCATTAAGATGGAGTTGAGCCCATCATTGAGTATAAGGGTGAGCATATACAAGTCTGTGTATCCAATATTGTTTGTAAAAGTGATAGATGTGAGTTTATCACAAAGAATAGGAGTGAGCCTATGTCGTGATGTTGTAAGCCAATATACGTGTTTATTGTTGCCCATGTATCATGATTATAATGAATGCATAATGGATTATTGTGCATGAGATGCTTGATGATGAGATGTTGCATAGGACAAATCTATGCATATGAATTACGCAAGTGAGGCTTAATGTGGATTTGCATTGTGAAAAATGCATGTGGCTAACGATACAAGTGCAACATGGTTAAAGAATGGTTTTCTTTTGTTTTGAAAGCTTGAATTGAGATTGAGCATGATATGATTTCAACTTGTGTTTTAAAAACTGCATTGTTGATGTGTTTTGAGCTTTCCCTCACTAAGAAAAGTGCTTACGCTCCTTTTTCCAACAATGCAGATAACTAAGCTTGAGGGCTGAGGAGTAGCAAGTGAGAGCACCTAATTCGTCACTCAAACTCAAGTATGAACTTTTGTGATTTTAAATAAGTAGATATTGTCAATGGGGAAAGAACCTCAGTTTGGGAGATTTGTTTTAGAACTTCCTGGTTGAGATAAGTTGATTTGTCTATTTGGGTTTGTAAAAGGGCCATTATATGTTGCTTGAGGAAGAATGATGCTTTTTCTATGTTTTATGGTATTTCTCATGAGATGCATGCTATAGCTTACTAGAAATACATGTGTTGGATTGGTAAAACCCTTATAGTTGCATTTAAGCATGATTGACATGTAGTATATGCTTAGGGATGTTTATCTATTGATGCTTGAGCATACTTGGCTGATTAAAATGCATTTTGGAGTTGTATGTGAAGCCTATCTGGTATGCGTATCGATACACAAGTTCGAGTATCGATACTCAAAGGCTTTTTGCAGGCTAAATAACACAGGGGTATTGATACGACTTGACCGCATCTCGATACACTTGGGCTATCTTTGAAGGGCGTACCGATACGCGGGGAAGGGTATCGATACCTTCTTTCCAATTCGAGCTAATGTCTTCTCACGTATCGATACGGGCCTCAGGGGTACCGATACTCGACCGTTGTTTTCAGTTACAAGTACCTTTTAAAGTCTGAAAAGTTACATTTTGGTCCCTAAATGTTGTATGTGCAATTGGATGAGTTTGGATGGTCCGTTTGTGATAAAATTTGACATGGAAACATGTTTCATGACTAACTAATGGACGGTAATATTAAAATTGGATTGGTTCCTGTAATTTGCTAAAATTATAGTTTAGTCCTTAAATGTGTAACTTGCGTAATTGAGCTCCTAAACAAACTTCGATCATTGTGCCATTTTCTTCTAAGTGATTTGTTGAACACGTAGGAGTTAAAATGTATCTAGGGAAAAAGAGAGAGAAAAAAAGGGTCGTTAATCGAAGTCGGCTTTAGCGAGTTGGCTACGGTTTTCCCCGTGTAATCTTCTTAGTTTGGGTTGGGCGTCTAGGTTGAGCTAAGAGGGTTACATTTGTTGGTATCAAAGCCAGGTTTCGAAAGAATTAGGGATGATGGTAAGTTAATTTGGTGAGTTTTTTATGCTTATATTGGTACTAATGGCATGTTGGGTGAGAAAAGCATGATTTTAGTGAAATGTGGATGTTATGCTATGCTTGGATGTTTTGAATTATATGTGAGTTAAATATGATCGTATGTTGATGATATGATGGTATTGTAAGTTGATTTTCTGTGATAATTGAGGTATGACTGGGGTACCCATTGCCAAAGCTACTGATAAAGGAAATTTTGTTTTGAGTAAATGAATTGAGTGACTTAGGTCCTTGCTACCGAAAGCCTGATTGATTTTATTGTTGTATTTGCATTATAGTACATTTCTTTCACCATGGGTTCGAGACGAGAGACGAGGGGCAATGCCCAAGTTGTGGCCGACGATGGGCCAGAAGAGCGAGTAGAGAATCTACTGCCTCCTTCTCCGGGTGGACCACCTGCAAGTGGTGAGACAAGAGTTGAGCCTGGAGCTGGTGCTGGAGGTGTTTCACCTGAGGGAGCACCGGGACAAGGTGTTATGGATATGACAGTACTGGTACAAGCTATTGCTGGAGCTTTTTAGTGGCATTAGTTGGTTTACATGTAGCTGCACCACAGCAGGGTGCCAATCCTGGGTTGCCTCGAGAGCGTTTACGTAGCCTGGGCGGTGCTGAGTTTAGAGGGTTGACTCCTAAAGGGTCCGAGGCTTCATTTGAGAGTACCAAGCGAATTCTTGGATAGATGAACTGTAATAATGTCCAGAAGTTGGGTTGTGTAGTGTCGTTGTTGCATGGCGATGCGTGTACATGGTGGATGACTATCAGGGCTGGGATGGAGCAGGATGAAATTGAGTGGGCCTTTTTCATGAATGCGTTCAAAAAAAAGTTCTTGGGAGTCCATTATCTGGATGAGAAGAAGCACAAATTCATGGCTCTAGCGCAGGGCAGTATGTCGGTTGCTGAGTATGAGGTGCAATTTGTGAGGTTGAGCCAGTATGCACCTGAGTTATTACTAGACGAGCAAGCAAGGTGGGATCGTTTCCCCTATAGGTTGATAAGGGAAGTTAAGTCATACATGCTAGCGGCTGAGTACAAAGACTATGATGTGCTGGTCTCGCGAGCTAAGGATATAGAGATGAGTCTAGGGATGATGACTCGATTTGGAGGCTCTAGTTCAGGGAAAAGGAGTGCAGACCATGATGGTGGGCGTGATCGTGGCAAAAGGCCACGGGATAGAGGTTATCAGAGGGATCATCACCGGGGCGGTGGTGGTGGATCAGGCCGTGGGCAGCATGGACAGAATGTTGGTGCTCGTGCTTCAGTTTGCAATCCTTGTGGGAGACATCACACTGGGGAGTGTTGGGGTGTCTTAGAGACTTGTTCACACTGTGGGGTGCAAGGTCACGTGAAGCGTGATTGTCCGCAGTTGGCTAGGCAGGCACTAGTACGTGTTGTGGAACCTCAGAGAGGCCGTAGATGCGGCCGAGGTAACTTTCAGAGGAGAGAGGAAGGGCAACGAGGAGTTGCTCTCGTGGTAGTTGTTCAGCCAGAGAGAGGTGGTCCTGCGAGATTTTATGCTCAGTACGAGGGGCGCAACGATACGAATGTGATCACAAGTACCTTTTCTCTACAGTCTTTATCTTTGTTATGATTGATCGATTCTGGATCCACGCACTCTTATATCTTGAGTGAGCATGCATATTTGCTTGATATACTTGCTTAGTTGTTGAGAGTAGGAATGCAAGTGACTAGTTCCTTTGGTGAGACTGTGGTCACAAAGAAATTGTATAGAAGATGCCCTTTGTCTGTACATGGTCATTTTTTTCCTGTGGATTTGATGGAATTACCTTTTTATTGCTTTGATGTGATTCTTAGGATGGATTGGTTGTCTGAGAATAGGACTGTTGTTGATTTTGATGTTTAGCATGTTACCTTGAAGCTTGCTGATGATTTTGAGGTGGTGATAGTAGGCGAGAATGTGAAATTTATGTCTAATGTTGTTTCGGCTTTGGAAGCAAGCCGTATGCTAAGGATGGGTTGTGATGCTTATCTTGCATATGTAATGAATCCTGGTGCAAAGGATGTACGTGTGCAAGATATTAGAACCGTTTGTGATTTTCCGGGTGTCTTTTCGGAAGAGTTGCCTGGATTGCCACCAAACAGGGAAGTTGAGTTTGGTATAGAGTTGTACGAGAATACGACTCTGGTGTCCATTGCTCATTATCGAATGGCACCGAAAGAGCTGAAAGAGTTGAAGACGCAACTTCAGGAGTTGCTTGATCGAGGATTCATCCGGCCGAGTGTATCACCTTGGGGTGCACCGATGTTGTTTGTAAAGAAGAAAGATGGGACAATGCGGACGTGTATAGATTATCGGTAACTGAACAAGTTGACGATCAAGAACAAGTATCCCTTGCCAAGGATTGATGATCTCTTTGATCAGTTTCGGGGAGCCTCGATGTTTTCTAAGAATGATTTGAGGTTAAGGTATTACCAGTTGAAGGTGAAGGATGTGGACGTACCTAAGACAGGTTTTCTGACAACGTATGAGCATTATGAGTTCTTACTGATGCCTTTTGGATTAAACAACGTACCTGATGCTTTCATGGACATGATAAATCGCGTATTCCATGAGTTTTTGGATCAGTTTGTGGTAGTGTTCATCGATGACATCCTTGTGTACTCTCGTAGCGAGGAGGATCATGATAGACACTTAGGATAATGTTGCAAGTGTTGTTGGAGAACCATCTTTATGCTAAGCTGAGCAAGTATGAGTTTTGGCTAAGGCAGGTAGTGTTCCTTGGACATGTTTTATCAACCGAGGGTATTCGTGTTGATCCACATAAGATAAAGGCGGTTATGAATTGGAAAGTGCCTAAGTTGGTGACAAAGGTGCGAAGTTTTCTTGGCTTGGCTGGATATTACCGTAGGTTTGTCGAGGGTTTCTCGAAGATTGCTGCACCTTTGACCAAGTTATTATAGAAGAATGTTCGCTTTGAGTGGACAGATGCGAGGCAACAAGCTTTTGAGAAGCTGAAGGAAGCTTTGACACAAGCTCCTGTCTTGATTTAACCTGAGTCTGGTAAGGAGTTTGTAGTCTATAGTTATGCGTCATATGTCGGTTTGGGCTGTGTGTTTATACAAGAGGGTAAGGTAGTGGCATACGCATCTAGACAGTTGAAGGTGCATGAGCGTAACTACCCTAATCATGATCTTGAGCTCACAGCTATTGTGTTTGCTTTGAAGGTTTGGAGGCATTACCTTTATTGCGAGAAATGTGTGGTATTTATAGATCATAAGAGTTTGAAGTATCTTATGTCTCGAAAGGAGTTGAATCGTAGGCAAAGACGATGGGTGTAGTTGCTTAAGGATTATGATCTGTCGATCGAGTATCATCCTAGGAAGGCCAATGTTGTGCCTGATGCTTTGAGCAGGAAGGTGGTTGTGGATTTGAGGGCGATGTTTGCTTACTTGAGCATATCGTGAGATGGTGGTCTTGTTGCCGAATTGCAAGTGAAACCATCCTTGATTCAGTTGATCAAGGATAAGTAGTTGCTTGATCATTCTCTTGTCCCTCATGTTCAAGATATTGCAGATGGTAAGCCTTCAGATTATAGTTTCAATGACGATAGTGTTCTGTGATTTGGGAGTCAGATAGTGGTGTCGAATGATGCTGGGTTGAGGTGCACTATTCTGACTGAAGCTCATAGTAGTCCTTTCGCTATGCACCCTGGTATTACGAAGATGTATCGTGGTTTGAAGGATGAGTACTATTAGGTGTGGTTGAAGAAGAATGTTGCCGAAATTGTTGGAAAATGCAAGGTTTGTCAGTGAGTGAAGGCTGAACATCAGGTTCCTTATGGGTTATCATGGATTTCGTGTTTGGTTTGCCTTTGTCACCATCGAAGAAGAATTCTGTTTGGGTGATTGTTGATCGCCTTACAAAGTGTGCACATTTATTGCCTAGGCATACGACGTATACATTGGATAAGCTAACTGAGCTGTATATTGTTGAGATTGTGCGTTTGCACGGGGTGCCGAAGTCTATAGTGTCAGATAGAGATCTGAGGTTCACATCGTGGTTTTGGGAATGTTTACACCAAGCCTTGGGTACACGGTTGAATTTCAGTACTTCTTATCATCCTCAGACGGATGGATAGTCGGAGCGTGTTATCCAAGTGCTTGAGAACATGTTGAGATGCTGCGTTATTGATTTCCAAGGTTCTTGGGAGAAGCACTTGCCTTTGGCTGAGTTTGCTTACAATAATAGTGTAACCCCCTTAACCCGGCCTAGACGGTTGACCCGAATTAAGAAAGTCACACGGGGAAAACCAAAGTCAACCCGAAAGTCAACCTTGATTAACGACCCTTTTTTTTCTTTTTAAACTTGTCTAGATGCATATTAATCCTTAGATATGATCATACAACAGCATACTCAAAGATCATAAACATCAGAGATCAAACAGGGACCCAATTGAACAATTTACAACTTTAGGGACCAAATTGTAAATTCTGGTAACTATAAAGACTTAACCCAAATTGAAGTTACCAACTTGAAATTAATCAGGTTTCATACTTCTCTGTGAAATTTCAGCTCAAAAGGACTTCCCAAACTCATACAATTGCACAAACAAGATTCAGGACCAAAATGCAAACATTTCAAAACATTTAACTGCCAATGTCAGCCCCCAAAGGTCACCCGTTCCGAAACGGAAGACAGCCCGTTTCGAAACGCGGGGCCGTTCCGTAACGTGTACCGAAACGAGGGTCGGGCAGTAGCCTTTCCGTTTCGGAACGGTCCCTCCCGTTTCGGACGCCTGGGCTTGTTTAAGGCACCCGTTCCGAAACGGTAGGTGCTGTTCCGAAACACCCTGCACAGATTGCCCAAAAATGCATACTTAAACATGCAATTGACCAACCAATCATGCTCCAAATGCCACCAAACTTTGTCAACATGCAATTCAACATATATGAGACATACTTGCATCAACAATTCATCAAAACATCCACATATATGAAAAGCCCCAAATCTATAGGCATGCTTCCTACAGAAGCAACCATTCAAGCATAAACTTCCAATTCAAGCATATAAAGGTCAACCACAAAAACCAGCATTCTCAACAACACTCAACATACTTAGGGAGTTCAAAACATCTCCCAAAACATACACATAGGTCCCCCATTGCCAAATTACCAAAAGCTAAATGTACTTAAGAAAAACCTTCCATACTTTGAGCTTTACTACCACTTGAATGCTTGCCTTCCTTGCTTCCCTCAAAGTACTTTAATGCTCTGCGATATTGGTTTGAGAAAACAAAGAGAGCGTAAGCAAAAGCTTAGTGAGGAATGCTCAATAAAACCATCCAATAATGCATTTATAAAACACTTATAAATCATGCTTCAAATCATCATTTACACATGCTCAAAAGCATACTTTAACAAGCATCTCATGCTTCATTTCATTACATGTCATATTGGCCACAAGTGATACATTTCATTTCCTTGAAAACAAGTTCATCAACTTTCACCCCAAGGACTTTTAAACACCTTGGACCCCAAGGACTTTTAAACACCTTGGCCATGGACTTTTAAACACCATGATATAAATTACCTCAAGGACTTTTAAACACCTTGACCCCAAGGACTTTTAAACACCTTGGCCTATGGACTTTTAAACACCATAGAAAGGACCACACAAGGACTTTTAAACACCTTTGTGTCCGTAACAAGAATCATCCAAGGACTTTTAACCACCTTGATGTTCTTAAGTAACAAGGCTCACTCAAGGACTTTTAACCACCTTAGTGACCTCAACCTTTTTAAAACATCACTTGCCAATATACATCATTATCATCAAATTATCCACTGTTCTAAAGCATTAAACCAAGCCATATTCATCATGCATTTAAAAGCATCAAACCACATTTGATCAATGTTCAAAAACAAGGAACTCTTACCTTGAGCTTCCTTCAACATATGGCTTACAAAAACAGCATTAACCATGCTAAATCATGCTTTCAAAACAGAATTTAAAACATGCAATAAACCACATTGCACAACAATCAAATCATGGCCACCACTAGAGAGTATTTCCGAAAACTTACACTTGAGCTTAGCAAAGTTGTTTAGACTTAAACTAAGCTCCCAAGACATTGGTTTCAAAGCCGAAAACCCAATTTCACTCACCGATTCCACTTCGCCTCTTGCCGAAGCACCAAATCAAGCCTCCGGATCACCACCACTTGGATCCAAAGATGACTCCCCTGTTTTAACACATTAAAACAGTAGATTAATGCATCATCATGCATTAATAACTTCAATGAAAGCACCTAAACTCGCTGCTCTCATCCACACTCCATTTTCGGCCACCAAACACAACCGAAAATGCATCCAAACCACTTCTCAACTAAGCCCAGCCATTAACCATCAAAACCTAACATCCTTTAACATCTTTCAACATCTAAAAAGAACCTAACAACATCCTTATACCTCCAGCAACACCAGATCCACAAGATCACCTCAAAAACAACCAAGAATCATAAGCTAAACTTAGGAAATTCAACCTATCCGGGATTGCATTAATCAAAACTCAATTCCTTATCAAATTAACATTCATTAATCATCATTTTAACACCTTAAAACACTGCTTTAACAGATCCAACGAAATTTCATCAAAAACACACCAAATCTTGCATTTTAAGCCAAGATCCATTAAACAATCTTAAAAGCCATTTATAAAACATCAATTAAGGATTGAGAACTTAGGAATTTCATTAAATAACTTGAGGTTCAGAGGAGAAGGACGTTCTTACCTCCAAACTTGAATTTCTCCTCTTTTGGAACCAAAAAGCTTGATGAATCAAGTAGCAATTACAAAGGTTTTGATGATGAGATGATTAGGAATCAAAAGAGGATTGAAAAGAAGTATTTAGGTGATAAAAATCAGAGGAAAAGATCTGGAGAGAATGTGTTTGGTTTGAGAGAAAAGATGAGAGAAAATGGGAAATGGAAAATTTAGAAAGTTAGTTAAAAATGACTAAAATATCTTTCCCTCCTTTTACTTTTATTTAAAACCATTATTAAATCATTTAATATTCTAGAAAATCTGGAGAAACTCCCTTTGGGTAAAATAGCTCCTTAAAGATTCAAAGTTTCAGTCCTTTTTAAAACAGTCACAAAACTTTCAAAAATTACATTTTGGTCACTAGCCAAAATGTCACCCTTCCGAAACTCATTTTCCAAAATTGATTTCACAGTTCACTTAAATATATTAAAAGATGATTTTAGAACATTTTTCCATATTTTTAATGCAACCCGAACTAGGCTTTCCTAAATTCACTCTCTTAGATTCGAACAGCACTTTGACCAAACCGGTCAACGCCCAAAACTTCTAAGCCCAAAACCGGGGCGTTACAACTCTCCCCCCCCCCCTTAAGAAATTTCGTCCTCGAAATTTACCTGAAGGAAAGAGATAAGGAAACTGCTTCAGCATGTCTTCCTTCCGCTCCCACGTGGCTTCCTCAACACCTCGATGCTTCCACAGCACCTTCACCAACTCAATAGTCTTGCCACGAAGAACCTTGCTATCCGAATCCAGAACCTTCACCGGTTCCTCATCATAGGTCAAATCCGGATTCAAAACCACTTCCTCCACAGGCATCACATGCGAAGGATCAGATCTATACCTCCGGAGCATAGAGACATGGAACACATCATGAATCTTCTCCAGCTCCTGAGGTAACCTCAACCGATACGCAACAGGACCCACACGCTCAACCACCTCATATGGTCCAATGTACCTAGGGCTCAACTTACCCTTTCGGCCAAACCTCATCACCTTTTTCCAAGGCGAAACCTTCAAGAACACACGGTCACCCACCGCATACTCTATCTCCTTACGCTTCAAATCCGCATAAGACTTTTGCCGATCAGAAGCTGCCTTCAAACGCTCACAAATGAGCTTTACCTTCTCTGTGGTCCCTTTCAACAAAGCCGGCATCGAAACCAACTTTTGACCAGTTTCAGCCCAACAAAGAGGAGTCCTACACTTCCTCCCGTACAAAGCCTCATAAGGTGCCATCTGTATACTTGCCTGATAACTATTGTTATAAGCAAACTCAACCAAAGGCAGATGCTTCTCCCAAGAACCTTGGAACTCAATCACGCAGCACCTCAACATATCCTCCAAAATCTGGATAACTCGCTCAGACTGACCATCCGACTGAGGATGATAGGATGTACTGAAATGCAACCTTGTACCCAGAGCTTGATGCAAACACTGCCAGAACCGCGATGTGAACCTCGGATCCCTATCCGACACAATCGACTTAGGCACACCATGCAGCCGCACAATCTCAGCAATGTACAGCTCTGCCAACTTATCCAAAGAAAACGTGGTATGCACAGGCAAGAAATGCGCACACTTCGTTAGGCGATCCACAATCACCCACACCGAATTCTTCTTCGATGGAGACAAAGGTAAACCAGATACAAAATCCATGGTAACCCGTTCCCACTTCCACTCAGGGATTTTCAACGGTTGCAACAACCCTGAAGGAAACTGATGCTCAGCCTTAACTCGCTGACATACCAAACACTTGCTAACAAACTCCGCAACATCTTTCTTCAAACCCACCCAATAGTACTCATCACGAAGATCACGGTACATCTTAGTACTACCAGGGTGCATAGCAAAAGGACTACTATGACCTTCAGTCAGAATAGCACGCCTCAACTCAGCATCAGCAGGCACTACTATCCGACTCCCAAAACACAACACACCATCATCATTAAAGCAGAAATCCGAAGGTTTACCCTCCGCGATATCCTGAACATGAGACACCAAGGAATCATCCAGCAACTGCTTATCCTTGATCAACTGAACCAAAGAGGGTTTCACTTGCAACTCAGCAACGAGACCACCATCTTGCGATATGCTCAAGCTAGCAAACATAGCCCTCAGCTCAACAGCTACTTTCCTACTCAAGGCATCCGCAACAACATTAGCTTTTCCAGGATGATACTCAATCGTCAGATCATAATCCTTGAGCAACTCCAACCAACGCCGCTGCCTAAGATTCAACTCCTTCTGAGACATAAGATACCTCAAACTCTTGTGATCTGTGTACACAGTACACTTCTCACCATACAGATAATGTCTCCAGATCTTTAGAGCAAAAACCACTGCAGCCAGCTCAATATCATGCGTAGGGTAATTGCGCTCATGCACTTTCAACTGCCGCGATGCATAAGCCACCACCTTACCCTCCTGCATCAGCACACACCCCAAACCAACATAGGATGCATCACTGTAAACCACAAACTCTTTCCCTGATTCAGGCTGAATCAAGATAGGAGCTTGCGTCAAAGCCGCCTTAAGCTTCTCAAAAGCCTGTTGTCTCGCTTCCGTCCACTCATACTTAACATCCTTTTGCAACAGCTTCGTCAAAGGAGCAGCAATCTTGGAAAAACCATCCACAAACCTTCGGTAGTATCCCGCCAAACCAAGGAAACTACAGACCTCATGAACAGACTTAGGAACTTTCCAATTCATCACCGCCTCAATCTTCTGAGGATCAACATGAATCCCCTCAGCTGAGACCACATGCCCAAGAAACACCACCTCCCTTAACCAGAACTTACACTTGCTCAGCTTAGCATAAAGCTGATTCTCCAACAAAGCTTGCAAAACAATCCTCAAATGCTCTTCATGCTCCTCCTCAGTACGCGAGTACACGAGGATATCATCAATGAACACCACAACAAACTTGTCCAGGTATTCATGAAACACACGATTCATCATGGCCATGAAAGCAGCAGGAGCATTTGTCAACCCAAACGGCATCACAAGGAACTCCTAATGCCCATACCTTGTCCTGAAAGCTGTCTTAGGCACATCCACATCCTTCACCTTCAACTGATAATACCCTGACCTCAAGTCAATCTTAGAGAACACAGCAGCTCCCCGAAATTGATCAAAGAGATCATCAATCCTCGGCAAAGGATACCGATTCTTGATAGTCAACTTGTTCAGCTGACGGTAATCAATGCACATTCTCATAGTGCCATCCTTCTTCTTCACAAACAAGACCGGTGCTCCCCAAGGTGACACACTCGGCCGGATGAAACCACGATCAAGCAACTCTTGCAACTGCGTCTTCAGCTCCTTAGGTGCCATTCTATAGGGAGTAATGGACACATGAGTTGTATTCTCATACAGCTCAATTCCAAACTCCACCTCGCGGTTAGGAGGTAAACCATGCAACTCCTCAGGAAAAACACCAGGAAACTCCTTCACAACTCTGATATCTTGCACCCTCAACTCTTTAGAGCTAGGATTCATCACAAAAGCTAGATAGGCTTCGCAACCTTGCCTCAGCATCCTGCTCGCCTCCAAGGTAGACACCACATTGGCAAGAAACTTCACATTCTCACCAACCACAACAACTTCATAATCATCCGCAAGCTTAAGCGAAACTCGCTTGTTTTCACAATCCACAACAGCGCGATGCTCAGCAAGCCAATCCATACCAAGGATTACATCAAAACCATAAAAGGGCAACTCCATAAGATCAACATGAAAAACATGTTCTTGAACAACCAAGGGACACCTTCTAAAAAGCTTACGAGTCACAACAGTCTCACCAAAAGAACTAGTGACACGAACACCAACATCCAAAGACTCAACAGGCAAACCAAGCAATTCAGCATGCTCACGCAAAATGTATGAATGCGTAGATCCAGAATCTATCAAAGAAAGCAATGACAAGGATTGCAAAGTAAAGGTACCTGCAATAACATCCGCATCATTCCTTCCCTCATGCTGAGCATACACCCTCGCTTGGCCTCCATCTTCAGGCTGAATAGCCACAACATGAGCCACTCCACGACCACCTTCCTCTCTCCTCTGGAAATTACCACGGCCGCGCCCACGACCTCTCTGCGGTGCAGCAACAACAGGAGCACGCACCTGATCACCAGCCAACCTAGGACAGTCACGCCTCAAATGGTCTGCGGATCCACAATTCCAGCACCCATTACCAGCTGCGCAACAGGAGCTTGCACCTCTCTCACAGCACGAGGACAATCACGCTTCATGTGACCACGTGAACCACAGATCCAACAAGCACTCGGATCAGCTCTAGCATTGCCTCCTCTAGCAGGTGCACCACCACCACTCTTAGCTGAAGACTGATACTTCAGATCACGTCCCCTCTTGTTCCGTCCACCTCCAGAACTATACTCAGCAGCTCGCTTGCCAGCACCCTTAGCAGATAAACTCAAGTTCATCTCAACGTCCTTGGCTCGGCCCACCAACACATCAAAATCATCATACTCGGCGGCCAGCAAATACATTTTCACATCCGTCTCTAAGCCATAACGGAACCTCTCGCACCTTGCCCGCTCATCAGATACCAGCTCAGGTGCATACTAACTGAGTCGCACAAACCGCACTTCATACTCAGCCACACTCATGCTCCCTTGGGTAAGAGACATGAATTCACGCTTCTTCTCATCAAGATATCTCACACCAAGATATCTCCGCTTGAACACATTCTAAAAGAATGTCCAAGTCACATCAGCTTCTGCCATCCCAGCAATAGTGGTTGTCCACCACGTATACGCATCCTTCTGCAGCAAGGACACAACACAACCCAGCTTTTGCACATCCGTGCAGCTCATCTGACCCAAGATTCGCTTGGTACTCTCAAGCCAAGCTTCAGAACTCTCAGCAGACATACCCCTGAACTCAGTCCCACCAAGACTGCGCAGACGCTCCAAAGGTAGTCTGACTCCAGCATCTTCCCGATGCCCCGCTCCACGAGCCCCAGCTACTGCTGCTTGAAAAGCACCAGCAATAGCTTGTACTAACATCGTCATATCAGGCATAGCTTGCCCCTGACCAGCCCCAGGTCCAGCAGCTCCAGCACCAGCTGCAGCTCCAGCTTCCTCAGCCCCAGCACCACCACCAGGTGGAGAAGGAGGTAACACCGCACTACCCGTGTTTTCCTCATTCTCGTTCTCATTAGGAGCCGTAGCTCGCACATTACCTCGTAACTCTCTACGTGGTGCCATACGTTTACCATGCAATCACAATACAAATAAAACGAAGTTAGGCCCAGCAAGGTAAGCAATCCAAGTATTCAAGCTCAATTTCGTTCAAAATCAACACCATTTCATTAGCTTTTATTTGGCAATGGGTACCCACAACATACTACATCACAACATACATCTCAATTGCAACATACATGCAATTCACTGAACATGCTTTCGATCAACAAGCATACAAGGCATACATACTTCAATCATGCACACATTCATTCCCAATTACTCGAGAACTCAGCTCTGATACCACCAAATGTAACCCCCTTAACCCGGCCTAGACGGTTGACCCGAATTAAGAAAGTCACATGGGGAAAACCAAAGTCAACCCGAAAGTCAACCTTGATTAACGACCCTTTTTTTCTTTTTAAACTTGTCTAGATGCATATTAATCCTTAGATATGATCATACAACAGCATACTCAAAGATCATAAACATCAGAGATCAAACAGGGACCCAATTGAACAATTTACAACTTTAGGGACCAAATTGTAAATTCTGGTAACTATAAGGACTTAACCCAAATTGAAGTTACCAACTTGAAATTAATCAGGTTTCATACTTCTCTGTGAAATTTCAGCTCAAAAGGACTTCCCAAACTCATACAATTGCACAAACAAGATTCAGGACCAAAATGCAAACATTTCAAAACATTTAACTGCCAATGTCAGCCCCCAACGGTCACCCGTTCCGAAACGGAAGACAGCCCGTTTCGAAACGCAGGGCCGTTCTGCAACGCGTACCGAAACGAGGGTCGGGCAGTAGCCTTTCCGTTTCGGAACGGTCCCTCCCGTTTCGGACGCCTGGGCTTGTTTAAGGCACCCGTTCCGAAACGGTAGGTGCTGTTCCGAAACACCTTGCACAGATTGCCCAAAAATGCATACTTAAACATGCAATTGACCAACCAATCATGCTCCAAATGCCACCAAACTTTGTCAACATGCAATTCAACATATATGAGATATACTTGCATCAACAATTCATCAAAACATCCACATATATGAAAAGCCCCAAATCTATAGGCATGCTTCCTACACAAGCAACCATTCAAGCATAAACTTCCAATTCAAGCATATAAAGGTCAACCACAAAAACCAGCATTCTCAACAACACTCAACATACTTAGGGAGTTCAAAACATCTCCCAAAACATACACATAGGTCCCCCATTGCCAAATTACCAAAAGCTAAATGTACTTAAGAAAAACCTTCCATACTTTGAGCTTTACTACCACTTGAATGCTTGCCTTCCTTGCTGCCCTCAAAGTACTTTAATGCTCTACGATATTGGTTTGAGAAAACAAAGAGAGCGTAAGCAAAAGCTTAGTGAGGAATGCTCAATAAAACCATCCAATAATGCATTTATAAAACACTTATAAATCATGCTTCAAATCATCATTTACACATGCTCAAAAGCATACTTTAACAAGCATCTCATGCTTCATTTCATTACATGTCATATTGGCCACAAGTGATACATTTCATTTCCTTGAAAACAAGTTCATCAACTTTCACCCCAAGGACTTTTAAACACCTTGGACCCCAAGGACTTTTAAACACCTTGGCCATGGACTTTTAAACACCATGATATAAATTACCTCAAGGACTTTTAAACACCTTGACCCCAAGGACTTTTAAACACCTTGGCCTATGGACTTTTAAACACCATAGAAAGGACCACACAAGGACTTTTAAACACCTTTGTGTCCGTAACAAGAATCATCCAAGGACTTTTAACCACCTTGATGTTCTTAAGTAACAAGGCTCACTCAAGGACTTTTAACCACCTTAGTGACCTCAACCTTTTTAAAACATCACTTGCCAATATACATCATTATCATCAAATTATCCACTGTTCTAAAGCATTAAACCAAGCCATATTCATCATGCATTTAAAAGCATCAAACCACATTTGATCAATGTTCAAAAACAAGGAACTCTTACCTTGAGCTTCCTTCAACATATGGCTTACAAAAACAGCATTAACCATGCTAAATCATGCTTTCAAAACAGAATTTAAAACATGCAATAAACCACATTGCACAACAATCAAATCATGGCCACCACTAGAGAGTATTTCCGAAAACTTACACTTGAGCTTAGCAAAGTTGTTTAGACTTAAACTAAGCTCCCAAGACATTGGTTTCAAAGCCGAAAACCCAATTTCACTCACCGATTCCACTTCGCCTCTTGCCGAAGCACCAAATCAAGCCTCCGGATCACCACCACTTGGATCCAAAGATGACTCCCCTGTTTTAACACATTAAAATAGTAGATTAATGCATCATCATGCATTAATAACTTCAATGAAAGCACCTAAACTCGCTGCTCTCATCCACACTCCATTTTTGGCCACCAAACACAACCGAAAATGCATCCAAACCACTTCTCAACTAAGCCCAGCCATTAACCATCAAAACCTAACATCCTTTAACATCTTTCAACATCTAAAAAGAACCTAACAACATCATTATACCTCCAGCAACACCAGATCCACAAGATCACCTCAAAAACAACCAAGAATCATAAGCTAAACTTAGGAAATTTAACCTATCCGGGATTGCATTAATCAAAACTCAATTCCTTATCACATTAACATTCATTAATCATCATTTTAACACCTTAAAACACTGCTTTAACAGATCCAACGAAATTTCATCAAAAACACACCAAATCTTGCATTTTAAGCCAAGATCCATTAAACAATCTTAAAAGCCATTTATAAAACATCAATTAAGGATTGAGAACTTAGGAATTTCATTAAAGAACTTGAAGTTCAGAGGAGAAGGACGTTCTTACCTCCAAACTTGAATTTCTCCTCTTTTGGAACCAAAAAGCTTGATGAATCAAGTAGCAATTACAAAGGTTTTGATGATGAGATGATTAGGAATCAAAAGAGGATTGAAAAGAAGTATTTAGGTGAAAAAATCAGAGGAAAAGATCTGGAGAGAATGTGTTTGGTTTGAGAGAAAAGATGAGAGAAAATGGAAAATGGAAAATTTAGAAAGTTAGTTAAAAATGACTAAAATATCTTTCCCTCCTTTTACTTTTATTTAAAACCATTATTAAATCATTTAATATTCTAGAAAATCTGGAGAAACTCCCTTTGGGTAAAATAGCTCCTTAAAGATTCAAAGTTTCAATCCTTTTTAAAACAGCCACAAAACTTTCAAAAATTACATTTTGGTCACTAGCCAAAATGTCACCCTTCCGAAACTCATTTTCCAAAATTGATTTCACAGTTCACTTAAATATATTAAAAGATGATTTTAGAACATTTTTCCATATTTTTAATGCAATCCGAACTAGGCTTTCCTAAATTCACTCTCTTAGATTCGAACAGCACTTTGACCAAACCGGTCAACGCCCAAAACTTCTAAGCCCAAAACCGGGGCGTTACAAATAGTTTCCAGGCAAGCATTTAAATGGCACTATACGAGGCTTTGTATGGGAGAGAGTGTAGAACTCCTCTTTGTTGGGCAGAAACATGGCAATAGTTGGTTTCGATGCCGGAATTGTTGAAAGGAACCACTGAGAAGGAGAATCTCATTTGTGAGTGCTTGGAAGCAGCATCTGATCGGCAAAAGCCTTACGCAGATTTGAAGCGTAAGGAGATTGAGTTAGTAGTTGGAGAACGTATGTTTTTGAAAGTATCACCTTGGAAGAAGATGATCAGATTTGGGCGTAAGGGTAAGCTTAACCCGAGGTTTATTGGACCTTATGAGATTGTGGAGCGAGTGGGTCCTGTGGCTTATCAGTTGAGGTTGCCTCCCGAGCTTGAAAAGATCCATGATGTGTTTCATGTTTCGATGTTGTAGAGGTATAGATCGGATCCTTCGCATGTGATGCATGTTGAGGATATAGAGCTAAACCCGGATTTGTCCTATGATGAGGAACCGGTAAAGATCCTAGATTCGAGCAACAAAGTTCTTCGTGGCAAAACGATAGAGCTAGTGAAGGTGTTGTGGCGGCACCGAGGAGTTGAGGAGGCCACGTGGGAAAGCAAAGAAGACATGTTGAAACAGTTCCCGCACCTTTTTCCTTCAGGTAAAATTTTGAGGACAAAATTTCCTAAGTGGGGAAGAGTTGTAATGCCCTTGTTTTGGGCCTATGTGTTTTAGACATCGGATCGGGCCGGTTGGAAACGGTTTGAATCGTATTAGGTGGTTCATGGAAACTAAGGCTTGGGATAGGATAAAAATATGGCAAAAATTGCTAAAATCTTCTAAAAATCATGTTTAAGAGGTTGGTCAAATCAATTTTACAAAATGAGTTTTGTAAGTGGTACATTTTGGGTAGTGACCAAAATGTAAAGTTTTAAAACTGGGAAAAATGCAAATTCCAAAGGAGGAGTCAAAGTCTTAGAATCTTTAGGGCGCTTTTGTGCAATTACACCTTTCCTTAATTTGACATGTGTTTTAAATGAATTTTAAGTAATTGATTAAAAAGGGGATTTTATTTATTTATCAAATAAAATCATTAATTTGGATGTTTCATTTGCGTAACTAACTTTTCACTCTTCATTTTCAGCAAAACACCTTTCTAAAGTCTTTTTTCCATATTTATTTTCTCCCAAACACTCTCACTTTGAGCTCATAACCATTTTAAAGATTTCTCTTCATTTTCTTCAAGAATTGTGAAGCAAAACTTGTCAAATCTTAAGGAAAGCAAGGATTGGAGGTAAATCTCATTCTCAACCTCTAAACAAGGTTCTTTATTGAAATTCCCATGATTTTTTACTCTCAATTGTTGTTTTTAACTGATTTTTATTATAGTTTTGATTTAACACCCCGAAATACGGTCTAGTCGAAATTTATTTTCGATGATCAAAAATTCTACATTGACGAAGCTTAAAGATTTCATCAACTAGTTAATTATTGTTATCGAACCCTAAATGGGCTTAAAACATCGCGATCGAACTCTATTAAATAATATTTAGCTTTCAGTGGATAAAATGGAAGAAGTGTAAGTTGGAGTACAAAAATAATAGTTGAAGGAAAGATGGAGGACTAGTCTCGCGATTAGTTATTTTTAATTAAAGTTTCCACTTACGTGGAGTTGTGTGATGACTTTCCTTCAATTGAAGGAAAGCTTGGTGATTAAAAATTAGAAACTAAAAGCAAAAGGAGATAGCTTACCCGATACACTTCCAAGCTAACACCTCTCACCTTCATCATCTTCTTCATCTAAGCACACACCTCCATTGGAGGAAATTCAAGCTTTGTTATTTCTTCACTTTATCGATATCGAAACGTTGCTATCGATCGGGTAAGCTATATTCCTCAATCGGTTATTGGATTCCATGGATATTTTAAGTGTAATCTAAGCTAGGGTTTTGATTGTCCATTGATATCTCCTCGTTGTCATCTTTATTGAAGTCGGATATTGATTTTGATATCGTTATGTTGATTTTGATATCGAAACATCAACTCTAATAAGTTTCCTGTTAATTTTTCTAGCTCAAGAAGTGGAGAAGGAGGTATCACCATCTCATTCACAAGCTAGGAACAAAGGAATTGCTATCCGAGAGCGTTGAAGCTTCGGATTGTAAGGTGAGTGTAGTCGGAGTCTCGGGTTAGGCGAAAGGCCTCCACAGATTATTATTTGTTATTTTAGATTATTTTGCTAACATCGTTATTGAAGCAATTTCATTGGATGATTAATCGGACACTTTGGTAAGTGACGGTAAGTTGCCATTGAACATTGATTATTGTCATTGTATATAGTCATCGACATAAGCATTGTCATTGGATTATTGTAGAGAAATCATCGGACATTGATATGGATACTAATCTATGAGATAATGATATTGAGACACAAATATTGATCATTGACAACATTGAATTAATTGGACATTGATATATCATTGACTATTGAAATGAATGTGTATGTTACAACCTTAGATTGGAATGGACTCGGGATACAATTGGCATGACATAGAATTCATGAGCTCAATATACGGGTGGACTACGGTCCTAAGGCTACGGCCAATATTAATTTGGCGAGGCGGAGGGATGTGTATTGTTATTGGTCATATTGGCTAGGCGGAGGGATTAGACAATTCATTGATTTGGTGAGGCGTATGAATTCACGTATCCATGATCATGATTCAATCCAAGGACTACGAATGAAAAGGAAACATGTTTATTACTTTATGCATTGTTACATAGCATTGTTAATGTTGGCATGAGAATACGAATCATTGTAGTTATGACATTTCCATTGCTTACATAATTTGTGACTACCTCACTAGGCAAAGTATGCCTAACGTGTCTCGTCTCATGAATTCCTAGTAATGTAATTATGACTTTTGAACTCCTAGTAAGGTGGCAAAGTAGTGGAACTAGTCATACATGCCCATTTTGTTGTCTTTGTGCAATGTTTACTTTGTAACTTGGTCTTTGGCTCTAAATGGCCTTTTTGGTGCTTTTGGAATAGCTTTAAAATACATGATTAGCATAAAAACGTAAAAACACAGTAAACGTTTTCGGATGGTCGTGAAATTTAGCATGCTAGATGTTTATACCAATGAAATGTTGCATGTAAATTTCCGTTGCATTTGGACATCTTTTGGTAGGGTAAATTGATTAAAAACCAGCAAAAATCAGTCATTACAAGTCTGTCCGTATCAAACGGGTGATGTCGTTTCGATACGGGTACACATTTTTGAACGTGAGAATAAGGGCGTTCCGGAACGAAGTAATGCATTTTTGGAACATTTTGCTTCTAGAGACCATTGTTTCGATACGGGTTTCAGAACATTTTGCTTATGGAGACCATTGTTTCGATTCGAGTTTCGGAACGATCAAGTCAAACTCAATGGTGGTCGATTTGTTCCAATACGGGACAAGCTTGTATCGAAACGGTCTAAAGAGAATGGTCAACAAGGTTGACTCTCGTACACCCGTTCCGAAATAGCATAAGGTTTTTTGAAATGGGGTTAGGTAAGTTAGTTAAAAACTATTTGGATGGTTTGATAATGTTGCAATCTAGTCATTAAATTTTTGTAAAGTCAAATTGATGGTAGTAATGTTTCCCGATTAAAATGAAATTTGGTAGGTCTATTAGATTGTTATTGTGTTATCAGAGCTAGAGTTTAGTCGATTCTAGGACTAAACCGAAGTCTATTAGATTGTTATTGTGTTACTTTGCCAGCTAGGAGTTTTATTTTGTGTATATTGTGACTTGTCGACTAATCCAATCTTTCATATAGATATGTCTGAGATAAATGAAGCTCACTTTGATGAGCATGTTATCGGCTCCTCGACCCATGGCGAGGAGGTTAGAGGAGGAAATCCTCAAAATCCACAGCAACCACTGGACCCTCCTGTACAGGATGTTGAGCCTGCTGCACCTACTGCTCAGGCTGAATGCTATCAGAATATGGCAAACATGTTTAAGCAGTTTATGATTGTGATGCAAACACCACCACCAATTTAGCCTACTCCTCATGTCGCCTAGTATGTCCGAGCCCCTGTGGACAAACTGGCTTCACTCCGAGCCTATTCTAACATCGGACAAGATGATGATAACCCTAAAATTGATGAATACTTGCTGGATAATACCTTACGTATTCTGAATAAACAGTTGCAGTGTTCCGACGAGCACAAGCTAGAGTGTGCAATTGCTTTGCTGACTGATGAAGCCCTTATGTGGTGGGAGACTACTATTCTTACTATTCCGGAAGAATCGGTCGCATGGGAATTCTTTCTTAAGGAATTTTGGAACAAGTACATCAGCGAGTACTATCTCGCGGAAAGGTGGAACTCTTTTCTTCATTTGAAACAAGGCGGGCGGCCTATCGAGCAGTATATCCATGATTTCTGTAAGTATTGCTGATACGGAGCCGAGTTTATAAAGAAAGAAGAAGACAAGTGCCAATGTTTATCGATGGGTTGAGCGATGAGCTGCGGCCTATGTTTACGGCCTTGGGTATCACCAACTTCTAGGATTTGGTAAACTGAGCTAAAGCAACCGAAGCAGCGTAGTGAGCTTAGAGAGGAAATATGTCTAGCAGATATGAGAAGAGAACATGGAGCGATTCTCGACCTCCCAAGTGGAACAAGAAGGGAAAGTATCAAGGTTCGAGGCAGGCTTCATTTCCACAGCTTTCCCGTACATGGAGCATTGAGAGACCACAAACTATCACCCAGTCCTGGTCTGAGGCGGCCTCAGTCGAGATTACTGGAGGTTTGAACCGGAGTGTTCAACATCCAGTTTGTAATTTTTGTCAGAAACGGACCGAGCAGGACAGTGTCGCAAGCAGACGAGAGCATGTTTCTTTTTTGAGGAATAAGGACATTTTATCAGGGACTGTCCTCAGAATCCCTCTAAGTCAGTGGCTGTGCACGGAGACATCTCTTCACCTGCTCAGTCCATTCAAGGAAAAGAGTCAATATAAGCACCATCGGGAACCTCAAGCAGGCCAGGCGGTTCCGGGAAGCAAGGTATCAAGCAAGAATCGGAGACCTTTGCCCAGATGTATCACGTGAGAGGTTATGAGGAGGATGACGAGTCTGATGTTATAGCAGGTACCGTTATGTTATATGCACACTCATTGTATGTATTGATTGATTCTGAATCTACACATTCTTTTATAAGCCTGGAATTGGTTAAAAGACATAGGATGTCTAGTGAACCTTTGGCAACAAAGATCTCTGTGACAAATCTGTTAGGTGATTGTGTTGCTCTAAGCCTTGTATGTAAGAATTTTCCAATCTTGATTCAAGGAATTCTATTCTCTGTGGATTTCATAGTCTTACCAATCCACGAGTTTGATGCGATTCTAGCCATGGATTGGCTTAGTAAACATCAGACGTGGGTAGATTGCAGTAAGCGAAATTTGTATCTTCGAGGCCTTGGCAAGGAAACGATAATGTTGATGGAGTCTTGGAGCTCCATGTTGTGTGCGTTGTCCACAAAACCAAGGAATGAACCCCAGATCCTTGATATTGACACAGTAAATGAATTCCCAAATATTTTTCCTGTCGAACTTCTGGGATTGCCCCCAACCCGTAAAGTGGAATTTGGCATTGAGGTGCAACCTAGGACTGCTCCAGTTTCTATTGCACCATATCAGATTGCATTTGTGGAGTTGAAAGAATTAAAAGCCCAAATTTAGGACCTTATGAACAAGGGTTTTATTCAACCGAGCTCTTCAACTTTGGGAGCCCCGGTTCTTTTTGTTAAGAAGAAGGATGGTTCTAGGCGTTTGTGCATTGACTATAGACAACTAAACAAAGTCACCATCAAGAACAAGTATCCTTTCCCTAGGATAGACGACATGTTCGACCAATTAAAAGATGCCTATGTGTTTTCCAAGATTGATTTAAGTTCGGGTTACTATCAAATGAAAGTCAAGGAGTGTGATGTGCCCAAGACTGTCTTTCGTACAAGATATGGACACTATGAATTCTTAGTGATGCCTTTCGGACTAAATAATGCATCGGCAGCTTTTATGGATTTAATGAATCGGGTATTTAGACCATATCTAGATAAATTCGTTGTAGTGTTCATAGTCGAAATCTTAATCTATTCCAAAAATGAATCGTAGCATCGAGATCATCTTCGTATTGTACTTCAGACTTTGAGAGAGAAACAATTGTATGTGAAATTTTCTAAGTGTGAGTTCTGGCTCACTGAAGTGGCCTTTTTAAGGTATGTCGTATCAGCTTCGGGTATGCAAGTGGACCCGAAGAAAATCCAAGCTATTGTAGATTGGCATCCACCGAAGAATGTTGGTGAGGTTAGAAGTTTCCTTGGGCTTGCTGGCTATTATCGTAGATTTGTGAAAGGATTTTCTATGTTAGCCGCTCATTTAACCAAATTACTGCGGAAGGAAGCTCCTTTTGTTTGGACCGAGGTCCAACAACGAAGCTTTGATCAGCTAAAAAAAGTCTTAACCCATGCACCTGTGTTGACCCAGCCTGAGTCTGGAAAAGACTATACAGTTTACAGTGATGCCTCGCATCTTGGATTAGGGTGCGTATTGATGCAAGAAGGTAAGGTTATTGCTTATGCTTCGAGGCAACTTAAGCCACATGAGATGAATTATCCCACCCACGACCTGGAATTGGCTGCAGTTGTCTTTGCATTGAAAATCTTGAGGCATTATCTCTACGGGGACAAATGCTATCTTTTCACCGATCACAAAAGCCTCAAATACTTATTGAAGCAAATGGAGTTGGATATTAGACAACGAAGGTGGATGGAACTTCTTAAAGATTATGATCTAGTCGTTGATTACCATTCGGGCAAGGCTAACGTTGTAGATGATGCGCTCAACCGCAAACCTTTGCATGTAAGCATTGATTATGGACTTAAAGTTATAAGTATTGTGAAGTATATTAACTCATAGTAATATCGCTCTCTTGTAGCCCCGCGAGAAATTAACGCTCACTTCCGACTTTGGAAGCACCATTGCCTTGTAGCTGAACTTCAAGTTCAGTCTACCATCATTTCACGAATCAAGGACTTGCAAGAACAAGATTCTGAGATCCAGGCCTTTGTCTCTAAACTAGCGGATAATCCGGACTTCAGAATTAATTCTGAAGGACTCTTGTGTTTCCATGATCGAGTTTGTGTACCTAATGATGAAACTCTCTGCACCGACATCCTTGCTGAAGCTCATTCGAGTTCTTTTTCCGTACACCCTGGGTCTGTGAAAATGTATAAGGATCTACGTGAGCTATATTGGTGCCCAAGCATGAAGCAAGCCATCGTTGATCACATTTCCAAGTGCCTCACGTGTCAACATGTCAAGGCATAACATTGTGCCCCTACAGGACTTTTGCAACCTATTGATCCACCGAAATGGAAATGGGAAAAGATAACCATGGACTTTGTTAGTGGTCTACCATTAACCCCTGCAAAGCATGATGCTATATGGGTTATTGTAGATCGTTTCACTAAGTCAGCTCATTTCATACCAGTTAGAATGGACTACGGTCTTCCTTAGTTAGCTGACTTATACATCAAGGAAGTAATCCGACTCCACAGAGTACCTAAGTCTATCATCTCCGATCGAAAGCCTCAGTTTGCATCTCTGTTTTGGAGAACCCTTCAAGGGGCTTTGGACACTAGAGTTACTCTTAGCACAACTTTTCACCCTCAATCTGACGATCAGTCAGAAAGGGTAATTCAGGTAAATCATCAAATAACTTGTCTATTGAAATCCTAGAAATTTGCATTGTTACTGAAGTCTTCCTATGTAGATACTGGAAGACATGCTTCGAGCATGTATTATCGATTTTGGTGGAACTTGGGAGAAATCTCTACCCCTTGTTGAATTTGCCTATAACAACAGTTATCAATCATCCATCCAAATGGCCCCGTAAGAAGCATTATATGGCAGGCGATGCAGAACTCTGTTGTGCTGGTCAGAGCTGGGCGAGGGCAAGATGTTAGGCCCTGACTTGCTTCGTGAAACTGAGGAACGAGTTACCATCATTCATGATCGTCTAAAGGCTGCCTTTGATCAACAAAAAGCTTATGCTGATCTCAAAAGGAGAGACATTAAATATGAAGTTGGTGAAAAAGCCTTTCTTAAAGTGTCACCGTGGAAAAAGGTCTTGAGGTTTGGCAAGAAGGGAAAATTGAGCCCCTGGTTCATTGGACCCTTTGCAATCATTGAAAATATTGGCCCAGTGCCATATCGGGTTTTGCTACCCCCGGAATTGAGTAAAATCCACGATGTCTTTCACGTATCGATGCTCCGGAAGTATCGATCTGACCCCTCACACATTGTGGAACTTGAATCTTTAGACCTTCGACCAAATCTATCCTACGAAGAAGAACCGGTTCAAATTCTTGCAAGGGATGTAAAGAGGCTTCGCAATAAAACTTTACCGTTAGTTAAACTGGTCTGGAAGAGTCACACCGTTGAAGAAGCCACTTAGGAGCCTGAAGAGACTATGAAACAACAATATCTGCATCTCTTCAGTTCGGGTAAAAATTCGAGGATGAATTTTTCTTAAGGGGGGGAGTTGTAACACCACGAAATCCGGTCTAGTCGGAATTTATTTTCGATGATCGGAAATACTACATTGGCAAAGCTTAAAGATTTCATCGACTAGTTAATTATTGTTATCGAACCCTAAATGGGCTTAAAACATCGCTATCAGACTCTATTAAATAATATTGAGCTTTTAGTGGATAAAATGGAAGAAGTGTAAGTTAGAGGACAAAAATAATAGTTGAATGAAAGGTGGAAGACTAGTCTCGCGATTAGTCCTCTTTAATTAAAGTTTCCACTTACGTGTAGTTGTCTGATGACTTTCCTTCAGTTGAAGGAAAGCTTGGTGATTAAAAATTAGAAACTAAAAGCAAAAGGAGATAGCTTACCCGAGACAAACTTCCAAGCTAACACCTTTCACCTTCATCATCTTCTTCATCTAAGCACACAACTCCATTGGAGGAAATCCAAGCTTTGCTATTTCTTCACTTTATCAATATCGAAATGTTGCTATCGATCGGGTAAGTTATATTCCTCAATCGGTTATTGTATTCCATGGATATTTTAAGTGTAATCTAAGCTAGGGTTTTGATTGTCCATGGATATCTCCTCATTGTCATCTCTATTAAAGTCGGATATTGATTTTGATATCGTTATGTTGATTTTGATATTGAAACATCAACTCTAATAAGTTTTCTATTAATTTTTCTAGCTCAATAAGTGGAGAAAGAGGTACCACCATCACCTTCACAAGCTAGGAACAAAGGGATTGCTATTCGAGAGTTAGGTGAGTGTAGTCGGAGTCTCGGGTTAGGCGAAAGGCCTCCCCGAATTATTATTTGTTGTTTTAGATTATTTCGCTAACATCGTTATTGAAGCAATTGCATTGGATGATTAATCGGACACTTTGGTAAGTGTCGGTAAGTTTCCATTGAACATTGATTATTGTCATTGTATATAGTCATCGACATAAGCATTGTCATTGGATTATTGTAGAGAAATCATCGGACATTGATATGGATACTAATCTATGAGATAATGATATTGAGACACAAGTATTGATCATTGAAAACATTGAATTCATTGGACATTGATATATCATTGACTATTGAGATGAATATGTATATTGCAACCTTGGATTCGAATGGACTCGGGATACAATTGGCATGGCATAGAATTCACGAGCTCAGTGTACGGGTGGACTACTGTCCTAAGGCTACGACCTATATTTATTCGGGGAGGCGGAGGGATGTGTATTGTTATTGGTCATATTGGCGAGCCGGAGGGATTAGACCATTCATTGATTTTGCGAGGCGGAGGGATTCGCATATCTACGATCTTGATTCAATCCAAGGACTACGAATGAAAAAGAAGCATATTTGTTACTTTATGCATTGTTACATAGCATTGTTAATGTTGGCATGAGAATACGAATCATTGTAGTTATGACATCTCCTTTTAATTACATAATTTGTGACTACCTCACTATGTAAAGTATGCCTAACGTGTCCCATCTCATGCATTTTCAGGTCAAGAAGGTTTGTTCGTTGGAAGATCGGATTGGCCGTCAAGACAAGTCACGACCAAACTACAAGTAATGTACTTATGACTTTTGAACTCCTAGTATGGTGGCAAAGTAGTGGAACTAGTCATACATGCCCATTTTGTTGTGTTTGTGCAATGTTTATTTTGTAACTTGGTCTTTGGCTCTAAATGGCCTTTTTGGTGCTTTTGGAATAGCTTTAAAATACATGATTAGCATAAAAAGGTAAAAACACAGTAAAAGTTTTCGGATGGTCATGAAAATTAGTAAGCTAGATGTTTATCCCAATGAAATGTTGCATGTAAAGTTTCGTTGCATTTGGACATCTTTTGGTAGGGTAAATTGATTAAAAACAAGCAAAAATCAATCATTACATGCCTGTCCGTATCGAAACGGGTGATGTCATTTCGATACGGGTACATATTTTTGAACCTGAGAATAAGGGCGTTCTGGAACGAAGTAATGCCGTTTCGGAACATTTTGCTTATAGAGACTATTGTTTCGATACGAGTTTCAGAACGGTCAAGTCAAAGTCAATGGTGGTCGATCCGTTCTAATATGGGCCAAGCCTGTATCGAAACGATCTAAAGAGAAAGGTCAACAGGGTTGACTCTCGTACACTCGTTCCGAAACAGCCTAAGGTGTTTCGAAACGGGGTTAGGTAAGTTAGTAAAAAACTATTTGGATGGTTTGATAATGTTGCAATCTAGTCATTGAATTTTTGTAAAGTCAAATTGATGGTACTAATGATTCCCAATTAAAATGAAAATTGGTAGGTAAGACCCATTAGTAATGAATTTCATTTCGGTAAGGTTAATTACATTGAAGGACCCCAACTTGACAAAATTTATAAATTAGTCCATAGAATGATAATTATGCACCCTACTTGATTATATTAGACTAAGAAGTGTAGTGGTAACATATTGTATGTCTTTTATTAATCAATGAAGTAGTTATTATGAAATTTTATAGCATCGTTTATCACATCGTCCTCCGGTAACACGCTTCGACCCGGTTCTCTACCAGGCCGGAAAGGGAGTGTTACAATTCCCAAGATTTTTTACTCTCAATTGTTGTTTTTAACTCAATTTTGATTAGAGTTTTGATTTAAGATCAAAATCTTGCAAAACTAAGGTTTAATTCTTTATTTTCGGAGTGTTGTTGATGAGCTCTGTTTTAGATGGGTTATAATTGAGTTTTGAGGTGATTATGATGTTGAAAAAGAGTTTTAATGATTTAGATCCCGAAATCCTTGAGATACTTGAGTTTTATGATAGTTTTAGTTGTGTTTTTGAAGTGATTTGATGGTTAAATGATTGCTGGAGATATAAGGAAGGGTTTAGGTTGTTTTTGGATGTGATTTGATGAATATTAATGATTGGAAGTGTTGATTGTTGGCTGGGCGTGGTTTAGGAAGCAATCGAATGAGTTTTCGGTTGTTTCGGATGGGTAAATTGATGTTGTTTTGCTGGGATACGAGTTTTTGTTTAGTTGCTGGAGCTAGAATGCATTTTGATGCATTGGATCTCTATTTTTGGTGCTCTAAAAGCAAAGGTCATTGATCCGGGAGCAAGCGAAGCGATTTTGGAAGCTTCGGACGAGTGATCTTCGCGTCGACACGTGAAGTTTCACGTGTCGGTGAGTGGATGTGTTTTAAAGCTTTGTTAAGCTTGGATACGAGGTGTTGGGAGGTTACTGTAAGCTTGAAACGCTTAGCTAATCTCGGAAGTCAGTATGGTTACTTGAACTCTCGGTTTTTGGCTTGAAATGGACTCCATAGTTTATCATGTTCATGTTTTGATAATGGTTCTTAGTCACTGTTATGCATGGATTTAAGCATGGTTTTGCTTGTGTTTATCCCATGAAATGGTTTAGTTTGATACAAGATGGTATGATCTTGTATGACATGGTATTTGCTATTTAAAAGCATGTTTAATTTTGGGTTATGAGATGATTTTTAATGATGCATTGTAAGCAGTGGGTTAACATGGTTTTATGGGTATATTGACAAGTGAATGATCTATTTTTAATATACGGATACGTTGGTCGGCCAATAGGATGTGGGTTCATTATAATCTATAAATCGTACGTGTGTCTAGCTATGTGACGTAATAGGGGTGAGCCTATTGCAGGTGGTAGAGGTCAGTCTATTACTATGGGTTAGGGGTGGGCCTAATTCCATTCGTAGACATTAAGATGGAGATGATCCCATCATTGAGTATAGGGGTGAGCCTATACAAGTCCGTGTATCCGATATTGTTTGTAAAAGTGATAAAGGTGAGTCTATCACAACGGATAGGGGTGAGCCTGTGTTGGGATGTTGTAAGCCAATATATGTATTTATTGTTGCCCATGTATCATGATTATAATGAATGCATAATGGATTATTGTGCATGAGACGCTTGATGATGAGATGTTGCATAGGTCAAATCTATGCATGTAAATTAAGTTAGTGAGGCTTAATGTGGATTTGCATTGTGAACAATGCATGTGGCTAATGATACATGTGGAACATGGTTAAATAATGGTTTTCTTTGGTTTTGTAAGCTTGAATTGAGATTGAGCATGATATGGTTTCAACTTGTGTTTTAAAAATTGCATTGTTGATGTGTTTTGAGCTTTCCCTCACTAAGCAAGAGTGCTTACGCTTCTTTTTCCAGCAATGCAGATAACTAAGCTTAAGGGCTGAGGAGTAGCAAGTGAGAGCACCTAATTCGTCACTCAAACTCAAGTATGAACTTTGGTGATTTTAAATAAGTAGATATTGGCAATGTGGAAAGAACCTCAATTTGGGAGATTTGTTTTAGAACTTCCCGGTTGAGATAAGTTGATTTGTCTATTTGGGTTTGTAAAAGGGCCATTATATGTTGATTGAGGAAGAATGATGATTTTCATATGTTTTATGGTATTGCTCATGAGATGCATGCTATAGCTTACTAGAATTACATGTGTTGGTTTAACACCTCAATTTTTCCCCAATTTGGAAAGTCCCTAATTTTGAAATCCCTAATTAAAAACTCTAACATTTGGGAAAAATTAATTTGAAAACCCTATTTTGTTGAAGGACTAAATTGAGCTCTAATTATAATTTAATGGCTTATTTAAGAATTTTAGGGACCGTTTTGTGAAACAAGTTAAGTTTGGATTCTTTTTTGAAAACCCTTATTGAGTCCAATGACCTTTTGCGTGTTTCACCAATTTTTAGGGAAATTTTTAAAACCCTAAGCTTTTCATATTTCTTTTGGTTTTTGCTGCAGCTGCACAACTCTCTATTGCCCCTATTTCTTTTGAAATAACTCGTCCCCACCTCTCTTTCTTTTTTGTTGTTCTGATCGGAGTTCTGACCAAGCCCCCACCTCCGTTCGTAGCTCGCGCTGCCACCACCAGCGAGCTCTCCGTTGTCGCACCAGATAACCCTACCACGAATCATCATCTCTGATCGTCGAATGTGAGCACCACCACCGGAAAACCATTGGCTTTTCATTTTCCCTTGCGTCGTCGTACTACACCTCTCCTCAGTGGCATTCCTCGGCTACCCAGAAACTATGGAGTGACCACTCGACCTCCATTGTCTCTCGCTCCACCACTGTTTCATTCTTTTGGCTGCACGCTCCACCTTTTTCTCCCACTGGTAGATTCATTTGGTGTTGTGAGTTGACCGTGACCTTGCTATCTCTTCGTCATCGCCTTTACCGTTGTGGTTGCGTCGCCTGCTCTGACTGTTAGTAATCTGTGGCCACCTTTCGATTCTTACTCGTCGTCCCTCGGTTTTGCTTCGATATCGGTTTGGGTAAGCCTTTGTGTTGAGTTGTGAATTCGGTGTTTCTGAATTATGAGTTATGGTTTAATTTGGTTTTTTATTGTTGTCGTAGTCTTCGTCGGTTTCAACAAACAGATGGATAGAGTTGGGCTTGCTAAATTTTGGTAGTGGGTTGTTGAGCCCAATTTTGTGGCATTATATGTTGGCCATTATGAGAACCCATGTCCCTTATCGTATCTGATAAACTCAAGTTGTGGGTGAGCTCATGTGTGACCCAACCATGTAATGAACAATGCCTTGTAATCTAGACCAAACCAAACTGGAAAAACTGAGTCGAACTAGCAACCAGTATTGAACCAAACTGGATCTTGACTGTCACCTTACTAGGTTTTGACTTTGACCGACCCAACTCGGACTATTGACCCATTTAACCTGACAGTTGACTTTTGACCTTGCACAATTGAATTTTGACTGGACCGTTTGACCATTGACCGAATTGGACTTTGACCCATTTGACCAGAGTTGACCATTGACCAGTTTAACCAGAGTTGATCGTTAACCCATTTGACTAGAGTTGATCGTTGACCCGTTTGACCAGAGTTGACCGTTGACCCATTTGACCAGAGTTGATCGTTGACCAATTTGACCAGTTGACTTTAACTTTGATCAAAGTTGACTTTTTCAAGAATCCTTCCCCTTGACCTTTCTCGACGTCTTGAATCCGAATATGATGCTCGTTTTGTCTAATTCGAACTGGAAAGCTTCGTTTTGCTAATTTCAATTAATTAGTACTTAAAATCTAATAATTTGTGGATTTCAGAATATGATTCGAAATAATCTTTTGTTCAGGTGATAACGTCTTCGAGGCCGACAAACTACCTCCAATTGTAAAGACCAACCCTACACGTTCTTCGAGATCTTCACGTGAGTATATCTTCAGTTAGTTCTTAGTGTTTTAGTCGGTGGCTTAGTGATAGTATTAATATAGTATTCATACCTTCGTAGTTCCTGATTCAGCTAGATCTGAGCATGAGACGCGCTTTTCTCGGCATTAGAGCTTCTGTTTCTTAAAGGTGTGTCTCTTCTTGTGCTATAAATTTAAGTTTTTCTTTGGTGCTTTAAATAAATGCCTTTATACACTGTGTGCATTATTCTGTTGTGATTGATGAAAGGTTTCAGACATCATGCATAGCATATAGATTGGGTTTTAACTAAAAAATCGGATTTATCAATTATGAGATATCAGATTTCCAAAATATGAAACTTTGGATTTAAAGATTTATGCAACTTGAACTTTAACAATTCATGTTTCGGATGAAATTCGGATTTTAAAATCAGCCTCATATCATTGAGTGTACATGGATTAGGATTTCTTCGGGGAAGTTTAGTGGTTTCATCCTTCGGATTGAATTCTGCTTCGGATCAGTGGTTCAACCCTTCGGGCTGAGTTCCATTTCGGATGGTTATGATGAAGAGAGTAGGTTCAGGGGAACCTTATTCTTGAGGCAGTGTATCAAAGATTAAGTATTGAGTTTTCATAAGCATCGAACATATCATTATGATTCAGATTTAATGTGTTTTCAAAAATGTTTATCAGAAAAATAAAAATAATATTTTGCTTGTGATTGCTTGCACTTTGGAGACGCACTAAACTCTTTAGCTTACACCCCATAGTTTATTGTTTCAGATATCCTCAGACTTTTTAGGCGACTCGGTACTTGGAGCTCCTCACATTTTGCTCGGATATTTTTATTAATCAGTACGAACACTCTTTTGATTATTTCAGACAATGGTTTAGCATGTTTTGAGATTTTATGTAATTCAGATATTGGGATAGTTTATAATTTGTGTTTTATTCGATGTATGTATCATAAGGTTATTTTCAGTTATTTAATCAAGTTATCGGAATAATGTTATACGACTCTGTTTTATGATAAATTAAATGTTTTAAATTTATCTAATTTTGATATTTTGCAATATTAAAATATCTTAACCTAAGAATTATAACTTGAGGGGAAAGTTTTCAAACCTAACTTCCTAGATTCGGCCCATTTCTTCTAGGTTGGGTTTTGGGGGTTACAGTTGGATAGGTAGAACCCTTGTAGTTGCATTTAAGCATGATTGACATATATTATATGGTTAGGGATGTTTATCTATTGATGCTTGAGCATACTTGGCTGATTAAAATGCGTTTTGGAGTTGTATGTGAAGCCTATCTTGTATGTGTATCGATACACGGGTTTGAGTATCGATACTCAAAGGCTTTTTGCAGGCTAAACAACACAGGGGTATTGATACGACTTGACCGCGTATCGATACACTTGGGCTATCTTTGAAGGGCGTACCGATACGCGGGGAAGGGTATCGATACGGGCCTAAGGGATACCGATACTCGACCGTTGTTTTCAGTTAAAAGTACCTTTTAAAGTCTGAAAAGTTACATTTTGGTCCCTAAATGTTATATGTGCAATTGGATGAGTTTGGATGGTCTGTTTGTGATGAAATTTGACATTAAAACATGTTTCATGACTAACTAATGGACGGTAATCTTAAAATTTGATTGGTCTCTATAATTTGCTAAAATTACAGTTTAGTCCTTAAATGTGTAACTTGCGCAATTGAACTCATAAATGAACTCTGATCGATGTACCGTTTTCTTCTAAGTGATTTGTTGAGAATAGGACTTAAAATACATCTGGGGAAAAAAGAGAGAGAAAAAAAGGGTCGTTAATCGAAGTCGGCTTTAGCGAGTTGGCTTCAGTTTTCCCTGTGTTATCTTCTTAGTTCGGGTCGGGCGTCTTGCCTGGGCTAAGGGGGCTACAAAATGTTTTTGTTTTTTCTTGAAAGATTTGTGTGCTATCATAAGAATTTCTACGAATTTCTTCCAGTTCTTGGATGTGCAATCGTCGTGCTTCACCTACTGCATCCATATCCATGTTACACTCTTTAACGGCCCAGCACACCTTGTGCTCTAACTCGACTGGCAAGTGGCATGGCTTGCCGTACACAAGTCAATACGGTGACATTCTTATAGGTCCTTTGTAAGCCGTGCAATATGCCCACAATGCATCGACTAACTTCAAGCTCCAATCTTTTCGGTTTGGTTTGAAATTTTTTTCAAGGATGGATTTAATATCACGATTTGACACCTCCGCTTGTCCCTTCGTTTGTGGATGATAGGATGTGGCTCTCCACTGAGTGACGTCATATTTTTTCATTAACGCTTCCACAACCCGATTGATGAAGTGTTTCCCTCTATCGCATACGATTTCTCTCGGAGTGCCGAACCTAGAAAAAATAAAATCACGAAGGAAATTAGTCATTGTTTTATCATCATTATTTCGGGTAGCCTTTGCTTCTACCCTTTTAGAGAAGTAATCGACTGCAAGTATAATATAAAAATTTCCAAAAGAAGAGGTAAACAACTCCATGTAATCGTGTACCCAAACATCGAAGACTTCATAAACATGGATTGGATTGAGCGACATTTCACTCATTCGGCTTAAATACCCAACATGTTGGCACTTGTCACATGCTTTACAAAAAACATAAGTATCTCTAAATAAATTAGGCCAATAAAATCTGCACTCAAGAATTTTGTGCGTAGTCCGTTTAGGCCCAAAATGACCTCCGCAAGAATAAGAATGACATAATTTTAAAATCAAATTTACCGCGTCCTCGGCGATGAACCGCCGAATTAACTGATCTGAACATTGTTTCCATAGATACGGATCGTCCCAAATATAAAATCGGAACTCTCACTTTAGTCGATTAATTTCAGATCTAGGCAAATCGTGAGGTAACTTACATGTGGCCAAATAATTCACCATATCAGCGTACTATGGTGTCATTCCTTGTGCCATCATCAATCGTTCTTCCGGTAACTCATCATTAATCGGCGGATAGGATGTAGAAAGGGATATGCGACTCAAATGGTCCGCGACGAGGTTTTCGCAACCCTTTTTATCTTTAATTTCTAGATCGAACACTTGAAGGAGTAAAATCCACCTGATAAGCCTCGGCTTTGTTTCCTTTTTGCTCATAAGGTACTTTAAAAGCTACGTGATCAGAAAACACAACTATCTTAGTTCAAAGTAAATATGGTAGAAATTTTTCTAAAGCAAAAATAATGGCGAAAAGCTCTTTTTCTGTTGCTGAGTAATTCTTTTGAGATGGGTCCAGAGTGCGAGATGCGTAAGCTATAACGTGAGGTTCTTTTCCGATCTTTTGGCCAAGGATTGCTCCAACGCTCGTGTCCAACACATCGCACATCAGTTCAAATAGATAATCCTAGTTCGGTGGTTGAACGATTGGTGCTATCACGAGCTTCTCTTCAAGTAAATCGAAGGAAGTCTTGCATTTCTTATCAAAATTAAATGCTTGATCATTTCTGGAGCAACTTGCACAATGGTTGTGTTATCTTTGAAAAATCTTTAATGAAATTACGGTAAAATCCTGCATGACCCAGAAAAGAACGAATATCCCTCATAGTTGTGGGGTAAGGAAGTGAGCGTATGATATCAGTTTTAGCTTTATCCACAACAATACCATTAGATGGAACGATATGTCCTAATATTAAACCTGTATCAATCATAAAATGACATTTCTCATAATTCAATACAAGATTAAACTCAAGGCAACGTCGCAAAACGTTTGTTAAATTTAACAAACACTCACCAAATGAATTATCGTAAACAGTAAAATCGTCCATAAATACCTCAATTCCCTTTTCAACATAGTTGGAGAATATGCTTACCATACACCGTTGAAAAGTTGTTGGTGCGTTACAAATCCCAAATGGCATTCGACTATAGGTGAATGTTCCAAACGGACATGTGAAAGTTGTTTTTTCTTGATCTTCAAGTGCCACAAGGATTTGGAAGAATCCTGAAAAGCCATCAAGACAACAATAATGAATTTTATCGGCTAAATGTTCTATCATTTGATCTACAAACGGTAATGGAAAATGATCTTTTCGGGTTAAAGAGTTCAACTTCATGTAGTCGATACAAACCCGTCAACCAATCTAAACTCGCGTCAGAACTAACTCATATTTTTAGTTTTGGATTACCATTACTCCAGTCTTTTTAAGGACCACGTGGATGGGACTTACCCAATCTCTGTTAGAAATCAGATAAATTATATCCGCATCAAGGAGTTTTTGTATCTCCTTTTGCACTACCTCCATCATAGGTTCGTTTAGTCGCCGCTGCCCTTATCGTGAAGAACTCGCCACTTCTTCGATCTTGATCTTGTGCATACAGGTCGAGGGACTTAAATCCCTTTATATCGGCTATTGTCCATCCAATGGCCTCCTTATGAGCACGCAACACAGTCACAAGATCAGTTTCTTCCTCTTTTGAGAGTTTATTCGATATAATTACATGCAAGGTTTTGTTCTCTCCCAAGAACACATATTTAAGGTGTTTCGGCAACTCTTTGAGTTCGATAACTAGTGCCTGCAAAAACGATGGTAACATTTTAGTTTTTGAGGGAAGTAAAGAAAAACTAGAATTAATTGAAAAAATATTTTCTAACTCCCTTATCTCCTCTTTGCGGCAAAGTTCAAAATCTCTGTAAAAATTATTGAAAAAGTTAGTTTTAACGAATTCATTAATTAAGGGATCAATAATACCAATGGAATTAACTCTTTCTACTTGGTTTGTTCGGTTTCCTTCGCTAGAAGTTCAGGGTTGATTATGGTTTCGCTTCTGAGGGTGATAGCACTAACGTTCTCCTTCGGATTTGGTTTCGTTTGAGATGGAAGTCTTCCTTGTGACTCCAATTTTCACATTGCTTGAGCTAATTGGATCCCTTTTTTATCTAAGTTTTGAAGATGGGTCTCAGTACGGTTTTGGAACTTCTCCTGGAATATTGCCAACCGCTCAACAATGGATTCTAGATTTGACTTATGTTGTTGATAAGGTTGTTTCTGATGGTATGACTGATTTGTCCGTTGGTTCTGTGCTTAATTGAAGTTCGGATGATCTTTCAATCTAGGGTTATATGAGTTGGCCTTGGGGTTATATTCCCTTTGTGGAGATCTTGGAAATTTTCCAGTGTATTCACTTGCGCAATGTCCTCTTCTTGCACCATCGGACATCAGTCCGTCCGATGTTCTGGGCTTGTACATATTCCACAAAGCCTAGCTGCAATTCTTTTATCTGCAACAAGAGATTGAACTATGTCAGCAAATTTATCAATTTTATTTTCCAGAACACTTACTTCATTGACTCACCGAGACGGTTTAGTCGAATGGTGAAACCGTTGCGAGTTGGATGCCATAGTTGTTATTAAGGTTCGAGCTGCAGTTGGGGTCCTGTTGACAAGTTCTCCTCATGTTGCTCCATCAACTAACTTCATGTCCATAGGCGTCAACCCCTCGTAAAAATACTGGAGAAGTGTTTGCTCGGACAAACCGTGTTGAGGACAGCTGGCGCATAGCTTCTTGAAGCGTTCCAAGTAGTCATACAACAATTCAGTATCCTTTTGTCTGATACTCAAGATACTTCACCTAAGTTCACTTGCCTTGGCTGCTGGAAATAACCTATCAAGAAATAAACGAGCCATATAAGTCCAGGTCGTAACAAAGTTAGAAGGAAGATCAAATAGCCAATCTTTGGCAATATCATATAATGAAAAAGGTAAGGCTCGAAGTTTAATTTGATCTTCAGAAACTCCCTGTGGTTTTGTACTTAGAAAAACCATATGAAACTCCTTAAGGTGGTTGTGGGGTTCTCAGAGGGCAAGCCGAGAAATTTTGGTAAAAGATGGATCAAACTGGTCTTCAATTGGAATGACGTTGTACCATTCAGAAAGGTTATGCACAAGGGCTGATTATCATCTGGTGCCCTAGTTAGTTGCTCGATTGTTTGTTCTGCGTCTCCCATTGGATCTTGTTCTTCATTGGTATTCTCAAAGTGTGTTACGGTTTGGGATGCTAGCTCAAGATCTCGTTGTAAACTCTGTTGGCGTAATCTATTTTTCTTTTCTCGATTTGTTTGTGTGTTTTGACGTCGTGCGAATGCTTCGATTTTCGGGATGTAGTCTGCTAGTTTTCCCGGATTCTTCCTGGTCATAAGCAAACAAAAATAATCAGTAAATTTTTGCCGAATTCACTGGCAACGGTGCCAATTTGACTCAACGTCGTTTTCGCATCAAAATAATTCCTTCTTCCCCGGTAATAAATAAAGGAAATAATACGTAGTAAAAGAGAAGTAAGAGTCGATCCCACAAGGACTCAAAAAACTTCCTAATTAATGTATGTTCAATCGTTGAGCCAAGAAGTGAATTGAATGATATTTCAGTAAAAAGGGTGTTTTTTACGAAATAACAAAAACACAAAGAAATTAAAGCGAGGTTTTAAAAGAAATAGATTCAGTATTTATGAATAAGCCTTAGGCATTGGCTCTGACTTTGGTCAAAATGCTGTTTTTGGTTAAAGTGCTTCAATAACATATCCTTCCTCCCACATATTTAACCAAAAACATCATTCTGACCAAAGTCAATCGTTTTAGTTTAGAAATCAAACCTTAGAAAACTGAACAAGATTCCCGAAATTTGGAAGCGCTTTTCAATCCTCCAGTTGGAATTGAGTCATTGTTGTAGACTTCGGTTTTAATGAAAATTAGCTAAGCATGATTATGGAAGAAATCATGCTTAGCATATTTTAAAATAAATAAAAAAGAAAACATTAAAAAGAAAGTAAGAACGGGGAAGTAGAGAAAGGCATTTAATAAATTCAAAGTAAAATGAAATAATGAACAAGAGATGATTTGAGTCTCATCCCAAAGAGGGTATTTATAGCATCCTAAAACTCTAAAAATACTCTTAAAATGATAAGAGATAATCCTAAAATATTTAAAATACAAAAGATAAATGCTAAGTGATAATAATTAAATCCCAAAATGTTTAAAATTCAAAAATAAAAGATAAATCTCATGCTTTGATCCTAATCCCGGCTGATAAGTGCTCGGACGCAGCTGATAGCTTATCACGCGCTGCTGACTTCATCTTCTAGAAGCCTGCTGACGTGGCGTCGAGTCAACGCATTCATGCTCCAATTCATGGCCACTAATCCATCCATGAATCCAAAAAACTTGCAAAATCCAGCATTTTAGCACAATTTCTAGAATCTGATGCCCTCCACAGAAAAGAACAGAAAATCACCAGCTAAACATCTTAAAACAACTAATCAATGAATAATTATTAATAAAATATTGTGTAATTTAAGCACTAGTCAATACAACACCACATCGCCAAAGTAGTTCGGAGCACTATTAAAAACCAGGCAACATCGTTGGTTCCAAATAACCCAACAACTCACGACAAAAAGGATTGGCCACTCATTCACCATAGATTGCGCATGACCGGTCTTCCTTAGATTTTCTTCTACCCAAATCGGACGAGCACACACACGGGCCCAAATATTCATGTTTGATTCTTAAATAGTAATTTTTAATTATTTTTTTAACTTAATTGATATTCGTTTAACAAACCTCGTCAACTCAATTAGAAAACTTAATCTTGTTCGAAAAAAAATTAGAAACTTAATCAATGTAAAGATATAGAGTTCAATTAGACTACATCATGTTTTTATATAATCAAAGTACGTGACAGACACCTATTGTTATGGGTGGGCATTTGATCGAGTCGTGTCAACTTAAAAAATTACGAGTTAATCGAGTTGAACAATCTTATTTCATAACTCAAGCTTTATTTGAAATTTTTTTAGCCAAGTTTAAGATATTCGAGTTGAGTCTAGTTTGAGTTTCTATTCAAATTTAATTATAAACATTTATAAAGTTATGGTACTAACTAGTTCCAATTTAAAGGTTTTTTGTAACCATATATAATACACATATATATCAGGCTGAATTGAGAGACTTGACTAGAACTTGAAAACCGATTCACTAATTATTAGAAATTTCAAGTTATTCAAAATTTTATTTTATAACTATAAATTTATTTGAAATTTTTTCGAGTCAAGTTGAGTTTATGAAATTACGAGCCGAATATTTCACATCGGTTCGAGTTGAATAATTATGTTTTTTTTAGTCGAGTCAAGTTTTGCCTACTCCTACTTATTGTATTATTTTTTAAGTGTAATTATCAACAAGTGGTGGGTGGCCATGATGTTATTCTTCCTATAAGAGAACTAAAGTTTGAAATTTGGAGACAATATTATTAGGTGTGTAACACCCCTCGCCCGGGTCAGGAGCGAGGAGCGTTACCGGAACCGAAATACGTAAAATCGGAACTGAAAATATTAGGCAATGATCCATTCTTAAATTAAAACAATTCATATTAATGCGCATGCGGAAAGTGGGGTAACAAAAACTTTTCTAAACATACATGACTAAACATAATTTCATTTAGTCTAACTTATAGATTTTCAAGCCAATTTAAATTTTAGGATTTCGTTTAAGGTTTCCATTCGATCATTAGGCTGACTATGTGATTAATGTAACTCTAACCATTAACTAATAATTCACCAATTAATTCATTAACAAGAATTAAATCAAACATGCCGATACACTTAAGCAATTTACTACGATACCAATCGAACCCTTATTAATTTAATTTATGTGATTTTCGAATCATACAATATTGCCAATAATTAAAACCTTAATATTATCATGCAAGACATGTTCGAATTCATCGATCATGATATCAAGATTTCCATTAATTATTCCATTATAAAATAACATATTACCCAATGCTCCTAAGCCATGCCAAGCTATCGAGCTATGTACAACAAAAAAGAATAACGCAAGACCACTAGCTTGACTTACATATATACAACAAAAGAATGAGGCTTTCGAACTAAAAACAAAACATGATATTAGCCTCCTAACTAAGCATCAATGAGCATATAACTTCAAACACCAACGTAAACTTAGGCTACGACCAAACAAAATGAAACGAGCCCTTAAACAAACGTCGAAGCCACCATCTAGGAGTCTAAAAATAAGGCTAAGATCATACATTTCCGGTCTTGTAATTTGTCTCGATCGAATGCTAGCTTTAGATCCAGGCTACCCTGCTAAATTAGGAAGAAGAACACAAAGGAGCGTTAAGTACAAAATTGTACTTAACGAGGTAATGCTAAAGCTAATTCATTCTTGAATTTATATGTGATCAAGCAATGCGTTTACTTAGCTAGGATTGATAGCATAAAATTAACACCTAACTAAGCTTAGCAAAACCAAACACAAGTGACTTCATACATTACATATACAAACATTCATAGCTTCATACTTGAACACATTTCAATTAATATTAATTTATCCACATGCTTCATTTTCGTTTGAGTCAAAAACCATATAACAATTCAGTTTCCAACATGCTTATTCTCATGCTTCATAATCGAAATAACCAAAAATCATACCTATTGTCATTTAGACATGAGCAAAAATCACCAATCTTCTTTAAGCATGTCATTCGAATGGGTCACCAACCATTGTCTATAAATCAAAATTAACAAACATATCACATTTCATTTTCAATTCATTCGAAAGGGGGCCATTGCCCATATTGCTTATATTCGAACATTGCAAGCGTCTCATATGCATTTTATCACAATCGAAAGGACCAATGTCCACAAATTTCATCCATCAATTTCACATCATATCATGCCAATACAATATCAATCCATTTATCCATTTCATAAGCTTCCCATAATTATGTATTTCCATTTAATTTTAATTAAATTGCCCTAGGTAGAATAGAAGAATCAGATAATCAAGTCATCAAGAGGGTACCAAGTACCAAACAATGGCTGCCTAAGCAACAAGTCAATGGATGCTCAATAGCATCAATATATCTTGAACACCAAGAAAGATCACATAAGGCAGTCCACATTTTCATACATTAAAGCATTAACAAGGATCCAATTCATGCATATACATCATTACAAATAGATCACATAAGGCAGTCCACATTTTCATACATTCAAGCATTAACAGGGATCCAGTTCATGCATATACATCATAACAAATAGATTAAATAAGGCAGTCCACATTTTCATACATTCAAGCATTAACAATGATCCAATTCATGCATCCATTTTCCTTTAATCTCCTTCCCTTACTAAACATGTTACCAACCATAATTAGGTCAATTTCATGCATAAAATCATAAATTACATCAATAAACAAAGCGGTTAGGACACTAGTCCCAACCCTAATGTGATTACCACTCACAAACTCCTTAAGCTTGGTCTTTGATTAAGATGACCTTGTCCCTTCCTCTTGATTGGTCAATCTTTGCTTCCCCCAAAGAATCCTCATGATTTGGATCTTAACACTCAACACAAAATGAATACAAACCATATCAGAGAGAAATTCAATTGCATTCACTCCTTTAATACAATTATAACATTAATTCTCAAATCTGTTTTTCTGTTGAATTAGTTGGAGGACCAGTTAGTATTTTGATCATAAATTCTTAATTACTAATCCAAAATTCACTTATCATACACCATTAGAAAGGTATTAAACTCAGCTTTTCAACCATATAAATATCATATTTTTATCTATTATGAGTTAATACAGTTTATTACTTGAATATGACCCTTTCAACAAACCTGAACAGCTTGTACTGCCCAACTTCTTTAATCCATAACTTCCAATTCACATACTGGAATCCAATTCCGTTTTCTCTCATTGATACTAGACATTTCAAAGTTTTTACAATTAAAATTTCATTTCAAAATACTCTATATCCTAGTTTTGGAGATTTTTCAAAGTTACAGCTCAAGGTTTAAGTTTTTTGGACAGTTTACTCATTGATCACATTTAGCTTTGAATTCACCAAATTACCTTCATCTAATTCTAAATTCACTTAATACACGATTTGTACTATCTTTTTACAACATTTTTAAGTCCATATTAATTCTTATTATCAATAGACAAGTCCTCAATTTTACTAATTTTTCAGATCAGCTCTATTCTTAGGTTTTGAGTAACTAACTTCCTAAATTCACCAATTTAGGCCGTTTCAACATCAATTCAAGAGTCTAAATTCAATCTCACATAGTTCGCTGATTCTAAATTCTGAGTCAAGTGTTAAATTTCATATAATTCAAGTCCTTGCATTTAATGATTTTATTCAAAACTGTCCCTAATCCCCTTATTTTCGAATGCATGTCCAATGTTGATTCTAATCAAAATTTCCTCATTCTAATTCATTTTTTTCCAGCAATCCAAGACTAGTTCCTTACAGAAATCTCATTTCTCATCAACTTTTTCCTAATAGGATTTTCCAGTTTGATCCCTAACTATTTCAATTTTTCATTTAATCATGAATTTCCATTCTTTCTTCAAAACAGTCCTCTTTTAATCAATTCACCATTTCAGAAACAAATATTCAAAACCTTCATTATCTCAACTCAACATAATCACCATGACTCTAACAATTTCATGTTTAAACCAATTTTAAACTTACATGCATGATTTTTGCACTTATTCGAACAACTAGAAGAAGGAATGAGAACTTACTTCTTTGGCTTTGCTACCACTAGTTAACTCTTTTTAATCCTAGCATAATCCTTCAACATGCAAGCCATTTCCTTCTCCATTAGAGCTCTATTTTCATATTTTTCAAGCTTTCCTGTAACCCCCTTAACCCAGCCTAGACGGTCGACCCGAATTAAGAAGATCACACGGGGAAAACCAAAGTCAACCCGAAAGTCAACCTTGATTAACGACCCTTTTTTTTCTTTTTAATCTTGTCTAGATGCACGTTAACCCTAGATATGTTCACAAGATAATCATATTCAGACATCATAACAATTAGAGAACATTCAGGGGCCCAATTGCACAATTTACAACTTAAGGGACCAATTTGTAAATTCTGATAATTATAAGGACTTAACCCAAATTAAAGTTACCAACTTGAAATTAATCATCTTTCATGCTTCTTTGCCAAATTTCAGCTCAAACGGACATCTCAAACACATACAATTGCAATAACAAGTTTCAGGACCAAAACGCAAACATTTCAGAACATTTAACCAACAATTTCAGTGCCCAACGGTCGAGTGTTTCGGAACAGGGAAGGCCCGTTCCGAAACGCGGGACCGTTCCGGAACAGTGCCTCCCATTTCGGAACGCCCAGGCCATTTCAGGCCCCCGTTCCGATACGGTAGCACCTGTTCAGAAACAGGCTGCCCAGATTGCAGAAAATTTGCTGGTTTATCATGCAATTGACTTAACAAACATGCTCCAAAAGCAACCAAATTATACCAGCAAGTCATTCAACATACAAAGAACATAATTGTATAAACCAAACATCAACATGGCAACAATTATGAAAATCCCCAAATCTATAGGCATGCTTCCTACTTAGCAAACCATTCAAGCATCAAAATACCAAAACCATCTCAAAAAGGCCAATTACAAGCTCCAACATTATTAACATCATTAAACCAACTTAGGGAGTCCAAAACATCTCCCAAAACAACAACATAGGTTCCCATTGCCAAATGCCAAAAGCTAATAGCGTTTAAGAAACCTTCACCATACTTGAGCTTAGTTCACCACTTGGATTCTTCACCACCTTGCTGCCCTCAATGCACTTTAATGCTCTGCATTATTGGTTTAAGAAAAGAGAGAGAGCGTAAGCAAAAGCTTAGTGAGGATTGCTCATTTAAAACCACACAATAATGCATTTACAAAACACATTTGTAGCCCTTAAATCAAATCATCATTTGTACATGCTCATAAGCATTTAAAACAAGCAATACATGCTTCAAGTTCATAACATGTCATATTGGCAACAAGTGATACATTCAACATAAGATCCACACATGGACTTTTAAACACCATTGTGATCTTACACTTTCCAAGGACCACACATGGACTTTTAAACACCATTGTGTCCTTAACCCCATGGACTTTTAAACACCATGGCAAGGACCACACAAGGACTTTTAAACACCTTTGTGTCCTTAACAAGAATCTCCCAAGGACTTTTAAACACCTTAGAGTTCTTAGATAACAAGGCTTACACAAGGAATTTTAACCACCTTGAACCTTAACCAAGAACCAACCATGGACTTTTAAACACCATGTTGTTCTTAAATAAACAAGGCTTACACAAGGAATTTTAACCACCTTGAACCTTAACCAAGAACCAACCATGGACTTTTAAACACCAGGTTGTTGTTAAATAAACAAGGCTCACACAAGGACTTTTAACCACCTTTGTGACCTTAACCATCACTTGCCAATGTGCATCATTGCAACAATATTCCACTGTTTTAAAGCATTTAACGAAGCCATAAACATCATGCATCATTATGCATCAAAACCACATTTAACAATGTTCAAAAACAAGAATCTCTTACCTTGAGCATCCTTCAATACATGGCTTATAAAATCCGCAACTAACATGCTAAAATATGCTTTCAAAACAGAATTTAAAACATGCAAACAACCACATTGCATACAACCAATCCATGGTTCATCATCAAGAGAGTTTTTCCGAAAACTTACTCTTGAGCTTAGCTAAGTTGCTTAGACTTAAACTAAGCTCCCAAACCTTCAAAACATTGGTTTCATAGCTGAAATCCAAAATCCACTCACCGATTCCGTTTCGCCTCTTGCTGAAACACCAATCAAGCTTCCGGATCAACACCACTAGGATCCAAAGATGACTCCCCTGTTTTAAACACATCAAAACAGTAGATTAATGCATCATCATGCATTAATATCCTCAATGAAAGCACCTAAACCCGCTGCTCTCAACCACACTCCATTTTCGGCTACCAAACACAACCGAAAATGCATCCAAACAACTCCACAACACTACCCAGCCAAGATCCATCAAATCTAATCATCCTTAAACATCAATTAACATCCAAAAAGGATCTAATCAAACCCTTATACCTCCAGCTATAACAGATCATCAAGAACACTCCAAAAACAACCAAGAACACAAGCTAAACTTAGGAAATTCAACCTATCCGGGATTGCATTTATTAAACCTCAATTTCACATCAATTTAACATTCATTTAACATCAAATTGACACCTCAAAACACTGCCCAATCAGATCATACGAAATTTCATCAAAATCAATCAAATCTTGCATTTAAAAGCCAAAATCAAGAATACATCTATAAAACCTTTTATAAAACATAAATCAAGGATTGAGAACTTAGGAATTTCAGTAAAGAACCGAGAGTTCAGAGGAGAAGGACGTTCTTACCTCCAAACTTGAGTTTCTCCCTTTTTAGAACCAAAATCTTGAAAATCCAATTAGCAAATGGTGAGGTTTTGTTGAAGAGATGATTAGAGATCAAAAGAGGATTATAATCTCATATTTGGACATCAAAATCAGAAGGAAAAGCTCTGGAGAAAAGTGTTTGGTTTCAGAGAAAAGATGAGAGAAAATGGAAATGAAATTTTAGGAAGTTAGTTGGAAAATGCCCAAAATATCTTCCCTCCTTTTTAGTTTTATTTAAAAACCTTTAATTAATCATTTAATATCTTAGAAAAATCTGGAGAAACTCCCATTGGGTAAATAGCTCCTTAAAGATTCAAAGTTTCAATCCTTTTTAAAACAGTCTCACAGTTTCCGAAATTTACATTTTGGTCACTAACCAAAATGTCACACTTCCAAACCTCATTTTGTAAAATTGATTTCACCAAACCCTTATATATAATAAAAGAGGATTTTAAGACATTTTTCCATATTTTTAATGCAACCCGAACTAGGTTTTCCTAAATTCACTCTTATATATTCGAACCGCGATCCGACCGAACCGGTCCGAATCCCAACACTCCTAAGCCCAAAACCGGGGCGTTACAACTCTCCCCCCCTTAAGAAATTTCGTCCTCGAAATTTACCTAAAGGAAAGAGATACGGGAACTGCTTCAGCATGTCATCCTTCCGTTCCCACGTGGCTTCCTCAACACCGCGGTGCTTCCACAACACCTTCACCAACTCAATGGTCTTGCCACGAAGAACCTTGCTATCCGAATCCAGAACCTTCACCGGTTCCTCATCATAGGTCAAATCCGGATTCAATTCCACTTCTTCCATAGGCATCACATGCGAAGGATCTGATCTATACTTCCGAAGCATAGGAACATGAAATACATCATGAATCTTCTCCAACTCTTGAGGTAACCTCAACTTGTACGCAACAGGACCCACACGCTCAACCACCTCGTACGGTCCAATGTATCTAGGGCTCAACTTACCCTTACGACCAAACCTCATCACCTTTTTACAAGGAGAAACCTTCAAAAATACACGGTCACCCACCGTATACTCAATCTCCTTACGCTTCAAATCCGCGTAAGACTTTTGCCGATCAGAAGCTGCCTTCAAACGCTCACAAATGAGCTTCACCTTCTCGGTGGTTCCTTTCAACAAAGCCGGCATCGAAACCAACTTATGACCCGTTTCAGCCCAACAAAGAGGAGTCCTACACTTCCTCCCGTACAAAGCCTCATAAGGTGCCATTTGAATACTTGCCTGATAACTATTGTTATAAGCAAACTCTACCAAAGGCAAATGTTTCTCCCAAGAGCCCTGAAACTCAATCACGCAGCACCTCAACATATCCTCCAAAATCTGGATAACACGCTCGGACTGACCATCCGACTGAGGATGATATGACGTACTGAAATTCAATCGTGTACCCAAAGCTTGGTGCAAACACTGCCAGAATCGCGATGTAAACCTCGGATCCCTATCCGACACAATCGACTTTGGCACACCATGCAGCCGCACAATCTCAGCAATGTACAGCTCCGCAAGCTTATCCAAAGAATACGTAGTATGCACAGGCAAGAAATGCGCACACTTCGTCAGGCGATCCACGATCACCCACACCGAATTCTTCTTCGTTGGTGACAAGGGTAAACCAGATAAAAAATCCATGGTAATCCTTTCCCACTTCCATTCAGGGATTCTCAACGGTTGCAACAACCCTGAAGGAACCTGATGCTCAGCCTTTACTCGCTGACACACCATGCACTTACTTACAAACTCAGCAACATCCTTCTTCAAACCCACCCAGTAGTACTCATCACGAAGATCTCGATACATCTTAGTACTACCTGGGTGCATAGCAAAAGGACTACTACGACCTTCAGTCAGAATAGCACGCCTCAACTCAGCATCATTGGGCACTACTATCTGACTCCCAAAACACAACTCACCATCATCATTAAAACAGAAATCCGAAGGCCTACCCTCCGCTATATCCTGAACATGCGGTACCAAGGAATCATCCAGCAACTGCTTTTCCTTGATCAACTGAACCAAAGATGGTTTCATTTGCAACTCAGCCACAAGACCACCATCACGCGAAATACTCAAACTGGCAAACATAGCCCTCAACTCAACAGCTACCTTCCTACTCAAGGCATCCGCTACAACATTAGATTTTCCAGGGTGATACTCAATCGTCAAATCATAATCCTTGAGCAACTCCACCCAACGTCGCTGCCTAAGATTCAACTCCTTCTGAGACATCAGATACTTCAAACTCTTGTGATCCGTGTATACAGTACACTTCTCACCATACAGGTAATGTCTCCAGATCTTCAAAGCAAAACCCACCGCAGCCAGCTCAATATCATGCGTAGGATAATTGCGCTCATGCACCTTCAACTGCCGCGATGCATAAGCCACCACCTTACCCTCTTGCATCAACACACATCCTAAACCAACATAGGACGCATCACTATACACCACAAACTCTTTCCCTGATTCAGGTTGAACCAAGATAGGAGCTTACGTCAAAGCTGCCTTAAGCTTCTCAAAAGCCTGCTGTCTCGCTTTCGTCCACTCATACTTAACATCCTTCTGCAACAACTTCGTCAAAGGTGCATCAATCATAGAAAACCCATCCACAAACCTTCGGTAGTATCCCGCCAAACCAAGGAAACTACGAACCTCATGAACAGATTTAGGAACCTTCCAATTCATCACCGCCTCAATCTTCTGAGGATCGACACGAATCCCTTCGGCAGAAACCACATGCCCAAGAAACACCACTTCACTTAACCAAAACTCACACTTGCTCAGCTTAGCATAAAGCTGATTCTCCAACAAAGCTTGCAATACAATCCTGAAATGCTCTTCATGCTCCTCCTCAGTACGCGAGTACACAAGGATATCATCAATGAACACCACAACAAACTTATCCAGGTATTCATGAAAAACACGATTCATCATGTCCATGAAAGCTGCAGGAGCATTTGTCAAACCAAACGGCATCACAAGGAACTCATAATGCCCATACCTTGTCCTGAAAGCTGTCTTAGGCACATCCACATCCTTTACCTTCAACTGGTAATACCCTGACCTCAAGTCAATCTTAGAGAACACAGCTGCTCCCCGAAATTGATCAAAGAGATCATCAATCCTCGGCAAAGGATACCGATTCTTGATAGTCAACTTGTTCAGCTGACGATAATCAATGCACATTCTCATAGTGCCATCCTTCTTCTTCGCAAACAAGACCGGTGCACCCCAAGGTGACACACTTGGCCGAATGAAACCGCGATCAAGCAACTCTTGCAACTGCGTCTTCAGCTCTTTCAGCTCCTTAGGTGCCATTCGATAAGGGGTAATGGACACAGGAGTTGTATTCTCATACAGCTCAATCCCAAACTCCACCTCGCGATTAGGAGGTAAACCAGGCAACTCCTCAGGAAACACACCAGGAAACTCCTTCACAATCCTGATATCTTGCACACGCAACTCCTTAGAGCTAGGATTCATCACAAAAGCTAGGTAAGCTTCACAACCTTGCCTCAGCATCCGGCTCGCCTCCAACGTAGACACCACATTGGCAAGAAACTTCACATTCTCACCAACCACAACCACCTCATAATCATCCGCAAGCTTCAACGAAACTCGCTTATTCTCACAATCCACAACAACTCGATGCTCAGCAAGCCAATCCATACCAAGGATTACATCAAAACCATAGAAAGGCAACTCCATAAGGTCAACATGAAAAACATTATCTTGAACGACCAAAGGACATCTTCTATAAAGCTTTCGAGTCACAACAGTCTCACCAAAAGAACTAGTGACACGCACACCAACATCCAAAGACTCAACAGGCAAACCAAGCAATTCAGCATGCTCACGCAATATGTATGAGTGCGTAGATCCAGAATCAATCAAGGAAAGTAATGACAAGGATTGCAAAGTAAAAGTACCTGCGATCACATCCGCGTCATTCCTTCCCTCCCGTTGAGCATACACCCTGGCTTGGCCGCCACCCTCAGGCTGAATAGCCACAACATGAGCCACACCCCGACCACCTTCCTCTCTCCGCTGGAAGTTACCATGGCCGCGCCCATGACCTCTTTGTGGTGCAGCAACAACATGAGCACGCACTTGGCCACCAGCCAACATAGGACACTCTCTCCTCATATGATCCTTAGATCCACAATTCCAGCACGCATTACCAGCTGCCACAACAGGAGCTTGCACTTCCCTCTCAGCACGAGGACAATCACGTTTCATATGGCCACGCGAACCACATGTCCAACATGCACTCGGATCAACTCTAACCCGGCCTAGACAGTCGACCCGAATTAAGAAGATCACACGGGGAAAACCAAAGTCAACCCGAAAGTCAACCTTGATTAACGACCCTTTTTTTTCTTTTTAATCTTGTCTAGATGCACGTTAATCCTAGATATGTTCACAAGATAATCATATTCAGACATCATAACAATTAGAGAACATTCAGGGGCCCAATTGCACAATTTACAACTTAAGGGACCAAATTGTAAATTCTGATAATTATAAGGACTTAACCCAAATTAAAGTTACCAACTTGAAATTAATCATCTTTCATGCTTCTTTGCCAAATTTCAGCTCAAACGGACATCTCAAACACATACAATTGCAATAACAAGTTTCAGGACCAAAACGCAAACATTTCAGAACATTTAACCAACAATTTCAGTGCCCAAAGGTCGAGTGTTTCGGAACAGGGAAGGCCCGTTCCGAAACGCGGGACCGTTCCGAAACTGGTACCGAAACATGGCCTGGCAGAGGCCAAACCGTTCCGGAACAGTGCCTCCCGTTTCGGAACGCCCAGGCCATTTCAGGCCCCCGTTCCGATACGGTAGCACCTGTTCCGAGACAGGCTGCCCAGATTGCAGAAAATTTGCTGGTTTATCATACAATTGAATTAACAAACATGCTCCAAAAGCAACCAAATTATACCAGCAAGTCATTCAACATACAAGGAACATAATTGTATCAACCAAACATCAACATGGCAACAATTATGAAAATCCCCAAATCTATAGGCATGCTTCCTACTTAGCAAACCATTCAAGCATCAAAATACCAAAACCATCTCAAAAAGGCCAATTACAAGCTCCAACATTATTAACATCATTAAACCAACTTAGGGAGTCCAAAACATCTCCCAAAACAACAACATAGGTTCCCATTGCCAAATGCCAAAAGCTAATAGTGTTTAAGAAACCTTCACCATACTTGAGCTTAGTTCACCACTTGGATTCTTCACCACCTTGCTGCCCTCAATGCACTTTAATGCTCTGCATTATTGGTTTAAGAAAAGAGAGAGAGCGTAAGTAAAAGCTTAGTGAGGATTGCTCATTTAAAACCACACAATAATGCATTTACAAAACACATTTGTAGCCCTTAAATCAAATAATCATTTGTACATGCTCATAAGCATTTAAAATAAGCAATACATGCTTCAAGTTCATAACATGTCATATTGGCAACAAGTGATACATTCAACATAAGATCCACACATGGACTTTTAAACACCATTGTGATCTTACACTTTCCAAGGACCACACATGGACTTTTAAACACCATTGTGTCCTTAACCCCATGGACTTTTAAACACCATGGCAAGGACCACACAAGGACTTTTAAACACCTTTGTGTCCTTAACAAGAATCTCCCAAGGACTTTTAAACACCTTAGAGTTCTTAGATAACAAGGCTTACACAAGGAATTTTAACCACCTTGAACCTTAACCAAGAACCAACCATGGACTTTTAAACACCATGTTGTTCTTAAATAAACAAGGCTTACACAAGGAATTTTAACCACCTTGAACCTTAACCAAGAACCAACCATGGACTTTTAAACACCATGTTGTTCTTAAATAAACAAGGCTCACACAAGGACTTTTAACCACCTTTGTGACCTTAACCATCACTTGCCAATGTGCATCATTGCAACAATATTCCACTGTTTTAAAGCATTTAACGAAGCCATAAACATCATGCATCATTATGCATCAAAACCACATTTAACAATGTTCAAAAACAAGAATCTCTTACCTTGAGCATCCTTCAATACATGGCTTATAAAATCAGCAACTAACATGCTAAAATATGCTTTCAAAACAGAATTTAAAACATGCAAACAACCACATTGCATACAACCAATCCATGGTTCATCATCAAGAGAGTTTTTCCGAAAACTTACTCTTGAGCTTAGCTAAGTTGCTTAGACTTAAACTAAGCTCCCAAACCTTCAAAACATTGGTTTCATAGCTGAAATCCAAAATCCACTCACTGATTCCGTTTCGCCTCTTGCCGAAACACCAATCAAGCTTCCGGATCAACACCACTAGGATCCAAAGATGACTCCCCTGTTTTAAACACATCAAAATAGTAGATTAATGCATCATCATGCATTAATATCCTCAATGAAAGCACCTAAACCCGCTGCTCTCAACCACACTCCATTTTCGGCTACCAAACACAACCGAAAATGCATCCAAACAACTCCACAACACTACCCAGCCAAGATCCATCAAATCTAATCATCCTTAAACATCAATTAACATCCAAAAAGGATCTAATCAAACCCTTATACCTCCAGCTATAACAGATCATCAAGAACACTCAAAAAACAACCAAGAACACAAGCTAAACTTAGGAAATTCAACCTATCCGGGATTGCATTTATTAAACCTCAATTTCTAATCAATTTAACATTCATTTAACATCAAATTGACACCTCAAAACACTGCCCAATCAGATCATACGAAATTTCATCAAAATCAATCAAATCTTACATTTAAAAGCCAAAATCAAGAATACATCTATAAAACCTTTTATAAAACATAAATCAAGGATTGAGAACTTAGGAATTTCAGTAAAGAACTGAGATTTCAGAGGAGAAGGACGTTCTTACCTCCAAACTTGAGTTTCTCCCTTTTTAGAACCAAAATCTTGAAAATCCAATTAGCAAATGGTGAGGTTTTGTTGAAGAGATCAAAAGAGGATTATAATCTCATGTTTGGACATCAAAATCAGAAGGAAAAGCTCTGGAGAAAAGTGTTTGGTTTCAGAGAAAAGATGAGAGAAAATGGAAATGAAATTTTAGGAAGTTAGTTGGAAAATGCCCAAAATATCTTCCCTCCTTTTTAGTTTTATTTAAAAACCTTTAATTAATCATTTAATATCTTAGAAAAATCTGGAGAAACTCCCATTGGGTAAATAGCTCCTTAAAGATTCAAAGTTTCAATCCTTTTTAAAACAGTCTCACAGTTTCCGAAATTTACATTTTGGTCACTAACCAAAATGTCACACTTCCAAACCTCATTTTGTAAAATTGATTTCACCAAACCCTTATATATAATAAAAGAGGATTTTAAGACATTTTTCCATATTTTTAATGCAACCTGAACTAGGTTTTCCTAAATTCACTCTTATATATTCGAATCGCGATCCGACCGAACCGGTCCGAATCCCAACACTCCTAAGCCCAAAACCGGGGCGTTACATTTCCTCTCCTCCGTTTTCACTCAAGTTAAATGCCAACAAGGAAGAGAATGATGGAGATAAACACTCTCCTTAATTTGGGGGATTTGATAGGATTTTGGTTTTACTTAATTGCCCTTCTTAACATATCTAATATAAACATTTTAATAAGGGCAGCCCCAAGGAATAACAATCTTTAACATGCAAATTTTGAGTTTTCTTTTCTTTCTAATTTAGCCATCAATTTCCTCTACAAACTCTTTCTTTCTTTCTTCCATTTTGGTCCGATTTCCACTAGGGAAATGTACCCTTTTTAATTATTTTTAATTTCTCTAATTTTATTACTTTGATCAAGTTATATTATTAATTTACATCTAACTAAATTATCAACTCGACTCAATTCCTTAATTCGAAAGCCTAATTCCGTTTAATTCGAGTTGGTGCAATAATTGTCCAATTAAAGGAAATTCAAGGACTAAATTGAATAATTTACTTAATTATGAACTTAATTGCTTTCAAAGAATAAATTAATATTTTAATTTTATGAATTAAATTCTAGGACAGAAAAGTAGATGTTACATGGTAAGAGAACCATAATCCTTGAACGTATACCCTAAAGCGTACATGAAAAATTCTAGGCAAAAATTTATAATTCGTATGTGTACTATTATTAAGATCCCGATTGAGTTTGTATCACCGTGATTATAATGACGTTTTTAGTTTTTTTATCTCACATCCAGGGAAGGAGCTTCCTAAGGCCCAAAAGGGCCTAAGCCCTACTACAAATTTCAAATATTTAATAAATTTTGGTATAACAGCAATTGACCCATGTAAATAAATAAATATGTAAATTAAAAATAAAAAAAAATTATTAAATATTTAATCGAGTAGAAGTTGAATTAAAGAAATATGGGCATATGTCTTTAAGTTTTTTAGTCTAGTAATAATTTAAGTTCATATAAGTTTAAATACTAGACAAATTATGTATTATCCCTAAATTTTGAATTTAAATAGGCAATAAGCCCTTATATTTTTTAAATTTAATATTTTTGACCCCTAATATTCGATCATGACTTCATCCTCTACTCATGTAAAAATCCCAAATGCCATATGTATTGCGAAAGGGCAAGGCCAAAAAGGAAGTTTGTTGAGATCTACTTGGTTAGAATTTTACATGTATCGTTCGATTCAAGTTCAATTTGAAATTTAATAATTTCTATCAATATTGCAATGCGTAATTAATTGGTACCGATTTCGTTCATTGTGGGGTGCTAATCATTCCCCACGTGCAACCAACTCTCGAACCCATTTAAAATGAATCTCTAGTTTGTTTTATGTTGTCTAATTTACCAAAGTGACTAGTGGCGACTCCGATTTTGAATCATTTCAAAATTTCCAACCCTAAAATTAAATTGTCAAGTTTAATGATCGTTTCGACACCGCTCATAAAACAAATGTTTCATAATCTTCCGTACTTTTACAAATCAAGTGCCGTTTTAAGACATAGAAATGTTGGCATCTCAAGGCCATTTGGAGTACAACACAATATCGTACATTGGTTGGGCCACATTTTTATAGATCAAGTGTCGTTCAAGACACAGACATGTGGGTATCTCGACGCCTTTGGGAGTATAAGACAATGTCGTGCATTTGTTGGACGGAGGTATTCAATTCATTTGTGGTTTGCAAAGTAGTGTCGCTCATGACATAAATGTTGCATAATTTTCTGCACTTTTGCAGATCAAGTGTCGTTTCGAGACATAAAAGTGCAGGCATCTCAACGCCCTTTGGAGTACAACATAATGTCGTGCATTGGTTAGGTAGAGGTGTTGAATTCATTTGTGGTTTACAAAGTTGGTGCCGCTCAGGAAATAAATATTGCATAATCTTCTGTATTTGTGTAGATCAAGTGTCATTTTGAGACACAAAAATGTGGGTAACTCAAAGCCCTTTGGAGTACAACATAACGTCGTGCATCGTTTTGGTGAAGGCTATCAATTTTATTTATCACAACATTGTCTGTAACCTTGTTGGGACAGATCCAGTTATTCGAGCAATAGAGCACTCATCGTTAGGACAACGAAGGCTGCATCTGCGTAAGCAAGCATCCACACTTTTGCAGATCAAGTGTCGTTTAAGACACATACGTGTTGGCATCTCTACACCCTCTAGATAAACCTGATGTCATAGCATCAGATAGGGCGGAGGCGGATGGAATTGGAGAATCAAAATGCTGAGAGATATAAATAACTAACAGTTGATAAGGCATTCAAATGTTCATCCAAACATTCTACTATCAAACCAATGCATTGTAACCCCCTCGACCCAGCCTAGACGCCCGACCAAACCGAACGGGTCACACGAGGAATATCAAAGTAAACCGAGAAGTTTACCCCAATAAACGACCCTATTTTTTTATTTTTTCTAGATGCACATTGTTACCCTAAGTGTTTAGACTCGCATCGGAAGAAACGTCAACTCAAACGGACATCGATTTGGCATTCAATTGATTACAAACATGTGATAAGGACCAATATGTAATTTTAAGTTACCATACTTTAATTAGTCAAATTACATGCCTTTGTATCAAAACTTAGCTCAATCCGATCATTCAAACATGTTTAATTGCATCCACATTATTCAAGGACTGAAACGTAAAGAAGCAGAACTTCAAAAGAATCTGATTAACTAGCTTAACAGCTTGGTGTATCGATACACCCTGTTTCAGAACAGGTCTGGGTGTTTCAGAACACGACCCCGTATCGATACGGTCTCCAAAGTGTATCGGTACACGAAATTCCAGTAGCTAAAATACTTGAGCATGTTTCGATATACCCCTCGCTGTTTCGAAACCCAATGCCCATTTCAGGCTCACCGTATCGATACGGTCTTAGGCGTATTGATACACATGGGCTTGTAATGTCACATTTTGCTGGTTTTTCACACTTTAAGGCACCCCAAACCACTCAAGCATGCTTCCAACATATATATAACATATCCAAACATCAAACCTCAATCTTTCCTGGCATATTCAACATCATATCATGGCAATTTGCATCAAAGGTAAACTATAGGTATGCAACCTAGTAAATAAGCCAAGCAAGATACCAAAATGCATAACAAAGCACAAACCAATAACCAAAGGCCATTTAGAAGTCTAAAATAGCAATGAACACTTGCTCCAATAGAGAGTTTACACAAATCTCCCAAAACACAATGGATCCCCCATTGCCCTTATTACTTATAGTCTAAACCGAAACATACATTCTCAAATAAAGTCTCTAGTGATCCCTTGCTCCACTCTGCCTCCACAACCTCAATTCTCTGCATTGATGGGCAAAATAGAGAGTAAGTACACAAGGCTTAATGAGGAGTGCTCAAAAGCAAAACACCATCAATACAATAAAATTATTTCCAAGTCCACATTGAAATCTCATTTGAATTAACTTAAATCATCATTTGAAAACTGTCATGCCTTTAAAACCATGTACTTTCCGTAATAAAAACCAGCATAATAATCCTTATGCAACATGTATCATGAATCAACAGCAAATCTAATTGCTAACACACAATCTAAGCCTTCCCATGCATAACTACATTATGCAAAACTTGAAGAGTAAAACATGTATAAATCACAATATTCAACATAAACCATCTCATGATACATCATCAATTATATTGGCTTACAAATGATCATTAGGCAAGTCCATTTCTCAAAACAACATATCAGATACACGGATTCACAAGTGTTGTCCCAACACTTCATACATTCTCAGCAGCATCTCAAGATCCACACACGGGAGCTACCCTCCACCGTTGTGACACTCGTGGTGGAGTATTCGATACACTGTATAAATCCCTTAACACCACTCATCAGTAGATGTATAACCCCACTAACAAGAGATGGGACACCACACACACATACCTCAATCATTAGGGTACTTGGATGTAGTATTCGATACACCGTATAAACCCCTCAACATACAAGGCGACTTGTTTACAGTGCACTCAATCCTATAGTCGGCTAACTATATTCAATAACATTTATAAACCATTTTCATAACAACACTTGCCAATATATTTCACACTACACCACATACCCCGATGTTTTCAAATCATCATCATTATATCATTTTCCAAACCATTAAACTATGCTTTAAATCACAAGTATAAAAAGTATACATACAAGGATCACTTACCATGTGCATCCTTCATCAACACATCATTAAGAACAGCAAACCATATGCTTTAAACATTCTTTAAATCCACGTTCTCACTGACCGACACGCGAAACCTTGATTAGCCGACTCGAAACTAAGCATCTAAAGCTCCCGAAGCCTCACCGGTTGCTTCCGAATATTCTCCCCTGTTTTAACCACATAAGAACAGAGGATTAATGCATCTGAATGCATTAAAACTCCAGCAAGCAATCCTACCACGTTGCTTTGCCCAAAACTACCAAACCCCCCATCTAAAACAACTAAAAACACCATCGATTACTCTACAAACTCAACCCAGCCAAAACCTAACACTTCCATCCATATATTAACCTTCATTAACATCCAATATCATCCTATTATCAACCTTATACCTCCAACATTCACAAAAACACATTAACACCACAAAAACCCAATTCTAACAACCTAATCAACTAGAGATCCAAATAGTTTCAAGACTACCATGCTTAAACCTCAATCTCAACATTAATAAACTTCGAAAAATAATTAAAATAAATCATAAATCAGCCAAAATAGACCCATTACGAAAATTACACAAAAGTATCATTTAAAGCTTGATTTGGACATTTTTTAAACAATCATAAAACCTTATTAAGAAATATAATTAAAGAGCCAAATACTTGGGAATTTCATTAAAGAATCTTGATTAGAGGAGAAGCACAAAAATTACCTCTAATCCCTTGCTATTCCTTCAATTGACAAGATTTGATTGAAAATCTTCAAGAATCCATTGAAATGAGTTGAGGAAACTCCATGGAAATCAGTTAGAAATAAAAGGAAAATGAAAAGGAAAAGATCTTAGGATGTTTTGAAATAAAATTGGTGGTTGGCAGATGAGAAAAGAGTGAAATGGAAGTTACGTCAAAAATGAGTTTGTAAAGCTTAATGCCCTTTTTAATCAAAACCCCTTTTAATCTTTTTAACTAAACACATTTAAAACATGTCAAATTAAAGGAATAGTTGATTACAATTACTTTAGCTCTCGAAAGGTTCTAAGTTCTGGCTCTTTTACAAAATTGCCATTAAAAATAGTTTTTCAATTTTTACGATTCAGTCACCAAACCGAAATGTCTACCTTCCAAATGTAATTTTCCAAAATTGACCTCACCAAACCCTCATATACATTTAAAAATAATTTTAGAAAATTTTCTCATATTTTTATCACTTCCCAATCTAGGTTTTCCCTAAACTAATCTGAATCTTTAGTCTTAATCCAACGGACCCTAAACCCAACCTAAGAACTCCTAGGCCCAAAACCAGGGCGTTACAACTCTCCCCCACTTAGGGAATTTCATCCTCAAAATTTTACTTGGAGGAAAAAAATGTGGAAACTGCTTCAACATGTCCGCCTTGCTTCCCCATGTGGCCTTCTAAACTCCTCGATGTCGCCACAACACATTCACAAGCTCAATCGTCTTACCACGAAGAACTTTTCTACTAGAATCAAGAATCTTAACAGGTTCTTTATCATAGGACAAATCTTGTCGCAACTCAATATCCTCAAATGGCATTACATGCGACAGATCCGACCTATACCTCCGCAACATCGACACATGAAACACATCATGTATTTTCTCTAACTCGAGAGGCAACCTCAACCGATATGCAACAAGACCAACACGCTTCAAAACTTCATATGGTTCAATAAACCTTGGTCTAAGGTTACCCTTGCGTCCAAACGTCATCACCTTCTTTCAAGGTGACACTTTCAGAAACACGTGATCACCAATTGAAAACTCAATCTCCCTACGCTTCAAATCCGCGTAAGACTTTTGACGATCCGAAGTTGCCTTCAACCGATCACAAACAAGCTTTACCTTCTCCGTCGTTCCCTTAAGCAAATACAGCAAGGAAACTAACTTTTTCCCCGCTTCCGCCCAACAAAGAGGCGTCCTACACTTCCTACCATACAAGGCTTCATACAGAGCCATTTGTATACTTGCTTGATAGCTATTATTATAAGAAAACTCCACCAAAGGCAACTGTTTCTCCCAAAAACCTTGGAAATCTATAACATAACACCGCAACATATCATCAAGCACTTGGATAACTCGCTCAGACTAACCATCCGTCTGAGGATGATATGAGGTACTGAAATTGAGCTGTGTGCCCAAAGCTCTGCCAACTTATCCAATGTATACGTAGTATGCACAGCTATGAAATGCACACACTTTATAAGACGATCTACAATCACCCAAATAGAGTTCTTCATTGATGGGGTCAAAGGAAAACCCGACACAAAATCCATCGTAATCCTTTCCCATTTCCATTCTAGTATCTTCAAAGGTTGCAACAGCCTGGAAAGAAAATGATGCTCAACTTTCACGCGCTGACAAACCATATACTTACTCACAAAATCAGCAGAATCTTTCTTCAACTCAACCCAATAGTACTCATTCTTTAATCCATAATACATCTTAGTACTACCAGGATGCATAGCAAAAGGATTACTATATGCCTCAGTCAGAATAGTACGCCTCAATCCAACATCATCCGGCACAACTATTCGACTTTTAGAACGCAAAACACTATCATCATTAAAACAAAAGTCTGTCAAATTACCATATGTTATATCTTGAACACGCGGTACCAGCGAATCATCAAGTAACTGCTTCTCCTTAATCAACTAAACCAAGGAAGGTTTCACTTGCAACTGAGCTATCAATCCACCATCACGCGACACACTCAATCGCGCAAACATGGACCTCAACTCAACAACTATCTTCCTACTCAAAGCATAAGCCACAACATTGGCCTTACCAGGTTGATACTCTATCGTCAGGTCGTAATCCTTAAGCAACTCCAACTATCTTTGTTGCCTAAGATTCAACTCCTTTTGCGTCATCAAATACTTCAAACTCTTATGATCCATATGAACAACACGCTTCTCACTGTAAAGGTAATGCCTCCAAATTTTCAAAGCAAACACAACCTTCCCATCTTGCATCAACAAACAACCCAAACCAACATACAATGCATCACTATAAACCACAAACTCCCTACCCGACTTGGGTTGAATCAAGATAGGAGTTTGCGTCAAAGCTTCCTTCAACTTCTTGAAAGCTTGTTGTCTAACATCCATCCACTCAAAGCGAACATTCTTTTGCAACAACTTGGTAAACCGAGCAATAATCTTTGAAAAACCATCCACAAACCTACGGTAATAACCCGCCAATCCGAGAAAACTACGAACTTACGTCATTGATTTAGGCGTCTTCCAACTCATCATTGTCTCTGTAACGCCCTAGTTTTGGGCCTAGAAGTATTTGAGTCTGACTCGAGGTTCGTAAGACCTAGACTAGAGATCCGAGTTTTTGGGAGAGATTCAGGGAAAATATGGTTTGGGATGTGGTAAAATTATGATAAACATTCCTAAAAATTTCTAAAAATATGTATTAAGGTTTGGTCAAGTCAATTTCAGAAAATGACTTTTGGGAAATTGAGATTTCAGTTTAGTGACTATTTTGAAAAAATGTAAAATCGATTTTTGAAGGACTGTTTTGAAAGTGGGCCAAATCTTAGAATCTTTAGGGAGATTATATATATATTTAATGGCCCTTTCCTTTAACTGACCATTTTAAAAGGTGTTTTATTGAAATGAAATTAAAAGGGGATTTTATTAAAAGGGATTTTAATCATCTAAAATCTATTTTGATGTAACTTCTTTTTCTCTCATTTTTCAATCAACCAAACACTTCTTTTTCTCTCATACTTCCATAGATTCTCATCTTCTTACTTCACTTTGATTTACAAATGATTTTCTTGATGATTCTTCCATTCAACTCAAAGGATTCTTGAAGATTTCTCATCTAATCTTGTCAACTGAAGGAATAGGCAAGGGTTATAGGTAAATTTCATTCAACTCCTCTGATCAATGTTCTTTAATGAAATCCCCAAGTCTTTGGCTCTCTAATCTTGTTTGTTGATAAAGATTTGTAATCTATTTGGTGAAAATAATGAGATCAAGCTTTTAAAAGTGATTTCTTAAGATTTCTGTAATGCTACTGTTTTGATTGATTTGAGATTGGTTTTAATCATGTTTTGGATGTTAAATGATGTTGAAATAAAGGTTTTATCATAATAATACAAAATTGGATTGGATCTCCAGTTGTTAGATTGTTAAATTATAGGTTTTTGTGAAGATAATGTGGTTTGGTGTTGCTGGAGGTATAATGATGAAATTAGATTGTTGTGGTTGTTATTTGATGATTAAAATTGGATGGAAGTATTAGTTTTTAGCTGGATTAAGGTTGTAGAGTAACCGAATGTGTTTTCGGTTGTTTCGGATAGGCGTTTTGGTGTTTGTGGGAAGAGCAACGAGGTAGCATTGAGTTATTGTGGTTTTAATGCATTGAGATGCATTAATCCTCTGTTCTTGTGTGTTATAAACATGGAGAAGGTATCAGAAACAATTGGTGAAGTTCCGGACGCTTCGAAAGCTTGATTACGCTTCGGCAAAGCAAGTGTGGCGTTGTCGGTGAGTGGAATTGGTTTTAAAAGCCTTTCAAAGACTTGAAAGCAATGCTTGGGGGGTTTAGGTTGAGTTTGAAACACTAACCTAAATCCAGAAGTAAGTTTGAGATGTTTCGCTCTCGTTTCTCAGTTTTTATCCCATTGATTTTATGATCATGCCCATGTTTTGAAGATAGAATTACACCTACTATTTTATGCATGTTTTAAGAAATGATATGATGATTTACATGATCCCATGAGATAGATTTATTATTTCAAAGAGAGAGAATTTATTTAGAAAATGTTATGCATTGTTTATGCTTTTAAAATGGGATGAGATATGGTATGTGTTTATGCATTGAAAAACAGTAGGTAATGATGTTTCAAAATGAGTATATTGGCATGAGATGAGATTAATGTTACCGGATATAATTGGTCGACCAATAGGATATGAAGTGCACTATAATATATAAAATTCGTACGTGCTCTTTGGTTCGGGAAATGGGGAAGTGTCATCCTGTTCCAAAGTGAGAGTGTGGTGATGAGAGATTCCACCACCGTAGGTCTTGATGAATCCATCAAGCTTTGTTGCAATGAGAGATGCTGCCATGAGAGTCCGGTGATCATGAGATCATGAGATCATGTTTTGAGACATGCTTTATGAGATTTAAGCTTGTAAGGCTTTGCCTTAAGACTTTGCATTTTGATGAATGCGTGAGATAGATGGTACATGTGGTTTAAATGATGTGGTTTAGATTTGAAAATGATTTCAAGCATGAGATAGAAAGAGCATGATGAGATAGAGATTTCAAGTTTGAGATGTTTCACTCTTGTTTCTCAGTTTTTATCCCATTGATTTTATGATCATGCTCATGTTTTGATGATAGAATTACACCTACTATTTTATGCATGTTTTAAGAAATGATATGATGATTTACATGATCCCATGAGATAGATTTATTATTTCAAAGAGAGAATTTATTGAGAAAATGTTATGCATAGTTTATGCTTTTAAAATGGGATGAGATATGGTATGTGTTTATGCATTGAAAAACAGTAGGTAATGATGTTTCAAAATGAGTATATTGGCATGAGATGAGATTAATGTTACCAGATATAATTGGTCGACCAATAGGATATGAGGTGCACTATAATATATAAAATTCGTATGTGCTCTTTGGTTCGAGAAATGGGGAAGTGCCATCTTGTTCCAAAGTGAGAGTGTGGTGATGAGAGATTCCACCACCGTAGGTCTTGATGAATCCATCAAGCTTTGTTGCAATGAGAGATGCTGCCATGAAAGTCCGGTGATCATGAGATCAGGTTTTGAGACATGCTTTATGAGATTTAAGCTCGTAAGGCTTTGCCTTAAGACTTTGCATTTTGATGAATGCGTGAGATAGATGGTACATGTGGTTTAAATGATATGGTTTAGATTTGAAAATGATTTCAAGCATGAGATAGAAATAGCATGATGAGATAGAGATTTCAAGTTTGAGATGTTTCGCTCTCGTTTCTCAGTTTTTATCCCATTGATTTTATGATCATGCTCATGTTTTGAAGATAGAATTACACCTATTATTTTATGCATGTTTTAAGAAATGATATGATGATTTACATGATCCCATGAGATAGATTTATTATGTCAAAGAGAGAGAATTTATTGAGAAAATGTTATGCATTGTTTATGCTTTTAAAATGGGATGAGATATGGTATGTGTTTATGCATTGAAAAACAATAGGTAATGAAGTTTAAAAATGAGTGTATTGGCATGAGATGAGATTATTGTTACTGGATATAATTGGTCGACCAATAGGATGAGAAGTGCACTATAATATACAAAATTGGTACGTGCTCTTCGGTTCGGGCAATGGGGGTAGTGCCACCACGTTCTAAAGGGAGAATGTGGTGATGAGAGATTCCACCACAGTAGGTCTTGATGAATCCATCAAGCTTTGTGGCGATGAGAGATGTCGCCATTAGATTCCGGTGATCATGAGATCATGTTTTGAGACATGCTTTATGAGATTTAAGCTTGTAAGGCTTTGCCTTAAGACTTTGCATTTTGATGAATGCGTGAGATAGATGGTACATGTGGTTTAAATGATGTGGTTTAGATTTGAAAATGATTTCAAGGATGATATAGAAAGAGCATGATGAGATAGAGATTACTAAATGACAAATGGTTTTAAAATGCATTGTTGTTGTTGGTTTGTTTGAGCATCCTTCACTAAGCATTTGTGCTTACGCTCTCTTTTTCCAACAATGCAGAGAATTAACATATTTGGGCAGTAAAGAGGCAAGAAGGATTCTAAGGAGTGGGATTAAGCTCAAGTATGATTTTACATTTACCTATTAGTAATAATGGTTGGCAATGGAAGGATGCCTTATTGTTTTGAGAGATGTGTTTTGAAACTCCCTATTTTGTGGCAAGTTTGTTTTGCCTTTAATGACTTGTAAATAGCCTTTACTTCTTGGTTGATGCCTTGATTTGTATTTTGACACTTGAGTGGTTATCTTGCATAGATTGCATGCCTATAGATTCTATTGATACATTTTGACATGTTATGATGTTGATTCTACCATATATGATTGAGGTTTGATGCTTAAATATGTTGTATGCGTGTTGGAAGCATATTGGAATGGTTTTTTATGGATTAAAGTGTGAAAAACCAGAAAAAAATGTCATTACAAGCCCAGGTGTTTCGGTATACTCAAGCCTGTACCGAAACAGTTAGCCGGAAATGACTTAAGGGCATCGAAATGGGGAGGGTTGTTTCGAATACGATTTGCTACTATAAATGCATGTTTCAAAACACCCTTGGGACTGTTTCGATACATCCCTAAGCTTCGAGCCACTTGATCCTGTTTCGATACTGCTATTTCGATACAGGGCAACCTGTACCTAAACGAAAATATGTTAAGTTAGTTAAGGGAATCTTCTAAAGTTCTATTTCTTTACGTTTTTGTCCCTAAATATTGTGGATGCAATTAAATAAGCATGGATGATTGTTTTAATCTGATATTTGAAATAGATGCATGAAATATAATTAATTAAAGGTTGGTAACTTAAAAAGTGAAGAAGTCCCTTTATTTTGTTAAAATTACAAAATGGTCCCCAAATTGTGTTTGTATGCAATTGAGTCCCAAATCGTTGTTTGTTTGTATTACAAATCGTTCCGCTGCGATGCTTATCACTTAGGATCATAATGAGCATCTAGACAAGATATAAATGAAAAAATTAGGGTCGTTTATTGATGTAAACTTCCCAGTTTACTTCAATATTCCCCGTGTGATATGTTCGGTTCAGTCTTTCACCTAGACTGAGTCAAGGGGTTTACATTTGGTGGTATTAAGGCCATGTTTCAAAAGAATTGGGAGGTAAGGGTGACGTGATATTGTTGTTTGGTTGATTTAATGATGAATGTTATGTACGGTGGTTGATTATGCTATGTTTTGACTATTATTTGACTTGAGTACCTTGGATTCTTGCTTTGGCTAGCCTGATTGCTTTTATTGTTGCATTCTTTTTGCTAAACCGTTTTGATAATGGGATCGAGAAGAGAGCTTAGAGCTAATGTGCGTAATGTGGTCGAGAATGAAATTAATGAGAATGTTGAGAATTTGCCGCCGCCTCCTCCTCCTCTTGGTGGTGATAGAGCTGGAGCGGGAGTTGGTGTTAGAGGTGTTGGACCACAAGTAGCGCAAGGGCAAGCTGCTGCTGATATGACACCGTTGATTCATGCTATAGCTGGGGCTTTTCAGGCAGCGATACCGGGTATGCATGTGGTTTACCTTTGGAGCGTTTACGCAGTTTTGGTGGAAACTGAGTTCTGAGGTCTATCTCCTAATGGTTCTGAGGCTCTTTTTGAGAGCACCCGAAAGATTCTTGGTCAGATGAGTTTCAATGATGTGCAAAAGTTGGGTTGTGTTGTCACTTTGCTTCACAGAGATTCTTATATGTGGTACATGACCATCACTGCGGGTATGAAACCTTCCGATGTTACTTGGGAGTTCTTTGTAAATGCTTTCAATAGTAAGTATCTAGGTTTTCGCTATCTTGATTAAAAGAAGCGAAAGTTTATGTCTTTGGTGCAAGGAAACATGATTGTTTCCGAATATGAGGTTCAATTTGTTTGGTTGAGCCAATATGCTCCTGAGCTAGTTCCCGATAAACAATAGAGATGCGATCATTTTCGATATGGACTTGTGAAGGATGTCAAGACATACATGTTGACTTCCTTCCGAAATTTCCTGAACATGCGGTACCAACGAATTATCCAACAATTGCTTCTCCTTAATCAACTCTACCAACGAGGGTTTCTGTAGAGCGTTTGGGTGTTCTCTAAATATGAGCGTTTGGGTTATGTTGCTTCGTATTGTGAAACTGTGTTGAATATGTTAAGTTGTTTTGCGCTGCCAGACTTTGCTGCCTTGGCAAGTGGAACGGATGATTGTCCTGGTTGACCTTCAAGACTCGACAGAACGCTTCGATGATGATTCAGGTTATGTCTAAGTCAGAATGTTGTTGATGCCCGCTGCAAAAAATACCCATCGACGTGAATCTTGCAATGAACATCAACTTTTGGTTCATCCTCTTTTAGCCACTTTCAACCCTAACCTATATCTAGGCTGGATTGATCAACACTTGGTATTGATGAGATCGTGCTTACCTCTTTCGTGACTTTGACTCTCTCGATACCAAACAAATGGATTGCTCACAATCGATCTCTCGACTCAATTGAAAACAATGAAGAACATGAAATAAGCAAACCTTGAATTTATTGCGTAAACAAACTTAAACCTAAACAACTATTCTCAGAACTACTTTAAAACATAACCCAAACCCTAGAGAATTTAGAACATAGTGGCGGCAAGAAAACCCAAGAGAAACCTAAGCTATGCCGACTATGAGTTGTCTAAAATACAAGGTATGATCGGATATATATAGGGTATGGCCTATGGTAAGTCCTCCTTGGAGTAGAAGTCTTTTTTATGATAAAGTAGCTTTTGAATTGAATGCATCCTTTAAATCTGACTTCTTTGACTTGAAATTGGACTCCTTGTGTTGTTGCCTTGTGCCGCAAGCAAGCTTCGATCTTCTCCTATGGCGGCTTTGTCCACTGTTTCCGACATTAGTAAATTGCGTGGATGGGCTCATTGGACTCAGAAAATTATGCTCTTCCAATCGCACTCCAATTCACCAATTTCATAAATTGCTTCCCTGGGCGGCAGATATGGCAGCGGCAGGCGTTCGGTAGCGTCTTTCTCTGAATTAAACTGCTTCAGTACAACTACTTGGTTTGTTGCCTTAGCATCAGCTCCTCATATTTCTCCTCCTCCAGATCACTCTTCTCCCCTCCTATTGCGGTGGGTTTTGGCGGCACCCTGATGTCGCGGTGGATTTCGGTGGGCAATTTTTTTTCAGGCACCAAAATACATACCAAACAACACATTTTCCACAAAATACACTAAAATGTGTAATCAAGCTTAATGGTGAAGGAAATTATGAGAATATGCATTAATGCCTAATTATGTAACTCGAGCTATTGCTTGTCGTCAAGCAATGCAATCTAACAATAACATACCAAAACGTAAAATCATATGTAAACTAAGTCGAGAAAGCATCTTGAGCAACCTTTACATACTGTGTAGATTTACGCCTAATTAGCAACCTTTCAAATGACAATGGACTTACCCGGAACCGAACTATGTATCTCGTGAGTGTGTGCGGTCCTTGAGATAAGAATGATTTTTCAGCTTCTAAGTAGACTTAACAAATTAATTCTCTTGGGTTTCCCTCTAGTTTTTTTCTTCAATTTAACCACTAGTGCCAGTAATAGGCATCTCTAATGATTTCATTCGTTTTTTAGAGCCTGTTTCGGGCACCTCTAGCTTATTCTAGAGCCAATTCCTGGAAGTCCTAAAATCAAACTAGTCACAAGAAGTGTTTTCTTTAAGTTCAGACCATAGTAGGATTCTAAGTCAATCTAAAGTCATGCTAAGGTTGCCGCCCAGGCGGGTCATCTGTCGCAGCGGGTAAAAGGTACTCAAGAATTTTCCTCAAACTAAGAATTCATTAGACTTTAAATAAAGGCATGTTACATTAGAACCTAAATGCAAAACAAAACAAAAAAATAAAGACATAAAAAACTAGAAAATAAAAGAAAAACAAAAGAAATAAAAGAAAAAGATTAAAAATTAGAGGACTAATTTCCCCCCCAAACTCAAGAGGAGCATTGTTCTCAATGCATGAGAAAAATAAATGAGTTAGTCGGAAAGGTCGTCACCTTGCATTATGAACTTCCTTCGAGCCATGTTGTCTTGTGTGGTTATCGAATGTGTGTATCTGCTAGTTGAACCACGTGCAGTCGTTATCTTGGCATCCCTGGGCAGTTCTAGTTGCAGTTGTCGTGGCGTCGATCTGGGTTGCCGGGGCGGGTGATGGCAGGTAAGTATTTCATTGGGAAATATGGGGAACCAGACTGCACTGTCAGGGAACATCCCTGGTGTATTGTATAAATCAAAGCTGCTACTTTTCCATCCTATTGAGCTGGTTCCAGAGATGATGGAGGAGTACTGCTGGTATTGGGGGTCTGTTTGGCAGCTTTAGTACTGCCGAGCGGCGGGAGCGGGGCGGTAGAATCAGTACTGCCAGACGGCGGGAGCTGGGCGGCAGCAACAGTACTGCCGGGTGGCAGGAGCTGAGCGGCAGCATCAGTAGTGCCGAGTGGCAAACTTTCATCGATGATGTTGCTCGACTGCCTTTGTCGAAATTCTCTGAAAGGCTGGTTGGTTGCTTGTTGTGGCCATTGATAGGTTGTGAGATGGTTGAATTTTATTTGCAAGACGAAGAAAAAAACTAAATAAAATAATAAAATGCAAAAATAAATAAAAACTGAAAGAAAAAAAAATTCTAAGTCTATGAAAGCATAAAAAATGTGGAAGATAAAAAAAATTTGTTACTCTATGAGTGCATTGGCATGCATCTCATAAAGTAACTACCCCCTTGTCTGTTCGAGCTTGAGGGGTTCGTTTCCGATACTTCTTATAGTCCATCTGCACCCTTCATCGAGTGACAATATTGCCCAAAAAGAGTTGGGCCAATGTGCTCGCAACTACTCCCTTTTGCGTTACTATGGTGGATGCATCTATCTTTCGTGTTCCCTTGTAGTCCATGTATACATTCCACCTTGGGACTTTTTCTAAAGGCATGAAGAGATTATTAGGAAAAATTAAATCAACATCAAACAATTCACTTACCTCATTCTTGTCAAAATCCATTGTGGTTCGATGTAGCCTTCATTGTTGCGGCAGTTGCGTCGGTAACCAATTGTCGTGGCAATATTCTTCCATAATTCGGTGCAAGTTAAGGGGATAACCAATTGTCTAGAAAGCTTCATGAATCCAACCATTGTTTTCTTTAGGCCCCTCGGACATCTCCTTTAGTAGAGATTTTGATAGCTTCAATTCTACCAACGTTGGTTCCTCAAAGAATACCGCCTCGGCAGAGGTTGCCGCCTCAGTAGTGGTTGCCGCCTCGGCAGAGGTTGTTGCGACATTGCTCTGTTCAGGCCCCTCAACCATTGTCAGGGCAATAGGTTCATTCTATGTTGGCCAATCTCTCTCATTGGCATTCTCTTAACTTGCTGGTTCTAGTCGTCCCTCAAATATCGGGGAGTTTTTTTCGTATTGCTTTTTGTCTTCTTGCCTTGGAACATCAGTATCCCTGGGCAAACCATTTTCTACAGAATTGGAAGGTGTCAATTGATGCTGCGACATCTGTTGCGGCGGCACCTGTTGCGATAGCATCTGTTGTGGCAGCACCTACTGCGGTGGCACCTTTTTCGGCGGCATCTGTGTTATCGCAGAAAAACTGTCATGGAAAAAAATTGAGGTGTTTGATCATACCATGAGAAGTTTTGTTGTTGGTTCCTTCTTTGGTCCTCCATGTAGCCATCTGCACCGAAGAGGTGAGGGCAATCCTCAAACACATGTTGTTCTCCCCAAAAAAGGCAAGATATTTCCACAGTTTTGGTTCCTTGGTCTTTTCCTGGGGGAATAGGTAAAGAAGGTCTTCATTGGAGTAATTCCTATATTCCCACATCCACTCTCGAGTAATTTTTCTCGACATGTTAATGTCCTTTTGACTTGTAGCGCACCTAATTTTTTTTAGATAAACAGAAATCCAAAATAAAAAATGCAAGAAAATAAAAACGAAGTCACTATTGCCAATCCCTGGCAACGACACCTTAAACTTGTAGAGTATTTGGGTGTTCTCTAAATATGAGCACAAGTGCACACTCTTGTCAAGTTATAGTATAAAAGATAACGTCTCCCACAAGGATTGGACAGCTAATTCGAATGTCAATTCCTGCACAGAAAATAAATGCACAAGTAAATTTCAGTTTGTAAAATATTCTGAATTAAAGAAATAAAAGTAAATAATAGACGAGATCATAGTGATAGAATGGGTCAGGTTATGTTGCTTCGTTGTGTGAAACTGCGTTGAATAGGTTATGTGGTTTTGCGCTGCCAGACTTTGCTGCCTCGGCGAAAGATGGCAGATTGATGCTTTGACACTTTCGCTGCCTCGGTAGGTGGAACGAACGATTGTCTCAACGGCAAACTCGGCAGACCTTCAAGGCACGGTAGAACGCTTTGATGATGATTCAGCTTAAGTCTAAGTTAGAATGATGTTGATGCCCGCTGCAGATAATACCCATCGACGTCAATCTTGCAATGAACGTCAACTTTTGGTTCGTCCTCTTTTAGCCGCTTTAAACCCTAACCTATGTCTAGGTTAGATTGATCAGCACCTGGTATTGATGAGATCGTGCTTACTTCTTTCGTGAGTTTGACTTTCTCGATACCAAACAAATGGATTGCTCACAATCGATCTCTCATATCAATTGAAAACAATGAAGAATATGAAATAAGAAAACCTTGAATTTATTGCAAAAACAAGCTTAAACCTAAACAACTGTTCTCGCAACTACTTTACAACATAACCGAAACCCTATAGAATTTAGAACTTAGTGGCGGCAAGAAAACACAAAAGAATCCTAAGCTATGCCGACTATGAGTTGTCTAAAATACAAGGTATGATTGGATATATATAGGGCATGGCCTAGGGTAAGTCCTCCTTAAAGTAGAAGTCTTCTTTATGATAAAGTAGCCTTTGCATTGAATGCATCTTTTAAATTTGATTTCTTTGACTTGAAATTGGACTCCTTGTGTCGTTGCCTTGTGCCGCAAGCAAGCTTCGATCTTCTCCTTTGGCGGCTATGTCCGCTATTTTCGGCATCAGTAAATTGCATGGAAGGGCTCATTGGACTCAGAAAATTATGCTCTTCCAATCGCACTCCAATTCACCAATTACCTAAATTGTTGCCCTGGGCGGCAGATATGGCGGCGGCAGGCGCTCGGCAGTGTCTTTCTCTGAATTGAACAACTTCAGTACAACTCTTTGGTTTTCTGCCTCAGCATCAGCTCCTCAGATTTCTCCTCTTCCTGATCATTTTTCTCTCCTGCTGCAGCAGCGGGTTCTGGCGGCACCCTACTGCCGCAGCGGGTTCCAGCGGGCAATTTTCCTGGATGCACCAAAATACATACCAAAATAGCACCTTTTCCACAAAATACACTAAAATATGTAATCAAGCTTAATGGTGAAGGAAATTATGAGAATATGCATTAATGCCTAATTATGTAACTAAAATGTGCCTAAGTCTAACAATAATATGAGATAAAAGGGTAAATAATATAAGATTTTTAGACACTTTACAGTTTCACTTGTAACTTAGCCACTAAACCACCATCTCGCGATGCCCTCAACCGAGCAAACATCGCCCTTAACTCTACAACCACCTTCCTACTTAAGGCATCAACTACAACATTAGCCTTCCCATGATGGTACTCCATCGTCAAGTCGTAATTTTTAAGCAACTCTACTCGCCTTCGTTGCCTAAGATTCAACTCTTTTTGAGACATCAAGTACTTCAAACTTTTGTGGTCTGTGTACACCATACACTTTTCACCATAAAGGTGATACCTCCAAATTTTCAAGGCAAATACCGCCGCAACCAACTCGATGTCATGCGTAGGATAATTACACTCGTGCACCTTCAACTGCTCGAGATGCATAAGTTACCACTCTACCTACTTGCATCAACACACATCTCAAACCAACATATGATGAATGACTATAAACCACAAACTCTTTACCCGATTTAGGTTGAATCAAGATAGGAGCTTGCATCAACGATTCCTTCAACTACTCAAAAGCTTATCCCCTAACCTCCATCCACTCGAACTTAACATCCTTTTGTAACAAATTTGTTAAAGGAGTAGCAATCCTTGAAAAACCATCCACGAACCAACGGTAGTATCTTGCAAAACCATGGAAACTACGCACCTCATGAACCGACTTAGGCGACTTCCAATTCATCACCGCTTCAACCTTTTGAGGATCAACTCTAATCCCTTCAGCCGACACCACTTGAACAAGGAAAACAACTTCCTTAAGCCAAAACTCAAACTTGCTCAACTTAGCATAAAGCTAATTTTCCAACAAAACATGTAGGATAATCCACAAATGTTTATCATAATCCTCCTCAGTACGAGAGTACACAAGAATATCATCGATAAACAAAACCACAAACCTATCCAAAAACTCATAGAACACACAATTCATCATATCCATGAACACAGTAGGGGCATTAGTCAAACCAAAAGGCATCACCAAAAACTCATAATTGTTGTACGTTGTACGAAAAGCAGTCTTAGGCACATCCATTTCTTTTACCCTCAACTGGTAATATTTGGATCTCAGATCAATCTTGGAAAACACCAAAGCACCTCGAAACTGATCAAAAAGATCATCAATCCTTGGTAAAGGATACTTGTTCTTGATTGTCAACTAGTTCAATTGACGATAATCTATACACATTCGCATTGTGCCATCTTTCTTATTCACAAACAAGATCGGTGCACCCGAAGGTGAAACACTAGGCCTAATGAAACCTCGATCAAGAAAATCCTGAAGTTGCATCTTCAACTCCTTAAGTTCCATTCGATAGGTAGCAAAAGACACTAGAGTCGTATTTTCATAAAAACTCAATGCCAAACTCAACATCTATGTTTGGTGGTAAACCAGGCAACTCTTCCAGAAATACACCCGGAAACTCACATATTGTGCGTATGTTCTGTACTCGCACCTCCATTGTACTTGGATTCATCAAATAAGTCAGGAAAGCTTCACATCTCGAACGCATCAACTGAGTCGCTTCAGGAGCCGAAACCACACTAGATAAGAACTTCACATTCTCACCTACGATTACCACCTCATATTCATCGGCAAGTTTCAAGGAAACTCGCTTGGCCTCAAAATCAACCACAACCCTATGCTCAAGTAACCAATCCATACAAAGAATTACATCGAAACCATAGAAAGGCAACTCCATAAGATCAACCTCAAACACATGACCTTGAACAGACAAAGGACACCTGCCATACAACTTCCTCGTGACAATCGTTTCACCAAAAGAACTAGTTACACACATACCAACATCTAACAACTCAACAGGAAAACCAAGCATTTGTCCATGCTCACGCAAAATGTATGAATGAGTAGAACCAGAATCAATATAAGAAAGTAATGACAAGGATTGCAAAGTAAAGGTGCATGTGATCACATACATGTCATTCCTTCCCTCTCGGTGTGCATAAACCCTAGAACGTCTACCTCCCTCAGGCTGAACAGCAAAAACATGAGCGACATTCCTCTTTCCATCATCTATACGCTAAAAATTACCATGACCGCGCCCACGGCCTCTCTGTGGCTCATTAGCTCACACCGGAGCTTGTTCATCTCTAACCAGTTGTGGAAAATCACGCTTCATATGTCCTTGTGATCCACAATTCCAACACGTATGTAACCCCCTTAGCCCGGCCTAGACGGTTGACCCGGACTACGAAGATTACACGGGGAAAACCAAAGTCAACCCGAAAGTCAACCTTGATTAACGACCCTTTTTTTTCTTTTTAAACTTGTCTAGATGCACATTAACCCTAGGCATTCTCTTGAGATAAGCATACTCAAAAATCACAGCAATCGGAAAACAATAAGGGACCCAATTGCACAAAATACGAATTTAGGGACCAATTTGTAAATTCTGAAAATTTAGAGGACTTTACCAATTTTTAAGTTACCATTATGAAATTAGTCATGTTTCATGCCTCTCTGCCAAATTTCATCTGAAACGGACACCTCAAACTCAAGCAATTGCACATACAAGAATCGGGACTAAAACGTAAAGCTTGCAAACCTCAAAACCATTCAAATTTTATGCCCAAAGGTCAGGTGTTCCGAAACGGGTCTAGGCCGTTCAGGAACACCCCTTGGCAGTAGCCAAAGTGTTCAGAAACGGGTCTAGGCCGTTCAGGAACACCCTGGCCAAAACAATGGCCTGTTTCGAAACAGGCAAGGGTGTTTCGAAACACCCTGCGCAGAAACAGCATATAGGCCTGTTTTAACACCTTTAAACCCCATCAAACATGCTCCAAACCATTCCACAATAAATCAACAACATGCCAAACATCATACCTACCAATTTGCATCAAAATCTAGATACAAAACCACCCCTAGGTGCACCAACTCTTTCAACACATCCAACACTCAATCATGCTTTTAAAACAAGAAGCATAGCATAACGACTTAAGAATAAGAAGACTCAACGTTGCAAGCGTTAAACCACATAGTTCAAAATCATAAACCAAACTTGTCCAACATACACAATCTCATTAAACATCAACATAAGAGATTCTCCCCCCCATTGCCTTTATTATCTATAGCTATTAACCGAGACATACATCTCAAATGGAGCTCTCCTTGAATCCCTTGCTTCTCGCTGTCCCAACTTCAAATATCTGCATTGATGGACAAAAAGGAGCGTAAGCACATAATGCTTAGTGAGGAATGCTCAAAACCAAAACACCATCAATGCAGCGAGTCATAAAACCTCTTTTAAAAGTAAACACAATTCGATAAACTAAAGCAATGTTTGAAAACCCCCTTTTAACAACATGCTTTAAATCATGCATTGCTCAAACATGAAAAACCAACCCTTAGCTTAGAAAAGCTAAGTAATTCACTTCAAAGCACAACCTTGCAAAACCATCAAAATAACCAGTCCATGCATGAACATCCTATGCAAAGTTAAATACTTGAAAATCATTTCAAAGCAAGAAACTTTTAAAAACCACTTACACCCTCAATTCCATCTCATGCATTAAGCAAATGCAACATATGAACCACAAAATCAACACTTGCATTACATGCCTTTTAAAACAAGCCTTCACAAGACTTCAATGCACTAAAGAGATTCCATGCACATAGGTACCATTCTCAATAGAAGATAAACACTTGTACAAGTTAACAAGTAAAACATGCATTCATAGAACACTACACACTTCTCATGCAACCATGCATCATTTCAAGCATCTCATGCTTCATCATATTCAAGAACATTATATTGGCTTCCAAGTGATAATTCACAAACCATCATAACGCAAAACACAATTGGATACGCGGATTACAAGCGTTGTCCCCCACGCTTCATACACACTACCAATCTCAAGGTCCCCAAATGGAATTTAAACCACCATTATAACCTTACCATACACAAGGTCCTCATATGGACTTTTAACCACCATATGACCTTAACATTCACAAGGTCCTCAAATGGAATTTTAACCACCATTATAACCTTACCATCACTCATTGGTAGTTGTATAACATCACTAACGAGATCATGGGACATACACACAAGATCCACACATGGACTTTACACCACCATTGTGATCTTACCATACACAAGGTCTTCAAATGGAATTTTAACCACCATTATGACCTTAACATACACAAGGTCCTCAAATGGAATTTTAACCACCATTATGACCTTAACATACACAAGACCCACCCATGGACTTTTAACCACCATGGTGTTCTTAACCATCTCGTTAGTGTACTTGGATGGAGTTACCGGTACAATCACAACCAATCCACATCCAAGGCGACTTTATTCACGGTGCACCCAATCCTATAGCCGGCTAACTATATCCGATTCAAGTAACCAAGAACCACTTACATCACTTGCCAATATAACCAATTTACCACATTAATCCATTGTTTTACAAGCAAAACCAAAATGCCAAAACCACCAATTACCATCATCAATCCACTGTTTTTGAAGCATTACACAAAGCCATTAAACAACATGTAACACTATGCAACAATTCCACAATTTCAATGTACAAAACCAAGGATCTCTTACCTTGAGCAACCTTCACACATGGCTTTCAAAACCAGCATTAAACCATGCTAAAATATGCTTTCAAAACAGAATTTAAAACATGCAAATCACATGCATTGCATCCAACAATCACAAGTGCTTTAAAAACCAATTCATAACACAACCAAGAGAGAAATTCTATTTACTTACTCTTGAGCTTAGCTAAGTTGTTTAGACTTAAACTAAGCTCCCAAAACCTTCAAACCTTTGTTTTAAAGCTGAAAACCCAACTTCACTCACCGATACACAAAACAAGGCTAGACAACAAGCCTTCCAACCATCTGAAACCTTCAACGCCACCTCTATTGCTCACGGATCATTCTCCCCTGTTTCAAGCACATAACAACAGAGGATTAATGCATCATAATGCATTAAAAACACCAGCAACACACCTAAACTCGTTGCTCTTTGCAAAACCAACATTTCGGCTACCAAACACAACCGAAATCACCTCCAAACACTTCCAAGACTTAACCCAGCCAAGATCCATCACTTCTAACCATTTTTAAACATCAATTAACATCCAAAATGATCCCAAACACGTCCTTATACCTCCAGCATTAACAAAACACCAAGTCACCCCAAAAACCACCATTTTCACAAGTAGAAACTTAGGAAAATCAACCTATTCGGGATTGCATTGATTAAACCTCAATTTCTCATCAAATATACATCCATTTTACATTAAAAACACATCTCAAAATAGTACCCAACCATTTCATACGAATTTCATCACAAATTAACCAAATCTTGCATTTTAAAGCCAACATCAAGAACACAATTGTAAAACCTTTAATAAAACACAAATCAAGGATTAAGAACTTAGGAATTTCAGTAAAGAACTGAGAATTTAGAGGAGAAGGACGTTCATACCTCTAAACTTGAGTTTCTCCCTTTTTGGAACCACAATTCTTGAAAATCCAATAAGCAAATGCTAAGGTTTTGTTGTAGAATTGATTAGAGATCAAATGAGGATTGAAATCAAATCTTTAGTTGTCAAAATCAGAGAGAATTTTGCTGGAGAAATGTGTTTGGGTTGAGAGAAAAGTTGAGAGAAAAGAAAATGGAAATTTAGAGAAAAGTTAGTTATAATGCCAAAATATCTTTTCCCTCCTTTTGTACTTAATTAAAAACCATTAATTAAATTGATTAATATTCAGAAAAATCTGGAGAAACTCTTTTGGGTAAATAGCTCCTTAAAGATTAAAAATTTCAATCCTTTTTAAAACAGTCACCCAGTTTTCAAAAATTACATTTTGGTCACTAACCCAAAATGTCACTCTTCCAAACCTCATTTTGTAAAATTGATTTCACCTTTCTCTTATATATAATAAAAGAGGATTTTAAGACATTTTTCCATATTTTTAATGCATCCCGAACTAAGCTTTCCTTAAAACCACCTTTTATATTCGAACCGAAAATCCGACCGGTCCAGTTCAAACCCAAAACTTCTAAGCCCAAAATTGGGGTGTTACAACTCTCCCCCCTTAAGAAATTTCGTCCTCGAAATTTCAACCGGCGAAAAGAGAACAACCAAACTTCTCAAGCAACACACAAGGCAACACAGGAGACTTAACCACCACTAAACACTCTCCTCACAAAACTCCACCAACCCAACACCAACACATACTGTTCACGAATTCTAGAACACTCAAATGTTAACCACATCTTAACCTTTCACACTTCCGGACTACACATAGCCCCAACAACAACCTGAAGAACCTCTAACTTTTACAGCATACACCACCCTAACTCACAACTCTCAAAACTTGTTCACACAGTGACACCAACCAATCAAGTTCAGCCACCAGGTGACCCACAACCTCCACTGCTTCTAAAACTCCTTGCAAAACTACTCAACCTCTTTCAAAGACTATCACAACAAGCAAAAATTCTTAAGCATCAACTGCTTACCCAAATTTCTCAACGTAATGCTGACATTCCTTCACATCCACCGCTATCATTACCATAACGATTCACCAGAACTACTCACCTAACAACCGAAAATCACATCACAAAAACCCAACCTTGACTTCGCCAGTCGTTCCATACACCACCAGCTGTCTTCAGACGGAATTTACTCATACACAACTAGCCAACCACTTCTCACAAGAACCCGTCCAACCAACAATGGCCTTTGATCTTACATTGCCTTTCCACTTCAAGTTTTGACTACAACATTCGCCTTACCGGAACATCGCCCAACTTATACATACATATTTAGGTTACGAAACTTCTATTCTCCCAAGCTAACCCCTTTCTACAACCCACAACACAACCTCTTCTCAACTCTTCGAAGGTTGCTACGAACCATCACCTACAAAACAACCCTTCTACTACTACATCAATGCCAAGTTACCTCAGCACTCTGGAACACATCCACTAACTTACAACATCACTTAACACCAAGAAACTACCACTTCTACCAGCTATTCATGACCACTGTAACCGATTCTAACTTAAACCGGTAATCTCCTCACCACCATCCCGCTAAACTCATTAAGCGCCAAACACTTTCCTTCTACCAACACGCTATATCGCACTCACTATTACTGACAACTCACTTAATACCTCCATTACTTCTAGCACCAACACAACTTTTAAAACCCATCATCCAACCTAACCCTATCACAACTCTAACGGACCCGATTAACTATCAGCGAGTGTGAACGTGTAACCCCCTTAACCCGGCCTAGACGGTTGACCCGAATTAAGAAAGTCACACGGGGAAAATCAAAGTCAACCCGAAAGTCAACCTTGATTAACGACCCTTTTTTTTCTTTTTAAACTTGTCTAGATGCACATTAACCCTAGTTATGATCATTCAAACAACATACTCAAAGATCATAAACATCAGAGATCGAACAGGGACCCAATTGAACAAATTACAACTTTAGGAACCAAATTGTAAATTCTGATAAATATAAGGACTTCACCCAAATTAAAGTTACCAACTTGAAATTAATCATGTTTCATGCATCTCGGCCAAATTTCAGCTCAAACGGACATTCCAAACTCATACAATTGCACATACAAGTTTCAGGACCAAAATGCAAACATTTTGAAACATATAACTACCAATGTCAGCCCCCAACGGTCATCCGTTCCGAAACGGGAGACAGCCCGTTTCGAAACGCGGGGCCGTTCCGCAACGCGTACCGAAACGAGGGCTGATAGTAGCCTTTCCGTTTCGGAACGGTGTCACCCGTTTCGGACGCCTGGGCTGCTTCGAGGCACCCGTTCCGAAACGGCAGGCACTGTTCCGATACGGCCTGCACAAAATGCAGAAATTTGCTTGCCTAAACATGCAATTGACCAACCAATCATGCTCCAATTGCTATCAAACTTTACCAGCATCTCATAAAACATACAAGAGACATATTTGCATCAACCAATCATCATTATATCAACATATATGAAAAGCCCCAAATCTAAAGGCATGCTTCCTACACAAGCAACCATTCATGCACAAAAGCCTTCAAACCAACACATAATGGCCAATTACAAAAACCAACATTAACAACAACATAAATCCAACTTAGGGAGTTCCAAACATCTCCCAAAACAACAACATAGGTCCCCCATTGCCAAATGCCAAAAGCTAAAAGTGTTTAAGAAAACCTTCTCATACATGAGCTTAACTTCCACTTGATTGCTTGCCCTCCTTGCTTCCCTCAATGCACTTTAATGCTCTGCATTATTGGTTTGAGAAAAGAGAGAGAGCGTAAGCAAAAGCTTAGTGAGGAAAGCTCCTTAGAACCACACAATAATGCATTTATAAAACTCATTTATAAATCATACTTCAAAATACATTTAGACATGCTCACAAGCAATCTTAAACAAGCATCTCATGCTTCACCTCATAACATGTCATATTGGCCACAAGTGATAATTACCATCTTTAAAACAAGATCAACATAAGACTCACACATGGACTTTTAAACACCATTGTGATCTTATCCCCAAGGACTTTTAAACACCTTGGCCCATGGACTTTTAAACACCATGGCAAGGACCACACAAGGACTTTTAAACACCTTTGTGTCCTTAACAAGTTTCACCTCAAGGACTTTTAAACACCTTGACCCCAAGGACTTTTAAACACCTTGGCCATGGACTTTTAAACACCATGATATGAATCACCCCAAGGACTTTTAAACACCTTGGCCCAAGGACTTTTAAACACCTTGGAAAGGACCACACAAGGACTTTTAAACACCTTTGTGTCCGTAACAAGAACCATCCAAGGACTTTTAACCACCTTGATGTTCTTAAGTAAACAAGGCTCACTCAAGGACTTTTAACCACCTTAGTGACCTTAACCTTTTCAAAAACATCACTTGCCAATATACATCATATATCATCAATAATCCACTGTTTTAAAGCATTTAACCAAGCCATAAACATCATGCATCTTTAAGCATCAAACAACATTTATACAATGTTCAAAAACAAGGAACTCTAACCTTGAGCTTCCTTAAACAGATGGCTTATAATCTCAGCAAACACACATGCTAGATATGCTTTAAAAACAGAATTTAAACATGCAACAAACACATTGCACCCAACCATCACATGGTTCCTCAACAAGAGAGTTTTTCCGAAAACTTACTCTTGAGCTTAGCAAAGTTGTTTAGACTTAGACTAAGCTCCCAAACCTCCAAAACATTGGTTTCAAAGCCGAAAACCAAAATCCACTCACCGATTCCGTTTCGCCTCTTGCCGAAACACCAAATCAAGCTTCCGGATCACCACCACTTGGATCCAAAGATGACTCCCCTGTTTTAACACATTAAAACAGTAGATTAATGCATCATCATGCATTAATAGCTTCAATGAAAGCACCTAAACTCGCTGCTCTCACCCACACTCCATTTTCGGCCACCAAACACAACCGAAAATGCATCTAAACAACTCCTCAACAAAGCCCAGCCATAAACCATAAAAACAAAGCATCCTTAAACATCATTTAACATCCAAAAAGGATCTAACATCATCCTTATACCTCCAACAACAACAGATCCACAAAAACACCCAAAACAACCAAGAATCACAAGCTAAACTTAGGAAATTCAACCTATCCGGGATTGCATTAATCAAAACTCATTTCCATATCAAATTAACATTCATTTATCATCAAATAAACACCTCAAATCACTGCTTTAACAGATCCAACGAAAATTCACCAAAAATCATCAAATCTTGCATTTTAAGCCAAGATCCATTACACAACTTTAAAACCATTTATAAATCATCAAATAAGGATTAAAAACTTATGAATTTCAGTAAAGAACTTGAAGTTCAGAGGAGAAGGACGTTCTTACCTCCAAACTTGAGTTTCTCCTCTTTTAGAACCAAAAAGCTTGAAGAATCAAATGGCAATTGGTGAGGTTTTGTTGTTGAGATGATTAGCAATCAAAAGATGATTGAAAAGAGAGATTTATGTGACAAAATCAGAAGAAAATCTCTGGAGAAAAGATGTTTGGGTTGAGAGAAAATGAGAGAAAAGAAAATGAGATTTTATGAAAATTAGTTAGAAATAACTTCCCTCCACTTTTCCTTTTGTTTAAAATCAGAATTAAAACATAAAATATCTTAGAAAAATCTGGAGAAACTCCCTTTGGGTAATTAGCTCCTTAAAGATTCAAAGTTTCAATCCTTTATAAAACAGTCACGCAGTTTTCAAAAATTACATTTTGGTCACTAGCCAAAATGTCACCCTTCCAAACCTCATTTTTGTAAAATTGATTTCACAGTTCACTTATATATATTAAAAGATGATTTTAGAACATTTTTCCATATTTTTAATGCAACCCGAACTAGGTTTTCCTAAATTCACTCTTATATATTCGAACCGCACTTTGACCGAACCGGTCAACACCCAAAACTTCTAAGCCCAAAACCGGGGCGTTACAGAACGTTCGTATGCATAGTCACCAATATGCCCTATCAATGCCTGATGTACATGCATGCAAAACCTCTAATGTCATGTCACATGTATGCATGGACCAGTACATATATAATATAGCATATAACAAATGATTTTAACTGTGCGTGTATGTCGGTTCACACCCACCAATAACATCCTCAGAATCCACCTAAAACAACCTCTTATCTCACTTCCAACTTGACCAACTCCATCATTCTTTCAACCTACTATCCACAAGATACTCACTAATGCCCTCTTCACACTAAAGTTGTTTTCAAAACAACACCAACTACTACCCCAAGCATGCTAGCTACGAGACCATACCCACTACACAAGGGAAATACCATCTGAAACCAAACTAAGATAACTAAGGCAATGATTACTTAACAAGGTTACCTGTAAACACCTCACTACCCCGGAGCTTCAACAGACGAGCTCTCTTCCTCGCAGAACCATCATTCTCCAGCCGCACTGCTGCAACATCAGCTAACACATTAAGGTCATCACCATCTCCTTGCGGTAAAGAACCCTGACTACCCCGAGCCAACTTCACACAATTACGTCTCAAATGTCCAACAAACCCACAATTCCAACAAGATTCCTTCTGCAAGCTCCTCACACCTTTCTGCCCTTCCTGCCAACTTCGAACCTTGTCTCGGTCATGCCCACGACCCTTCAGAGACCCTTTTGCTACCACTGAAACTGATCTCACCACATGAGAACAATTCCGCTTCACATGCTCCTTAGAACCACAGTTCCAACAAACACCTGCGCCCCAACAACCTCCAACATGGCGCCTTCCACAACGGTCACACACTGGTAACTGAGCTTCCACTCCTTGATCATGCAGCACTTGCCCCAGATTTGCACTACCACTCAGACTTCGATTCAAGCAAAACCTTCTATCACGTAGCCTCTTACGCTGACCGCTCTTGAGGTCAGTACCCACAACTCTCTCGCTTAAACTTTTCTCACCTTCATAAACTGATACCACACCCTCACGTTGCTTAACCCTTGGGAATTTCTCTCCATGGTACCTTTCATAAAAGGCAGACACAAAGAAGTCCCAATCTATATCGTGGATGTGCGATGCCACCGCCACAGATGTCCACCAGGCACAAGCGTCCTCCAACATCAATGAGACCACACTTCCCAGCTTACAGGCATAGTCACAACCCTCATGATCCAAAATCAAAATTACACTGGCCAACCAGGCCTCGAACGTTTCAGGCGTCGAACCATGATACTCCACAGCTCCCAAATCATGTAAACGCTGTTTCGACAAACCCGCACATCCCACAGCCGGCACGTCTACAGGCCTTACTTTTGCCACAGCCTGAGATGTTCCCAACACCTCTTGAACTAAAGGTGATGAACTCTTCATCACAGAACCAGCTTCTTCCTCCTGCCTCACTACCTCAACTCCAGGCACTGTAGGATGAAACGAAACACAACCACCAAAAGGTGAATTCCACGCTTTAACAACCTGCTCTAAAGCAGCAACCAACTCACCCAACTACCATTCTCTCATCGATTTCACCATGCTATTAACAACAAACAATCATAACAAAACAAACAAATCGATCAGACCAGCTTTAAGCAAGGATTCAAAGTTCCAACTCCAAAATAACACAATAGCTATAATAATAAGGCAATGGGTATCTCGAATTCTCCCCTTTTACATGACATAACAGTCAATAAAAAACATGGATATCACAACATTGAGCATATCAATCAACATATTTCGATCATGCTCTCATCAAACAACATTCACTCGCAACAGCATAATATCAACATATCATACCCAACACACTTTCATCATTCATAAAATCAGCTCACATCACCAGCATATCACCAGCACAGATCCACATTAACTCAATGAAGATTCACAAAAAAAAGCATGCTAAAAACATCAACAATTCGCTCAAAGACACACTTTCCAACCGACTTCCAACCCCACATCAGAATAAACATTAAACACTTATTACAACAATTTACCATTTTCCCCAAGCTTTCGCAACTCAGCTCTGATCCCACCAAATGTAACCCCCTTAGCCCGTCCTAGACGGTTGACCCGGACTACGAAGATTACACGGGGAAAACCAAAGTCAACCCGAAAGTCAACCTTGATTAACGACCCTTTTTTTCTTTTTAAACTTGTCTAGATGCACATTAACCCTAGGCATTCTCTTGAGATAAGCATACTCAAAAATCACAGCAATCGGAAAACAATAAGGGACCCAATTACACAAAATACGAATTTAGAGATCAATTTGTAAATTCTGAAAATTTAGAGGATTTTACCAATTTTTAAGTTACCATTATGAAATTAGTCATGTTTCATGCCTCTCTGCCAAATTTCATCTCAAACGGACACCTCAAACTCAAGCAATTGCAAATACAAGAATCGGGACTAAAACGTAAAGCTTGCAAACCTCAAAACCATTCAAATTTTATGCCCAACGGTCAGGTGTTCCGAAACGGGTCTAGGCCGTTCAGGAACACCCCTTGGCAGTAGCCAAAGTGTTCAGAAACGGGTCTAAGCCGTTCAGGAACACCCTGGCCAAAACAATGGCCTGTTTCGAAACAGGCAAGGGTGTTTCGAAACACCCTGCCCAGAAACAGCAGATAGGCCTGTTTTAACACCTTTAAACCCCATCAAACATGCTCCAAACCATTTCACAATAAATCAACAACATGCCAAACATCATACCTACCAATTTGCATCAAAATCTAGATACAAAACCACCCCTAGGTGCACCAACTCATTCAACACATCAAACACTCAATCATTCTTTTAAAACAAGAAGCATAACATAACGACTTAAGAATAAGAAGACTCAACGTTGCAAGCGTTAAACCACATAGTTCAAAATCATAAACCAAACTTGTCCAACATACACAATCTCATTAAACATCAACATAAGAGATTCTCCCCCCATTGCCTTTATTATCTATAGCTATTAACCGAGACATACATCTCAAATGGAGCTCTCCTTGAATCCCTTGCTTCTCGCTGTCCCAACTTCAAATATCTGCATTGATGGACAAAAAGGAGCGTAAGCACATAATGCTTAGTGAGGAATGCTCAAAACCAAAACACCATCAATGCAGCGAGTCATAAAACCTCTTTTAAAAGTAAACACAATTCGATAAACCAAAGCAATGTTTGAAAACCCCCTTTTAACAACATGCTTTAAATCATGCATTGCTCAAACATGAAAAACCAACCCTTAGCTTAGAAAAGCTAAGTAATTCACTTCAAAGCACAACCATTGTGATCTTACCATACACAAGGTCTTCAAATGGAATTTTAACCACCATTATGACCTTAACATACACAAGGTCCTCAAATGGAATTTTAACCACCATTATGACCTTAACATACACAAGACCCACCCATGGACTTTTAACCACCATGGTGTTCTTAACCATCTCGTTAGTGTACTTGGATGGAGTTACCGGTACAATCACAACCACTCCACATCCAAGGCGACTTTATTCACGGTGCACCCAATCCTATAGCCGGCTAACTATATCCGATTCAAGTAACCAAGAACCACTTACATCACTTGCCAATATAACCAATTTACCACATTAATCCATTGTTTTACAAGCATAACCAAAATGCCAAAACCACCAATTACCATCATCAATCCACTGTTTTTGAAGCATTACACAAAGCCATTAAACAACATGCAACACTATACAACAATTCCAGAAATTCAATGTACAAAACCAAGGATCTCTTACCTTGAGCAACCTTCACACATGGCTTTCAAAACCAGCATTAAACCATGCTAAAATATGCTTTCAAAACAGAATTTAAAACATGCAAATCACATGCATTGCATCCAACAATCACAAGTGCTTTAAAAACCAATTCATAACACAACCAAGAGAGAAATTCTATTTACTTACTCTTGAGCTTAGCTAAGTTGTTTAGACTTAAACTAAGCTCCCAAAACCTTCAAACCTTTGTTTTAAAGCTGAAAACCCAACTTCACTCACCGATACACAAAACAAGGCTAGAAAACAAGCCTTCCAAGCATCCGAAACCTTCAACGCCACCTCTATTGCTCACGGATCATTCTCCCTTGTTTCAAGCACATAACAACATTGATTAAACCTCAATTTCTCATCAAATATACATCCATTTTACATTAAAAACACATCTCAAAACAGTACCCAACCATTTCATACGAATTTCATCACAAATTAACCAAATCTTGCATTTTAAAGCCAAGATCAAGAACACAATTGTAAATCGTTAATAAAACACAAATCAAGGATTGAGAACTTAGGAATTTCAGTAAAGAACTGAGAATTTAGAGGAGAAGGACGTTCATACCTCTAAACTTGAGTTTCTCCCTTTTTGGAACCACAATTCTTGAAAATCCAATAAGCAAATGCTAAGGTTTTGTTGTAGAATTGATTAGAGATCAAATGAGGATTGAAATCAAATCTTTACTTGTCAAAATCAGAGAGAATTTTGCTAGAGAAATGTGTTTGGGTTGAGAGAAAAGTTGAGAGAAAAGAAAATGGAAATTTAGAGAAAAGTTAGTTATAATGCCAAAATATCTTTTCCCTCCTTTTGTACTTAATTAAAAACCATTAATTAAACTGATTAATATTCAGAAAAATCTGGAGAAACTCTTTTGGGTAAATAGCTCCTTAAAGATTCAAAGTTTCAATCCTTTTTAAAACAGTCACCCAGTTTTCAAAAATTACATTTTGGTCACTAACCCAAAATGTCACTCTTCCAAACCTCATTTTGTAAAATTGATTTCACCTTTCTCTTATATATAATAAAAGAGGATTTTAAGACATTTTTCCATATTTTTAATGCATCCAGAACTAAGCTTTCCTTAAAACCACCTTTTATATTCGAACCGAAAATCCGACCGGTCCAGTTCAAACCCAAAACTTCTAAGCCCAAAATTGGGGTGTTACAACGTACCCGGATTACCCCCAACATGCCTCCTCCCGCACCGGTTATACTCTAGAGTACGAACAAAAGCATTTCAGCTTTGATAACCACGACCAGGGTTACCAGCACCTCGCCTTGGATCAGGTTGATACCACCATCAAACTTAGCCGACCTCTTTCCAGAACTAGAACCCCTGAATGAACAGCCAAACCCAAATTATGCTCGATGTCCTTAGCCCGAGGGACTAAGACCACAAAATTGGTGTAGTCCAAAGTCAACACGTATGTCTTGACATCCTTCACAAGCCCATATCGAAAACGATCGCATCTCTATTGTTCATCGGGAACTAGCTCAGGAGCATATTGGCTCAACCAAACAAATTGAACCTCATATTCGGAAACAATCATGTTTCCTTGTAGCAAAGACATAAATTTCGCTTCTTTTAATCAAGATAGCGAAAACCTAGATACTTACTATTGAAAGCATTTACAAAGAACTCCCAAGTAACATCGGCAGGTTTCATACCCGCAGTGATGGTCATGCACCACATATAAGAATCTCCATGAAGCAAAGTGACAACGCAACCCAACGTTTGCACATCATTGAAACTCATATGACCAAGAATCTTTCGAGTGCTCTCAAAAAGAGCCTCAGAACCATTAGGAGATAGACCTCAAAACTCAGTTTCCACCAAAACTGCGTAAACGCTCCAAAGGTAAACCACATGCATACCCGGTATCGCTGCCTGAAAAGCCCCAACTATAGCATGAATCAACGATGTCATATCAGCAGCAGCTTGCCCTTGCGCTGCTTGTGGTCCACCACCTCCAACACCAACTCCTGCTTCAGCTCTATCACCACCAAGAGGAGGAGGAGGCGGCGACAAATTCTCAACATTCTCATTAATCTCATTCTCGACCACATTACGCACATTAGCTCTAAGCTCTCTTCTCGGTCCCATTATCAAAACGGTTTTTCTAAAAGAATGCAACAATAAAAGCAATCAGGCTAGCCAAAGCAAGAATCCAAGGTACTCAAGTCAAATAATAATCAAAACATAGCATAATCAACCACCGTACATAGCATTCATCATTAAATCAACCAAACAACAATATCACGTCACCCTTACCTCCCAATTATTTTGAAACATGGCTTCAATACCACCAAATGTAAACCCCTCGACTCAGTCTAGGTGAAAGACTGAACCGAACATAACACACGGGGAATATTGAAGTAAACTGGGAAGTTTACATCAATAAACGACCCTAATTTTTTCATTTATATCTTGTCTAGATGCTCATTATGATCCTAAGTGATAAGCATCGCAGCGGAACGATTTGTAATACAAACAAACAACGATTTGGGACTCAATTGCATACAAACACAATGTGGGGACCATTTTGTAATTTTAACAAAATACAGGGACTTCTTCACTTCTTAAGTTACCAACCTTTAATTAATTATATTTCATGCATCTATGTCAAATCTCAGATTAAAACAATCATCTATGCTTATTTAATTGCATCCACAATATTTAGGGACTAAAACGTAAAGAAACAGAACTTTAGAAGATTCCATTAACTAACTTAACATATTTTCGTTTAGGTACAGGTTGCCCTGTATCGAAATAGCAGTATCGAAACAGGATCAAGTGGCTCGAAGCTCAGGCCCGTATCGAAACAGCCCAAGGGTGTTTTGAAACATGCATTTATAGTAGCAAATCGTATCGAAACAACCCTCCCCGTTTCGATGCCCTTAAGTCATTTCCGGCTAACTGTTTTGGTACAGGCTCGAGTATACCGAAACACATGGGCTTGTAATGACAGTTTTTGCTGGTTTTTCACACTTTAATCCATACAAAACCATTCAAGTTATGCAAGATATATAGAAACGCCTAAGTCATTTCGATGCTTCCAACATGCATACATCATATTTAAGCATCAAACCTCAATCATATATAAGCAGAATCAACATCATAACATGTCAGAATGTATCAATAGAATCTATAGGCATGCAACCTATGCAAGATAACCACTCAAGTGTCAAAATACAAATCAAGGCATCAACCAACAAGTAAAGGCCATTTTCAAGTCATTAAAGGCAAAACAAACTTGCCACAAAATAGGGAGTATCAAAACACATCTCTCAAAACAATAAGGAATCCTTCCATTGCCAACCATTATTACTAATAGGTAAAGGTAAAATCATACTTGAGCTTAATTCCAATCCTTAGAATCCTTCTTGGCTCTTTGCTGCCCAAATATGTTAATTCTCTGCATTGTTGGAAAAAGAAAGCGTAAGCACAAATGCTTAGTGAAGGATGCTCAAACAAACCAACAACAACAATGCATTTTAAAATGATTTCTCATTTAGAAATCTCTATCTCATCATGCTCTTTCTATCTCATGCTTGAAATCATTTTCAAATCTAAACCACACCATTTAAACCACATGTACCATCTATCTCACACATTCATCAAAATGCAAAGTCTTAAGGCGTTTTGGTGTTTTTGCGTAGAGCAGCGAGGTAGCTTTAATTCCTGGTGGTTTAAAAGCATTGAGATGCATTAATCCTCCGTTCTGTTGTGTTATAAACAAGGGAGAACGTATCAGAAATAACTGGTGAAGTTCCGGAGGCTCTGGAAGCTTGATTACGCTTTGGCAAAGCGAGTGTGACGTTGTCGGTGAGATGGAATTGGTTTTAAAAACCTTCGAAAGACTTGAAAGCAAGGTTTGGGGGTTTATGTTGAGTTTGAAACACTAACCTAAATCTAGAAGTAAGTTTGAGATGTTTTGCTCTCGTTTCTCAGTTTTTTATCCCATTAATTTTATGATCATGCTCATGTTTTGAAGATAAAATTATACCTATTATTTTCTGCATTTTTTGAGAAATGATATGATGATTTACTTGATCCCATTAGATAGATTTTTTTTATTTCAAAGAGATGAATGTATTGAGAAAATTCTATGCATTGTTTATGCTTTTGAAATGGGATGAGATATGGTATATGATTATGCATTGAAAAACAGTAGGTAATGATGTTTCAAAATGAGTATATTGGCATGAGATGAGATTAATGTTTCCGGATATAATTGGTCGACCAATAGGATATGAAGTGCACTATAATATATAAAATTCGTACGTGCTCTTCGGTTCGAGAAATGGGGAAGTGCCTTCCTGTTCCAAAGTGAGAGTGTGGTGATGATAGATTCCACCACCGTAGGTCTTGATGAATCCATCAAGCTTTGTTGCAATGAGAGATGCTGCCATGAGAGTCCGGTGATGTGAGATTCCACTGGGGTAGGACTTGACAATTTTGTCAATCTATCCGCATATCCGTATGTATGTCCTGCACACACACTTCCTTCGATCCTAGATTCATAACATAAGCTAAAAAAAGCCTCGCAACCCAATTCCATCAAACGACTCGCTTCTAGAGCCGAAACAACATTGGACAAGAATTTAAAACTCTCGCCCACAATTACCACTTTATAATCATCAACAAGTTTAAAGGTAACTCGCTTGGTCTCAAAATCAACCACAACTCTATGCTCGGTCAACCAATCCATTCCAAGGTGTTGCATTTGTGCAGTGACTATAAATGTTATGTAAATGGGCAAGTATACAAGTGAAATGAGTAATAAAGTGATGAACGAGTATCGTCTCCACAGGGATTGGAGGTGAACAGAGTTCAGTTTCCAAATTTCTATAGTAACCAAATTGTAATGTGAGTATGATGAGGCAGAATGAATGAAGGAAAAATTCTGCAGCAAAACAAGCAAACATAGAAGAGATAATCAAATGACAGAAAGGTCCTCTCTCAGATATGAAGCTCTCTACGGAATGGCTGGCTTACTCCTGAAGGAAAATAATCTGAAGTCTCTTAACACTGCTAACGAATCCTAGTTCTCTACACAATGCTTGGCGGGATTTACTTGGGCTGCTCCTAAACTATCTCTAGCAAGAAGGCTGGGAGACTAAAATGCTACAGTAATATCTATCGGCTTAACTCTAAACACTTAACTCTCCTAATCTTTATCCCTCTTAGCCGTATAAACCTATCACTTACCTCTAAGGCAGTTTGGAGTCCTTCCTCTTTGTGGTTACTCCATTGTTTATGAAGATCTAAGGCTAGTTCTTTCGATCACTCCCCCTAGCTAATGCTAAAGCAATGACCCTCTCTCGAAGGTTGTCACACACTACTTTAACTGTCACTATTAGCTAAGGCTTACTCTCTTAATCACTACCCCATATGTACCTAGGGAACGACCATCACTCGAAGGCATCATATGGAATGGCTTGTCTCTTGAAGCACTAACATCCCTAATCTCTTACAACCCTGGGTTGTTCCTAAAGAAATGCCAACTCCCGAAGGCGCTTAAAGTAGGGCCTATCTCTCAAAGCACTGACAACCCTAAGCTCTTACAACTTTAGGAAGTTAAGCACACCATAAACAAAGCATAGATCAAGAAAGAACAATAAACTTAAACATGAAATTAAGAAAATCAACAGAGTATTAACCAACAGAACTCAATCCATCTAAAACAGTTCATGGCTAGGCAATAATCAAATGTATCATTGTCATATAACCCTGCAGATAAATAAATGCTATAGCAAAAAGGAAAGATAAACTCCCAGTTCGCCGTTGGACTGTCATGACCGCCTTATGCTCACCACCTCGAAAGAGGACGGTGAGGCCACACCTCGAGCTTCCCGATGAAGGACAGCAAGTCTGGTCAACGATGAAGTGCTCCTCCCCTCTGTTGTGTTTCCTTTTGCACACTTTCTCTTTTTTTCCCTCACTTTTTCCTCATTTTCCTTTGAAGATATGAAGCCTTTATATAATGGGGGGTCTTCTAGGGTTTTGGTGCTTTGGTATGTCCTTGGGGATCCCAAAGAATATGCTCCGACAAGCTCTGTTCACTAGGGGACAAAAAGGAGAATCTGCAGATAGAGTGCTGTTGCTGCATAAAGCTGCCTGACAGTGTCAGGCGTCCTTTTCTACACCTCGCTTGTTTGTACTTTCGTGCGCCAGCTAGCCTTCTTTCTCCTTCTTTGCTATATCATTTTGTTCCTTGCTTATTCCTTCGCATTCTGCTCTGACATCCTGCACACAAACATCCAAAAACTACCTTTCATGCAGCACCAACTCCATCCGAGCAATAAATTGAAAAGCACCCATAATATACTAAAAATAAAGCCTACATGCAATTGCTTGTCCTCAAGCAATGAGTAAAAACAAACAAAAGGGATGTTATGGCAAAGATTTAGCAAGGAATTAATACTACAACAGTGTTTCAGCTTTCAGGAAAATATAGGCATTCAATATCAACAACATTTATTTGAGACTCGCAATAATTTCTCTTATGAGCAAGCTTCTAGTGAGTGTGTGCACAAGATTACTTTCGAGCTATGCATGATAAGCGAAGAAAAATTTTCAAGGAAGCTCAATAATAATGCCTTACCAATGAAATTTTCAAGTATTACAGACTCCTACAAAAATAAAAGAGATATTGTTTCGAAGGGTGTCAGCTCATCACACCTACCATCCTTAACTCTAGATGAGCAGGGAGCACACCTCTCACCCCGAGCTAGTAGGTAGAGTCATCCCGTGACAACTTTCATTCACTCATGTGCTTTTCATTGCCACTTATTTATTTCGTTTCTTTTTCTATCTCTTTTTTTGAACAGTATGGCCTGAAGACTGCAAAGCGAAGTGTCCTTCTACGGTTATGCTATAGCATTTATTCGATGTTAAGTTTTTAGGCACATAGGAGTCTTTTTTCTTTTAAGCTCATTTTTCATTCTTTCATGCAAGGCAATACTAAAGTCCTTCCTCAAAAGTTTTTCTAAACCTACCAAGCAGAGAAAGAAAGCAATCTGTGTCTAAAATTATTTTCTATAGCAAACTCTTTCCTAAGATAGTTCTCTAAGTCTCATGCAGTTGTAAAATTTAAGTTCGGGCCTATTGAATTTCAAATAATCATCATTAAGCATCATTAATACATTTGCATATTTCTTCCTAGCTAAACAGAATGCCATAGCAAAACTTTTGTATAATCTTACGATGCAAATGCTATGGTTCTAAACTAAGCGAATGCAAAACACCCCCAAACTTGGAGATGCATCGTCCACGATGCATGAGAAAAAATGTTATGGAAAATGCTAATGCAAAAATAAACTAAAAAGAACGAAAACTAAAAAATTTTTACCTCATGGGTGCTGAGGTCAATTGTCACTTGTGTCGTCTGTGGAGTGGTCGTTGTGCGCCATTGGAACTGTTGAGGTTGCAATGTCGTCAGATTGAGCAGGGGTTGGATCGGTTGGTTTGACGGTGCGCCCTACTGTGCGTTTATAACGTTTTAGCTTGTATGTCGTAGCATCCTCAGATGGTGGCACAACTGGGTTGGGTTCAGTGGTGGTGGTTGCCTAAGGCATAGGCTGATAATCGTCACTCAAAGTGGTGACTGGCTCCCTTTGCGATTCAGGTGGCTGTGATGGTGCTGTAGTAGGCTTCTTGTTGCTTATTGTTCTCTTCTTAGTGTGTGTGGAAGCAGGGTTGATTTGCTGTGACTTTTGGGCAGGGGTCTGTTCTTCTTGGGTTGAGGATGGGTTGGTTTTCTTGGGAAACAGCTAGCAACTGACTCTCTTTAATGAGGATAGAGGTTTGAGGGTGATGGGAGCCGTCTTTTGTCAGGAAAGAGAAAGGGGTCTCTTAATTGCGCAAGGAAAAAGTAGGAGAGAGAACTAGGTTATATGTGGCTAGGGATTAATCTTCAAATATTCTCTCTATTAATTCCCCCTTTTTATAATGCCCTTTTTATTTCCCTCATTATCCTATGTCGCTCCAATTCCCAAGTCAAGACAAATTGTGTTCCCTACAAACTCTGATCTCCTTTATCAACCAATAACATAAACCCTTTTTTGATGTACCACATGCACGATTTATCAACACTACAAAGGACATGTACTATAATAAGGATTTTGTAGGATAATAAATTAAAAGAAAAGACAAACAAAAGATAAAAACAAGGCTAAAGACGCACAAAAACAAACTAACTACTGTTTATTTAAAATGCTAAAGCAAAAAGAAAAAAGTTAGGAGGCATACTATCAAGGGTGAGGAAGGCTGAGGTGAGACGTAGCTAGCCCCACTTCGTTTGAGTGATTTTCAGCATATGGTTTTTTTCTTTTTGGTGGGAGTTTTTTCCAAATGTAGTAGCATTCCTTTGATATAGCAATTGTCTCGTGCTTCTCTACCTTCCTTTTCTTTGTAGTGATATCCTTGAGGAACTTAGCGTATGTGGGCATCTGATCAATGGCCTCCAAGAGTGGCATATTGATATGCAACTAATCAAGGATATCTACAAACTTTTCAAATTGGAGATCTTCTTTCTTCTTTTTGAGTCTTTGAAGGAATGTTGGAGGTGGCTTAGCTAAATATGATGTAGCTCATGGGGCTGTGTCTTTTGCTGTAACAAAAACTGGCCCTTCCTCGATTGGTCTTTTGGCCTTGCCATCCTTATTTATTCTTTCTACTTGTTGTGGTTCTTGAAGATATTTTTGTAGTGGTAGTAAGATGGGTTGGACTTCGTCCTTCTCTCCACCCCCAAACTTATCACCTTTGTTAATCTCCGTGCCATTCCTTAGTGTGAGTGCACTACATTGTTCCTTGCCATGGTTCTTAGTGGCTTCAGTGTCACTAGGCGATGTTCTTTGTGGTCGCACGTACAAGGCTTGAGCAATCTGGCCCACTTGAGTTTCTAATGCTCGTAAGGATGCACTATGACTTTGTAGAAGGGCTCCCTGATTTTTGATGTGTGATGCCTGATCCTGTAGCATAACTTTAGTGGTTCCAATGAAATCCTTTGTCATAGCCATGAACTCCTTAAAAGTAAACTCCAATGAACTGCTTGACAAAGATGTTGCTCCCTTTTGATTTTGCCATGGCTTAATCTGGCGGAAATGGTGTACCTCTTGCAGATTTTGCTGTAACATTTGATTGGCCAAAATGTTGCGGTACACATGATTATCCCAACTCAAGTTTGGGTGTTGACACCATCCTAGGCTGTTGTTGCTATGGTAATAGTTCCTCACGTAGTTGATAGATTATGGATTATTAGGGCAATCATTAAGGTGGCGATTGCCATCGCATCTTAGGCATGACATTACTACCTTAACTTCCTTCACCTCGTTGGAACGCTGGAGATTCTTGAGCAAATTTGTGATGTTGGCCAACTGGTTCAATATTGAGTTCTCAACTTCACTCTCCTTGGCAGCTTGTCTTCTCCTCCCCGTTCCAAGCCTTGTTGTTGGGAACTGATAATCGTGGTTGGCTGCCTTGTCAAGGAAATCAAATGCTTCTTCTGGTGACTTGTCCAACAGTGTACCATTTGCTGCAGCATCTATCAACATCCTCGTGGGTGCATTGACACCATTATAGAACATAACCACCTGGGTCCACTCATGATACCCCTGGTTAGAGCATTTCCTCAACAATCCTTTAAATCGGTCCCAACATTCATACATAGATTCGTCATCAGACTGACGAAAGGAAGCGATATCATTCCTCAACTGGGTGTTCATCACTGGCGGACTATGCCATAGCAAAAAGTTCTTGCATAAATCGGTCCAACTTTGAATTGATCCAGCTGGCACCCTATTTAGCCATGTTCTGGCATGATCTCTTAACAAATACGGAAACAACTTTAATTTCAACACATCCTCGTGCACCCCTTGCTGCTTGAAAGAATCACAAACACCCAAGAAAGCACGGATATGATGTCTAGCATCTTCATGAGGCGAGCCACCATACTGTCCAATGTTTCTCAACATGTTGGACATGACGGGTTTAAGTTTGAATTGGGCTGCCTGAATTTCTGTAGCTAATATTCCGGGATGAAGATCATCCAAACTAGGAGTTAAGTGATCCCTAATGGTTCGTGGACGAACCTTCGCTCCATGGCCATTTGTCATAGCATCTGCGTTAACATGTGTCGGTTCCATGACTCTAACTACTGCTTTCTCGCGTCTTCTCAAACGAAATAAACGATCAGCTTCTGGAGCAATGGTCTGAATAGGTCCTCTTGTTCTTCTTCTTCTGGTCATAAACCAGAAAAATACCTGGAAAGAAAAATGAAACAACCAAAAACAAAACTAGTGAATATTTACAATGTGAAAATAGAAAGATAAATGAAAATAAAAACTATGGACAACCAATTGCCAATCCCCGGCAACGGCGCCAAAAACTTGTTGCGTTCGTGCAGTGACTATAAATGATACGCAAATGGTGCAAGTATACACGTCGAACGAATAATAAAGTGATGAGTGAGTATCGTCTCCACAGGGATTGGAGGTGAACACAGTTTTGTTTCCAATTTGCTATAGTAACCAAATTGTAATGTGAGTATGCTGAGGCAGAATGAATGAAGGAAAAATGCTGTATCAAAACAAGCAAACAAAGAAGAGATAATCAAATGACAGAAAGGTCCTCTCTCGGATACGAAGCTCTCGATAGAATGGTTGGCTAGCTCCTGAAGGAAAATCATCTGATGTCTCTTAACACTGCTAACGAATCCTAGTTCTCTACACTATGCTAGGCGGGATTTACTTAGGCTGCTCCTAAACTATCTCTAGCAAGAATGCTGGGAGACTAAAATGCTACAGCAATACCTCTCGGCTTAACTCTAAACACTTAAATCTCCTAATCTTTATCCCTCTTAGTCGTTTAAACTTATCACTTATCTCTAAGGCAGATTGGAGTCCTTCCTCTAGGTGGTTACTCCATTGTTTATGAAGATCTAAGGCTAGTTCTTTCGATCACTCCCCCTAGCTAATGCTAAAGCAATGACCCTCTCTCGAAGGTTGTCACACACTACTCTAATTGTCACTATTAGCTAAGGCCTACTCTCTTAATCACTACCCCCATCTATACCTAGGGAACGACCATCACTCGAAGGCATCATAAGGAATGGCCTGTCTCTCGAAGCACTAACATCCCTAATGTCTTACAACCCTGGGCTGTTCCTAAAGAAATGCCAACTCTCGAAGGCGCTTATGGTAGGGTCTATCTCTCAAAGCACTGGCAACCCTAAGCTCTTGCAACTTTAGGAAGTTAAGCACACCATAAACAAAGCATAGATCAAGAAAGAACAGTAAACTTTAACATGAAATTAAGAAAATCAACAGAGTATTAACCAACAGAACCCAAGCCATCTAAAACAGTTCATGGCTGAGAATAATCAAACGTATCATTGTCTTATAACCCTCCATATAAATAAATGCTATAGCAAAAAGGAAAGATAAACTCCCAGTTCGCTGGTGGACTTCCATGACCGACTTATGCTCGCCGCCTCGGAAGAGGACGGTGAGGCCACACCTCGAGCTTCCCGATGAAGGACACCAAGTCTGGTCAACGATGAAGTGCTCCTCCCCTCTGTTGTGCTTCCTTTTGCACACTTTCTCTTTTTTTCCTCACTTTTTGCCTCCTTTTCCTTTGAAGAGATGAAGCCTTTATATAGTGGGGGGTCTTCTAGGGTTTTGGTGCTTTGGTATCTCCTTGGGGATCCTAAAGAATATGCTCCGACAAGCTTTGCCCACCAGGGGACAAAAAGGACAGTCTGCAGATGGACTGTTGTTGCTACATAAAGCTGCCTGACAGTGTCAGGCGTCCTTTTCTGCACCTCGCGTGCTTGTACTTTCGTGCGCCAACTAGCCTTATTTTCTCCTTCTTTGCTATAGCATTTTGTTCCTTGCTTCTTCCTTCGCATTCTTCTCTGTCATCCTGCACACGAACAACCAAAAACTACCTTTCACGCAGCACCAACTCCATTCGAGCAATAAATTGAAAAGCACCCATAATACACTAAAAATGCAGCCTACATGCAATGTAATGCACCTGAAAACAAGCAATTGATATAGAAAAGAGGCATAAATACATAGGTAATAGCATAGCTATCACAAGGATTACATCAAAACCATAGAAAGAAAATTCCATTAAATCAACCGTAAACATATGAACTTGAACATATAAAAGACATCTCCTAAATAACCTTTTTGTAACAATCGTTTCACCAAAAGAAATAATTACATGAATTCCCACATCTAACACCTCAACAGAGATATCAAGCAAAGTGTATGCTCACTCAAGATATAAGAATGGGTAGAACCAGAATCAATCAAAGATAACAAGGACAAAGATTGCAAAGTGAATGTACCTGCGATAACATCGGTATCATTGCATCCCTGGCGATGTTTGTACACCCTCGCAGGACCACCACCCTCAGGTTGAACTGCCATTACATGTGCTATAGCCCTCTAACCATCCTCCATATGCTGGAAATTACCACGACCGCGCCCATGGCCTCACTGTGGTGCAACAACAGGTACTCTAACCTGATCACCTCCAACCAGCAGCGGACAATCACGTCTCAAATGATCAGCTGATCCACAACTCTAACAAGTGTTAGCCGCCAAAGCCTCAAGAGCCTGCACTTCTCGAGCCAAACGATGAGAGTCTCGCCTCAAATGCTCATGTGGTCCACAATCTCAACAAGCATTTTGCTCAGACCTCACCTTATTACCATGAACTGGCGCACCACGCCCAACAACACCTCGACTCTACTCAGGCCGATACCTACGATCACGATGTCTCTTAAATTGTCTGCAACCAGAGCCATAATCTGCATCTCTCTTACCAGAGCTAGAACCACCAACGCGAGAAGACAAGCCCAAACTCTACTTAATATCCTTTGCTCGTGTCACCAACACATCAAAATATGTATAATTAGAGGCCAACATGAAAGTCTTCACTTCATGTACCAGACCATAACGGAAACGGTCACAACGATGCCTATCACTCAGCACCAACTCAGGGGCATACTGGCACAAACGAAAAAATTGAACCTCATACTCAGCTACAGTCATCCTACCATGAACCAAAGATATGAATTCATGTTTCTTATCATCCAAGTATCTAACTTCTAGATACTTCTTCTTAAAAGCAGCTTGAAAGAACTCCCAGTTCACTTCATTAGGCTCTAAAGCCGCAATTATAGTCTTCCACTAACCGTAAGCATCTCCTTGCAACAGTGAAACAACACATCCTAGCTTACGTGCATCATTGCACCCCATTTGTTCCAAAATTCGAATCGTACTGGCCATCCAAGCCTTGGATGCCTCGGTCGACAAACCACGATACTCAACACCGCCCAAACTACGCAAATGCTCTAACGGCAACCCCATTTGCCCAGCAGATAATGCTTCCACCTGCACTCCAGCAACAATAGCCTGGAATGCTCCAGTCATCGCCTGAACTAAAAGGGTCAAATCAACCAACATAGGCCCAGCTTGCTCATATTCGTGCTCTGTCCCCCAGGTGGAGGCGATGGAGGAGGTAGATTTCCCCTATGAGGTATCTCGTTCTCCTGATTTCCATGTCCTACAGCAGCAGCAATCGTACTCGATCACAACTCTCTCCTCGGTCTCATTGTTCTATTATAATTAAGGCTTGATAATAAAACAAAACAAAATAATTAGGCTAGCTTCAAACAAGGATCCAAGACTTCCAACTCAATTTAAAACACTTCAACTATAGTAATAAGGCAATGTGTATCCTAATTTCACCCAAGCATAGCATAAGGCAAACAACATACATATCACAAGCACCGTGCATGACAATCAACAAGATTCAACTCACAACAACATGTATATAGTAGTTAACGCATACATCACAACCATCATGCATGGCATCAACAATATTCATTCCTCATCAACATGAATATAAACAATCACCGTGTAAAGCAAACATCAACGTAAATTTTGCAATCACATCATATCAACTTACCAATATCCCACTCTTTCGTAACCTAACTCTGATACCACCAAATGTACCCACTCGACCCGGCCTAGACGCTCGACCAAGCCGAACGGGTCACACATGGAATATCGAAGTAAACTGAGAAGTTTACCTCAATAAATGACCCTATTCTTTTTTTCTTTTTATCTTGTCTAGATGCACATTTTTACTCTAAGTGTTTAGACTCACAACGGAAGAAACGTCAACTCAAACGGACATCGATTTAGCATTCAATTGATTACAAACATGTGATAAGGACCAATATGTAATTTTAGCAAATTACAGGGGCTTCTCAAAATTTTAAGTTACCATCCTTTAATTAGCCACATTTCATGCCTCTGTATCAAAACTAAACTCAATTCGATCATTCAAACATGTTTAATTGCTTCCGTAATATTCAAGGACTGAAACATAAAGAAGGAGAACTTCAAAAGAATCTAATTAACTAACTTAACAACTTAGTGTATCGATACACTTAGACCTATATCGATACACCCTATATCGGAACAGGTCTGAGTGTCTTGGAAAACGAGCCCGTACCGATACAATCTCAAAAGCGTATCGGTATACAAAATTCCAATAACCAAAATACTAGAGCCTGTTTCGATACACCCCTCCCTGTTCCGAAACCTAATGCCCATTTCAGGCTCGCCGTATTGACACAGTCTTAGGCATATCGATACACATGGGCCTGTAATGTCACATTTTGCTAGTTTTTTACACTTTAATGCAACCCAAACCACTCAAACATGCTTCCAACATATATATAACATATCCAAACATCAAACCTCATTCATTCTTGGCATATTCAACATCATATCATGGCAATTTGCATCAAAGGTAAACTATAGCCATGCAACCTACTAAACAAGCCAAGCAAGATACAAAAATGCATAACAAAGCACAAACTAATAACCAAAGGCCATTTACAAGTCTAAAACAACAATGAACACTTGCTCCAATAGGGAGTTTACACAAATCTCCCCAAAACACAAAGGATCCCCCATTGCCCTTATTACTTATAGTCTAAACCGAAACATACATTCTCAAATGAAGTCTCTTGTGATCCCTTGCTCCACGCTGGCTCCACAACCTCAATTCTCTACATTTGATGGACAAAATAGAGAGTAAGCACACAAGGCTTAGTGAGGAGTGCTCAAAAGCAAAACACCATCAATGCGTTAAAACCATTTTCCAAGTCCACATTGAAATCTCATTTCCATTAACTTAAACCATTATTTGAAAACCGTCATGCCTTAAAAACCATGTACTTTCCTTAATAAAAAATCAGCATAATAATCCTTATGCAACATGTATCAAGAATCAACAACAAATCCCATTGCTAACACTCAATTTAAGCCTTCCCATGCATAACTACCACATGCAAAGCTTAAAGAGTAAAACATGTATAAATCACAATATTCAACATAAACTATCTCATGACACATCATCAATTATATTGGCTTACAAGTGATCATCAGGCAAGTCCATTTCTCAAAACAACATATCGGATACACGGATTCACAAGTGTTGTCCCAACATTTCATACATTCTCACCAGCATCTCAAGGTTCACACACGGGAGCTACCCTCCATCGTTGTGACACCCGTGGTGGAGTTTTCGGTACACTGTATAAACCCTTCAACACCACTTATCGATAGATGTATAACCCCACTAGCGAGAGACGGGACACCACACACATATACCTCAATCGTTAGGGTACTTGGATGGAGTATTCGGTACACCGTATAAACCCCTCAACATTTATAAACCATTTTCATAACATCACTTGCCAATATAAATCACATTCCACCATATACCTCACTATTTTCAAAGCATCATCGTTAAATAATTTTCCAAAGCATTAAACCATGCTTTAAATTACAAGTATAAAAAGTATACTTACAATAATCACTTACCATGTGCATCCTTCATCAACACATCATTAAGAACAACAAACCATATGCTTTAAACATGCTTTAATAATATGTAACATGCATTCAAAACCAAGTGCATAAAACCATTTCGTAATAGCACAACCGAGAGAGAAATTCCTTATACTTACTTCCGAACTTAGACAAACGTTTCAAGCTTACATCTAAGTTCCCAAAACCACCTTTAAAGCATTTCAAAGCTGAAATCCACGTTCTCACTCACCGACACGCAAAACCTTGATTAGCTGACGCGAAACTAAGCGTTCAAAGCTCCCGAAACCTCACCGGTTGCTTCTGAAACATTCTCCCAAGTTCTAACTACATAAGAACAGAGGATTAATGCATCTCAATGCATTAAAACTGCATCAAGCAATCCTGCCACGTTGCTCTGCCCAAAACCACTGAAACGTCCATCTGAAACAACCGAAAACACCATCGATTACTCTACAAACTCAACCCAGCCAAAACCTAACACTTCCATCCATTTATAAACATTGATTAACATCCAAAATAATCCTATTATCAACCTTATACCTCCAACATTCACAAAAACACATTAACACCACAAAAACCCAATTATAACAACCTAATCAACTAGAGATAAATATAGTTTCATGATTGCCATGCTTAAACCTCAATCTCAACATTAATAAACTTCCAAAACATGATTAAAATCAATCATAAATAAGCCAAAACAGACTCATTACGAAAATTACACAAAAGCATCATTTAAAGCTTGATTTAGCCTTTTTCATTAAGAATCCATTGAAACAAGTTGAGGAAACTCCATGGAAATAATTTGGAAATCAAATTAAAATGAAAAGGAAAAGATCTCTAGAAGTTTTTAAAGAAAATGTGTGGTTGGAAGATGAGAAAAGAGAGAAATTGAAGTTACGTAAAAAATGAGTTTGTAAAGCTTAATTCCCTTTTTTTATCAAAACCCTTTTTAATCTTTTTCATAAACACATTTAAAATATGTCACATTAAAGGAATAGCTGATTAAAATTACTTTAGCTCCCTAAATATTCTAAGTTTTGGCTCTTTCACAAAATTGTCATTGAAAACAGTTTTCCATTTTTACGATTTAGTCACCAAACCGAAATGTCCACCTTCCAAATGTCATTTTCAAAAATTGACCTCACCAAACCCTTATATACATTTAAAAAGGATTTTAGAAATTATTCTCATATTTTTATCACTTTATGAACTAGTTTTCCCTGAACTAACCTGAATCTTTAATATCGGTCCAACGAACTATAAACCCATCATACGAACTCCTAGGCCCTAAACCGGGGCGTTACATGCATCCACACATTTATACGATTATATAATTCAACCATCCATCGTTCAAAGATATGCATATGCTTAGCTATTGCAGTTCAAGCTAGTCTACATTTGGTGTATTTGAATTTCCTAAGGTGTTTGTAGCAACGAGTATATCTTTATAAATTTTATGTTATTCTCTCTAAAAATTTTGAGCTGTTAGCAGATTTTCCTATGGCATATGCTAACTTTTTGGGGGAGTATGCCAACGCTTTAGGATTTTTAGGTAATAGGGATTTTCATAGCTAGAGACTTTATGAGAAAAGCACTTGCGGAAAAAGTGTTAGGAAGAGTTCAGGTAGAGCCCACACCCTTATCCGCTTGATCATTACAGAGCTAGAATATCTCATTTATAACCTACACACAGTAGCCGTTGAGTGGAGGTGGTTACCCTTTATGATATAAATTACAATTACATTTGGGATATCTACCCCAAAGACATCTATGTAGCAAACCTGTAAGGACACAAATTATGGGTTAATATTTTGGGCCTTGGATCCGAGTTTAATAGGGAGAAATTAATGGTTGAAGCTCGATTTAAGGAAATTAAGGACTTTTATGGATAAGGTGTAATTCTCCCAATTTCACCCTAAAGCCAACTATTTGAAAGAGAGGGGTACGGGAGAGAAGGGAAAAATCATATTTTTTTCCTCACTCTCCTCATTTTCCCTTTATCTTTTCCCTCTTTTTCTCTCATCCTCCATCAAGTTTTATGTCCGATCTAACGCCAACAGAGAGTCTATGTTTGTCACTTCCTACTAAATTTTGTTCACCTCGCTGAGATGAGTCGGTCGTTGGTTGTGGTGTCGTCGTTGGAGCCTCTATTGGAGTGGGTGTGAGAGAGGAAGTTTTGGGTTGTTGATTAGGGGTAGTTTGAGTGGTGAAACACAAAACTGAGGCTGCCATTTTGTTCACCGGCGTCGAGACAATAGGTCTAGGCCTTCGTCACTGCCGTACGGCCACCGGAGAACGCCGCACGCGTCTCTTCATGTGCGTGGGCATGCGACGTCGGCCATGTCATCTTGATAATTGTGCTAGGCTGTTGGCGTTTGAGCCGGCTTACCGAGCTGCAGGCCCAACGAACCGGCCTGCTTCTGGACCAAGCCAGCCTGCCGTCGCCGTTAACCGACGTTGAGTTTTTTCGAGGAACCCTACCCGGGGAATTCTCGTTGTTCTGAGTCCATTGGCGTAGTCTTTTCACCAAATTCGAACCTATTATGTTGTTTTTACGCGTCTATCCCCTAAAGTTATCCAATGATGCAGAATTGGTTATATAGTCGTATTTATTTTATCTGACGGCTTTGTAAACTCGAATATTAAAATTAAACAGATGATTGAAAGAGTTTGGATGGGGATTTATCGCTTTGGCTTAAGGTTAGTACACCTCGAACTCCTATTGTTTCAGGAGCATCATAAATGTGATTGCTTTGTGCTTTAGTGACTGCAAAATAAGTAGATGGTAAATAAAGCATGTTGAGAGACTGGTATCAGGAGACTTGATATATGTGTGAGGCATGATGATGTTGCGAATATGATGAGAATCATGGAGACTTTGGAGACCATGTAGGGTCGTTTGAGGTGCTCGTATAATTACTTGATAATTTTTTTATTTATTGATAATCGTGATGGTATGTTTGTTTGAATAGATTGACGTTATTTGAGGAGAATTGTAACCCCCTTAACCCGGCCTAGACGGTTGACCCAAATTAAGAAGATTACACGGGGAAAACCAAAGTCAACCCGAAAGTCAACCTTGATTAATGACCCTTTTTTTTCCTTTTAATCTTGTCTAGATGCTCATTAACCCTAGATGTGATCACACAAACATCATACTCAAAGATCACAACCATCAGAGATCAATCAAGGACCCAATTGCACAAAACACAACTTTAGGGACCAAAATGCAAACATTTTGAAACACATAACTGCCAATGTCAGCCCCCAACGGTCACCCGTTCCGAAACAGGCTTAGCCCGTTCCGAAACGCGGGGCCGTTTCGCAACGCGTACCGAAACGGGGGTCTGGCAGTAGCCTTTCCGTTTCGGAACGGTCCCTCCCGTTTCGGACGCCTGGGCTTGTTTAAGGCACCCGTTCCGAAACGGTATTGGCTGTTCCGAAACACCCTGCACAGCAAGCCTCAAAATGCATTCTTAAACATGCAATTAAACATCCAATCATGCTCCAAAAGCCACCAAACTTTGCCAACATGCAATTCAACATAAAAGAGGCATACTTGCATCAACAATTCAACAACATGTCAACATACACGAAAAACCCCAATTTCAAGGTTAAGCTTCCAACACAAGCAACCATTTAAACAACATACTTCCAATTCAAACTCATAAGCCAAACCATGTTCCAACAACGTCAACAACACAAAACCATACTTGTTCGAACATAAACAAACACATACATCAACCCAAGAGATTCTACCCCATTGCCTTTATTAACTATAGCTATTAACCGAGACATACATCTCAAGTGGAGTCCTTTTTGAATCCCTTGCTCCTCGCTGTCCGAACTTCAAGAATCTGCATTGATGGACAAAAAGGAGGGTAAGCACATAATGCTTAGTGAGGAATGCTCAAAACCAAAACACCATCAATGCTGCGAGCCATAAATCACTTTTAAAACAAACTCGATTTGTTTACCAAAGCCATGTTTGAAAACCCCTTTTCAACAACAAGCTCAAACCATGCATTGCACATACATGAAAACCAACCCTTAGCTTAGCATGCTAAGAAAACCTTTTCAAAGCACAACTTACAAAATCATCCATTTAGCCAAACCATGCATAAACACCATATGCAAGCTAAAACAAAATCTTGGAAAACACTCCCATTTCACAACATACCTTTCTTAAACTTGAAAGCCAATTCAAGCAAGAATCTTTTAAAACCATTTCACAAACCAACCAACACATGCATTAAACCAAAGGCAACATATATGAACCACAACATCATCATCACATGCCTTTAAAAACAAGTCTTAACAAGACTCCAATGCACTAAAGATATTTCATGCTCACATGCATCATTTTCCAAATGATAATCAACACTTGTTCAACTTAACAAGTAACCATGCATTCACAAGCATTATACACTTTCCATGCAACCATGCATCTTTTCAAGCATCTCATGCTTCACATGCAATTATGCATCAATTCAAGCATCCCATGCTTCATCACAATCAAGAACATCATATTGGCCTTCAAGTGATCAACCACATTCACTTTTCAACTCAACACCCAATCGGATACGCGGATTCCGAGCGTTGTCCCTACGCTCCATACACCCTACCAATCCAAGGTCTCCCAAATGGACTTTTAAACACCATTTGACCTCAACATCCTAAGGTTCCCATGTATGGACTTTTAAACACCATACAACCTTAGCTTTCCCGAGGTTCCCATGTATGGACTTTCAAACACCATACAACCTCAACTTTCCCGAGGTTCCCATGTATGGACTTTCAAACACCATACAACCTCAACTTTTCCCCAAGGTTCCCATGTATGGACTTTCAAACACCATACAACCTTGACATGCACAAGGTTCCCATGTATGGACTTTCAAACACCATACAACCTTTGCATTCACCGATTGGTAGTTGTATAACATCACTAACGAGATCCGGGACATCCCACACAAGATCCACACATGGACTTAACACCGCCATTGTGATCTCAACAAGCATAAGGTTCTCACATATGGACTTTAAAACGCCATATAACCTTTGCTCAACCAAGGTCCTCGAATGGGCAACACCTCCATTATGACCTCAACCATCTCGTTAGGATACTTGAAGGGAGTTTACCGGTCCACTCTTGACCACTCCACCTCCAAGGCGACTTAATTCACGGTGCACCCAATCCTATAGCCGGCTAACTATATCCGATCAAAGAACCAAGAACCACTTACATCACTTGCCAATATAACCACCTTACCACATTAGTCCAATGTTTCACATGCATAACCAATATGCAAAACCATTACCACATTAATCAAATGATTCACATGCATAACCAATATGCAAAAACCATCATTTACCAACATTAATTCACTGTTTTAAAGAATTAGACAAAGCCATTGAACAACATGCAACACCATGCATCAAAACCACATTTCCAATGTATAAAACCAAGGATCTCTTACCTTGAGCATCCTCCACATATGGCTTTCAAAACCAGCATTGAACCATGCTAAAATATGCTTTCAAAACAGATTTAAACCATGCAAAACATATGCATTTCAATCATCAACCACAATTGCTTAAAAGCCAATTCCACAATTATAATTCAAGAGCGAAAAACCATTCACTTACTCTTGAGCTTAGCAAAGTTGTTTAGACTTACACTAAGCTCCCAAAAACCTTCAAACCTTGGTTAAAAGCTGAAAACCCAACTTCACTCACCGATACACAAAACAAGGCTAGCCACCAAGCCTTCCAAGCATCCGAAACCTTCCGCAACACCTCAAAAGCTCACGGATCAAACTCCCCTGTTTCAAGCACACAAAAACAGCACATTAATGCATCATTATGCATTAAGAACAGCAGCCACACAACCAAACTCGTTGCTCATCACACAACCAACAATTCGGCTACCAAACACAACCGAAATCACCTCCAAACATTTCCAAAACTTAACCCAGCCAAGATCCATCACTTCTAACCATTTTTAAACATCAATCAACATCCAAAATGATCACAAACACGTCCTTATACTTCCAGGTACAACAGATCACCAAAAACACTCCAAAAACAACAAAAAACTCAAGCCAAACTTAGGAAATTCAACCTATCCGGGATTGCATTAATTAAACCTCAACTTCTAATCAATTTAGCATTCATTTAACATCATTTTGACACTTCAAAACACTGCCCAAACAGATCACACGAAAATTTCACCAAAATCGCCAAATCTTGCATTTTAAGCCAAAATCAAGATTTCAATTGAAAAGCCTTTAACAAAACACAAATCAAGGATTGAGAACTTGGGAATTTCAATAAAGAACTTGAAGTTCAGAGGAGAAGGACGTTCTTACCTCCAAACTTGAGTTTCTCCTTTTTAGAGCCAAAAAGCTTGATGAAACAACTTGCAAATTGAGAGGTTTTGATGATGAGATGATTAGGAATCAAATGAGAGTTGAAATGAGTGATTTGAGTGACAAAATCAGAGAGAAAAGATCTGGAGAGAATGTGTTTGGTTTGAGAGAAAAGATGAGAGAAAATGGTTGAGAGAAAAGTTAGTTAGAATTAGGAAAATATCTTCCCTCCACTTTTCTTTAGTTTAAAAACATTTAATTAATCATTTAATATATTTAGAAAATCTGGAGAAACTCCCATTGGGTAAATAGCTCCTTAAAGATTCAAAGTTTCAATCCTTTTTAAAACAGTCACGCAGTTTTCAAAAATTACATTTTGGTCACTAACCCAAAATGTCACCCTTCCAAACCTCATTTTCCAAAATTGATTTCACAGTTCACTTTTATATATTAAAAGATGATTTTAGAACATTTTTCCATATTTTTAATGCAACCCGAACTAGGCTTTCCTAAATTCACTCTTATATATTCGATCAGCACTTTGACCGAACCGGTCAACGCCCAAAACTTCTGAGCCCAAAACCGGGGCGTTACAACTCTCCCCCCTTAGGAAATTTCGTCCTCGAAATTTAACCGGCGAAAAGAGAACAACAACTTCTCAAAACACACACAAGGCAACATAAAAACCGCAACCAACACTGAACACTTTCCACACAAAACTCCACCGAACCCAACACCACCACATGTTGTTCACAAACCCATAACACTCAAAGATAGCCACAACTTAACCTTCCACATAACCGGACTGTACACAGCCCCAATATCAACCTGAAGAACTTCAGCTCTTACAGCACACATCACTGCAACACACAACTCCCAAGACCTGTTTACACAGAGACAACAACCAATCCAATTCAGCCACTATTCAACCTTCTCTGCTTCTAAAACTCTTGCAAACTCCCAAACCTCTTCCAAGAATTTCCCAACAAGCAAAAATCCTTAAACATCAACTGCTTACCCAAACTCCTCAACGAATGCTGATAAACCCTCACAACTGTTGCTAACATTACCAAAACGACTCTCCAGGTCTACTCACCCACAAACCAAAATTACATCACAACCCCAACTCGACTCCGCCAGCTGTTCCACACACCACCAACTGACTTCAGACGGAACTTCCTTAACCACAACCAGCCAACCACCTTTCACAAGAATCCTTTCAAACAACACTGACCCTCGACCTTTCATTGCTTAACCACCACAAGCTTGACCGCAACACTTGCCTTGCCAGAACATTGCCCAACCTAAACATACATATCAACTCCTCAACTCCTCAAAGGTTGCTAAGAACCAGCACTTGCAAACACAACCCTTCCACAACAACTTAAATGCTAAGCTACCTCAGCACCTGAAAACACAACCGCTAACCTGCAACAACACTTAACACAAAGGAACTACCGCTCCCACTTAGCTATTCAAACCACTTGACCGATCCTACTTCAACCGGTACTCCTCACCACCAAACCACTAAACTCCTTAAACAACAAACACTATCCTTCCACCAACATGCTATGCCACCCTCGCCATTACAAGCAACTAGCTTAATATTACTTCTAACCCTCACTCAGCACCAAAACAACCTCTAAGAACCCATCATCCAACCTAACCCAACCACCACACTAACAGATTCGATTAATTATTAGCGAGTGTGAACATCATATGCATGATCACCAACATGCCCTATCAATGCCTGATGTACATGTATGCAAAACCTCTAATGTCATGCCACATGTATGCATGGACCAACATATATAATATAGCATATAACAATGATTTTATCTGTGCATGAATTTCAGTTCACACCCTCCAATAACATCCTCAGAATCCGTCTAAGAACAACCTCCTACCTCACTTCTAACTTATCTAACTCCATCATACCAACAATTATTAACCACAAGATTCTCACCTAAGCCTTCTTCACACGAAAGATGTTTCCAAACTACAACCATTACCCCAACATGCTAGCAACAAGACTAAACTTATCACGCAAGGAAAACCAACAGAAACCAAACTAAGGTAACTAGAGCAAAGATTACTAAACAAGGTTACCTGAAAGCACAACACCACCCTGAAGCTTCATCAGACGAACTCTCTTCCTCGCGGAACCATCATCCTTCTGCCGCACCACTGCAGCACCAGCTAACACACCAGGGTCACCACCAACTCCTTGCGGTAAGGGACCTTGGCTGTTCCGAGCCAACATCAAACAATCACGTCTCATGTGTCCAGCAGACCCACATTTCCAGCAATTCTCCTTTCCCACACTCTTCACAACTTTTTGCTCTTTCTGCCACTTCTGAACCTTGCCTCGGCCGTGCCCACGACCTTTCTGAGATCCTTTGGCTATCACCAAAGCTGACTTCACTCCAAGAGGACAATCACGCTTAACATGCACTTTGGAACCATAGTTCCAGCAAGCACCCGCGCCCCAACAACCTCCAACATGGTGCCTTTCACAACGGTCACACACCGGTGGCTGAACTTCTACTCCTTGCCCAAGCAACACTTGCTCTACAACAGCACCACCGTCACATTGCTCAACCCTTGGAAACTTCCCTCCAAGATACCTTTCATAAAAGGCAGATACAAAGAAATCCCAATCAATATCATGAATGTGTGACGCCACTGCCACAAATGTCCACCAGACACATGCATCCTCCAACATCAGAGAAACAACACTCCCCAGCTTACAAGCAAGATCACAGCCTTCCTGATCCAAGATCAGAACCACACTGGCCAACCAGGCCTCAAACATCTCCGGTGTAGAACCACGATATTCCACAGCACCCAAATCAAGCAAACGCTGCTTCGGCAAACCCACACATCCCACAGCCAGCACATCCACTGACTTTACCTTTACCACAGCCTGAGATGTTCCCAACACCTCCTGAACATCAGATGATGAACTCTTCACCACAGAACCAGCTTCTTTCCCTTGCCTTATCACCTCAACCCCAGGCACAGAAAGCTGAGACAAAACACCTCCACCAAAGGGTGAATTCCACGCCTTAACAACCTGCCCCAAGGCAGCAACCATCTCACCCAACTGCCATTCTTTCATCGACTTAGCCATACTACTAACAACAACAAACATACAATCACAACAAACAAACAAACCAGTTAGACCAGCATTAAGCAAGGATTCAAACTCCAACTCCAAAATAACACAATAGCTGTATTAATAAGGCAATGGGTATCCCGAATCCTCCCCTTTACATGACATAACAGCCAACACAACATGGATATCACAACATCAAGCATATCAATCAACATACTCGATCATGCTTACATCCAACAGCATCCATTTGCATCAGCATATTATCAACATAACATACTCATTACACAATCATCAAGCATAACACCAGCTCACAACATCAGCACATGTCCACATTAATTCAACAATGATTCATAAACACAAAACATGCTCCAAAACATCAGCAACTTGATCAGAAACATCAACAATTTGCTCAGAAACATCAGCATCATGCCCAGAAACACGTGTTTCAACCAACATTCAACCAACTTTCATCCACACAACAAGGTAAACATCAACACACATCACAACAACTTACCGTTTTCCCCAAGCATTCGCAACTCAGCTCTGATACCACCAAATGTAACCCCCTTAACCCGGCCTAGACGGTTGACCCGAATTAAGAAGATTACACGGGGAAAACCAAAGTCAACCCGAAAGTCAACCTTGATTAACGACCCTTTTTTTTCCTTTTAATCTTGTCTAGATGCTCATTAACCCTAGATGTGATCACACAAACATCATACTCAAAGATCACAACCATCAGAGATCAATCAAGGACCCAATTGCACAAAACACAACTTTAGGGACCAAAATGCAAACATTTTGAAACACATAACTGCCAATGTCAGCCCCCAACGGTCACCCGTTCCGAAACAGGCTTAGCCCGTTCCGAAACGCGGGGCCGTTTCGCAACGCGTACCGAAACGGGGGTCTGGCAGTAGCCTTTCCGTTTCGGAACGGTCCCTCCCGTTTCGGACCCCTGGGCTTGTTTAAGGCACCCGTTCCGAAACCGTATTGGCTGTTCCGAAACACCCTGCACAGCAAGCCTCAAAATGCATTCTTAAACATGCAATTAAACATCCAATCATGCTCCAAAAGCCACCAAACTTTGCCAACATGCAATTCAACATAAAAGAGGCATACTTGCATCAACAATTCAACAACATGTCAACATACACGAAAAACCCCAATTTCAAGGTTAAGCTTCCAACACAAGCAACCATTTAAACAACATACTTCCAATTCAAACTCATATGCCAAACCATGTTCCAACAACGTCAACAACACAAAACCATACTTGTCCGAACATAAACAAACACATACATCAACCCAAGAGATTCTACCCCATTGCCTTTATTAACTATAGCTATTAACCGAGACATACATCTCAAGTGGAGTCCTTTTTGAATCCCTTGCTCCTCGCTGTCCGAACTTCAAGAATCTGCATTGATGGACAAAAAGGAGCGTAAGCACATAATGCTTAGTGAGGAATGCTCAAAACCAAAACACCATCAATGCAGCGAGCCATAAATCACTTTTAAAACAAACTCGATTTGTTTACCAAAGCCATGTTTGAAAACCCCTTTTCAACAACAAGCTCAAACCATGCATTGCACATACATGAAAACCAACCCTTAGCTTAGCATGCTAAGAAAACCTTTTCAAAGCACAACTTACAAAATCATCCATTTAGCCAAACCATGCATAAACACCATATGCAAGCTAAAACAAAATCTTGGAAAACACTCCCATTTCACAACATACCTTTCTTAAACTTGAAAGCCAATTCAAGCAAGAATCTTTTAAAACCATTTCACAAACCAACCAACACATGCATTAAACCAAAGGCAACATATATGAACCACAACATCATCATCACATGCCTTTAAAAACAAGTCTTAACAAGACTCCAATGCACTAAAGATATTTCATGCTCACATGCATCATTTTCCAAATGATAATCAACACTTGTTCAACTTAACAAGTAACCATGCATTCACAAGCATTATACACTTTCCATGCAACCATGCATCTTTTCAAGCATCTCATGCTTCACATGCAATTATGCATCAATTCAAGCATCCCATGCTTCATCACAATCAAGAACATCATATTGGCCTTCAAGTGATCAACCACATTCACTTTTCAACTTAACACCCAATCGGATACGCGGATTCCGAGCGTTGTCCCTACGCTCCATACACCCTACCAATCCAAGGTCTCCCAAATGGACTTTTAAACACCATTTGACCTCAACATCCTAAGGTTCCCATGTATGGACTTTTAAACACCATACAACCTTAGCTTTCCCGAGGTTCCCATGTATGGACTTTCAAACACCATACAACCTCAACTTTCCCGAGGTTCCCATGTATGGACTTTCAAACACCATACAACCTCAACTTTTCCCCAAGGTTCCCATATATGGACTTTCAAACACCATACAACCTTGACATGCACAAGGTTCCCATGTATGGACTTTCAAACACCATACAACCTTTGCATTCACCGATTGGTAGTTGTATAACATCACTAACGAGATCCGGGACATCCCACACAAGATCCACACATGGACTTAACACCGCCATTGTGATCTCAACAAGCACAAGGTTCTCACATATGGACTTTAAAACACCATATAACCTTTGCTCAACCAAGGTCCTCGAATGGGCAACACCTCCATTATGACCTCAACCATCTCGTTAGGATACTTGAAGGGAGTTTACCGGTCCACTATTGACCACTCCACCTCCAAGGCGACTTAATTCACGGTGCACCCAATCCTATAGCCGGCTAACTATATCTGATCAATGAACCAAGAACCACTTACATCACTTGCCAATATAACCACCTTACCACATTAGTCCAATGTTTCACATGCATAACCAATATGCAAAACCATTACCACATTAATCAAATGATTCACATGGATAACCAATATGCAAAAACCATCATTTACCAACATTAATTCACTGTTTTAAAGCATTAGACAAAGCCATTGAACAACATGCAACACCATGCATCAAAACCACATTTCCAATGTATAAAACCAAGGATCTCTTACCTTGAGCATCCTCCACATATGGATTTCAAAACCAGCATTGAACCATGCTAAAATATGCTTTCAAAACAGATTTAAACCATGCAAAACACATGCATTTCAATCATCAACCACAATTGCTTAAAAGCCAATTCCACAATTATAATTCAAGAGCGAAAAACCATTCACTTACTCTTGAGCTTAGCAAAGTTGTTTAGACTTACACTAAGCTCCCGAAAACCTTCAAACCTTGGTTAAAAGCTGAAAACCCAACTTCACTCACCGATACACAAAACAAGGCTAGCCACCAAGCCTTCCAAGCATCCGAAACCTTCCGCAACACCTCAAAAGCTCACGGATCAAACTCCCCTGTTTCAAGCACACAAAAACAGCACATTAATGCATCATTATGCATTAAGAACAGCAGCCACACAACCAAACTCGCTGCTCATCACACAACCAACAATTCGGCTACCAAACACAACTGAAATCACCTCCAAACATTTCCAAAACTTAACCCAGCCAAGATCCATCACTTCTAACCATTTTTAAACATCAATCAACATCCAAAATGATCACAAACACGTCCTTATACTTCCAGGTACAACAGATCACCAAAAACACTCCAAAAACAACCAAAAACTCAAGCCAAACTTAGGAAATTCAACCTATCCGGGATTGCATTAATTAAACCTCAACTTCTAATCAATTTAGCATTCATTTAACATCATTTTGACACTTCAAAACACTGCCCAAACAGATCACACGAAAATTTCACCAAAATCGCCAAATCTTGCATTTTAAGCCAAAATCAAGATTTCAATTGAAAAGCCTTTAACAAAACACAAATCAAGGATTGAGAACTTGGGAATTTCAATAAAGAACTCGAAGTTCAGAGGAGAAGGACGTTCTTACCTCCAAACTTGAGTTTCTCCTTTTTAGAGCCAAAAAGCTTGATGAAACAACTTGCAAATTGAGAGGTTTTGATGATGAGATGATTAGGAATCAAATGAGAGTTGAAATGAGTGATTTGAGTGACAAAATCAGAGAGAAAAGATCTGGAGAGAATGTGTTTGGTTTGAGAGAAAAGATGAGAGAAAATGGTTGAGAGAAAAGTTAGTTAGAATTAGGAAAATATCTTCCCTCCACTTTTCTTTAGTTTAAAAACATTTAATTAATCATTTAATATATTTAGAAAATCTGGAGAAACTCCCATTGGGTAAATAGCTCCTTAAAGATTCAAAGTTTCAATCCTTTTTAAAACAATCACGCAGTTTTCAAAAATTACATTTTGGTCACTAACCCAAAATGTCACCCTTCCAAACCTCATTTTCCAAAATTGATTTCACAGTTCACTTTTATATATTAAAAGATGATTTTAGAACATTTTTCCATATTTTTAATGCAACCCGAACTAGGCTTTCCTAAATTCACTCTTATATATTCGATCAGCACTTTGACCGAACCGGTCAACGCCCAAAACTTCTGAGCCCAAAACCGGGGCGTTACAAGAATTATGCTTAATTGATAAATACTCAATTAAATGATTATAAAGCCGATAATTAATATTAATTGATTGAATGTCTTAGTAAACAAACCCTAATGAGTTTTATAAGCTTTAGGGATCGAATAAAGTGTTGTAATATCCTAATTAGAGGAAATGGTACGAACTCATGAGAAAGGTATCAATACGAGCTTTAGACTTACCGGTACGCATTTGGGGGTCATATCGGTATGGGTCGACATGTACTGGTACTTGTGAAAATGTAAGATTTCCAGTAAGAAATGTTTGTATCAATACGCATGTGAGTAACGGTACCCACTAAACAGAATAAGCTATAATGCTAATAAAAAGATGGAAAATGACATGGGATATCAATGAGATAATATTAATCATAGTGTATTAACAAGTTGGTAAACCTAATTGGGTGACTTAAAATTTGATAGAAACCATATAGTTATGATAATTGTGCCAGTGTTGTGTGTTGTATTGTAATCGTGTTGATGTTTTGTGTTGTATGGATGCTTGGTTGGTTGAGTCACCTTTGATTGACAGTAACCGAATACGTAGAGAGCGCGTTGCAACACCATGTTTAGAGATGGGGAATGTACGTTCCTGAGGTTGTGTGACACCATGCCTCATTTGAAGATACTCGATGAGAGATTCCGATTATGGGTGTACGTTCCTGAGGCTGTGTGACACCATACCTCACCTAGACAGTGTGTGTGTGTGTGTGTATGTTCCCGAGGTTGTGTGACACCAGGCCTCAGTAAGAGTTTACGTTCCCAAGGCTGTGTAACACTGGGCCTCACTCTAGGTTTGTGGGTATGACCTTGTGTGTTTTTGCTTAGATGATCTGCTGAGATCCTGAGTATGATTGGGCCTTGTGTGTGTCACAACCGCCTTTTTTGAAGGGATGAGGCTTCGACTATTTTGGAAAACACTTTTAAAATCAACGGAGTCGCTACGAGTCGTTTTTGAAAGAAAAGTGTGATTGGATCACTTTTCAAAAAATAGGGTTATTTTAATAAAACCTTTTGTTTTAATGAAACAACGATTTTGGTTTGCGAAAATCAGAAAACAAGTTATGGGGTCGGTTACTCATGGGGAAGGGATAGCACCCCCACGACGCCCAAAATTGGTACGTAATTGGTTTTAAAATCATTTTCAAAACTGGAATTTGCAAGTTCAAAAAAGGTTCGACTTTATTTGTTCGTTTAATGAATATTAGTCTATTTTAATGGCCTTATTCCCCGGGAGATGAACTTTAATCAACGCTAATATTTCTGGCGCTAACCTGTCATTCTGTTTGATAAGGCACCACATTAATTAGGTTTTCACTTTTCAAACAACAAAGAGATTTAGGTGTGCTGAGCATTTTTATTTATTCTAAGTTCGATTATTTAAAAGCCCTGAAAACGTCTAAGTCTTTTATTCCTAATTAAGAGATTAAGTTCACTTAAGTGTATTTTTTGTGAAGAACTTTTTCAACAAAACATGTCTCTATCAAAACTTTAGTCTCTAATCCTAGTTTTCCCCTATTTCTAAAACAAGCAAGTAAACGTTTATTCTTTTGAATTTTACCATTTTTATTATTCCTTTTAAAAAAAACCTTTATTTCTTTTTTACATCTTTATTTTCTAAGCTAAAACCCCTTTTTACATTTTTTTTACTTTTTATATTTTTTTATGTTTTTTTACCATTTTATGTTTTCCTTGTTTTCAAAAGGATTTTCTCCCTTTTTAAAATAATTTTTCATTTTTAAGTTTTTTCTTTTAAAACGAAATTTTCCAAAATAAACTTTATTTTTTTACCATAAAGAGCTTTTTTAAAAGTTTTTCCTTTTTCAAAAATTTATTTTTATCCTAGACCCAAAACCTTTATTTAAAAAGAACATTTTTATTTTTATTTTTATTTTCGTTTTCTTATTTCTTTTTCCTTTTATTTCTAAAAAACATCTTTATTATTCATTCTTTTAAAATCATTTTCCCATTTATTGCAACACACTGGTTTTGGGCCTAGATGTTTTAGACATCGGATCGGTCCGGTCGAGAATGGGTCGAATCGCCTAAGGTGATTTTAGGAAATCAAGGACCGGGATAGGATAAAAATGTTATAAAAATTCCTAAAATACTCTAAAAATATATTTAAGAGGTTGGTCAAATCAATTTTACAAAAAGGGTTTTGGAAAATAGACATTTTGAGTAGTGACCAAATTGTAAAGTATCAAAACTGGGAAAATGTGATTTTTAAAGTGGAAGCCAAAGTCTTAGAATATTTAGGGGGGTTAAAGTCAATTTGACCTTTCTTCATTATGACATGTGATTTAAAAGGGTTTTTAATTAAATGATTTTAATTGGATTTTTATATTAAATAATTAAAGGGTAGTTAATGAGATTTTCACTTACGTAACTACAAATTTTCTCTCATTTTCAGCCAAACACAATTTTCTCTCATCTTATTCCAGAGTTCTTTCTCCCAAAAACTCTCTCAACATTTCTTAAATCATTTTCAAGAGATCCTTCTTAATTCTTCAAGATTATTGCAAGGAAAACTTGTCATCTATTGAAGGAAGCAAGGATTGGAGGTAAATCCCGTTCTCAACCTCTAATATAAGTTCTTTATTAAAATTGCCAAGATATTTGGCTTCTAAATACTATTTTTGATTGAGTTTTCAATATAGTTTTGATTTGAGATCAAAATCTTGTGAAATTGTGGATGGAATCTTGATTTTCAGACTTGTTGAGTTAGGCTCTGTTTTTTGTTGATTTAATTGATTTCTAAGTTGGTTTATATGTTAAAATGAGGTGTTGATAATGTAGATCCTAAAATCCTTGAGATCCTTGAGTTTCTTGGTAGTTTTAAGTGAGATTTTGGGGTGAAATGGTGGAATCTTGATTGCTAGAGGTATAAGGATGAGTTAGGATGTTTATTAGATGTGTTTTGATGTTTATAATGCTTTGAAAGTGACGTATAATGGCTGGGCTTGGTTTAGGAAGCAATCGATTGAGTTTTCGGTTTTTTGGAAGTGTATTTTGGTGTAGTTTGAGTGGGCAACGAGTTTGTGAATTGTTGCTGGTGTTAGAATGCATTTTAATGCATTTAGATCTCTGTTTTGATGATGTGAAAACAGAGAATCTTGATCCGGAAGCAAACGAGGTGATTTTGGAGGCTCCGGAGGTGTAATTTCCGTGTCGGCGAACAAGGCTTCGCGTATCGGTGAGTGGAAATGCAATTTCTTGCTTTGTAACAATTTGAGCGTGATCTTGGGAGCTTAGTGTAAGTTTGATACACTTAACTAAGCTCAAGTGTAAGTGTTTTGGTAATCCTTCACTTGGAAATGTGCTATGTTTGTTGAAATTGCACTTGATGTAAGAGTGGATTTGTTTACTGTTTTTAAGCATGTTTAAGCATTGTTTAATGCTGGATTTTAATGCCATTATGTTAAGGATGCACTAGGTAAGTGATCCTTGGTTTTCATGTGTTGAATGCATATGATGTTAAGCATGTTATGCTTGTGGAAATGGCATTGTGGTTATTCTTGTAAAATAATGGATTAATGTGGTAAAATGATTATATTGACAATTGATGAAAATGGTTTTTGATTACTTTAATCGGATATAGTTAGCCGGCTATAGGATTAGGTGCGCCGTGAATAAAGTCGCCTTGGATGTCGAGGGGTTGTGATTGTGTCGTAATCTCCATCCAAGTACCCTAACGATTGAGGTTAAGATCACAACGGTGAATGGTTAGTCCCGTGTGTGAGTCTTGTGTATGTTCCCTATACTCTTGTTAGTGGAATTATATTGTTGCATGTAAAAGAGTCCTATCGCAAATAGTGCAAGTGTACACGACGCAAGTAGTAAAGTGATACTTAGAGTATCAGATATCGTCTCCACAAGGACTGGGAATAACTGTATCCTTGAATTGCTGCAAAAGAGAGATAAATAGTTTAATTGGATTGTGAAGTAATCTTGATAAACAACTAAAATAAAAGAGTAAGGAATCAGGTTTAAGAAATAGGCCGATATTGATTTGCTTAGTAGTGCAGGTGTTGCACTGTAAGAGGAACTTATGTTTTATGCCATCGTCCCTATCACGGCAGCACCTGTCGCGGCAACGATCACACAACTCTGTACTTCAAGCTTGGCAAGAATCCCTGCTATGACTTGTCCTATCCCTAGGCCCAAGTTCTGTTGATGGATACTTCTTGGATGATACCTCCAGGTGTGAATCGAAGGGTGAACTCCAATATTGTTGAATTCTTTTTTAGCCACTTAACCTCGTACTTATCCCCAAGCCGAGATGGTTTAACCATAAACTGGAAAACGCGTATTTATTCCGTTCGTATGCTTGACTCTCCCGATATCAAACAAATGGATAACCTCACAATGCTCTCCTGATACTCTTGCGAGATATGAAAAACAAGAATAAATAAACTTGAAGCTTTTTATTACTTGACAGAAAATTCCTAAACAATACAATCCTTGCAACTACTTTACAGAATCAACCTTTAGCCCTAGGGGGAGTTTAGAACATGATGAAGAGGGGAAAATGACAAGGGTTTTGGGGAAGTCGGCTAGGAATGAGAGAGCCTCTCCTAGGTCGAATTACATGCCTTTATATAGGCCTTGGGTCCAAGTTTTCTAATATGGCAAGAATACAAGTTTAAATTAAAGTAGAACTCTATTAAAGATTAAATCTTCTGAGTAGATGCCTTTAATTCGTCCTCTTTTCTTGCCTTGAATTTCTTCCTTAGACTTTGGGCTTGGCCTTCATTTTGCCTCAGGGCTCAAAAAAATATGGGAGTGATCCACGACAGACCGGCTTGAAATCCTCTATCTGTCCAGCTCCACTTCACTTTTCCACCTCACCATTCTGTTATCATGGCTGCCACGACAACGTTTTGCTTCTCGACTCCAGTTCTGTGATCCACCTATGTTCCTTTGTTGCCTTGAGTCCGCTGCAGCCGATACCTGCAAAAGTAACCAAAATCAGTAGCAACTGTGCCATTTTATCTAATTGTGATGTATATGTAGAAATCTATCCTAAATGCAATGAATTATGCTTGAATGCAGCAGAAATATGGGTAAACGAGGGGTAAAATATAGAACTTTTATACACTCAACATATACAACTACCGATGAGTGATGTTGAGGGGTTGTGATTGTGCCATTAATCTCCATCACGGGTGTTGAGGGGTTGTGATTGTGCCATTAATCTCCATCACGGGTGTTGAGGGGTTGTGATTGATCCATTAATCTCCACCTTGTGTAGTACGATAGTTTGTATGAAGCGTGAGGGACAACGCTTGTAATCTGCGTATCCAATTATGTCTTGTGTTGAAATGGTTTATGGATTATCACTTGTAAGCCAATATAATGTAAATGAGTAATGTGAAGCATGAGATGCTTGTATATGATGCAATGATGCATGAGATATTTGTGTATGATGCAAGAATGCATGTGATGCTTGTTAAAGCATGAGCAATGGTTTATTTGTTGTTCTAAAATGATGCATATGAGCATGTGGTTAAAAGTGCATTGAGGTCTTGGGAAGACATGTTTATAAAAGGCATGAGATGTAAAGTGTTGATTTTGCAAAATATGATACATGCATTGATGAATATTATTTAGCGATCCTCACTAAGCTTTGTGCTTACGCTCTTTTATTTCATCAACGCAGAAAACTAGGCTTTGAATGCAGCAAGTAGGCAAGAGGAATCCAAGCTTTTAATCTAACAAAGTATGTGGTTTTGCTTCGGTGTAATAAAAGGCAATGGGTGGGGTTTATGCTAATGCATGGTTGAGAATGCTTTCCCTTTACTTTAAGCATGTTTGATAATTACTTTTGAGATGTAATTGGCCTTTATGGTTTAATTTTGGTTATGGATGATGGTTTTGGCTTGTTATTGTTTTGGTGGACTAGGGAGCATGTCTTTAGTGCCTTTACTTACATTTTGGTTGCCATGTTTAAGCTATTTCCTCGATATGATGATTGTTGATATGTATCCATGTTGTATGCATGTTGTGGTATGTCTCGGGAATGATTTGAATGTGTTGAAGTATGAAAATCCAGCAAAGTCTTTTGTTGCAGGGCAAGACATATCGGAACGCCCTTGCCTGTTTCGGAACAGGGGCCTGAAATGGCCATAAGTTTTCAGAATGAGTGAAGGCGTATCGAAACGTTTTGGCTACTAGAAGAGGGTGTTTCGATACGGGTCTCGGAACGCACCCGAGTATCGAAACGATCAACCCTATTTCGAAATGACTGTTTCGGTACAAGGCCATCCGTATCGAAACGCCTGACCGTTGGGTTTGAATTTTGAACTGTTTTGAGTTTCTATTTCTTGCTTTTTGGTCCCAAAATGTGGGTTGCTTAATTCAATGAGTTTGAATGGTCCGTTTGAGTTGAAATTTGACTTGATGGCATGTTATGTGATTAATTTTGGACTGGCAACATTAAAACTCGTTTAGTCCTTATAAATCTGAGAATTTACGTTTTAGTCCCTAAAAGATGATTCTTTCCAATTGAGTCCATGTTCGGGTTCTGTTCGCTGTGCCACTTTCGCTGAATTAATTTGCTAAACATATATGGTAATAATAAGCATCTAGAAAAGATAAAAAGAAAAAATGGTCGTTAATCAAGGTTGACTTTTTGGTTGACTTTGGTTTTCCCCGTGTAATCTTCGTAGTTCGGGTCAAACGTCTAAGCCGGGCTAAGGGGGTTACATTTGTTGGTATCAGAGCCAGGTTACGAAAAAATTTGAAGTGTTGGTATGTGAATGTGATATGTGTTGAAGTATGATGTTTGAAAAGCATGCCATCGGTTGAATTTTGCACCCTATGCCATGTTTGTTTGGTGTGAATTGCAAGTGAAATGTATATGATTGTCTGATGATGATGTTAAGTGGTTGTGTGTTGATTTTGGGATGATGAAAAGTATGTGAGCATGATGTTTCATGTATGCTATGCTCTGTGGGGAAAATTGGGTGCCGATTGCCTTATTACACTAATCAAATGTTTTGTAAACTTGGATTCTTGCTTGCAACTGGCCTAAATGGTTTGACATGTTTTGTTGTTATGTCTTGTTAAATAGCACTATGGGTCCAAGAAGAGAGTTAAGATTGAATATGATAGTGCCTGCAGCTGAGCAGGGTAACCAGGCTGAGCAAGGGGCTGATGTCCCTCCTGGTGGAGATCTACCTCCTCCGCCACCACCTGGAGGTGGGGAGCAGGTGTAACAAGGACAAGTTGGTCCTAGTTTGGGTGATTTGGCGCCACTAGTTCAGGTGATCACAAGAGCATTTCAGGCTGCTGTTGCCGGAGCGCATGTACAGGCCCCTACAGCTGGGCAGGTGGGCTTACATTTGAAGAGGTTGAGGAGCTTGGGAGGTGTAGAGTTCTTTGGTATGTCTCCTGAGGCGTCTGAGGCCTGGTTAGCGAGTATGATCCGCATAATGGATCAATGGGCTGTAATGATGTGCGCAAGCTGGGATGCGCAATTTCTTTGCTACAAGGTGATGCTTATAGCTGGTGGACGACTACCACAGCTGGTATGGAACCCAATGAAGTTGATTGAGAGTTCTTCAGAGGTGCCTTCAAGAGAAAGTATCTAGGGGTGAGATACATGGATGAAAAGAAACGAGAGTTTATTTCGCTTGTTCAGGGCAACCTTTCGGTGGCTGAGTACGAGGTCCAGTTCGTACGCTTGAGCCAATATGCTCCTGAACTAGTACCTAGTGAGAGACACCGATGTGATCGCTTCCGGTACGGCCTGGTGCAGGAAGTTAAGACATATATGCTGGATGTTGATTATACTGACTTTGATGTGCTTGTGTGTCGAGCCAAAGACATCGAGCAGAATCTGGGTTTGTCATCTAGAGGTGTTGGTTCTAGCTCTGGGAAGAGAGCCACTGAGTATAGTTCCGGTGGTGGACGGAACAAAAGAGGTCGTGATAGGAGACATCAGCCTGAGGGGAGACGTGGTGTTTCGGGTAGAGGTGGACAAGATCAGGGAGGTCATGTGAGATATGAGCAGCATACATGCTGGACATGTGGTTCGAGGGATCATTTGAGGCGAGATTGTCCTCAAGCAGCTAGAGAGGTTCATGCTCCTATTGTGGTGACATGGAACTCTTGTTGGAATTTTGGTTCAACGGATCACATGAGGAGGGAGTGTCCTTTGTTGGCTGGTGGAGGCCAGGGACGTGCTCCTGTGGTAGCTGCACCTCAGAGAGGCCGTGGGCGCGGCCGTGGGAACTTTCAGAGGAGAGATAAGGGGCAGCGAGGTATTGCTCATGTTTTAGACGTACAACATGAGGGAAGAGGACCAGCGAGGGTTTATGCTCAGCGCTAGGAGCGCAATGATAATGATGTCATCGCAGGTACCTTTGCTCTTCAATCTTTATCTTTGTTGGCTTTGATTGATTCTTGACCCACGCATTCTTATATCTTGAGTGAGCATGCTCATTTGCTTGATATACCTGTTGAGATACTTGAAATAGGCATGCAAGTGACTAGTTCTTTTGGTGAGACTGTAGTCACTAGGAAGTTGTATAGGAGATGCCCTTTATCTGTGGAAGGTCATGTTTTTCCTGTGGATCTGATGGAGTTACCTTTCTACGGATTTGATGTAATCCTGGGTATGGATTGGTTGATGGAGCATAGGGCAGTGGTTAACTTTGATGTTAAGCGAGTCACCTTAAAGTTGGTTGATAATTACGAGGTTGTAGTAGTAGGGGAGAATGAGAAATTCTTGTCAAATATGATTTTGGCTTTGGAAGCAAATCGTATGATGAGGTTGGGTTGTGAGGCTTATCTTGCCTATGTGATAAATCCTGGCACCAAGGATATGTGTGTGCAGGACATCCAAACTGTTCGCGATTTTCCGGGTGTCTTTCCAGAAGAATTGCCTGGGTTGCCACCAAACAGAGAAGTTGAGTTTGGTATTGAGTTGTACGAGAATACAACTCCGGTGTCCATTGCTCCTTATCGCATGGCACCTAAAGAGTTAAAAGAGTTAAAAACACAATTGCAGGAGTTGTTGGATCGAGGTTTCATTCGGCCGAGTGTGTCACCTTGGGGTGCACCGGTCTTGTTTGTGAAGAAGAAAGATGGGACAATGAGAATGTGTATAGATTATCGGCAACTGAACAAGTTGACGATAAAGAACAAGTACCCCTTGCCTAGAATCGATAACCTCTTTGATCAGTTTCGGGGATCCTTGGTGTTTTCTAAGATAGACTTGAGATCCGGGTACTATCAGCTGAGGGTGAAGGATGTGGACGTACCTAAAACGACTTTTCGGACGAGGTACGGGCATTATGAATTCTTGCTGATGCCGTTTGGTTTGACCATCGCGCCTGCTGCTTTCATGGACATGATGAATCGTGTATTCCATGAATTCTTAGATCAGTTTGTGGTGGTGTTCATCGATGATATCCTTGTGTATTCACGTACCGAGGAGGATCATGATAGACACTTGAGAATTGTTTTGCAAGCGTTGCTGGAAAATCAGTTGTATGTCAAGCTGAGTAAGTGTGAGTTTTGGCTTAGGGAAGTGGTCTTCCTTGGACATGTTATGTTGGCTGAGGGTATTCGCGTTGATCCGCACAAGGTAGAAGCTGTGATGAGTTAGAAAGTGCCTAAGTCAGTAATAGAGGTACGAAGTTTCCTTGGATTGGATGGGTACTACCGTAGGTTTGTCGAGGGTTTCTCGAAGATAGCAGCGCCTTTGACCAAGTTGTTGCAAAAGAATGTTCACTTTGAGTGGACGGATGTGAGACAACAAGCTTTTGAGAAGCTGAAAGAAGCTTTGACGCAAGCTCCTGTTTTGATTCAACCTGAGTCTGGTATGGAGTTTGTGGTCTATAGTGATGCTTCCATTGTTGGTTTGGGCTGTGTGTTGATGCGGGAGGGTAAGGTAGTGGCCTATGCATCTAGGCAGTTGAAGGTGCATGAGCGCAATTACCCTACTCATGATCTAGAGCTTGCAGTTGTGGTGTTTGCCTTGAAGATTTGGAGGCATCACTTGTATGGAGAGAAATGTGTTGTGTTCACGGATCATAAGATCTTGAAATACCTTATGTCTCAGAAGGAGTTGAATCTTAGGCAACGACGTTGGGTGGAGTTGCTTAAGGATTATGATCTGACGATCGAGTATCACCCGGGTAAGGCTAATGTTGTAGTTCGGTAGTTTGTATGAAGCGTGAGAGACAACGCTTGTAATCCACAGATTCAATTGTGTCTTGTGTTGAAATGGTTTATGGATTATCACTTGTAAGCCAAATTAATGTAAATGAGCAATGTGAAGCATGAGATGCTTGTTTATGATGCAAGGATGCATGAGATATTTGTGTATGATGCAAGAATGCATGTGATTCTTGTTAAAGCATGAGGAAAGGTTTATTTGCTGTTCTAAAATGATGCATATGAGCATGTCGTTAAAAAGTGCATTGAGGTCTTGGGAAGACATGTTTATAAAAGGCATGAGATTTAAAGTGTTGATTTTGCAAAATATGAGACATGCATTGATGAATGTTATTTAGCGATCCTCATTAAGCATTGTGCTTACGCTCTTTTGTTTCATCAACGCAGAAAACTAGGCTTTGAAGGCAGGAGGAATCCAAGCTTTTAATCTCACAAAGTATATGGTTTTGCTTCGGTGTAATAAGAGGCAATGGGTGGGGTTTATGCTAATGCATGGTTTAGAATGCTTTCCCTTTACTTTAAGCATGTTTGATAATTACTTTTGAGATGTAATTGGCCTTTATTGTTTAATTTTGGTTATGGAAGATGGTTTTGGCTTGTTATTGTTTTGGTGGACTAGGGAGCATGTCTTTTGTGCCTTTACTTACATTTTGGTTGCCACGTTTAAGATATTGCCTCGATATGATGATTGTTAATATGTATCCATGTTGTATGCATGTTGTGGCATGTCTCGGGAATGATTTTGATGTGTTAAAGCATGAAAAACCAGCAAAGTTTGCTGTTGTAGGGCAAGGCGTATCGGAACGCCCTTTCCTGTTTCGGAACAGGGGCCTAAAATGGCCATAAGGTTTCAGAACGGGTGAAGGTGTATCGAAACATTTTGGCTACTGAAAGGGGGTGTTTCAATACAGGTCTCGAAACGTACCCGAGTATCGAAACAGTCAACCTTGTTTCGAAACGACCGTTTTGGTACAAGGCCATCCGTATCGAAACGCCTGAGCGTTGGGTTTGAATTTTGAACTGTTTTGAGTTTCTGTTTCTTGCATTTTGGTCCCTAAATGTTGGTTGCTTAATTCAATGAGTGTGAATGGTCCGTTTGAGTTGAAATTTGACCTGTTGGCATGTGATGTGATTAATTTTGGACAGGTAACATTAAAACTCGTTTAGTACTTATAAATCTGAGTATTTACGTTTTAGTCCCTAAAATATGATTCTTTCCAATTGAGTCCCTGTTCGGGTTCCGTTCGATGTGCCGCTTTCGCTGAATTAATTTGCTAAATATATAGGACAATATTGAGAATCTAGAAAAGATAAAAAAAGGGTCATTAATTAAGGTTGACTTTCGGGTTGACTTTGGTTTTCCCCGTGTAATCTTCGTAGTTTGGGTCAAACGTCTAAGTCGGGCTAAGGGGGTTACACTTATTATTAAAAACTAAATTTCATAAAATCTTTTTATATTTTTTAAAATCAAGCCCCTTTATTATTTCACACCTCACATTATTATTTTTCCTAATTGAATCCCTAATTTCAAGTTTTTCAATTTAATTTAATTTATTTAATTTATTCATGCATTTAAAATCTAAACACCTTAAAAATTATTTTCTACATTTCTAATGGTCAAAATAATCCTAACAACATTTTATAAGCATGCAAAATTTCTTAAGACCAAATTAAAATTAAAACGAAATTTTAAAACGAAAAAAAGCCCATTTTCTTTTTACTTTTAACATGGGCTTCAACATAACAAAATGGGCTTTTCCTCTTTATTTAAAAGTGGGCTTTTTGAAATGAGTTTTTTTTTTGGAAAATATGTTTTTATTCATTTAAAAGGTGGGCTTTAAAAGGATTTTTATTTTTTGTATTATATTTTTATTTTTTGGTTATTAAAAAATAAGGTGAAAATTTAGTGACAACAGCTGCCCCTCTTTGCTTGTCTCTGTGAAACAAAGATAAAGCAAAGACCAAAAAGACAGAAATTTTAACCAATTCACTGGATGGCTCCATTCTCTGAATGCCTGAATAGATAGGTGTGCTCTATTCTCCTTATGCTCGAATAGCTGAGCTGGGTTCCATTCTCCAAATGCCCGAATGAATAGGCTGGTTCTATTCTCCTTATGCTCGAATAGTTGAGTTGGGTTCCATTCTCCAAATTCCCGAACATATAGGCTGATTCTATTCTCCTTATGCTTGAATAGTTGAGCTGGGTTTTATTCTCCTAAAATGCCTAAGCAACTGAGTTGGGTTTTGTCCTCCCAAATGCTCAATTAGGCCAAGTCTTCTAAAAAATTTCATCCTCCTTATGCTTGGATGAATAAGCAGACTCCATTCTCCTTATGCCCGAACGGATAGACGAATCTTCTTAAACACTTCATCCTCCTTATGCTTGGATGAATAAGCAAACTCCATTCTCCTTATGCCCGAACGGATAGGCGAATATTCTAAAACACTTCATCCTCCTTATGCTTGGATGAATAAGCAAACTCTCATTTGAACACGTCTTCCATGTACCTGAAAAAAAACAAAATGCAACATGCAATACATTTATGATGTGCATGCCCCTAGGGATGTCAAGTACATGAATGCATGACAAGTTTTTCCTATTAGAACTCATTTTGCTCAGACCGTTTTCCTTAATTTTAATGAAATTCCGGTTATCAAGGTCAACCCGATTAACATGAACTTTTGTCTCCTAAACTTTTGTAGGTAAAACAATTTGCTTCTCTCTTCTTTCAACCCTTCTTGGCTTTGAATTTGCCCTTCTCTAAAATAAGGCCATATCCTTTGCTTTGGAAATCACTCATGAGTTATGAACTACTCTGACTTTTCCTCATTTCCCGATATTCTGTTGTCAGGTTCAATATTTACATCCCATTCTCAGTCCATTGAAAACATTTAATCCTTATCTATCTTCCTAATCAACATTTTCATATTCAAGGATGAACTCAAGTCTCAACCTTGTAAGGCTGCTCTTATCGTCTTGTAAGGAAGTTTGGTGAATAAGAAATGTTGTTTAAGCATCCAGACATTCATATGGCTTTTCGTCCTTAAAAAGTTTCGCAACAAGGCTTTACTTTTTCATTAAGCATGTTAACACCATGTGCCCCAAATAATATTTATGGAACACTTCATAGTCCCTGAACTTTCCAAAACTTTCTCAAAGTAATGCTCAAAAATCTTTTGCATATATAAATGATTACAAATCCATTGATCCTTATTTCAAAGTAAGACGCTAACAAAGATAGGGAAAGAAACAAGAAAAATTCATGAATCAAATTTATTAATGTTGTGGCAAACACAAGAAGGTTTATAAAAAGGAAGGGAAACATGTATTCAAATATCATTAGTCCAAACTTTCTCTTTTCAAATGCCATAAGTAAATTTGAATGCTGCCAGTGTCGAAGAAACCTTGAGTAAAGTGCATGATCCGTGAAGCCTCGAAATTTGTCAAATTATCTGAGCCGCCCTTTACGGGTTTTCAACTCAGACCCTCATTTGGTTTCAAAACGCCATTTGCGGGTTTTCATTTTGAACCCTTCTTTTTTCTTTTTTTCTTTTTCACTTTCTTCTTTTCTTTTTTTCTTTTTTTCTTTCTTTCTCTTTTTCTTTTTCTTTTTTCTTCAAGCGTAATACTTCTTATCAGTATCAGAGTTTAGTGGGTTTTGAAACTCATTTCCATCCAGCTCAGCTAAAATCAATGCTCCACTAGAAAGAACCTTTGTCACAATGTACGGTCCCTCCCAATTAGGCACCTATTTTCCTCGTGAATCACTTTGAATTGGCAACTTATTCTTTAAGACCAGATCACCTTCTTGGAATTCTCTAGGGCGAACCTTGTTTTCATAAGCCCTAATCATCCTTCTTTGGTACCTTTGACCATGACATATATCTTTCAGCCTCTTTTCCTCGATTAAATTCAATTGGTCGTACCTTGTTTGAACCCATTCTACCTCATCTAACTTGGCTTCCATCAAGACACGCAAGGATGGTATCTCCACCTCGATTGGTAGCACATCTTCAACTCCATATACTAATGAGAACGAGGTTGCCTATCGCGTGTTTGGTAGATGATTAAAGCTGAATCCCCATAGACTTTCTACTTTTGGATTTTTCTTTCGATGGCTTCCCTTAGGCCCAATATGCATGCCTCATATTCTTCCATATTGTTGGTGCTAAAGAATTTCAAACGGCAAGTAAAAGGGTAATGATTTCCTTCTAGCGAAACCAAAACTGCTCCAATACCTCGCCCTAAAGCATTTACAACACCATCAAAATGCATGACCCATGATTCTGCTGGTGATTCTTCATCTTCCATGATACACATTAGGTCTTCAACGGGGAAACTGAAATCTAAGGCCTCATAATCATCTTGTGTACGACTAGAAAGAAAATCTGCTATGGCACTTCCTTTTACCGCTTTCTGATTCACATATTGAATGTCGAATTCTAAAAGCAGCATTTGCCACCGTGCTATTCTTCCTGATAAGGTTGGAGCTTTCATCATAAACTTCAATAGATCTAACCGTGAGATCAACCATGTGTTGTGATACAACATACCTTTTCAATTAGCGTATATCTTGCATCACAGTCAGTAAAGTTCTTGCTCACATAATATATTTCCCTTTCCTTCATTCCAGTTTCATCATGTTGACCTAATACACAACCCATTGAGCTTTCAATCACCGTCATATAGAGTATTAACCGTTTCCCTGAAATGAGTGGCATTAACACTGGAGGATTAGTTAGCTGCTCCTTGATCTTTTCTAAAGCTGCTTGGCATTCTTCATTCCAAGTCCCTGGGTTGTTCTTTCTAAGCAACCTGAATATTGGATCACACTTATTCGTAAGTTGGGAGATGAAACGAGCAATGTAATTCAACCTTCCCAAGAATCCTCAGACTTGCTTCTGTGTTTGAGGAGGTGGAAGCTCTTGTATGGCCTTTATCTTGTCTGGGTCGATTTCGATTCCTATTCTACTCACTACAAAGCCTAACAGCTTACCAGAAGTAACCCCAAATGTGGACTTGGCAGGATTAAGCTTTAATTGAAGCTTTCTCAATCTTTGAAAAAGCTTACCCAAGTTTGCTAGATGCTCTTCTTCAGTTCTGGATTTGGCGATCATATCATCCACATAAACTTCTATTTCTTTGTGCATCATGTCATGAAAATGAGTAACCATAGCTCTTTGATACGTTACCCCTGCGTTCTTCAATCCAAAGGGCATTACCTTATAGCAGAAGGTTTGCCAAAGCGTTACAAAAGTGGTCTTTTCCATGTCTTCTGGGCACATCTTTATTTGATTGTATCCGGAAAATCCATCCATGAATGAGAAAAGGGAATGACCAGCTGTATTATCGACCAACATGTCGATATGTGGAAGAGGAAAATTGTCTTTGGGGCTTGCTTTATTATGATCCTTGTATTCAACGCACATTCTTACTTTTCCATCTTTCTTAGGCACTAGGACGATGTTTTCCACCCATTATGGATATTTAGCTACTTCGAGAGATCTTGCATTGTATTGCTTCTTGACATCGTCTCTGATTTTCAAGAGTTTATCAGCCTTCATTCTTCAAAGCTTTTTTTTCACTGGCTCCCATCCTTCTCTTATTGGAAGCCTGTGCATGGCAATATCCATGTCGAGACCATGCATATCTTGGTATGACCAGGTGAAGATGTCTTTGTATTCTTGTAGAAGCTCAATCAAATGATGTCGTGACTTAACTAAGATGGTAGTACCAATCTTTACTTCTCGCTTCTCTTCTTCATTCCCAAGATTCAAAACCTCTAGTTCTTCTTTGTGGGGCATAATTTGCTTATCCTCTCCTTCTACCATTCTAAGAAAATCATCTGATAAGTCATACCCTTCTTCATCACTAGTGCTCTAAACTTCATCTAAATGTAGCGGTAACTCAAAATTAACCCCAGAATCTGATTTAGAGTCATTTGGACAATTGATATCTAAAAACCTGCAAATAAAAGGAGACAAAATATATATATACCAAGAAAGAAAGAATAAATGAAATGATATGATTTGTTATTGTAACCTCCTTAACCCGGCCTAGACGGTTGACCCGAATTAAGAAAGTCACACGGGGAAAACCAAAGTCAACCCGAAAGTCAACCTTGATTAACGACTCTTTTTTTCTTTTTAAACTTGTCTAGATGCATATCAATCCTTAGATATGATCATACAACAGCATACTCAAAGATCATAAACATCAAAGATCAAACAGGGACTCAATTGAACAAATTACAACTTTAGGGACCAAATTGTAATTTCTGATATATATAAGGACTTAACCCAAATTAAAGTTACCAACTTGAAATTAATCAGGTTCATGCTTCTCTGTAAAATTTCAGCTCAAAAGGGCTTCCCAAACTCATACAATTTCACAAACAAGATTCAGGACCAAAATGCAAACATTTCAAAACATCTAACTGCCAATGTCAGCTCCTAACGGTCACCCGTTCCGAAACGGAAGACAGCCCGTTTCGAAACGCGGGGACGTTCCGCAACGCGTACCGAAACGAGGGCAGACAGTAGCCTATCCGTTTCGGAACGGTGTCACCCGTTTCGGACGCCTGGGCTGCTTCAAGGCACCCGTTCCGAAACGGCAGGCACTGTTCCGAAACACCCTGCACAGATTACCCCAAAATGCATACTTAAACATGCAATTAAACATCCAATCATGCTCCAAATGCCACCAAACTTTACTAGCATTCTATTCAACATATATGAGACATACTTGCATCAACAATTCATCAAAACATCAACATATATGAAAAGCCCCAAATCTATAGGCATGCTTCCTACACAAGCAACCATTCAAGCATAAACTTCCAATTCAAGCATATAAAGGCCAATTACAAAAACCAGCATTCTCAACAACCTAAAACATACTTGGGGAGTTCAAAACATCTCCGAAAAACATACACATAGGTCCCCCATTGCCAAATTACCAAAAGCTAAATGTACTTAAGAAAACTTTCCATACTTTGAGCTTTACTTCCACTTGAATGCTTGCCTTCCTTGCTGCCCTCAAAGTACTTTAATGTTCTGCATTATTGATTTGAGAAAACAAAGAGAGCGTAAGCAAAAGCTTAGTGAGAAATGCTCAATAAAACCATTCAATAATGCATTTATAAAACACTTTATAAATCATGCTTCAAATCATCATTTACACATGCTCAAAAGCAATCTTTAAACAAGCATCGCATGCTTCATATCATTACATGTCATATTGGCCACAAGTGATACATTTCATTTCTTTAAAAACAAGTTCATCAACTTTCACCCCAAGGACTTTTAAACACCTTGGCCCCAAGGACTTTTAAACACCTTGGCCCATGGACTTTTAAACACCATGGAAAGGACCACACAAGGACTTTTAACCACCTTTGTGTCCGTAACAAGTTTCACCCCAAGGACTTTTAAACACCTTGGCCCCAAGGACTTTTAAACACCTTGGCCCATGGACTTTTAAACACCATGGAAAGGACCACACAAGGACTTTTAACCACCTTTGTGTCCGTAGCAAGAATCATCCAAGGACTTTGAACCACCTTGATGTTCTTAAGTAAACAAGGCTCACTCAAGGACTTTTAACCACCTTAGTGACCTTAACCTTTGCAAAACATCACTTGCCAATATACATCATTATCATCAATTTATCCATTGTTTTAAAGCATTAAACCAAGCCATATTCATCATGCATTTAAAAGCATCAAACCACATTTAATCAATGTTCAAAAACAAGGAACTCTTACCTAGAGCTTCCTTCAACATATGGCTTACAAAAACAGAATTAACCATGCTAAATCATGCTTTCAAAACAGAGTTTAAAACATGCAATAAACCACATTGCACAACAATCAAATCATGGCCACCAGTAGAGAGTATTTCCGAAAACTTACACTTGAGCTTAGCAAAGTTGTTTAGACTTAAACTAAGCTCCCAAGACATTGGTTTCAAAGCCGAAAACCAAATTTCACTCACCGATTCCACTTCGCCTCTTGCCGAAGCACCAAATCAAGCCTCCGGATCACCACCACTTGGATCCAAAGATGACTTCCCTGTTTTAACACATCAAAACAGTAGATTAATGCATCATCATGCATTAATATCCTCAATGAAAGCACCTAAACTCGCTGCTCTCATCCATACTCCATTTTCAGCCACCAAACACAACCGAAAATGCATCCAAACCATTTCTCAACAAAGCCCAGCCATAAACCATCAAAACATAACATCCTTTAACAACATTTAACATCTAAAAAGAACCTAACAACATCCTTATACCTCCAGCAACACCAGATCCACAAGATCACCTCAAAAACAATCAAGAATCACAAGCTAAACTTAGGAAACCCAACCTATCCGGGATTGCATCAATCAAAACTCAATTCCTTATCAATTTAGAGTTCAAATAACATCAAAAACATATCTCAAATCACAGATCTAACAGATCAAACGAAAATCATCAAAAATCACCAAATCTTGCATTATAAGCCAAGATCCATTTCACCACTTAAAAGTCTTTAATAAAACATCAATTAAGGATTGAAAACTTAGGAATTTCAGTAAAGAACTGATAATTTAGAGGAGAAGGACGTTCTTACCTTCAAACTTGAGTTTCTCCTCTTTTTGGAATCAAAAACCTTGATGAATCAAGTAGCAAATGATGAAGTTTTGTAGATATGATGATTAGGAATCAAAAGAGAGTTGAAAGGAGAGATTTAGGTGAGAAAATCAGAAACAATTCTCTGGAAAGAAAGTGTTTGGGTTGAGAGAAAATGAGAGAAAAGAAAATAGGAAGTTAGTTATCAAAATGGCCAAAATGGCTTTCCCTCCTCTTTTGATATGTTTTAAAATCAGAATATAGCTTAAAATATCTTAGAAAAATCTGGAGAAACTACTTTTGGAATAATAGCTCCTTAAAGATTCAAAGTTTCAACCCTTTCTAAAACAGTCACAAAACTTTCAAAAATTACATATTGGTCACTAGCCAAAATGTCACCCTTCCAAAACTCATTTTCCAAAATTGATTTCACAGTTCACTTAATTATATTAAAAGATGATTTTAGAACATTTTTCCATAATTTTAATGCAACCCGAGCTAGGCTTTCCTAAATTCACCCTTTTAGATTCGAACAGCAGTTTGACCAAACCGGTCAACGCCCAAAACTTCTAAGCCCAAAACCGGGGCGTTACAACTCTCCCCCCCTTAAGAAATTTCGTCCCCGAAATTTACCTGAAGGAAAGAGATAAGGAAACTGCTTCAGCATGTCTTCCTTCCGCTCCCACGTGGCTTCTTCAACACCTCGATGCTTCCACAGCACCTTCACCAACTCAATGGTCTTGCCACGAAGAACCTTGCTATCCGAATCCAGAACCTTCACCGGTTCCTCATCATAGGTCAAATCCGGATTCAAAACCACTTCCTCCACAGGCATCACATGCGAAGGATCAGATCTATACTTCTGGAGCATAGAAACATGAAACACATCATGAATCTTCTCCAACTCCTGAGGTAACCTCAACCGATACGCAACAGGACCCACAAGCTCAACCACCTCATATGGTCCAATGTACCTAGGGCTCAACTTACCCTTTCGGCCAAACCTCATCACCTTTTTCCAAGGCGAAACCCTCAAGAACACACGGTCACCCACCGCATACTCTATCTCCTTACGCTTCAAATCCGCGTAAGACTTTTGCCGATCAGAGGCAGCCTTCAACCGCTCACAAATGAGCTTTACCTTCTCTGTGGTCCCTTTCAACAAAGCCGGCATCGAAACCAACTTTTGACCAGTTTCAGCCCAACAAAGAGGAGTCCTACACTTCCTCCCGTACAAAGCCTCATAAGGTGCCATCTGTATACTTGCCTGATAACTGTTGTTATAAGCAAACTCAACCAAAGGCAGATGCTTCTCCCAAGAACCTTGAAACTCAATCACGCAGCACCTCAACATATCCTCCAAAATCTGGATAACTCGCTCAGACTGACCATCCGACTGAGGATGATAGGATGTACTGAAATGCAACCTTGTACCTAGAGCTTGATGCAAACACTGCCAGAAACGCGATGTGAACCTCGGATCCCTATCCGACACAATCGACTTAGGCACACCATGCAGCCGCACAATCTCAGCAATGTACAGCTCTGCCAACTTATCCAAAGAAAACGTGGTATGCACAGGCAATAAATGCGCACACTTCGTTAGGCGATCCACAATCACCCAAACAGAATTCTTCTTCGAGGGAGACAAAGGTAAACCATATACAAAATCCATGGTAACCCTTTCCCACTTCCATTCAGGGATTTTCAACGGTTGCAACAACCCTGAAGGAAACTGATGCTCAGCCTTAACTCGCTGACACACCAAACACTTGCTCACAAACTCCGCAACATCCTTCTTCAAACCCACCCAATAGTACTCGTCACGAAGATCACGATACATCTTGGTACTACCAGGGTGCATAGCAAAAGGACTACTATGACCTTAAGTCAGAATAGCACGCCTCAACTCAGCATCAGCAGGCACTACTATCCGACTCCCAAAACACAACACTCCATCATCATTAAAGCAGAAATCCGAAGGTCTACCCTCCGCGATATCCTGAACATGAGACACCAAGGAATCATCCAGCAACTGCTTATCCTTGATCAACTGAACCAAAGATGGTTTCACTTGCAACTCAGCAACAAGACCACCATCTTGCGATATGCTCAAGCTAGCAAACATAGCCCTCAGCTCAACAGCTACTTTCCTACTCAAGGCATCCGCAACAACATTAGCTTTTCCAGGATGATACTCAATCGTCAGATCATAATCCTTGAGCAACTCCAACCAACGGCGCTGCCTAAGATTCAACTCCTTCTGAGACATCAGATACCTCAAACTCTTGTGATCTGTGTACACAGTACACTTCTCACCATACAGATAACGTCTCTAGATCTTCAGAGCAAAAACCACTGCAGCCAGCTCAATATCATGCGTAGGGTAATTGCGCTCATGCACTTTCAACTGCCGCGATGCATAAGCCACCACCTTACCCTCCTGCATCAGCACACACCCCAAACCAACATAGGATGCATCACTGTAAACCACAAACTCTTTCCCTGATTCAGGCTGAATCAAGATAGGAGCTTGCGTCAAAGCCGCCTTAAGCTTCTCAAAAGCCTGTTGTCTCGCTTCCGTCCACTCATACTTAACATCCTTTTGCAACAGCTTCGTCAAAGGAGCAGCAATCTTGGAAAAACCATCCACAAACCTACGGTAGTATCCCGCCAAACCAAGGAAACTACGAACTTCATGAACAGACTTAGGAACCTTCCAATTCATCACCGCCTCAATCTTCTGAGGATCAACACGAATCCCCTCAGCAGAAACCACATGCCCAAGAAACACCACCTCCTTAAGCCAGAACTCACACTTGCTCAGCTTAGCATAGAGCTGATTCTCCAACAAAGCCTGCAAAACAATCCTCAAATGCTCTTCATGCTCCTCCTCAGTACGCGAGTACACGAGGATATCATCGATGAACACCACAACAAACTTGTCCAGGTATTCATGAAACACACGATTCATCATGTCCATGAAAGCAGCAGGAGCATTTGTCAAACCAAACGGCATCACAAGGAACTCATAATGCCCATACCTTGTCCTGAAAGTTGTCTTAGGCACATCCACATCCTTCACCTTCAACTGATAATACCCTGATCTCAAGTCAATCTTAGAGAACACAGCAGCTCCCCGAAATTGATCAAAGAGATCAGCAATTCTCGGCAAAGGATACCGATTCTTGATAGTCAACTTGTTCAGCTGACGGTAATCAATGCACATTCTCATAGTGCCATCCTTCTTCTTCACAAACAAGACCGGTGCTCCCCAAGGTGACACACTCGGCCGGATGAAACCACGATCAAGCAACTCTTGCAACTGCGTCTTCAGCTCCTTCAGCTCCTTAGGTTCCATTCTATAGGGAGTAATGGACACAGGAGTTGTATTCTCATACAGCTCAATTCCAAACTCCACCTCGCGGTTAGGAGGTAAACCAGGCAACTCCTCAGGAAAAACATCATGAAACTCCTTCACAACTCTGATATCTTGCACCCTCAACTCTTTAGAGCTAGAATTCATCACAAAAGCTAGATAGGCTTCGCAACCTTGCCTCAGCATCCTGCTCGCCTCCAAGGTAGACACCACATTGGCAAGAAACTTCACATTCTCACCAACCACAACAACTTCATAATCATCCGCAAGCTTAAGCGAAACTCGCTTGTTTTCACAATCCACAACAGCACGATGCTCAGCAAGCCAATCCATACCAAGGATTACATCAAAACCATAAAAGGGCAACTCCATAAGATCAACATGAAAAACATGTTCTTGAACAACCAAGGGACACCTTCTATAAAGTTTTCGAGTCACAACAGTCTCACCAAAAGAACTAGTGACACGAACACCAACATCCAAAGACTCAACAGGCAAACCAAGCAATTCAGCATGCTCACGCAAAATGTATGAATGCGTAGATCCAGAATCTATCAAAGAAAGCAATGACAAGGACTGCAAAGTAAAGGTACCTGCAATCACATCCGCATCATTCCTTCCCTCACGCTGAGCATACACCCTCGCTTGGCCTCCACCTTCAGGCTGAATAGCCACAACATGGGCCACTCCACGACCACCTTCCTCTCTCCTCTAGAAATTACCACGGCCGCACCCACGACCTCTCTGCAGTGCAGCAACAACAGGAGCACGCACCTGATCACCAGCCAACCTAGGACAATCTCGCCTCATGTGACCACAATTCCAACACCCATTACCAGCTGCCACAACAGGAGCTTGCACCTCTCTCACAGCACGAGGACAGTCACGCTTCATGTGACCACGTGAACCACAGATCCAACAAGCACTCGGATCAGCTCTAGCATTACCTCCTCAAGCAGGTGCACCACCACCTCTCTTAGCTGAAGACTGATACTTCTGATCACGTCCCCTCTTGTTCCGTCCACCTCCGGAACTATACTCAATGGCTCTCTTACCAGAACTTGCTCCAGCACCTTTCGCAGATAAACCCAAGTTCATCTCAATGTCCTTGGCTCGGCCCACCAACACATCAAAATCATCATACTCGGTGGCCAGCACATACATTTTCACATCCGTCACTAAGCCATAACGGAACCTCTAGCACCTTGCCCGCTCATCAGGTACAAGCTCAGGTGCATACTGACTGAGTCGCACAAACTGCACTTCATACTCAGCCACACTCATGCTCCCTTGGGTAAGAGACATGAATTCACGCTTCTTCTCATCAAGATATCTAACACCAAGATATCTCCGCTTGAACACATTCTGAAAGAATGTCCAAGTCACATCAGCTTCAACCATCCCAGCTATAGTGGTCGTCCACCACGTATACGCATCATCCTGCAGCAAGGATACAACACACCCCAGCTTCTGCACATCAGTGCAACTCATCTGACCCAAGATTCACTTGGTACTCTCTAGCCAAGCTTCAGAACTCTCAGCAGACATACCCCTGAACTCAGTCCCACCAAGACTGCGTAAGCGCTCCAAAGGTAGTCTAACACCAGCATCTCCCTGATGCCCAGCTCCTTGAGCTCCAACTACTGCTGCTCGGAAAGCACCCGCAATAGCTTGTACCAACATAGACATATCAGGCATAGCTTGCCCCTGACCAACCTCTGGTCCAGCAGCTCCAGCACCAGCTGCAGCATCAGCTCTTTCACCCTCAGCACCACCACCTGGTGGAGGAGGAGGTAACACCGCACTACCCGTGTTTTCCTCATTCTCGTTCTCATTAGGAGCCGTAGCTCGCACATTACCTCGTAACTCTCTACGTGGTGCCATACTTTTACCAGGCAATCACAATACAAATAAAACGAAGTCAGGCCCAGCAAGGTAAGCAATCCAAGTATTTAAGCTCAATTTCATTCAAAATCAACACCATTTCATTAGCTTTTATTTGGCAATGGGTACCCACAACATGCTACATCACAGCATACATCTCAATTGCATCCAAATCACAAGCCACTAAACATGCTTTCGATCAACAAGCATACAAGGCACACATACTTCAATCATGCACACATTCATTCCCAATTACTCGAGAACCTGGCTCTGATACCACCAAATGTAACCCCCTTAACCCGGCCTAGACGGTTGACCCGAATTAAGAAAGTCACACGGGGAAAAACCAAAGTCAACCTTGATTAACGACCCTTTTTTTCTTTTTAAACTTGTCTAGATGCATATTAATCCTTAGATATGATCATACAACAGCATACTCAAAGATCATAAACATCAGAGATCAAACAGGGACTCAATTGAACAAATTACAACTTTAGGGACCAAATTGTAATTTCTGATATATATAAGGACTTAACCCAAATTAAAGTTACCAACTTGAAATTAATCAGGTTTCATGCTTCTCTGTAAAATTTCAGCTCAAAAGGGCTTCCCAAACTCATACAATTTCACAAACAAGATTCAGGACCAAAATGCAAACATTTCAAAACATCTAACTGCCAATGTCAGCTCCTAACGGTCACCCGTTCCGAAACGGAAGACATCCCGTTTCGAAACGCGGGGCCATTCCGCAACGCGTACCGAAACGAGGGCAGACAGTAGCCTATCTGTTTCGGAACGGTGTCACCCGTTTCGGACGCCTGGGCTGCTTCAAGGCACCCGTTCCGAAACGGCAGGCACTGTTCCGAAACACCCTGCACAGATTACCCCAAAATGCATACTTAAACATGCAATTAAACATCCAATCATGCTCCAAATGCCACCAAACTTTACCGGCATGCTATTCAACATATATGAGACATACTTGCATCAACAATTCATCAAAATATCAACATATATGAAAAGCCCCAAATCTATAGGCATGCTTCCTACACAAGCAACCATTCAAGCATAAACTTCCAATTCAAGCATATAAAGGCCAATTACAAAAACCAGCATTCTCAACAACCTAAAACATACTTGGGGAGTTCAAAACATCTCCCAAAAACATACACATAGGTCCCCCATTGCCAAATTACCAAAAGCTAAATGTACTTAAGAAAACTTTCCATACTTTGAGCTTTACTTCCACTTGAATGCTTGCCTTCCTTGCTGCCCTCAAAGTACTTTAATGTTCTGCATTATTGATTTGAGAAAACAAAGAGAGCGTAAGCAAAAGCTTAGTGAGAAATGCTCAATAAAACCATTCAATAATGCATTTATAAAACACTTTATAAATCATGCTTCAAATCATCATTTACACATGCTCGAAAGCAATCTTTAAACAAGCACCGCATGCTTCATATCATTACATGTCATATTGGCCACAAGTGATACATTTCATTTCTTTAAAAACAAGTTCATCAACTTTCACCCCAAGGACTTTTAAACACCTTGGCCCCAAGGACTTTTAAACACCTTGGCCCATGGACTTTTAAACACCATGGAAAGGACCACACAAGGACTTTTAACCACCTTTGTGTCCGTAACAAGTTTCACCCCAAGGACTTTTAAACACCTTGGCCCCAAGGACTTTTAAACACCTTGGCCCATGGACTTTTAAACATCATGGAAAGGACCACACAAGGACTTTTAACCACCTTTGTGTCCGTAGCAAGAATCATCCAAGGACTTTTAACCACCTTGATGTTCTTAAGTAAACAAGGCTCACTCAAGGACTTTTAACCACCTTAGTGACCTTAACCTTAGCAAAACATCACTTGCCAATATACATCATTATCATCAATTTATCCACTGTTTTAAAGCATTAAACCAAGCCATATTCATCATGCATTTAAAAGCATCAAACCACATTTAATCAATGTTCAAAAATAAGGAACTCTTACCTAGAGCTTCCTTCAACATATGGCTTACAAAAACAACATTAACCATGCTAAATCATGCTTTCAAAACAGAGTTTAAAACATGCAATAAACCACATTGCACAACAATCAAATCATGGCCACCACTAGAGAGTATTTCCGAAAACTTACACTTGAGCTTAGCAAAGTTGTTTAGACTTAAACTAAGCTCCCAAGACATTGGTTTCAAAGCCAAAAACCAAATTTCACTCACCGATTCCACTTCGCCTCTTGCCGAAGCACCAAATCAAGCCTCCGGATCACCACCACTTGGATCCAAAGATGACTCCCCTGTTTTAACACATCAAAACAGTAGATTAATGCATCATCATGCATTAATATCCTCAATGAAAGCACTTAAACTCGCTGCTCTCATCCATACTCCATTTTCGGCCACCAAACACAACCGAAAATGCATCCAAACCATTTCTCAACAAAGCCCAGCCATAAACCATCAAAACCTAACATCCTTTAACAACATTTAACATCTAAAAAGAACCTAACAACATCCTTATACCTCCAGCAACACCAGATCCACAAGATCACCTCAAAAACAATCAAGAATCACAAGCTAAACTTAGGAAACCCAACCTATCCGGGATTGCATCAATCAAAACTCAATTCCTTATCAATTTAGAGTTCAAATAACATCAAAAACATATCTCAAATCACAGATCTAACAGATCAAACGAAAATCATCAAAAATCACCAAATCTTGCATTATAAGCCAAGATCCATTTCTCCACTTAAAAGTCTTTAATAAAACATCAATTAAGGATTGAAAACTTAGGAATTTCAGTAAAGAACTGATAGTTTAGAGGAGAAGGACGTTCTTACCTCCAAACTTGAGTTTCTCCTCTTTTTGGAATCAAAAACCTTGATGAATCAAGTAGCAAATGATGAGGTTTTGTAGATATGATGATTAGGAATCAAAAGAGAGTTGAAAGGAGAGATTTAGGTGAGAAAATCAGAAACAATTCTCTGGAAAGAAAGTGTTTGGGTTGAGAGAAAATGAGAGAAAAGAAAATAGGAAATTAGTTATCAAAATGGCCAAAATGGCTTTCCCTCCTCTTTTGATATGTTTTAAAATCAGAATATAGATTAAAATATCTTAGAAAAATCTGGAGAAACTACTTTTGGAATAATAGCTCCTTAAAGATTCAAAGTTTCAACCCTTTCTAAAACAGTCACAAAACTTTCAAAAATTACATTTTGGTCACTAGCCAAAATGTCACCCTTCCAAAACTCATTTTCCAAAATTGATTTCACAGTTCACTTAATTATATTAAAAGATGATTTTAGAACATTTTTCCATAATTTTAATGCAACCCGAGCTAGGCTTTCCTAAATTCACCCTTTTAGATTCGAACAGCACTTTGACCAAACCGGTCAACGCCCAAAACTTCTAAGCCCAAAACCGGGGCGTTACAGTTATGTTATGTTTTAAGGGTTTCCTTTTGCTTTTGGGTTTTCACGATCTTTTGGTTTTATTGGTTATGTGAAAGAAAGTTTGCCACAAGATATAATTGAGGAAAAGTGCATCTTTTATTGAAATTTGAATCATGGTTTTGACAATAGACCCTTTTACATAAGATCTCTTATTACCCCAGGGTCTAAGGGTAAAAGAGTTGGTTATGAGTATTACTCTTAGGCAGTCTTAAAAACTTTGGGGACCATTTCTGCGGTCCAGTTCTTCAATTCGGTGCATGGGCAAATCTTGGACATAAATTTGTTCTCTTCTTCCTCCTCGTCTGTGATAGCGTTAATGCTCAAATTCTTGAAAACCTTGCGTATGTCATTCTTTCCTTTCTCCTCCTCGTCGAAGCGGGCATTAGGGTCTAGAAGCCCTCTATCCTTGAAAGTGACACTTAGGTGTGGGTACATCATGAGATCCCCTTCAACTTCTTCTTCTTTCTGATTCATTTTCATGCTTCCCTGTTGCTTCTCAGCTTTCTTTTGCCATTTATTGGTCCAAAAGCCCAAACCGAACCAATCCCTCTTCACCGAGATCACCATAGGATATGGCCTTCCTCGCCTTTCTTCTATAACTTCATTTCCTTGCTTCCCAAAGGTGATTTCCTTCATAGCGCATACATTTGATTCATGTTCAACATCCCCCTTCTCAAAAAACACAAGTTTCTTGCTATCCATCTTGGCTTGAACCACTCGTTTAAACTCCAGGAAACACTAGATCTCATGTCCTTCAGTTTCATGGTATTTGCAGTATGGTTTTTCATGATCCTTTATTTTGGGGTTCACTTCCTTCAATATCACGGCCGCCACTAATTGATCCTATACCCAAATCATGGGCGCTTTAATTTCTTTGACATTCTCCTTGATTATCCTCTTCCCTTCCTTGAGCACGACATTTACCTTCGTCTTTTGGTGATTTGGCAATGTGTTTCCTTTTTCCTCAGAAGTGTCAAATGACAACATGCCTGATTTTCTTGGATCATCTACCACCCTTTTGAACGCGGTACAATTTTTGATGGTATGCCCCTTACTCCTGCATGATATTCGCATTAGGCCTTCTCGTCATACCACGGTGGATAGAGAGGTGAGAACGGAGGAACATGTCTTGGTAACACCATCTGCCACTTGACCAACTCGGCAAACAACTCTACATAAGTCATTGGGATAGGAGGAAAGTAAGACCTCGAATTTCCTTGGTATCTTCGTTCTTCTTTTTGGGCATTTGCAACCGTCGAAGCTGAAGTGTTGGGCTTATTGAAGGTATTAGGTTTGTTGAACACCACACCTGTTGAGTAATTGGGGTTGTAGACATTCGTTGCATTGACTTCATTGTTTTCCTTCTTCCTATATGTCTTCTTTGTTTCCCCATTGTCTAATCTTCCGCTCTTTGTTGCGTGTAAAAGTGTCTATCGCAATGTAGTGCAAGTGTACACGATGCAAGTAGTAAATTGATACGTAAGTATCGAATATCGTCTCCATAGGGACTGGGCTAATAGCTTCACCTTGGGTTACTGCACGAGAGGAAAAGAAATAGTTTAAATTGTTGTCACGAGAATATAAAGAATAGTGATAATAAAAGAGTATTGAAATCGGGATAGAGAGAATGGGACGGTATTGAATTGCTCAGTAGTGTAGGTGTTGCAAAGTCTAGGAATATTTGTTCTGTCGTTGCGCCTGTCGCGGCAGCACCTGTCGCGGCAGCACCTGTCGTGGCAGCGGTCTGTTGTTAGTCGCGGCAGCGATCACACAACTCTGTACTTCAAGCTTGGCAAGAATCCCTGCTGTGCCTTGGCCTATCCCTAGGTCCAAGTCTGTCGATAAACATATCTTTGATGATACCTCCCGGCGTGAATCGAATGATGAACACCGATGTTGTTGAATTCTTCTTTAGCCACTTAACCTCGTCTTATCCCTAGGTCCGAGATAGTTCAACCATAAACTGGAGAACCCGTACTTATTCCTTTCGTATACTTAACTCTCCCGATATTAAGTAAATGTGTAATCTCACAATGCTCTCCCGATACTCTTGCAAGATGTTGAAAACCAGAATAAGCAAACTTGAAGTTATTTTATTTGAACAGAAAAATTCCTAAAACAAATGCAATCCTTGCAACTACTTTACAAATCAACCCTTAGCCCTAAGGGAAGTTTAGAACATGGTGAGGAAGGGAAAACGGCTAGGGTTTTGGGAAGAAGGCTAGAGAATATGATGATATCCCTCCCTAGGTCGAATTACATGCCTTTATATAGGCCTTGGGTTCAAGTTTTCTATTATGGCAAGAATACAAGTTTAAATTAAAGTACAACTCTATTAAAGGCTATATCTTCAGAGCATAAGTCTTTAATTCGTCCTTCCTTCTTGCTTGGAGTTTCTTCCTTGAACTTTGGGCTTGGCCTTCATTCTGATCTAGGGCTTGAAAAAATATAAGGATGCTCCACAACATATGGGCTTAATTTTCTCTTTCCGTCGAGGCCCACTTCACTTCTTCCCTTCACTATCGCTGTCGTCCTTGGCTGCCACGGCAGCGGCCATGGCAGCATCATCCTCTAGCGTCTGCACATCCAGTTACTGCTTTGTTTCTTCACTGCCCAGCGTCTGCTTCTCTATTGCCCTCCATCTGCTACAGCAGCTACCTGCAAAAGTAACCAATTTCAGTAGAAACTGTGCCATTTGATATATTTGTGATGTATAACTGAAATCTAACCTAAATGCAATGAATTATGTTTGAATGCAGCAGAAATATGGGTTAAATAGGGGGTAAATTATAGAACTTTTACACACTCAACACACCCCCAAACTCAAGTTTTTGCTTGCCCTCAAGCAATTTAGACCTAAAAAAGAAATACAAAATTTTGTTTGGCTTAAAACAATGAACCTTTCATTACCTACCATTCATTCCCTATTGTAAGCAACACCTTGTCGGATAATTTAGGATTGATTCGGAACCATACTATAATTCTCGTGTAGTGTGTGCATGCTTTGTGAACAATTATATGCCTAGACTCACTTAGTTTACTAGAATAGCTTAAACTTCTAACTTGAATTTTTATGCCAATTTTCATTTTTTGGAGGCAATTCTTAGGCTCCTTTAGTTTTTATGCAGACTAGATTCTATTTCTCAAGCTTAAGTTTGACTAGAGCCAGTTTCGGGCACCTCTAGCTAACTTCCTAGAGCCGGTTTCGGGCACCTCTAGGTGTAAGAGTCTATTTTTCTTAACTTCTTTTCCTAGACCCAGTGTTAGGCACCTCTAGGGGCAACTCAAGTGTTATGCTTTTCCCTATTCTAGTTTACCAGTAAAGTTCTAGACAGTATAAAAGTCACAAATGGTGTTTTGAGATTTCAGAACTATAGTAAGGCTATAAACTGCTCCTAAAACTATCCTAAAGGCGCTGCCACGACAGAGGCTGTCACGGCAGGTAAGTTCAGTTCAAAGACTTAAGCCAAATTTTCATCATTTTTTTATGCAAAAATAAACTAAGTAAAAGACACAATTTTTAAACTTAAAAGACTCCATTACTGGAGGGATGCCACCCCCAAACTCGAGGGTTGCATTGCCCTCAATGCAAATGACATGGATGAAAAAGAAAAACTACATCACAAAATATATAAAAGGCATACAGTAATATAAGATAAGAAACTTAAAATTTCAAGCGTTGTCGTCGCCGATGCTGCTGCTGCTGCTGAGTTGGATCTGCCGACGGGTAGTGACTTTCTTGGCTGGTGCTGGTAGACGGATGAGAGAGGCAGAAGTATTCTTGGTTTTGGCTTCCCGTGGAGGTTGAATACGGGTAGGGGAGATATGAGGTGGTTTCTCCACTACCTGAACCTCGGAGCTGCTGCTGCTCTCGTTGCTACTGCCGCTGCTGCTACTGTTGCTGCTACTGCCGCTGTCAGATTTTTCTTTATCGGCTACTGTTTTCTGTCGTTTTTCTGTTGTGAACTCCTTGGACAAGTTCCTCTTGACAGAGGGCTCGTTGTCGGATGTCGCCCAGATTTCAGATGAAGAGAAACCAACAATATACCTATCGAGGTCGTCTTCAGGCTCCTTTCCCTTGGTTCCTCGGGCAGATGTGTCGGCTGTGCGGCTGCCGCCTGCAGCTGTTGTGGTATGGGTTGGAGTAGACGTCGCAGATGGCATTTTTTGTGTGGCAGCAGGGGTAGGGGTATGGGCAGGGGTGGGTGCAGCAAAATAATGATTGGGGAAAGTAGGGAACAGAGCATCGGGGAAATTAAGAGAGGTGTGGATGAAATGTATCGTGGTGGTGGTGAAGTCTCGGATGAAAGTCATGAGGTCGAGCTGTCGTTCCTCCATTTTTTGTATGGCAGCAAGGATTTGGGAGGAGGTGTGGGCTGGAGGAGCTGCTGCAGTAGGCTGCCTGGGTTCTGTGGCAGCAGGCTCGGTGTCGGTAGGCTCTGTCGGCTCAGCTGTCGTGGCAGTAGGATCAAAAGATGACAGGGGCGTGGCAGCTTTTAGTTCCATCAGGCTTAGTATGTTTCTGTCGGTCCAACCTTTCCCTCGAACTCTTAAGTCCTCGGTAGCCTCTGGTACATTGTGGCCGCGGTAGAGGGTAGTGATGAGGTAGGGGTAGAAGAGTGGTCCTGACTGCCTGTAAGCACATTCTAATATACCCCCCTCGTACGTATCTGCCAACCTTAATTGGCCTCTAGTTTAAAATAGAATGGATGAGGGCTAACCTTGGTTGGTTGACGGTTGTATTGTGCGAGGAGGGCCTAATTCATTTCTTGATAAACGCATTCCACAGTTTTGCCTCCGGGGTGAGCTGGACTCTTTTCACCGTTCTCGGATGCTTCGGATCGGTGTTCCATTCTGTACCTTCATCTGTGAGTTCTGCCATCACAACATCGTAGTCAGCAAGCTCTAAACTCTTGAAGAATCTTTGGTGGCCATCTTCTCTTTGTCCCACATAGAACCCGTAGAGTGTGTTGATATATTCGGGCTCGAAGGGTACCTCTTTCCCTCGAACTGTAAATGATGTCGCGTTCCTGCTGCCGATGGCAGCATAAAATTCTCAGACGAGAGTCACGTTCATCTCCTCCGGTTGTTCTGCGAATATCTGCCACTGCAGGGCTCTGATTTTTCGGGCTATTAACGGCTGCAGCCCCAGGTTCCCCATTTTGGAAGTGTAAATGAAGCCTATTTCCTCCCATATATCACGGATCTGGAAGGAGCTTGGAGTGGATGTTGCCGGGGCAGATCCTGAGGCAGAGCTTCGGCGGGTGTTTCTTGTGCTCATGTTGCAAGGACTGTGGAAAGAAAATGAAAGCAAGTAAAAATTCTAGAGGAGACAAGTAGAGAGAGTGAAAGTGAGTGAAAAATGAATAGTAAAACGGGGTTTATATAGAGGCGGAGTTTGCTGCCCGTTGGAGCTGTAACGGCAGGCGCGAATAACGGGGCCAGCTGTTACGCGGTTTTTGACGCGTCTGTCATGCCTTTCCGTGTCTGTTGCGCGTCTATTACGCATTTTGTGTGTCTTCCGCGACAGCGTGTTCACAGGCTGGATTTTCCGTGTCTGTCGCAACAGTTGTAACAGCAGGCTCCTAAGTTGGGCTTTTTAGGCTGATGGAAAGATGGTGGGCTGGATTCACTTCTCCTCTTCTCATTGTCTCCTTTATTTCCTAAAAATAATAAAAATAAACTATAGTTCCTAAAAATAAAATAATTCTAATTACCTAATATATATAGATAATAATAATAAAAATAAAAAATAGGTTAAATTAGGGATGCCAAGAGGGGCATCTCCTAAAGTAACCACTTTCTGCATTCTTGGGGCTTCAGTCCCCTGATAATGCTTCAATCTTTGTCCATTGACTTTAAATTGGTGCCCGTCTTTTAAAGATCTGATTGTAATGGCACCATGGGGAAAAACTTGCACCACTTGGAATGGGCCGGACCACCTAGACTTTAGCTTTCCTGGGAAGAGCTTCAACCTAGAGTTGAACAACAACACAAGCTGCCCTGGGCAGAACTATCGTGGCAGCAACTTCTTATCATGCCACTTCTTTGTCTTATCTTTGTAGATTCTTGCATTGTCATAGGCCATTGCTCGAATTTCTTTAATCTCATTCAGATCAAGTAGCCTTTTCTGTCCTGCCTTTTCCAAGTCCATATTTACTGCTTTGATGGCCCAATATGCTTTGTGCTCAATCTCGACAGGTAGATGGCATGTTTTTCCATAAATCAGCCGGTAGGGTGACATTCCCAATGGAGTTTTGAATGATGTTTTGTAGGCCCATAATGCATCATTGAGGTGTAGAGACCAGTCCTTTCGAGTTTAGGGTCTGAACCGGACCGGTCTGATTTTCAGTTCGAATATAAAAGGTGGTTTTAGGGAAAGCCTAGTTCGGGATGCATTAAAAATATGGAAAAAAAATATCTAAAAATCCTCTTTTAATATATATAAGAGAGTGGTGAAATCAATTTTACAAAATAAGGTTTGGAAGTGTGACATTTCGAAATAGTGACTAAAATGTACTTTTTGAAAAGTTCAGTGGTGACTGTTTTGTAAGGATTGAAACTTTGAATCTTTAAGGAGCTAATTTACCCAAGGAAGGATTTCTCCAGATTTTTCTTAATTTTAATGATTTTGTTAATGTTTAATTAATTAAAATAAGTGAGGTAAACCATATTTAGCCTTTCATAACTAACTTTCTTAAAAACTTTCACATCTCATTTTCTCTCAAAATTCCATCAGCCAAACACATTTCCACAGCAGCATTTCTTTTGATTTTCACACTAAATGATGAGGTTTCAATCATCAATTGATTCCTAATCCTTCCTACATCAAATCCTCTTCATTTGCTTATTGAATTTTCAAGGATTTTGGCTCTAAACAAGGAGAAATCTACATTTAGAGGTAAGGATGTCATTCTCCTCTAAATACTCAGTTCTTTACTGAAATTCCCAGGTTCTCAATCCTTAAATTAAGTTTTATAAAAGGTTTTAATGTTGTGTTCTTAATTTTTGGCTTAAAACTCAAGATTTGGATTTAATCTTGAAGAAATTCGTGATGAATGTTTGGGCTCTGATTTGAGATGTCTTTTTAATGTATTTTGGATGTTTAATGATGTGTAATTGAGGTTTAATCAATGCATTCCCGAATAGGTTGATTTTCCTAAGTTTTTACTTGCGAAAATGGTGGTTTTTGAGGTGATCTTGGTGTTCTGTTATAGCTGCTGGTATAAGGACGAGTTTAGGATCTTTTTGGATGTTAATTGATGTTTAGGAATGTTTAGATGTGATGGATCTTGGCTGGGTAAAGTTGTGGAGGAGTTTGGATGTGATTTCGGTTGTGTTTGGTAGCCGAAATGTTGGATTTGATGTGAGAAGCGAGTTTAGCTGTAATGGCTGAAGATTTTAATGCATGATGATGCATTAATCCTCTTCTTTGATGTGTTTAAAACAGGGGAGACATCTTCGGATCCTTGTGGTGTTGATCCGGAAGCTTGAACGGTGTTTCGGCAAGGTTGCGAAACGGAATTAGTGAGTGAAGTTGGGTTTTCAGCTTTGAAACCAATGTTTGAAGGATTTGGGAGCTTAGTTTAAGTCTAAGCAACTTAACTAAGCTCAAGAGAAAGTTTTCGGAGAAACTCTCTCTTTGATGAAACATGAGATGGTTGGATGCAATGTATGTAATTTGCATGTTTAAATTCTGTTTTTGAAAGCATGTTTTAGCATGATTAATGCTGGTTTTGAAAGCCATGTGTTGAAGGATGCTCAAGGTAAGAGATCCTTGGTTTGATATTGATAAATGTGGTTTTGATGCATAGTGATGCATGATGGTTTAATGGCTTTGATTAATGCTTTAAAACAGTGGATTGTTGATGATAAATGGTGTATATTGGCAAGTGATGTTTTGGTTTTAAAGTACTTGAATCGGATATAGTTAGCCGGCTATAGGATTGGGTGCACCGTGAATAAAGTCGCCTTGGATGTTGAGGGGTTGTAATTGTACCGTAAACTCCATCCAAGTACACTAACGAGATGGTTAAGATCATAATGGTGGTTAAAAGCCCATGTGAGGATCTTGTGTTGTGTGTCCCGTGTTCTCGTTAGTGATGTTATACAAATACCGATGAGTGATGTGGAGGGGTTGTAATTGTACCATTAAACTCCATCACGGTTGTTGAGGGGTTGTGATTGTACCGGTAAACTCCACCTTGTGTGTTCGGTAGTGTGTATGAAGTGTATGGGACAATGCTTGTAATCTGCGTATCCGATTGTGTTTTGTGTTGAAAAATGGTTATGGTATCACTTGGAAGCCAATATGACATGTTGATGTTAATGAAGCATGAGATGCTTGTTGTGTATGCATTGTTGCATGAGAAATGATGTTTATGAATTTAAAGGCCTTTGAAAGGTGTTTTAGAAAATGCATTATTGTGTTGTTTCTTTAGAGCATGTCTCACTAAGCAAATGTGCTTACGCTCTCTTTCTTGAACCAATAATGCAATGAATTGAAGTGCTTTAAGGGCAGCAAGGAGGCTAAGAATCCAAGGGAAAGCTAAGCTCATTTATGGTGACCTTTTTCACAACATTGTTAGTTTTTGATATTTTGGCAATGAGAACCTAGGTTGTGTTTTGGGAGATGTTTTGGACTCCCTAAGTATGGCATGATGCCTTTGATGTTTTGGACTTGTAAATGGACATTTGGTGTTTGCTTTGATGATTTGATTATTGGTTGGTTTTGAGTATTAGGATGCATGCCTATAGATTTGTGGTTTTTCCTAATTGATGCCATGAATGTGTTTTGGTGATGCAAATATGTTCCTTATATGTATGATGACTTGTTCGCATGATTAGGAGGTCATAGGGATGTGTTTGAGTGGTTAATGGTATGTTAAACCAGCAAAATCTGGACTTTATGTGCAGTCCGTATCGGAACGGGCACTAACGTTTCGAAACGGGGGCCTGTAATGGCCTTCGTGTTTCGAAACAGGTAGAGGCCGTTCCGAAACGAATTGGCCACTGCCAAGCCCTATTTTGATATAGGTCTCGAAACGAACCCACGTTTCGGAACGGTCAACCCCCGTTCCGAAACAAATGACCGTTGGGCACTGATTTGAATGGTTTAAGGTTTGCAAGCTTTACGTTTTAGTCCTGAATTTTGTATATGCAATTGCTAGAGTTTGAGATGTCCGTTTAAGGTGAAATTTGACAGGGAAGCTTGTAATATGATTAATTTCATAAAGGTAACTTAAAAATCAGTTAAGTCCCCTTAATTTCCAGAATTTACATTTTGGTCCCTAATTGTTGTAATTTGTGCAATTAAGTCCCTTAACATTTTCCGATCGCTGTGCTTTTCAGGTATGCTCTTCTCAAGGGTGCGCTTAGGATTAATATGCATCTAGACAAGTTAAAAAAGAAAAAAAGGGTCGTTAATCAAGATTGACTTTCAGGTTGACTTTGGTTTTCCCCGTGTAATCCTCGTAGTTCGGGTCAACCGTCTAGGTCAGGCTAAGGGGGTTACATTTGGTGGTATCAGAGCTGAGTTCTCGAGTAATTGGGAATGGTTATGTGGGTGATATATGTATGATTGCTTGGTATGCTTTTTAAGTGAAAGTATGATGTATAAATTGTAAAGTATGTTGCAATTGTGATGCTATGCTGTGTTGAAGCATGTAAGAGGGACCCATTGCCATATCAAAACTAATGAAATGAATTGTTTTTGAAAAATGAGCTTGAGTTCTTGGATTACTTACCTTGTTGGGCCTAATTGTGATGCTATGCTGTGTTTGTCTGCTGAAGGTTCCGAATCTTGGTTGGAAAGTACCAAGAGGATTTTGGGACAAATGAACTGTAATGACGTGCAGAAGCTAGGATGTGTGGTATCGCTGTTACATGATGATGCGTATACATGGTGGACGACTGCTATCTCCGGAATGGAGGAAGTTGATGTGACTTGGACGTTCTTTCTGAACGCATTCAAGCGAAGGTATCTAGGTGTACGATACCTGGATGAAAAGAAAAGAGAGTTCATGTCTCTGACACAAGGAAGTATGACAATAGCTGAGTACGAGATTCAGTTTGTCCGTCTCAGTCAGTACGCACCTGAGATTATCCCTGATGAGCGGGAGAGGTGTGAACGTTTCCGTTATGGTTTGGTGACAGATGTAAAGACCTATATGCTTGCAGCTGAGTACATTGATTTTGATGTGCTGGTTAGTAGGGCGAGGATATTGAGCAGAACCTGGGTTTGTCTTCCAGGAGTGCTGGTTCTGGCTCGGGCAGGCGAGCTGTTGAGTATAGTTCCGGTGGTGGACGGAACAAGAGAGGACGAGATAAGAGGTATCAGTCTTCTGGTAGGCGTGGTGGTGGAGGGCATGGTGCGCCTGTTCAGGGGGATAGGGCGAGAGCTGATTAGAACACATGCTGGGCGTGTGGATCGCGTGGTCATTTGAGGCATGATTGTCCTCGGGCAGCGAGAGAGGTGCAGGCTCCTGTTGTTGTGACCGGTAATTCGTGCTGGAATTGTGGTTTGGCAGACCACATGAGGAGGGAGTGTCCTTTGTTGGCCGGTGGTGGTCAGGGACGTGCTCCTGGAGTTGTTGCACCACAGAGAGGTCATGGGCGCGGCCATGGTAACTTCCAGCGTAGAGAGGATGGTGGAAGGAATGTGGCGCGTATGGTGGCTGTCCAACCTGAGGGTGGTGGCCAGGCTCGAGTGTATGCGCAGCGAGAGGGGAGGAATGACACGTATGTGATCGCAGGTACTTTCACTTTGCAATCCTTGTCATTACTTTCCTTGATTGATTCTGGATCTTCACACTCTTACATATTGCGTGAACATGCTCAATTGCTTGGTTTGCCTGTTGAGTCTTTGGATGTTGGTATGCGTGTAACTAGTTCCTTTGGTGAGACCGTTGTGACACGAAAGTTATATAGAAGATGTCCCTTGGTTGTGCAAAACCATGTTTTTCATGTTGATCTCATGGAATTGTCATTCTATGGTTTTGATGTAATCCTTGGTATAGATTGGCTTGTTGAACATCGAGTTGTGGTGGATTTTGAGAACAAGCGAGTTTGGAATTGAGCTGTATGAGAATACAACTCCAGTTTCCATTACTTCTTATCGAATGGAGCCTAAGAAGTTGAAAGAGCTGAAGACACAACTTCAGGAGTTGCTTGATCGTGGTTTCATTCGGCCGAGTGTGTCACCTTGGGGTGCACCGGTTTTGTTTGTGAAGAAAAAGGATGGCACTATGAGAATGTGCATCGATTACTGTCAGCTGAACAAGTTGACTATCAAGAATCGGTATCCATTGCCGAGGATTGATGATCTTTTTGATCAATTTCGGGGAGCGGCTGTGTTCTCTAAAATTGACTTAAGGTCAGGGTATTACTAGTTGAAGGTGAAGGATCTGGATGTGCCAAAGACAGCTTTCAGAACGAGGTATGGGCATTATGAGTTCCTTGTGATGTCGTTTGGTTTGACGAATGCTCCTGCAGCTTTCATGGACATGATGAATAGAGTGTTCCATGAGTATTTGGACAAGTTTGTGGTGGTGTTCATTGATGATACCCTCGTGTACTCTCGTACTGATGAGGAGCATGAAGGGCATTTGAGGATTGTGTTGCAGGCTTTGTTGGAGAATCAGCTTTATGCTAAGTTAAGCAAGTGTGAGTTCTGGCTCAGGGAAGTTGTGTTCCTTGGTCATGTGGTTTCTGCTGAGGGGATTCGTGTTGATCCTCAGAAGATTGAGGCAGTGATGAATTGGAAGCCTCCTAAGTCTGTTCATGAAGTCCGTAGTTTCCTTGGTTTGGCAGGATACTACCGGAGGTTCGTGGATGGATTTTCAAAGATTGGTGCACCTTTGACGAAGTTGTTGCAGAAGGATGTTATGTTTGAATGGATGGAAGTGAGACAACAGGCTTTTGAAAAGCTTAAGGCAGCTTTGACGCAAGCTCCTATCTTGGTTCAGCCTGAATCAGGGAAAGAGTTTATGGTGTATAGTGACGCATCCTACGTTGGTTTGGGATGTGTGTTGATGCAAGAGGGTAAGGTGGTGGCTTATGCATCGCGCCAGTATAAGGTGCATGAGCGCAATTACCCTACGCATGACATTGAGTTGACTGTGGTGGTTTTTGCCTTGAAAATTTGGAGACATTACCTGTATGGTGAGAAGTGTACGGTGTACACAGATCACAAGAGTTTGAAGTATTTGATGTCTCAGAAAGAGTTGAATCTTAGCCAACGACGTTGGGTGGAGTTTCTTAAAGATTACGATCTGACGATCGAGTATCATCCGTGAAAAGCTAATGTTGTAGCAGATGCCTTGAGTAGGAAAGTGGCAGTGGAGTTGAGGGCTATGTTTGCCAGTTTGAGCATCTCGCAAGATGGCGATCTTGTGGCTGAATTGCAAGTGAAACCATCCTTGGTTCAGTTTATAAAGGACAAGCAGCTGTTGGATGATTCCTTGGTGCCAGATGTTCAGGATATTACTGAGGATAGACCATCGGATTTCTGCTTTAATGATGATGGAGTTTTATGTTTTGGGAGTCGGATAGTAGTGCCCAATGATGCTGAGTTGAGGCGTGCTATTCTGACAGAAGCTCATATTAGTCCTTTTGCTATGCACCCTGGTAGTACTAAGATGTATCGTGATCTTCGGGATGAGTACTATTGGGTGGGTTTAAAGAAAGATGTTGCTGAGTATGTGAGCAAGTGCATGGTTTGTCAGCGAGTTAAGGCTGAGCATCAGTTTCCTTCTGGGTTGTTGCAACCGTTGAGGATTCCTGAGTGGAAGTGGGAAAGGATTACCATGGACTTTGTGTCTGGTTTGCCTTTGTCGCCATCGAAGAAGAATTCAGTGTGGGTGATTATGGATCGCCTGACGAAGAGTGCGCATTTCTTGCCTGTGCATACTACGTACACTTTGGACAAGCTTGCAGAGCTGTACATTGCTGAGATTGTGCGGGTGCATGGTGTGCCAAAGTCGATTGTGTCGGATAGGGATCCGAGGTTTACATCGCGTTTCTGTGAGTGTTTACATCAGGCTTTGGGTACACGGCTGAATTTCAGTACTTCTTATCATCCACAGTCGGATGGACAGTCTGAGCGTCTTATCCAAGTGCTAGAGGATATGTTGAGGTGCTGTGTGATTGAGTTTCAAGGCTCTTGGGAGAAGCATTTGCCGTTGGTGGAGTTTTCTTATAACAATAGCTACCAGACAAGTATTCAAATGGCACCTTATGAAGCCTTGTACGGGAGGAAGTGTAGGACTCCTCTTTGTTGGGCTGAAACAGGTCAGAAGTTGGTTTCAATGCCAGCTTTGTTGAAAGGAACCACCGAGAAGGTGAAGTTCATTTGTGAGCGATTGAAGGCAGCTTCTGATCGACAGAATTCTTACGCGGATTTGAAGCGTAAGGAGGTTGAGTATGCGGTAGGTGACCGTGAGTTTTTGAAAGTTTCGCCTTGGAAAAAGGTGATGAGGTTTGGTCGAAAGGGTAAGTTGAGCCCTAGGTACATTGGACCATACGAGGTGATTGAACGTGTGGGTCCTGTTGCGTACAAGTTGAGATTGTCGCAAGAGTTGGAAAAGATTCATGATGTGTTTCATGTCTCTATGCTCCGGAGGTATAGATCGGATCCTTTGCATGTTATGCTTGTGGAGGAAGTGGAGTTGAATCCGGACTTGACCTATGATGAGGAGCCGGTGGAAATTCTGGATTCGGACAGTAAAGTTCTTCGAGGTAAAACCATTGAGTTGGTAAAGGTGTTGTGGAAGCATCGTGGTGCTGGGGAAGCCACGTGGGAACGGAATGATGACATGTTGAAGCAGTTTCCGTACCTTTTTCCTCCAGGTAAATTTCGAGGACGAAATTTCTTAAGGGGGGGAGAGTTGTAACACCACAATTTTGGGCTTGGAAGTTTAGGGTCTGAACCGGACCTGTCTGATTTTCGGTTCGAATATAAAAGGTGGTTTTAGTGAAAGCCTAGTTCGGGATGCATTAAAAATATGGAAAATATCTAAAAATCATCTTTTAATATATATAAGAGAGTAGTGAAATCAATTTTAGAAAATAAGGTTTGGAACTGTGACATTTCGAAATAGTGACTAAAAGGTAATTTTTGAAAAGTTCAGTGGTGACTGTTTTGTAAGGATTGAAACTTTGAATCTTTAAGGAGCTAATTTACCCAAGGAAGGATTTCTCCAGATTTTTCTTAATTTTAATGATTTTGTTAATGTTTAATTAATTAAAAGAAGTGAGGGAAACCATATTTAGCATTTCATAACTAACTTTCTTAAAAACTTTCTCATCTCATTTTCTCTCAAAATTCCCTCAGCCAAACACATTTCCACAGCAGCATTTCTTTTGATTTTCACACTAAATGATGAGGTTTCAATCATCAATTGATTCCTAATCCTTCCTACATCAAATCCTCTTCATTTGCTTATTGAATTTTCAAGGATTTTGGCTCTAAACAAGGAGCAATCTACATTTAGAGGTAAGGATGTCCTTCTCCTCTAAATACTCAGTTTTTTACTGAAATTCCCAAGTTCTCAATCCTTAAATTAAGTTTTATAAAAGGTTTTAATGTTGTGATCTTGATTTTTGGCTTAAAACTCAAGATTTGGATTTAATCTTGAAGAAATTCGTGATGAATGTTTGGGCTCTGTTTTGAGATGTCTTTTTAATTTATTTTGGATGTTCAATGATGTGTAATTGAGGTTTAATCAATGCATTCCCGAATAGGTTGATTTTCCTAAGTTTTTACTTGTGAAAATGGTAGTGTTTGAGGTGATCTTGGTGTTCTGTTATAGCTGGAGGTATAAGGACGAGTTTAGGATCTTTTTGGATGTTAATTGATGTTTAGGAATGTTTAGAAGTGATGGATCTTGGCTGGGTAATGTTGTGGAGGAGTTTGGATGTGATTTCGGTTGTGTTTGGTAGCCGAAATGTTGGATTTGATGTGAGCAGCTAGTTTAGGTGTAATGGCTGAAGATTTTAATGCATGATGATGCATTAATCTTCTGCTTTGATGTGTTTAAAACAGGGGAGACACCTTCGGATCCTTGTGGTGTTGATCCGGAAGCTTGAACGGCGTTTCGGCAAGCATGCGAAACGGAATTGGTTAGTGAAGTTGGGTTTTCAGCATTGAAACCAATGTTTGAAGGTTTTGGGAGCTTAGTTTAAGTCTAAGAAACTTAACTAAGCTCAAGAGTAAGTTTTCGGAGAAACTCTCTCTTTGATGAACCATGAGATGGTTGGATGCAATGTATGTAATTTGCATGTTTAAATTCTGTTTTTGAAAGCATGTTTTAGCATGATTAATGTTGGTTTTGAAAGCCATGTGTTGAAGGATGCTCAAGGTAAGAGATCCTTGGTTTGATATTGATAAATGTGGTTTTGATGCATAGTGATGCATGATGGTTTAATGGCTTTGATTAATGCTTTAAAACAGTGGATTGTTGATGATAAATGATGTATATTGGAAAGTGATGTTTTGGTTTTAAAGTACTTGAATCGGATATAGTTAGCCGGCTATAGGATTGGGTGCACCGTGAATAAAGTCGCCTTGGATGTTGAGGGGTTGTAATGGTACCGTAAACTCCATCCAAGTACACTAACGAGATGTCTAAGATCATAATGGTGGTTAAAATGCCATGTGAGGATCTTGTGTTGTGTGTCCCGTGTTCTCGTTAGTGATGTTATACAACTACCGATGAGTGATGTGGAGGGGTTGTAATTGTACCGTTAAACTCCATCACGGGTGTTGAGGTGTTGTGATTGTACCGGTAAACTCCACCTTGTGTGTTCGGTAGTGTGTATGAAGCGTATGGGACAACGCTTGTAATCCGCGTATCCGATTGTGATTTGTGTTGAAAAATGGTTATGGTATCACTTGGAAGCCAATATGACATGTTGATGTTAATGAAGCATGAGATGCTTGTTGTGTATGCATTGTTGCATGAGAAATGATGTTTATGAATTTAAAGGCCTTTGAAAGGTGTTTTATAAAATGCATTATTGTGTTGTTTCTTTAGAGCATGCCTCACTAAGCAAATGTGCTTACGCTCTCTTTCTTGAACCAATAATGCATAGAATTGAAGTGCTTTAAGGGCAGCAAGGAGGCTAAGAATCCAAGGGAAAGCTAAGCTCATGCATGGTGACCTTTTTCACAACATTGTTAGTTTTTCATATTTTGGCAATGGGAACCTAGGTTTTGCTTTGGGAGATGTTTTGGACTCCCTAAGTATGGTATGATGCCTTTGATGTTTTGGACTTGTAAATGGCCATTTGGTGTTTGCTTTGATGATTTGATTATTGGTTGGTTTTGAGTATTAGGATGCATGCCTATAGATTTGTGGTTTTTCCTAATTGATGCCATGAATGTGTTTTGGTGATGCAAATATGTTCCTTATATGTATGATGACTTGTTGGCATGATTAGGAGGTCATATGGATGTGTTTGAGTGGTTAATGGTATGTTAAACCAGCAAAATCTGCACTTTATGTGCAGTCCGTATCGGAACGGGCAATAACGTTTCGAAACGGGGGCCTGTAATGACCTTCGTGTTTCGAAACGGGTAGAGGCCGTTCCGAAACGAATTGGCCACTGCCATGCCCTGTTTCGATACAGGTCTCGAAACGAACCTACGTTTCGGGACGGTCAACCCCCGTTCCGAAACAGATGACCGTTGGGCACTGATTTGAATGGGTTAAGGTTTGCAAGCTTTACGTTTTAGTCCTGAATTTTGTATATGCAATTGCTAGAGTTTGAGATGTCCGTTTAAGGTGAAATTTGATAGGGAAGCTTTTAATATGATTAATTTCATAAAGGTAACTTAAAAATCAGTTAAGTCCTCTTAATTTCCAGAATTTACATTTGGGTCCCTAATTGTTGTAATTTGTGCAATTGAGTCCCTTAACGTTTTCCGATCGATGTGCTTTTCATGTATGCTCTTCTCAAGGGTGCGCTTAGGATTAATATGCATCTAGACAAGTATAAAAAGAAAAAAAAGGGTCGTTAATCAAGGTTGACTTTGGTTTTCCCCGTGTAATCCTCGTAGTTCAGGTCAACCGTCTAGGCCGGGCTAAGGGGGTTACAATACTTTTTCAAGGCAGCAGCTATAACCCTATTGTCGAAATGCCTCCCTTCATCATTGATGATCGCCTTGGGGATGCCAAATTTGGAAAGTATGTTTTTAAGTAAAAATCTCTGAACCGTCTTGGCATCGTTCTTCTGAGTAGCGACCGCTTCAACCCATTTGGACACATAATCTACTGCCAGGAGAATGTATAAGTTCCCAGATGAAGTTGGGAATGGTGCCATAAAATCAATCCCCCAAACATCGAAGATCTCGACTTCAAGAATGTTTTGCAGCGGCATCTCATGTCTCCTTGAGATGTTTCCAGTTCGTTGACACTTGTCACAATTTTTGTAGAATGTTTGGGCATCCTTGAACAGTAACGGCCAGTAAAATCCAGACTGCAAAACTTTGGCAGTAGTTTTGTTACCACCTAAGTGGCCTCTATATTGTGAAGCATGGCAGTGATGTAGTATAGCTTCATGTTCATCTTGTGGTATGCATCTCCTAATAACCTGATCTGCACAATATTTGAAAAGAAGAGGTTCGTCCCAATAATAATGCTTTACATCATTTTGGAACCTCTTCCTAGCTTGATAATTAAGGTCAGGAGGAGTTATTCCGCTAACTAAATAATTAACGAAATCAGCATACCAGGGGAGTTCAGAAAACTTACCTGCTGGCGGCTGTCGCGGCAGTGCTTGTGGCAGCGAACAACTGCTCATCAGGGAAAGTCTCCAGTATGAGTGTCTCGTCTGCTGGGAAACTCTTTCCCTTCTCTAGTCTTGACACGTGATTTGCAACTTGATTCTCTGCCCCCTTTTTGTCCTTGATCTCTAGGTTGAACTCTTGCAATAGTAGAATCGAACGTATCAGTCTAGGCTTTGCATCCTTTTTGGCGAACAGATACTTTAATACAGAATGGTCTGTGTGGACTATGACCTTCGTTCCAAGTATATATGAACGAAACTTGTCAATCGAAAACACCACAGCTAACAGTTCCTTCTCTGTTGTGGTGTAATTTACTTGGGCGTCATTCAATGTTTTGCTGGCATAATATATGACATGAAAGAGCTTGTCTCTCCTCTGCCTAAGTGCTGCCCTGACAGCATAGTCACTAGCATCACACATGATCTCAAATGGTAGTTTCCAATATGGTGGATGTACTATTGGGGCTGTTACCAGCTTTTCTTTTAGAACCTTGAATGCCTCAGTACATTCAGTGTTGAAGTCGAAGGGACGGTTCTGCTCCAGAAGATGACGTAAAGGTTTGGTGATTTTTGAAAAGTTTGCAATAAACCTTCGATAAAAACCAGCATGCCCTAAAAAACTCATGATTCCCTTGACTGTGGTGGGTGGCGGCAGCTTTTCGATTACATCGATCTTAGCTCTGTCGACTTCTATGCCGCGGCAGCTCACTTTATGGCCTAGGACTATCCCTTCATCCACCATGAAATGACATTTTTCCCAGTTTAATACCAAGTTTGCTTTCTCACATCTTTCGAGCACTTTATGTAGGTTGCCAAGGCAGCTTTCAAAATTGTCTCCAAAGACAGAGAAATCATCCATATATATCTCCAGGAAATCCTCCACCATATCGGAGAATATTGCCATCATGCACCTCTGAAAAGTAGCTGGTGCGTTGCAAAGTCCAAATGGCATCCTCCAAAAAGCGTAAGTACCGTATGGGCAAGTAAACGTCGTCTTCTCTTAATTTTCTGGTGCGATGGCTATTTGATTATAACCTGAGTATCCATCAAGAAAACAATAATAAGGCTTTCATGCTAATCTATCAAGCATTTGATCAATAAAAGGTAGGGGAAAGTGGTCCTTCCAGGTAGCATTGTTAAGCTTCCAGTAGTCCATACAAACCCTCCAACCGGTCACAGTCCTGGTTGGGATTAGCTCATTTTCTTCATTGGTTACCACGGTTATTCCTCCTTTCTTGAGAACGCACTGCACCGGGCTCACCCACTTGCTATCCGAGATGGCATAGATTATTCCAGCATCTAGCCATTTTATGATTTCTTTACGCACCACCTCTCTCAAAGCATCGTTCAGACGTCTCTGTGCATCAATGGTTGGCTTATGATCATCCTCAAGGAGGATTTTATGCATGCATAATGCCAGACTTATGCCTTGGATATCAGCTATCGTCCATCCAATAGCCTTTTTATGCTGCTGCAACATCCCTATCAGCTGATGTTCCTGTTCCTGCATCAACATGGAAGAGATGATTATGGGCAACGTATCATTTAATCCAAGGAAAAAATACTTGAGCTGCCCTGGCAAGGGCTTAACATCTAGAACAGGTGGCTCTACAGTTGATGGCTTTTGGACTATATGTTTATTCGAGGTGTAGTTTAAGGGCTCGAATAACTTACCTGGACGATTGCCTATCCAGTTTACCTCCTCTTGATCTTCAGTATCAGATATATCAGATCCTGAGGAGCTGCTGTCGTCGTTGCTGCCGTGACAGGTATCTAAATGGCTGCTGGGGCAGTGGCCAAATATGATGTCATGGCAGTCCGACCTGATGCGGGGTTGGTCAAGGATAACTTCAGTGATAGCCTTGCATTCTTCCTCTACATCAACGTGCTTAATTGCTTGGAGAACATTCAGCTTGATTTCTTGATCATTTACTCTCATAGTGAGTTCTCCCTTTTCTACATAAATTAGTGATCTTCCTGTGGCTACGAAGGGTCGCCCCATGATGATTGGTGCATTCTCATCTGCTTCACAATCTAAGAAAAGAAAGTCAACAGGAAAAATAAATTTGTCCACTCTTACCAGAATATCTTCAATTTTTCCTTCCGGTTGCACGTAAGAGCGGTCTGCCAGCTGCAGCATAATTGTTGTGGGGCGTGCTCGTCCAATACCTAATTTCTGAAAAACAGATATGGGCATTAAATTTATACTAGCACCAAGATCACAAAGTGCCTTACCCACAAATTTATCTCCGATTATGCACGGTATTATGAAGCTCCCAGGATCCTTCTTTTTCTGGGGTGGATGCCTGTGCAGAATAGTCATGCATCCTACTGTCATTTTGACCGTCTCAAATTCCACAAGCCTGGATTTCTTCGACATGGCCTCCTTGAGGAATTTGGCATAACCGGGCATTTCCCTAACGACATCTAACAGTGGTTTGTTGATGTGAATCTGCTTAAAAATATCGTAGATTTTCTTAAGCTGGGATTCTTGTTTCAATTTCTGTAACCGCTGAGGAAAAGGAGGTGGGGGACGATAACCAGCAATACGTCCTTCCCACTGCATTCGAATCTGAGGAGGCTTAGATTCTTCGTCTTTGTCCTCTGTCCCTTCTGCTGTCGTCACAGGTTCATCGGCAGCAGACTGTTTGTCCACTGCTGGGGCAGCTTTCTCGGCAGCAGACTCCAATGCTGGTTCCTTAAATGATTCAGCTTTCTTCACTGTCCCTGGTAATTTCTTCCCACTCCTAGTAGTGATGGCTTTACACTACTCATGTGTGGGTTTTCTAGCATTTTCAGTATCGCTAGGAAATCCTCCATTCTGCCTCGGTTTGATATGCTGGGAAACCTGACCCATTTGTGTCTCCAGTGATTTCAGAGTAGCTTCATGGTTAGTCATCCGCATCTCTGTTTTATCCATGAATGTCTCAGTCTTCTTAACGAAGTGATTCATGTTCTCAATGCAGGTTCCTCTTTGAGACATGAACTTAGGCAAGGTCTGCTCCAGTATACTAGTTATGGCAGGTGGTGGCTGTTGCTGCTGCTACTGCGGTTGCTGCCGAGTCAGTAATCTAGGTCTCCCCTGATTCTGAGTGTTTTGTGCTTGAGGATTCAGGGCATTATTAGGGTTGCTCCAAGAGAACTTGGGGTCCTTTCTCCAGTTGGGATTGTAGTTGCTGGAATTATAGTTCTGTTTATTGTAGTTCCCATCATACATCCCTTCCTCTAACTGTATCGGACAATCTTCCGAACTATGATTCCCACCACAAGTTTCGCATACCTCTTCAGCTGAGTAAACATGTTGTGAATCTACTTTCAAAAGCTTTTTCATTGCCTTAGTGAGATATGCCACATGTGTTTTTAGAGAACTGTCGGCCTCATAATCTTTCACAGCTAGTACTCGTTTACCCCCTATTCTTGCTGTAGGAAATTGTTCCTCATTCTTCGCCAGATTTTTCAATACTGCCATTGCATCTTCTGGATCTTTGTCCAACAACAATCCATTTGCTGCTGAATCAATTCTCATACGAGTCTATAAATTGGCATCATTATAAAATTTAGTTACATGGTTCCAAACAGGGAATCCATGCATAAGGCAGTTTCTCAGAAGAGTGGTAAATCTGTCCCAGGCCTCGTGCATTGGCTCGTCATCTTCTTGTTGAAAAGTAGCAATTTCATTACGCAATCGCTCAGATAAATGTGAAGGATTAAAATGAGACAAAAATTCACGAGTTAAATCTGCCCAAGTTCGTATTGAACTCGGCGTTAGTTTATTCCACCAAGTTTTCGCCCTGTCCCTCAATGAATGAGGAAATAACCGAAGCCTCAGTATCTCCGGATTTACTCATGGTAGGTTAAACGAACCACAGATTTCCTGGAATGTTTTCAGATGCTCCCTAGCATCCTCTGTAGCAGCACCACTAAATTTGCCAGCATTGTTGATCATGCTGAACATAACAAGTTTCAGCTCAAAGTTGTCAACTTCTACGTCTGGCAGGGTTGTTTCCAGTTCCACATGATCGTTAAGCATGTAGTCTCGGCATGACCGGCGTGCGGCAGCGACAGGAGGATCGGTAGGTTGGCCGTTCCTTCCATCTCCAGCAGGATTATCATCATCTTGGGGATTCCCTTGGTTGTTCATGGCCTGTAACTGTTCTTCGAGGTATTCGTTTCTGGCTAACACGAAGCAAAGTCGGTTCCTAAGATTCTACGAGCGTTCGATTTCAGGGTCTAATGGATACTCATGTTCCTCTCCTCGTGTCGATCTACGCATAAACAGAAAACCTTGTGAAAAGCATAGGTTGAACAATCCAATAAAAATAAAACAGAAAAATAAAAGAAGTGTAGTAAAAGATAGGGTAAAGATATGTTGCTAGTCCCCGGAAACGGTGCCAAAAACTTGTTGCGTGTAAAAGTGTCGATCGCAATGTAGTGCAAGTGTACACGACACAAGTAGTAAAGTGATACGTAAGTATCAGATATCGTCTCCACAGGGACTGGGCTAATAGCTTCACCTTGGGTTACTGCACGAGTGGAAAAGAAATAGTTTAAATTGTTGTCACGAGAATATAAAGAATACTGATAATAAAAGAGTATTGAAATCAGGATAGAGAGAATGGGCCGATATTGAATTGCTCAGTAGTGTAGGTGTTGCAAAGTCTAGGAATATTTGTTCTGTCGTTGCGCCTGTCGCGGCAGCACCTGTCGCGGCAACGGTCTGTTGTTAGTTGCGGCAGCGATCACACAACTCTGTACTTCAAGCTTGGCAAGAATCCCTGCTGTGCCTTGGCCTATCCCTAGGTCCAAGTCTGTCGATGAACACGTCTTTGATGATACCTCCCGGCGTGAATCGAAGGATGAACACCGATGTTGTTCAATTCTTCTTTAGCCACTTAACCTCGTCATATCCATATGTCTGAGATAGTTCAACCATAAACTAGAGAACTCGTACTTATTCCTTTCGTATACTTAACTCTCCCGATATTAAGTAAATGTGTAATCCCACAATGCTCTCCCGATACTCTTGCAAGATGTTGAAAACCAGAATAAGCAAACTTGAAGTTATTTTATTTGAACAGAAAAATTCCTAAAACAAATGCAATACATGCAACTACTTTACAAATCAACCCTTAGCCCTAGGGGAAGTTTAGAACATGGTGAGGAAGGGAAAATGACTAGGGTTTTGGGAAGAAGGCTATAGAATATGATGATATCCCTCCCTAGGTCGAATTACATGCCTTTATATAGGCCTTGGGTTCAAGTTTTCTAATATGGCAAGAATACAAGTTTAAATTAAAGTACAACTCTATTAAAGGCTAAATCTTCAGAGCATAAGTCTTTAATTCGTCCTTCCCTCTTGCTTGGAGTTTCTTCCTTGAACTTTAGGCTTGGCCTTCATTCTTATCTAGGGCTTGGAAAAATATAAGGATGCTCCACGACAGATGGTGTTAATTTTCTCTTTCTGTCGAGGCCCACTTCACTTCTTCCCTTCACTATCGCTGTCGTCCTTGGCTGCCACGACAGCGGCCATGGCAGCATCATCCTCTAGCGTCTGCACATCCAGTTCCTGCTCTACTTCTTCACTGCCCAGGGTCTGCTTCTCTACTGCCCTCCATCTGCTACAGCAGCTACCTGCAAAAGTAACCAATTTCAGTAGAAACTGTGCCATTTGATGTATTTGTGATGTATAACTGAAATCTAACCTAAATGCAATAAATTATGATTGAATGCAGCAGAAATATGGGTTAAATAGGGGGTAAATTATAAAACTTTTACACACTCAACACTCTTCATGGCTGCAAGTATCAGCTCGCCATTTTTTAACATATCTGCGAAGTTCTTTGTAACATGGTTAAGCATGCGATCATAAAATGGACCCTTTTGTGTCTCTACAAACATCAGAGTGATCTCGTTTTCTAACAATGGTTGCTGCACTTGTGCTGCTACATCCCTCCACGTTTGAGTGTATTGGCGGAAGCTCTCGTGGTGCTTTTGCTTCATCCCTTGGAAGACCAAACGGGTTGGAACCATGTCTAAAACATGTTTGTATTGCTTACTGAAGGCTCTGGACAGGTCTCTCCATGATTTAATGTTCACTCGGCTTAACTGCGAAAACCAACGTGTAACGGATCCTACTAGGCTGTCCTGAGAGCAGTGAATGAGCAACTTCTCATTGTCGAGGTACATTGACATCTTTCTGCAGTACATAGTTAGATGTGCTAATGGGCATGTGGTCCCATTGTATTTTTCAAAGTTTGGGATCTTGAATTTTGGTGGTGCAACTAAATCAGTTACCAAGCTCAGATCCTTGGAATCCATTCCACCATAAGCAACTCCATCTTGGAAGGACTTGATCATTCCTTCTAGCTTTTCGCACTTCTCTTCCAACTTCTTCTTAGTTTGAGCCTTATCAACGACTTCATCAAGGTCAGGCACTTCGTTATTGTTGGCCTCCACATGAGTGGAAGATTCAGCTATATGAATGGGTGTTTTGGCCTTGGCAGTAGCCTCCTTCCTAAAGGTCATTCCAGGGAATCGTGGAATGGCAGTGGTATTCCCTCCTTCTTCAACCGCATCTGGATCTTTGAATCCAAGCAATGCATCTATTGAACTGACCGTCTTTTGGTGAACTACTTCAACTTGATGCTTCATGTCAACCTCCATTTTCTCCAGCTTATCCTGAACGTTCTTTTGATTTGCCTCCAAAGTTGCCAACCTTTCCTCAGAGTTCATGGCTCAGGTTTGGGCTTGTGTACCGTATTTGTGGGTTGTCTTAACAATTTTGGATATTATGTCCTTTTTATTATTAGGTTAGTTTATGACATGAATGGATGTATGCACAGATGAATTCACAAAAAGCAAACAACAAAGCAAACATGATAATGCAAATGCATGAATGCAGTCGAAGGGCCATCAATTCCATTGAAAATATGTTCATGAAAGAAAACTCTTTATTAAATACGAAAGTTTTATTACAACTTTTGGAATTACAAATATTTTTCTGCTCGAACACCCAACTCCTTGATTTCTTCAACTAGCCACACGAGTCTTGGTACAACTTCTCCAACGGGCTTGACGCATTGCTAAAGGGCTGCAGCTTCAGTTGCTAATATTGTCACGTGCTTGGCCACATCTTGGACTTGTGTCATCACCATCCTGTCAAATTCATCCCTTTCTTGGAACCTTCGAGCATTATCTCTAAGGCGAGTGAACCAATAGTCGTTTCCTCATTCAGTGATATCTTCTAGAACTAAGATCTTCGTTATACTCTTGAAGGAGATGGTCCATCTCTTTAACTCGTTCTTTCAAGAAGCCACTCTCATTCAAACGAACCCGGAGCTCTTCATAGGTACGATCCTTTTGCATCTTATGAACCGTTTGACTGAAATTCTCTACTTTGGCTTCTAGCTCAATAATGAAGGCCTGACTTTGCTTCAACTTCTTGGTGGTTTCGTCGTAGACTGATTGTAGCTTTAGCAAACGAACTTTGTTGTCGTGGGCTTGCCTTTTCCATGCGGTCAAATCTTTCTTTGACTCCTCTCGAGGTCTTTTCCCTTTCTCATTCTCTACTGCTTGTTTCACCTTCTTTCTTTCTTTGGCCAAGGCCCGTCAGAATTTTTCTATCTCCTTCTTACCGTGTTCCTTCTCTTTCATGACAGCTTGTTCTATCTCTTGTCTCCATTGTTCTGGGCTTTTTCGAAGGTCCGCATATGGAACTATAGCTTGAAGTTTAAGGAAATCAACTTTTTGGATCTCATACCTCTCTTTCTAAATTCTCATACATTTTCCTCCCACGATTGGCTTCTCCCTTGTGTTTTTCTACATCAAGCCTCATTTCAAACTTATCTCGTAAATTCTATTCTTTAAGTGCTTAGATTTCTAACTTAGCTCGTTTTAGCTCTTCCCTTAGAATGTCAGCCTCTAAAGGGACCACCTTCAAATGTTCCTCTATTGATTTGGCAGGCCGAAGAGTAGGTAACATAACCTTGTCATTCATCTTCGTATGTCTCCAAACATAATAATAGAGAGTATACATCAAATGCCTGTCAGACTTTGTCTTAATAAAATATCACATCTTCCATGAATCGATGATTTCTTGCACCTTTCACCTAAACTCCCCTTGGAACTCGAATTCTGACGTACCAAGCTCGGAAGTGAAGGAAGTAAACTGTCGTGATCCATATTGGTGTGATACTAATAGAGGTGCACAACTAATTCCTCCTAATAAACCTAACAACATCAGATAGTTGTAATCTCCACATCTATATCTTACTTGTGCATGTCCCATCCATGGCACCCTCCATTTGATATCCTCGCCACGACGACCTCTCAAGATATCTACCCTATTGCTTCTCTTCATACTCGGGCAATCTTGTTCCTAAAACTCTTGAAGTGGGGAATAGTTCAGGGAGAATACATTCGGTAAGGCCAAAGTTGGACACTCCCAAAAATGATTAAGGGCCCAAACATGAAGTAACGGAGCACATCCTCCAAAACACACGCCTTCCACTTTCCGACAAGTGTTCAAAGAAATGAAGGTTTCTGCTGACACATTAGGCACTGGATTGATATTCCTCTTCAACTACTCAAAGAAGTCTAATAGGGCCACATCGGTCTTTCCCAACACCTTTGGAAAAATCTCTAAACCATAAATTGCGATGGCCAAGAGGTCTACCCTTTTTGTGATGTCTGGATGAACTAGAATAATGTTTCAAATGCGTAACCAAGGAAAATTGATACTTCCCCTCTCTTCCGTATCAACCCTTCAGCCCATTCATTGCTCATTCCGGCAAATGAAACAAGTTTTGAGTGCGAATTCTTGTTCTTTGGTGGCTTTGCATACACCCAATTCTCTTTCACTTCAGGCATATTGAACAATGCCAAGTATTCCTCAAAAGTTGGCATCATGTCTTCTCCGTTGAACGTAAAACAACAATACCCAGGGTTCCAGAATTGAATTAAAGACTTCAGAAACGACTCATCGACCTTCACAAACAGAAGATGTGATATGTCACCATAAGCTCACAGAAAAACTGCTTGGTCTTATAATCAAAATAATCCCATATCTCACGAAACTCGTGCACGTCATTTTGTTTAACACCAACGTGGGCATACTTCGAAGTTTCTGTTTCGTGACCCGCACTCAAACTGTCTTGTAACACCCCAATTTTGGGCTTAGAAGTTTTGGGTTTGGACCGGACCGGTCGGGTTGCGGTTCGAATATATAAGGGTGAATTTAGGAAAGCCTAGTTCGGGTTGCATTAAAAATATGGGAAAATGTCTTAAAATCCTCTTTTATTATATATAAGAGAAAGGTGAAATCAATTTTACAAAATGAGGTTTGGAAGAGTGACATTTTGGGTTAGTGACCAAAATGTAATTTTTGAAAACTGGGTGACTGTTTTAAAAAGGATTGAAACTTTGAATCTTTAAGGATCTATTTACCCAAAAGAGTTTCTCCAGATTTTTCTGAATATTAATCAATTTAATTAATGGTTTTTAATTAAGTGTAAAAGGAGGGAAAAGATATTTTGGCATTTTAACTAACTTTTCTCTAAATTTCCATTTTCTTTTCGCTCAACTTTTCTCTCAACCCAAACACATTTCTCCAGTAAAATTCTCTCTGATTTTGACAACTAAAGATTAGATTTCAATCCTCATTTGATCTCTAATCAATTCTACAACAAAACTTTAGCATTTGCTTATTGGATTTTCAAGAATCTTGGTTCCAAAAAGGGAGAAACTCAAGTTTAGAGGTATGAACGTCCTTCTCCTCTAAATTCTCAGTTCTTTACTGAAATTCCCAAGTTCTCAATCCTTGAATTATGTTTTATTAAAGGTTTTGCAATTGAGTTCTTGATCTTGGCTTTAAAATGCAAGATTTGCTTTAATTTTGATGAAATTCGTATGATCTGAGTGGGCATTGTTTTGAGATGTGTTTTTGATGTAAAATTGATGAGAAATTGAGGTTTAATCAATGCAATCTCGAATAGGTTGATTTTCCTAAGTTTTGTTTAAGTTTTTGGTGGTTTTTGGAGTGATCTTGATGTTCTGCTATAGCTGGAGGTATAAGGACGTGATGAGATCCATTTTGGATGTTAATTGAGGTTTATGAATGTTTGAAATTGATGGATCTTGGCTGGGTCGTGTTGTAGAGATGTTTGGATGTGATTTCGGTTGTGTTTGGTAGCCGAAATGTGAGTGTTGATGTGAGCAGCGAGTTTAGATGTCTTGGTTGAGGATATTAATGCATGATGGTGCATTAATCTACTGTTTTGATGTGTTTAAAACAGGGGAGACATCTTCGGATCCTTGTGGTGTTGATCCGGAAGCTTGATTGGTGTTTCGGCAAGTGGCGAAACGGAATCGGTGAGTGGATTTTGGTTTTCAGCTTTGAAACCAATGTTTTGAAGGTTTGGGAGCTTAGTTTACGTCTAAACAACTTTGCTAAGCTCAAGAGTAAGTTTTCGGAAAAACTCTCTTGTTGATGAACCATGAGTTGGTTGAGTGCAATGTGATTGTTTGCATGTTTTAGATTCTGTTTTGAAAGCATACTTTAGCATGTTTATTTGCTGGTTTTATAAGCCATGTGTTGAAGGATGCTCAAGGTAAGAGATCCTTGTTTTGAACATTTGATAAAATGTGGTTTTTTTGCATAAGGATGCATGATTATTAATGGCTTTGTTAAATGCTTTAAAACAGTGGACTATTGTTGTTAAATGATGCTTATTGGCAAGTGATGTTTCGAGAAAGGTTAAGAACACTATGGTGGTTAAAAGTCCATAGGTGGTTCTTGTGTTAAGAACAACATGGTGGTTAAAAGTCCATGATTGATTCTTTTGCTAAGGTCACAAAGGTGGTTAAAAGTCCTTGTGTGAGCCTTGTGTATTTTAAGAACACCATGGTGGTTAAAAGTCCATGGGTGATTCTTGTGTTAAGGTCACAAGGTGGTTAAAAGTCCTTGTGTGGACCTTGTGTATTGTAAGAACACGATGGTGGTTAAAAGTCCATGGGTGATTCTTGTGCTAAGGACACAATGGTGGTTAAAAGTCCATGTGTGGTCCTTGTGAATTGTAAGATCACAATGGTGGTTAAAATTCCATGTGTGGATCTTATGTTGATTGTATCGTGAAATGGAAAGATTATTATTATCACTTGTGGCCAATATGACATGTTAGTAATTTTAAGCATGAAATGCTTGTTTTAAATGCTTATGTGCATGGATAAAGGTTGTTTTGAATTAAGGTTTATAAAAGTGTTTTATAAATGCATTATTGAGTTGTTTTAAATGAGCATTCCTCACTAAGCTTTTAGCTTATGCTCTCTCTCTTTTCTTAAACCAATAATGCAGGGCATTGAAGTGCTTAAGGGCAGCAAGGGGGTCAAGAATCCAAGTGAAGAACTAAGCTCATGTATGGTGAAAGTTTCTTTACACTATTAGCTTTTGGCATTTGGCAATGGGGAACCTATGTTGTTGTTTTGGGAGATGTTTTGGACTCCCTATGTTGGTTTTATGTTGTTGTTCATGATGTAACATGTAAATGGCCTTTATGAGGATTGTTTAGTGATTTGGTGTTTGAATGGTTTCAATATAGGATGCATGCCTATAGAATTGGGGCTTTCCTTGTTTGATGCCATGTTTATGAATTGTTGATGCCATTATGTTCCTTATGCATGTAATGTCTTGCTGATATAATTTGGTTGCCTTTGGAGCATGTTTGATGGGTCAATTGTGTGATAAACCAGCGAAATTCTGCAAATCTGGGCAGGCCGTATCGGAACGGGTGCTACCGTTTCGGAACGGGGGCCTGAAATGGCCTAGGCGTTTCGAAACGGGAGGAACCGTTCCGGAACGAAAATGCTACTGCCGAGCCCTGTATCGAAACGTGCTTCGGAACGGTCCCGCGTTTCGGAACAGGTCCTCCATGTTTCGGAACACTCGACCGTTGGGCACTGAAATTGATGGTTATATGTTTTGAAATCTTTGCGTTTTGGTCCTGAATCTTGTTTATGCAATTGAATGAGTTTGAGATGTCCGTTTGAGTTGAAATTTGACAGAGAAGCAAGAAATATGACTAATTTCATAATGGTAACTTAAAAGTGGGTTAAGTCCTTGTAATTTTCAGAATTTACATTTTGGTCCCTAGATTCATGTTTTGTGCAATCGAGTCCCTAAATGTGTTCTGATTGCTGTGATCTTTGAACATGCTGTTGCTATGAACATATCTAGGGTTAATGTGCATTTAGATAAGATTAAAAAGAAAAAAAAGGGTCGTTAATCAAGGATGACTTTCGGGTTGACTTTGGTTTTCCCCGTGTAAACTTCTTAATTCGGGTCAATCGTCTAGGCCGGGTTAAGGGGGTTACATTTGGTGGTATCAGAGATGAGTTCTCGAGTATTTGGGAATGGTTATGTGGGTGAGGAATGTATGTATGCTTTGTATGCTTGTTTAATGAAGGCATGTTGTGTGAATTGTAAGTGTGATACAATTGTGATGTATGCTATGGTGAAGCATGTTAGAGGGACCCATTGCCAAATCAAAGCTAATGAAATGAGTTGTTTTTAGTTGGAAATGAGCTTGAGTACTTGGATTACTTACCTTGCTGAGCCTGACTTTGTTTATTACATTGTGATTACATTGTTTAGTGAATGGGACCTCGTAGAGAAACGAGGGGTAATATGCGAGCTATGGCTCAAAATGAGAATGAAGAGAACACTAAAAATGTGGTGGATTTACCTCCTCCACCTGGTGGTGGTGGTGCTGGGGGAGAAGGAGCTGGTGTTGCAGCTGGAGCTGGGGTTGCTGGACCTGAAGCTGGTCAGGGACAAGCTGTTCCTGACATGACAGTGCTGATTCAAGCTATTGCTGGAGCTTTTCGAGCAGCGGTAGCTGGAGCTCAAGGAGCTGGGCATCAAGGTGATGCTGGTGTTAGACTACCTTTGGAGCGTTTGCGCAGTCTGGGAGGGACTGAGTTCAGGGGTTTGTCTGCTGAAGGTTCTGAGTCTTGGTTGGAAAGTACCAAGAGAATCTTGGGACAAATGAATTGTTCTGATGTGCAGAAGCTGGGTTGTGTGGTATCATTGTTGCAAGACGATGCATACACTTTGTGGACAACCACTATCTCCGGAATGGAGGATGCTGATGTGACATGGACGTTCTTTCAAAACATTTTCAAGAGAAGGTATCTGGGTGTGAGGTACTTGGATGAAAAGAAGAGGGAATTCATGTCTCTTACTCAAGGGAGCATGTCTGTAGCTGAGTACGAGGTTCAGTTTGTCCGACTCAGTCAATACGCACCTGAACTTGTTCCTGATGAGCGGGAGAGGTGTGAAAGGTTCTGTTATGGTTTGGTGACGGAAGTAAAGACGTATATGCTAGCTGCTGAGTATAATGATTTTGATGTGCTGGTTGGGAGAGCAAAGGACATTGAGATGAATTTGGGTTTATCATCTAGAAGTGCTGGTTCTGGTGCTGGTAAGCGAGTTGCTGAGTATAGTTCCGGTGGTGGATGGAACAAGAGGGGACGTGATCAGAAGTATCAGCCTTCAGCTAAGCGAGGTGGCAGTGCGCCTGCTCAGGGAGGCAAGGCAAGAGCTGAACCGAACGCATGTTGGACATGTGGATCGCGTGGCCATATGAAACGTGATTGTCCTCGAGCTGTGAGGGAGGTGCAAGCTCCTGTTATGGCAGCTGGTAATTCGTGCTGGAACTGTGGATCTACGGATCACATGAGGAGAGAGTGTCATATGTTGGCTGGTGGCCAAGGGCGTGCTCCTGTAGTTGTTGCACCACAGAGAGGTCGTGGGCGCAGCCGTGGTAACTTCCAGCGTAGAGAGATGGTGGAAGGAATGTGGCTCATGTTGTAGCTGTTCAGCCTGAGGGTGGTGGCCAGGCTAGAGTGTTTGCTCAGAGGGAGGGGAGGAATGACGCGGATGTGATTGCAGGTACTTTCACTTTGCAATCCTTGTCATTACTTTCCTTGATTGATTCTGGATCTACACACTCATACATTTTGCGTGAGCATGCTGAATTGCTTGGTTTGCCTGTTGAGTCTTTGGATGTTGGTATGCGTGTCACTAGTTCTTTTGGTGAGACTGTTGTGACTCGAAAGCTTTATAGAAGATGTCCTTTGGTTGTGCAAGATCATGTTTTTCATGTTGATCTTATGGAATTGCCTTTCTATGGTTTTGATGTAATCCTTGGTATGGATTGGCTTGTTGAGCATCGTGCTGTAGTGGATTGTGAGAATAAGCGAGTTTCGTTGAAACTTGCGGGTGATTATGAGGTGGTTGTGGTTGGTGAGAATGTGAAGTTTCTTGCCAATGTGGTGTCTACATTGGAGGCGAGTCGGATGCTGAGGCAAGGTTGTGAAGCTTACCTAGCCTTTGTGATGAATCCTAGCTCTAAGGAGTTGCGTGTGCAAGATATCAGGACTGTGCGAGAGTTTCCTGGTGTGTTTCCGGAGGAGTTGCCTGGATTGCCTCCTAATCGTGAGGTGGAGTTTGGAATTGAGTTGTATGAAAACACAACTCCAGTGTCCATTACTCCTTATCGAATGGCACCTAAGGAGTTGAAAGAGCTGAAGACGCAATTGCAAGAGTTGCTTGATCGTGGTTTCATTCGGCCGAGTGTGTCACCTTGGGGTGCGCCGGTCTTGTTTGTGAAGAAGAAGGATGGCACTATGAGAATGTGCATTGATTACCGTCAGCTTAACAAGTTGACTATCAAGAATCGGTATCCATTGCCGAGAATTGATGATCTTTTTGATCAATTTCGGGGAGCAGCTGTGTTCTCTAAGATTGACTTAAGGTCAGGGTATTACCAGTTGAAGGTGAAGGATGTGGATATGCCAAAGACAGCTTTCAGGACGAGGTATGGGCATTATGAGTTCCTTGTGATGCTGTTTGGTTTGACAAATGCTCCTGCAGCTTTCATGGACATGATGAATCGTGTATTTCATGAATACCTGGATAAGTTTGTGGTGGTATTCATTGATGATATCCTCGTGTACTCACGTACTGAGGAGGAGCATGAAGGGCATCTGAGAATTGTGCTGCAAGCTTTGTTGGAGAATCAGCTTTATGCTAAGCTGAGCAAGTGTGAGTTCTGGCTTAGAGAAGTGGTGTTTCTTGGTCATATGGTTTCTGCTGAAGGGATTCGTGTTGATCCTCAGAAGATTGAGGCGGTGATGAATTGGAAGGTTCCTAAGTCTGTTCATGAAGTTCGTAGTTTTCTTGGTTTGGCAGGATACTACCGAAGGTTTGTGGATGGGTTTTCGAAGATTGCTGCACCTTTGACAAAGTTGTTGCAGAAGGATGTTAAGTATGAGTGGACGGAAGCGAGACAGCAGGCTTTTGAGAAGCTTAAGGCAGCCTTGACACAAGCTCCTATCTTGGTTCAACCTGAATCAGGGAAAGAGTTTGTGGTGTATAGTGATGCGTCCTATGTTGGTTTGGGATGTGTGTTGATGCAGGAGGGTAAGGTGGTGGCTTATGCATCACGGCAGTTGAAGGTGCATGAGCGCAATTATCCTACGCATGATATTGAGTTGGCTGCGGTGGTTTTTGCTTTGAAAATCTGGAGACATTATCTGTATGGTGAGAAGTGTACTGTGTACACGGATCACAAGAGTTTGAAGTATCTGATGTCCCAGAAGGAGTTGAATCTTAGGCAGCGACGTTGGGTGGAGTTGCTCAAGGATTATGATTTGATGATTGAGTATCACCCTGGAAAAGCTAATGTTGTAGCGGTTGCCTTGAGTAGGAAGGTAGCTGTTGAGCTGAGGGCTATGTTTGCCAGTTTGAGTATTTCGCGTGATGGTGGTCTTGTGGCTGAATTGCAAGTGAAACCATCTTTGGTTCAGTTGATCAAGGAAAAGCAGTTGTTGGATGATTCCTTGGTACCGCATGTTCAGGACATTGCAGAGGGTAGGCCTTCGGATTTCTATTTTAGTGATGATGGAGTGTTGTGTTTTGGGAGTCGGATAGTAGTGCCCAATGATGTTGATTTGAGACGTGCTATTCTGACTGAAGGTCATAGTAGTCCTTTTGCTATGCACCCTGGTAGTACTAAGATGTACCGTGATCTTCGTGATGAGTACTATTAGGTGGGTCTAAAGAAGGATGTTGCTGAGTTTGTAAACAAGTGCATGGTGTGTCAGCGAGTTAAGGCTGAGCATCAGTTTCCGTCAGGTTTGTTGCAACCGTTGAGAATTCCTGAGTGGAAGTGGGAAAGGATTACCATGGATTTTGTATCTGGTTTACCTTTGTCGCCATCGAAGAAGAATTCGGTATGGGTGATTGTGGATCGTTTGACGAAGTGTGCGCATTTCTTGCCTGTGCATACTACGTATTCTTTGGATAAGCTTGCGGAGCTGTACATTGCTGAGATTGTGCGGCTGCATGGTGTGCCTAAGTCGATTGTGTCGGATAGGGATCCGAGGTTTACATCGCGTTTCTGGCAGTGTTTGCATCAAGCTTTGGGTACACGGTTGAATTTCAGTACGTCTTATCATCCTCAATCGGATGGTTAGTCCGAGCGTGTTATCCAGGTTTTGGAGGATATGTTGAGGTGCTGCGTGATTGAGTTTCAGGGCTCTTGGGAGAAACATTTGCCTTTGGTGGAGTTTGCCTATAACAATAGTTATCAGGCAAGTATTCAAATGGCACCTTATGAAGCTTTGTACGGGAGGAAGTGTAGGACTCCTCTGTGTTGGGCTGAAACGGGTCAGAAGTTGGTTTCGATGCCAGCTTTGTTGAAGGGAACCACCGAGAAGGTGAAGCTCATTTGTGAGCGTTTGAAAGCAGCTTCTGATCGGCAAAAGTCTTACGCGGATTTGAAGCGTAAGGAGATTGAGTACGCGGTGGGTGACCGTGTGTTTTTGAAGGTTTCGCCTTGGAAAAAGGTGATGAGGTTTGGCCGAAAGGGTAAGTTGAGCCCTAGGTTCATTGGACCATACGAGGTGGTTGAGCGTGTGGGTCCTGTTGCGTATAAGTTGAGGTTACCGCAAGAGTTGGAGAAGATCCATGATGTGTTTCATGTTTCTATGCTTCAGAAGTATAGATCGGATCCTTCACATGTGATGCCTGTGGAAGAAGTGGAATTGAATCCGGATTTGACCTATGATGAGGAACCGATGAAGATTCTGGATTCGGATAGTAAGGTTCTTCGAGGCAAGACCATTGAGTTGGTAAAGGTGTTGTGCAAACATCGTGGTGTTGAAGAAGCCACGTGGGAACGGAAGGATGACATGTTGAAGCAGTTTCCGTACCTCTTTCCTTCAGGTAAATTTCGAGGACGAAATTTCTTAAGGGGGGGATAGTTGTAACACCCCAATTTTGGGCTTAGAAGTTTTGGGTTTGGACCGGACCGGTCGGGTTGCGGTTCTAATATATAAGGGTGAATTTAAGAAAGCCTAGTTCGGGTTGCATTAAAAATATGGAAAAATGTCTTAAAATCCTCTTTTATTATATATAAGTGAAAGGTGAAATCAATTTTACAAAATGAGGTTTGGAAGAGTGACATTTTGGGTTAGTGACCAAAATGTAATTTTTGAAAACTGGGTGACTGTTTTAAAAAGGATTGAAACTTTGAATCTTTAAGGAGCTATTTACCCAAAAGAGTTTCTCCAGATTTTTCTGAATATTAATCAATTTAATTAATGGTTTTTAATTAAGTGTAAAAGGAGGGAAAAGATATTTTGGCATTTTAACTAACTTTTCTCTAAATTTCCATTTTCTTTTCTCTCAACCCAAACACATTTCTCCAGCAAAATTCTCTCTGATTTTGACAACTAAAGATTAGATTTCAATCCTCATTTGATCTCTAATCAATTCTACAACAAAACCTTAGCATTTGCTTATTGGATTTTCAAGAATCTTGGTTCCAAAAAGGGAGAAACTCAAGTTTAGAGGTATGAGCGTCCTTCTCCTCTAAATTCTCAGTTCTTTACTGAAATTCCCAAGTTCTCAATCCTTGAATTATGTTTTATTAAAGGTTTTGCAATTGAGTTCTTGATCTTGGCTTTAAAATGCAAGATTTGCTTTAATTTTGATGAAATTCGTATGATCTGAGTGGGCATTGTTTTGAGATGTGTTTTTAATGTAAAATGGATGTATAATTGATGAGAAATTGAGGTTTAATCAATGCAATCCCGAATAGGTTGATTTTCCTAAGTTTTGTTTAAGTTTTTGGTGGTTTTTGGAGTGATCTTGATGTTCTGCTATAGCTGGAGGTATAAGGACGTGATGAGATCCATTTTGGATGTTAATTGAGGTTTATGAATGTTTGGAATTGATGGATCTTGGCTGGGTAGTGTTGTAGAGATGTTTGGATGTGATTTCGGTTGTGTTTGGTAGCTGAAATGTGAGTGTTGATGTGAGCAGCGAGTTTAGATGTCTTGGTTGAGGATATTAATGCATGATGGTGCATTAATCTACTGTTTTGATGTGTTTAAAATAGGGGAGACATCTTCGGATCCTTGTGGTGTTGATCCGGAAGCTTGATTGGTGTTTCGGCAAGTGGCGAAACAGAATCGGTGCGTGGATTTTGGTTTTCAGCTTTGAAACCAATGTTTTGAAGGTTTGGGAGCTTAGTTTAAGTCTAAACAACTTTGCTAAGCTCAAGAGTAAGTTTTCGGAAAAACTCTCTTGTTGATGAACCATGAGTTGGTTGAGTGCAATGTGATTGTTTGCATGTTTTAGATTCTGTTTTGAAAGCATACTTTAGCATGTTTATTTGCTGGTTTTATAAGCCATGTGTTGAAGGATGCTCAAGGTAAGAGATCCTTGTTTTGAACATTTGATAAAATGTGGTTTTGTTGCATAAGGATGCATGATGATTAATGGCTTTGTTAAATGCTTTAAAACAGTGGACTATTGTTGTTAAATGATGCTTATTGGCAAGTGATGTTTCGAGAAAGGTTAAGAAAACTATGGTGGTTAAAAGTCCATAGGTGGTTCTTGTGTTAAGAACAACATGGTGGCTAAAAGTCCATGATTGATTCTTGTGCTAAGGTCACAAAGGTGGTTAAAAGTCCTTGTGTGAGCCTTGTGTATTTTAAGAACACCATGGTGGTTAAAAGTCCATGGGTTATTCTTGTGTTAAGGTCACAAGGTGGTTAAAAGTCCTTGTGTGGACCTTGTGTATTGTAAGAACACCATGGTGGTTAAAAGTCCATGGGTGATTCTTGTGCTAAGGACACAATGGTGGTTAAAAGTCCATGTGTAGTCCTTGTGAATTGTAAGATCACAATGGTGGTTAAAAGTCCATGTGTGGATCTTATGTTGATTGTATCGTGAAATGGAAAGATTATTATTATCACTTGTGGCCAATATGACATGTTAGTAATTTTAAGCATGAAATGCTTGTTTTAAATGCTTATGCGCATGGATAAAGGTTGTTTTGAATTAAGGTTTATAAAAGTGTTTTATAAATGCATTATTGAGTTGTTCTAAATGAGCATTCATCACTAAGATTTTAGCTTACGCTCTCTCTCTTTTCTTAAACCAATAATGCAGAGCATTGAAGTGCTTAAGGGCAGCAAGGGGGTCAAAAATCCAAGTGAAGAACTAAGCTCATGTATGGTGAAAGTTTCTTTACACTATTAGCTTTTGGCATTTGGCAATGGGGAACCTATGTTGTTGTTTTGGGAGATGTTTTGGACTCCCTATGTTGGTTTTATGTTGTTGTTGATGATGGAACATGTAAATGGCCTTTATGAGGATTGTTTAGTGATTTGGTGTTTGAATGGTTTCAATATAGGATGCATGCCTATAGAATTGGGGCTTTCCTTGTTTGATGTCATGTTTATGAATTGTTGATGCCATTATGTTCCTTATGCATGTAATGTCTTGCTGATATAATTTGGTTGCCTTTGGAGCATGTTTGATGGGTCAATTATGTGATAAACCAGCGAAATTCTGCAAATCTGGGCAGGCCGTATCGGAACGGGTGCTACCGTTTCGGAACGGGGGCCTGAAATGGCCTAGGCGTTTCGAAACGGGAGGAACTGTTCCGGAACGAAAATGCTACTGCCGAGCCCTGTATCGAAACGTGTTTCGGAACGGTCCCGCGTTTCGGAACAGGTCCTCCCTGTTTCGGAACACTCGACCGTTGGGCACTGAAATTGATGGTTATATGTTTTGAAATCTTTGCGTTTTAGTCCTGAATCTTGTTTATGCAATTGAATGAGTTTGAGATGTCCGTTTGAGTTGAAATTTGACAGAGAAGCAAGAAATATGACTAATTTCATAATGGTAACTTAAAAGTGGGTTAAGTCCTTGTAATTTTCAGAATTTACATTTTGGTCCCTAGATTCATGTTTTGTGCAATCGAGTCCCTAAATGTGTTCTGATTGCTGTGATCTTTGAACATGCTGTTGTTATGAACATATCTATGGTTAATGTGCATTTAGATAAGATTAAAAAGAAAAAAAAAGGTCGTTAATCAGGGTTGACTTTCGGGTTGACTTTGGTTTTCCCCGTGTAAACTTCTTAATTCGGGTCAATCGTCTAGGCCGGGTTAAGGGGGTTACATGTCTCCATACTTTCTCTGATTAACATCAGACCAGTGACGCACTTTCACATTTTCCTCTTCCTTCTTTAAGAGCTTTTCGTCCATAACTAAACAACTTTCCAGAATCAACCCCTTCTAATACGAAATGATGCACATGCACAACAAACAATATAATACATAGAGATTAACAAACAAGGAAAAACAAATGAAACAGTCAAAAACAATAAAAAAACATTTTAAATGCATGATAATTCTAGGCTAGCATTCCAACATTTCAGGACATGTCCCCACGGATTACCTGCGACTCAACACCGTAGGCTTTCCGCATGGCTCTATTAGGGGTAGGCTCTAAATTTTCAAACTTGGTTTTGTTCTAAAAAGGTACCTGAGCTGTCCTTGATGTCATTTACTAAGAGTAGCAATGCCCTCGATTCTCACTCATTATAGGCTACAAACGAATCGAGTTCAACTCAGGAGGATTCACCACCGAAGCCTTCTTGAAGAATCAATATTCTTACGAAGGCAAAGGGATTGAGTCCCGAAGGCACTTTGCGATGGTCATACGAAGAATCAATATTCTTACATGAGCAAAGTGCGTTCCCCCCACTTAAACGAACGGGACAAAGCTCAGGAATAGAGCTTGGAATTAAGTCTTAAATGCGTAAAATAGAGTTATATTCATTTAAACGGACAAATAAATAGAACCTTTGATGAACTTGCAAATTCCATTTTTTTTAAAAAAAACATTTTTTTGTAAATCAATTAAAACCAAATTGTGGCCTTACACTCTTTGTTTTTGCTTTAAAAACAAAAACATGTCCCCAACAGAGTCGCCAAGCTGTCGCAACCGTGTTTTTTGAAGGGAGGAGGCTTCGACTATTTTTGGAAACACTTTTAAAATCAATGGAGTCGCCACCAATCTTTTCTGAAAGAAAAGGTGTGATTGGATCACTTTTTTAAAAAAGGTTATTTTAATAAAACGTTTTGTTTTAATATAATAACGGTTTTGGTCTGCGAAAATCAGAAAACAGGTTCGGGGGTCGGTTACGCGTGGGGAAGAGTTAGCACCCCCACGACGCCCAAAATTGGTACCTAATTGGTTTTAAAATTGTTTTTAAAACTGGAATTTGCAAGTTCAAAAAAAAAAGATTTGACTTTACTTGTCCGTTTAATGAATAATTAGTCTATTTTAACGGCCTTATCCTCCAGGATATGAACTTTAATCACTGGCAACATTTCTGGCGCTAACCCGTCATTCCCGTTTGATAAGGCACCACATTAATTATGTTATCACTTTTCAAACAACAAAGAGATGTAGGTGTGTTGAGTATTTTTATTTATTCTAAGTTCGATTATTTTAAATCCCTAAAAATGACTAAGTCTTTTATTCCTAATTAAGACTTTAAGTTCGCTTAAGTGTATTTTTTTCTGAAGACTTTTTCAACAAAACATGTCTCTATCAAAGCTTTAGTCCATAATCATAGTTTTCCCCTATTTCTAATACAAGCAAGCAAACTTTTATCCTTTTAAATTTTACCTTTTTTATTATTCCTTTTAAAAAAACCTTTATTTCTTTTTTACATCTTTATTTTCTAAGCTAAAACCCCTTTTTACGTTTTTTTTTACTTTTTACATTTTTTATGTTTTTACCATTTTATGCTTTTCTTTTTTTTAAAGAATTTTCTCCCTTTTTAAACTCATTTTTCATTTCTTTTTCATTTTTTAAGTTTTTTCTTTTAAAACGACCTTTTTTTCAAAATAAACTTTATTTTTTCCCTAAAGAATTTTTTTAAGTTTTTCCTTTTTCAAAAATTTATTTTTATCGTAGACCCTAAAGCTTTATTTAAAAAGAACCTTTTTATTTTCATTTTCTTATTTCTTTTTCCTATTATTTCTAAAAAAAAACATCTTTATTATTCTTTCTTTTAAAATCATTTTGCCCACTTATTATTAAAAACTAAATTTCATAAATTTTTTATATTTTCTAAAATCAAGCTCCTTTATTATTTCACACCTCACATTATTATTTTTCCTAATTTAATCCCTAATTTTAAGTTTTTCAATTTAATCACATTTATTTAATTTATTCATGCATTTAAAATCTAAACACCTTAAAAATTATTGTCTATGTTTCTAAAGATCAAAATAATCCTAACAACATTTTTTAAGCATGGAAAATTTCTTAAGATCAAACTAAAATTAAAATAGAATTTTAAAACGAAAAAAGTTATCGAATCGGGAACGATTTTCCGACTTTGACAAAGCAACCTAAAAATTCACAAACAACACAAACAAAAACACCAAAAATTCAACCAAGAACAAACATAAAATCAACATAAATATAAACAAAGAAAAGATAGATATTTTACCCAGAAAATAACGAACGATGAACTCGAATTCAAGCTTCTTTAAATGTTCCAAACCACCTCCAAAAATTGCTCCAAACTCGAACTTCATCCCCAAAAATTTCCAGCCAACTCTTGAAAAATTCAGAGAATTTTTCTGATATTTCTTGAACCTTTTCTAGTGATTTTTCTCTCAATTGTGTGTGATGAACAAGTAAAAGGGAGGGGATATTTATACTAAAAATTGAGCTTCAAATTCAAGCAAAATCGGGATTTAACCCCCAAATTGAAGCCTAAATCCGACCAAGGGCTTGATTCTCGATAATAGTCATCTATCCTCATCCGATTTGTTTGAATATTCGAGCTAAATTTTCCCCTTGATTTGAGCCTAGGGTTTGACTACCATTCTTGGTTTTTTGCAGATTCCGACGACCACATGCGGCGGCGGCGAGCAGGGTTTGTGGCATTGGGATGGTGACGGCGAGGCGGACCGGCCGGTACCAACGACGTCATCGGCCATGGCCTGTAGGCGCTGGCCGGCCACCATTGAGTCGCGCGATGAGAGTTTGCTGGGGAACCAACCCGCGCGCATGTAGCCCATGCGCTGGCGCGCGCTAGTTACCCTTTTTTTTCTTCTTTTCTTTTTTGCTGATTTTTGGCTTTTTTGCTATTTTTATCACATTTTTATAATTATTGCCTCACTTTATTTCCTTTTTTATAATTATTATACAATAATTATATTTTTTTTATTTTTTCCTTTTTTTCTTTTTACTTTAAAAATGGGCTCCAACATAACAAAATGTGCTTTATTCTCTTTATTTAAAAGTGGTCTTTTTGAAATGGGTTTTTTATTCATTTAAAAGGTGGGCTTTAAAATGATTTTTTTTTGTATTATATTTATATTTTTTGGTTATTAAAAATTAAGGTGAAAATTTAGTGACAACAGTGCTTATTTATCTATCCTTATTCCTCGCACTAACTTGCATACTTATGTTTATAATTAGAATGAAGTATAATATAGTAGAAGTGTACCACTGAAGTTTGTAAGCTTAACACTCAGAATTGTTTTTTCCGTGCATATGTTGATCGTCAGATCGTGGGATCGATGAGTACTATTAGTAAAAGATTCCAGCATGTGGTGGTTTCTAGAGTATTGTACTTGTTTTTTAGTGGGTTGTGTATTCATTAGACATCTTACGCAGTGGAGTCTGTAATTCTTATTTTTGAGATTGTTTTAATCAAATCAGATTTTCAAATGTTCTAAATAATTTGGAGCTCCTTTGTAACGATTTAATTATTTATTTATATTTTCAACTATTTAATTTAATTGTTTTTTGAAAATACCTTATTGGGCTAAACCGAATTGAGAAATTTTATAGTAACAGGTTGGGCTTAAGGCCCAAAAGTGACATCCGAGTTTAGGGTGTTACCTTTAGTGATATCAGAGCTTAGGTTCAGCTAGTTCTCGGAAACCCCAAGGTGGTATAGGTGTTGTAGAAAGGTTTCTAGTGAATACAAGCCCTTAAATCATGTTCGTACTCTTTAAGACTGGAATCCTAATGGTGTGTCCAATGTTGCGACACTAAGACAGTTACGATCGTTGCCGAGAGGGTCGAGTTAAGTGATGAGCCGCTCTTGGTAGGGATTCTGGGGGCGAGGATGCTCCAGACTGTTAAGGTGTGAGTTAGTTGAATGATGCTGGAATCGGGGATGTGTTCTCCTCTCACCACCTGAATGGTGTCTTCATTATTTGTTGTAGTTTTTCTGAAGAATTCAGATACATTATGAGAGTTTGTGGGAAAAATCTTCATCATTATGCGTGAATAAAGTTTATGACGCGGGTATGGATAACTCGCTTTTGAAATCGATCAGTGGATGCACGTTGGTTGTAGGACCCTTTGTTCGCTTAAAAAGAGTCTTGTTGATACTTGAGAAGTATAATCGCCCTTCTCAAGGGCATTTCTCAGAGATAGTGGATTCAAGATCCTCTCGTTCGTTAGAGTTTGACCGAAGTTAGACATTCTACAGGTTTCATAGAGCTACCTTCTTGATAGTTGCTGCACCTTAGAAATTGATTTGGTTAAATCAAGCGCGACGCTAGCCAGTAATGTCGAGAGTGAGCTCAAGAGTTCAAGACCCCGAGGGAGCCCAACCCTTGGCAGTGAGAATGTTGAACAATTGCCTTTCTACTGTGATTTTCGTAGTGTTCGTTTTGAGGATGACGCAACATGGTTGTGAGACATGTTTGACCGTGTGGTAGATGCTAATGTGTGTAGTTCAATGCTTGAAAGCTTTCGTTCTGATAGAGTATTTGTTTGTGCCTCTTGGAGGAGTCGTCGAGACTTCCTTCCTGTCAAGAATGTGAGTAGATGTTAAGGTAAGGTCGAGTTGGGTGTCGCTGCCCATCGCCCTTGTAAGAGGGTGAACCAGACTTGTTTGCTATTAAGAAGTTGGTTTGTTTAAATGATGCATGAATCGTCGATAGTTTCTATAGGGCAAGAAGAACCGTTATTCGTCTCCTGAGAATAATGGCTTCTTAATCGATTGTAGAGTTCTTGTCTGTTTTTCGAAGCTAGATCGAGAATGAAACGTTTATGGTTAAAGTGTTGGAGGTTAGTAATTTCTAGATGATCATCGAAATAAGGTATTCTCTCTCTAAGAAGTGTCGTAGTAAAGGTTGATGTCTGCCCTAAAGTACGAGATGTTTCAGCGATGTCTGGATGGGCCACCAGATTGTCCCTTGAATATAAGTTGATGCTTTACTGACACATGTGAATTTATGTGGAATGCGGAAATATAAGCGTTAACAAGAAAATTACCTTAATAACCTTATGTGTGGGAGAGGTTAGTTACCATGTAATCAGTTAAGGAAGAAAGGGTTTTGGGACTTTGTAAACGCTTTTGATTTGTGTCACGGTTTCCTTGGAACGAGCCGAGGAACATTGGTGGAGATCTGAGCAGCGTGAGTCTGGTTTGTAGTGACAATGGTGTTGACTCGATTAAAGTTAAGTAAGATTTTAAGATCTTCGAGGATATATTGTTGTATTGTCAGGGATGTATTTTTGTGTTAGAAGATTGAAGGGTGTGTTTGTATCGCCCCGATTTTGGGACTAGTGGTTTGTGGTTAATTAGTGGTCAATTGATGTTTGAAAGTGTTAGATTTTGGTTGGGTTAAGTTTAGAGGTCAATCGATGTTGATTTCGGTTGTTTCAGATGAGCGTTTTGTAGCATTTAGCAAGACAATGTTGAGGATTGTTATTGTTGGGTTTATGAATGCATTTTGATGCATTCTGCCTCTGCTTTGTGTGGTTAAAACGTGGGAAGTTGATTCCATAGCTATTGGTGAAGCTTTGGAGGTTTTGTACGCTTGATTCGCATTGCCGAATTGAAGTTTCGCGTGTCGGTGAGTGAGAACGAAACCTGCAGCTTTTAAAAGGTTTGAAGGTGTTTTGGGAACTTATATTTGAGCTTGAAACACTTGTCTAAGTTCAAAAGTAAGTATAAAGAGGTTTTCCCTCTCGATCGTGCTATTATGAAATGTTTTTTATGCTCTTGGTTTAATTACATGATACCTACTATTTATGCATGTTTTAAGTATGTGATATATTGTTTATAATCATGAGGTGATGATGGATGCACACGGTAAGTGATCCATGTAAGTATGTGTATTATACTAGTGTTTAAAGCATGGTTTGATGCTTTGGAAAACGGTTTTATGTCGATGCATATGAAAACAATGAGGTATGTGGTTATAATGAATTATATTGGCAAGTGATGTGGTTTTAAAGAAATGTTACCGGATATAGTTAGCCGGGCATATGATTTACTGCACTGTAAAGAAGTCACCTTAGATGTCGAGGATGTTGGTGTCTCGTCTCCATCCAAGTACCCTAACGATCGAGGAGTTTGGTGTCCCTTCTCCCTTTAGTGGGTGTAGGGCGTGTAGATGTTCCCTTTTTTTGGGAGCGCAAATGCACACTCCTGTCAAGTTATAGTATATAAGATGTCGAATCCCACGAGGACTGGACAACTTGTCTCATTTCATAGTTCTTGCACAATGGTAAAGTAAAATCACACGTGAATGATTGGTTGAGAGGAAAAGTAAATAAAACACAAGTAAAAGAGAAGAAAAGAATCAAGTTTATGGAGCAGGCATGGTTATGCTGCCACTTAGTGTGAAAATTGTGTTGTAATAGGTATGAGTTATCCTTTGCTGCCACGATATTCTACCTCGGCCGGTACGGCGGATGGCAAACTACGACCCTGTCACGCGGCCGTAGCAGGTCACTGCCACTACATGGTGTGTACTGTCTCGGCAAGTGGAATGGAAAGTCGTACTAGCGGCAAGTCTGGAAGATACTCCAAGTTTGGCAGGATAATCGATAGTGATCCCTCCTATTTCTAGGTTAGACTGCTCGAGATTGCTAACTTGAGGACTAGTGTAGAACCAAGTCAGTCAACTCGGTTAGTGATCCCTTTTAGCCGCTGAAACTTATAGACTAGTGTGGAACCAAGTTAGTCATGCCTCCCGTTGTTACCGTACTTAACCCTTTCGTGATCCTTGCACTTTCGTGCCCGACAAATAGATTCTCTCAAATGACTAGTGTAGAAATATTGAAAGAATGAAGAACAATGGAATAAGTAAACTTGGAATATTTTATTGAATAAATAACTCAAAAAACTAAAACAATTGTTTCACTCTAGTTACACCATAACCCTAACCCAAAGAGAATTTAGAACATGACGGCAGTGAAGAACACAATAAGAGTCTATAGAAAACCTAGGATGATTTAAATTAGAAGTACAATGGGTATTTGTAGACTCAAAACTAGGTTAAGTCCTCCTCAAAGTAGAAGTCCTCTAAAGTATCTTTCATTCTTTAATGTAGCTTTAAATGCTGACTTCTTTGCTTGGAATGTGGACTCTTCATTGTTTGCCTTAGCCGCAAGTAAACTTGGGGATTTCGCTTCGGCAGCCTTAATCGCTTCTACAGATTTCGGAAAATCATATGAACGCTGGCGATAGATTCAAGAGTTTTTTCTCTACAAATCGCGCTCCAGTTCTCCCAACTTCCATAGTCAGCTACCGAGGGCAGCAAGGTCGGCGACGACTCTAATCGGCAGGTTCTCGGCAGCAACTTGTCTTCAGCTGGAATTTCTTTAGTACAGCTCCTGGGTTTGCTCCACAGTATTGTGTCCTTTGTACCTCAGTTCCCTCGTTCATCTGTTAGTACCTATAAGCAAGAATACACTAAAACATTATCTCTTGTTCACCAAATAAATGATAAGTTATAGAGTATGGCAGAACAATGAAATACTGTAAAATGCTATGCATAACCTACTTATGCCTAAAACGTGATTAAAAATAGTAATAATAAGAGTTGGAAAGTGTAGGAAATATAAGACTTTTGGACACCTTACACAACCCCAAACTCGAACTATTGCTTGTCCTCAAGCAATGCAACCTAAAGTACTTGCTCTAATAATAGTAAGAAAGAAAAACTTGTTTTTAACCTGATTTTCTGCCTCAAGGCCGTGGCATCTATATATATATAAAACTTAGTGAAGGGAAATAAATGAGAAAATAACTTAGAATTAAATTTCTCATGCCTGTGTGATGTTTGTCTATCTGTAAAACAAGCTGAATATGCAGAATAAATAATTAAACAAAGATACTGATGTAGTTTAAAGGTTGTTGCCGAGGCAGCACAGTTTCAGCACTTCATTATTTTTAATCGAGGCAGTGAGGGCTTCAGCTTATCACAACTACTCTTCCAGGTCTGACGTTTAGATATGAGCAAACTACAGAACCCCGAACCCTTGGAGTAGAGTCATCCTGTGAAGGCTTTCATTCACTCATGCTAATTTGTCCATCACTTTTAGGATTTTAGATTCATGGACTTTGATAGCAGCGGAATGTCCTCACACATGATTCTTCCTAGAGCCTGTTGCGGGCACCTCTAAGGTAACACATCACTTTTCTTTGTTTTTGATTTTGCTGCCATGGCAGTTCTGCATTTCTCTGTCTTTTGCCTACCTCGGCGACTACCTGCAATTATCGTTACAATTTTGCAAAGAAAACAAGCAGGCAGTGTTCATCAAATATTCTAACACATTCAGCAAGTAAAATATATTTTTAACATTTTTAGGCAAAAGAAAAATCCAAGTCATATTCATGCTCTTTCCCAAGATTAAGTTCAATTTTTAATTAGGTGCGAAAATAAAGTAATCGGCTATCCTATCATAGGCACAAGTCATAAAAAACTTTTCTTTTCTGATTATTACTAAGGTAAGTACAATGCAACCTATATGCAACTATGAATGCCTACAAATGATGCAAGAGCTATCCCCCCAAACTCGAGATGGGCATTGCCCTCAATGCACAAAACAGAAAAGTTAAGAAAATATACATGTTAAAGATAATAAAAAGAAAACAAGAAAAGAATTAAAAAAGAAAATAAGTTAAAAGTTTGGTGAGGGTTGAGAGGAGGCTAGATTCTAGTTAGCTGAGGAGGGGGAGAATGTTGGGACGACGAAGCGACGGTTGGCAGATGCCTTGGCTGCGGTTCTAGCAGGTGAGGTCTTTGCTTTCCGCGGAAGCTGGATTCTCTTTGGCGTATGTTGTGGCTCTTGTGGAGGCTCGGCAGGGGGAACTGCGGGAGATGCATCGCTTCCTTCTAACTCGGTCTCGAGGTCTACAGGTTCTTCTTCTATTATGTGTCGCTTCCTCTTCCTTGTCCCTTCCTCTATGGGTCCTACCAGAGGGATGAATGCCATTGGGATGGCTTGTAACACCCCAATTTTGGGCTTAGAAGTTTAGAGTCTGGTCGGACCGGTCTGAGAAACGGTTCGAATATAAAAGGAGGTTTAAGGGTACGCCTAGTTCGGGATGCTTAAAAAATATAGAAAAATATCTAAAAATCCTCATTTAATATATTTAAGAGAGTGGTGAAATCAATTTTACAAAATAAGGTTTGGAAATACTACATTTCGGTGTAATGACCAAAATGCCATTTTTGCAAAGTTTAGTAGTGATTGTTTTGTAAAGGATTGAAACTTTGAATCTTTAAGGAGCTAATTACCCAAAATGTTTTTCTCCAGATTTTTCCTTAATTTGGGAGATTTAATTAATGTTTAATTAAATAAAAGAGAGAAAACTACTTTTTGACTTTCTTAACTACCTTTCTCTAATTTTCTCTCAAAATCCTACCATCCAAACACATTTTCTCCAGCAAAACTACATTGATTCTTACTTCAATTGATGAGATTTTCAACAATCATTGGTTCCTAATCAATCTTGCAACAAATTCTTTTGATTTCGACATTGCATTTTCATGGAATTTTGCCCAAATCAAGGAGAAATCATCTTTTGGAGGTAAGTTTGTTCTTCTCCTCTAAATACTCAATTCTTTACTGAAATTCCCAAGTTGTCAATCCTTTATTAAAGTTTTATAAATGGTTTTAATGTTAGAAACAAGATTTTGGCTTAAAACTCAAGATTTTGGAAGAGATCTTGAAGATTTTCGTTGTAAATGATTGGGATCTGTTTTGAGATAGTTCTCTAATGTATTTTGGATGTTAAATGATGTTAGAAATGAGGTTTTATCAATCCAATCCCGAATAGGTTGTGTTTCCTAAGTTTTTGCTTATGAAAATGGTGGTTTTTGAGGTGTTCTTGGTGTTCTGTTATAGCTGGAGGTATAAGGACGAGTTTAGAGTTGTTTTTGATGTTAATTGATGTTTAGAAATGATTAGAAGTGATGGATATTGGATGTGTTAAGTTTTGGAAGAGTTTGGAAGTGATTTCGGTTGTGTTTGGTGGCCGAAATGTTGGTTTTAGGAAGAGCAGCGAGTTTAGGAGTGTTGGCTGAAGATTTCAATGCATGATGATGCATTAATCCTCTGCTTTGATGTGTCTAAAACAGGGGAGACATCTTCAGACACTTTTGGAGTTGATCCGGAGGCTTAATCGGCATTTCGGCAAGCAAGCGAAACGAAATCGGTGAGTGCGTTTTGGTTTGAAGTCCATGAGGACAAAAATACACGGTTTGGAGATTTAGTAAAGGTTTGAAACACCTTTCTAAGTCCGGAAGTAAGTATGGCTTGTTTTGATCTCTCTAAAGTGGTGTTTGGCCCCAAAATGCTTTGACATGCTCATGGTTAGAGATTGTTAAATTCCTACTGTTTTTATGCATGTTTTGGAGCATGAGATTATGCTTGTAAAGATGTCATGAGATGGCATGTTGCATTGAATAGATTTGAGCTTTTGGTTTGAAGCAAAGTATGATTTATGATTTGAAATGTGGTGAGAAAACTATTGAGTTTTATTGCATGAAAAACAGTAGGTGAGATGATATTTTAACACATTATATTGGCATAGATGTTGAGAAACTTACCGGATATAATTGATCGATCAATAGGATGAGAGTGCACTATAAACTAAAAATTCGTACGTGCTCTTTGGTTAAGACAAAGGGAAATTTTCCGATGATGGGCATTCCATCGGGTAGGACTTGGTGAAATACCCAAGCTTTGTGGCGATGAGAGATTCCGCCATGTGAGTACGGTGATGAGAGATTCCACCGGAAGTTGTGTTGCTAGAAAAGTGAGTACGATGATGTGAGATTCCACTGGAAGAGTCTAGTGTATAAATGTGTCTGCATATCCGAGTATTAATGAGATGCTAAATGCCAATATAATTGATGAAATGGTTTTTTGTTACACATGTACCTTGATGAAATGTTTTATGCTATGAGATATGCATATGTGTTTTGTTTAGAAATGCTTTGACAATACAAGCATGTGAATGACCTTGCCATGAGTTTTGCATTGGTTTTAATGCATGAGATAGAATGAAGGTACATGTGATTTCAATGAGTTTTGCTTTAACAGATTATCAAGCATGAGAAAGAGATGAGCATGTGGTTTAAAAGCTTTGATGAAAGTGTTTTCTAAAATTGCATTATTGTGTTGGTTTCTTTGGAGCATGCCTCACTAAGCAATTGTGCTTACGCTCTCTTTTACCAATAATGCAGATAATTGAGGTTTTTAAGGGCATCAAGGAAGCTAAGTTTGTTTGAGGGATTCCAAGCTCATGTACGTTGAAGTTTTCGTACACTATTAGTTTTGATAAATTGGCAATGGGAACTTAAGATTTGTTTTGGGAGATGTGTTAAACTCCCTATGGTTGTGGCATGTTTGCCTTGATTGGATTGAAATGTAAATGGCCTTTAATGTTTGATTTGAAGTTGGATTGCCTATTTGGTTTTGTTAATAGGAAGCATGCCTCTAGATTTGTGAGTTTTCATGTTTGATGCTATGAAGGTGTTTAGGAGTTCTAAATATGTACCTCATATGTTTGATGACTTGTTGATATGCTTGGGGAGTCTTTTGGATGTGTTTGATCGGGTTTATGCATGAAAAACCAGCATTTGCTACTGTTTCTGGGCAAACCGTATCAAAACATCCCCTAGTGTTTCGAAACGGGGGCCTGAAATGGCCTTCGTGTTTTGAAACACTAAGGGATATTTCGAAACGATTTGGCTATTGGAAGGCCTCGTTTCGGAACTGGTCTCGGAACCAACCCGCGTATCGAAATGGTCAATGCTGTTTCGATCCTGCGTTTCGATACAGCAGGTGGGTGTTTCGAAACAGGTGACCGTTGGGCTCGGATATGAATGATGCTGAAGTTTGCAAGCTTTACATTTTAGTCCCAAATGTTGAAGTTGTAATTGCTTGAGTTTGAGATGTTCAATTAAGATGAAATTTGGCAGTGAAGCATGTAACGTGACTAATTTCATATTGGTAACATTAAAATCAGTTAAGACATTCTAATTTACAGAAATTACAAAATGGTCCTTAAACTTGTAATTAGGGCAATTGAGTCCCTGTATGTTATCCGATCGCTGTGCCATTCTCAAATATGTTTTATGAGTACTCGCTTAGGGTTAATGTGTATCTAGACAAGATTAAAAAGAAAAAAAAGGTCGTGAATCAAGGTTGACTTTCGGGTTGATTTTGGTTTTCCCCGTGTAATCTTCGTAGTTCTGGTCAACCGTCTAAGCCGGGCTAAGGGGGTTACATTTGGTGGTATTAGAGCCTAGTTCTCGTATAATTGGGAATTTTTATGTGGGTGAGGTATGTGTATTTGCATGATATGCCTTTTGGGTGAAAAAATGTTGTATGAATAGTGATGCATGGTTTCAATTGTGATGTTATACTATGTTGGAATGTGTTAGGGGATCCCATTGCCAAGTCAAAACTAATGAAAGGAATTGTTTCGGAAATGAGCTTGAGTACTTGGATTACTTACTTTATTGTGCCTAATTGTGTTTGTTGCATTTTTGTTCAGTGCATTGTTTATCATTTAATGGGGCCACGTAGAGAGATGAGGATAAACACAAGAGCTATGGCTCAGAATGAGAATAAGAATGATGAGAATGCTGAGAATGTTGTGGATTTACCTCCTCCTCCTGGTGGTGGACCACCTGGTGGTGATGGTGGTGCTAGAGTTGGAAATGCTGGGGCTGGTGCTGGGGTCGCTGGACCTGAAGGTGTGCATCGGCAAGCTGCTCCTGACATGACTGTGTTGATTGAGGCTATTGCTGCAGCCTTTCAGGCAGCAGTAGCTGGGGCTCATGGAGTTGTGCATCAGGATGATGCCAATGTGAGATTGCCTTTGGAACGACTTCGCAGTCTGGGAGGGACTGAGTTCAGAGGTCTATCTCCGGAAGGATCTGAGTCTTTGTTGGAAAGCACCAAGAGGATTTTAGGTTAGATGAGCTGCAATAATGTGCAGAAGCTGGGTTTTGTGGTGTCACTGCTGCATGGTGATTGTAACCCCCTTAGCCCGGCCTAGACGGTTGACCCGAACTATGAAGATTACACGGGGAAAACCAAAGTCAACCCGAAAGTCAACCTTGATTAACGACCCTTTTTTTTTTAATTTTGTCTAGATGCATATCAATCCTAAGCGTACTCTTGAGAAACACATACTTGAAAAGCACATCGATCGGATTACATTAAGGGGTTCAATTGCACAAATCACAACTATTAGGGACCAAAATGTAAATTTTGGAAAGATGGAGGACTTAACTGATTTTTGAGTTACCAATATGAAATTAGTCATATTACATGCTTCCCTGTCAAATTTCACCTTAAACGGACATCTCAAACTCAAGCAATTGCAAAAACAATATTCAGGACTAAAACGTAAAACTTGCAAACCACAAAACCATTCAAATCAATGCCCAACGGTCATCTGTTTCGGAACGGGAGTTGACCGTTCCGAAAGGCTGGTTCGTTTCGAGACCTGTATCGAAACAGGCCCTGGCAGTGGCCAAAACGTTTCGGAACGACCCTATCCGTTTCGATACACGAAGGCCATTACAGGCCCCCGTTCCGAAACGCTAGTGCCCGTTCCGATACGGACTGCCCAGAAAATGCAGAATTTGCTGGTTTAACACACATTTATCCACTCAAACACATTCTAACGACCTCCTAATCATGCCAACAAGTCATCATACATATAAGGTACATATTTGTATCATCAAAACACATTCATGGCATCAATTAGGAAAATCCACAAGTCTATAGGCATGCATCCCAATATTCAAAACCAACCAATCATCAAATCACCAAAACAAGCATCAAAATGGCCATTTACAAAACCAAAACATTTAAGGCATCATGCCACAATTAGGGAGTCCAAAACATCTCCCAAAAACACAACCTAGGTTCCCATTGCCAAATATCAAAAACTAAGAATGTTGTGAAAAAGTCACCATACATGAGCTTAGCTTTCCCTTGGATTCTTAGCCTCCTTGCTGCCCTCAAACACCTCAATTATCTGCATTATTTGTTCAAGAGAGAGAGCGTAAGCACAAATGCTTTGTGAGTCATGCTCTAAAGAAACAACACAATAATGCCTTTTATAAAACACCTTTCATAAGGCCTTTAAACTCATAAACATCATTTCTCATGCAACAATGCATACACAACAAGCATCTCATGCTTCATTAACATCAACATGTCATATTGGCTTCCAAGTGATAAACCATAACCCTTTTACAACATAAAACACAATCGGATACGCGGATTACAAGCGTTGTCCCATACGCTTCATACACACCACCGAACACACAAGGTGGAGTTTACCGGTACAATCTCAACCCCTCAACACCCGTGATGGAGTTTAACGGTACAATCACAACCCCTCCACATCACTCATCGGTAGTTGTATAACATCACTAACGAGAACACGAGACACATAACACAAGATCCACACATGGCCTTTTAACCTCCATTATGATCTTAACCATCTTGTTAGTGTACTTGGATGGAGTTTACGGTACAATTACAACCCCTCAACATCGAAGGCGACTTTATTCACGGTGCACCCAATCCTATAGCCGGCTAACTACATCCGATTCAAGTACTTTAAAACCATTACATCACTTGCTAATATACATCATTTATCATCAACAATCCACTGTTTTAAAGCATTAATCAAAGCCATTAAACCATCATGCATCACTATGCATCAAAATCAAATTTATCCATAACAAACCAAGGATCTCTTACCTTGAGCATCCTTCAATACATGGCTTTCAAAACCAACATTAATCATGCTAAAACATGCTTTCAAAACAGAATTTAAACATGCAAATTAAATACATTGCATGTAACGCCCCGGTTTTTGGGCTTAGAAGTTTTGGGCGTTGATCGGTTCGGTCAAAGTGTTGTTCGAATCTATAAGGGTGACATTAGGAAAGCCTAGTTCGGGTTGCATTAAAAATATGGAAAAATGTTCTAAAATCATCTTTTAATATATATAAGTGAACTGTGAAATCAATTTTGAAAAATGAGGTTTGGAAGGGTGACATTTTGGCTAGTGACCAAAATGTAATTTTTGAAAGTTGTGTGACTGTTTTATAAAGGATTGAAACTTTGAATCTTTAAGGAGCTATTATTCCAAAAGTAGTTTCTCCAGATTTTTCTAAGATATTTTAAGGTTTTATTCTGATTTTTAAAACATAAGAAAAGAGGAGGGAAAGTCATTTTGGCTATTTTTTGTAACTAACTTCCAATTTTCTTTTCTCTCATTTTCTCTCAACCCAAATACTTTCTCTCCAGAGAATTTCTTCTGATTTGGTCACCTAAATCTTTCCTTTCAACTCTCTTTTGATTCCTAATCATCATATCTACAAAACCTCCCAATTTGCAAGTTGATTCTTCAAGCTTTTTGGCTCTAAAAGAGGAGAAACTCAAGTTTGGAGGTAAGAACGTCCTTATCCTCTAAACTCTCAGTTCTTTACTGAAATTCCCAAGTTCTCAATCCTTAATTGATGTTTTATAAATGGCTTTTAAGATTGTTTAATGGATCTTGGCTTAAAATGCAAGATTTGGTGTGTTTTTGATGAATTTCGTTGGATCTGTTTAAGCAGTGTTTTAAGGTGTTAAAATGATGATTAATGAATGTTAATTTGATAAGGAATTGAGTTTTGATTAATGCAATCCCGGATAGGTTGAATTTCCTAAGTTTAGCTTATGATTCTTGGTTGTTTTTGAGGTGATCTTGTGGATCTGATGTTGCTGGAGATATAAGGATGTTAATAGGTTCTTTTTAGATGTTAAATGGTGTTAAAGGATGTTAGGTTTTGTTAGTTTATGGCTGGGCTTTGTTGAGGTGTTGTTTGGATGCAATTTCGGTTGTGTTTGGTGGCCGAAATTGGAGTGTGGATGAGAGCAGCGAGTTTAGGTGCTTTCATTGAAGCTTTTAATGCATGATGATGCATTAATCCTCTGCTTTAATGTGTTTAATCAGGGGAGTCTTCTTTGGATCCGAGCGTTGGTGATCCAGAGGCTTGTTTTGGTGCTTCGACTTGAGGCGAAGTGGAATCGGTGAGTGAAATTGGGTTGTCGGCTTTGAAACCAATGTCTTGGGAGCTTAGTTTAAGTCTAAACAGCTTTGCTAAGCTCAAGTGTAAGTTTTCGGAAATACTCTCTAGTGGTGGCCATGGTTGATTTGAGGTGCAATGTGGTTTAATTGCATGTTTTAAATACTGTTTTGAAAGCATGATTTAGCATGATTATTGTTGTTTTTGTAAGCCATATGTTGAAGGAAGCTCAAGGTAAGAGTTCCTTGTTTTTGAACATTGATTAAATGTGGTTTGATGCTTTAAAATGCATGATGAATATGGCTTGGGTTAATGCTTTAAAACAGTGGATTATTTGATGATAATGATGTATGTTGGCAAGTGATGTTTTGAAAAGGTTAAGGTCACTAAGGTGGTTAAAAGTCCTTGAGTGAGCCTAGTTTACTTGAGAACATCAAGGTGGTTAAAAGTCCTTGGATGATTCTTGATACGGACACAAAGGTGTTTAAAAGTCCTTGTGTGGTCCTTTCCATGGTGTTTAAAAGTCCATGGGGCCAAGGTGTTTAAAAGTCCCTGGGGCCAAGGTGGTTAAAAGTCCTTGGGGTGAAACTTGATACGGACACAAAGGTGTTTAAAAGTCCTTGTGTGGTCCTTTCCATGGTGTTTAAAAGTCCATGGGCCAAGGTGTTTAAAAGTCCTTGGGGCCAAGGTGTTTAAAAGTCCTTGGGAAGAACACGAAGGTGGTTAAAAGTCCTTGCGTGGTTCTTGTACTTTATAAGATCACAATGGTGTTTAAAAGTCCATGTGTGAGGCTTATGTTGATCTTGTTTTTAAAAGACGAAACTTATCACTTGTGGCCAATATGACATGTTATGGTGTGAAGCATGATTTGCTTGTTTAAGAATGCTAAGAGCATGTTTTATATGATGGTTTGAAGCATGATTTATAAAGTGTTTTATAAATGCATTATTGAATGGTTTTATGAGCATTCCTCACTAAGGTATTGCTTACGCTCTCTTTCGTTTTCTTAAACCAATAATGCAGAACGTTAAGGTGCTTTGAGGGCAGCAAGGAAGGCAAGCAATCAAGTGGTAGTAAAGCTCAAAGTATGAGAGGTTTTCTTAAGTACACTTAGCTTTGTTAATTTGGCAATGGGGGACCAATGAGATGTTTTGGGAGATGTTTTGGAACTCCCTAAGTATGTTTTAATGTTGTGTTTAATGCTCGTTTTTGTAATTGGCCTTTACATATTTGAATTGGAAGTTTATGCTTGAATGGCTTGCTTGTGTAGGAAGCATGCCTATAGATTTGGGGCTTTTCACATATGTTGTTAATATGTCGAATTGATGACGCTTTTATGTCCCTTATATGTTTAATTGCATGCTAGTAAAGTTTGGTAGCATTTGGAGCATGAATGGATGATCAATTGTATGTTTGAGCATGTATTTTGTTGCATTTCGAGCAGGCTATTTCGGAACAGGGGGTTGCCGTTTCGGAACGGGTGCCTTGTAGCAGCCCAGGCGTCAGAAACGGGGGACACCGTTCCGAAACAGAAAGGCCACTGCCAGCCCACGTTTCGGTACGCGTTGCGGAACGGCCCCGCGTTTCGAAACGGGCTCTGCCTGTTTCGGAACGGGTGACCGTTGGGGGCTGACAATGGCAGTTATATGTTTTGTAATGTTTGCATTTTGGTCCTGAATCTTGTTTGTGCAATTGTATGAGTTTGGGATGTCCGTTTGAGCTGAAATTCGACAGAGAAGCATGAAACTTAACTAATTAAAGGTTGGTAACTTTAATTTGGGTTAACTCTTTATAATTATCAGAATTTACAATTTGGTCCCTTAAGTTGCAATTTGTTCAATTGGATCCCTGTTTGATCTCTGATGTTTATGATCTCTGTGTACGATGTTTGTATGATCATAACTAGGGTTAATGTGCATCTAGACAAGATTAAAAAGAAAAAAAGGGTCGTTAATCAAGGTTGACTTTTGGGTTGACTTTGGTTTTCCCCGTGTGACTTTCTTAATTCGGGTCAACCGTCTAGGCCGGTATAAGGGGGTTACATTTGGTGGTATCAGAGCTGAGTTCTCGAGTAATTGGGAATGTATGTGTGCATGAGTGAAGTGTGTATGCTATGTATGCTTGTTGAGTGAAAGCATGATAAGTGGTATGTGATTTTGATGCAATTGGAATGTATGCTGTGATGTAGCATGTTGAGGGTACTCATTGCCAGATCAAAGCTAATGAAATGATGTTGATTTTGAATGAATTGAGCTTGAATACTTGGATTGCTTACCTTGTTGGGCCTAACTTTGTTTTATTTATATTGTGATTGCATGGTAAAAGTATGGCACCACGTAGAGAGTTAAGGAGTAATGTGCGAGCTACGGCTCCGAACGAGAATGAGAATGAGGAAAGTGCGGTGTTACCTCCTCCTCCACCTGGTGGTGGTGGTGCTGAGGGAGATGGAGCTGAAGCTGCAGTTGATGCTGGAGCTGCTGGACCTGAGGCTGGTCAGGGGCAAGCTATGCCTGACATGACGATGTTGGTACAAGCTATTGCGGGTGCTTTTCGAGCAGCGGTAGCTGGAGCTCAAGGAGCTGGGCATCAGGGGGATGCTGGTGTTAGACTACCTTTGGAGCGTCTGCGCAGTCTTGGTGGGACTGAGTTCAGGGGTATGTCGGCTGAGGGTTCTGAGGCTTGGTTAGAGAGTACCAAGCGAATCTTGGGTCAGATGAGCTGCACGGATGTGCAAAAGTTGGGTTGCATTGTGTCCTTGCTGCAGGGCGATGCTTATACGTGGTGGACGACCACTATAGCTGGGATGGCTGAAGCTGACATCACTTGGACATTCTTTCAGAATGTGTTCAAAAAGAGATATCTTGGTGTGAGATATCTTGATGAAAAGAAGCGTGAATTCATGTCTCTTACCCAAGGGAGCATGAGTGTGGCTGAGTACGAAGTGCAGTTTGTACGACTCAGTCAGTATGCACCTGAGCTGGTACCTGATGAGCGGGCGAGGTGCGAAAGGTTCCGTTACGGTCTAGTGACAGATGTGAAGATGTATGTGCTGGCCACGGAGTATGATGATTTTGATGTGCTGGTGGGCCGAGCCAAGGACATTGAGATGAACCTGGGTTTATCTGTTAAAAGTGCTGGTTCTGGTGCTGGAAAGCGAGCTGCTGAGTTTAGTTCCGGAGGTGGACGGAACAAGAGGGGACGTGATCAGAAGTATCAGTCCTCAGCCAAGAGGGGTGGTGGTGCACCTGCTAGGGGAGGCAATGTCAGAGCTGATCCTAATGCTTGTTGGATTTGTGGTTCACGTGGTCACATGAAGCGTGACTGTCATCGTGCTAAGAGAGAGGTGCAAGCTCCTATTGCGGCAGCTGGTAACGGGTGCTGGAATTGTGGTTCTGCGGACCACCTGAGGCGAGATTGTCCTACGTTTGCTGGAGGCCAGGTGCGTGCTCCTCTTGTTGCTGCACCGTAGAGAGGTCGTGGGCGCGGCCGTGGTAATTTCCAGAGGAGGGAGGAGGGTGGCCGAGGAGTAGCTCATGTTGTGGCTATTCAGCCGGAAGGTGGGGGACAAGCAAGGGTGTATGCTCAGAGGGAATGGAGGAATGATGCAGATGTGATTACAGGTACATTTACTTTGCAGTCCTTGTCATTGCTTTCTTTGATAGATTCTGGATCTACGCATTCATATATCCTGCGTGAGCATGCTGAATTGCTTGGTTTGCCTGTTGAATCTTTGGATGTTGGTGTTCGAGTCACTAGTTCTTTTGGTGAGACTGTTGTGACTAGGAAGCTTTATAGAAGGTGTCCCTTGGTTGTTCAAGAACATGTTTTTCATGTTGATCTTATGGAGTTGCCCTTTTATGGTTTTGATGTAATCCTTGGTATGGATTGGCTTGCTGAGCATCGTGCTGTTGTGGATTGTGAAAACAAGCGAGTTTCGCTTAAGCTTGCGGATGATTACGAAGTTGTGGTGGTTGGTGAGAATGTGAAGTTTCTTGCCAATGTGGTGTCTACCTTGGAGGCGAGCAGGATGCTGAGGCAAGGTTGCGAAGCCTATCTAGCTTTTGTGATGAATCCTAGCTCTAAGGAGTTGCGGGTGCGAGATATCAGGGTTGTGAAGGAGTTTCCTGGTGTTTTCCCTGAGGAGTTGCCTGGTTTACCTCCTAACCGCGAGGTGGAGTTTGGAATTGAGCTGTATGAAAATAAAACTCTTGTGTCCATTACCCCTTATCGGATGGCACCTAAGGAGCTGAAAGAGTTGAAGACGCAGTTGCAAGAGCTGCTTGATCGTGGTTTCATCCGGCCGAGTGTGTCGCCTTGGGGAGCACCGGTCTTGTTTGTGAAGAAGAAGGATGGCACTATGAGAATGTGCATTGATTACCGTCAGCTGAACAAGTTGACTATCAAGAATCGGTATCCTTTGCCGAGGATTGATGATCTCTTTGATCAATTTCGGGGAGCAGCTGTGTTCTCTAAGATTGACTTGAGGTCATGGTATTATCAGTTGAAGGTGAAGGATGGGGATGTGCCTAAGACAGCTTTCAGGACAAGGTATGGGCATTATGAGTTCCTTGTGATGTCGTTTGGGTTGACAAATGCTCCTGCTGCTTTCATGGACATGATGAATCGTGTGTTTCATGAATACCTGGACAAGTTCGTGGTGGTATTCATTGATGATATCCTCGTGTACTCGCGTACTGAGGAGGAGCATGAAGAGCATTTGAGGATTGTGCTGCAAGCTTTGTTGGAGAATCAACTTTATGCTAAGTTGAGCAAGTGTGAGTTCTGGCTTAAGGAGGTGGTGTTTCTTGGGCATGTAGTTTCTGCCAAGGGGATTCGTGTTGATCCTCAGAAGGTTGAGGCGGTGATGAACTGGAAGGTTCCTAAGTCTGTTCATGAGGTCCGTAGTTTCCTTGGTTTGGCTGGATACTACCGGAGGTTTGTGGATGGGTTCTCTAAGATTGCTGCACCTTTGACAAAGTTGTTGCAAAAGGATGTTAAGTACGAGTGGACAGAAGCGAGACAGCAGGCTTTTGAGAAGCTTAAGGCGGCTTTGACGCAAGCTCCTATCTTGGTTCAGCCTGAATCAGGGAAAGAGTTTGTGGTGTACAGTGATGCGTCCTATGTTGGTTTGGGATGTGTGTTGATGCAGGAGGGTAAGGTTGTGGCTTATGCATCGCGGCAGTTGAAGGTGCATGAGCGCAATTATCCTACGCATGACATTGAGCTGGCTGCAGTGGTTTTTGCTCTGAAGATCTGGAGACATTATCTGTATGGTGAGAAGTGTACGGTGTACACGGATCACAAGAGTTTGAGGTATCTGATGTCTCAGAAGGAGTTGAATCTTAGGCAGCGGCGTTGGTTGGAGTTGCTCAAGGATTATGATCTGACGATTGAGTACCATCCTGGAAAGGCTAATGTTGTTGCGGATGCCTTGAGTAGGAAGGTAGCTGTTGAGCTGAGGGCTATGTTTGCCAGCTTGAGCATCTCGCGTGATGGTGGTCTTGTTGCTGAGTTGCAAGTGAAGCCATCTTTGGTTTAGTTGATCAAGGAAAAGCAGTTGCTGGATGATTCCTTGGTGTCTCATGTTCAGGATATCGCAGAGGGTAGACCTTCGGATTTCTGCTTTAATGATGATGGTGTGTTGTGTTTTGGGAGTCGAATAGTAGTGCCTGCTGATGTTGAGTTGAGGCGTGCTATTCTGACTGAAGGTCATAGTAGTCCTTTTGCTATGCACCCTGGTAGTACTAAGATGTATCGTGATCTTCGTGATGAGTACTATTGGGTGGGTTTGAAAAAGGATGTGGCGGAGTTCGTGAGCAAGTGTTTGGTGTGTCAGCGAGTTAAGGCTGAGCATCAGGTTCCTTCTGGGTTGTTGCAACCGTTGAAAATCCCTGAGTGGAAGTGGGAAAGGGTTACCATGGATTTTGTATATGGTTTACCTTTGTCTCCATCGAAGAGGAATTCTGTTTGGGTGATTGTGGATCGTCTGACGAAGTGTGCGCATTTCCTGCCTGTGCATACCACGTTTTCGTTGGATAAGCCTGCGGAGCTGTACATTGCTGAGATTGTGCGGCTGCATGGTGTGCCTAAGTTGATTGTGTCGGATAGAGATCCGAGGTTCACATCGCGTTTCTGGCAGTGTTTGCATCAAGCCTTGGGTACAAGGTTGCATTTCAGTACATCCTATCATCCTCAGTCTGATGGTCAGTCTGAGCGTGCGATTCAGATTTTGGAGGATATGTTGAGGTGCTGTGTGATTGAGTTCCAAGGTTCTTGGGAGAAGCATTTGCCTTTGGTGGAGTTTGCTTATAACAACAGCTACCAGGCAAGTATACAGATGGCACCTTATGAGGCTTTGTACGGGAGGAAGTGTAGGACTCCTCTTTGTTGGGCTGAGGCGGGTCAGAAGTTGGTTTCGATGCCAGCTTTGTTGAAAGGAACCACCGAGAAGGTAAAGCTCGTTTGTGAGCGGTTGAAGGCAGCCTCTGATCGGCAGAAGTCTTACGCGGATTTGAAGCGTAAGGAGATAGAGTATGCGGTGGGTGACCGTGTGTTCTTGAAGGTTTCGCCTTGGAAGAAGGTGATGCGGTTTGGCCGGAAGGGCAAGTTGAGCCCTAGGTACATTGGACCATACGAGGTGGTTGAGCGTGTGGGTCCTGTTGCTTATCGGTTGAGACTACCTCAGGAGTTGGAGAAGATTCATGATGTGTTCCATGTCTCTATGCTTCGGAGGTATAGATCTGATCCTTCGCATGTGATGCCTGTGGAGGAAGTGGAATTGAATCCGGATTTGACCTATGATGAGGAACCGGTGAAGGTTCTGGATTCGGATAGCAAGGTTCTTCGTGGCAAGACCATTGAGTTGGGGAAGGTGTTGTGGAAGCATCGAGGTGTTGAGGAAGCCACGTGGGAGCGGAAGGAAGACATGCTGAAGCAGTTTCCTTATCTCTTTCCTTCAGGTAAATTTCGAGGACGAAATTTCTTAAGGGGGGGAGAGTTGTAACGCCCCGGTTTTTGGGCTTAGAAGTTTTGGGCGTTGATCGGTTCGGTCAAAGTGCTGTTCGAATCTATAAGGGTGACATTAGGAAAGCCTAGTTCGGGTTGCATTAAAAATATGGAAAAATGTTCTAAAATCATCTTTTAATATATATAAGTGAACTGTGAAATCAATTTTGAAAAATGAGGTTTGGAAGGGTGACATTTTGGCTAGTGACAAAATGTAATTTTTGAAAGTTGCGTGACTGTTTTATAAAGGATTGAAACTTTGAATCTTTAAGGAGCTATTATTCCAAAAGTAGTTTCTCCAGATTTTTCTAAGATATTTTAAGGTTTTATTCTGATTTTTAAAACATAAGAAAAGAGGAGGGAAAGTCATTTTGGCTATTTTTTGTAACTAACTTCCAATTTTCTTTTCTCTCATTTTCTCTCAACCCAAACACTTTCTCTCCAGAGAATTTCTTCTGATTTGGTCACCTAAATCTTTCCTTTCAACTCTCTTTTGATTCCTAATCATCATATCTACAAAACCTCCCAATTTGCAAGTTGATTCTTCAAGCTTTTTGGCTCTAAAAGAGGAGAAACTCAAGTTTGGAGGTAAGAACGTACTTCTCCTCTAAACTCTCAGTTCTTTACTGAAATTCCCAAGTTCTCAATCCTTAATTGATGTTTTATAAATGGCTTTTAAGATTGTTTAATGGATCTTGGCTTAAAATGCAAGATTTGGTGTGTTTTTGATGAATTTCGTTGGATCTGTTTAAGCAGTGTTTTAAGGTGTTAAAATGATGATTAATGAATGTTAATTTGATAAGGAATTGAGTTTTGATTAATGCAATCCCGGATAGGTTGAATTTCCTAAGTTTAGCTTATGATTCTTGGTTATTTTTGAGGTGATCTTGTGGATCTGATGTTGCTCGAGATATAAGGATGTTAATAGGTTCTTTTTAGATGTTAAATGGTGTTAAAGGATGTTAGGTTTTGTTAGTTTATGGCTGGGCTTTGTTGAGGTGTTGTTTGGATGCAATTTCGGTTGTGTTTGGTGGCCGAAATTGGAGTGTGGATGAGAGCAGCGAGTTTAGGTGCTTTCATTGAAGCTTTTAATGCATGATGATGCATTAATCCTCTGCTTTAATGTGTTTAATCAGGGGAGTCTTCTTTGGATCCGAGCGTTGGTGATCCGGAGGCTTGTTTTGGTGCTTCGGCTTGAGGCGAAGTGGAATCGGTGAGTGAAATTGGGTTGTCGGCTTTGAAACCAATGTCTTGGGAGCTTAGTTTAAGTCTAAACAACTTTGCTAAGCTCAAGTGTAAGTTTTCGGAAATACTCTCTAGTGGTGGCCATGGTTGATTTGAGGTGCAATGTGGTTTAATTGCATGTTTTAAATACTATTTTGAAAGCATGATTTAGCATGATTATTGCTGTTTTTGTAAGCCATATGTTGAAGGAAGCTCAAGGTAAGAGTTCCTTGTTTTTGAACATTGATTAAATGTGGTTTGATGCTTTAAAATGCATGATGAATATGGCTTGGGTTAATGCTTTAAAACAGTGGATTATTTGATGATAATGATGTATGTTGGCAAGTGATGTTTTGAAAAGGTTAAGGTCACTAAGGTGGTTAAAAGTCCTTGAGTGAGCCTAGTTTACTTGAGAACATCAAGGTGGTTAAAAGTCCTTGGATGATTCTTGATACGGACACAAAGGTGTTTAAAAGTCCTTGTGTGGTCCTTTCCATGGTGTTTAAAAGTCCATGGGGCCAAGGTGTTTAAAAGTCCTTGGGGCCAAGGTGGTTAAAAGTCCTTGGGGTGAAACTTGATACGGACACAAAGGTGTTTAAAAGTCCTTGTGTGGTCCTTTCCATGGTGTTTAAAACTCCATGGGCCAAGGTGTTTAAAAGTCCTTGGGGCCAAGGTGTTTAAAAGTCCTTGGGAAGAACACGAAGGTGGTTAAAAGTCCTTGCGTGGTTCTTGTACTTTATAAGATCACAATGGTGTTTAAAAGTCCATGTGTGAGGCTTATGTTGATCTTGTTTTTAAAAGACGAAACTTATCACTTGTGGCCAATATGACATGTTATGGCGTGAAGCATGATTTGCTTGTTTAAGAATGCTAAGAGCATGTTTTATATGATGGTTTGAAGCATGATTTATAAAGTGTTTTATAAATGCATTATTGAATGGTTTTATGAGCATTCCTCACTAAGCTATTGCTTACGCTCTCTTTCGTTTTCTTAAACCAATAATGCAGAACGTTAAGGTGCTTTGAGGGCAGCAAGGAAGGCAAGCAATCAAGTGGTAGTAAAGCTCAAAGTATGAGAGGTTTTCTTAAGTACACTTAGCTTTGTTAATTTGGCAATGGGGGACCAATGAGATGTTTTGGGAGATGTTTTGGAACTCCCTAAGTATGTTTTAATGTTGTGTTTAATGCTCGTTTTTGTAATTGGCCTTTACATATTTGAATTGGAAGTTTATGCTTGAATGGCTTGCTTGTGTAGGAAGCATGCCTATAGATTTGGGGCTTTTCACATATGTTGTTAATATGTCGAATTGATGATGCTTTTATGTCCCTTATATGTTTAATTGCATGCTAGTAAAGTTTGGTAGCATTTGGAGCATGAATGGATGATCAATTGTATGTTTGAGCATGTATTTTGTTGCATTTCGAGCAGGCTGTTTCGGAACAGGGGGTTGCCGTTTCGGAACGGGTGCCTTATAGCAGCCCAGGCGTCCGAAACGGGGGACACCGTTCCGAAACGGAAAGGCCACTGCCAGCCCACGTTTCGGTACGCGTTGCGGAACGGCCCCGCGTTTCGAAACGGGCTCTGCCTGTTTCGGAACGGGTGACTGTTGGGGGCTGACAATGGCAGTTATATGTTTTGTAATGTTTGCATTTTGGTCCCGAATCTTGTTTGTGCAATTGTATGAGTTTGGGATGTCCGTTTGAGCTGAAATTTGACAGAGAAGCATGAAACTTGACTAATTAAAGGTTGGTAACTTTAATTTGGGTTAAGTCCTTATAATTATCAGAATTTACAATTTGGTCCCTTAAGTTGCAATTTGTTCAATTGGATCCCTGTTTGATCTCCGATGTTTATGATCTCTGTGTACGATGTTTGTATGATCATAACTAGGGTTAATGTGCATCTAGACAAGATTAAAAAGAAAAAAAAGGGTCGTTAATCAAGGTTGACTTTCGGGTTGACTTTGGTTTTCCCCGTGTGACTTTCTTAATTCGGGTCAACCGTCTAGGCCGGGTTAAGGGGGTTACATTGCATCCAACCATCTCATGGTTCATCAAAGAGAGAGTTTTCCCGAAAACTTACTCTTGAGCTTAGTTAAGTTGATTAGACTTAAACTAAGCTCCCAAACCTTCAAACATTCGATACAAAGCTGGAAATCCAACTCCACTCACCAATTCCGTTTCGCAAGCTTGCCGAAACGCCGTTCAAGCCTCCGGATCAACACCACAAGGATCCGAAGATGTCTCCCCTATTTTAAACACATCAAAGGAGAGGATTAATGCATCATCATGCATTAAAATCTTCAGCCATTACACCTAAACTCGCTGCTCTCACCAAAAATAACATTTCGGCTACCAAACACAACCGAAATCACTTCCAAACTCTTCCACAACATTACCCAGCCAAGATCCATCACTTCTAAACATTCCTAAACATCAATTAACATCCAAAAAGAACGTAAACTCGTCCTTATACCTCCAGCTATAACAGAGCACAAAGATCACCCCAAAAACCACCATTTTCTTAAGCAAAAACTTAGGAAATTCAACCTATTCGGGATTGCATTGATTAAACCTTAATTACACATCATTACACATCCAAAATACATTAAAAAGCCATCTCAAAACAGAGCCCAAACAATTACCACGAATTTCTTCAAGATTTAATCAAAATCTTGAGTTTTAAGTCAAAATCAAGATCACAACATTAACACCTTTTATAAAACTCAATTTAAGGATTGAGAACTTGGGAATTTCAGTAAAGAACTGAGTATTTAGAGGAGAAGAACATCCTTACCTCTAAATGTAGGTTTCTCCTTGATTAGAGCCAAAATCCTTGAAAATTCAATAAGCAAATCAAGAGGTTTTGATGTAGAAAGGATTAGGAATCAATTGATGATTGAAACCTCATCATTTAGTGTGAAAATCAGTAGAAATGTTGTTGTAGAAATGTGTTTGGCTGAGGGAATTTTGAGAGAAAATGAGATGGGAAAGTTTTTAAGAAAGTTAGTTATGAAAAGCTAAAATATGGTTTCCCTCTTTTCCTTTAGTTAATTAAACATTAATAAAATCATTAAATCTAAGAAAAAATCTGGAGAAATCCTTCCTTGGGTAAATTAGCTCCTTAAAGAATCAAAGTTTCAATCCTTACAAAACAGTCACCACTGAACTTTTTAAAAATTACATTTTAGTCACCATTTCGAAATGTCACACTTCCAAACCTTATTTTGTAAAATTGATTTCACCACTCTCTTATATATATTAAAAGAGGATTTTTAGATATTTTTCCATATTTTTAAAGCATCCCGAACTAGGCTTTCCCTAAAACAACCTTTTATATTCGAATCGAAAATTAGACCGGTCCGGTTCAGACCCTAAACTTCCAAGCCCAAAATTGGGGTGTTACAACTCTCCCCCCTTAAGAAATTTCGTCCTCGAAATTTACCTGGAGGAAAGAGATACAGAAACTGCTTCTTCATGTCATCCTTCCGTTCCCACGTGGCTTCCTCAACACCACGATGCTTCCACAACACATTTACCAACTCAATGGTCTTGCCTCGAAGAACTTTACTGTCTGAATCCAGAATTTCCACCGGCTCCTCATCATAGGTCAAGTCTGGATTCAACTCCACTTCCTCCACAGGCATAACATGTGAAGGATCCGATCTATACCTCTGAAGCATAGAGACATGAAACACATCATGAATCTTTTCCAACTCTTGCGGCAACCTTAGCTTATACACAACAGGACCCACACGCTCAATCACCTCGTATGGTCCAATGTACCTAGGGCTCAACTTACCCTTTCGACCAAACCTCATCACCTTTTTTCAAGGCGAAACTTTCAAAAACACACGGTCACCCACCGCATACTCAATCTCCTTACGCTTCAAATCCGCGTAAGACTTCTGTCGATCAGAAGCTGCCTTCAAACGCTCACAAACGAGCTTCACCTTCTCGGTGGTTCCTTTTAACAAAGCTGGCATTAAAACCAACTTCTGACCTGTTTCAACCCAACAAAGAGGAGTTCTGCACTTCCTCCCATACAAGGCTTCATAAGGTGCCATTTGAATACTTGCCTGGTAGCTATTATTATAAGCAAACTCCACCAAAGGCAAATGTTTCTCCCAAGAGCCTTGAAACTCAATCACACAGCACCTCAACATATCCTCCAGCACTTGGATAACACGCTCAGACTGTCCATCCGACTGTGGATGATACGAAGTACTGAAATTCAGTCGTGTACCCAAAGCTTGATGCAAACATTCCCAGAAACGCGATGTAAACCTCGGATCTCTATCCCACACTATAGACTTTGGCACACCATGCAGCCGCACAATCTCAGAAATGTACAGCTCTGCAAGCTTGTCCAAAGTGTACGTGGTATGAACAAGTAAGAAATGCGCACACTTCGTAAGGCGATCCACAATCACCCACACCGAATTATTCTTCGATTGCGACAAAGGTAAACCAGACACAAATTTCATGGTAATCCTTTCCCACTTCCACTCAGGAATCCTCAACGGTTGCAACAACCCAGAAGGAAATTGACGCTCAGCCTTAACTCGCTGACAAACCATCCACTTGCTCACATACTCAGCAACATCTTTCTTTAAACCCACCCAATAGTACTCATCTCTAAGATCACGATACATCTTAGTACTACCAGGGTGCATAGCAAAAGGACTACTATGATAGGAGCTTGCGTCAAAGCTGCCTTAAGCTTCTCAAAAGCCTGCTGTCTCGCTTCCGTCCACTCATACTTGTCATCCTTCTGCAACAACTTCGTCAAAGGTGCAGCAATCTTTGAAAATCCATCCACGAACCTCCGATAGTATCCTGCCAAACCAAGGAAACTACGGACTTCATGAACAGACTTATGAGGCTTCCAATTCATCACTTCCTCAATCTTCTAAGGATCAACACGAATCCCCTCAGCAGAAACCACATGTCCAAGGAACACAACTTCTCTAAGCCAGAATTGACACTTGCTTATCTTGGCATAAAGCTGATTTTCAAACAAAGCCTGCAACACAATCCTCAAATGTCCTTCATGCTCCTCCTCAGTACGAGAGTACACAAGGATATCATCAATAAACACCACAACAAACTTGTCCAAATATTCATGGAACACTCTATTCATCATGTCCATAAAAGTTACAGGAGCATTCGTCAAACGAAACGGCATCACAAGGAACTCATAATGCCCATACCTCGTTCTGAAGGCTGTCTTTGGCACATCCACATCCTTCACCTTCAACTGGTAATAACCTGACCTTAAGTCAATCTTAGAGAACACAGCCGCTCCCCGAAATTGATCAAAAAGATCATCAATCCTCGGCAATGGATACCGATTCTTGATAGTCAACTTGTTCAGCTGACGGTAATCGATGCACATTCTCATAGTGCCATCCTTTTTCTTCACAAACAAGACCGGTGCACCCCAAGGTGACACACTCGGCCGAATGAAACCACGATCAAGCAACTCCTGAAGTTGCGTCTTCAGCTCCTTCAACTCCTTATGTGCCATTCGATAAGGTGTAATGGACACTGGAGTTGTGTTTTCATACAGCTCAATCCCAAACTCCACCTCTCGGTTAGGAGGCAATCCAGGCAACTCCTCCGAAAAGACACTAGGAAATTCCCGCACAGTCATGATATCTTGAATTCGCAACTCCTTAGAGCTAGGATTCATCACAAAGGCTAGGTAGGCTTCACAACCTTGTCTCAGCATTCGGCTCGCCTCCAATGTAGACACCACATTGGCAAGAAACTTCACATTCTCACCAACCACCACTATGTCATAATCATCCACAAGCTTCAACGAAACTCGCTTGTTCTCAAAATCTACCACAACTCGATGTTCAACAAGCCAATCCCTACCGAGGATTACATCGAAACCATAGAATGGCAATTCCATGAGATCAACATGAAAAACATGGTTTTGCACTCCAAAAGGACATCTTCTATACAAATTTTTTGTCACAACGGTTTCACCAAAGGAACTTGTAACCCCCTTAACCCGGCCTAGACGGTTGACCCGAATTAAGAAAGTCACACGGGGAAAACCAAAGTCAACCCGAAAGTCAACCTTGATTAACGACCTTTTTTTTCAAACTTGTCTAGATGCATATTAATCCTTAGATATGATCATACAACAGCATACTCAAAGATCATAAACATCAGAGATCAAACAGGGACCCAATTGAACAAATTACAACTTTAGGGACCAAATTGTAATTTCTGATAATTATAAGGACTTAGCCCAAAATAAAGTTACCAACTTGAAATTAATCAGGTTTCATGCTTCTCTGTGAAATTCCAGCTCAAAAGAACTTCCCAAACTCATACAATTGCACAAACAAGATTCAGGACCAAAATGCAAACATTTCAAAACATTTAACTGCCAATGTCAGCCCCTAACGGTCACCCGTTCCGAAACGGGAGACAGCCCGTTTCGAAACGCGGGGCCGTTCCGCAACGCGTACCGAAACGAGGGCAGACAGTAGCCTATCTGTTTCGAAACGGTCCCTCCCGTTTCGGACGCCTGGGCTTGTTTAAGGCACCCGTTCCGAAACGGTAGGTGCTGTTCCGAAACACCCTGCACAGATTGCCCCAAAATGCATACTTAAACATGCAATTAAACATCCAATCATGCTCCAAATGCCACCAAACTTTACCAGCATGCTATTCAATATATATGAGACATACTTGCATCAACAATTCATCAAAACATCAGCATATATGGAAAGCCCCAAATCTATAGGCATGCTTCCTACACAAGCAACCACTCAAGCATAAACTTCCAATTCAAGCATATAAAGGCCAATTACAAAAACCAATATTCTCAACAACCTAAAACATACTTGGGGAGTTCAAAACATCTCCCAAAACATACACATAGGTCCCCCATTGCCAAATTACCAAAAGCTAAATGTACTTAAGAAAACCTTCCATACTTTGAGCTTTACTTCCACTTGAATGCTTGCCTTCCTTGCTGCCCTCAAAGTACTCTAATGTTCTGCGTTGTTGATTTGAGAAAACAAAGAGAGAGCGTAAGCAAAAGCTTAGTGAGGAATGCTCAATAAACCATTCAATAATGCATTTATAAAAACACTTTATAAATCATGCTTCAAATCATCATTTACACATGCTCAAAAGCAATCTTTAAACAAGCATCTCATGCTTCATATCATTACATGTCATATTGGCCACAAGTGATACATTTCATTTCTTTAAAAACAAGTTCATCAACTTTCACCCCAAGGACTTTTAAACACCTTGGCCCCAAGGACTTTTAAACACCTTGGCCTATGGACTTTTAAACACCATAGAAAGGACCACACAAGGACTTTTAACCACCTTTGTGTCCGTATCAAGTTTCACATCAAGGACTTTTAAACACCTTGACCCCAAGGACTTTTAAACACCTTGGCCATGGACTTTTAAACACCATGAATTAAATCACCTCAAGGACTTTTAAACACCTTGACCCCAAGGACTTTTAAACACCTTGGAAAGGATCACACAAGGACTTTTAAACACCTTTGTGTCCGTAACAAGAATCATCCAAGGACTTTTAACCACCTTGATGTTCTTAAGTAAACAAGGCTCACTCAAGGACTTTTAACCACCTTAGTGACCTTAACCTTTTCAATACATCACTTGCCAATATACATCATTATCATCAATTTATCCACTGTTTTAAAGCATTAAACCAAGCCATATTCATCATGCATTTAAAAGCATTAACCACATTTAAACAATGTTCAAAAACAAGGAACTCCTACCTTGAGCTTCCTTCAACATATGGCTTACAAAAACAGCATTAACCATGCTAAATCATGCTTTCAAAACAGAATTTAAAACATGCAATAAACCACATTACACAACAATCAAATCATGGCCACCACTAGAGAGTATTTCTGAAAACTTACACTTGAGCTTAGCAAAGTGGTTTAGACTTAAACTAAGCTCCCAAGACATTGGTTTCAAAGCCGAAAACCCAATTTCACTCACCGATTCCACTTCGCCTCTTGCCGAAGCACCAAATCAAGCCTCCGAATCACCACCACTTGGATCCAAAGATGACTCCCCTGTTTTAACACATTAAAATAGTAGGTTAATGCATCATCATGCATTAATTGCTTCAATGAAAGCACCTAAACTCGCTGCTCTCATCCATACTCCATTTTCGGCCACCAAACACAACCGAAAATGCATCCAACCACTTCTCAACAAAGCCCAGCCATAAACTAACAAAACCTAACATCCTTTAACACCATTTAACATCTAAAAAGAACCTAACAACATCCTTATACCTCCAGCAACACCAGATCCACAAGATCACCTCAAAAACAACCAAGAATCATAAGCTAAACTTAGGAAATTCAACCTATCCGGGATTGCATTAATCAAAACTCAATTCCTTATCAAATTAACATTCGTTAATCATCATTTTAACACCTTAAAACACTGCTTAAACAGATCCAACGAAAATTCATCAAAAATCACCAAATCTTGCATTTTAAGCCAAGATCCATTTCACAACTTCCAAAGCCATTTATAAAACATCAATTAAGGATTCAGAACTTAGGAATTTCATTAAAGAACTTGAAGTTCAGAGGAGAAGGACGTTCTTACCTCCAAACTTGAGTTTCTCCTCTTTTAGAGCCAAAAAGCTTGAAGAATCAACTTGCAAATTGAGAGGTTTTGTTGATGTGATGATTAGAAATCAAAAGAAGATTGAAAAGAGAGAAATGAGTGACAAAATCAGAAGGAAATCTCTGGAGAGAAAGTGTTTGGGTTGAGAGAAATTGAGAGAAAAGAAAAATTGGAAAATATGAGAAATTAGTTACAAAATAGCCAAAATGATTTTCCCTCCACTTTTCTTTAGCTTGAAAACCAGAATTAATCATTAAAATATCTTAGAAAAATCTGGAGAAACTCCCTTTGGGTAAATAGCTCATTAAAGATTCAAAGTTTCAATCCTTTATAAAACAGTCACACAACTTACCAAAATTACATTTTGGTCACTAGCCAAAATGTCACCCTTCCAAACCTCATTTTTCAAAATTGATTTCACAGTTCACTTATATATATTAAAAGATGATTTTAGAACATTTTTCCATATTTTTAATGCAACCCGAACTAGGCTTTCCTAAATTCACCCTCTTAGATTCGAACAACACTTTGACCAAACCGGTCAACGCCCAAAACTTCTAAGCCCAAAACCGGGGCGTTACAACTCTCCCCCCCTTAAGAAATTTCGTCCCCGAAATTTACCTGAAGGAAAGAGATAAGGAAACTGCTTCAGCATGTCTTCCTTCCGCACCCACGTGGCTTCCTCAACACCTCGATGCTTCCACAGCACCTTCACCAACTCAATGGTCTTTCCACGAAGAACCTTGCTATCCGAATCCAGAACCTTCATCGGTTCCTCATCATTGGTCAAATCCGGATTCAAAACCACTTCCTCCATAGGCATCACATGTGAAGGATCAGATATATACCTCCGGAGCATAGAGACATGGAACACATCATGAATCTTCTCCAACTCCTGAGGTAACCTCAACCGATACGCAACAGGACCCACACGCTCAACCACCTCATATGGTCCAATGTACCTAGGGCTCAACTTGCCCTTCCGGCCAAACCGCATCACCTTCTTCCAAGGCGAAACCTTCAAGAACACACGGTCACCCACCGCATACTCTATCTCCTTACGCTACAAATCCGCGTAAGACTTTTGCCGATCAGAGGCAGCCTTCAACCGCTCACAAATGAGCTTTACCTTCTCTGTGGTCCCTTTCAACAAAGCCAGTATCGAAACCAACTTTTGACCAGTTTCAGCCCAACAAAGAGGAGTCCTACACTTCCTCCCGTACAAAGCCTCATAAGGTGCCATCTGTAAACTTGCCTGATAACTGTTGTTATAAGCAAACTCAACCAAAGGCAGATGCTTCTCCCAAGAACCTTGGAACTCAATCACGCAGCACCTCAACATATCCTCCAAAATCTGGATAACTCGCTCAGACTGACCATCCGACTGAGGATGATAGGATGTACTGAAATGCAACCTTGTACCCAAGGCTTGATGCAAACACTGCCAGAAACGCGATGTGAACCTCGGATCCCTATCCGACACAATCGACTTAGGCACACCATGCAGCCGCACAATCTCAGCAATGTACAGCTCTGCCAACTTATCCAAAGAAAACGTGGTATGCAAAGGCAAGAAATGCGCACACTTCGTTAGGCGATCCACAATCACCCAAACCGAATTCTTCTTCGAGGGAGACAAAGGTAAACCAGATACAAAATCCATGGTAACCCTTTCCCACTTCCACTCAGGGATTTTCAACGGTTGCAACAACCCCGAAGGAAACTAATGCTCAGCCTTAACTCGCTGACACACCATACACTTGCTAACAAACTCCGCAACATCTTTCTTCAAACCCACCCAGTAGTACTCATCACGAAGATCACGATACATCTTAGTACTACCCGGGTGCATAGCAAAAGGACTACTATGACCTTCAGTCAGAATAGCACGCCTCAACTCCGCATCAGCAGGCACTACTATCCGACTCCCAAAACACAACACACCATCATCATTAAAGCAGAAATCCGAAGGTCTACCCTCCGCGATATCCTGAACATGAGACACCAAGGAATCGTCCAGCAACTGCTTATCCTTGATCAACTGAACCAAAGATGGTTTCACCTGCAACTCAGCAACAAGACCACCATCTTGCGATATGCTCAAGCTAGCAAACATAGCCCTCAGCTCAACAGCTACTTTCCTACTCAAGGCATCCGCAACAACATTAGCTTTTCCAGGATGATACTCAATCGTCAGATCAAAATCCTTGAGCAACTCCAACCAACGTCGCTGCCTAAGATTCAACTCCTTCTGAGACATCAGATACCTCAAACTCTTGTGATCTGTGTACACAGTACACTTCTCACCATACAGATAATGTCTCCAGATCTTCAGAGCAAAAACCACTGCAGCCAGCTCAATATCATGCGTAGGGTAATTGCGCTCATGCACTTTCAACTGCCGCGATGCATAAGCCACCACCTTACCCTCCTGCATCAGCACACACCCCAAACCAACATAGGATGCATCACTGTAAACCACAAACTCTTTCCCTGATTCAGGCTGAACCAAGATAGGAGCTTGCGTCAAAGCCGCCTTAAGCTTCTCAAAAGCCTGCTGTCTCGCTTCCGTCCACTCATACTTAACATCCTTTTGCAACAGCTTCGTCAAAGGAGCAGCAATCTTGGAAAAACCATCCACAAACCTACGGTAGTATCCCGCCAAACCAAGGAAACTACGGACCTCATAAACAGACTTAGGAACCTTCCAGTTCATCACCGCCTCAATCTTCTGAGGATCAACACGAATCCCCTCAGCTGAGACCACATGCCCAAGGAACACCACCTCCTTAAGCCAGAACTCACACTCGCTCAGCTTAGCATAAAGCTGATTCTCCAACAAAGCCTGCAAAACAATCCTCAAATGCTCTTCATGCTCCTCCTCAGTACGCGAGTACACGAGGATATCATCAATGAACACAACAACAAACTTGTCCAGGTATTCATGAAACACACGATTCATCATGACCATGAAAGCAGCAGGAGCATTTGTCAACCCAAACGGCATCACAAGGAACTCATAATGCCTATACCTTGTCCTGAAAGTTGTCTTAGGCACATCCACATCCTTCACCTTCAATTGATAATACCCTGATCTCAAGTCAATCTTAGAGAACACAGCAGCTCCCCGAAATTGATCAAAGAGATCATCAATCCTCGGCAAAGGATACCGATTCTTGATAGTCAACTTGTTCAGCTGACGGTAATCAATGCACATTCTCATAGTGCCATCCTTCTTCTTCACAAACAAGACCGGTGCTCCCCAAGGTGACACACTCGGCCGGATGAAACCACGATCAAGCAACTCTTGCAACTGCGTCTTCAACTCTTTCAGCTCCTTAGGTGCCATCCGATAAGGGGTAATGGACACAGGAGTTGTATTCTCATACAGCTCAATTCCAAATTCCACCTCGCGTTAGGAGGTAACCCAGGCAACTCCTCAGGAAAAACACCAGGAAACTCCTTCACAACTCTGATATCTTGCACCCTCAACTCTTTAGAGCTAGGATTCATCACAAAAGCTAGATAGGCTTTACAACCTTGCCTCAGCATCCTGCTCGCCTCCAAGGTAGACACCACATTGGCAAGAAACTTCACATTCTCACCAACCACAACAACTTCATAATCATCCGCAAGCTTAAGCGAAACTCGCTTGTTTTCACAATCCACAACAGCACGATGCTCAGCAAGCCAATCCATACCAAGGATTACATCAAAGCCATAAAAGGGCAACTCCATAAGATCAACATGAAAAAACATGTTCTTGAACAACCAATGGACACCTTCTATAAAGCTTTCGAGTCACAACAGTATCACCAAAAGAACTAGTGACACGAAGACCAACACCCAAAGACTCAACAGGCAAACCAAGCAATTCAGCATGCTCACGCAAAATGTATGAATGCGTAGATCCAGAATCTATCAAAGAAAGCAATGACAAGGATTGCAAAGTAAAGGTACCTGCAATCACATCTGTATCATTCCTCCCTTCCCTCTGAGCATACACCCTTGCTTGTCCTCCACCTTCCGGCTGAATAGCCACAACATGAGCTACTCCTCGGCCGCCTTCCTCCCTTCTCTGGAAATTACCACGGCCGCGCCCACGACCTCTCTGCGGTGCAGCAACAACAGGAGCACGCACCTGATCACCAGCCAACCTAGGACAATCTCGCCTCAAATGGTCTGCGGATCCACAATTCCAGCACCCATTACCAGCTGCCGCAACAGGAGCTTGCACCTCTCTCACAGCACGAGGACAGTCACGCTTCATGTGACCACGTGAACCACAGATCCAACAAGCACTCGGATCAGCTCTAGCATTGCCTCCCCTAGCAGGTGCACCACCACATCTCTTAGCTGAAGTCTGATACTTCTGATCACGCCCTCTCTTGTTCCGTCCACCTCCGGAACCATACTCAGCACCTCGCTTGCCAGCACCCTTCGCAGATAAACCCAAGTTCATCTCAATGTCCTTGGCTCGGCTCACCAACACATCAAAATCATCATACTCGGTGGCCAGTACATACATTTTCACATCCGTCACTAAGCCATAACGGAACCTCTCGCACCTTGCCCGCTCATCAGGTATCAGCTCAGGCGCATACTGACTGAGTCGCACAAACTGCACTTCATACTCAGCCACACTCATGCTCCCTTGGGTAAGAGACATGAATTCACGCTTCTTCTCATCAAGATATCTCACACCAAGATATCTCCGCTTGAACACACTCTGGAAGAATGTCCAAGTCACATCAGCTTCAGCCATCCCAGCTATGGTGGTCGTCCACCACGTATACGCATCATCCTGCAGCAAGGACACAACACAACCCAGCTTCTGCACATCCGTGCAGCTCATCTGTCCCAAGATTCGCTTGGTACTCTCTAGCCAAGCTTCAGAACTCTCAGCAGACATACCCCTAAACTCAGTCCCACCAAGACTGCGCAGACGCTCCAAAGGTAGTCTAACACCAGCATCTCCCTGATTCCCAGCTCCTTGAGCTCCAGCTACTGCTGCTCGGAAAGCACCCGCAATAGCTTGTACAAACATGGACATATCAGGCATAGCTTGCCCCTGACCAACCTCTGGTCCAGCAGCTCCAGCACCAGCTGCAGCTGCAGCTCTTCCACCCTCAGCACCACCACCAGGTGGAGGAGGAGGTAACACCGCACTAACCGTGTTTTCCTCATTCTCGTTCTCATTAGGAGCCGTAGCTCGCACATTACCTCGTAACTCTCTACGTGGTGCCATACTTTTACCATGCAATCACAATACAAATAAAACGAAGTCAGGCCCAGCAAGGTAAGCAATCCAAGTATTCAAGCTCAATTTCATTCAAAATCAACACCATTTCATTAGCTTTTATTTGGCAATGGGTACCCACAACATGCTACATCACAGCATACATCTCAATTGCATCCAAATCACAAGCCACTAAACATGCTTTCGATCAACAAGCATACAAGGCATACATACTTCAATCATGCACACATTCATTCCCAATTACTCGAGAACTCAGCTCTGATACCACCAAATGTAACCCCCTTAACCCGGCCTAGACGGTTGACCCGAATTAAGAAAGTCACACGGGGAAAACCAAAGTCAACCCGAAAGTCAACCTTGATTAACGACCCTTTTTTTTAAACTTGTCTAGATGCATATTAATCCTTAGATATGATCATACAACAGCATACTCAAAGATCATAAACATCAGAGATCAAACAGGGACCCAATTGAACAAATTACAACTTTAGGGACCAAATTGTAATTTCTGATAATTATAAGGACTTAGCCCAAAATAAAGTTACCAACTTGAAATTAATCAGGTTTCATGATTCTCTGTGAAATTCTAGCTCAAAAGGACTTCCCAAACTCATACAATTGCACAAACAAGATTCAGGACCAAAATGCAAACATTTCAAAACATTTAACTGCCAATGTCAGCCCCTAACGGTCACCCGTTCCGAAACGGGAGACAGCCCGTTTCGAAACGCGGGGCCGTTCCGCAACGCGTACCGAAACGAGGGCAGACAGTAGCCTATCCGTTTCAGAACGGTCCCTCCCGTTTCGGATGCCTGGGCTTGTTTAAGGCACCCGTTCCGAAACGGTAGGTGCTGTTCCGAAACACCCTGCACAGATTGCCCCAAAATGCATACTTAAACATGCAATTAAACATCCAATCATGCTCCAAATGCCACCAAACTTTACCAGCATGCTATTCAATATATATGAGACATACTTGCATCAACAATTCATCAAAACATCAGCATATATGGAAAGCCCCAAATCTATAGGCATGCTTCCTACACAAGCAACCACTCAAGCATAAACTTCCAATTCAAGCATATAAAGGCCAATTACAAAAACCAGTATTCTCAACAACCTAAAACATACTTGGGGAGTTCAAAACATCTCCCAAAACATACACATAGGTCCCCCATTGCCAAATTACCAAAAGCTAAATGTACTTAAGAAAACCTTCCATACTTTGAGCTTTACTTCCACTTGAATGCTTGCCTTCCTTGCTGCCCTCAAAGTACTCTAATGTTCTGCGTTGTTGATTTGAGAAAACAAAGAGAGAGCGTAAGCAAAAGCTTAGTGAGGAATGCTCAATAAACCATTCAATAATGCATTTATAAAAACACTTTATAAATCATGCTTCAAATCATCATTTACACATGCTCAAAAGCAATCTTTAAACAAGCATCTCATGCTTCATATCATTACATGTCATATTGGCCACAAGTGATACATTTCATTTCTTTAAAAACAAGTTCATCAACTTTCACCCCAAGGACTTTTAAACACCTTGGCCCCAAGGACTTTTAAACACCTTGACCTATGGACTTTTAAACACCATAGAAAGGACCACACAAGGACTTTTAACCACCTTTGTGTCCGTATCAAGTTTCACATCAAGGACTTTTAAACACCTTGACCCCAAGGACTTTTAAACACCTTGGTCATGGACTTTTAAACACCATGAATTAAATCACCTCAAGGACTTTTAAACACCTTGACCCCAAGGACTTTTAAACACCTTGCAAAGGATCACACAAGGACTTTTAAACACCTTTGTGTCCGTAACAAGAATCATCCAAGGACTTTTAACCACCTTGATGTTCTTAAGTAAACAAGGCTCACTCAAGGACTTTTAACCACCTTAGTGACCTTAACCTTTTCAATACATCACTTGCCAATATACATCATTATCATCAATTTATCCACTGTTTTAAAGCATTAAACCAAGCCATATTGATCATGCATTTAAAAGCATCAACCACATTTAAACAATGTTCAAAAACAAGGAACTCCTACCTTGAGCTTCCTTCAACATATGGCTTACAAAAACAACATTAACCATGCTAAATCATGCTTTCAAAACAGAATTTAAAACATGCAATAAACTACATTGCACAACAATCAAATCATGGCCACCACTAGAGAGTATTTCTGAAAACTTACACTTGAGCTTAGCAAAGTGGTTTAGACTTAAACTAAGCTCCCAAGACATTGGTTTCAAAGCCGAAAACCCAATTTCACTCACCGATTCCACTTCGCCTCTTGCCGAAGCACCAAATCAAGCCTCCGAATCACCACCACTTGGATCCAAAGATGACTCCCCTGTTTTAACACATTAAAATAGTAGGTTAATGCATCATCATGCATTAATTGCTTCAATGAAAGCACCTAAACTCGCTGCTCTCATCCATACTCCATTTTCGGCCACCAAACACAACCGAAAATGCATCCAACCACTTCTCAACAAAGCCCAGCCATAAACTAACAAAACCTAACATCCTTTAACACCATTTAACATCTAAAAAGAACCTAACAACATCCTTATACCTCCAGCAACACCAGATCCACAAGATCACCTCAAAAACAACCAAGAATCATAAGCTAAACTTAGGAAATTCAACCTATCCGGGATTGCATTAATCAAAACTCAATTCCTTATCAAATTAACATTCATTAATCATCATTTTAAAACCTTAAAACACTGCTTAAACAGATCCAACGAAAATTCATCAAAAATCACCAAATCTTGCATTTTAAGCCAAGATCCATTTCACAACTTCAAAAGCCATTTATAAAACATCAATTAAGGATTGAGAACTTAGGAATTTCATTAAAGAACTTGAAGTTCAGAGGAGAAGGACGTTCTTACCTCCAAACTTGAGTTTCTCCTCTTTTAGAGCCAAAAAGCTTGAAGAATCAACTTGCAAATTGAGAGGTTTTGTTGATGTGATGATTAGAAATCAAAAGAAGATTGAAAAGAGAGAAATGAGTGACAAAATCAGAAGGAAATCTCTGGAGAGAAAGTGTTTGGGTTGAGAGAAAATGAGAGAAAAGAAAAATTGGAAAATATGAGAAATTAGTTACAAAATAGCCAAAATGATTTTCCCTCCACTTTTCTTTAGCTTGAAAACCAGAATTAATCATTAAAATATCTTAGAAAAATCTGGAGAAACTCCCTTTGGGTAAATAGCTCCTTAAAGATTCAAAGTTTCAATCCTTTATAAAACAGTCACGCAACTTACCAAAATTACATTTTGGTCACTAGCCAAAATGTCACCCTTCCAAACCTCATTTTTTAAAATTGATTTCACAGTTCACTTATATATATTAAAAGATGATTTTAGAACATTTTTCCATATTTTTAATGCAACCCGAACTAGGCTTTCCTAAATTCACCCTCTTAGATTCGAACAGCACTTTGACCAAACCGGTCAACGCCCAAAACTTCTAAGCCCAAAACCGGGGCGTTACAGAACTAGTTACACGGATACCAACATCCAAAGACTCAACAGGCAAACCAAGCAATTGAGCATGTTCTCGCAATATGTATGAGTGTGTAGATCCAGAATCAATCAAGGAAAGTAATGAAAAGGATTGCAAAGTGAAGGTACCTGCGATCACATCCGTGTCATTCCTCCCTTCTCGATGCGCATACACTCGAGCCTGGCAACCACCCTCAGGTTGGACAGCCACCACATGCGCCACATTCCTTCCGCCATCATCTCTGCGCTGGAAGTTACCACGGTCGCGCCCACGACCTCTATGTGGTGCAACAACTCCAGGAGCACGTCCCTGACCACCACCGGCCAACAAAGGACACTCCATCTTCATGTGGACTGCCGAACCACAATTCCAGCACGAATTACCCGTCACTGCCACAGGAACCTGAACCTCCCTCGCCGCTCGAGGACAATCACGCATCAAATGACCACGCGATCCACACGCCCAGCATGTGTTCTGATCAGCTCTCGCCCTGTCTCCCTGAACAGGCGCACCATGCCCTCCACTACCACGCCTAGCAGAAGACTGATATCTCCTATCTCGTCCTCTCTTGTTTCGCCCACCACCGAAACTATACTCAGCAGCTCTCTTGCCCGAGCCAGAACCAGCACTCCTGGAAGACAAACCCAGGTTTTGCTCAATGTCATTCACCCTACTAACTAGCACATCAAAATCCGTGTACTCAGCTGCAAGCATAAAGGTCTTTACATCTGCCACCAAACCATACCGGAAACGTTCACACCTCTCCCGCTCATCAGGGATAAGCTCATCTGCGTACTGACTGAGACGAACAAACTGGATCTCATACTCAGCCACCGACATACTTCCTTGAACAAGAGACATGAATTCTCTTTTCTTTTCATCCAGGTATCGCACACCCAGATACCTCCGCTTGAACGCGTTCAGAAAGAACGTCCAAGTCACATCAACTTCCTCTATTACGAAGACAGTGGTCGTCCACCAGGTATACACATCATCATGTAATAGCGATACCACACATCCTAACTTCTGCACATCATTGCAGTTCATTTGTCCCAATATCCTCTTGCTACTTTCCAACCAAGATTCGGAACCCTCAGCAGACAAACCTCTGAACTCAGTCCCTCCCAGACTGCGCAGACGTTCCAAAGGTAGTCTAGCATTAGCATCACCCTGATGCCCAGCTCCATGAGCTCCAGCTACTGCTGCCTGAAAGGCTCCAGCAATAGCCTGTATCAAAACTGTCATATCAGGAGCAGCTTGCCCCTGCCCAGCTTTAGGTCTAGAGACCCCAGCACCAAAACCAGCTCCATCATCTCCAGCACCACCACCACCGGGCGATCCACCACCAGGAGGAGGAGGTAAAACCACAACATTCTCCTCATTCTCGTTCTGAGCCATAGCTCACGTATTAACTCTTGTCTCTCTACGAGGTCTCATTCACTAAAACAATGCACTAACACAAATGCAATAAACATAATCGAGCTCAGCAAGGTAAGAAATCCAAGTACTCAAGCTCATTTCCAAACAAAACAATTCATTTCATTAGTTTTGATATGGCAATGGGTCCCTCTAACATGCTTCAACACAGCATAGCATCACAACTGCAACATACTTACAATTCACACATCAAACTTTCACTTAAAAAGCATATCATGCAAACACACATACATCACCCACATAACCATTCCCGTTTACTTGAGAACTCAGCTCTGATACCACCAAATGTAACCCCCTTAGCCCGGCCTAGACGGTTGACCCGAACTATGAAGATTACATGGGGAAAACCAAAGTCAACCCGAAAGTCAACCTTGATTAACGACCCCTTTTTTTTCTTTTTAATCTTGTTTAGATGCATATTAATCATAAGCGTACTCTTTAGAAACACATACTTGAAAAGCACAGCGATCGGATTACATTAAGGGGCTCAATTGCACAAATTACAACTATTAGGGACCAAAATGTAAATTCTAGAAAGATGGAGGGCTTAACTAATTTTTGAGTTACCAATATGAAATTAGTCATATTACATGCTTCCCTGTCAAATTTCACCTTAAACGGACATCTCAAACTCAAGCAATTGCGAAAACAATATTCAGGACTAAAACGTAAAACTTGCAAACCACAAAACCATTCAAATCAGTGCCCAACCGTCATCTGTTTTGGAACGGGGGTTGACCGTTCCAAAACGTGGGTTCGTTTCAAGACCTGTAACGAAACAGGCCCTGGCAGTGGCCAAAACGTTTCGGAACGGCCCTATCCGTTTCGATACACGAAGGCCATTACAGGCCCCCGTTCCGACACGCTAGTGTCCGTTCCGATACGGACTGCCCAGAAAGTGCAGAATTTGCTGGTTTAACACACATTTATCCACTCAAACACATTCTAACGACCTCCTAATCATGCCAACAAGTCATCATACATATAAGGTACATATTTGTATCATCAAAACACATTCATGGCATTAATTAGGAAAATCCACAAGTCTATAGGCATGCATCCTAATATTCAAAACCAACCAATCATCAAATCACCAAAACAAGCATCAAAATGGCCATTTACAAAACCAAAACATTTAAGGCATCATGCCACAACTAGGGAGTCAAAAACATCTCCCATAAACACAACCTAGGTTCCCATTGCCAAATATCAAGAACTAATAATGTTGTGAAAAAGTCACCATACATGAGCTTAGCTTTCCCTTGGATTCTTAGCCTCCTTGCTGCCCTCAAACACCTCAATTATCTGCATTATTGGTTCAAGAGAGAGAGCGTAAGCACAAATGCTTAGTGAGGCATGCTCTAAAGAAACAACACAATAATGCCTTTTATAAAACACCTTTCATAAGGCCTTTAAACTCATAAACATCATTTCTCATGCAACAATGCATACACAACAAGCATCTCATGCTTCATTAACATCAACATGTCATATTGGCTTCCAAGTGATAAACCATAACCCTTTTACAACATAAAACACAATCGGATACGCAGATTACAAGCGTTGTCCCATACGCTTCATACACACTACCGAACACACAAGGTGGAGTTTACCGGTACAATCTCAACCCCTCAACACCCGTGATGGAGTTTAACGGTACAATCACAACCCCCCCACATCACTCATCGGTAGTTGTATAACATCACTAACGAGAACACGGGACACACAACACAAGATCCAGACATGGCCTTTTAAACACTATTATGATCTTAACCATCTCGTTAGTGTACTTGGATGGAGTTTACGGTACAATTACAACCCCTCAACATCCAAGGCGGCTTTATTCAAGATGCACCCAATCCTATAGCCGGCTAACTATATCCGATTCAAGTACTTTAAAACCATTACATCACTTGCCAATATACATCATTTATCATCAACAATCCACTGTTTTAAAGCATTACTCAAAGGCATTAAACCATCATGCATCACTATGCATCAAAACCACATTTATCCATAACAAACCAAGGATCTCTTACCTTGAGCATCCTTCAACACATGGCTTTCAAAACCAGCATTAATCATGCTAAAACATGCTTTCAAAACAGAATTTAAACATACAAAATAAATACATTGCATCTAACCATCTCATGGTTCATCAAAGAGAGAGTTTTCCCGAAAACTTACTCTTGAGCTTAGTTAAGTTGATTAGACTTAAACTAAGCTCCCAAACCTTCAAACATTCGATACAAAGCTGGAAATCCAACTCCACTCACCAATTCTGTTTCGCAAGCTTGCCGAAACGCCGTTCAAGCCTCCGGATCAACACCACAAGGATCCGTAGATGTCTCCCCTATTTTAAACACATCAAAGTAGAGGATTAATGCATCATCATGCATTAAAATCTTCATCCATTACACCTAAACTCGATGCTCTCACCAAAACTAACATTTCGGCTACCAAACACAACCGAAATCACTTCCAAACTCTTCCACAACATTACCCAGCCAAGATCCATCACTTCTAAACATTTCTAAACATCAATTAACATCCAAAAAGAACCTAAACTCGTCCTTATACCTCCAGCTATAATAGAGCACCAAGATCACCCCAAAAACCACCATTTTCTTAAGCAAAAACTTAGGAAATTCAACCTATTCGGGATTGCATTGATTAAACCTTAATTACACATCATTAAACATCCAAAATACATTAAAAAGCCATCTCAAAGTAGAGCCCAAAAAAATCACCACGAATTTCTTCAAGATTTAATCAAAATCTTGAGTTTTAAGTCAAAATCAAGATCACAACATTAACACCTTTTATAAAACTCAATTTAAGGATTGAGAACTTGGGAATTTCAGTAAAGAACTGAGTATTTAGAGGAGAAGAACATCCTTACCTCTAAATGTAGATTTCTCCTTGATTAGAGCCAAAATCCTTGAAAATTCAATAAGCAAATCAAGAGGTTTTGATGTAGAAAGGATTAGGAATCAATTGATGATTGAAACCTCATCATTTAGTGTGAAAATCAGTAGAAATGTTGCTTTAGAAATGTGTTTGGCTGAGGGAATTTTGAGAGAAAATGAGATGAGAAAGTTTTTAAGAAAGTTAGTTATGAAAAGCTAAAATATGGTTTCCCTCTTTTCCTTTAGTTGATTAAACATTAATAAAATCATTAAATCTAAGAAAAAATCTGGAGAAATCCTTCCTTGGGTAAATTAGCTCCTTAAAGATTCAAAGTTTCAATCCTTACAAAACAATCACCACTGAACTTTTCAAAAATTACATTTTAGTCACCATTTCGAAATGTCACACTTCCAAACCTTATTTTGTAAAATTGATTTCACCACTCTCTTATATATATTAAAATAGGATTTTTAGATATTTTTCCATATTTTTAAAGCATCCCGAACTAGGCTTTCCCTAAAACCACCTTTTATATTCGAACCGAAAATCAGACCGGTCCGGTTCAGACCCTAAACTTCCAAGCCCAAAATTGGGGTGTTACAGTGGTGCTTATACGTGGTGGACGACCACTATCTCTGGGATGGAAGATGGTGAAGTAACCTGGACGTTCTTCCTGAGTGCATTTAAGCGGAAGTATCTGGGTGTGCGATACCTAGATGAGAAGAAAAGAGAATTTATGTCTCTTGTGCAAGATATCATGATGGTGGCTGAGTACGAGATTCAGTTTGTCCGCCTCAGTCAGTATACACCTGAGCTGATCCCTAATGAGCGGGAGAGGTGCGAACGATTCCGTTATGGGTTGGTAACGAATGTGAAGACCTTTATGCTTGCAGCAGATTATACAAATTTCGATGTCTTGGTCACTAGAGCCAAGGACATTGAGTCGAATCTTGGTTTGACGAGTCGAGCGGGTTGTTCTAGCTCTGGAAAGCGAGCTGCTGAGCGCGATTATGGTAGAGATCGCAACAAGAGGCATAAGGATAGGAGGCCGCACTTTGATGCTAGGCGTGGAGGTGGTAACCCTGGTAGAGGTCAACAGGGACCTAATGCTGTTCAGAGGACTTCTAAGTGTAACCATTATGGTAGACGGCATGGTGGCGAGTGTTGGGGTAACCTTGGTACATGCTAGAATTGTGGGAACCGTGGACATTTGAAGAAAGATTGTCCTCAGCCTTTGAAGGAGGGACATGTTCCGGTGAGAGCAGCTCAGCCACAGAGAGGCTGTGGGCACAGTCGTGGTAATTTTCAGCGCAGAGATGATGGAGGCATGAATGTAGCTCATGTTGTGGCCGTTCAACCTGAGGGTGGCGGTCAGGCTCGGGTGTATGCTCATCGTGAGGGAAGAAATGATACAGATGTGATCGCAGGTACCTTTACTTTGCAACCCTTATCATTACTTTCTTTGATCGATTCTGGATCTACACACTCGTACATATTGCGTGAACATGCTCATATGCTTGGTTTACCTGTCGAGTCTTTGGATGTTGGTATGCGTGTGACTAGTTCCTTTGGTGAGTCGGTTGTGACGCGAAATTTGTATAGAAGATGTCCCTTGAAAGTGCAAAACCATGTTTTTCTTGTTGATCTCATAGAATTGCCATTCTATGGTTTTGATGTAATCCTTGGTATGGATTGGCTTGTTGAGCATCGGGCTGTAGTGGATTTTCAAAGTAAGCGAGTTTCGTTGAAACTTGTGAATGATTACGAAGTGGTGGTGGTTGGTGAGAATGTGAAGTTTCTTGCCAATGTGGTGTCTACATTAGAAGCGAGTCGGATGCTGAGGCAAGGTTGCGAGGCTTACCTAGCCTTTGTGATGAATCCTAGTTCAAAGGAGTTGCGCGTTCAGGATATCAGAACTGTACGGGAGTTTCCTGGAGTGTTTCCGGAAGAGTTACCTAGATTGCCGCCTAGTCGAGAGGTGGAGTTTGGAATTGAGCTGTATGAAAACACAACTCCGGTGTCCATTGCTCCATATCGCATGGCACCTAAGGAACTAAAGGAGTTAAAGATGCAACTTCAGGAGTTGCTTGACCGTGGGTTCATTCGGCCAAGTGTGTCACCTTGGGGTGCACCGGTCTTGTTTGTGAAGAAGAAGGATTGCACTATGAGAATGTGCATCGATTATCGTCAGTTGAACAAGTTGACTATCAAGAATAGGTATCCTTTTCCAAGGATCGATGATCTTTTTTATCAGTTCTGGGGAGCGGTTGTGTTTTCCAAGATTGACTTAAGGTCAGGATATTACCAACTTAAGGTGAAAGATGTGGATGTGCCGAAAACAGCCTTTAGAACAAGGTATGGGCATTATGTGTTTCTTGTAATGCCGTTTGGCTTGACGAATGCTCCTGCAGCTTTCATGGACATGATGAATAGAGTGTTCCATGAATACTTAGATAAGTTTGTTGTTGTGTTCATTGACGATATCCTTATGTACTCTCGTACTGAGGAAGAGCATGAAGGACATTTGAGGGTTGTCTTGCAAGCGCTTCTGGAAAATCAACTTTATGATAAGTTGAGCAAGTGTGAGTTTTGGTTGAAGGAAGTTGTGTTCCTTGGTCATGTTGTTTCGGCTGAGGGAATTCGTGTTGACCCTCAGAAGATCGAGGCGGTTATGAATTGGAAGCCTCCTAAGTCTGTTCATGAAGACCGTAGTTTCCTTGGGTTGGCAGGATATTACCGGAGGTTTGTGGATGGATTTTCGAAGATTGCTGCACCTTTGACGAAGTTGTTGCAAAAAGATGTCAAGTATGAGTGGATAGAAGCAAGGCAACACGCTTTTGAGAAGCTTAAGGCAGCTTTGACGCAAGCTCCAATCTTGGTTCAACCTGAATCAGGAAAAGAGTTTGTGGTATACAGTGACGCATCCTATGTTGGTTTGGAGTGTGTGCTGATGCTAGAGGGTAAGGTGGTGGCTTATGCATCGCGATAGTTGAAGGTGCATGAGCGCAATTATTCTACGCATGATATTGAATTAGCAGCGGTGGTTTTTGCTTTGAAGATCTGGAGACATTATCTTTATGGTGAGAAGTGTACTGTGTACACGGATCACAAGAGTTTGAAGTATTTGATGTCACAGAAGGAGTTGAATATTAGGCAACGACGTTGGGTGGAATTGCTTAAAGATTACAATCTGACGATCTAGTACCATCCGGGAAAAGCTAATGTTGTGGCGGATGCCTTGAGCAGGAAGGTGGCGGTAGAGTTAAGGGCAATGTTTGCCAGTTTGAGTATTTCACAAGATGGAGGTCTTGTGGATAAATTACAAGTGAAACCATCTCTGGTTTAGTTGATAAAGGATAAGCTGTTGTTGGATGATTCGTTGGTGCCACATGTCCAGGACATCGCTGAGGATAGATCATCAGATTTTTGTTTTAATGATGATGGAGTTCTATGTTTTGGAAGTCGGATAGTAGTGCCGAATGATGTGGAGTTGAGGCGTACTATTCTGACCGAAGCTCATAGTAGTCCTTTTGCTATGCACCCTGGTAGTACAAAGATGTATCGCGATTTAAAGGATGAGTACTATTGGGTGGGTTTGAAGAAAGATGTTGCAGAATATATGAGTAAGTGCATGGTTTGTGAGCGGGTTAAAGCTGAGCATCAGTTTCCTTCAGGGTTGTTGCAACCGTTGAGGATTCCTGAGTGGAAGTGGGAAAGGATCACCATGTTCTTTGTGTCTGGTTTTCCTTTGTCGCCATCGAAGAAGAATTCGGTGTGGGTGATTGTGGATCGCCTTACGAAGAGTGCGCATTTCTTACCTGTGCATACCACGTATACTTTGGATAAGCTTGCAGAGCTGTACATTGCTGAGATTGTGCGTCTGCATGGTGTGGCAAAATCTATAGTGTCGGATAGAGATCCGAGGTTCACATCGCGTTTTTGGGAATGTTTGCATCAAGCTTTAGGTATGCGGCTGAATTTCAGTACCTCTTATCATCCGCAATCGGATGGTCAGTCTGAGCGTGTTATTCAAGTGCTTGAGGATATGTCGAGGTGTTGCGTGATTGAGTTTCAAGGCTCTTGGGAGAAGCATTTGCCTTTGGTGGAGTTTGCTTATAACAATAGCTACCAGGCAAGTATTCAAATGGCACCTTATGAAGCCTTGTATGGGAGGAAGTGCAGAACTCCTCTTTGCTGGGCTGAGACGGGTCAGAAGTTGGTCTCGATGCCGGCTTTGTTGAAAGGAACCACCGAGAAGGTGAAGCTCATTTGTGAGCGGTTGAAGGCAGCTTTTGATCGACAGAAGTCTTACGCGGATTTGAAGTGTAAGGAGATTGAGTTTGCGGTGGGTGACCGTGTGTTTTTGAAGGTTTCACCTTGGAAGAAGGTGATGAGGTTTGGTCGGAAGGGTAAGTTGAGCCCTAGGTATATTGGACCATACGAGGTGATTGAACGTGTAGGTCCTGTGGCCTATAAGCTGAAGCTACCATCAGAGTTAGAGAAGATACATGATGTGTTTCATGTCTCTATGCTTCGGAGGTATCGGTCGGATCCTTCGCATGTTATGCATGTAGAGGAAGTTGAGTTGAATCCAGACTTGACCTATGATGCGGAGCCGGTTGAGATTCTGGATTCGGACAGTAAAGTTCTACGAGGTAAGACCATTGAGTTGGTTAAGGTGTTGTGAGGCATCGTGGTGTTGAGGAAGCCACATGGGAAAGAAAAGATGACATGAAGAAGCAGTTTCCTTACCTTTTTCCTCCAGGTAAATTTCGAGGACGAAATTTCTTAAGAGGGGGAGAGTTGTAACACCCCAATTTTTGGCTTAGAAGTTTAGAGTCTGGTCGGACCGGTCTGAGAAACGGTTCGAATATAAAAGGAGGTTTTAGAGGACGCCTAGTTCGGGATGCTTTAAAAATATAGAAAAATATCTAAAAATCCTCATTTAATATATTTAAGAGAGTGGTGAAATCAATTTTACAAAATAAGGTTTGGAAACACTACATTTCGGTGTAGTGACCAAAATGCGATTTTTGCAAAGTTTAGTAGTGACTGTTTTGTAAAGGATTGAAACTTTGAATCTTTAAGGATCTAATTACCCAAAATGTTTTTCTCCAAATTTTTCCTTATTTTGGGTGATTTAATTAATGTTTAATTAAATAAAAGAGAGGAGAAAACTACTTTTTGACTTTCTAAACTACCTTTCTCTAATTTTCTCTCATTCCCTTTTCTCTCAAAATCCTACCATCCAAACACCTTTTCTCCAGCAAAACTACATTGATTCTTACTTCAATTGATGAGGTTTTCAACAATCATTGGTTCCTAATCAATCTTGCAACAAATCCTTTTGATTTCCACATTGCATTTTCATGGAATTTTGCCCAAATCAAGGAGAAATCATCTTTTAGAGGTAATATTGTTCTTCTCCTCTAAATACTCAGTTCTTTACTGAAATTCTCGAGTTGTCAATCCTTTATTACAGTTTTATAAATGGTTTTAATGCTAGAAACAAGATTTTGGCTTAAAACTCAAGATTTTGGAAGAGATCTTGAAGATTTTCGTTGTAATTGATTGGGCTCTGTTTTGAGATAGTTCTCTAATGTATTTTGGATGTTAAATGATGTTAGAAATGAGGTTTTATCAATCCAATCCCGAATAGGTTGTGTTTCCTAAGTTTTTGCTTATGAAAATAGTGGTTTTTGAGGTGTTCTTGGTGTTCTGTTATAGCTGGAGGTATAAGGACGAGTTTAGAGTTGTTTTTGATGTTAATTGATGTTTAGAAATGATTAGAAGTGATGGATCTTGGTTGGGTTAAGTTTTGGAAGAGTTTGGAAGTGATTTCGGTTGTGTTTGGTGGCCGAAATGTTGGTTTTAGGAAGAGCAGCGAGTTTAGGAGTGTTGGCTGAAGATTTCAATGCATGATGATGCATTAATCCTCTGCTTTGATGTGTCTAAAACAAGGCAGACATCTTCGGACACTTTTGGAGTTGATCCGGAGGCTTAATCGGCGTTTCGGAAAGCAAGCGAAATGAAATTGGTGAGTGCGTTTGGGTTTGAAGTCCATGAGGACAAAAATACAAGGTTTGGGGATTTAGGAAAGGTTTGAAACACCTTCCTAAGTCCGGAAGTAAGTATGGCTTGTTTTGATCTCTCTAAAGTGGTGTTTGGCCCCAAAATGCTTTTCCATGCTCATGGTTAGAGATTGTTAAATTCCTACTATTTTTATGCATGTTTTGGAGCATGAGATTATGCTTGTAAAGATGTCATGAGATGGCATGTTGCATTGAATAGATTTGAGCTTTTGGTTTGAAGCAAAGTATGATTTATGATTTGAAATGTGGTGAGAAAACTATTGAGTTTTATTGCATGAAAAACAGTAGGTGAGATGATATTTTAACACATTATATTAGCATAGATGTTGAGAAACTTACCGGATATAATTGATCGATCAATAGGATGAGAGTGCACTATAAAATAAAAGTTCGTACGTGCTCTTTGGTTAAGCCAAAGGGAGATTTTCCGATGATGGGCATTCCATCGGGTAGGACTTGGTGAAATACCGAAGCTTTGTGGCGATGAGAGATTCCGCCATGTGAGTACGGTGATGAGAGATTCCACCGAAAGTTGTGTTGCTAGACAAGTGAGTACGGTGATGTGAGATTCCACCGGAAGAGTCTAGTGTAGAAATGTGTCCGCATATCCGAGTATTAATGAGATGCTAAATGCCAATATAATTGATGAAATGGTTTTTTGTTACACATGTACCTTGATGAAATGTTTTATGCTATGAGATATGCATATGTGTTTTATTTAGAAATGCTTTGACGATACAAGCATGTGAATGGCCTTTCCATGAGTTTTGCATTGGTTTTAATGCATGAGATAGAATGAAGGTACATGTGATTTCAATGAGTTTTGCTTTGAAAGATTATCAAGCATGAGAAAGAGATGAACATGTGGTTTAAAAGCTTTGATGAAAGTGTTTTCTAAAATTGCATTATTGTGTTGGTTTCTTTAGAGCATGCCTCACTAAGCAATTGTGCTTACGCTCTCTTTTACCAATAATGCAGATAATTGAGGTGTTTAAGGGCATCAAGGAAGCTAAGTTTGTCCAAGGGATTCCAAGCTCATGTATGGTGAAGTTTTCGTACACTATTAGTTTTGATAAATTGGCAATGGGAACTTAAGATTTGTTTTGGGAGATGTGTTAAACTCCCTATGGTTGTGGCATGTTTGCCTTGATTGGTTTGATTTGTAAATGGCCTTTAATGTTTGATTTGAAGTTTGATTGCCTATTTGGTTTTGTTAATAGGAAGCATGCCTCTAGATTTGTGAGTTTTCATGTTTGATGCTATGAAGGTGTTTAGGAGTTCTAAATATGTACCTCATATGTTTGATGACTTGTTGATATGCTTGGGGAGTCTTTTGGATGTGTTTGATCGGGTTTATGCATGAAAAACCAGCATTTGCTGCTATTTCTGGGCAAACCGTATCGAAACACCCCCTAGTGTTTTGAAACGGGTGCCTGAAATGGCCTTCATGTTTCGAAATGCTAAGGGATGTTTCGAAAAAAATTGGCTACTGGAAGGCCTCATTTCGGAACTGGTCTTGGAACCAACCCGCGTATCGAAATTGTTTCGATCCCGCGTTTCGATACAGCAGGTGGGTGTTTCGAAACAGGTGACTGTTGGGCTCGGATTTGAATGTTGCTGAAGTTTGCAAGCTTTACATTTTAGTCCCAAATGTTGATGTTGCAATTGCTTGAGTTTGGGATGTTCAATTAAGATGAAATTTGGCAGTGAAGCATGTAACATGACTAATTTCATATTGGTCCTTAAACTTGTAATTAGAGCAATTGAGTCCTTGTATGTCATCCGATCGCTGTGCCGTTCTCAAATATGTTTTATAAGTACTCGCTTAGGGTTAATGTGTATCTAGACAAGATTAAAAAAAGGGTCGTGAATCAAGGTTGACTTTCGGGTTGACTTTGGTTTTCCCCATGTAATCTTCGTAGTTCGGGTCAACCGTCTAGGCCGGGCTAAGGGGGTTACATGGATGTTGTTACCGCTACTACTATTGTTTCTGGTTCCGACGGTGGCTGCTCAATCTCCTCTGATGAGGAGGAGTCTGCTACAATATTGGTAGTGTAGGCTGGGGAGAGATTCTGTTGGTGCCTCATAGGGGAGTCTGCTACTGTGTTTGATGGGGTGGTAGCTGAGTGATGCAGATAATGCATATGAGAGGGCACCTAGAAGTCTGTCTGGTGGGTAGTGGCGGTTGGTGAAGTTCTTTATGCTCTTGTTGCTGCTGCAAGCTCCTCAGGGAAGGGTGGCATGGTGGGCACATCACCACAGAATTTCTGCAGGAAATAAGCCGCCAGGGATTCTTGGGCCTCCTCCACGTAGTTCATGAAGGCCAACTGATGTTGCTCTCTCTGTTTTGTGTGTTCGAGGAGTGTGTGGAGCAGCGGGAGGACTTCGCTATCTGGGGTAGCATCAGTACTATTGGGGGCGGCTGGTGTTTCAAACTCTGTGGCGGAGGGCTGACTGGGCGTTGCTGATTCTTTCTCCGCATCCTGCATCATCTGAATGCGGACCTTTTTGGTCTAGCCCTCCTAGGCAGTTGTGAACTCATATGTAGGCTCTGTGGGGACTCGGAAATTGGTGCAAAGACATGTGATGAGGGATGGGAAGTACAGTTGAAGCGTGTGAAAGAGTCTTATTAAATTGGAGTGCAAGTATACAACCATGTCAAGTTATAGTATAAAAGATATCTTCTCCACATGGATTGGAACAACTTCAGAATTAATTCTCCTCCACGAGAAAAATAAAAACACAAATAATTGAGAATTTGTTGGATTGAAGTAAAACTAAAGTAGACAAGGGAAATAGAGAAGGAAATCAGTTTGATAAAGTAGGCTGATATTGATTTGCTCAGTAGTGCAGGTGTTCCACTGTTTAGAAAGCTTCTGTTGCGTCCGTCGTCGAGCCTGTCGCGGCAGCGAACAACAACTATTTAATTCAATTTCAGCAAGAATCCCTATTGTGACTCGTCCTATCCCTAGGTCCAAGTTCTGTTGATGAACATGTCTAGGATGATATCTCTCAGCGTGAATCGAAGGATGAACACCGATGTTTGCGGATTCTTCTTTAGCTGCTTAACCTTGTACCTAACTGGAAAACTCATATTTACTCTTTTTGTATACTTAACTCTCCCGATATTAAGTAAATAGATAACCTCACAATGTTCTCCCGATACTCTTATGAGATATGAAAACCAGAGTAAATAAACTTGAAGTTTTATTAAATTGAATAGAAAATCCGAAGAAACGGTTAACCCTTAAAACTACTTTACAATATCAACCCTTAGCCCTGGGGAAAGTTTAGAACATGATGGAGAAGGGAAAATCTAGGGTTTGTGATGGAAGACGGCTAGGAACTAGGTTTTTTTCCCTTATCGAAATACAAGCATATATATAGGCCTTGAGTGTAAGCTTTCTTAATGGCCGAGAATACTAGTTTGAATTAAAGTACAAATTATATAAAGACTAAATCTATGAATAAACATCCCTTAATTAGCCTTATCTTCTTGCTTTGACTTTCTCCTCAAACTTTGGGCAAGGCCTTCCTTGTGATTCTGGGCTCCAAAAATTATGTGAGTGGTCTACAAAAATTAGGCTTTAAATCCTCTATCAGTCGAACTCCACTTCGCATTTTCCATCTCCGTTGTCTTCACTGTCGCCACTTTTGCCACGGTAACTGTCACGACAGTGATATATATTGTCTTCACTGTCGCCACTTCTGTCACGGCAGTGATCTATAAGGCAGTTTTCTTCAACCCTGCACTCAAGCTCTGCGGTTATCTTCTATTCCTCTGCTGCCCCTGTTGCTGCCACGACAGTTATCTTTTGTTCCTCTGCTGCCCTGGATGCTGCCACGACAATTATCTTTTGTTCCTCTACTACCCTAAATACTGTCACGACAGTTATCTTCTGTTCATCTGCTGCCCTGGATGCTGCCAAGACAGGTACCTACAAGAATTGACTGAAATTAGCAGTATCGGTGCAAAATTATCTATATGTGATGTTTATGAAAATTCTATCATAAAATGCAACTAAACTTGCTTGAGTGCAGATGATTTCCTCTACGTTGATCGACCGGTTCATCAAGATACTGTGAATTAAGGCGAGGCCCGACCGATCAATTGTTGAGTTGTGAGATGTGGGCAGCAGGCACCTTTTTCACAAACGTGTTCAATAACATGGCCTCATGTAGAAGGTGGCGGCGTTGGACAGTCCCTACATGTTTGCCCCCCAGCCATGGTGTGTTAGGCTTGGAGATTCTGGCCTTGATCTCCTCATAGTGGGCAGCCGTCAGAGACTGCCTCCATTCCTCGTGCGGGTTGTCGTTCATATCAAGATCGTTATAGCTATTGATGACAGCGGGGTTGAGTTTGACTGCCTCCACACGGACGTAGACAAATGGCTTGTTTGGGCAGGGCTGATTGGAGTAGAATTCCCTGACTATAGTGATGTTCGCTATATCATGCTGCTGACCGAACATCTCCCATACCTTGTAGTGGATGGTTCGGAACAAGGCGGGCTCTAGACCACAGTCTCCTGTTTGCTTCGTGTACTGGAAGCCTTGTTCCTCCCAGACGACCTGCTTGGAGAATTATGCTATATACCTCTCCCCGTCAGTCTTGAAGCAAAACCTGTTGTAGATGGGCTTTTCGGTTGATGTTGAAGCCATGTGAACGATTGTATTCTAACTGAAAATAGAAAGGAAATATTATGGAAGAGCAGAAGAATAAGATAGAAGCTAGCAAAAAGATTGAAGTGAGGTAAAATGAAGTGAGTCAGTGAGTGATTTATATAGGAGCTTTCGAGAACTGCCGAGGCGGCATTAAATGATCAACGGTCCGATTTCCTAGCGCACATTACATATTTTTCTGTTCGTTATTTTCGGAGACGTTGGCGGCCAACTAGCCGTTACGCTTTGCTGCACTGGTTGCTGACTTGGCAGGATGGTGGATGACCTTTTTACTGGTCTTCCTTTGTAATCATGCTCTTTTATTCTTGATCCTAAAATAAAAAATAAAAACAAAAATAATTAAATGACTTCTGATAAATAAAATGCTAAAAATTAATCTAATCCAAAAACAAAATAAACTCTAATCCTAATGCATAAAAATAAAAATTAAGTTATGTTGGCAGTGCATTTAGGTGCATCTCCCAGACATAAACACCTCCTGAGGTGTTTTAGCATTTTCTCCCCTCCTAGGGGGTCCTCTTGTTCTTTCAGATGATGCGTTATAAGGTCCTTCAATCTCCCCCTAGGTCGGTCTCGACAGCTGCTGCACTGTCTTGTTTCCACACTGATCTTGGCAGCTCTTGCATCTGGGCTTTCCTGTCCTTTCCCTGAGGGTTGAAGCACGTTCATCCTTATGCTCTGATCCTCTACCCTCATTGTCAACTCCCCAAGTTCCACATCTATCAGCATTCTTCCTGTGGCCAAAAAGGGTCGCCCAAGAATGATAGGGGCTTTCTCGTCTGCCTGACAATCAAGGATAAGGAAGTCAGCGGGGAGTATTAGGTTGCCAACCTTTACCAGTATGTCTTCAATCATTCCCTCCGGTTGCACAAATGAGTGGTCAGCAAGTTTGACATTGAAAGAGGTTGGCTTGCCAGGTTTAATACCTAGTTTGTCGAAGACGACCTTTGACATCAGGTTGATGCTGGCTCCTAGATCACACAGGGCTCTGGTCTCGTGTTTGCTGCCTAGCCTGCATGGCATAACAAAGCTGCTCGGATCTGTCTGCTTGGGCGGAAACTTGTTATGCAGCATAGCCATGCACTCTTCAGTGACGACCACCATCTCGAATTCCCCTATCCTCTTTTTTCTTAGAAACCATGTCTCTGAGATGCTTAGCATAGTTTGGCATGCTTTGTATGGCTTCTATCAGAGGAATATTGATATGCACCTGCTTCAGAATATCCAAGAATTTTCTGAATTGGTGCTCCTGTTGCTTTTTCTTGAGCTTTTGGGGAAATGGTGCTGGAACGTGGATGTCCTCTATTTTCTTCTTTTTTAGGGGCTTAGTCCGGGGAGGATCATCTTTGTCAGGGCCGATTTCATGTTTTACTGCTGGGACGGCTGGAGTATATGTTGCTGCTGAGTGGCTAGTATCAGTGCAGCCGAGGTAGGTTTACTTGTCTGTTCCGGCTGAGTTTTGGTTGTTTTACCATCCTTGGTTCATCCAGCTGCTTCTCACTCCTTGTAGATATAGCCTTGTAATGTTCATAAGTGGGCTTGACTGCTTCTAGTGGGATGCTTGATGATGCTCCCATAGTTCGGATGTGCTAGATTTCAGTGAACTTCCCAAATTTGGTCTCCAGGTTCTTAAGGGTAGCCTCCTGGTTGTTCATCTTCATCTCCGTTCTGTCCATAAAAGACTCAGATTTCTCAATAAATTTATTTGTATAAACAATAAATTCACCAGTTTGTTTCATAAAGGTTTGCACAGTTGCTTCTAGTGAATTATTGTGTTGTGGCTGGTGAGTCTGCTGCCGAGACTGATTCTGCTGGTAGCCTCCCTGCAGCTGTTGTGGATTTGCTGTTGTGTTTGGGTTGCTCCAATAGAAGTTGGGATGGTTTCTCTAGTTAGGATTATATGTGTTCTGGGCAGGCCTACTATTCCTCTCATATCCTCCAATGTAGTTTGCAGATGTTGTGCATTCAGAGGAATTGTGGTTGGCCCCACATTCGCCACAGAAGGGCTCAACTACTTTTACTTCATGGACCTTCCCTGGGGATTGCACCATCTTCATCACCAGCTCCGTTAGAGTGTCGAGGCGGGCATTAACAGATTCAGAGGCTTCTAGCTCATTTACAGTAGCTGGCCGCATTGTGTCGCCTCTGTGGGTTGTCATGTATTTATAATTGTTTTTAGCTGCTATTTTGAGCAACCGTAGTGCTTCCTCTGGAGGTCTGTCTTGGATGATCCTGTTAAGCAAGGCATATATCAACATCCGAGTTGGGTAGTTAACTCCATTGTAGAATATAGATACCTGAGTCCAAGCCGATAGACCGTGAAGTGGACAGTTGTTCAACATTTGTTGGTACCACTCCCATGCCTCGTACATCGGCTCGTCATCTCATTGTCTAAAGGCTATGATCTCATTCCGCAGCCTATCGGTGACGTTGGACTGGCTGAATCGGTCTAGAAAGTCCTTGCAGAGCTCCGCCCATGAAGTGAAAGATCTGGCTGGCTGGTTATTCAACCACTATTTCGCCCTATCCCTTAGTGAATAGGGAAATAGCCTTAGCCATAATACATCCTGGTGTACCCCATGTATCTTGAGTGCTCGACAAATGTCCAGGAATCCTCGTAAATGCTGTCGAGCATCTTCTGTGGCAGTCCCTACGAAATACCCTAGTGTGTTTAGCATGTTAAACATGACAGGCATCAGTTCAAAATGGTCTGCCCCAATCTCTGGTGCAATCACTATTGGCTCGAATCTTTGAAAGTCATGTTCAGGGTAGTGCCTAGTTGTCCGCACTTGGGGTGGATCAGGGGGATCCTGCCTCTGTTGTTCTTGTGGTCTTTTGGGCGGCAAGTTATGCTGCCCGCCCCTGCCATTGATGGCATCAATTGGGGGGGTCCTCTTTTACCATGGTCTCTTACTTTGCTTTGCCATTGTCTTTGTTCTTTAAAGCTTCCCTAAGCTCCCTCTATATCCTTCGAGTTTCATGCTCAAGATCGTCGTAAATAATGAAGTTTCCTTTAGGGTTAGCCATGGTCATACGCTTGCAAAGGACACGGTAATTTTTTTCCGATTCAAATAATAATAAAAGAAAAAGTAAAAAAGGTGCAAAAATTGAAAAACGAAATTCGTTGTTACCAATCCCCGGCAACTGCGCCAAAATCTTTTAGGGCGTGTAGGTGTTCCCTTTTTGTGGGAGCGCAAGTGCACACTCCTGTCAAGTTATAGTATATAAGATGTTGATCCCACGAGGACTGGACAACTTGCCTCGTTTCGTAGTTCCCGCATAATGGTAAAGTAAAAACACAAGTGAATGATTGGTTGAGAGGAAAAGTAACTAAAACACAAGTAAAAGAGAAGAGAAGAATCAGGTTGATAGTGCAGGCAGGGTTATGCTGCCACTTAGTGTGAAAATTGTGTTGTAATAGGTATGAGTTATCCTTTGCTGCAACGGTATGCTGCCTCGACGGGTATGGCGGGCGGCAAACTACGACCCTGTCACGCGGCCGCAACATGTCACTGCCACTGCAGGGGTGTGTACTGTCTTGGCAGGTGGAATGGATAGTCGACAGTGATCCCTCCTATTTCTAGGTTAGGATGCTCGAGATTGCTAACTTTTGGACTAGTGTTGAACCAAGTCAGTCAACTCGTTTAGTGATCCCCTTTTAGCCGCCGAAACTTGTGGACTAGTGTGGAACCAAGTTAGTCACGCCTCCCGTTGTGACCGTACTTAACCCTTTTGTGAGCCTTGCACTTCCGTTCCCGACAAATAGATTCTCTCAAACGACTGGTGTAGAAAGATAGAAAGAATGAAGAACAATGGAGTAATTAAACTTGGACTATTTTATTGAAGAAATAACTCAAAGAGAATTTAGAACACGGTGACATTGAAGAACACAAGAAGAGTCTATAGAAAACCTAGGATGATTTAAACCAGAAGTACAATGGGTATTTATAGACTCAAAACTAGGTTAAGTCCTCTAAAGTAGCTTTCCTTCTTTAATGTAACTTTAAATGTTGACTTCTTTGCTTGGAATATGGACTCTTCCTCGTTTGCCTTAGCCTGCAAGTAAACTTGGAGATTTCGCTTTGGCAGCCTTATCCGCTGCTACAAATGTCGGAAAATCATATGAACACTAGCGATAGATTCAAGAGTTTTTGCTCTACAAATCGCGCTCCAGTTCTCCCAACTTCCATAGTCAACTGTCGAGGCCAACAAGGTCGGTGGCAACTCTACTTGAAAGGTTCTCGGCAGTAACTTGTCTTCAGTTGGAACTGCTTCAGTACAGCTCCTGGGTTTGCTCCTCAGCATTGTGTCCTCCATTCCTCGGTTCCTTCGTTCAGCTGTTAGTACCTATAAGCAAGAATACACTAAAACAATATATCTTGTTCACCAAATAAATGATAAGTTATAGAGTAAGGCAGAACAATGAAATACTGTAAAATGCTATGCATGACCCTACTTATGCCTAAAATGTGCTTAAAAACAGTAATAATAAGAGTTGGAAAGTGTATGAAGTATAATACTTTTGGACACTTTATAGTGGGTTAAGCATCTAACTGATGATAAGGGTTGTTGTCCCCGTTCGTTGTGTATATACCATTATTCCGGTTAAGATGGCTTGAAGTGTTGAGAGGACACTTGTTGAATCTGTGCATCTGATATGATATTTTGGAAATAGAACTCTCTTAATGATCACTTGTAAGCCAATATAATTGTTGATGTATCATGAAAAGGATAACTTTGTATAATGTGATTTATACATGTTTACTCTTTAAGCTTTGCATATGGTTTGTTATGCATTAGAAAGCTTAAATCGAGTGCTGGAAATAGGAATTGTTGTTGGTATTTGATACATGCTGCATATGGTTAATATGTTTGGTTTTTGAAAGTGTTTAGTGCATGGCTTCGAGAAAATGTTTTGAAATTGCATTGATGGTGTTTTGTTTTGAGCACTCCTCACTAAGTCTAGAGTGCTTACGCTCTCTTTCTCCATCAATGCAGAGAATTAAAGGAGTGGGGGCAGCAAGTGAGTAAGGAGGGTAAAAGGGCTTCGTTCTTCGAAAGTATGGTTTCAAACTAGACTTTTAGTAATAAAGGCAATGCGGTTCATTGTTATTTGGGAGTTTGTTTGTTAATCTCCATCTTTTGAGCAAGTTTATATTGTTGTTTTGGACTTGTACATGGTCTTTATATGTTGGTATTTGGCTTGGATTGCATTTTGAACTTTATGTCGATGTTATCTTAGGAAGCATGCATATAGATTGTCATCTATGATTTCGTTTATGTTCAATACTTGCTTTGGTGTTAAACACCTTTGGATTTATGCCTCAAATGTGTGTGCTTAGGTTGGAAGCATGTTAGATTGGTTTTGGTTGGTTTATAGTGTGTAGAAGTTGAGGAAAATACCATTACAAGTGTAATCCCCTCGACCCGGACTAGCCAATAGACCAAACCGAACGGGTCACACGGGGAATATTGAAGTAAACCGGGAAGGTTTACCTTAATAAATGACCCTATTTTTTTTCTTTTTATCTTATCTAGATGCAAGTTAGGTTCCTATGTGTTCAACAAGCAGCGGATCAAACAACAACTCAAATGTTCATCGATTACTATCAAATTTTAGTTTTAGGTACCATTTTGTAAACTTAACAAATTACAAGGGGTTTTCCCATTTTTTGGTTTACCAACCTTTAATTAGTCTCATTACATGCATCTTTGTCAAAACTCAGCTCAAATTAACCATTAAAACTCCTTTAGTTGCATCATTAAAATTTAGGGACTAAAACATAATGATTCAGAACATTCAAAGATGCCATCCAACCAATTTAACTAACAGTGTATCGGTACCCATTAAGGAGGGTATCGATACGCCCCAGACGATCAATCTCCCAACCCAGCATTACAAGGACCGTATCGGTACATTCGGGATCTGTATCGATACACTCTTGACCAGTGGCTAAAAAGGGTAACGATACGCCCCAGTGTATCGGTACACCCCTCTAATCTATGAAGGTTGTATCGATACACTACTAAGTGTACCGATACGCTTCAGTATGCAATTTCCAAAAATGTTGGTTTAACTCACTTTAAGCCATCCCAAAACATTCCAACATAAATTTAATCACACATACAACTCAAATGTACTTCAACCATCAAGACCACATGGCAATAACAACATCAAAGCATCGTTATCATCAATAATGAATTCTAGATGCATGCTTCCTATGTTAATCAAGCATCAAGGGTCAAATCTCAAATCCACGCATAATCCAACATTTAAACACTACTTACAACCCAAAATAAACATACCAAACTTGTACCAAACCAGAAAATACAAAAACAACTAACATTCATAGCATTGGACACCCCCATTGCCTTTATTACACTAGTCGAAAACCAAGACATACTTTCAATGAAGTCTCTTTGAAATCCTTTGAAAGTTGATGCCTCCAATCACTTAATTATATGCATTGATGAGCAAAAGAGAGCGTAAGCATGCAAGCTTAGTGAGGAATGCTCAAAACCAAAAACATCATCAATGCCAAAAACTATTTTCACTCTTTTGGAAACCATCATGGCCTTTTTGAAAATCCATGCACTTCATCATTAAATTAGAATGTTAAACATTATACAACAAGTATCAATTACTTCACATTAATTAAAAAATTGCTAAATAAAAATCAAGCCTTCCAAGCATATTCACCAATATGCAAAGCTTTAAGGTAAAACATGCATTTTCCATATTATGCATCATCAACATTTCCATAACATCATAATCAATTATATTGACTTACAAGTGAACAACAACATTCTCATTTGTCAAAAAGCATATCAGATACATGGATTATCAAGTGTTGTCCCAAACACTTCATACACTCTACCGGCATCTCAAGGCTCACATACGGGAGCAACCCTCCACCGTTGTGACACCCGTGGTGGAGTTTTTTGTTCAATCACAACCCCTCAACACCACTTATCGGTAGATGTATAACCCACTAACGAGAGACGAGACACATACAATGTTTGCATACAGGAGCTAACCTCCACCGTTGCAACTTTAAACATTGATCAATCGTTAGAGTACTTGGATGGAGTTTTCGGTACAATCACAACCCCTCAACATCCAAGGCGATTGGTAAATAGTACACTCAATCCTATAGCCGACAAACTATATCCAATTTCATTTGCAAAAAACATTACACAACATCACTTACCAATATAATCCACATTTCATGCATACCACATTGTTTTTACAAAGCATTCACAATAAGCCATGTCTCAAGCATTAAACCATGCTTGAAAAACCATGCATAAACACATCCATACAAGGATCACTTACCTAGTGCATCCTTAAACCATATGGCATCATCAACCACATTTTGTAAACTCAAATCATGCTTTAAACAGTAGGTTAACACAATTAAAACAAGTGCATCCAAAATCTCATAATAGCACACTCCGAAGGAGAAAATCACTTTACTTACTTCCAAACTAAGTAAAGCGTTTCAAGCTTACACTAAGTTCCCAATAACTCTTTTATGAAGTTTCAAAGCTGGAAATCTCATTTCCACTCATCGACATGCGAAACCTCACTCGTCTACGCAACAATCAACCGTCCAAAGCCTCCAAAACCACTTCGATCGATTCCTAAACACTATCCCCTATTTTCAACACATTTAAAACAGAGATTCAATGCACCATAATGCATCCAAACACCAGCACTTAATTAGAAACTCGCTTCCCTGCTCTAAAGCATCAAAATACCCTTCCATAACAACTGAAATCACAATTGATTGATCTCTAAACTCAGCCCAGCCATCAAGCAACACATCCAACACATTTTAACCATAAATCAACATCCAAAACAACCTAAAACCATCCTTATACCTCCAACAACTTAGATCTCACACAACACCCCAAAAATCCAACCATAAACACCTTTAAAATCAAAGATCTCAAGGATTTCAGGATTAATATGATTAAGACTCTATTTCAACATCATAAAGCTTCCAAAAGTTGATTAGAAACCATCTTAAATAAATCAAATCAAAACAACTCCAAAAATCACATTAAATCATCTCTTTAAATCAAGATTTCACTATTTTATCAAATCCACAATAAAACCTCAATCAAAAAAATAAATCAAGAGTCAAATATCTTTGGAATTTCATTAAAGAACCTTGATTAGAGGGTTAACATGAAAATTACCTCTAATCCTTGCTTCTCTTCTAGTTTGGCAAGTTTTACTTTCAAGAATATTGAAAAGATTTGAGAGAAATCACTAGAGAGAAGTTGAAAATCAAGAAAGAAAATGAAAGTGAAAGAAATCTGGAAAATGAGAGAAAATAGAGAGTGTTTGGCTGAAGTGAAATGGAGAAAATGAAATGATCGTCAATTTCTTTAACCAAAATAACTCCCCTTTAATTAAATCAATAAAAGCCACTTTTAATATTTAATAAACCATTTAAAACACATGCCAAATTAGAGAAAATGCCGTATAGATACACTACTAAGTGTACCGATACGCTTCAGTCTGCAATTTCCCAAAATGCTAGTTTAACTCACTTTAAGCCGTCCCAAAACATTCAAACGTGCATTTAATCACACATAAAACTCAAATGTACTTCAACCATCAAGACCGCATGGCAATAATAACATCAAAGCATCTCTATCATCAATAATGAATTCTAAATACATGCTTCCTATGTAAATCAAGCATCAAGGTGAAATCTCAAATCCACGCATAATCCAACACTTAAAGACCACTTACAACCCAAAAAAAAACATACCAAACTTGTACCAAACCAGAAAATACCAAAACAACTAACATTCATAGCATTGGACATCCTCATTGCCTTTATTACACTAGTCCAAAACCATGACATGCTTTCAATGAAGTCTCTTGGAAATCCTTTGAAAGTTGCAGCCTCTAATCACTTAATTATCGGCATTGATGAGCAAAAGAAAGCATAAGCATGCAAGCTTAGTGAGGAATGCTAAAAACCAAAAACACCATCAATGCTCAAAACTATTTACACTCTTTTGGAAACCATTCTGCCCCTTTTGAAAATCCATGCACTTCATCATTAAATCAGCATGTTAAACATCGTGCAACAAGTATCAATTACTTCACAACAATTAAACCATTACTAAATAAAAACCAAGCCTTCCAAGCATATTCACTAATATGCAAAGATTTAAGGTAAAACATGCATTTTCCATATTATGCATCATCAACATTTCCATAACATCATAATCAATTATATTGGCTTACAAGTGATCTACAACATTCTCATTTCTCAAAACGCATATCGGATACACGGATTACCGAGTGTTGTCCCAAACACTTCATACACTCTACATGCATCTCAAGGCTCACACACGGGAATAACCGTCCACCGTTGTGACACTCGTGGTGGAGTTTTCGGTACAATCACAACCCTTCAACACCACTCATCGGTAGATGCATAATCCACTACCGAGAGACGGGACACATACAACGTTCGCAAACGGGAGCTAACCTCCACCGTTGCAACCTTTAACATTCATCAACTGTTAGGGTACTTGGATGGAGTTTTCAATACAATCACAACCCCTTAACATCCAAAATGACTTGATTATAGTGCACTCAATCCTATAATCGGCTAACTATATCTGATTTCATTTATGAAACACATTACACAACATCACTTGCCAATATAATCAACATTTCATGCAAACCTCACTGTTTTTACAAAGCATTCACAATAAGCCATATCTTAAGCATTAAACCATGCTTCAAAAACCATGCATAAACACATGCATACATAGATCACTTTCCTAGTGCATCCTTAAACCATATGGCATCATCAACCCTATTTTATAAACTCAAATCATGCTTTAAAATAGTAGGTTAACACAATTAAAACAAGTGCATCCAAAAGCTCATAATAGCACACTTCGAGGGAGAAAATCACTTTACTTACTTCCGAACTTAGTAAAGCGTTTCAAGCTTACACTAAGTTCCCGAAACCTCTTTTATGAAGTTTCAAAGCTTGAAATCTCATTTCCATTCACCGACTTGTGAAACCTCACTCGCCGACACAATAATCAACCGTCCAAAGCTTCCAGAACCACTTCGATCAATTCCAAAAAACTATCCCCTGTTTTCAACACATTAAAAACAGAGATTCAATGCACCATAATGCATCCAAACACCAAAACTTAATTAGAAACCCAATGCTTGCTCTAAAGCGTCAAAATACCCATCCAAAACAACCGAAATAACAATCGATTGATCTCTAAACTCAGCCCAGCCATCAAGCAACACATCCAACACATTTTAACCATAAATCAACATCCAAAAACAACCTTAAACTATCCTTATACCTCCAGCAACTCAGATCTCACACAACACCCCCAAAATCCAACAATAAACACCTTTAAAATCAAATATCTCAAGGATTTCGGGATTAATATGATTAACACTCTATTTCAACATCATAAACCTTCCAAAACTTGATTAGAAATCATCTTAAACAAATCAAATCAAAACATCCCCGAAAATCACATTAAAGCATCTCTTTAAATCAATATTTCACCATTTTATCAAAATCACATTAAAACTTCGATCAAAAACAGAAAGCAAGAGTCAAATATCTTTGGAATTTCATTAAAGAACTTCGGTTAGAGGGTTAGCATGAAAATTACCTCCAATCCTTGATTCTCTTCTAGATTGGCAAGTTTTGCTTTCAAGAATCTTGAAAAGATTTGAGAGAAATCACTAGAGAGAAGTTGAAAATCAAGAGAGAAAATGAAAGTGAAAGAAATCTGGAAAATGAGAGAAAATAGAGAGTGTTTTGCTGAAGTGAAATGGAGAAAATGAAAAGGATTGTCAATTTGTTTAACCAAAATAACTACCCTTTAATTGAATCAATAAAAGCCACTTTTAATATTTAATAAACAATTTAAAACACATGCCAAATTAGAGAAAAGGCTTAATTTCCATTTAGCTCCCTAAAGATTCTATGATTTTGACTCTTTTGAGAAACACCTTTTTTCCAGTTTTAAAACCTTACATTTTGGTCACTACCTAAAATGTACACTTCCCAAAACTCGTTTTGCAAAATTGATTTAACCAACCTCTTAAATATAATTCTATAGGATTTTAGAAAATTTAACCACATTTTATCCCATCCCAAACCTTGATTTCCCTAAACCACCTTTAACGTCTCGAACAACCGATTACCAGTTCCACTAGCCTAACCCATCGCACAAAACACCTAGGCCCAAAACCAGGGCGTTACAACAGACACATGTATATCGAAACACGATCTAGTGTACCAATACGCCATGCCTAGATCTGCCCCAAGCGTTTCGATATAGGCTGAGCCGTTCTAGTACGGTCTACTTGTTTTAAGCTACGCGTTTCAATACGCGGTGGCGTATCGGTACGAGTTTGTGGAATTTGAGATAGAGGATTCTCACTGGAAAAAACGCATATCGATATGGTCTTTGGTGTATCGATATGCCTAGCCATTTTTGTTAGCTTTTGGAATCTACAAGTTTACTTTGGATACATTTTGGTCCCTGAATGTTAAGTATGCCATTGGTGGAGATTGGAATGTTATTTTAAGCTGGTTATTTACATGTAAGCATGAAATGATGCTAATTAAGGATTGGTAATCTTAATTAGGCTTAAATCTCTATATTTTGCTATTTTTTCAAAATGGTCCCTAAAATGCATTTGTATTGAATCAGATGTTCATTTGACCTCATATGAGTCGTAACATTATCCTCTGTAAGCATGATCACCGTAGGATCCATTAAGAGCATCTAGACAAGATAAAAAGAAAAAAAGAAAGGTCATTTATTGAGATAAATCTTCACCAATTTATTCCAATATTCCATGTGTAACTCGCTCGAGTCGGTGTAACAGTTAGACCGGGTGAAAGGGGTTATCTTTGTTGCTATTAGAGCCAGGCTTGCGATAATTGGAAGGTAACTTGTGATTGATTAGCGTTGTTGTTGATTGCTTAAACCAAGTTTGCGATTAAATGGGATGTTGAAATTGGTTGAATGCTCTTGTTTACTATACATGGTGATTGTTATATGTACGTTTTTGTGATATGCCATATAAGGATTGTTTTGGGGAAACCATTGCCTTATTACTATAGTCTGAAATGTTTTGATTTATAATGGAAGTCTTGGATCCTTACTTGAAGCTGTCCTGATTTTTTTGTTTAGCTGAAATTATCATGCCTTAGAAATGTTTTATGTCACAACTAAGAGATGAAGTGAGAACTAGAGTGCTTCTTTTGCCTTTGAGCAAGTAGTAGAGATGAATGTTATACCTCCTAAGTGTTTTCCACCCCGAAGTAAGTACCACCTACGCCAGTGTTGGGTGACATAACGCCTAGGATATAAGCAATGTCCAGAGCTTATGAAGCTGTCATTGTTGGAATGCATGAGACTACACCAGTTGTTGGACAATTGTGCGTTGTTAGAATGCCTCCATAGTTTGAGAGAAGTTGAGCTCGAGGGTTGGAACCCGATGCATTCGTAGAGTGGATAGCATGTACTATTCGAATTTTGGAACCAATGAGGTGTAATAATGGTCGTAAGTTGAAAATGTGTTGTGTTTCTAGTTGCAAGGAGATGTGTAAAGTTGGTGGAGAACTGTGGTTGTGGGTGTGGAACCAGGTGTTGTAACCTGAGTGATCTTTCAAACTGTCTTTAAGAAGAAGTATATGTGAGTTAGATACTTGGATGACAAGGAATGTGAATTCAAGGCTTTGGTTCAAGGCATAATGTTTGTGGTCAAGTTTAAGGTACAGTTTGTTCAGTTGAGCTGGTACGCTCCTAAATTGGTATTGGATGTGAGACATCGATGTGACTGATTCTGTTACGGTTTTGTACATGATGTTAGGATATACATGTTGGCTTTTGGCTACACCATTTATGACGTGTTGGTTACACGGGAGAAGGATATTGAATGGAACTTGGGTTTATCTTCTCTTGTGGGAGGTTTTGGCTCTGACAAGAGAGTTGTGGACTCTGGCTCGATGGTAGTCAGTTTAAGAAGAATCATGAAATATGTATCGCCTGAGTTTAGGCAAGGTAGTGGTAGTGTTGGGCGAGGACCGTAGGGCTAGTGTATCTAGGCTAGAGTAGCATTTAATACCTATTAGGTATGTGGATCGTATGATCATATGAGGCGGGATTGTTAAAGTTTGATCTATGGGGTATAGGTTTATGTGTTTGTTGTTGCTAACGCTTGTGGGAATTGTGGTTTGAACGACCGTCTTAGAAGTGTTAGATGTGGGAATGCAAGTAACTAGTTCCTTTGGTGAAACGGTTGTTACAAGAAGGTTGTTTAAGATATGTCCTTTGACTGTTTAAGGTCACGTGTTTCTGGTTGGTTTGATGTTGTTGTCGTTGCCCTGTTTTGATACAATCTTTGGTATGGATTGGTTGTTTAAGCATAGAGATATGGTTGATTTTGAAACCAAGTAAGTTACCCTGAAACTTGTTGAAGATTACAAGGTAATAATCATGGGTGAGAATGATAAATTCTTGAACGATGTTGTTTCGGCTTTGGAAGTGAGATGTTTGATGGAATCGGGTTGTGAGGCTTTCTTGGCCTATGTTATGAAACCAGGATCAAAGGAAGTGTCTATTCAAGATATACGTACAGTTTGTGAGTTTCTAGGTGTTTTTCCAAAAGAATTTCATGGTTTGCCACTGAGTAAAGAGGTTGAGTTTGGCATTGAGTTGTATGAAAATAGAACTTCAGTGTCTATTGCTCCCTATCGTAATGCTCCGAAAGAGTTGAAGACGCAACTTCAAGAGTTGTTTATCGAGGGTTTATTTGTCCTAGAATTTTGCCTTTGGGTGCACCAGTGTTGTTTGTGAAAAAGAAGGATGGCACGATGCGAATATGTATTGATTATTGTTGAGTGTGTAAAAGTTCTATATTTTACCCCCTATTTAACCCATATTTCTGCTGCATTCAAGCATAATTCATTGCATTTAGGATAGATTTCATTCATACATCACAATTATATTAAATAGCACTGTTGCTACTGAAATTGGTTACTTTTGCGGGTAGCTGTTGTAGCAGATGCATGGCAGTAGAGAAACAGAGTTGGAACACAGAACTGCAGACGAGAAGAAGGATGCTGACATGGCCCCTGTCGTGGCAGCCAATGACGACAGCAATAATGAAGGGAAGAAGTGAAGTGGAGCTCGACAAAAAGAGGAAATTAAGCCGGTCTGTCATGGAGCACTCTTATATTTTTCTGAGCCCTAGATCAGAAGGAAGGCCAAGCCCAAAGTTCAATGAAGAAACTCCAAGCAAGAAGGAAGGATGAATTAAAGACATATACTCTGAAGATTTAGTCTTTAATAGAGTTGTACTTTAATTTAAACTTGTATTCTTGCCATATTAGAAAACTTGAACCCAAGGTGTATATAAAGGCATGTAATTCGACCTAGGGAAGGATATCTTATTCTCTAGCCGTCTTCCCCTAAACCCTAGTCGTTTTCCCCCTTCTCATCATGTTCTAAACTTCCCCTAGGGCTAAGGTTTGATTCTGTAAAGTAGTTGCAAGGATTGCATTTGTTTTAGGAATTTTTCTGTTCAATAAAATAGACTTCAAGTTTTCTTATTCTGGTTTTCAACATCTTGCAAGAGTATCGGGAGAGCATTGTGAGATTATACATTTACTTAATATCGGGAGAGTTAAGTATACGAAAGGAATAAGTACGGGTTCTCCAGTGTATGGTTGAACTATCTCGGACCTAGGGATAGGGCGAGGTTAAGTGGCTAAGGAAGAATTCAACAACATCGGTGTTCATCCTTCGATTCACGCCGGGAGGTATCATCAAAGACGTGTTCATCGACAGACTTGGACCTAGGGATAGGCCAAGCCACAACAGGGATTCTTGCCAAGCTTGAAGTACAGAGTTATTTGATCGCTGCCGCGATAAACAATAGACCGTTTCTGCGACAGGTGCTGCCACGACAGGCGCAACGACAGAACAGAGATTCCTAGACTTTGCAACACCTACACTACTAACCAAATCAATACCATCCCATTCTCTCTATCCTGATTTCTTTACTCTTTTATTTTCAATACTCTTTATTATTTCGTGACAAACAATTAAACTCTTTCTTTTTCCTCTTGTGCAGCAATCCAAGGTTAAAGCTATTAGCCTAGTCCCTGTGGAGACGATATCCGATACTTACGTATCACTTTACTACTTGCGTCATGTACACTTGCACTCTATTGCGATAGACTCTATTACACGCAACAAGTTTTTTGGCGCCGTTGCCGGGGACTGGCAACATATCTTTACCCTACTTTTACTGCACTTTCTTTATTTTTTTGTTTTTATTTGGATTGTTCACCCTATGCTTTTCACAAGGTCTTTTGTTTGCTTATGCGCAGATCTCAACTAGGGAAAGAACCTGAGCACAAGTTAGATCCTAAAATCGAACGAACGTGCAACCTCAGGAAACGAGTCTGCTTCCTAGTAGAAAGAAACGAGTACCTGGAGGAATAGTTAGAAGCAATGGTGAACGGAAGACACAAAGATAGGAGGAACAACCAAGGGAATCCCCAAGGCCCTGAAGATCCTATCGGAGATGGAGGAAACGGACAACCTGCCGATCCTGCTGCGGCTGCCGCACGTCGGACCTGCCGTGACTTTATGATCAATGATCATGTGGAACTAGAGACCACCTTGCCAGATGTGGAAGCTGAAAATTTCGAGCTGAAACCTGTGATGTTCAGCATGATTAATTCCGCTGGCCAATTTAGTGGTGCTGCTACAGAGGATGCTAGGGAACATCTGAAAATGTTCCAGGAAATCTGTGGTTTGTTTAGACTACCAGGAGTAAATCCGGAGATACTGAGGCTTCGGTTATTTCCTCATTCATTGAGGGACAGAGCTAAAACCCGGTGGAACAAACTAACGTCGGGTTCAATCCGAACTTGGGCAGATTTAACTCGTGAATTTTTGTCTCGTTTTAATCCTTCCCATTTATCTGAGCGATTACGTAATGAAATTGCTACTTTTCAACAGGAAGACGACGAGCCAATGCACGAGGCGTGGGACAGGTTAACTACTCTTATAAGGAATTTCCCGATGCATGGATTCCCTGTGTGGAATCAATTAATCAAATTCTACAATGCTGTCGACCTACAGACTAGCATGAGAATCGATTCAGCAGCCAATTGATTGTTGTTGGATAAAGATCCGCATGAAGCCATGGTAGTATTAGAGAATTTGGCAAAGAATGAAGAGCAATTTCCCACATCAAGGAGAGGTAAACGAATGCTAGCTGTGAAGGATTATGAAGCTGATAATTCATTAAAGACACAAGTTGCATATCTCACAAAGGCAGTAGAAAATTTGCTGAAGAAGGATTCTCAACCTGTCTATGCTGCAGAAGAGGTATGTAGAACTTGCAGTGGGAATCATAGTTTGGAGGACTGCCCACTACAGCTAGAAGAAGGGATGTACGTTGGGAACTATAACAAACAGAACTATAATTCCAACAACTACAATCCCAATTGGAGAAAAGATCCCAAATTCTCTCGGAGCAACCCTAACAATGCCCTGAACCCTCAAGCACATAACACTCAAAATCAGGGGACACCTAGAATTCTGACACGGCAGCAAGGGCAACAGTAGCCGCAACAACCACAGGCAACCACACCTAGCATATTGAAACAAACCTTGGCCACATTTATGTCACAGACAGGGACCTACATGGCAAACATGGATCACTTCGTCAAGAAGACTGAGTCGTTCATGGATAAAACAGAGATGCGGATGGCCAATCATGAAGCTACTCTAAAGTCATTGGAGAAACAGATGGGTCAGGTTTCCCAACATATTATGCCAAGGCAAAACGGAGGATTCCCTAGCGATACTGAAATCGCTAGAAAACCCACACATGAGCAGTGCAAAGCGATCACAACTAGACGTGGGAAGAAGCTACCAGGGCCAGAGAAGGAAGCTGATCCAGTTAAGAAACCAGCCCTAGAATCGACTGCCGAGAACGCTGCCCCGGCAGACGACAAACAGCCTGCTCCTGATCCACCTGTTACGACAGCAAAAGAGACAGAGGAGAAGGATGAAGAACCTAAGCCTCCTCAAATATGAATGCAGTGGGAAGGACATATTGTAGACTATCGTCCTCCACCTCATTTTCCACAGTGGCTACAGAAGTTGAAACAGGAATCCCAGCTTAAAAAGATCTATGATATTTTTAAGCAAGTCCACATAAATATTCCGCTGTTAGATGCTATCAAGGAGATGCCTAGTTTTGCCAAATTTCTCAAGGATGCTATGTCAAAGAAATCAAACTTGGGGAATTTAAGACGGTAAAACTGACAGAAGGATGCATGATTATTCTACAGAAGCATCCACCCCAGAAAAAGAAGGACCTTGGGAGCTTCATAATACCGTGCATAATCGGTGATAAATTTGTGGGTAAGGCACTTTGTGATCTAGGTGCTAGTTTTAATTTAAAGCCAAAATCTGTATTTCAGAAATTAGGTATTGGACGAGCACGACCCACAACTGTTATGATGCAGTTGGCAGACCGCTCTTATGTGCAACCAAAAGGGAAAATTGAAGATATTCTGGTAAGAGTGGATAAATTTATTTTTGGGTAATCTTCACCAGTGGTCCCTTTCGTTTAGGGTGTGTTTTATTTTGGTCACCAGAATTCAAAAAAGATTATTCTGGTCACTTACGTTTAGAATCGTTTCTATTCTGGTCCTTTGGCCGTTAGTCTCTGTTACTTAAAAAAATTAGTTTCTAATTTAACCCCCAAACTTTCAAAATTTTATTTTTCACCATTTTCCCCAAAATTATAAAACTAAAACCCAAAAAATTAAATCAATAGCTATAACCCAACACTACAACCTATTCCCCAAGCTTTGTGCAGACCAAGAAACATTCCTAACTTTGTGCAGACCCTATATAATTCTCAATCATGATTAATCTTTAATAGTGTAATTAGAATCTAAAAGGTGGTATTAACAGGTTAATGAGAGCCAGCTAAAAGCTTCAAGAGGTTGAACCTAACAACTTCCCTTACAATGAATACATTGGGACACTAAACTTCTGATGATTAATACATTCGTTTTTGTTTTCCAGAAGATAGTACTTCATAAAATCTTCAAAAATTCTATATATTTACAAAGACTTACAACAATTATATAAAAGAAGATAAGAAATTGACTTCGTAAATCTGCAGAAACTAAGTAGTTGAGAGAAAAAGTCGTTAGATCAGAATTGAAAGAGCAAAAGAACATCATAATCCAGTTTCCAAAACCATAAAATGAGGAATCTAGAATCAGTTAATATGATCTAAGAACAATCAAATTAAGAATCCAAGAAATAATCACAATCCATGCCTAGAAAACGAAGCCAAGATAGAAAATTGATCAATTATACGAGTTGACAAAGGACATGAAAATAAAACCCAGAAATATACCTGGAAAGCAAAGGCAAGATTCAAGAAGAACAAAAATGAAACTAGAAGCTTTGGTCACCTCCTAACTTTTGGGGAATGGGTTGTAGTGTTTGGTTATAGCCATTGATTTAATTTTATGGGGTTTTAGTTTTATAATTTTTGGGGAAGATGGTGAAAAATAAAATTTTGAAAGTTTGGGGGTTAAATTAGAAACTAATTTTTTTTAGTAGCAAAGACTAACGGCCAAAGGACCAAAATAGAAACGATTCTAAACGTAAGTGACCAGAATAATCTTTTTTGAATTCTGGTGACCAAAATAAAACACACCCTAAACGAAAGGGACCACTGGTGAAGATTACCCTTTATTTTTCATGCTGACTTTCTTGTTTTAGATTGTGAAGCAGATGAGAATGCACCAATCATCCTGGGGCGACCCTTCTTAGCCACAAGAAGATCACTGATTGATGTAGAAAAGGGAGAACTCACGATGAGAGTGAATGAACAAGAGATCAAGCTGAATTTTCTCCAAGCAACAAAGCACGCTGATGTAGAAGAAGAATGGAAGGCTATCACTGAAGTTACCCTTGAACAACCCTGCATTAGGTCGGACTGCCATGACATAAAATTTGGCCACTGTCACAGCAGCAACAACGACAGTAGCTCCTCAGATTCTGACATATCTGATACTGAAGATCATGAGGAGGTAAACCGAATAGGCAATCGTCCAGATAAGTTATTCGAGCCCTTAAATTATACCTCGAATGAATATATCATCCAAAAGCCATCAATTGTAGAGCCACTTGTTCTAGATCTTAAGCCCCTGCCAGGGCAGCTCAAATATGTTTTTCTTGGATTAAATTATACGTTGCCCGTAATCATCTCTTCCAAGTTGATGCAGGAATAGGAACATCAGCTGATAGGGATGCTGCAGCAGCACAAAAAGGCTATTGGATTGACGATAGCCGATATCCAAGGCATCCGTTCGGCACTATATATGCATAAAATCCTCTTAGAGAATGATCACAAGCCGACTATTGATGCCCAAAGACGTTTGAATGATGCTATGCGAGAAGTGGTCCGAAAAGAAATTATCAAATGGCTAGATACTGATATAATTTATGCCATCTCGGATAGTAAGTGGGTGAGCCCGGTGCAGTGCGTTCCTAAGAAAGGAGGAGTAACCGTGGTGACCAACGAAGAAAACGAGTTAATCCCAACCAGGACTGTGACTGGTTGGAGGGTTTGTATGGACTGCCGGAAGGTTAACAAAGTTACCCGGAAGGACCACTTTCCCCTGCCTTTTATTGATCAAATGCTTGATAGATTAGCGGGAAAGCCTTATTACTGTTTTCTTGATGGTTACTCAGGTTATAACCAAATAGCCATCGCACCGGAGGATCAAGAGAAAACGACCTTCACTTGCTCATACGGTACTTACGCTTTTCGGAGGATGCCATTTGGACTTTGCAACGCACCAGCAACTATTCAGAGGTGTATGATGGCAATATTCTCTGACATGGTGGAGGATTTCCTGGAGATATTCATGGACGATTTCTCTGTCTTTGGAGACAATTTTGAAAGCTGCTTAGGCAACCTACATAAAGTGCTCGAGAGATGCGAGAAAGCGAACTTGGTATTAAACTAGGAGAAATGTCACTTCATGGTGGATGAAGGGATAGTCCTAGGCCATAAAGTAAGCTGCCGCGACATAGAGGTCGACAGAGCAAAAATTGAGGTAATTGAAAAGCTGCCACCACCCACCACAGTTAAGGGAATTCGAAGATTTTTAAGGCATGCTGGTTTCTATCGAAGGTTTATAGCCAATTTTTCGAAGATCACCAAACCGTTATGCCACCTACTAGAGCATAATCGTCCCTTCGACTTCAACGCTGAATGTACTGAGGCATTCGAAATTCTGAAAGAGAAGCTAGTAACAGCCCCGATTGTACAGCCACTGGACTGGAAGTTGCCATTCGAGATTATGTGTGATGCCAGTGATTATGCTGTAGGGGCAGCACTTGGGCAGAGGAAGGACAAGCTATTCCATGTAATTTACTATACTAGCAAAACACTCAACGATGCCCAAGTGAATTACACCACAACAGAGAAGTATTTTTTGGTTGTGGTGTTTTTAATTGACAAGTTCCGATCCTACATACTTGGAACGAAAGTGGTGGTCCACACAGACCACTCTACACTGAAATATCTGTTTCCTAAGAAAGATGCAAAGCCCAGATTGATTCGTTGGTTTCTACTGCTGCAAGAGTTCGACATAGAAATCAAGGATAAAAAGGGGACAGAGAACCAAGTTGCAGATCACTTGTCAAGATTAGAGAAGGGAAAAAGTCTCCTGGCCTTAACTACCAAGCTAAGAAGAGGTTCAAAATGATGTTAAGCATTATTATTGGGACGAACCTCTTCTTTTCAAAATGTGTGCAGATCAGATTATCAGGAGGTGTGTACCACAGGATGAGCAGGAAGCTGTGCTTCATCACTGCCATGCTTCACAATATGGAGGACACTTAGGTGGTAACAAAACTGTTGCCAAGGTTTTGCAGTCTGGTTTTTATTGGCCTTTCACTGTTCAAGGATGCCCAAGCATTCTAAAAAAACTGTGACAAGTGTCAACAGACTGGTAATATCTCAAGGAGACACGAGATGCTGCTGCAAAACATTCTTGAAGTCGAAATCTTCGACGTTTGGGGGATTGACTTCATGGGACCATTCCCAGCATCATGTGGGAATCTTTATATCATGCTGGCAGTGGACTACGTGTCCAAATGGGTTGAAGCAATAGCCACGCAGAAAAATGATGCCAAGACCGTTCAGAGATTTCTACACAAGAATATTTTCTCTAGATTTGACATTCCAAAGGTCATTATCAGTGATGAAGGGAGGCATTTTGACAATAGGGTTATAGATATTGCTTTAAAGAAATATGGTGTTAAGCATCGGATCGCAACAACTTACCACCCTCAGACCAATGGACAAGATGGAATATCCAACAGAGAGGTAAAAAACATTCTTGAGAAGATGGTTAAACCAACTCGAAAGGACTGGTCCCTCCACCTCAATGATGCACTCTGGGCCTGCAGAACAGCATTTAAAACTCCATTGGGAATGTTACCCTACCGGCTGATTTTCAGAAAAACATGCCATCTACCTATTGAGATAGAGCACAAAGCATACTGGGCCATCAAAGCAATGAATATGGACTTGGAAAAGGCAGGACAGAAAAGGCTATTTGACTTGAATGAGATCGAAGAAATTCGAGCAATGGCCTATGACAACGCAAGGATTTACAAGGACAAGACCAAGAAGTGGCATGACAAGAAACTGCTGCCACGACAGTTCTACCTAGGGCAGCTTGTGTTGTTATTCAACTCTAGGTTGAAACTCTTCCCAGGAAAGTTGAAATCTAGATGGTCCGGCCCGTTTCAAGTGGTACAAGTTTTTCCTCATGGTGCCATCACGATCAATTCTTTAAAATACGGGCACCGATTTAAAGTCAATGGACATAGATTGAAGCATTATCAGGGGACTGAAGCCCCAAGAATGTAGGAAGTGGTTACTTTAAGAGATGCCCTTCCCGACATCCCTAATTTGACTTAATTTTATTATTATATATTTATTAGGAAATTAGAATTATTTTATTTTTAGGAACTAAGTTTTTATTTTAATTATTTTTAGGAAATAAGAGAGACAATGAGAGGAGAAGAAGTGAACTCAACCCACCATCTCACCATCAGCCCAAAAAGCCCAAATTAGGAGCCTGTCATTTCAACTGCCGAGACAGACGCGGAAAATCCAGCTTGTCAACATGCTGTCACGGCAGACATGCAAACGCGTAACTGACGCACAGCAGACACAAAATCGCGTGACAGACGCGTCAGAAACCGCGTAACAGCTGGCCCCGTTATTTGCGCCTACCATTACAGCTCCAACGGGCAGCAAACTCTTCATCTATATAAACCATGTTTTACTATTCATTTTTCACTTCACATTTACTCTCTCTACTTGTTTCCTCTCTAGATTTTCATTTGCTTTCATTTTTCTACAGTCCCTTGCAACTATGAGTACCAGAAACACCCGACGAAGTGCTACCTCAAGCTCTGCCCCAGCAGCACCCACTCCCAGCTCCTTCCAGGGCAGAGATATGTGGGAGGAGAAAGGGTTCATCTACAACAAAAGAGCGGAGAATCTCGGGCTCAAACACTTCATAGCCTGTAAGATCAGAGCACTACATTGGCAGATGTTTACTGAGCAACCTGAAGAGATGAACGTCACCCCGGTCAGAGAATCTTATGTTGCCGTTGACAACAGAGATGCGACAGCAGTGACAGTTCGTTGCAAGGAAGTCCCCATTGAGCCAGAGTACATTAACACCCTTTATGGATTCTACGTCGGCAAAATGGGAGATGGGCATCATAGATTCGTGGAGATCCAGGAGGCAGCAGATTATGATGTTGTCGTGGCAGAGCTCACCGAGGACGGAACCCAATGGAATACAGACCCCAAACACCCACGGACGGTGAAACGAGTTCAACTCACTCCTGAGGCGAAACTGTGGAACGCCTTCGTGAAAAAGAGGATCATACCGTCCTCACATAATAGCACAGTGGATCAACCCAGGTTAGCTCTTGTTCATTCTATATTAAACGAGAGACCCATTAACGTTGGCCGCTACATTCGGGATGGGATTTTGGATTGTGCATTTCGGCCATCAGGACCCCTTGTCTTCCCCTACCTCATAACAGCCCTCTGTCGTGGCCACAATGTCCCTGAAGTTGCTGAGGATTTGAGAATCCGAGGAAAAGGATGGACGGAGAGAAACGTCCTCAGCTTGATGGAGCTGAAAGTCGCAACGCCAATCTCCAGCTTCAACCCGTCTGCCGCGGCAGGTGAGCCGACAGAGCCTGCCGGCACATCACCGAGGCAGCCTGCAGCAGCAGCTCCTCCAGCCGACACCTCCACCCAAATCCTGGCTACCCTGCAGAAAATGGAGGAACGACAGCTGGGCCTGATGAGCTTCATCCGGGACTTCACAACATCAACGGTACATTTCAATAAAAGCAATTTAAAATTTCCAGATGTATTGTTTCCTGCTTTCCCCGATCACTATTTTGATGCCCCCACCCCTGCCCATACCCCTACCCCTACCCCTGCTGCCACACTAAGAAGACCGTCTTCCGCGTCCACCCCAACCCCGGCCACGACAACTGCAGGCGGCAGCCACACTACCACAACATCTGCCAGGGGGGAGAAGAGAAAAGAGCCCATGTCCGACCTTGACACATTCATAGCTGGTTTCTCCTCTTCTTCAATTTGGGAGGAATCCGATGACGAGCCCTCTGTCAAGAGGAACATGTCTAAGGAATTCACCCAGATGAAACGGCAGAAACCAAACACCGGAGTCGGATCATCCGACCAAGGGAAATCTGACAGCAGCAGCAGTAGTGGTAGCGGTAGCAGCAGCATTTCTTCCGAGAAGGTCCAGGTGCTGGAGAAACCACCCCAGATCTCACCGACCCGCATCCAGCCTCCGAGGGAAGCCAAGAAAAAGACCGCCTCTGCCTCTCCCAGCCATCTGCCGGCACGGACAAGGAAAGTCACTGCCTGTCGGTAGATTCAAATCAACAACAGTAGCAGCAGCAGCGGTGACAACGCTTAAAATTTAAGTTTCTTTTCTTATCTTTGCTGTCTGTTATTTTGTTATAATTGTGATGTTGTTTTTATTTTCTTTTTTCTCATTTTGTCATCATGCATTGAGGGCAATGCAACCCTTGAGTTTGGGGGTGGCATCCATCCATTAATGAAGTGTCTTTATGTGTAGAAATTTTGTCTAATGTTTAGTTTATTTTTTCTTACAAAAAAAATAATTGGCTTAAGTCTTTGAACTTCACTTACCTGCGACATATGTTGTCGTGACAGTGCCTTTAGGAAATTTTAGGATCTGTTTAGAGCCTTGCTATGATTCTACCCTATAAAACACTCTTTGTGACTCTTATGCTTTTTAGATTTCTTTAGTACACTTGAATAGGAATGTTTACCCACTTGAAACTGCCCTAGAGGTGCCTATCACTAGCTTTAGGAAAACAAGAAAGAAAGAAAAAATATTCAGACTCAATAGCTTGCAAAACTGCCTTGCACTTACTTTAGGAGATTTCTTTTTGAGCTAAGTTAGAAAAAACTAAAGGAGCCTAAGAATTGCCTCCAGAAAAGATGCAGTTAAATAAAGAGTCAGAAAAAAAACTAAAGGAGCCTAAGAATTGCCTCCAGAAAAAAATTGAAATGGCATAACCTCAAGTTTGTAGACATAACTATTCTGGTATACTAAGGTAGTCTAGATGCATTAGTGTTCACAAAACCCACATACACTTCACAAGAATTATAGCATGGTTCCGAATGAATCCAGAAATTCCCGACAAGGTACAACTCTTGATAAAATACAAGTGGTAGGTGATGTAGAGTTCACTGATTTAAGCCAAAGAAAAAAAATTATTATTTTTAAGTTAGGTAATATTTGCTTGAGGGCAAGCAAAAACTTGAGTTTGGGGGTGTGTTGAGTGTGTAAAAGTTATATATTTTACTCCCTATTTAACCCATATTTCTACTGCATTCAAGCATAATTCATTGCATTTAGGATAGATTTCATTCATACATCACAATTATATTAAATAGCACAGTTGCTACTGAAATTGGTTACTTTTGTAGGTAGCTGATGTAGCAGATGCAGGGCAGTAAAGGAGCAGAGCTGGAACACAGGACTGCAGATGATAAGAAGGATGCTGACATGGCTGCGGCCGTGGCAGCCAATGACGACAACAATAATGAAGGGAAGAAGTTAAGTGGAGCTCGACAGAAAGAGGAAATTAAGCCGGTCTGTCGTGGAACACTCTTATATTTTTCTGAGCCCTAGATCAGAATGAAGGCCAAGCCTAAAGTTCAAGGAAGAAACTCCAAGCAAGAAGGAAGGATGAATTAAAGACATATACTCTGAAAATTTAGTCTTTAATAGAGTTTTACTTTAATTTAAACTTGTATTCTTGCCATATTAGAAAACTTGAACCCAAGGCCTATATAAAGGCATGTAATTCGACCTAGGGAAGGATATCTTATTCTCTACCCGTCTTCCCTTAAACCCTATTCGTTTTCCCCCTTCTCATCATGTTCTAAACTTCCCCTAGGGCTAAGGGTTGATTCTGTAAAGTAGTTGCAAGTATTGCATTTGTATTAGGAATTTTTCTGTTCAATAAAATAGACTTCAAGTTTTCTTATTCTGGTTTTCAACATCTTGCAAGAGTATCGGGAGAGCATTGTGAGATTATACATTTACTTAATATCGGGAGAGTTATGTATACGAAAGGAATAAGTACGGGTTCTCCAGTGTATGGTTGAACTATCTCGGACCTAGGGATAGGACGAGGTTAAGTGGCTAAGGAAGAATTCAACAACATCGGTGTTCATCCTTCGATTCACGCCGGGAGGCATCATCAAAGACGTGTTCATCGACAGACTTGGACCTAGGGATAGGCCAAGGCACAGCAAGGATTCTTGCCAAGCTTGAAGTACAGAGTTGTGTGATCGCTGCCGCGATAAACAATAGATCGCTACCGCGACAGGTGCTGTCACGACAGGCGCAATGATAGAACAGAGATTCCAAGACTTTGCAACACCTACACTACTAACCAAATCAATACCATCCCATTCTCTCTATCCTGATTTCTTTACTCTTTTATTTTCAATACTCTTTATTATTTCGTGACAAACAATTAAACTCTTTCTTTTTCCTCTTGTGCAGTAATCCAAGGTTAAAGCTATTAGCCCAGTCCCTGTGGAGACGATATCCGATACTTACGTATCACTTTACTACTTGCGTCATGTACACTTGCACTCTATTGCGATAGACTATATTACACGCAACAATTATCGACAAATGAACAAGTTGACGATTCTAGAATATTTATCCTTTGCCGCGGATTGATGATTTGTTTGATCAGTTTCGAAGTGCTTTAGTGTTTTCTAAGATTGATTTTTGGTCTGGGTACTATCAGTTGAAGGTAAAGGATGTGGATGTACCTAAGACTATTTTTCGTACGAGGTATTGGCATTATGAATTCTTGGTAATGCCATTTGGTTTGACAAATGCGCCTACTGCATTCATGGATATGATGAATATAGTATTTCACGAGTTTTTGCGATTAGCCCCTTTTTCATTAAAATTCACATACGTGGGAATGTCTGGAGAGCTTCATTCATTGGAAAGAAAGCTACACAGATTAAAAAGCTAAGTAAATAGCTAAATCAAAGCTTTACCGAGACTTAGAATCAAGTAAACATCTCAATATTCATCTTCTTTTTCGTCTAAGCAAGCACCTCCAATGGAGATGAAATTTAAGCTTAGATTTCTTCGATTTATTGATATCGAATCGTTGCTATCTTTCGGGTAAGTAATATTTCTCAAGCAATCATTGAGTTCCATGGATGTGTCAATCTAAATCTCAAGCTAGGGTTTTAATCATCCATGGATAATTTGTAACGCCCCGGTTTTGGGCTTAGAAGTTTTGGGTTCGGACCGGACCGGTCGAGTTGCGGTTCGAATATAAAAGGTGATTTTTAGGAAAGCCTAGTTCGGGTTGCATTAAAAATATGGAAAAATGTTCTAAAATCCTCTTTTAATATATATAAGTGAACTGTGAAATCAATTTTGCAAAATGAGGTTTGGAAGGGTGACATTTTGGGTTAGTGACCAAAATGTAATTTTTGAAAACTGTGTGACTGTTTTAAAAATGATTGAAACTTTGAATCCTTAAGGAGCTATTTACCCAAAGGGGAGTTTCTCCAGATTTTCTAGAATATTAAATGATTTATTGATGGTTTAAAATAAAAGTAAAAAGGAGGGAAAGATATTTTTGTCATTTCTAACTAACTTTCCAAATTTTCCATTTTCCATTTTCTCTCATCTTTTCTCTCAAACCAAACACATTCTCTCCATATCTTTTCCTCTGATTTTTGTCACCTAAATATCATATTTCAATCCTCATTTGATTTCTAATCAATCCTTCAACAAAACCTTTGTATTTGCTACTTGGATTTTCAAGATTTTGGTTCCAAAAAGGGAGAAACTCAAGTTTGGAGGTAAGAACGTCCTTCTCCTCTGAACTTCAAGTTCTTTACTGAAATTCCCAAGTTCTCAATCCTTGATTTATGATTTATTAAAGGTTTTGCAATTGGAATCTTGATTTTGGCTTTAAAATGCAAGATTTGCTTGATTTTGGTGAAATTTTCGTATGATCTGTTTGGGCAGTGTGTTGAGGTGTTAAATTGATGTTAATTGAATGTTAACTTGATGAGAAATTGAGTTTTAATCAATGCAAACCCGAATAGGTTGAATTTCCTAAGTTTTGCTTGAGTTTTTGGTTGTTTTTGGAGTGATCTTGGTGATCTGTTATACCTGGAGGTATAAGGACGTGTTTGTGATCATTTTGGATGTTAATTGAGGTTTAAAAATGGTTAGAAGTGGTGGATCTTGGCTAGGCTAAGTTTTGGAAGTGTTTGGAGGTGATTTCGGTTGTGTATGGTAGCCGAATTGTGGTTTTTGCTATGGGCAGCAAGTTTAGTTGTGTTGCTGGTGTTTTTAGTGCATTATGATGCATTAATCCTCTGATGATATGTGTTTGAAACAGGGGAGATCGATCCGTGAGCATTAGAGGTGGTGTGGAAGGTTTCGGATGCTTGGAAGGCTTGTTGGCTAGCCTTGTTTTGTGTATCGGTGAGTGAAGTTGGGTTTTCAGCTTTTAAACCAAGGTTTGAAGGTTTTGGGGAGCTTAGTTTAAGTCTAAACAACTTTGCTAAGCTCAAGAGTAAGTAAACGGATTTCCGCTCTTGATTTGTGTTGTGAATTGGCTTTTCAAGCAATTGTGATTGATGGTTGCTATGCATGTGATTTGCATGTTTTAAATTCTGTTTTGAAAGCATATTTTAGCATGGTTTAATGCTGGTTTTGAAAGCCATATGTGAAGGATGCTCAAGGTAAGAGATCCTTGGTTTTGTGCATTGAAATTGTGAATTGATGCATAGTGTTGCATGTTGTTTAATGGCTTTGTGTGATGCTTTAAAACAGTGGAATATTGTTGATAATGATGCATGTGGAAAGGTGATGATTAAGGTCGCAAAGATGGTTGAAAGTCCTTGTGTGAGCCTTGTGTATTTAAGAACAACATGGTGTTAGAAAGCCCATGGTTGGTTCTTGGTTAAGGTAAATGATGGTTCTTGCATTATGGTTATGCTTGCGAATCAATGGATCAAAGTGGTAAGATGGTTATATTGGCAAGTGATGTAAGTGGTTCTTGGTTACTTTCATCGGATATAGTTAGCCGACTATAGGATTGGGTGCACCGTGAATTAAGTCGCCTTGGATGTGGAGTGGTTAAGAGTGAACCGGTAAACTCCATCCAAGTATCCTAACGAGATGGTTAAGGTCATAATGGAGGTTGAGATTCCCATTCGAGGACCTTGGGTAAGCAAAGGTTATATGGTGGTTAAAAGTCCATATATGGGAACCTTGTTCTTGATAAGATCACAATGGTGGTGTAAAGTCCATGTGTGGATCTTGTGTAGGGTGTCCCGGATCTCGTTAGTGATGTTATACAACTACCAATCGGTGATGCAAAGGTTGTATGCTGTTTAAAAGTCCATACATGGGAACCTTGTGCATGTTAAGGTTGTATGGTGTTTAAAAGTCCATACATGGGAACCTTGTGAATGTTAAGGTTGTATGGTGTTTAAAAGTCCATACATGGGAACCTTGTGAATGTTAAGGTTGTATGGTGTTTAAAAGTCCATACATGGGAACCTTGTGAATGTTAAGGTTGTATGGTGTTTAAAAGTCCATATATGGGAACCTTGTGAATGTTAAGGTTGTATGGTGTTTAAAAGTCCACACATGGGAACCTTGTGAATGTTAAGGTTGTATGGTGTTTAAAAGTCCATACATGGGAACCTTGTGAATGTTAAGGTTGTATGGTGATTAAAAGTCCATACATGGGAACCTTGTGAACGGTAAGGTCAAATGGTGTTTAAAAGTCCATTTGGAGGGCCTTGGATTGGTAGTGTGTATGAAGCGTGGGGACAACGCTTGTGATCCGCGTATCCGATTGGGTGTTGAGTTGAAAAGTGGATTTGGTTGATCACTTGGAAGCCAATATAATGCTCTTGAATTTAATGAAGCATGAGATGCTTGAGATGATGCATGGTTGCATGTGAAGTGTATAATGTATTATGAATGCATGTTTACTTGTTGGTTTGAACAAGTGTTGATTATCCATTGAGAATGGTGCATGTGTGCATGAAATCTCTTTAGTGCATTGAGGTCTTGCTAAGACTTGTTTTTAAAGGCATGAGATGCAAATTTGATGTTATGGTTCATTTGTTGCATTTGTTTAATGCATGAGTTATAATGAATGAGGAAATGATTTTAAAGGTTTCTTGCTTTAAAGTGTTAATCGAGTATGAGAAAGGTATGATGTGAATTGGAAGTGATTTCCAAGGTTTTGAATTTAACTTTGCATATGATGTTTATGCATGGTATGGTTAAATTGGTGGTATTGCAAGTTTGTGCTTTGAAAAGGTTTACTTAGCTTTCTAAGCTAAGGGTTAGTTTTCATGTTTGAGCAATGCATGTTTTAAGCTTGTTGCTGAAAAGGGTTTTCAAACAATGCTTGGGTTTATGAAATCGAGTTGTTTTAAAAGTGGTTTTATGTTTCGCTGCATTGATGGTGTTTTGGTTTTGAGCATTCCTCACTAAGCATTATGTGCTTACGCTCCTTTTTGTCCATCAATGCAGATAAGTGAAGTTTGGACAGCGAGGAGCAAGGGATTCAAGGAGTACTCCAAGTGAGATGTATGTCTCGGTTAATAGCTATAGTTAATAAAGGCAATGGGGGAAGAATCTCTTATGTTGATGTTTAAGGAGATTGTGTATGTTGAACAAGTTTGGTTTATGATGTTGAATCATGTGGCTTAATGTTGCAACGTTTGAATCTCCTTATGCTTATATTGATATGCTATGCTTCTTGTTTTAAAAGCATGAATGAGCATTGAATGTGTTTAATGAGTTGATGCACCTAGGGGTGGTTTTGTATCTAGTTCTTGATGCATATATATCTCTTGTATGTTGAATGGTTTGCTGGTGTGTTTTGGTTGCCATCGGAGCATGTTTGGTGGGTCAAAAGTGAGTTTAACCAGCAGGGTTGCTGCAATATGGGCAGGGCGTTTCGGAACGCGTGTTACCGTTTCGGAACAGGGACCTGAAAAGGCCAAGGTGTTTCGAAACGAGAGGACCCGTTTCGGAACGGAAGTGCTACTGTCAGACCCCGTTTCGGTACGCGTTGCGGAACGGCCCCGTGTTTCGAAACAGGCTGTCTCCCGTTTCGGAACGTATGACCGTTGGGGGCTGACATTGGCAGTTATATGTTTCAAAATGTTTGTGTTTTGGTCCTGAATCTTGTTTTTGCAATTGGTTGAGTTTGAGTAGTCCGTTTGAGCTGAAATTTGGCAGTGAAGCATGAAACATGACTAATTTCATATTGGTAACTTTTAATTGGGTTAAGTCCCTGTAATTCTCAGTATTTTCAGTTTGGTCCCTAAAGTTGTAATTTGTGCAATTGAGTCCCTGATTGATCTCTGATGGTTATGATCTTTGAGTATATTGTTTATGTGATCATAACTAGGGTTAACGTGCATCTAGACAAGTTTAAAAAGAAAAAAAATGGTCGTTAATCAAGGTTGACTTTCGGGTTGACTTTGGTTTTCCCCGTGTGACTTTCTTAATTCGGGTCAATCGTCTAGGCCGGGTTAAGGGGGTTACATTTGGTGGTATCAGAGCTGAGTTGCGAATGTTGGGGAAGACGGCAAGTTGTTGTGTTGTGTGTGTTTGATGTATATCCTGATGTATGGTTGAAAGCTGGTTGAAACATGTGTTTCTGAGCAAATTGTTGGTGTTTTTAATCATGCTTGGTGGTTATGAATCTTCTTTGAGCTCATGTGGGTTATGCTGATGTTGTGAGTTGATTTTATGCATGATGGAAGTGTAATGGGTATGATATGTTAATGTTATGCTGTTGCGAGTGGATGTTGTTTGATGTAAGCGTGATCGGATATGTTGTTGATATGCTTGATGTTGTGATATCCATGCTTTTGTTGACTGTTTTGTCATGTAAAAGGGGGAGGATTCGGGATACCCATTGCCTTATTAATATAGCTATTGTGTTATGTTGGAGTTGGAGTTTGAATCCTTGCTTAAGCTGGTCTAAGTGTTTTGTTTGTTTTGTTGTGATTGCTTGTTGTTAATAGTATGGTGAAATCGGTGAAAGAATGGCAGTTGGGTGAGATGGTTGCTGCCTTGGGCCAGGTTGTTAAGGCGTGGAATTCACCTTTTAATGGAGGTGTTTCGTCTCAGTTTTTTTTTGTGCCTGGAGTTGAGGTGGTAAGGCAAGAGGAAGAGGTTGGTTCTGTGATGAAGAGTTCATCACCTGTTGTTCAGGAGGTGTTGGGAACATCTCAGGCTGTGGGATGTGTGGGTTTGCCGAAGCAGCGTTTGCTTGATTTGGGTGTTGTGGAATATCATGGTTCGACACCCGAGGCGTTTGAGGCCTGGTTGGCCAGTGTGATTCTGATTTTGGATCAAGAAGGCTGTGGTTATGCCTGTAAGCTGGGAAGTGTTGTCTCATTGATGTTGGAGGATGCATGTGCCTGGTGGACGTCTGTGGCGGTGGCATCGCACATCCATGATATTGATTGGGATTTCTTTGTGTCTGCCTTTTATGAAAGGTATCTTGGAGAGAAGTTTCCAAGGATTAAGCAGTGTGAAGGTAGTGCAGTTGTGGAGCAAGTGCTGGTTGAGCCAGGAGTGGAGGCTCGGTTACCAGTGTGTGACCGTTGTGGAAGGCGCCATGTTGGAGGTTGTTGGGGCGCAGGTGCTTGTTGGAACTGTGGTTCTAAGGAGCATGTGAAGCGTGATTGTTCTCTTGGGGTGAAGTCAGCTTCAGTGGTAGCCAAAGGGTCTCTGAAGGGTCGTGGGCACGGCCGAGACAAAGTTCGAAGGTGGCAGATAGAGCAGAAAGTTGTGAAGAGTTTGGTAAATGAGATCTGTTGGAAATGTGGGTCTGCGGGACACATGAGGCGAGATTGTTTGAAGTTGGCTGGGAACAGCCAAGGTTCTTTATCGCAAGGAGAGGGTGGTGACCGTAGTGTGTTAGCTGATGCTACAGCGGTACGGCTGAAGGGTGAAGGTTCTGCGAGGAAGAGAGCTCGTCTGTTGAGGCTTCAGGGCAGTGAGGTGTTTCCAGGTAACCTTGTTAAGTAACCTTGCTTTAGTATCTTAGTTGGTTTTGGTTTGGTTTTCCTTGCGTTGTGAGTATGGTTCTGTTGTTAGCTTGTTGGGGTAATAGTTGTTGTTGGAAATATCTTTTGTGTGAAGAAGGCTTTAGTGGGTACTTTGTGGTCAATGAGTTGCTGGAATGGTAGAGTTGGTCAAGTTAGAGGTGAGATGGGAGGTTGTTCTTAGACGGATTCTGAGGATGTTATTGGTGGGTGTGAACCGGCATTCGTGCACAGTTAAAATCATTTGATATATGCTATATTATATATGTGCTGGTCCATGCATACATGTGGCATGACATTAGAGGTTTTGCATACATGTACATCAGGCATTGATAGGGCATGTTGGTGACCATGCATATGAACGTTCACACTTGCTAATAACTAATCGAGTCTGTTAGTGTTGGGTTTGGGTTAGGTTGGATGATGGGTGTTTAGAGGTTGTTTTGGTGCTGAGTGAAGGATAAAAGTAGTGGAGGGTATTAGGCAAGTTGTTAGTAATAGTGAGTGCGGTATAGTATGTGGTGGAAGGAAGGTGTTTGGTGCTTGTTGAGTTTAGTGGTTTGGTGGTGAGGAGTACCGGTTGAAGATAGAATCAGTCATGCGGTTTTGGATAGCTAGTGGAAGGGGTAGTTCCTTGGCGTTAAGTGTTGTTGCAGGTTAGCGGTTGCGTTCTCAAGGTGCTGAAGTGGTTTGGCATTGAGGCTGTGGTAGAAGGGTTGTTTTTGTAAGGTGTTGGTTTGTAGTGACCTTCGAGGAGTTTAGAAGAGGATATGTGTGTTAAGTTGGGTGATGTTCTTGTAAAGCAAGTGTTGAGGTCAAAGCTTGAAGTGGAAGGGCGATGAAAGATCGAAGGCCAGTGTTGGTTGGTTGTGAATAAGTGAACCTTTCCTTTAAAGTCAGCTGGTGGTTTATGGAATGGCTAGCGGAGTCAAGGTTGGGGTTGTGATGTAAATTTGGATTTTGTGTGAATAGCTCTGGTGAGTTGTTATGATGATGACAGCAGTAGATGGGAAGGATTGTCAGTTTTATGATTGAGGAGTTTGGGTAAGCAGTTCATGCTTAAGAATTTTTGCTTGTTGGAGGTTCTTCAGGTTGTTGTTGGAGCTGTGTACAGTCCGGAAGTGTGAAAGGTTATGTTTTGCTTAACTTTGAGTGTTCTGGAATTCGTGAACAGTTTGTGGTGGTGTTGAGTTGTGTGGAGTTTCGTGGAGGAAGTGTTCAGTGGAGGTTAAGTCTCCGGTGTTGCTTGCGTGTTGCTTTGAGAAGTTTGGTTGGGCTCTATTCGCCAGATGAAATTTCGAGGACGAAATTTCCTAAGGGGGGGGAGAGTTGTAACGCCCCGGTTTTGGGCTTAGAAGTTTTGGGTTCGGACCGGACCGGTCGAGTTGCGGTTCGAATATAAAAGGTGATTTTTAGGAAAGCCTAGTTCGGGTTGCATTAAAAATATGGAAAAATGTTCTAAAATCCTCTTTTAATATATATAAGTGAACTGTGAAATCAATTTTGCAAAATGAGGTTTGGAAGGGTGACATTTTGGGTTAGTGACCAAAATGTAATTTTTGAAAACTGTGTGACTGTTTTAAAAATGATTGAAACTTTGAATCCTTAAGGAGCTATTTACCCAAATGGGAGTTTCTCCAGATTTTCTAGAATATTAAATGATTTATTGATGGTTTAAAATAAAAGTAAAAAGGAGGGAAAGATATTTTTGTCATTTCTAACTAACTTTCCAAATTTTCCATTTTCCATTTTCTCTCATCTTTTCTCTCAAACCAAACACATTCTCTCCAGATCTTTTCATCTGATTTTTGTCACCTAAATATCATATTTCAATCCTCATTTGATTTCTAATCAATCCTTCAACAAAACCTTTGTATTTGCTACTTGGATTTTCAAGATTTTGGTTCCAAAAAGGGAGAAACTCAAGTTTGGAGGTAAGAACGTCCTTCTCCTATGAACTTCAAGTTCTTTACTGAAATTCCCAAGTTCTCAATCCTTGATTTATGATTTATTAAAGATTTTGCAATTGGAATCTTGATTTTGGCTTAAAAATGCAAGATTTGCTTGATTTTGGTGAAATTTTCGTATGATATGTTTGGGCAGTGTGTTGAGGTGTTAAATTGATGTTAATTGAATGTTAACTTGATGAGAAATTGAGGTTTAATCAATGCAAACCCGAATAGGTTGAATTTCCTAAGTTTTGCTTGAGTTTTTGGTTGTTTTTGGAGTGATCTTGGTGATCTGTTATACCTACAGGTATAAGGACGTGTTTGTGATCATTTTGGATGTTAATTGAGGTTTAAAAATGGTTAGAAGTGGTGGATCTTGGCTGGGCTAAGTTTTGGAAGTGTTTGGAGGTGATTTCGGTTGTGTTTGGTAGCCGAATTGTGGTTTTTGCTATGGGCAGCAAGTTTAGTTGTGTTGCTGGTGTTTTTAGTGCATTATGATGCATTAATCCTCTGATGATATGTGTTTGAAACAGGGGAGATCGATTCGTGAGCATTAGAGGTGGTGTGGAAGGTTTCGGATGCTTGGAAGGCTTGTTGGCTAGCCTTGTTTTGTGTATCGGTGAGTGAAGTTGGGTTTTCAGCTTTTAAACCAAGGTTTGAAGGTTTTGGGGAGCTTAGTTTAAGTCTAAACAACTTTACTAAGCTCAAGAGTAAGTAAACGGATTTCCGCTCTTGATTTGTGTTGTGAATTGGCTTTTCAAGCAATTGTGATTGATGGTTGCTATGCATGTGATTTGCATGTTTTAAATTCTGTTTTGAAAGCATATTTTAGCATGGTTTAATGCTGGTTTTGAAAGCCATATGTGAAGGATGCTCAAGGTAAGAGATCCTTGGTTTTGTGCATTGAAATTGTGAATTGATGCATAGTGTTGCATGTTGTTTGATGGCTTTGTGTGATGCTTTAAAACAGTGGAATATTGTTGATAATGATGCATGTGGAAAGGTGATGATTAAGGTCACAAAGGTGGTTGAAAGTCCTTGTGTGAGCCTTGTGTATTTAAGAACAACATGGTGTTAGAAAGCCCATGGTTGGTTCTTGCATTATGGTTATGCTTGCGAATCAATGGATCAAAGTGGTAAGATGGTTATATTGGCAAGTGATGTAAGTGGTTCTTGGTTACTTTCATCGGATATAGTTAGCCGGCTATAGGATTGGGTGCACCGTGAATTAAGTCGCCTTGGATGTGGAGTGGTTAAGAGTGAACCGGTAAACTCCATCCAAGTATCCTAACGAGATGGTTAAGGTCATAATGGAGGTTGAGATTCCCATTCGAGGACCTTGGGTAAGCTGTTGAGTGGATCGAAAGATCGATATTTACCAAGAGGGGGGGTGAATTGGAAATTTAAAGGATTGTAGTGGAAATTGGCAAATTAAAAATGATGAACACGGAATTTAGAGTGGTTCAAGTTCCAAATGAACTCTACATCCACTACCTTAGTCTCACTAAGGATTTGCAACAATTTCAATAAATTGATCTTCCCCTTTTCTAGGACAAGGAGGCAACCCTTTACAATATCGGTTGATTTTTCTACCCAAAAATCAACCCAACCCTCACACAAGAGAACAAAGAAATTTGTAGGCTAATTAGGTATCTCTCAATACAAATGATAGCCCCAATACAAGCACTCAACCCAATTTTACAAAATTTGAATGAAGAACACAAATTGGGATTTTACACAAATTTGGGATTTTTGCTCAAATGCTTGAATTTGATGTTTGGATGTTTGCTTTTGGATCAATAGTTGTTGCTGATGCTTTTGGATGTCTCTTTTATACCTTCTCATTGATTTCTAGCCGTTTGGGTGGTTGGGAACATAAATGGAGCCGTTGGAACCCTCTCTTGCCACCATAAATGCAGTCTGCACCAACCCGTTTCGGAACACGGGGAACCTGTTTCGGAACGGACTAAAATAGAAAGAGCCGTTGGGGTGCATTTAAGAGCCCGTTTCGAAACGCCTTAGGGCCGTTTCGGAACGTTTTTGCCACTGTCAAGGGTCGTTTCGGAACGGTCCTAGCCCGTTTCGAAACGCCTTAACGGTTTTCAGAAAATCAGTTAAAACATACAACGGTCATATTTTTTCAAAATAAAACCTAGCCCTTGTTTCGGAACGGGAGTGAACCGTTTTGAAACGAAATGGCTACTGTCAAAGGGTCGTTTCGGAACGGGCTTGATCCGTTTCGAAACACCCCTTTTATATTTAAAAATCTGAAATATTTGAAATAAAACAACCCTTTTTAAATCTTATATGAAGAACAATTTCGAAACGAGTTGTGCCGTTTCGAAACGGTTTTAAGTGTTTCGATACGCGTTTCGGAACGGTGGTCGACAGTGGTGAAAATGTTTCAAAACGCCTTATGCCGTTTCGAAACGGGTACTTGAAAAACACTGTTTTGGCTTGAAACACTTAGAAAAATATTTGAAATAGTATGTTTTTAACTTGGGCATAATACTAAAATTATATGGGGATATTTTGAGGACTTAAAATTCGTTTTGACTTTTTCTATTTAGTCCTTAGGTTTTTAGTTATATCAAAATTAAAATATTTGTTTCACAATCTCCCCCTTTTTGATATAACAAAACCAAAGTTAGAATTTCTGGAATTTTGAAAGTTTTGAAAATTATTCTAACTCCCCCTTAATTTAAGATAGGTTTTTTTTTAAAGTCTAAAAAAAATTTGATTTGAAATCCAAGTAAACTTTTAAAAACCTTTTAACATTTTAAAACGAATTTTAGTTTAAAGTGTGGCTCTTAAATTTCTTCTCCCCTTTTTTGTTAGATCAAAAAGAACAATAAAAGCTCATAGAGAAGATAAAGGATTAGTACCAATAAGCAATAATAAGCAACCATAGTATAAATTCATAATCAAAATATCCAAAACATAATTCAAACATTTAATTCAAACATAAAATCCCAAATAAAATAGCCATAAACATAGGTCCTAAAAACATGAGAAAACATAAAGATGCAATCTTAATCCTAAAAGCATAAATAATATGATATGATATGAAGTTCCTAGGCCTCGTCATCATCATCCTCGTCATCATCATCATCGCTCTTGGCTTGAGAGCGGTGAAACTTCGTCCATTGCCCATAAAGAGTGGAGAAGGAAAGGTCCAAGTTGGAATGAGAAGTCTCAAGAGAAAGAAGGCGATCCTCGACATTCTTCAAACGATTGCCCATTGTTTCAAAGCCCGAAGCAATGCTAGTGTCCAAAGCATTCATCCGAGTGTCCAAAGCATTGAACCGCTCGGTGAGGAAAGCCGTGAGGGATTCATTGTTTGCAACTGGAACATGCGGTGGAGGAGCAACGGGAGCAGGATCCGCTTCTCTATCAACTCTTTCCCAAAACCCATTCACATATTGGAACCCAGACTTTCGAAGGGATGACTCACCAATCTTGGTCTTGCGAGGGATCGGAGAGTCGTAGGTACAATCAATGCCAAGATTATCAAATAGGGCGCTCAAGACAATGCCATATGTGAAAGACTTCAACTCATTCGTGTCAATAAGCTTGATATTATTGACTATCTCGGCAAAAATAATCTTAGGCACATTTGGGCGCTCACCCCTACGGAAACACTCTAGCCAAAAGTGATCAGTGTGACGGATATGAGAGTATTTGCCTCCGGAAGGACGAATAAACCAAGACACCATCAAGTGAAGAACTCGATCGTGCACATCCAAAGAAAGTGCCTTACCGGTGAAAGAGCCAAAGTCGCGTTCATCCTCAAGACCCACATTCTTAAGCTTAAGAGCAGACTCTAAAAGTGCAACATTAACAACAAACTTTCTGCCTAATAAGGATGATTCAATTCCTATGATCTCGGTTTTGGTCTCATCATAAAGAAAACGAGCATTTGAATAAAAGAGGAGTACCATGTTTTTGTAGCAAACATCCGGAAGGCTCAAGAAATCCATGAGATTCCACTCATCCAAACGAGGGAGATAACGAAAAAGGAATCGCTCGGAATTGAGGAACTCAAGATCAATGACACGTTCCTTACGAACCGCGAAATCCTTGACATAAGCAAAGCGAGCACGCGCGTCCGGATTTTTAAGAGATTTCTGAAAAAGCATAGTGATATTCGGACGAATGCTCGAATCACCGGATTGAACGGCCTTGCACTTTTTGTTCGATTGATCCGCCATCTTAAAACATTAAGCAAGTGTTTTAAAAATGAGTGTATGCATTGATATTTATAATCAATCCAATAATAAATCCCACTTAGGTTTTTGAAAACAAAATTAAAATAAAAAACAGTTTAAAAAAATACGATTGAAAAAATTTATATTCGAATCAAAAATTTGGAGATTTGAAAATTTTTTACAAGATTTTGAAAACCCACAACAAAAAAACATATAATTTATAAAAAAATAAAATTTTCTAACCTAAGATTCGAACAAAAATTGAAAGAAAAAGAAAAAATAGAAAAATTACCTTAGTTTGGGATTTTGGATGATTTTGAAGAGCTCCTTGCACAAGATTGATGAAACTTGCTTAGACTTAAGTTGAAGAGTGAAACCCCTCACAATTTTGTGAAAATCAAAGAGTTTTAGAGGGTATTTATAGAGAGGGAGGCGGTTTAGGGTTTTAGAGATTGATATAAAGTGAGTTTGTATCATTAAAAGCCCTAATTTAAAGCAGTCCGCGATGCCGTTTCGGAACGGGCGGCTAGGGTTTTGACCATTTTAAAACCATAAACAGAACGTTTCGATACGCTGTTGACCGTATCGAAACTCCCTTTGACCCGTATCGGAACGCGTTCTGATACACCCCTTGGCAGAATCAAAAACGTTTCGGAACGCTTTTGAGGCGTTTCGAAACGCCCTTCTCTCAGAGCTGGATTTAAGGTATCCGTATCGAAACTGGGTCACCCGTTTCGATACACCTGGGCCTGGAAGTGCAGATGAGGCTCTAAAAGTGCAGAAAAATGAAGTTTTAAGAGGCCTAACATGCATAAATGTCATGAATGAGCAGGCAAAACATATTTAAGCATAAACATACTCCCCCTAACTATAAGCATGGATGAAATTAGGAGTTTAAACACATCAACATGACATTTCACAAAATCAAGCCTATTTAAGCACAAAAGAGGTCCTAAAAGGTCAAGATAGGCTAGCTAGACCTAACTCTCTCCTAAGGGACCAAAAACGCTCTTTGTCTAAGGGTTTTGTAAAAATGTCCGCTAATTGATTTAAGGTGTCTACATACTCTATAACCACATCTTCCTTAAGGACATGATCTCTAATGAAATGATGCCTTATTTCTATATGTTTGGTTCTAGAGTGTTGGATGGGATTTTTAGTTAAGCATATTGCACTAGTGTTGTCACATTTTAGGGGTATGGTTCCAACTTTAATTCCATAATCTAAGAGTTGTTGTTTCATCCAAAGGACTTGAGCACAACAACTCCCTAAGGATATGTATTCGGCTTCGGTGGTAGATAAGGCTACACTATTTTGTTTCTTAGAGAACCAAGATATGAGCATACTACCTAAGAATTGGCAAGTTCCCGAAGTACTTTTCCTATCAATTTTGCAACCCCCATAATCCGCATCCGAGTAAGCATGAAGGTTACAGGTAGAGTCTCTAGGGTACCAAAGACCTAAACAAGGAGTGTCTCTAAGATACCTAAAGATTCTTTTAACGGCTATAAGGTGAGACTCTCTAGGACTAGCTTGAAACCTAGCACACAAGCAAACACTAAACAAGATATCTGGTCTACTTGCGGTAAGGTAAAGCAAAGATCCAATCATAGAACGATAAAGCTTAGAGTCAACACACTTACCTCCTTCATCTTTGTCAAGCTTTGTAGATGAGCTCATAGGAGTGGCTTGAGGCTTTGCATTCTCCAAGCCAAACTTCTTGAGCATATCCTTTATGTATTTTGCTTGGTTGATGAAGGTGCCATCCTTCTTTTGCTTGATTTGGAGTCCCAAAAAGAACGAGAGCTCCCCCATCATGCTCATCTCAAATTCACCTTGCATTAACTTAGCAAACTCTTGACAATGACATTCATTAGTAGAACCAAAAATTATATCATCAACATAAATTTGAACTACTAAGATGTCATTGTTATATCTTTTTATGAAGAGTGTTGTATCCACCTTTCCTTTTTCAAAACCTTTTTCAATTAAGAAATTTGAAAGTCTCTCATACCAAGCTCTAGGAGCTTGTTTTAAACCATAGAGAGCTTTTGTAAGTTTAAACACATGGTTTGGAAATTTTGAATCCTCCAAACCCGGTGGTTGTTCAACATACACCTCTTCATTTATAAAACCATTTAGAAAGGCACTTTTTACATCCATTTGAAAAAGCTTGAAATTATGATAACATGCATATGCAAGCAACATCCTAATAGCTTCCATCCTAGCTACGGGTGCATAGGTTTCATCGAAATCTATTCCCTCTTCTTGAGTGTAACCTTGAGCAACTAGTCTAGCTTTATTTCTCACAATGTTACCACTCTCATCTAGTTTGTTCCTAAAGACCCATTTAGTTCCTATTGTAGATTGATTACTAGGCCTATCAACTAATGTCCATACATTACTTCTCTCAAATTGATTTAATTCTTCTTGCATAGCCAAAATCCAAAAGTCATCTTTCAATGCTTCTTTTATATTTTTAGGCTCTATGCATGAGATAAATGCAACATGGTTCATTAATCTAAGAGAAGAACGAGTGGTTACCCCCTTGGATGGATCACCCAATATTTCACCATCTTTGACATAGTTTAACTCCCTTGGGTAGCTCACTTCCTTTTCCTCAATAGCCAAGTCCTTCAAGGCTTCAAGAGGTGGATCTTGTGAGTCCTCTTCTTTTGTTGAAATCTCATCCTCCTTTGAAGTTTGACCTCCATCAAAGGCATTTATGATTCCTACATCATCATCATCACAAGAATCCTTCCTAGGAAGGAGGTTATCATCGAATACAACATGAATAGATTCTTCTACTACTAAAGTTCTTTTGTTAAATACTCGATAGGCTTTAGAGGTTAAAGAGTAACCTATAAAAATGGCTTCATCACTTTTTGCATCAAATTTACCTAAGTTATCTTTTCCATTATTTAAAACAAAACACTTGCACCCAAAAGGGTGAAAATAGCTAATGTTAGGCTTTTTAGATTTTAAAATCTCATAAGGTGTTTTCTTTAAAATTGGCCTAATCATTACTCGATTTATAATATAACAAGCGGTGTTTGTGGCTTCCGCCCAAAAATATTTAGGTAAATTGTTTTCACAAAGCATAGTCCTAGCCATTTCTTGCAAAGTTCTATTTTTCCTCTCAACTACCCCATTTTGTTGAGGAGTTCGAGGAGCCGAAAAATTATGGCTAATACCATTTTCGTTTAAAAAGTCTTTAAACCCTAAATTTTGAAACTCGGTTCCATGATCACTTCTAATGTGTGAAATTCTAAGTTCAAGATCATTTTGGGTTGTTTTTGAAAATGTGATGAATTTATCTAAAGCCTCATCTTTAGTACTTAAAAATAAAACCCAAGTATATCTAGAAAAATCATCAACAAGCACAAAAGCATAAGATTTACCACCCAAGCTCATAGTCCTAATTGGCCCAAATAAATCCATGTGAATTAATTGTAAGCATCTACTAGTAGAAACATCATTAATGGATTTAAAGGAAGACTTATGTTGTTTACCCTTTAAGCATGCATCACAAATTTTATCATTTGAAAATTTTATTTTGGGCAAACCTCTAACTAGATTTAGAGAGACTAGTTTTTCCAAAACACTAATGCTAGCATGTCCTAGCTTCCTATGCCACAACCATGCATCATTTTCATTTTGAGCAACTAAACATGCATGAGATGTATGAATGTCATCTAAATGCACCATGTATATGTTTCCTATGCGATGACCTATGAGCATAATACTATTAGATTTAATGTCTACAATTTTGCATCCATTTTTATCAAAAAGAACATTAAATCCCTTATCACATAATTGACTTATGCTCAATAAATTGTGTTTAAGACCATCGACATATAAGACATTTTCAATGAGAATGGTAGAGTGATTACCTATGGAGCCAATACCTTTAATGTGGCCTTTGGAGTTGTCACCAAATGTTACTACTCCTCCACTTTTTGGCTTTAAATCCATGAATCGACTCTTGTCTCCGGTCATGTGTCTCGATCATCCACTATCAAGGTACCATGAGTTTTGACTTTGTGCTTTGGCCTTGAAGCAATGCTCCCCCTACAAACAAAGATATTAAACCTTGGTTTTTGGTACCCAAATCATTTTGGGTCCATGAGTGTTAGCTCCCAAAACCTTGGTTCCCTTAGGAATCCAAGATGACATAGCAATAATATTATTAGATTTTACAAGTTCCTTAGGAACCCATACACTTCTAATTCTTTTAGCTATACTATGTCTAGGGTAGCTACTTTGTTTGTAGTAATTAGTCCTTTTCTTAGGTTGGTGTGTTCTAGATGATTCTCCTACTTCATGCTTGACACTTCCAACATTTTTAAGGACTTTTTGAGCTCATTTAGCTCACCTAACACCTTTTGGTGTTCACTATTGCATTGAGACAAAAGATTATTAAGATCAACATTTTCATCTTGAAAGAATTTAAGTTCATCTTTTAATCCTAAAATCTTTTTCTCAAATTTAGAATTAGCTTGAGTGAGTGAGTCATTTTTCTCATTTAGCTCTAAAATGATTTTCTTGTTTTTAATGACCGACTCCTTAAACTTCTCAACTAATTCATCATATACCTCTTGCAACTCATCATATGCATCATTTAATTCTTCATATGAAAAATCTAAAGTAGATGAGTTAGAGGTTACCATGGAGGAATCTTCCTCAAGTGCCATGAGACAAAGGTTAGCCAATTCTTGTTCGTCATCCTCCGATGACTCCTCATCACTCCAAGTAGCAAGTTTGGCTTGAAGTTTCTTCTTCTTCTCAAAACCCTTCTTCTTGAGTTGAGGGCACTCCGAACGGATGTGGCCGGGTTGTTTGCACTCATAGCAAATGATGGGATCCTTTCCATCTTCTTTGTTCTTCCCTTTGAAGTCCATTTTTCTTTGGATTTTTCTTCCTCGGTTGGACCTCATGAATCGTGAGAACCGTTTGGCTATCATAGCCAATTCTTCAAGTTCGTCCTCATCACTAGATGAGCTCTCATCAAGTTGTGAAGCTTTAGCCTTGAGAGCTATTCCCATCTTCTTCTTCTTTTCAACCTCAAGCTTCTCTACTCTTTTCTCTTCCTTCTTTTTCTCATCTTCCCTTCCTTGCTTCATGATCTCATGAGTAAGGAGAGAACCCACAAGCTCATCAAGCTTTAATGTCTTCAAGTTCTTTGCTTCGATGATAGCGGTTCTCTTCCCATCCCAAGCTTCGGGAAGTGAATAGAGTAGCTTCTGGACAAGCTTGTCTTCCGGTATGATTTCTCCATATCCCTTTAGACCGTTGACGATTGTGGAGAATCGATCAAACATCTTTGACACCGTCTCATCGGGCTCCATCTTGAAGTTTTCATAACTAAGATTGAGAAGTCCAATCTTAGTTTCCTTGACATCATTGGTGCCTTCATAGGTGGTCTCAAGAGTGTCCCACACTTCCTTGGCACTTTCTATTGATGAGACCTTCGAGTAGATGTCCGGACCGAAAGCACAAAATAGCATGTGGAGAGCTTTATCGTTGACTTGAATCTTCTTCCTCTCCTCTTCACTCATTTCGGCTTTCTTCTTCAACACCATCTTACCTTCACCATCTTGCTTCAATGGAATGTATGGCCCATCCTCAATGACATCCCATACAAGATAGTCACTTGACTTGATGAATAGCCTCATTTTGTTCTTCCAAAAGGAATAGTTGTCACCATTGAAGAAAGGAGGCTTGGTGGTTGATTGTGACTCGTACATGCCGGAACCGGAGGTTGAAGCCATCTCTTGATAATTTGATGATCACACTCTTCCAAGGATCTCCTGGTGTGGTTGTTAATCCTCAAGGAGTTAAGCTCTGATACCAATTGTTGAGTGGATTGAAAGATCGATATTTACCAAGAGGGGGGTGAATTGGAAATTTAAAGGATTGTAGTGGAAATTGGCAAATTAAAAATGATGAACACGGAATTTAGAGTGGTTCAAGTTCCAAATGAACTCTACATTCACTACCTTAGTCTCACTAAGGATTTGCAACAATTTCACTAAATTGATCTTCACCTTTTCTAGGACAAGGAGGGAACCCTTTACAATATCGGTTGATTTTTCTACCCAAAAATCAACCCAACCCTCACACAAGAGAACAAAGAAATTTGTAGGCTAATTAGGTATCTCTCAATACAAATGATAGCCCCAATACAAGCACTCAACCCAATTTTACAAAATATGAATGAAGAACACAAATTGGGATTTTACACAAATTTGGGATTTTTGCTCAAATGCTTGAATTTGATGTTTGGATGTTTGCTTTTGGATCAATAGTTGTTGTTGATGCTTTTGGATGTCTCTTTTATACCTTCTCATTGATTTCTAGCCGTTTGGGTGGTTGGGAACATAAATGGAGCCGTTGGAACCCTCTCTTGCCACCATAAATGCAGTCTGCACCAACCCGTTTCGGAACACGGGGAATCTGTTTCGGAACGGACTAAAATAGAAAGAGCCGTTGGGGTGCATTTAAGAGCCCGTTTCGAAACGCCTTAGGGCCGTTTCGGAACGTTTTTGCCACTGTCAAGGGTCGTTTCGGAACGGTCCTAGCCCGTTTCGAAACGCCTTAACGGTTTTCAGAAAATCAGTTAAAACATACAACGGTCATATTTTTTCAAAATAAAACCTAGCCCTTGTTTCGGAACGGGAGTGAACCGTTTCGAAACGAAATGGCTACTATCAAAGGGTCGTTTCGGAACGGGCTTGAAATAAAACAACCCTTTTTAAATCCTATATGAAGAACAGTTTCGAAACGAGTTGTGCCGTTTCGAAACGGTTTTAAGTGTTTCGATACGCGTTTCGGAACGGTGGTCGACAGTGGTGAAAATGTTTCGAAACGCCTTATGCCGTTTCGAAACGGGTACTTGAAAAACACTGTTTTGGCTTGAAACACTTAGAAAAATATTTGAAATAGTATGTTTTTAACTTGGGCATAATACTAAAATTATATGGGGATATTTTGAGGACTTAAAATTCGTTTTGACTTTTTCTATTTAGTCCTTAGGTTTTTAGTTATATCAAAATTAAAATATTTGTTTCACATAAGCAAAGGTTATATGGTGGTTAAAAGTCCATATATGGGAACCTTGTGCTTGATAAGATCACAATGGTGGTGTAAAGTCCATGTGTGGATCTTGTGTAGGGTGTCCCGGATCTCGTTAGTGATGTTATACAACTACCAATCGGTGATGCAAAGGTTGTATGGTGTTTAAAAGTCCATACATGGGAACCTTGTGCATGTTAAGGTTGTATGGTGTTTAAAAGTCCATACATGGGAACCTTGTGAATGTTAAGGTTGTATGGTGTTTAAAAGTCCATACATGGGAACCTTGTGAATGTTAAGGTTGTATGGTGTTTAAAAGTCCATACATGGGAACCTTGTGAATGTTAAGGTTGTATGGTGTTTAAAAGTCCATACATGGGAACCTTGTGAATGTTAAGGTTGTATGGTGTTTAAAAGTCCATACATGGGAACCTTGTGAATGTTAAGGTTGTATGGTGATTAAAAGTCCATACATGGGAACCTTGTGAACGGTAAGGTCAAATGGTGTTTAAAAGTCCATTTGGAGGGCCTTGGATTGGTAGTGTGTATGAAGCGTGGGGACAACGCTTGTGATCCGTGTATCCGATTGGGTGTTGAGTTGAAAAGTGGATTTGGTTGATCACTTGGAAGCCAATATAATGCTCTTGAATTTAATGAAGCATGAGATGCTTGAGATGATGCATGGTTGCATGTGAAGTTTATAATGTATTATGAATGCATGTTTACTTGTTGGTTTGAACAAGTGTTGATTATCCATTGAGAATGGTGCATGTGTGCATGAAATCTCTTTAGTGCATTGAGGTCTTGCTAAGACTTGTTTTTAAAGGCATGAGATGCAAATTTGATGTTATGGTTCATTTGTTGCATTTGTTTAATGCATGAGTTATAATGAATGAGGAAATGATTTTAAAGGTTTCTTGCAAGTGTTAATCGAGTATGAGAAAGGTATGATGTGAATTGGAAGTGATTTCCAAGGTTTTGAATTTAACTTTGCATATGATGTTTATGCATGGTATGGTTAAATTGGTGGTATTGCAAGTTTGTGCTTTGAAAAGGTTTACTTAGCTTTCTAAGCTAAGGGTTGGTTTTCATGTTTGAGCAATGCATGTTTTAAGCTTGTTGTTGAAAAGGGTTTTCAAACAATGCTTGGGTTTATGAAATCGAGTTGTTTTAAAAGTGGTTTTATGTTTCGCTGCATTGATGGTGTTTTGGTTTTGAGCCTTCCTCACTAAGCATTATGTGCTTACGCTCCTTTTTGTCCATCAATGCAGATAAGTGAAGTTTGGACAACGAGGAGCAAGGAATTCAAGGAGTACTCCAAGTGAGATGTATGTCTCGGTTAATAGCTATAGTTAATAAAGGCAATGGGGGGAAGAATCTCTTATGTTGATGTTTAAGGAGATTGTGTATGTTGAACAAGTTTGGTTTATGATGTTGAATCATGTGGCTTAATGTTGCAACGTTTGAATCTCCTTATGCTTATATTGATATGCTATGCTTCTTGTTTTAAAAGCATGAATGAGCATTGAATGTGTTTAATGAGTTGATGCACCTAGGGGTGGTTTTGTATCTAGTTCTTGATGCATATATATCTCTTGTATGTTGAATGGTTTGCTGGTGTGTTTTGGTTGCCATCGGAGCATGTTTGGTGGGTCAAAAGTGAGTTTAACCAGCAGGGTTGCTGCAATCTGGGTAGGGCGTTTCGGAACGCGTGTTACCGTTTCGGAACAGGGACCTGAAAAGGCCAAGGTGTTTCGAAACGAGAGGACCCGTTTCGGAACGGAAGTGCTACTGCCAGACCCCGTTTCGGTACGCGTTGCGGAACGGCCCTGCGTTTCGAAACAGGCTGTCTCCCGTTTCGGAACGTATGACCGTTGGGGGCTGACATTGGCAGTTATATGTTTCAAAATGTTTGCGTTTTGGTCCTGAATCTTGTTTTTGCAATTGGTTGAGTTTGAGTAGTTCGCTTGAGCTGAAATTTGGCAGTGAAGCATGAAACATGACTAATTTCATATTGGTAACTTTTAATTGGGTTAAGTCCCTGTAATTCTCAGTATTTTCAGTTTGGTCCCTAAAGTTGTAATTTGTGCAATTGAGTCCCTGATTGATCTCTGATGGTTATGATCTTTGAGTATACTGTTTATGTGATCATAACTAGGGTTAACGTGCATCTAGACAAGTTTAAAAAGAAAAAAAGGGTCGTTAATCAAGGTTGACTTTCGGGTTGACTTTGGTTTTCCCCGTGTGACTTTCTTAATTCGGGTCAACCGTCTAGGCCGGGTTAAGGGGGTTACATAATTCACCATTGATGCCTATATTGAATTTGGATATTGATTTTGATATCGTATTATCGATCCTACTAATCTCCCTATTGAATTCCTAGCTCAAGATAACGAAAAGAAGTATCCATCAAATTCATTGAAGGCTAGGAACAAGGGAGTTGTCATCCGAGAGCCATAAGAGCATCATATTAGTAAGGTGAGTGTAGTCAGAGTCTCGGGATTAGGCGATGAGCCTTCTCGAATATCTTATTGTTGTTTTCGATCATATTGCTAACAATATCATTGAAGAAGTTGCATTGGATTGTTAATTGGATTCATTGGTAAGTGTCGTTAAGTTGGTTTATGACCATCAGACATAGTTATTGGCATCGTCATCGTGCATTGTCATGGTTATAGTTATTGTTATCGAAACATTGTAAATATAGTTATTGACATTGAAACCATGAAATATTGTTGATGATATATGTTCACTATTGATAATTTTTAAGTCATTCGACATCGGAACTATACTTGAAAATTAAATATGGTTATTGATATTGAAACCTTGGATTTGAATGGACATTGGATACAATTGGAATTGTAACCCCCTTAGCCCGGCCTAGACGCTTGACACGAACTATGAAGATTACACGGGGAAAACCAAAGTCAACCCGAAAGTCAACCTTGATTAACGACCCTTTTTTCTATTTTAAATGCACATTAAGCCTATGTGATTACTCAAGAATCATAGGAGAGAAAGGCACATCAATCGGAATTCAATTACTGATTCAAATGTAAGGATTACACTTTTAGGGACCAAAATGTGAACTTTGAAAATTGAGAGGACTTTGCAGATTTTAAACTTACCAATATGTAATTAGTCATTTTACATGCATCTCTGTCAAATATCGACTTAATTGGACATTTCAAACTCAACCAATTGCATCCACAATCAACAAGGACTAAAATGTAAGATATGAGAACTTGAAACATTTCAAATTACAGACAAATGGTCAACTGTTTCGAAAAGCTGACCCTGGAATCGAAACAGTCGTATCGAAACGGAGTTGACCGTTTCGGTACTCAGGTGCGTTCCTAGACCAGTATCGAAACAGGCCTCTCCAGTACCTAAAGTGTTCCGAAACACTATTACCCGTTCCGAAACACTATGGCCATTTCAGGCCCCTGTTTCAAAACAGATAAGGGTGTTTCGATACACCCTGCCCTGCAACCATACAATTTTCTGGTTTTTCACATCTTTACACATTCAAACATATCCCAAATCATACCATCTCACACCAGCAACAACATTAAACATCAAAGAGCATTATTATGAAGCTTAAGCTAGAGCATGACATCAATCAAGTGATCATTGAGTCTATAGGCATGATTCCTAGTCACATGAACCATTCAAAAGCCACACACCTCATACCAAACCATATAGGCCATTTACAAACTTCAAAAGCCATATCAAACTTGCCACAAACATAGGGAGTTCAAAACACATCTCCCAAAAACAACCTTAAAGCACCATTGCCAAATATCAATACTAAAGTATGTAAAAATATCACCATACATGAGCTTTTCACTTCCTTGGATGTCAATAGCCTTCTCGCTGCCAAAACTCGTCTCAATTATCTGTATTGTTTGTAAAAGAGAGCGTAAGCATATTTGCTTAGTGAGACAAGCTCTAAAGAAAACCAACACAACAATGCATCATTCAAAACTCTTTCTCAAAAGCCATTTTCAACAACATGCTCTTTCTATCTCATGCTTGAAAACCATTTCAAAGCAAATCTCCATTTGAAAACACATGTACCTCTATTCTATCCCATGCATTTAAACCAATGCAAATCTCATGGCAAAGCCATACACACTTGCGAAACTAAAGCATTTCATATGCAAATCTCATATGCATTTCTCATAGCATAAATCATTTCAACATTTGGTATATGTGAATCAAATACATTTTCATATATTGTCATTTCATATTACATCTTTACTCGGATATGCGGATTAGCTTGACTTGAGGTCATGTCCTACCCCGGTGGAATCTCTCGTCACCGGACTCTCATGACGATATCTCTCATCCCCACAAAGCTTGGGTATTTCACCAAGTCCTACCCCAATGTTATCTCTCATCATCGGATTCTCACTTTGGATCGGGATGGCACTACCCCCATTACCTGACTCCAAAGAGCACGTACGAATTTTAGTTTATAGTGCACTCTCATCCAATTGATCGATCAATTATATCCGGTAACCATCTCATCTTCTATGCCAATATATTATGTCAAAAACATCATCTCACTTACTGTTTTTATGCAACATTCCTCAAATCTTAACATCTCATTTCAAAACCACAACTCATGCTTTGCATTAAATCAAAATCTCAAAACTCTTTAATACAACATGCTATCTCATGAAATCTCTACAAAGCATCACCTCATGCTACAAATCATGCATAAAACAATAGGAATTTGTCTATCTCAAAACAAGAGCATGTAAAAGCATTTGGGGCATCAACCACATATTTGAGAGCAAATCTAACCATACTTACTTCCGAAATTAGGATGGTGTTTCAAACCAATCCTAAATCCCCAAACCTTGTTTCTTTGTCCCTCAAGGACTTCTAAAACCATTCACACTCACCCATTACGTTTCGCTTGCTTGCCGAAACGATATGTAACCCCCTTAACTCGGCCTAGACGGTTGACCCGAATTAAGAAAGTCACACGGGGAAAACCAAAGTCAACCCGAAAGTCAACCTTGATTAACGACCCTTTTTTTTCTTTTAAAACTTGTCTAGATGCATATTAAGCCTTAGATAAGATCATACAACAGCATACTCAAAGATCATAAACATCAGAGATCAAACAGGGACCCAATTGAACAATTTACAACTTTAGGGACCAAATTGTAAATTCTGATAATTATAAGGACTTAACCCAAACTGAAGTTACCATCTTGAAATTAATCATGTTTCATGCTTATCTGTGAAATTTCAGCTCAAAAGGACTTCCCAAACTCATACAATTGCACAAACAAGATTCAGGACCAAAATGCAAACATTTCAAAACATTTAACTGCCAATGTCAGCCCCCAACGGTCACCCGTTCCGAAACGGGAGACAGCCCGTTTCGAAACACGGGGCCGTTCCGCAACGCGTACCGGAACAGGGGTCGGGCAGTAGCCTTTCCGTTTCGAAACGGTCCCTCCCGTTTCGGACGCCTGGGCTTGTTTAAGGCACCCGTTCCGAAACGGTAGGTGCTGTTCCGAAACACCCTGCACAAATTGCCCAAAAATGCATACTTAAACATGCAATTGACCAACCAATCATGCTCCAAATGTCACCAAACTTTGCCAACATGCAATTCAACATATATAAGACATACTTGCATCAACAATTCATCAAAACATCCGCATATATGAAAAGCCCCAAATCTATAGGCATGCTTCCTACACAAGCAACCATTCAAGCATAAACTTCCAAATTCAAGCATATAAAGGCCAACCACAAAAACCAGCATTCTCAACAACATTCAACATACTTAGGGAGTTCAAAACATCTCCCAAAACATACACATAGGTCCCCCATTGCCAAATTACCAAAAGCTAAATGTACTTAAGAAAAACCTTCCATACTTTGAGCTTTACTACCACTTGAACGCTTGCCTTCCTTGCTGCCCTCAAAGTACTTTAATGCTCTGCAATATTGGTTTGAGAAAACAAAGAGAGCGTAAGCAAAAGCTTAGTGAGGAATGCTCAATAAAACCATCCAATAATGCATTTATAAAACACTTATAAATCATGCTTCAAATCATCATTTACACATGCTCAAAAGCATACTTTAACAAGCATCTCATGCTTCATTTCATTACATGTCATATTGGCCACAAGTGATACATTTCATTTCTTTGAAAACAAGCTCATCAACATTCACCCCAAGGACTTTTAAACACCTTGGACCCCAAGGACTTTTAAACACCTTGGCCATTTACTTTTAAACACCATGATATAAATTACCTCAAGGACTTTTAAACACCTTGACCCCAAGGACTTTTAAACACCTTGGCCTATGGACTTTTAAACACCATAGAAAGGACCACACAAGGACTTTTAAACACCATAGAAAGGACCACACAAGGACTTTTAAACACCTTTGTGTCCGTAACAAGAATCATCCAAGGACTTTTAACCACCTTGATGTTCTTAAGTAACAAGGCTCACTCAAGGACTTTCAACCACCTTAGTGACCTCAACCTTTTTAAAACATCACTTGCCAATATACATCATTATCATCAAATTATCCATTGTTCTAAAGCATTAAACCAAGCCATATTCATCATGCATTTAAAAGCATCAAACCACATTTGATCAATGTTCAAAAAAAAGGAACTCTTACCTTGAGCTTCCTTCAACATATGGCTTACAAAAACAGCATTAACCATGCTAAATCATGCTTTCAAAACAGAATTTAAAACATGCAATAAACCACATTGCACAACAATCAAATCATGGCCACCACTAGAGAGTATTTCTGAAAACTTACACTTGAGCTTAGCAAAGTTGTTTAGACTTAAACTAAGCTCCCAAGACATTGGTTTCAAAGCCGAAAACCCAATTTCACTCACCGATTCCACTTCGCCTCTTGCCGAAGTACCAAATCAAGCCTCTGGATCACCATCACTTGGATCCAAAGATGACTCCCCTGTTTTAACACATTAAAACAGTAGATTAATGCATCATCATGCATTAATAACTTCAATGAAAGCATCTAAACTCGCTGCTCTCATCCACACTCCATTTTCGGCCACCAAACACAACCGAAAATGCATCCAAACCACTTCTCAACTAAGCCCATCCATTAACCATCAAAACCTAACATCCTTTAACATCTTTCTACATCTAAAAAGAACCTAACAACATCCTTATACCTCCAGCAACACCAGATCCACAAGATCACCTCAAAAACAACCAAGAATCATAAGCTAAACTTAGGAAATTCAACCTATCCGGGATTGCATTAATCAAAACTCAATTCCTTATCAAATTAACATTCATTAATCATCATTTTAACACCTTAAAACACTGCTTTAACAGATCCAACGAAATTTCATCAAAAACACACCAAATCTTGCATTTTAAGCCAAGATCCATTAAACAATCTTAAAAGCCATTTATAAAACATCAATTAAGGATTGAGAACTTAGGAATTTCATTAAAGAACTTGAAGTTCAGAGGAGAAGGACGTTCTTACCTCCAAACTTGAATTTCTCCTCTTTTGGAACCAAAAAGCTTGATGAATCAAGTAGCAATTACAAAGGTTTTGATGATGAGATGATTAGGAATCAAAAGAGGATTGAAAAGAAGTATTTAGGTGATAAAAATCAGAGGAAAAGATCTGGAGAGAATGTGTTTGGTTTGAGAGAAAAGATGAGAGAAAATGGGAAATGGAAAATTTAGAAAGTTAGTTAAAAATGACTAAAATATCTTTCCCTCCTTTTACTTTTATTTAAAACCATTATTAAATCATTTAATATTCTAGAAAATCTGGAGAAACTCCATTTGGGTAAAATAGCTCCTTAAAGATTCAAAGTTTCAATCCTTTTTAAAACAGTCACAAAACTTTCAAAAATTACATTTTGGTCACTAGCCAAAATGTCACCCTTCCGAAACTCATTTTCCAAAATTGATTTCACATTTCACTTAAATATATTAAAAGATGATTTTAGAACATTTTTCCATATTTTTAATGCAACCCGAACTAGGCTTTTCCTAAATTCACTCTCTTAGATTCGAACAGTACTTTGACCAAACCGGTCAACGCCCAAAACTTCTAAGCCCAAAACCGGGGCGTTACAACTCTCCCCCCCTTAAGAAATTTCGTCCCCGAAATTTACCTGAAGGAAAGAGATAAGGAAACTGCTTCAGCATGTCTTCCTTCCGCTCCCACGTGGCTTCCTCAACACCTCGATGCTTCCACAGCACCTTCACCAACTCAATGGTCTTGCCACGAAGAACCTTGCTATCCGAATCCAAAACCTTCACCGGTTCCTCATCATAGGTCAAATCCGGATTCAAAACCACTTCCTCCACAGGCATCACATGCGAAGGATCAGATCTATACCTCCGGAGCATAGAGACATGGAACACATCATGAATCTTCTCCAGCTCCTGAGGTAACCTCAACCGATACGCAACAGGACCCACACGCTCAACCACCTCATATGGTCTAATGTACCTAGGGCCCAACTTGCCCTTCCGGCCAAACCGCATCACCTTCTTCCAAGGCGAAACCTTCAAGAACACACGATCACCCACCGCATACTCTATCTCCTTACGCTTCAAATCCGCGTAAGACTTCTGCCGATCAGAAGCAGCCTTCAACCGCTCACAAATGAGCTTTACCTTCTCTGTGGTCCCTTTCAACAAAGCCGGCATCGAAACCAACTTTTGACCAGTTTCAGCCCAACAAAGAGGAGTCCTACACTTCCTCCCGTACAAAGCCTCATAAGGTGCCATCTGTATACTTGCCTGATAACTATTGTTATAAGCAAACTCAACCAAAGGCAGATGCTTCTCCCAAGAACCTTGGAACTCAATCACGCAGCACCTCAATATATCCTCCAAAATCTGGATAACTCGCTCAGACTGACCATCCGACTGAGGATGATAGGACGTACTGAAATGCAACCTTGTACCCAGAGCTTGATGCAAACACTGCCAGAACCGCGATGTGAACCTCGGATCCCTATCCGACACAATCGACTTAGGCACACCATGCAGCCGCACAATCTCAGCAATGTACAGCTCTGCCAACTTATCCAAAGAAAACGTGGTGTGCACAGGCAAGAAATGCGCACACTTCGTCAGGCGATCCACAATCACCCAAACCGAATTCTTCTTCGAGGGAGACAAAGGTAAACCAGATACAAAATCCATGGTAACCCGTTCCCACTTTCACTCAGGGATTTTCAACGGTTGCAACAACCCTGAAGGAAACTGATGCTCAGCCTTAACTCGCTGACATACCAAACACTTGCTAACAAACTCCGCAACATCTTTCTTCAAACCCACCCAATAGTACTCATCACGAAGATCATGGTACATCTTAGTACTACCAGGGTGCATAGCAAAAGGACTACTATGACCTTCAGTCAGAATAGCACGCCTCAACTCAGCATCAGCAGGCACTACTATCCGACTCCCAAAACACAACACACCATCATCATTAAAACAGAAATCCGAAGGTCTACCCTCCGCGATATCCTGAACATGCGACACCAAGGAATCATCCAGCAACTGCTTATCCTTGATCAACTGAACCAAAGAGGGTTTCACTTGCAACTCAGCAACGAGACCACCATCTTGCGATATGCTCAAGCTAGCAAACATAGCCCTCAGCTCAACAGCTACTTTCCTACTCAAGGCATCCGCAACAACATTAGCTTTTCCAGGATGATACTCAATCGTCAGATCATAATCCTTGAGCAACTCCAACCAACGCCGCTGCCTAAGATTCAACTCCTTCTGAGACATCAGATACCTCAAACTCTTGTGATCTGTGTACACAGTACACTTCTCACCATACAGATAATGTCTCCAGATCTTCAGAGCAAAAACCACTGCAGCCAGCTCAATATCATGCGTAGGGTAATTGCGCTCATGCACTTTCAACTGCCGCGATGCATAAGCCACCACCTTACCCTCCTGCATCAGCACACACCCCAAACCAACATAGGATGCATCACTGTAAACCACAAACTCTTTCCCTGATTCAGGCTGAATCAAGATAGGAGCTTGCGTCAAAGCCGCCTTAAGCTTCTCAAAAGCCTGCTGTCTCGCTTCCGTCCACTCATACTTAACATCTTTTTGCAACAGCTTCGTCAAAGGAGCAGCAATCTTGGAAAAACCATCCACAAACCTTCGGTAGTATCCCGCCAAACCAAGGAAACTACGGACCTCATGAACAGACTTAGGAACTTTCCAATTCATCACCGCCTCAATCTTCTGAGGATCAACACGAATCCCCTCAGCTGAGACCACATGCCCAAGAAACACCACCTCCCCTAACTAGAACTCACACTTGCTCAGCTTAGCATAAAGCTTATTCTCCAACAAAGCTTGCAAAACAATCCTCAAATGCTCTTCATGCTCCTCCTCAGTACGCGAGTACACGAGGATATCATCAATGAACACCACAACAAACTTGTCCAGGTATTCATGAAACACACGATTCATCATGTCCATGAAAGCAGCAGGAGCATTTGTCAACCCAAAGGGCATCACAAGGAACTCATAATGCCCATACCTTGTCCTGAAAGCTGTCTTAGGCACATCCACATCCTTCACCTTCAACTGATAATACCCTGACCTCAAGTCAATCTTAGAGAACATAGCAGCTCCCCGAAATTGATCAAAGAGATCATCAATCCTCGGCAAAGGATACCGATTCTTGACAGTCAACTTGTTCAGCTGACGGTAATCAATGCACATTCTCATAGTGCCATCCTTCTTCTTCACAAACAAGACCGGTGCTCCCCAAGGTGACACACTCGGCCGGATGAACCCACGATCAAGCAACTCTTGCAACTGCGTCTTCAGCTCCTTCAGCTCCTTAGGTGCCATTCTATAGGGAGTAATGGACACAGGAGTTGTATTCTCATACAGCTCAATTCCAAACTCCACCTCGCGGTTAGGAGGTAAACTAGGCAACTCCTCAGGAAAAACACCAGGAAACTCCTTCACAACTCTGATATCTTGCACCCTCAACTCTTTAGAGCTAGGATTCATCACAAAATCTAGATAGGCTTCGCAACCTTGTCTCAGCATCCTGCTCGCCTCCAAGGTAGACACCACATTGACAAGAAACTTCACATTCTCACCAACCACAACAACTTCATAATCATCCGCAAGCTTAAGCGAAACTCGCTTGTTTTCACAATCCACAACAGCGCGATGCTCAGCAAGCCAATCCATACCAAGGATTACATCAAAACCATAAAAGGGCAACTCCATAAGATCAACATGAAAAACATGTTCTTGAACAACCAAGGGACACCTTCTATAAAGCTTACGAGTCACAACAGTCTCACCAAAAGAACTAGTGACACGAACACCAACATCCAAAGACTCAACAAGCAAACCAAGCAATTCAGCATGCTCACGCAAAATGTATGAATGCGTAGATCCAGAATCTATCAAAGAAAGCAATGACAAGGATTGCAAAGTAAAGGTACCTGCAATCACATCCGCATCATTCCTTCCCTCACGCTGAGCATACACCCTCGCTTGACCTCCACCTTCAGGCTGAATAGCCACAATATGGGCCACTCCACGACCACCTTCCTCTCTCCTCTGGAAATTACAACGGCCGCGCCCACGACCTCTCTGCGGTGCAGCAACAACAGGAGCACGCACCTGATCACCAGCCAACCTAGGACAATCACGCCTCAAATGGTCTGCGGATCCACAATTCCAGCACCCATTACCAGCTGCTGCAACAGGAGCTTGCACCTCTCTCACAGCACGAGGACAATCACGTTTCATGTGGCCATGCGAACCACATATCCAACAAGCTCTCGGATCAGCTCTAGTGTTGCCTCCCCGAGCAGGTGCTCCACCACCTCGCTTAGCCGAGGACTGATACTTCTGATCACGTCCCCTCTTGTTCCGTCCACCTCCAGAACTATACTCAGCAGCTCGCTTGCCAGCACCCTTAGTAGATAAACTCAAGTTCATCTCAACGTCCTTGGCTCGACCCACCAACACATCAAAATCATCATACTCGGCGGCCAGCAAATACATTTTCACATCCGTCTCTAAGCCGTAACGGAACCTCTCGCACCTTGCCGGCTCATCAGGTACCAGCTCAGGTGCATACTGACTGATTCGCACAAACTGCACTTCATACTCAGCCACACTCATGCTCCCTTGGGTAAGAGACATGAATTCACGCTTCTTCTCATCAAGATATCTCACACCAAGATATCTCCGCTTGAACACATTCTGAAAGAATGTCCAAGTCACATAAGCTTCTGCCATCCCAGCAATAGTGGTTGTCCACCATGTATACGCATCCTTCTGCAGCAAGGACACAACACAACCCAGCTTTTGCACATCCGTGCAGCTCATATGACCCAAGATTCGCTTGGTACTCTCTAGCCAAGCTTCAGAACTCTCAGCAGACATACCCCTGAACTCAGTCCCACCAAGACTGCGCAAACGCTCCAAAGGTAGTCTAACTCCAGCATCTTCCTGATGCCCCGCTCCACGAGCCCCAGCTACTGCTGCTTGAAAAGCACCAGCAATAGCTTGTACTAACATCGTCATATCAGGCATAGCTTGCCCCTGACCAGCCCCAGGTCCAGCAGCTCCAGCGCCAGCTACAGCTCCAGCTTCCTCAGCCCCAGCACCACCACCACCAGGTGGAGGAGGAGGTAACACCGCACTACCCGTGTTTTCCTCATTCTCGTTCTCATTAGGAGCCGTAGCTCGCACATTACCTCGTAACTCTCTACGTGGTGCCATACTTTTACCATGCAATCACAACACAAATAAAACAAAGTCAGGCCCAGCAAGGTAAGCAATCCAAGTATTCAAGCTCAATTTCATTCAAAATCAACACCATTTCACTAGCTTTTATTTGGCAATGGGTACCCACAACATGCTACATCATAACATACATCTAAAATGCAACATACATGCAATTCACTCAACATGCTTCCACTCAACAAGCATACAAACTTCAATCATGCACACATTCACTCCCAATTACTCGAAAACTCAGCTCTGATACCACCAAATGTAACCCCCTTAACCCGGCCTAGACGGTTGACCCGAATTAAGAAAGTCACACGGGGAAAACCAAAGTCAACCCGAAAGTCAACCTTGATTAACGACCCTTTTTTTCTTTTAAAACTTGTCTAGATGCATATTAAGCCTTAGATAAGATCATACAACAACATACTCAAAGATCATAAACATCAGAGATCAAACAGGGACCCAATTGAACAATTTACAACTTTAGGGACCAAATTGTAAATTCTGATAATTATAAGGACTTAACCCAAACTGAAGTTACCATCTTGAAATTAATCATGTTTCATGCTTCTCTGTGAAATTTCAGCTCAAAAGGACTTCCCAAACTCATACAATTGCACAAACAAGATTCAGGACCAAAATGCAAACATTTCAAAACATTTAACTGCCAATGTCAGCCCCCAACGGTCACCCGTTCCGAAACGGGAGACAGCCCGTTTCGAAACACGGGGCCATTCCGCAACGCGTACCGGAACGGGGGTCGGGCAGTAGCCTTTCCGTTTCGGAACGGTCCCTCCCGTTTCGGACGCCTGGGCTTGTTTAAGGCACCCGTTCCGAAACGGTAGGTGCTGTTCCGAAACACCCTGCACAAATTGCCCAAAAATGCATACTTAAACATGCAATTGACCAACCAATCATGCTCCAAATGTCACCAAACTTTGCCAACATGCAATTCAACATATATAAGACATACTTGCATCAACAATTCATCAAAACATCCGCATATATGAAAAGCCCCAAATCTATAGGCATGCTTCATACACAAGCAACCATTCAAGCATAAACTTCCAAATTCAAGCATATAAAGGCCAACCACAAAAACCAGCATTCTCAACAACATTCAACATACTTAGGGAGTTCAAAACATCTCCCAAAACATACACATAGGTCCCCCATTGCCAAATTACCAAAAGCTAAATGTACTTAAGAAAAACCTTCCATACTTTGAGCTTTACTACCACTTGAATGCTTGCCTTCCTTGCTGCCCTCAAAGTACTTTAATGCTCTGCAATATTGGTTTGAGAAAACAAAGAGAGCGTAAGCAAAAGCTTAGTGAGGAATGCTCAATAAAACCATCCAATAATGCATTTATAAAACACTTATAAATCATGCTTCAAATCATCATTTACACATGCTCAAAAGCATACTTTAACAAGCATCTCATGCTTCATTTCATTACATGTCATATTGGCCACAAGTGATACATTTCATTTCTTTGAAAACAAGCTCATCAACATTCACCCCAAGGACTTTTAAACACCTTGGACCCCAAGGACTTTTAAACACCTTGGCCATTTACTTTTAAACACCATGATATAAATTACCTCAAGGACTTTTAAACACCTTGACCCCAAGGACTTTTAAACACCTTGGCCTATGGACTTTTAAACACCATAGAAAGGACCACACAAGGACTTTTAAACACCATAGAAAGGACCACACAAGGACTTTTAAACACCTTTGTGTCCGTAACAAGAATCATCCAAGGACTTTTAACCACCTTGATGTTCTTAAGTAACAAGGCTCACTCAAGGACTTTCAACCACCTTAGTGACCTCAACCTTTTTAAAACATCACTTGCCAATATACATCATTATCATCAAATTATCCATTGTTCTAAAGCATTAAACCAAGCCATATTCATCATGCATTTAAAAGCATCAAACCACATTTGATCAATGTTCAAAAAAAAGGAACTCTTACCTTGAGCTTCCTTCAACATATGGCTTACAAAAACAGCATTAACCATGCTAAATCATGCTTTCAAAACAGAATTTAAAACATGCAATAAACCACATTGCACAACAATCAAATCATGGCCACCACTAGAGAGTATTTCTGAAAACTTACACTTGAGCTTAGCAAAGTTGTTTAGACTTAAACTAAGCTCCCAAGACATTGGTTTCAAAGCCGAAAACCCAATTTCACTCACCGATTCCACTTCGCCTCTTGCCGAAGTACCAAATCAAGCCTCTGGATCACCATCACTTGGATCCAAAGATGACTCCCCTGTTTTAACACATTAAAACAGTAGATTAATGCATCATCATGCATTAATAACTTCAATGAAAGCATCTAAACTCGCTGCTCTCATCCACACTCCATTTTCGGCCACCAAACACAACCGAAAATGCATCCAAACCACTTCTCAACTAAGCCCAGCCATTAACCATCAAAACCTAACATCCTTTAACATCTTTCTACATCTAAAAAGAACCTAACAACATCCTTATACCTCCAGCAACACCAGATCCACAAGATCACCTCAAAAACAACCAAGAATCATAAGCTAAACTTAGGAAATTCAACCTATCCGGGATTGCATTAATCAAAACTCAATTCCTTATCAAATTAACATTCATTAATCATCATTTTAACACCTTAAAACACTGCTTTAACAGATCCAACGAAATTTCATCAAAAACACAACAAATCTTGCATTTTAAGCCAAGATCCATTAAACAATCTTAAAAGCCATTTATAAAACATCAATTAAGGATTGAGAACTTAGGAATTTCATTAAAGAACTTGAAGTTCAGAGGAGAAGGACGTTCTTACCTCCAAACTTGAATTTCTCCTCTTTTGGAACCAAAAAGCTTGATGAATCAAGTAGCAATTACAAAGGTTTTGATGATGAGATGATTAGGAATCAAAAGAGGATTGAAAAGAAGTATTTAGGTGATAAAAATCAGAGGAAAAGATCTGGAGAGAATGTGTTTGGTTTGAGAGAAAAGATGAGAGAAAATGGGAAATGGAAAATTTAGAAAGTTAGTTAAAAATGACTAAAATATCTTTCCCTCCTTTTACTTTTATTTAAAACCATTATTAAATCATTTAATATTCTAGAAAATCTGGAGAAACTCCCTTTGGGTAAAATAGCTCCTTAAAGATTCAAAGTTTCAATCCTTTTTAAAACAGTCACAAAACTTTCAAAAATTACATTTTGGTCACTAGCCAAAATGTCACCCTTCCGAAACTCATTTTCCAAAATTGATTTCACAGTTCACTTAAATATATTAAAAGATGATTTTAGAACATTTTTCCATATTTTTAATGCAACCCGAACTAGGCTTTTCCTAAATTCACTCTCTTAGATTCGAACAGCACTTTGACCAAACCGGTCAACGCCCAAAACTTCTAAGCCCAAAACCGGGGCGTTACACGATATCTAAGCTCCCGACACTTCCGGATCAACACCAAAAGCGTCCGAAGATGTCTCCCCTATTTATTACACATAAGAGAGGATGATTAATGCATCATCATGCATGGAAATCACCAGCCATCTAAACAAACTCGCTGCTCTACTCAAAAGCACCATTTCGGCTACCCAAAACAACCGAAATCATTTCCAAACTCTTCCAAAACAAAGCCCAGCCAAGATCTATCACTTCTAAACCTCAATCAACACCAAAAATCACCATAACACGTCCTTATACCTCCAGCAACAACAGAACACCAAAACCACCCCAAAAACCACCAATCTAGCATGTAAAACTTAGGAATCCAAACATATTCGGGATTTGTTTGATAAAACCTCATTTATAACATCAATTACCATCCAAAATACATTAGAAAATCCAAGGATTGATAACTTGGGAATTTTAGTAAAGAACTACGAAATCTCCAAGAATCTTGAGTTTTATCACAATTTCATGTTTCTAACATTAAAGCAACTCAAAAATCATTAACAAAGGATTGAAACTTGGGAATTTCAGTAAAGAACTGGTCATTAGAGGAGAAGGACGAAGCTTACCTCTAATGGCTGATTTCTCCTCAATTTGGGCAAGATTTCTTGAAAATCCAAGGTAAAAACAAGAGGTTTTGATGAGGTAAAGATTAGGAATCCGTAGGAGAATGAAATCTCAGCAAAAGGAATGAAAATCAGAGGTTAATTGATGAAGGAAATGTGTTTGGCTGAGTGGAAGTTGAGAGAAAAAGAAATGAGAGAAAACTAATGTAAGGTAGTTATGAAAAGTCAAAATAGATTTTCCTTTTTAATTCTCCTTTATTTCCCTTAATTAAAACATTATTAAAAGCTCCCAAATTAAAGAGAAATCTGATGAAAAACATTTTGGTAAAATTAGCTCCTTAAAGATTCAAAGTTTCAATCCTTTACAAAACAGTCACTAGTCAACTCTTGCAAAAACTGCGATTTGGTCACTACACCGAAATATGGTATTTCCAAATCATATTTTGTAAAATTATTTCCACCATAATCATTTATATAATATATGAGGATTTTCAGATATTTTTCCATATTTTTAAAATATCCCGAACTAGGTGTTCCCTAAATCTCCCTCAAAGATTCGAACCTTCTCGACCGGCCCGATTCAAACTCTAAAACATCTAGGCCCAAAATTAGGGCATTACAGGAATGCTATAGAATTTATGAGCTCAGTGTACAGGCGAACTACGGTCCTAAGGCTACGACCTATACTGATTTGGTGAGGCGGAGGGATGTGTTTGGTATTGGTCATATTGGTGAGGCGGAGGGATTAGACCATTCATTAATTTGGCGAGGCGTAGGAATTCGTGTATCCACTATCTTGATTCAATCCAATGATTAATGATGAATTTGATACGTTAATCATTGTATATTAAGACATAGCATTGTTGTTGATTTACATAAGAATATGAACTTGTATAACTCATTGTTATCATTTTGCATTTGATTACCTCACTAGGCATAGTGTGCCTAACGTGTCTTATCTCATGCATTTCAGGTTGAGGAATTGACCCCTTTTGAAGATCGGACAAGTCGCGGCAAGACAAGTCACTACAAGCCAAGTAATGTAAATTGAACTTAAGAACTCATAGGATGGTGGAAAAGTAGTTGAGCTAATCTGATATGCCTATTTTGTTATGTTTAATATGTGTAATAGATGAAAAGTGGTTAAGGGCCTAAATATGTCTATTGGTTTGGCTATAACTTGGCAAAAATGGTATATTTGGCTCATAAAGGTCAAAACCTAGTAAGCGTATTCATATGATGATGAAATTTGGCATGCCAGCAATTTATAACATTAAAAAATTGTGTGTAAATTTTCATTGCATTTGAACACTTTTTGGTAGGTCAATTCGATTAAAAACTAGCAAAAATTTGTTATTACAGGTCATGTCATATCTAGACGGGGTAATGGCGTATCGATGCGGTTAAGCATAATTGGACCCTAGGAACAGGGCGTATCGATACGGTTTGAGGTTGTATCAGAACATTTTGCTACTGAAATTTACTGTTTTGATACGGATCTATGGTGTATTGAAACGAGTCAAGGTTAAAGGGAGTCAACCCGTATCGATACAGGGCTTGCCTTCATGGATACGATTTAAAGGACAAAGTCAACTTGGGTTGACCATCTTACACCCATTTCGAAACAACCTTAAGGTGTTTCGATACAAGGTTAGTTAAGTTAGTTAAAAGGCATAGTATGGAAGTTTGAAAAGTTTACAATTTGATCACTGAATTTATAGCGAATCAATTGAATGAGTAAACGAACTCCAAATTGTATGAAATTTTACAGACTTATTAATATTATGTTGAATTTTAGTAAGGTATGATCGATCACATCGAAGGTCCTCTAATTTGCCTGATTTATAGTTTAGTCCCTAAAACATATAATAGTAAAAAATTGGTCCTAAGTGATTGGATTATGTTTCATAATGGATTAAATGGACTAAGATGCATTTCAATAATGTGTTATTGTATATTGTTGTTTAAGTGTTCATAATAAAAATGAAATTTTATTGCACTGATCGCTACATTGTTCATCGGTAACATACTCCGACCTGGTTCTCGACTAGGCCGGGAAGGGGGTGTTACATTTGTGGTATCATAGCTAGAGTTTAGTCGATTCTAGGATTAAACCGAAGCTTGTTGCATTGTTGTTATGTTACTTTCCACCTAGGAGTTATATATTGTGTATATTCAACTTGTCGACTAATCTGATCTTTCATATATATATGTCTGTGTTGGGTCACGTCGGCACGCCCTGAGGCGCAGCAGAAAAAATAATCCAACGTAATCCAGCCAGGATCCATGTACAGGAACGAATCCGGGGTGAAAAGATGAAGAGTTACCTTTTTAAAACTCTAGAAACTGGAAAACCGACGCTATATCGGAATAAGCACGTCAAGTAAAACCGGAATCGTCACAGGTTCGCAATGACCTCTGCGGAGTCCACCCGAACAAAACGAACAAAGTTTCTGCCTCCCTAACACTTAGGGATAAATTTCGATAGGTTTGAACACCTTCCAGGGAGAAGTTGAAATCCCTTCAAGGATTCCTGAGGGAGTCTGAAATCGACCAGGGGTTCTACCGGGACTTGGATTCGAACTAGGAAATCGCCAGGAATTTGCCAGGGCGCAAGAGGAACACCAGAAAATTATCGAACAGCTTCTCAGAAGAAATCTGGGACTTGTCGAAAATTCCAGAGGGGAATTCCCAGGGATATTTCAAAACTTGCAAGGAGGAATAGGGATTATTTGGTTGCTAGCCCTTGTCCCTTTAAATAGTATTCAGAGACTTAATTCTAGTTGAATACCATAAATCCAAGTTCAACCAAAATTCATAGAATCTAATTCTACTTGAAATTGGTTTATATTAAATATACCTTATATTTAATAATATTAAATGATATATATATATATATATATATAATTATGTAGAATCTTATTCTACATAAAACATGGATTTAAATATACATTATATTTAATCCAAATATATATATATATATATTTTTATTATATAGAATCTCATTCTATCTTTACTTAGACTTAAATATATTTAAATATATATTTTTAATTATGTAGAATCTAATTCTACATAAACTTGGAATTAAATATAATATTTTTAATTATGTAGAATCTAATTGTACATAAACTTGGAATTAAATATACATTATATAAATTCCAAATATATATTTAAATTTCTAGAATCTTATTCTATAATATTTAAGTATCTAAATATTTTCTATACTCTAAATAATATTTGATAAATACAATATTTATCCAATATTATTCCAATTTAAGGGAGTTGCCGATTTCCCCTATCCCATAGGGGATTTTCGGCAACCTCCCTAAAATAGGGAGTATGATTTGCAATTTTTTTGTTCCTTTCATTCGAAGGGTGTGACCCTTGTAGGTTCATGCAACGTTAGCAGCAAAATTAGAACTGTTCTAATTTTACAAACAATGAGTGGCATCTAGCAATACATCATTGCTACCTAAGTTGTATGAAGTCATGGTTTGACTTTCCTAATTCCTGAATAAACTTTCTTTATGTATTTCATCCTTTTGTCCTTTATATCTTAGATGAACACAAGTCATGGGTTAGTCACACTTGCGTTGTCCATCTAGTGTTTCTTGATGTCTTGAGTAGATTATGATAAACGAATCTCTATGATATCTCATATCATAATATTCGAGCATGGCCATGCATTTTCTAATCTCACTCAATCAAGTGGCCGAAGATATTTTGTAACCCCCTTAACCATCCCAGCTATGGTGGTCGTCCACCACGTATACGCATCGTCCTGCAGCAAGGACACAACACAACCCAGCTTTTGCACATCCGTGCAGCTCATCTGTCCCAAGATTCGCTTGGTACTCTCTAGCCAAGCTTCAGAACTCTCAGCAGACATACCCCTGAACTCAGTCCCACCAAGACTGCGCAGACGCTCCAAAGGTAGTCTAACTCCAGCATCTCCCTGATGCCCAGCTCCTTGAGCTCCAGCTACCGCTGCTCGGAAAGCACCCGCAATAGCTTGTACCAACATAGACATATCAGGCATAGCTTGCCCCTGACCAACCTCTGGTCCAGCAGCTCCAGCACCAGCTGCAGCTTCAGCTCTTCCACCCTCAGCACCACCACCAGGTGGAGGAGGAGGTAACACCGCACTACCCGTGTTTTCCTCATTCTCGTTCTCATTAGGAGCCGTAGCTCGCACATTACCTCGTAACTCTCTACGTGGTGCCATACTTTTACCATGCAATCACAATACAAATAAAACGAAGTCAGGCCCAGCAAGGTAAGCAATCCAAGTATTCAAGCTCAATTTCATTCAAAATCAACTCCATTTCATTAGCTTTTATTTGGCAATGGGTACCCACAACATGCTACATCACAGCATACATCTCAATTGCATCCAAATTACAAGCCACTAAACATGCTTTCGATCAACAAGCATACAAGGCATACATACTTCAATCATGCACACATTCATTCCCAATTACTCGAGAACTCAGCTCTGATACCACCAAATGTAACCCCATTAACCCGGCCTAGACGGTTGACCCGAATTAAGAAAGTCACACGGGGAAAACCAAAGTCAACCCGAAAGTCAACCTTGATTAACGACCTTTTTTTTCTTTTTAAACTTAACTAGATGCATATTAATCCTTAGATATGATCATACAACAGCATACTCAAAGATCATAAACATCAGAGGTCAAACAGGGACCCAATTGAACAAATTACAACTTTAGGGACCAAATTGTAATTTCTGATAATTATAAGGACTTAACCCAAATTGAAGTTACCAACTTGAAATTAATCAGGTTTCATGCTTCTCTGTGAAATTTCAGCTCAAAAGGACTTCCCAAACTCATACAATTGCACAAACAAGATTCAGGACCAAAATGCAAACAATTCAAAACATATAACTGCCACTGTCAGCCCCAACGGTCAGCCGTTCCGAAACGGGAGACAGCCCATTTCGAAACGTGGGGCCGTTCCGCAACGCGTACCGAAACGAGGGCAGACAGTAGCCTATCCGTTTCGGAACGGTCCCTCCCGTTTCGGACGCCTGGGCTTGTTTAAGGCACCCGTTCCGAAACGGTAGGTGCTGTTCCGAAACACCCTGCACAGATTGCCCCAAAATGCATACTTAAACATGCAATTAAACATCCAATCATGCTCCAAATGCCACCAAACTTTACCAGCATGCTATTCAACATATATGAGACATACTTGCATCAACAATTCATCAAAACATCAACATATATGGAAAGCCCCAAATCTATAGGCATGCTTCCTACACAAGCAACCATTCAAGCATAAACTTCCAAATCAAGCATATAAAGGTCAATTACAAAAACCAGCATTCTCAACAACCTAAAACATACTTGGGGAGTTCAAAACATCTCCCAAAACATACGAATAGGTCCCCCATTGCCAAATTACCAAAAGCTAAATGTACTTAAGAAAACCTTCCATACTTTGAGCTTTACTTCCACTTGAATGCTTGCCTTCCTTGCTGCCCTCAAAGTACTTTAATGTTCTGCATTATTGGTTTGAGAAAACAAAGAGAGCGTAAGCAAAAGCTTAGTGAGGAATGCTCAATAAAACCATTCAATAATGCATTTATAAAACACTTTATAAATCATGCTTCAAATCATCATTTACACATGCACAAAAGCATACTTAAACAAGCATCTCATGCTTCATATCATCATTTACACATGCAAAAAAGCATACTTAAACAAGCATCTCATGCTTCATATCATTACATGTCATATTGGCCACAAGTGATACATTTCATTCCTTTAAAAACAAGTTCATCAACTTTCACCCCAAGGACTTTTAAACACCTTGGCCTATGGACTTTTAAACACCATAGAAAGGACCACACAAGGACTTTTAACCACCTTTATGTCCGCATCAAGTTTCACATCAAGGACTTTTAAACACCTTGATCCCAAGGACTTTTAAACACCTTGGCCATGGACTTTTAAACACCATGATATAAATCACCTCAAGGACTTTTAAACACCTTGACCCCAAGGACTTTTAAACACCTTGGAAAGGATCACACAAGGACTTTTAAACACCTTTGTTTCCGTAACAAGAACCATCCAAGGACTTTTAACCACCTTGATGTTCTTAAGTAAACAAGGCTCACTCAAGGACTTTTAACCACCTTAGTGAACTTAACCTTTGCAAAACATCACTTGCCAATATACATCATTATCATCAATTTATCCACTGTTTTAAAGCATTAAACCAAGCCATATTCATCATGCATTTAAAAGCATCAAACCACATTTAATCAATGTTCAAAAACAAGGAACTCTTACCTTGAGCTTCCTTCAACATATGGCTTACAAAAACAACATTAACCATGCTAAATCATGCTTTCAAAACAGAATTTAAAACATGCAATAAACCACATTGCACAACAATCAAATCATGGCCACCACTAGAGAGTATTTCCGAAAACTTACACTTGAGCTTAGCAAAGTTGTTTAGACTTAAACTAAGCTCCCAAGACATTGGTTTCAAAGCCGAAAACCCAATTTCACTCACCGATTCCACTTCGCCTCTTGCCGAAGCACCAAAACAAGCCTCCGGATCACCACCACTTGGATCCAAAGATGACTCCCATGTTTTAACACATTAAAACAGTAGATTAATGCATCATCATGCATTAATAGCTTCAATGAAAGCACCTAAACTCGCTGCTCTCATCCACACTCCATTTTCGGCCACAAAACACAACCGAAAATGCATCCAAACCACTTCTCAACAAAGCCCAGCCATAAACTAACAAAACCTAACACCATTTAACATCTAAAAAGAGCTTAACAACATCCTTATACCTCCAGCAACAACAGATCCACAAGATCACTCCAAAAACAACCAAGAATCATAAGCTAAACTTAGGAAATTCAACCTATCCGGGATTGCATTAATCAAAACTCAATTCCTTATCAAATTAACATTCATTAATCATCATTTTAACACCTTAAAACACTGCTTCAACAGATCCAACGAAATTTCATCAAAAACACACCTAATCTTGCATTTTAAGCCAAGATCCATTAAACAATCTTAAAAGCCATTTATAAAACATCAATTAAGGATTGAGAACTTGGGAATTTCAGTAAAGAACTGAGAGTTTAGAGGAGAAGGACGTTCTTACCTCCAAACTTGAGTTTCTCCTCTTTTAGAGCCAAAAAGCTTGAAGAATCAACTTGCAAATTGAGAGGTTTTGTAGATATGATGATTAGTAATCAAAAGAGAGTTGAAAGGAGAGATTTAGGTAACAAAATCAGAAGAAACTCTCTGGAGAAAAAGTGTTTGGGTTGAGAGAAAATGAGAGAAAAGAAAATGAGAAGTTAGTTACAAAATAGCCAAAATGACTTTCCCTCCTTTTTCCTTATGTTTTAAAATCAGAATAAAACCTTAAAATATCTTAGAAAAATCTGGAGAAACTACTTTTGGAATAATAGCTCATTAAAGATTCAAAGTTTCAATCCTTTATAAAACAGTCACGCAACTTTCAAAAATTACATTTTGGTCACTAGCCAAAATGTCACCCTTCCAAACCTCATTTTTCAAAATTGATTTCACAGTTCACTTATATATATATTAAAAGATGATTTTAGAACATTTTTCCATATTTTTAATGCAACCTGAACTAGGCTTTCCTAAATTCACCCTTTTAGATTCGAACAGCACTTTGACCAGACCGGTCAACGCCCAAAACTTCTAAGCCCAAACCGGGGCGTTACAACTCTCCCCCCCCCCTTAAGAAATTTCGTCCCCAAAATTTACCTGAAGGAAAGAGATAAGGAAACTGCTTCAGCATGTCTTCCTTCCGCTCCCACGTGGCTTCCTCAACACCTCGATGCTTCCACAGCACCTTCACCAACTCAATGGTCTTGCCACGAAGAACCTTGCTATCCGAATCCAGAACCTTCACCGGTTCCTCATCGTAGGTCAAATCCGGATTCAAAACCACTTCCTCCACAGGCATCACATGCGAAGGATCAGATCTATACCTCCGGAGCATAGAGACATGGAACACATCATGAATCTTCTCCAACTCCTGAGGTAACCTCAACCGATACGCAACAGGACCCACACGCTCAACCACCTCGTATGGTCCAATGTACCTAGGGCTCAACTTGCCCTTCCGGCCAAACCGCATCACCTTCTTCCAAGGCGAAACCTTCAAGAACACACGGTCACCCACCGCATACTCTATCTCTTTACGCTTCAAATCCGCGTAAGAGTTTTGCCGATCAGAGGCAGCCTTCAACCGCTCACAAATGAGCTTTACCTTCTCTGTGGTCCCTTTCAACAAAGCCGGCATCGAAACCAACTTTTGACCAGTTTCAGCCCAACAAAGAGGAGTCCTACACTTCCTCCCGTACAAAGCCTCATAAGGTGCCATCTGTATACTTGCCTGATAGCTGTTGTTATAAGCAAACTCAACCAAAGGCAGATGCTTCTCCCATGAACCTTGGAACTCAATCACGCAGCACCTCAACATATCCTCCAAAATCTGGATAACTCGCTCAGACTGACCATCCGACTGAGGATGATAGGATGTACTGAAATGCAACCTTGTACCCAAGGCTTGATGCAAACACTGCCAGAACCGCGATGTGAACCTCGGATCCCTATCCGACACAATCGACTTAGGCACACCATGCAGCCGCACAATCTCAGCAATGTACAGCTCTGCCAACTTATCCAAAGAAAACGTGGTATGCACAGGCAAGAAATGCGCACACTTTGTTAGGCAATCCACAATCACCCACACCGAATTCTTCTTCGAGGGAGACAAAGGTAAACCAGATACAAAATCCATGGTAACCCGTTCCCACTTCCACTCAGGGATTTTCAACGGTTGCAACAACCCCGAAGGAAACTGATGCTCAGCCTTAATTCGCTGACATACCATACACTTGCTAACAAACTCCGCAACATCTTTCTTCAAACCCACCCAGTAGTACTCATCACGAAGATCACGATACATCTTAGTACTACCCGGGTGCATAGCAAAAGGACTACTATGACCTTCAGTCAGAATAGCACGCCTCAACTCAGCATCAGCAGGCACTACTATCCGACTCCCAAAACACAACACACCATCATCATTAAAGCAGAAATCCGAAGGTCTACCCTCCGCGATATCCTGAACATGAGACACCAAGGAATCATCCAGCAACTGCTTATCCTTGATCAACTGAACCAAATATGGTTTCACTTGCAACTCAGCAACAAGACCACCATCTTGCGATATGCTCAAGCTAGCAAACATAGCCCTCAGCTCAACAGCTACTTTCCTACTCAAGGCATCCGCAACAACATTAGCTTTTCCAGGATGATACTCAATCGTCAGATCATAATCCTTGAGCAACTCCAACCAACGCCGCTGCCTAAGATTCAACTCCTTCTGAGACATCAGATACCTCAAACTCTTGTGATCTGTGTACACAGTACACTTCTCACCATACAGATAATGTCTCCAGATCTTCAGAGCAAAAACCACTGCAGCCAGCTCAATATCATGCGTAGGGTAATTGCGCTCATGCACTTTCAACTGCCGCGATGCATAAGCCACCACATTACCCTCCTGCATCAGCACACACCCCAAACCAACATAGGATGCATCACTGTAAACCACAAACTCTTTCCCTGATTCAGGCTGAACCAAGATAGGAGCTTGCGTCAAAGCCGCCTTAAGCTTCTCAAAAGCCTGCTGTCTCGCTTCCGTCCACTCATACTTAACATCCTTTTGCAACAGCTTCGTCAAAGGAGCAACAATCTTGGAAAAACCATCCACAAACCTACGGTAGTATCCCGCCAAACCAAGGAAACTACGAACTTCATGAACAGACTTAGGAACCTTCCAGTTCATCACCGCCTCAATCTTCTGAGGATCAACACGAATCCCCTCAGCTAAGACCACATGCCCAAGAAACACCACCTCCTTAAGCCAGAACTCACACTTGCTCAACTTAGCATAAAGCTGATTCTCCAACAAAGCCTGCAAAACAATCCTCAAATGCTCTTCATGCTCCTCCTCAGTACGCGAGTACACAAGGATATCATCAATGAATACCACAACGAACTTGTTCAGGTATTCATGAAACACACGATTCATCATGTCCATGAAAGCAGCAGGAGCATTTGTCAACCCAAACGGCATCACAAGGAACTCATAATGCCCATACCTTGTCCTGAAAGCTGTCTTAGGCACATCCCCATCCTTCACCTTCAACTGATAATACCCTGATCTCAAGTCAATCTTAGAGAACACAGCAGCTCCCCGAAATTGATCAAAGAGATCATCAATTCTCGGCAAAGGATACCGATTCTTGATAGTCAACTTGTTCAGCTGACGGTAATCAATGCACATCCTCATAGTGCCATCCTTCTTCTTCACAAACAAGACCAGTGCTCCCCAAGGTGACACACTCGGCCGGATGAAACCACGATCAAGCAACTCTTGCAACTGCGTCTTCAACTCTTTCAGCTCCTTAGGTGCCATCCGATAAGGGGTAATGGACACAGGAGTTGTATTCTCATACAGCTCAATTCCAAACTCCACCTCGCGGTTAGGAGGTAAACCAGGCAACTCCTCAGGAAAAACACCAGGAAACTCCTTCACAACTCTGATATCTTGCACCCTCAACTCATTAGAGCTCGGATTCATCACAAAAGCTAGATAGGCTTCGCAACCTTGCCTCAGCATCCTGCTCGCCTCCAAGGTAGACACCACATTGGCAAGAAACTTCACATTCTCACCAACCACAACAACTTCATAATCATCCGCAAGCTTAAGCGAAACTCGCTTGTTTTCACAATCCACAACAGCACGATGCTCAGCAAGCCAATCCATACCAAGGATTACATCAAAGCCATAAAAGGGCAACTCCATAAGATCAACATGAAAAACATGTTCTTGAACAACCAAGGGACACCTTCTATAAAGCTTTCGAGTCACAACAGTCTCACCAAAAGAACTAGTGACACGAACACCAACATCCAAAGACTCAACAGGCAAACCAAGCAATTCAGCATGCTCACGCAAAATGTATGAATGCGTAGATCCAGAATCTATCAAAGAAAGCAATGACAAGGATTGCAAAGTAAATGTACCTGCAATCACATCTGCATCATTCCTCCCTTCCCTCTGAGCATACACCCTTGCTTGCCCTCCACCTTCCGGCTGAATAGCCACAACATGAGCTACTCCTCGGCCACCTTCCTCCCTCCTCTGGAAATTACCACGGCCGCGCCCACGACCTCTCTGCGGTGCAGCAACAACAGGAGCACGCACCTGATCACCAGCCAACCTAGGACAATCTCGCCTCAAATGGTCTGCGGATCCACAATTCCAGCACCCATTACCAGCTGCCGCAACAGGAGCTTGCACCTCTCTCACAGCACGAGGACAGTCACGCTTCATGTGACCACGTGAACCACAGATCCAACAAGCACTCGGATCAGCTCTAGCATTGCCTCTTCTAGCAGGTGCACCACCACCTCTCTTAGCTGAAGACTGATACTTATGATCACGTCCCCTCTTGTTCTGTCCACCTCCGGAACTATACTCAGCAGCTCGCTTGCCAGCACCCTTCGCAGACAAACCCATGTTCATCTCAATGTCCTTGGCTCGGCCCACCAACACATCAAAATCATCATACTCGGTGGCCAGCACATACATTTTCACATCCGTCACTAAGCCATAACGGAACCTCTCGCACCTTGCCCGCTCATCAGGTACCAGCTCAGGTGCATACTGACTGAGTCGCACAAACTGCACTTCATACTCAGCCACACTCATGCTCCCTTGGGTAAGAGACATGAATTCATGCTTCTTCTCATCAAGATATCTAACACCAAGATATCTCCTCTTGAACACACTCTAGAAGAATGTCCAAGTCACATCAGCTTCAGCCATCCCAGCTATGGTGGTCGTCCACCATGTATACGCATCGTCCTGCAGCAAGGACACAACACAACCCAGCTTTTGCACATCCGTGCAGCTCATCTGTCCCAAGATTCGCTTGGTACTCTCTAGCCAAGCTTCAGAACTCTCAGCAGACATACCCTTGAACTCAGTCCCACCAAGACTGCGCAGACGCTCCAAAGGTAGTCTAACTCCAACATCTCCCTGATGCCCAGCTCCTTGAGCTCCAGCTACCGCTGCTCGGAAAGCACCCGCAATAGCTTGTACCAACATAGACATATCAGGCATAGCTTGCCCCTGACCAACCTCTGGTCCAGCAGCTCCAGCACCAGCTGCAGCTTTAGTTCTTCCACCCTCAGCACCACCACCAGGTGGAGGAGGAGGTAACACCGCACTACCCGTGTTTTCCTCATTCTCGTTCTCATTAGGAGCCGTAGCTCGCACATTACCTCGTAACTCTCTACGTGGTGCCATACTTTTACCATGCAATCACAATACAAATAAAACGAAGTCAGGCCCAGCAAGGTAAGCAATCCAAGTATTCAAGCTCAATTTCATTCAAAATCAACTCCATTTCATTAGCTTTTATTTGGCAATGGGTACCCACAACATGCTACATCACAGCATACATCTCAATTGCATCCAAATCACAAGCCACTAAACATGCTTTCGATCAACAAGCATACAAGGCATACATACTTCAATCATGCACACATTCATTCCCAATTACTCGAGAACTCAGCTCTGATACCACCAAATGTAACCCCCTTAACCCGGCCTAGACGGTTGACCCGAATTAAGAAAGTCACACGGGGAAAACCAAAGTCAACCCGAAAGTCAACCTTGATTAACGACCCTTTTTTTCTTTTTAAACTTAACTAGATGCATATTAATCCTTAGATATGATCATACAACAGCATACTCAAAGATCATAAACATCGGAGGTCAAACAGGGACCCAATTGAACAAATTACAACTTTAGGGACCAAATTGTAATTTCTGATAATTATAAGGACTTAACCGAAATTGAAGTTACCAACTTGAAATTAATCAGGTTTCATGCTTCTCTGTGAAATTTCAGCTCAAAAGGACTTCCCAAACTCATACAATTGCACAAACAAGATTCAGGACCAAAATGCAAACAATTCAAAACATATAACTGCCACTGTCAGCCCCAACGGTCAGCCGTTCCGAAACGGGAGACAGCCCGTTTCGAAACGCGGGGCCGTTCCGCAACGCGTACCGAAACGAGGGCAGACAGTAGCCTATCTGTTTCGGAACGGTCCCTCCCGTTTCGGACGCCTGGGCTTGTTTAAGGCACCCGTTCCGAAACGGTAGGTGCTGTTCCGAAACACCCTGCACAGATTGCCCCAAAATGCATACTTAAACATGCAATTAAACATCCAATCATGCTCCAAATGCCACCAAACTTTACCAGCATGCTATTCAACATATATGAGACATACTTGCATCAACAATTCATCAAAACATCAACATATATGGAAAGCCCCAAATCTATAGGCATGCTTCCTACACAAGCAACCATTCAAGCATAAACTTCCAAATCAAGCATATAAAGGTCAATTACAAAAACCAGCATTCTCAACAACCTAAAACATACTTGGGGAGTTCAAAACATCTCCCAAAACATACGCATAGGTCCCCCATTGCCAAATTACCAAAAGCTAAATATACTTAAGAAAACCTTCCATACTTTGAGCTTTACTTCCACTTGAATGCTTGCCTTCCTTGCTGCCCTCAAAGTACTTTAATGTTCTGCATTATTGGTTTGAGAAAACAAAGAGAGCGTAAGCAAAAGCTTAGTGAGGAATGCTCAATAAAACCATTCAATAATGCATTTATAAAACACTTTATAAATCATGCTTCAAATCATCATTTACACATGCACAAAAGCATACTTAAACAAGCATCTCATGCTTCATATCATCATTTACACATGCACAAAAGCATACTTAAACAAGCATCTCATGCTTCATATCATTACATGTCATATTGGCCACAAGTGATACATTTCATTCCTTTAAAAATAAGTTCATCAACTTTCACCCCAAGGACTTTTAAACACCTTGGCCCCAAGGACTTTTAAACACCTTGGCCTATGGACTTTTAAACACCATAGAAAGGACCACACAAGGACTTTTAACCACCTTTGTGTCCGCATCAAGTTTCACATCAAGGACTTTTAAACACCTTGATCCCAAGGACTTTTAAACTCCTTGGCCATGGACTTTTAAACACCATGATATAAATCACCTCAAGGACTTTTAAACACCTTGACCCCAAGGACTTTTAAACACCATGGAAAGGATCACACAAGGACTTTTAAACACCTTTGTGTCCGTAACAAGAACCATCCAAGGACTTTTAACCACCTTGATGTTCTTAAGTAAACAAGGCTCACTCAAGGACTTTTAACCACCTTACTGAACTTAACCTTTGCAAAACATCACTTGCCAATATACATCATTATCATCAATTTATCCATTGTTTTAAAGCATTAAACCAAGCCATATTCATCATGCATTTAAAAGCATCAAACCACATTTAATCAATGTTCAAAAACAAGGAACTCTTACATTGAGCTTCCTTCAACATATGGCTTACAAAAACTGCATTAACCATGCTAAATCATGCTTTCAAAACAGAATTTAAAACATGCAATAAACCACATTGCACAACAATCAAATCATGGCCACCACTAGAGAGTATTTCCGAAAACTTACACTTGAGCTTAGCAAAGTTGTTTAGACTTAAACTAAGCTCCCAAGACATTGGTTTCAAAGCTGAAAACCCAATTTCACTCACCGATTCCACTTCGCCTCTTGCCGAAGCACCAAAACAAGCCTCCGGATCACCACCACTTGGATCCAAAGATGACTCCCCTGTTTTAACACATTAAAACAGTAGATTAATGCATCATCATGCATTAATAGCTTCAATGAAAGCACCTAAACTCGCTGCTCTCATCCACACTCCATTTTCGGCCACCAAACACAACCGAAAATGCATCCAAACCACTTCTCAACAAAGCCCAGCCATAAACTAACAAAACCTAACATCCTTTAACACCATTTAACATCTAAAAAGAGCTTAACAACATCCTTATACCTCCAGCAACAACAGATCCACAAGATCACTCCAAAAACAACCAAGAATCATAAGCTAAACTTAGGAAATTCAACCTATCCGGGATTGCATTAATCAAAACTCAATTCCTTATCAAATTAACATTCATTAATCATCATTTTAACACCTTAAAACATTGCTTCAACAGATCCAACGAAATTTCATCAAAAACACACCTAATCTTGCATTTTAAGCCAAGATCCATTAAACAATCTTAAAAGCCATTTATAAAACATCAATTAAGGATTGAGAACTTGGGAATTTCAGTAAAGAACTGAGAGTTTAGAGGAGAAGGACGTTCTTACCTCCAAACTTGAGTTTCTCCTCTTTTAGAGCCAAAAAGCTTGAAGAATCAACTTGCAAATTGAGAGGTTTTGTATATATGATGATAAGTAATCAAAAGAGAGTTGAAAGGAGAGATTTAGGTAACAAAATCAGAAGAAACTCTCTGGAGAAAAAGTGTTTGGGTTGAGAGAAAATGAGAGAAAAGAAAATGAGAAGTTAGTTACAAAATAGCCAAAATGACTTTCCCTCCTTTTTCCTTATGTTTTAAAATCAGAATAAAACCTTAAAATATCTTAGAAAAATCTGGAGAAACTACTTTTGGAACAATAGCTCCTTAAAGATTCAAAGTTTCAATCCTTTATAAAACAGTCACGCAACTTTCAAAAATTACATTTTGGTCACTAGCCAAAATGTCACCCTTCCAAACCTCATTTTTCAAAATTGATTTCACAGTTCACATATATATATTAAAAGATGATTTTAGAACATTTTTCCATATTTTTAATGCAACCCGAACTAGGCTTTCCTAAATTCACCCTTTTAGATTCGAACAACACTTTGACCAGACCGGTCAACGCCCAAAACTTCTAAGCCCAAAACCGGGGCGTTACATATTTCTCCCATTATGTAGGAGGGACAAATCATTTCTTGATCAACCATATTTCACTACATAGGTCATCACGTATCCAATCATCAGTCTTTATAATGTAGTCAGTTATGACACACGTTTGACTATGTCAAAATACGTAAATCTTTATGTTGAAATCATGTTGATCTCAAGTCTGAGGATTATACATATGTTTATCATGAGCAATGTTGTGACTGTCACATAATTACCCAAGAAACATGCTCATAGCGGGTCAATCCAGTATGTTGTTCTCTAACAAATACTTATGTGTTGATTTTGACATCTCTATGTCAATGACAACGCTTGTCATTAACCACATATTAGTCTTTATATATTATCACTATCCATACCCGTAATAATATTCGACTAAGGATCCTATTTAACAATAATCGTATTATTGTATGGACATTATTATCCAATGGTTAGTTTGATACACAGAAACATACCAAATGATAATAAACGGCAATGCCATTACTTGATAAATCTAGTAAAATAGTATGTCTATTCCATCATCATATGATTAGTCTTTGGGCATACTCCAACAGTTTGAAACTAACGAAGCTCACATTGACGAGCTTGCCACTGGCTCCTCGACGAATGGCGAGGATATTAGAGGATGAAATCCTCTGAATCCACCACACCCGCAGGATCCTCCTGCTCAGAATACTGAGCCTGTAGCACCTACCGCTCAGGCTGAGTGTTACAAGAACATGGCTGACATGTTCAAGCAGTTTATGACTGCTATGAGTGCAGAGCAAGTTGTGCAACCCATCGCTCCTACTGTGCAATACACCCGAGTTCCTATCGATAAGCTCTCACAGTATCGAGCTTACACTTTTACTGGACAAGATGACGACAACCTTGAAGTTGCCGAATATTGGTTGGACAACACTTTACGAATTCTGAACAAGCAACTACAGTGCTCGGACGAGCACAAACTAGAGTGTGCTATTGTGTTGCTGGCTGATGAGGCACTTCACTGGTGGGAGACAACCATATTGACAGTCTCTTAAGATACTATAACTTGGGAGTTCTTCCTTAAAGAATTCCGCAAGAAGTACATTAGTGAGTTTTATCTCGATGAGAGGCGAAGTATCTTCCTCCACCTCAAACAAGGTGGGCGATCGATCGAGCAATACATCCATGACTTCTGCAAGTACTGTAGATACGATGCTGAGTATATTAAGAAGGAGGATGAGAAGTGTCGAATGTTCATTGCAGGGCTGAATGATGAACTACGACCTATGTTTACTGCACCAAGCATTGTTGATTTCCAAGATCTCGTGAATCGAGTTAAGGCCACCGAAGTTGCACAGAAAGCTCAACGAGCTGGTGGGTCCAGAAAGTCTGAGAAGAGGTTTAGGCATGATTCTCGACCTCCGAAATGGAACAAGAAAGGGAGATATCAAGGCTCCAAGTAGAATGTCTATCCATAGCCCTTCCGTTCTGGAAATATTCGGAGGCATCAGTCTGTAACGTAGTCCTTTGATAAGGCAGCGTCTTTTGATAGCATTGAAGGTTCAAATCGAGGCAACCAGCATCCAGTTTGTAATTATTTTCAGAATAAGCACCCAACGGGTCAATGCCGCAAGCAGATGGGAGAGCTTGTTATTATTGTGGTCAGCAGGGTCACTTTATTTGTGACTTCTCTTTGAATGCAACCAAATCTACTGTTACCCCGACTACTACTGCCTCTCCTGCTCAATCCTTTCGAGGTAAAGGATCAAAGCAAGGTCAACGGGAACTTACAGAAGATTGAGTGGTTCGGGAAATCCATTCAACAAACAATATTCTAAAGCTCCTGCTCAGATGTATCATGTGAGGAGCAGAGAAGAGTAGGATGAACCTGATGTCAATGCAGGTACCATTGAGTTAGATTCGCATCCTTTATATGCATTGATTGATCATGGTTCTACCCACTCTTTTATAAGCACCATCGTAGTTAAGAAGTATGACATGTCTTTAGAACCAATAACATCAACAATTTTTGTAACCAATCCTTTAAAAGATTGTGTCACCGTAAAGGTAGTGTGCAAGAACTGCCCCTTATTTGTAACCCCCTTGACTCGGCCTAGTCGATAGACCGAACCGAACGAGCCACACGGGGAATATTGAAGCAAGCGGGAAAGTTTCACTCAATAAACGACCATTTTTTTCTTTTTATTTTGTCTAGATGCAAGTTAAGTTCCTATGTGTTCAATCAAAGCAGCGGGTGAAACGATGTTGAGTGGATCAATGGATTGATCAAAGCCAAGAGGGGGTGAATTGGGTTTTTAAAATTTGTTGGAGAAAGTGGAATGACTAAATTGAAGAACAAGGCAATTTAGAGTGCTTCAAGTTCCAAATGAACTCTACATCCACTACCTTAGCTACCACTAAGGATTTTCCAACAATCCACTAATTGCTCTTCTCCTTTTCTAGGCTTAGGAGGTAACCTTTACAATACCGATCAAATTTTCTACCCAAAATTTGACCAAAAGCTCACAAGGATACAAAGATGAATTTTAAGGCAAGTAGAATATATCTCAATACAAATTTGCCCCTTTTGATACAAGCACTCAACCCAAATTGGAATACAAGATTGGAATTACACACAAAACAATTTGGGATTTTACAAAAATGATAAATTAGGCAATTTGAGATTGAATTTTTGTATTGATGTTTCTTTTGGATGCAATGGTTGTTGTTGGTCTTCATTAGGCTTGATTTTATACAGTCTCTATTAATTCTATCCGTTTGGGTGGTTAGGGTATTGATTATAGCCGTTGGGACCCTCTCTTTCAACCATAAATGAATTTTTGTAGCCTACTGTATCGGTACACGGGAAGACATATCGATTTCTGTCTCAAAACAAAAGCAGTTGTTGCACAATTACAAGAGGAGCGTATTGATACGCGTGTAAGCGTATCGGTACGGGTTAGGGAAGTGTTTCGGTACATGCAAGACCATATCGATGCAATTATTACATTAAATTGATAATTCCATTAAATTTGTATCGATACGGGTGACACCGTATCAGTACGCTATTCAAACTCCTTTAGTTTTTATAGAGAGAGAGTATCAATACATATGCAATATGTTTCGATACACTGTTTCGATACGTTAAGGGGCGTATCAAAATGCATTTCTCCAGTGGCAAAGTTTGTAAAAAAGGTATCTATACGGCTAGGAGCGTATCGATACACATATGCGATTTTCTATAGTTTGGCCTTGGAATACTTAGAAAATATTTTAGAGTTTGAGATTTTCAAACTAAAGTAAAGCCTTGTTGGTTTGAAAACTTTTGACGGACTTAAAAATCTTTTTCATGTTTTCAATTTAATCCTTAAACTACTTTGTTATATCGAAATCAAACATAGGTTTTACAATCTCTCACTTTTTGATATAACAAAACTAAAACTTGAAATTTTTATGTCTTTTGAATACTTTGGAAAACAACTCCCCCTTAATGTTGGCTAGGTAAAATTTAAGTTAAAATTTTAAGTGAGCTTGTTCCCTCTCCTTCTTTTTGTTAGATCAAAAATAAGAGACATATGCAAAAGCATAAACAATAACCAAGAAACATATAATAGAAGCATTAAGCTCATAATTAAAGAAACATCAAAATAAAATCCAAATAACAATAATCAAAGCATAGATTTTAAACTTAATCCTAAAGAACATAAATCAAAGTTCATAGATAGAAATCCTAAATGACATGAATGGAATTTAAAGATAATCTACTACTCTTCTCCATCGCCATCTTCATCGTCCTCTTCGTTGGCATCATCATTATTCCTCCCAGATTGATGCCACTCATCATTAAAAGCGGTAAGAGCGATGTTCATTAAATTGTGGCCGCCTTCAAGAGAAGTGAGACACGTCTCCACATTTTTCACGCGATCTTCAAGGCTTGTGAAACGTGTGTCTATGGCGGCAAACCCCGAATTCATGACTTGATCCATGGAAGCAATTTCTGTGCGTAAGCCCGTGAATTGTTCGTTGAGAAAGGTCATAAGAGCATCCATGGGAGGTGGAGGAGGAGCTTGACGGTTGGCAATTTCTTCCGGAATCGCATCGCTAGGAATCTCGGAGAGACGAAGCCAACTATCATTGAAGTAATGAAAGTTCCCCTAGAAATAGATCTATCATCAATAGGATCGGTAAGGGGTGTCGCGTAGTCGTGAGAGCAATCAATCTCATTTTGAGTGAAGAAATAGCTCAAAGCGGTGCCATCTGTGAATGAAGTGACAAGAGTTGTATGGCGGTGTTGCACGAGATAGACAATCTCCGCAAACATGATGTGAGCAAGATTTGGTTGTTGTCTTTGGCGAAAGCACCGAATCCAAAAAGCATCAACTTAGCGGATGGTTGAATATCTCTTTCCCGATGGTCTAAACCACCAAGTAATTATCAAATAAAGGATTCGATCTTGAGCATTGAGAACGATCACGGAACCCCCAAGATATGACCAAGAGAATTCTCATCTTCGATATCCTCATCCTCTAACTTAAAAACAACACAACGAGATGGAAGATCAACGGTAATCTTTTTTTCCCATGAGATAGGAGTTGACGGCAACAATATTACCCGAGGGATCGGCAACGCACATGGCATTAGCATAGAATATCAAAACCAAATTACGAAAGAAAAAGCTTGGGATTTGTAGAAAATCCATAAATTTCCATTCATGGAGCAAATATAAGTAGACAAACTTAAAGCTCTCCGAATTAAGGAAAGGAACGGAAATCACCCTATCCGGTCGGATTTTGTAATTTTGAAAGGAGAGAAAGTAGTTGAGTTCCCTGGTGGTTCTAAAACATCATTGATAGATAAGGGTCAAATTAGGGCGAGTACCATCTCCGGGATTGGAAGCTTCACCGACTTCGCTAGTACGCGCTCTCTTTTTGGGTGCCATTGTCTAGATAAATTGATCAAAACAATGTGTATGCATTATTTTTCTCATTCAACCCATGGAAAATCAATAATCAAGGTTTTTTTTTAAAAATAAAAGGCAAATCAAAAACCAAAAGGTTTGATATTGTTTATCTTGATATTGATAAAGAGGCAAATCAAAAATCAAAGAGGAAAACAAAAAGAATTTAAAATGAAAATCACTAAGAAAAAGAAAAAATAAAGAAAAAGAGTTTTATACCTTGATATTGATAAAGAGGGAAATGGATGAAGAACTTGCACCGAATTGATGGAGAGCTTTAAAAGCTTTGCTTGATGTTAAAAAACCCTCAAGAGATTTTTAGTTTTGTGGTGAAAATATGAGGGATTTAGAGGCTTTTTATAGAGTAAAATGGCTAGGGTTTTGAAATTTAAGTTTTGGTAAAAGTGAAACTCTTTTAATGCCATTAAGTAGCAGTTTGTGTGATCGAGTATCTATACGCCTAAGAGTGTATCGATACGGGGTTAAAATGGTAATTCCCTAGAAACGCGTGTCAAGGGACCATATCAAAATGGATAGTATACATATCGAAACATTCACAACTTGTATCGAAACGTGTTTAACCGTATCGATAGCAGTAAGAGAGAAAATGAAGTCTGGTCAACTAATGAAGTACTCGTATCGATACCCTATGCCCAAAAATGCATTTTTGGCTTTTAGAACAAGCAAAGGCTCGACTTTAACACCTTCTAAATGAATGCAATTGATGAATGAGCAAGTCTAAGCATATACTAATAGAAGCATACTTCCGCTAGCTATAAACATGGTTTCTATCAAGATCAATAACACACAAACATGCATTTTCACAAATTCAAGCAATTTTAACTTCAAAAGAGTCCTAAAGGGTCAAGATAGGCTAGTTAAACCTAGCTCTCTCCTAAGGGACCAAAAACGCTCTTTGTCTAGAGGTTTTGTAAAAATGTTCGCTTGTTGGTTCAAGGTGTCAACATACTCTATAACAACATCTTGCTTAAGGGCATGATCTATAATGAAATGATGCCTTATTTCTATATGTTTGGTTCTAGAGTGTTGGATGAGATTTTTGGTTAAGCATATATCACTAGTGTTGTCACACTTAAGGGGTATGATTTCAACTTTAACTCCATAATATAAGAGTTGTTGTTTCATCCAAAGGACTTGAGCACAAAAACTACCTAAGGATATGTACTCGGCTTCGGTGGCAGATAGAGCTACACTATTTTGTTTCTTAGAGAACCAAGATATGAGCATACTAACTAAGAATTAGCAAGTTCTTGAAGTACTTTTCCTATCAATTTTACATCCCTCATAATCCGCATCCGAATAAGCATGAAGGTTGAAGGTTGAGTCTCTAGCGTACCAAAGACCTAGACAAGGAGTATCTCTAAGGTACCTAAAGATTCTTTTAACAGCTATAAGGTGAGACTCTCTAGGACTAGCTGGAAACCTAGAACACAAGCAAACACTAAAAAATATATCTAGTCTACTTGCGGTAAGGTAAAGCAAAGATCCAATCATAGAGCGATAAAGCTTAGAGTCAACACACTTACCTCCTTCATCTTTGTCAAGCTTGGTAGATGAGCTCATTGGTGTAGCTTGACGCTTTGCTTGCTCCATGCCAAACTTCTTGAGTATTTTTTCACGTACTTTGCTTGATTGATGAAGGTGCCATCCTTCCTTTGTTGATTTTGAGTCCCAAAATAATGAGAGCTCTCCCATCATGCTCATCTCGAATTCACCTTGCATTAACTTAGCAAACTCTTTGCAATGACACTCATTAGTATATCCAAAAATGATATCATCAACATATATTTGCACTACTAAGATGTCATTTTTATATTTTTATGAAAAGTGTAGTGTTCACATTACCTTTTCAAAACCGTTTTCAATCAAAAAGTTTGAAAGCCTTTCATACCAAGCTCTAGGAGTTTGTTTTAAAGCATAAAGTGCTTTGGTTAGCTTAAAAACATGATTCGGAAACTTTGAGTCTTCAAAACCCGGTGGTTGTTCCACATACACTTCCTCATTTATAAAACCATTTAAAAATTCACTTTTCGCATCCATTTGAAAAAGCTTGAAATTATGATAACATGCATATGCAAGCAACATCCTAATAGCTTCCATTCTAGCTACGAGTGCATAGGTTTCATCAAAATCTATTCCCTCTTCTTGAGTGTATCCTTGAGCAACTAATCTAGCTTTGTTTCTCACAATGTTAGCAGTCTCATCTAGTTTATTCCTAAATACCCATTTAGTTCCTATAGTAGATTGATTACTAGGCCTTTCAACTAATGTCCATACATTACTTCTCTCAAATTGATTTAACTCTTCTTGCATAGCATTAATCCAAAAATCATCTTTTAATGCTTCTTTAATGTTCTTAGGCTCAATGCATGAGATAAAAGCAACATGATTCATGAGTTTGAGAGAAGATCTAGTAGTTACCCCCTTGGATGGATCACCTAAGATTTGACCACCTTTGATATAGTTGTACTCCCTTGGGTAGCTCACTTCCTTTTCCTCAAGAGCCAAGCCCTTCAAGGCTTCTAGAGGTGGATCTTGCGCATCTTCTTCTTTAGTTGTAATCTCATCCTCCTTTGAAGTTTGTCCTCCATCAAAGGAATCAAGGATTCTTACATCATCATCATCACAAGATTCCTTCCTTGGAAGGAGGTTATCATCGAAAACAACATGAATAGACTCTTCTACTACTAAAGTTCTTTTATTAAATACACAATAGGCTTTAGAGTTTAGAGAGTATCCTAAGAAAATAGCTTCATCACTTTTAGCATCAAATTTACCAAAGTTGTCTTTTCTATTATTTAAAACAAAACATTTGCAACCAAATGGATGAAAATAGGTAATGTTAGGCTTCTTAGATTTTAAAATCTCATAAGGTGTTTTCTTTAAAATTGGCCTAATCATTACTCGATTTACAATGTAGCAAGCGGTATTTGTGGCTTCCGCCCAAAAATATTTTGGTAAATTGTTTTCACAAAGCATGGTTCTAGCCATTTCTTGTAAAGTCCTATTTTTCCTCTCAGCTACCCCATTTTGTTGAGGAGTTCGAGGAGCCGAAAAATTGTGGCTAATACCATTTTCATTTAAAAACTCTTCAAAACCTAGATTTTGAAACTCGGTTCCATGATCACTTCTAATTTGAGAAATCTTTAGTTCAAGATCATTTTGAGTTAATTTTGAAAACGTGATGAATTTTTCTAAAGCATCATCTTTTGTACTTAAGAATAGAACCCAAGTAAATCTAGAATAGTCATCAACAAGAACAAAAGCATATAATTTACCACTCAGGCTCATAGTTCTCATAGGCCCAAAAAGATCCATGTGAATCAGTTGTAAACATCTACTAGTAGAGACATCATTAATGCATTTGAAGGAAGATCTATGTTGTTTACCCTTAGAGCAAGCATCACATATTTTTTCATTTGAGAATTTAATCTTGGGTAAAACTCTAACTAGATTTATGGAAACTAATTTTTCTAAAACACTAATGCTAGCATGTCCTAATTTCCTATGCCATAACCATGCATCATTTTCATTTTGTGCAACAAAACATGCATAAGATGAATGAATGTCATCTAGATGCACCATATATATGTTACCTATGCGATGACCAATGAGCATTATTTTATTAGATTTAATGTTAACAATTTTACAACCTTTTTTTTATCAAATAAGTCACTAAACCATTTATCACACAATTGACTAATGCTCAATAAATTGTGTTTTAGATCATCGACATACAATACATTTTGAATGAGTATAGTAGAGTGATTACCTATGGAGCCAATATCTTTAATGTGGCCTTTGGAGTTGTCACCAAATGTCACCACTCCTCCACTTTTTGGCTTTAAATCCACGAATCAACTCTTGTCTCCGGTCATATGCCTTGAGCATCCACTATCAAGGTACCATGAGTTTTGGCTTTGTGCTTTGGCCTTGTAGCAATGCCCCCCTACAAACAAAGAGAATAAGCTTCGATTGTTGGTACCCAAATCATTTTGGGTCCATGAGTGTTAGCTCCCAAAAGCTTGGTTCCCTTAGGAATCCAAGGTGACATGGCATCAACATTATTAGATTTGACAAGTTCCTTAGGAACCCATACACTTCTAATTCTTTTAGTTCTATTATGCCTATAGGAGCCACTTTGTTTGTAGTTATAGTTCTTTCTTTTAGGTTGGTTTGTTCTAGATGATTCACCTATTTCATTTTTCACATTACCAACACTCTTGCAAGACTTTTTGAGCTCATTAAGCTCATCTAAGACCTTTTGGTGTTCAATGTTACATTGAGAAATAAGATCATTTAAATCTGCATTTTCACTTTGAAAGAATTCAACTTCATCTTGTAGACCTAAAATCTTTTTCACAAATTTCAAGTTAGTTTGAGAAAGTAAATCATATTTAGCATTTAAATCGGAAATGATCTTTTTATTTTTTAAAACGGACTCCTTAAATTTCTCAACTAATTCATCGTATACCTCTAGTAACTCATCATAAGCATCTAGAAGTTCATCATAAGTAAAATTAAAAGTAGATGAGTTAGAGGTTACCATAGAAGAATCCTCCTCAAGAGCCATAAGGCAAAGGTTGGCAACTTCATGTTCCTCATCCTCGGATGACTCCTCATCACTCCAAGTAGCAAGCTTGGCTTTGAGCTTCTTCTTCTTCTCAAAGCCCTTCTTCTTGAGTTGAGGGCAATCGGAACTTATGTGACCCAACTTCATGCACTCAAAGCAAATGATTTGATCCATGTCTTCTTCTTTGTTTTTGTTCTTGAAGTTCATCTTTCTTTGAAATTTTCTCCCTTGGTTGGACTTCATGAACCATGAGAATCGTTTAGCTATCATGGCCAATTCCTCAAGGTCTTCCACCTCACTAGAAGAGCTCTCCTATTGTAGAGAGACCATGAGAGTAACTCATAGATTCTTCTTCTTCTCTACCTCATGCTTCTATATTCTTCTCTCTTCCTTCTTCTTCTCTTCCTCTCCTCCTTGATTCACGATCTCGTGTGTAAGAAGAGACCCAACAAGCTCATCAAGCTTCAAAGTTTTCAAATTCTTTGCTTCAATTATGGCCGTCCTCTTACCATCCCAAGACTCCGAGAGAGAGTATAGAAGCTTCCTCACTAGCTTATCTTCGGGAATTACTTCACTGAATCCTTTAAGGCCATTGACGATGATCAAAAATCAATCAAACATCTTTGAGATTCTCTCATCGGGGTCCATCTTAAAATTCTCATAGCTCAAGTTTAGCAACCCGATCTAGTCTCTTTCACATCGCTAGTGCCCCCATAAGTCGTCTCCAAAGTGTCCCACACTTCCTTTGCGCTTTCGATAGATGAAACCTTTGAGTAGATATCCGGACCAAGTGCACAAAATATGATATGTAGAGTTGTGTCATTGACTTGCATCTTTCGTCTATCTTCCTCGGTCATCTCCGACTTTACTTTCGGAACAAGTCTTCCTTCATCGGTTCTCTTAACCAGAATGTAGGGGCTTTCTTCCACTACATCCCAAACCATGTAATCCGTTGACTTGATTAAGAGACGCATTTGATTATTCCAATATGGGTAGTTTTCCCTATTGAAGAAGGGTGGTTTAGTGATTGATTGTAACTCATAGAGGTTGGAGGTTGAAGTAGATGCCATGGCTTGTCTTTAGAATAGATCACTCTCTCTTAGAAACTCCTCTTGTGGTTGTTAATCCTTCAAAGAGATAGGCTCTGATACCAATTGTTGAGTGGATCAATGGATTGATCAAAGCCAAGAGGGGGTGAATTGGGTTTTTAATTTTTTTGGAGAAAGTGGAATGACTAAATTGAAAAACAAGGTAATTTAGAGTGGTTCAAGTCCAAATGAACTCTACATCCACTACCTTAGCTACCACTAAGGATTTTCCAACAATTCACTAATTGATTTCCCCTTTTCTAGGCATAGGAGGTAACCTTTACAATACCGTTCAATTTTTCTACCCAAAATTTGACCAAACCCTCACAAGGATACAAAGAAGAATTTTAAGGCAAGTAGAATATCTCTCAATACAAATTTTCCCCTTTTGATACAAGCACTCAACCCAAATTGGAATACAAGATTGGAATTACACACAACACAATTTGGGATTTTACAAGAATGATAAATTAGGCACTTTGAGCTTGGATTTTTGTATGGACGTTTCTCTTGTATACAATGGTTGTTGTTGGTCTTCAATAGGCTTGATTTTATACATTCTTTAGTAATTCTAGTCATTTGGGTGGTTAGGGTATTGATTATAGCCGTTGGGACCCTCTCTTTGCACCATAAATGCACTTTTGCAGCCTACCATATCGGTACACGAGAAGGCGTATCGATACCTGTCTCAAAACAGAAAGAGTCATTGCACAATTACAAGAGGAGCGTATCGATATGCGTGTAAGCGTATCAATACGGGTTAGGGAAGTGTTTCGGTACGGGCAAGATCGTATCGATGCAATTATTCCATCAAAGCTCAATGGAAGAATCTGTATCGATACGGGTAAGAGCGTATCGGTACGGGACAACCAACTCTTTAAAAGTCTGTTACCTCACAACGGACACCAACGGTCAAAAACATTTAAGGCTTCTAAATTTAAAATTCCATTAAATTCATATCGATACAGGTGACATCGTATTGGTACGCCATTCAAACTCCTTCAGTTTTTATAGAGAGAGCGTATTGATACAGATGCAATCTGTTTCGATACCCTGTTTTGATACGGTAAGGGGCGTATCGAAACACATTTCTCCAGTGGCCAAGTTTGTAAAAAAGGTATCGCTACGACTAGGAGCGTATCGATACGCATATGCGATTTTCAATAGTTTGGCCTTGAAATACTTAGACAATATTTTAGATTTGAGTTTTTCAAACTAAAGTAAAGCCTTGTTGGTTTGAAAACTTTTGAGGGACTTAAAAATATTTTTCAAGTTTTCAATTTAATCCTTAAAATACTTTGTTATATCAAAATCAAACATAGGTTTTACAAACGATAACACGAACGCTCAACGATTGACACCAAATTTGGGTTTAGGGACCATTCGTAAATTTGACAATTAGAAAGGCAACTCAAGATGACCGTTAGAACTCAACTCATTACACGCTTCACCGTAATAACTCAACTCAAGATGACCATTAGAACTCATTTGATTCCACACAAGGCAACTAGGGACCAAATCATAAAGATTCAAATCATTCATAAATGATTTATAACCAAAATATCGATCAACGTATCGGTACCCTTAGGGAGGGTATAGATACACCCCCGATGATCAAGCTTCCCAGGCTCTGCATCACAAGACCGTACCAGTACGCTAGGGCACCGTATCGGTACGCCCTCAACTAGTGGCTAAAAAGGGTATCGATACGACCCCATGTATCGGTACGCCCCTCTCATTTATGAAGGCCGTATCGTTACACCTCAATCTACAAATGCCCAAAATGCAAGTTTGGCACTCTAAAACCACCTCGAACAATTCCAATATTTATATAAGCAAGCTTGCAACTAAATTTCACATCAATACAGAAGGATACATGGCAGAGACATCATCAAAGCATCACTAACAACATTATTAAGGAGTAAAGGCATGCTTCCTAAGAAAATCAAGCACCAAAAGATCATTTCACAAAACCATGCATCAACCAACATCTAAAGGCCATTTACCAACCAATAAAAGCATAACAAACATGTTTTAAACCAGAAAATACCAAAACAACCAAGATTCTTAGCGTTGGACACCCCGTTGCCATTATTACACTAATTCAAAATCTCGACATAATTTCAACGAAGTCTCTTGGAAAGATCCCTTGTAGTGGTTGCCTCCAACACCTAATTGTCTGCATTGATGAAGAAAGAGAGCATAAGCAACAAGCTTAGTGAGGATTTCTCAACACCAAAAGTATCATCAATGCACAAAACTATTTTTCATTCTTTTCAAAACCTCCATGCCTCATTTGACAAACCATGCACTTTATAATCGAAATTAATATACTAGACATCATGCAACATGATTCATATAATTTCCAGCAATTAAACCATTGCTATACCAATTTCAAGACTTCCAAGCATAAATACCATTATGCTAAGCTTAGGACAAAACATGCATTTTTCATAATGTGCATCAACAATATTTTCCATAAAATTACATTCCATTATATTGGCTCACAAGTGATAAACAACATTCTCAAAACTTATCAGATACACGGATTACCAAGGGTTATCCCACACCCTTCATACTCTCTACCGACATCTCAAGGTTCACATACGAGAGCAACCCTCCACCGTTGTGACGCCCATGGCAGAGTATTCGGTACAATTACAACCCCTAAACAACACTCATCGGTGGATGTATAGCTCACTAATGAGAGACGGGACTCACACACAAGGTTCGCACGTGGGATCTACCCTCAACCGTTGCAAACTTAAACAATCCTCAATCATTAGGGTACTAGGATGGAGTTTTTAGTACAATCACAACCCCTCAACATCCAAGGCATTTTTTATACTCATAAGTCATGCATACCTCACTGTTTTTACAAAGCATTCATGATAAGCCATAACTCAAGCATTAAACCATTATTCAAAGCTCATGCATCAACACATGCATACAAGGATCACTTACCTAGTGCATCCTTAAACCACATGGAATCAATAAACACATTTTTTATACTCATAACATGCTTTAAAATAGTAGGTAAATGCAATTAAAACCAAGTGCAACCAAATGCTCAACCTAGCACAAACTGGGAGAGAAATTCACTATACTTACTTCCAAACTTAGTAAAGCGTTTCAAGCTCTTACTAAGTTCCCAAAACCTTTTCTAAAATGTTTGCACGCTGGAAAATCAGTTTCCACTCACCGACTTGCGAAACCACACTAACCGACGCACAAATCACCCGTCCGAAGCCTCCAAAATCACTACGTTTAATTCCGGAACACTATCCCCTATTTTCAACACATTAAAATAAAGGTTCAAGGCATTAAAATGCATCTAAAACACCAGCACTCAAATAAAATCCGCAGCCCTGCTCTAAGGCATCAATTTGCCCAATCGATACAATCGAAAACTCAATCGATTGATCTCTAAACACAGCCCAGCCATCTACCAACACATCCAACACATTTTAAGCATCAATCAACATCCAAAAGCAACCTGAAACCATCCTTATACCTCCAGCAACTCGGATTCCACATTACACCCCAAAAACACTTTAAAAACCAAGAATCTCAAGGATTTCAGGACCCCTATGATCAAGACTCCATTTCAACACCAAAAACCTTTCAAAACTCATTTAGAAATAATCTCAAACAAACAATATCAACACAACTCCAAAAATCACATTTAAATCACTTTTCTACCAAGATTTCATCATTTAATCAAACTAATAACAAAACCCCAATAAAAAACACGAATAATGAGTCAAATATATTTGGAATATCATTAAAGAACCTAGATTAGAGGGTTAGCATGAATTTTACCTCCAATCCTTGCTTCTCTTCCAATTTGGCAAGTTTAGCTTCAAAGAAACTTGAAGGAAAATGAGAGAAATCGCCAAGGAGAAGTTGAAAATCAAGAGAGGAAACGAAAATTATTGAAATCTGAAAATTGAGAGAAAATGGAGAATGATTGGCTGAAGAGAAATGAAGAAAATGAAATGATCGTCAATTTTCTCTTAACCAACTTAACCACCTTTTTAATTAAATCAATTAAAGCCATTTTAATATTGAATAAAACATTTAAAACATATGCAAAATTAGAGAAAAGGCTTAATGGCCAATTAGATCCCTAAAGATTCTAAGATTTTGACTCTTCCTAAAAAACACACCTTTTTCTCAACTGTAAAACTTTACATTTTGGTCACTGCCCGGAATGTATAATTTCAAAAACCCATTTTGTAAAATTGATTTAACCAACCTCTTAAATATCATTTAGAGGATTTTAGGAATTTTTATCCTATTTTAAGCCCATCCCGAACCTTGATTTCCCGAAACCTCCATTTAACTACTCGAACAACCAACTATCGGTTCCACCGGCCCAACCCGACTCGCAAAACACATAGGCCCAAAAGCTAGTGCGTTACATTATTGATCCAAGGGATTCCTTTCCCGGTCATTGGCTTTACCGATTCATGAGTTCGATGTTATCCTAGGTTTAGATTGGCTTAGTGAGTTCCAAGCATGGGTAGATTGTTGTAAGAGAAAGTTGTATCTTCGGGGTCTTGGTAAGGAAAATGTTGTATTGATGAATGCGAAAAACCCATCATTGTGTGCCTTGACGTTGGAAACCAAAGACGAATCTTAATTATGGAATATTGACACTTTATGTGAATTCCCTAATGTTTTCCCTGATGAACTTCCGGGATTGCCCTCTACCCGTGAAGTGGAGTTTGGCATCGAAATGCAACCTGGGACTGCTCCAGTTTCCATTGCACCATACCGTATGGCAGCTGTTGAATTAAAGGAGTTGAAAGCTCAAATCCAAGAGTTGTTAAGTAAGGGTTTTATTTTACCAAGCTCTTCACCTTGGGGAGCCCCAATTCTCTTCGTAAAGAAGAATATGAGACTATGTGATTGTGTATTGATTACTGACAACTAAATAAAGTAACCATCAAGAACAAGTATTCATTGCCTAGAATAGACGACTTGTTCGATCAACTAATGGATGCCTCCGTGTTTTCCAAGATCGATATAAGGTTCGGATATTATCAAATGAGAGTTAAGGAATGTGATGTATCGAAGACTACTTTCTGTACAAGATATGGAGACTACGAATTCTTGGTGATGCCCTTTGGGTTAACCAATGCACCGATAACTTTTATGGATTTGATGTTTTGGGTGTTTCGGCCCTATCTCGATAAATTCATAGTGTTGTTTATATATGATCAAGACTCCATTTCAACACCAAAAACCTTTCAAAACTCATTTAGAAATAATCTCAAACAAACCATATCAACACAACTCCAAAAATCACATTTAAATCACTTTTCTACCAAGATTTCATCATTTAATCGAACTAATAACAAAACCCCAATAAAAAACTTGAATAATGAGTCAAATATATTTGGAATTTCATTAAAGAACCTAGATTAGAGGGTTAGCATGAATTTTACCTCCAATCCTTGTGTCTCTTCCAATTTGGCAAGTTTAGCTTCAAAGAAACTTGAAGGAAAATGAGAGAAATCGCCAAAGAGAAGTTGAAAATCAAGAGAGGAAAAGAAAATTATTGAAATATGAAAATTGAGAGAAAATGGAGAGTGATTGGCTGAAGAGAAATGAAGAAAATGAAATGATCGTCAGTTTTCTCTTAACCAACTTAACCACCTTTTTAATTAAATCAATTAAAGCCATTTTAATATTGAATAAAACATTTAAAACATATGCCAAATTAGAGAAAAGGCTTAATGGCCAATTAGATCCCTAAAGATTCTAAGATTTTGACGCTTCCTGAAAAACACACCTTTTTCTCAACTGTAAAACTTTACATTTTGGTAACTGCCCAGAATGTATAATTTCTAAAACCCATTTTGTAAAATTGATTTAACCAACCTCTTAAATATCATTTAGAGGATTTTAGGAATTTTTATCCTATTTTAAGCCCATCCCGAACCTTGATTTCCCGAAACCTCGATTTAACTACTCGAACAACCAACTACCGGTTCCACCGGCCCAACCCGACTCGCAAAACACATAGGCCCAAAAACTAGTGCGTTACATTATTGATCCAAGGGATTCCTTTCCAGGCCATTGGCTTTACCGATTCATGAGTTCGATGTTATCCTAGGTTTAGATTGGCTTAGTGAGTTCCAAGCATGAGTAGATTGTTGTAAGAGAAAGTTGTATCTTCGGGGACTTGGTAAGGACAGTGTTGTATTGATGAATGCGAAAAACCCATCATTGTGTGCCTTGACGTTGGAAACCAAAGACGAATCTTAATTATGGAATATTGACACTTTATGTGAATTCCCTAATGTTTTCCCTGATGAACTTCCGGGATTGCCCTCTACCCGTGAAGTGGAGTTTGGCATCGAAATGCAACCTAGGACTGCTCCAGTTTCCATTGCACCATACCGTATGGCAGCTGTTGAATTAAAGGAGTTGAAAGCTCAAATCCAAGAGTTGTTAAGTAAGGGTTTTATTCTACCAAGCTCTTCACCTTGGGGAGCTCCAATTCTCTTCGTAAAGAAGAAATATGGGACTATGTGATTGTGTATTGATTACTGACAACTAAATAAAGTAACCATCAAGAACAAGTATCCATTACCTAGAATAGACGACTTGTTCGATCAACTAATGGATGCCTCCGTGTTTTCCAAGATCGGTATAAGGTCCGGATATTATCAAATGAGAGTTAAGGAATGTGATGTATCGAAGACTACTTTCTGTACAAGATATGGAGACTACGAATTCTTGGTGATGCCCTTTGGGTTAACCAATGCACCGGTAACTTTTATGGATTTGATGTTTTGGGTCTTTCGGCCCTATCTCAATAAATTCATAGTGTTGTTTATATATGATCAAGACTCCATTTCAACACCAAAAGCCTTTCAAAACTCATTCAGAAATAATCTCAAACAAACCATATCAACACAACTCCAAAAATCACATTTAAATCACTTTTCTACCAAGATTTCATCATTTAATCAAACTAATAACAAAACCCCAATAAAAAACATGAATAATGAGTCAAATATATTTGGAATTTCATTAAAGAACCTAGATTACAGGGTTAGCATGAATTTTACCTCAAATCCTTGCTTCTCTTCCAATTTCGCAAGTTTAGCTTCAAAGAAACTTGAAGGAAAATGAGAGAAATCGCCCAGGAGAAGTTGAAAATCAAGAGAGGAAAAGAAAATTATTGAAATCTGAAAATTGAGAGAAAATGGAGAGTGATTGGCTGAAGAGAAATGAAGAAAATAAATGATCGTCAATTTTCTCTTAACCAACTTAACCACCTTTTTAATTAAATTAATTAAAGCCATTTTAATATTGAATAAAACATTTAAAACATATGCCAAATTAGAGAAAAGGCTTAATGGCCAATTAGATCCCTAAAGATTCTAAGATTTTGACTCTTCCTGAAAAACACACCTTTTTCTCAACTGTAAAACTTTACATTTTGGTCACTGCCCATAATGTATAATTTCAAAAACCCATTTTGTAAAATTGATTTAACCAACCTCTTAAATATCATTTAGAGGATTTTAGGAATTTTTATCCTATTTTAAGCCCATCCCGAACCTTGATTTCCCGAAACCTCCATTTAACTACTCGAACAACCAACTACCGGTTCCACCGGTCCAACCCGACTCGCAAAACACATAGGCCCAAAAACTAGTGCGTTACATTATTGATCCAAGGGATTCCTTTCCCGGCCATTGGCTTTACCGATTCATGAGTTCGATGTTATCCTAGGTTTAGATTGGCTTAGTGAGTTCCAAGCATGGGTAGATTGTTGTAAGAGAAAGTTGTATCTTCGGGGTCTTGGTAAGGAAAGTGTTGTATTGATGAATGCGAAAAACCCATCATTGTGTGCCTTGACGTTGGAAACCAAAGACGAATCTTAATTATGGAATATTGACACTTTATGTGAATTCCCTAATGTTTTCCCTGATGAACTTCCGGGATTGCCCTCTACCCGTGAAGTGGAGTTTGGCAACGAAATGCAACCTGGGACTGCTCCAGTTTCCATTGCACCATACCGTATGGCAGCTGTTGAATTAAAGGAGTTGAAAGCTCAAATCCAAGAGTTGTTAAGTAAGGGTTTTATTCTACCAAGCTCTTCACCTTGGGGAGCTCCAATTCTCTTCGTAAAGAAGAAATATGGGACTATGTGATTGTGTATTGATTACTGACAACTAAATAAAGTAACCATCAAGATCAAGTATCCATTGCCTAGAATAGACGACTTGTTCGGTCAACTAATGGATGCCTCCGTGTTTTCCAAGATCGATATAAGGTCCGGATATTATCAAATGAGAGTTAAGGAATGTGATGTATCGAAGACTACTTTCTGTACAAGATATGGACACTACGAATTCTTGGTAATGCCCTTTGGGTTAACCAATACACCGGTAACTTTTATGGATTTGATGTTTTGGGTCTTTCGGCCCTATCTCAATAAATTCATAGTGTTGTTTATATATGATCAAGACTCCATTTCAACACCAAAAACCTTTCAAAACTCATTTAGAAATAATCTCAAACAAACCATATCAACACAACTCCAAAAATCACATTTAAATCACTTTTCTACCAAGATTTCATCATTTAATCAAACTAATAACAAAACCCCAATAAAAAGCATGAATAATGAGTCAAATATATTTGGAATTTCATTAAAGAACCTAGATTAGAGGGTTAGCATGAATTTTACCCCCAATCCTTGCTTCTCTTCCAATTTGGCAAGTTTAGATTCAAAGAAACTTGAAGGAAAATGAGAGAAATCGCCAAGGAGAAGTTGAAAATCAAGAGAGGAAAAGAAAATTATTGAAATCTGAAAATTGAGAGAAAATGGAGTGTGATTGGCTGAAGAGAAAGAAGAAAATGAAATGATCGTCAATTTTCTCTTAACCAACTTAACCACCTTTTTAATTAAATCAATTAAAGCGATTTTAATATTGAATAAAACATTTAAAACATATGCGAAATTAGAGAAAAGGCTTAATGGCCAATTAGATCCCTAAAGATTCTAAGATTTTGACTCTTCCTGAAAAACACACCTTTTTCTCAACTGTAAAACTTTACATTTTGGTCACTGCCCAGAATGTATAATTTCAAAAACCCATTTTGTAAAATTGATTTAACCAACCTCTTAAATATCATTTAGAGGATTTTAGGAATTTTTATCCTATTTTAAGCCCATCCCGAACCTTGATTTCCCGAAACCTCCATTTAACTACTCGAACAACCAACTACCGGTTCCACCGGCCCAACCCGGCTCGCAAAACACATAGGCCCAAAAACTAGTGCGTTACATTATTGATCCAAGGGATTCCTTTCCCGGTCATTGGCTTTACCGATTCATGAGTTCGATGTTATCCTAGTTTTAGATTGGCTTAGTGAGTTCCAAGCATGAGTAGATTGTTGTAAGAGAAAGTTGTATCTTCGGGGTCTTGGTAAGGAAAGTGTTGTATTGATGAATGCGAAAACCCATCATTGTGTGCCTTGACGTTGGAAACCAAAGACGAATCTTAATTATGGAATATTGACACTTTATGTGAATTCCCTAATGTTTTCCCTGATGAACTTCCGGGATTGCCCTCTACCCGTGAAGTGGAGTTTGGCATCGAAATGCAACCTAGGACTGCTCCAGTTTCCATTGCACCATACCGTATGGCAGCTGTTGAATTAAAGGAGTTGAAAGCTCAAATCCAAGAGTTGTTAAGTAAGGGTTTTATTCTACCAAGCTCTTCACCTTGGGGAGCTCCAATTCTCTTCGTAAAGAAGAAATATGGGACTATGTGATTGTGTATTGATTACTGACAACTAAATAAAGTAACCATCAAGATCAAGTATCCATTGCCTAGAATGGACGACTTGTTCGGTCAACTAATGGATGCCTCCGTGTTTTCCAAGATCGATATAAGGTCCGGATATTATCAAATGAGAGTTAAGGAATGTGATGTATCGAAGACTACTTTCTGTACAAGATATGGACACTACGAATTCTTGGTAATGCCCTTTGGGTTAACCAATGCACCGGTAACTTTTATGGATTTGATGTTTTGGGTCTTTCGGCCCTATCTCGATAAATTCATAGTGTTGTTTATATATGATCAAGACTCCATTTCAACACCAAAAACCTTTCAAAACTCATTTAGAAATAATCTCAAACAAACCATATCAACACAACTCCAAAAATCACATTTAAATCACTTTTCTACCAAGATTTCATCATTTAATCAAACTAATAACAAAACCCCAATAAAAAACATGAATAATGAGTCAAATATATTTGGAATTTCATTAAAGAACCTAGATTAGAGGGTTAGCATGAATTTTACCTCCAATCCTTGCTTCTCTTCCAATTTGGCAAGTTTAGCTTCAAAGAAACTTGAAGGAAAATGAGAGAGATCGCCAAGGAGAAGTTGAAAATCAAGAGAGGAAAAGAAAATTATTGAAATCTGAAAATTGAGAGAAAATGGAGAGTGATTGGCTGAAGAGAAATGAAGAAAATGAAATGATCGTCAATTTTCTCTTAACCAACTTAACCACCTTTTTAATTAAATCAATTAAAGCGATTTTAATATTGAATAAAACATTTAAAACATATGCGAAATTAGAGAAAAGGCTTAATGGCCAATTAGATCCCTAAAGATTCTAAGATTTTGACTCTTCCTGAAAAACACACCTTTTTCTCAACTGTAAAACTTTACATTTTGGTCACTGCCCAGAATGTATAATTTCAAAAACCCATTTTGTAAAATTGATTTAACCAACCTCTTAAATATCATTTAGAGGATTTTAGGAATTTTTATCCTATTTTAAGCCCATCCCGAACCTTGATTTCCCGAAACCTCCATTTAACTACTCGAACAACCAACTACCGGTTCCACCGGTCCAACCCGACTCGCAAAACACATAGGCCCAAAAACTAGTGCGTTACATTATTGATCCAAGGGATTCCTTTCCCGGCCATTGGCTTTACCGATTCATGAGTTCGATGTTATCCTAGGTTTAGATTGGCTTAGTGAGTTCCAAGCATGGGTAGATTGTTGTAAGAGAAAGTTGTATCTTCGGGGTCTTGGTAAGGAAAGTGTTGTATTGATGAATGCGAAAAACCCATCATTGTGTGCCTTGACGTTGGAAACCAAAGACGAATCTTAATTATGGAATATTGACACTTTATGTGAATTCCCTAATGTTTTCCCTGATGAACTTCCGGGATTGCCCTCTACCCGTGAAGTGGAGTTTGGCAACGAAATGCAACCTGGGACTGCTCCAGTTTCCATTGCACCATACCGTATGGCAGTTGTTGAATTAAAGGAGTTGAAAGCTCAAATCCAAGAGTTGTTAAGTAAGGGTTTTATTCTACCAAGCTCTTCACCTTGGGGAGCTCCAATTCTCTTCGTAAAGAAGAAATATGGGACTATGTGATTGTGTATTGATTACTGACAACTAAATAAAGTAACCATCAAGATCAAGTATCCATTGCCTAGAATGGACGACTTGTTCGGTCAACTAATGGATGCCTCCGTGTTTTCCAAGATCGATATAAGGTCCGGATATTATCAAATGAGAGTTAAGGAATGTGATGTATCGAAGACTACTTTCTGTACAAGATATGGACACTACGAATTCTTGGTAATGCCCTTTGGGTTAACCAATGCACCGGTAACTTTTATGGATTTGATGTTTTGGGTCTTTCGGCCCTATCTCGATAAATTCATAGTGTTGTTTATATATGATCAAGACTCCATTTCAACACCAAAAACCTTTCAAAACTCATTTAGAAATAATCTCAAACAAACCATATCAACACAACTCCAAAAATCACATTTAAATCACTTTTCTACCAAGATTTCATCATTTAATCAAACTAATAACAAAACCCCAATAAAAAACATGAATAATGAGTCAAATATATTTGGAATTTCATTAAAGAACCTAGATTAGAGGGTTAGCATGAATTTTACCTCCAATCCTTGCTTCTCTTCCAATTTGGCAAGTTTAGCTTCAAAGAAACTTGAAGGAAAATGAGAGAGATCGCCAAGGAGAAGTTGAAAATCAAGAGAGGAAAAGAAAATTATTGAAATCTGAAAATTGAGAGAAAATGGAGAGTGATTGGCTGAAGAGAAATGAAGAAAATGAAATGATCGTCAATTTTCTCTTAACCAACTTAACCACCTTTTTAATTAAATCAATTAAAGCCATTTTAATATTGAATAAAAAATTTAAAACATATGCGAAATTAGAGAAAAGACTTAATGGCCAATTAGATCCCTAAAGATTCTAAGATTTTGACTCTTCCTGAAAAACACACCTTTTTCTCAACTGTAAAACTTTACATTTTGGTCACTGCCCAGAACGTATAATTTCAAAAACCCATTTTGTAAAATTGATTTAACCAACCTCTTAAATATCATTTAGAGGATTTTAGGAATTTTTATCCTATTTTAAGCCCATCCCGAACCTTGATTTCCCGAAACCTCCATTTAACTACTCGAACAACCAACTACCGGTTCCACAGGCCCAACCCGACTCGCAAAACACATAGGCCCAAAAACTAGTGCGTTACATTATTGATCCAAGGGATTCCTTTCCCGGCCATTGGCTTTACCGATTCATGAGTTCGATGTTATCCTAGGTTTAGATTGGCTTAGTGAGTTCCAAGCATGGGTAGATTGTTGTAAGAGAAAGTTGTATCTTCGGGGTCTTGGTAAGGAAAGTGTTGTATTGATGAATGCGAAAAACCCATCATTGTGTGCCTTGACGTTGGAAACCAAAGACGAATCTTATTTATGGAATATTGACACTTTATGTGAATTCCCTAATGTTTTCCCTGATGAACTTCCGGGATTGCCCTCTACCCGTGAAGTGGAGTTTGGCATCGAAATGCAACCTGGGACTGCTACAGTTTCCATTGCACCATACTGTATGGCAGCTGTTGAATTAAAGGAGTTGAAAGCTCAAATCCAAGAGTTGTTAAGTAAGGGTTTTATTCTACCAAGCTCTTCACCTTGGGGAGCTCCAATTTTCTTCGTAAAGAAGAAATATGGGACTATGTGATTGTGTATTGATTACTGACAACTAAATAAAGTAACCATCAAGAACAAGTATCCATTGCCTAGAATAGACGACTTGTTCGATCAACTAATGGATGCCTCTGTGTTTTCCAAGATCGATATAAGGTCCGGATATTATCAAATGAGAGTTAAAGAATGTGATGTATCGAAGACTACTTTCTGTACAAGATATGGACACTACGAATTCTTGGTGATGGCCTTTGGGTTAACCAATGCACCGGTAACTTTTATGGATTTGATGTTTTGGGTCTTTCTGCCCTATCTCGATAAATTCATAGTGTTGTTTATATATGATCAAGACTTCATTTCAACACCAAAAACCTTTCAAAACTCATTTAGAAATAATCTCAAAGAAACCATATCAACACAACTCCAAAAATCACATTTAAATCACTTTTCTACCAAGATTTCATCATTTAATCAAACTAATAACAAAACCCCAATAAAAAACATGAATAATGAGTCAAATATATTTGGAATTTCATTAAAGAACCTAGATTAGAGGGTTAGCATGAATTTTACCTGCAATCCTTGCTTCTCTTCCAATTTGGCAAGTTTAGCTTCAAAGAAACTTGAAGGAAAATGAGAGAAATCGCCAAGAAGAAGTTGAAAATCAAGAGAGGAAAAGAAAATTATTGAAATCTGAAAATTGAAAGAAAATGGAGAGTGATTGGCTGAAGAGAAATGAAGAAAATGAAATGATCGTCAATTTTCTCTTAACCAACTTAACCACCTTTTTAATTAAATCAATTAAAGCCATTTTAATATTGAATAAAACATTTAAAACATATGCCAAATTAGAGAAAAGTCTTAATGGCCAATTAGATCCCTAAAGATTCTAAGATTTTGACTCTTCCTGAAAAACACACCTTTTTCTCAACTGTAAAACTTTACATTTTGGTCACTGCCCATAATGTATAATTTCAAAAACTCATTTTGTAAAATTGATTTAACCAACCTCTTAAATATCATTTAGAGGATTTTAGGAATTTTTATCCTATTTTAAGCCCATCCCGAACCTTGATTTCCCGAAACCTCCATTTACTACTCGAACAACCAACTACCGGTTCCACCGGCCCAACCCGACTCGCAAAACACATAGGCCCAAAAACTAGTGCGTTACATTATTGATCCAAGGGATTCCTTTCCCGGCCATTGGCTTTACCGATTCATGAGTTCGATGTTATCCTAGGTTTAGATTGGCTTAGTGAGTTTCAAGCATGGGTAGATTGTTGTAAGAGAAAGTTGTATCTTCGGGGTCTTGGTAGGGAAAGTGTTGTATTGATGAATGCGAAAAACCCATCATTGTGTGCCTTGTCGTTGGAAACCAAAGACGAATCTTAATTATGGAATATTGACACTTTATGTGAATTCCCTAATGTTTTCCCTGATGAACTTCTGGGATTGCCCTCTACCCGTGAAGTGGAGTTTGGCATCGAAATGCAACCTGGGACTGCTCCAGTTTCCATTGCACCATACCGTATGGCAGCTGTTGAATTAAAGGAGTTGAAAGCTCAAATCCAAAAGTTGTTAAGTAAGGGTTTTATTATACCAAGCTCTTCACCTTGGGGAGCTCCAATTCCCTTCGTAAAGAAGAAATATGGGACTATGTGATTGTGTATTGATTACTGACAACTAAATAAAGTAACCATCAAGAACAAGTATCCATTGCCTAGAATAGACGACTTGTTCGGTCAACTAATGGATGCCTCCGTGTTTTCCAAGATCGATATAAGGTCCGGATATTATCAAATGAGAGTTAAGGAATGTGATGTATCGAAGACTACTTTCTGTACAAGATATGGACACTACGACTTCTTGGTGATGCCCTTTGGGTTAACCAATGCACCGGTAACTTTTATGGATTTGATGTTTTGGGTCTTTCGGCCCTATCTCGATAAATTCATAGTGTTGTTTATATATGATCAAGACTCCATTTCAACACCAAAAACCTTTCAAAACTCATTTAGAAATAATCTCAAACAAACCATATCAACACAACTCCAAAAATCACATTTAAATCACTTTTCTACCAAGATTTCATCATTTAATCAAACTAATAACAAAACCCCAATAAAAAACATGAATAATGAGTCAAATATATTTGGAATTTCATTAAAGAACCTAGATTAGAGGGTTAGCATGAATTTTACCTCCAATCCTTGCTTCTCTTCCAATTTGGCAAGTTTAGTTTCAAAGAAACTTGAAGGAAAATGAGAGAAATCGCCAAGGAGAAGTTGAAAATCAAGAGAGGAAAAGAAAATTATTGAAATCTGAAAATTGAGAGAAAATGGAGAGTGATTGGCTGAAGAGAAATGAAGAAAATGAAATGATCGTCAATTTTCTCTTAACCAACTTAACCACCTTTTTAATTAAATCAATTAAAGCCATTTTAATATTGAATAAAACATTTAAAACATATGCCAAATTAGAGAAAAGGCTTAATGGCCAATTAGATCCCTAAAGATTCTAAGATTTTGACTCTTCCTGAAAAACACACCTTTTTCTCAACTGTAAAACTTTACATTTTGGTCACTACCCAGAATGTATAATTTCAAAAACCCATTTTGTAAAATTGATTTAACCAACCTCTTAAATATCATTTAGAGGATTTTAGGAATTTTTATCCCATTTTAAGCCCATCTCGAACCTTGATTTCCTGAAACTTCCATTTAACTACTCGAACAACCAACTACCGGTTCCACCGGCCCAACCCGACTCGCAAAACACATAGGCCCAAAAACTAGTGCGTTACATTATTGATCCAAGGGATTCCTTTCTCGGCCATTGGCTTTACCGATTCATGAGTTCGATGTTATCCTAGGTTTAGATTGGCTTAGTGAGTTCCAAGCATGGGTAGATTGCTGTAAGAGAAAGTTGTATCTTCGGGGTCTTGGTAAGGAAAGTGTTGTATTGATGAATGCGAAAAACCCATCATTGTGTGCCTTGACGTTGGAAACCAAAGATGAATCTTAATTATGGAATATCGACACTTTATGTGAATTCCCTAATGTTTTCCCTGATGAACTTCCGAGATTGCTCTCTACCCGTGAAGTGGAGTTTGGCATCGAAATGCAACCTGGGACTGCTCCAGTTTCCATTGCACCATACCGTATGGCAGCTGTTGAATTAAAGGAGTTGAAAGCTCAAATCCAAGAGTTGTTAAGTAAGGGTTTTATTCTACCAAGCTCTTCACCTTGGGGAGCTCCAATTCTCTTTGTGAAGAAGAAATATGGGACTATGTGATTGTGTATTGATTACTGACAACTAAATAAAGTAACCATCAAGAACAAGTATCCATTGCCTAGAATAGACGACTTGTTCGATCAACTAATGGATGCCTCCGTGTTTTCCAAGATCGATATAAGGTCCGGATATTATCAAATGAGAGTTAAGGAATGTGATATATCGAAGACTACTTTCTGTACAAGATATAGACACTACGAATTCTTGGTGATGCCCTTTGGGTTAACCAATGCACCGGTAACTTTTATGGATTTGATGTTTTGGGTCTTTCGGCCCTATCTCGATAAATTCATAGTGTTGTTTATATATGACATATAGATCTATTACAAGAATGAAGCAGAGCACCAAGATCATCTTCGTATCGTTCTTGAGACCTTGCGAGAGAAGCAGTTGTACACGAAATTCTCAAAGTGTGAGTTTTGTCTCACCGAAGTTGCATTCCTTGGATACATTGTGTCGGCTTTGGGAATTAGAGTGGACTCGAAGAAAATCCAAGCTATTGTAGATTAGCATCCACCAAAGAACATTGGTGAAGTCAGAAGCTTCCTTGGGCTTGCTGGTTGTTACCGAAGATTTGTAAAAGGGTTCTCTATGATAGTCGTTCCTTTGACTAAGCTATTGAGAAAAGAATCTCCTTTTATTTGGACAACGGATCAACAATGGAGTTTCGATCAGTTGAAGCAAGTTTTGACCGACGCATCAGTCCTAACCCAACCTGAGTTTAGAAAGGACTGCACAGTTTATAGTGATGCATCGCATCTCGAGTTAGGATGCGTATTGATGGAAGAGGGCAAAGTCATCACCTATGCTTTGAGATAACTCAAGCCACACAAAATGAATTATCCTACTCATGACCTTGAGTTGGCTGCAGTTATCTTTGCATTGAAAATTTGGAGACATTATCTCTACGGAGAAAAAAGTTATCTTTTCACTGATCATAAAAGCCTTAAGTATCTATTGACCCAAAAGGAATTAAATATTCAACAATGGAGATGGATGAAACTTCTTAAAGACTATGACCTTGTCATTGATTATCATTCGGGCAAAGGCCATCGTTGTAGCTGATGCACTCAGCCGCAAACCTTTTACTGCCCCTCGAGCAATTAACGCTCACTTCTGACTTCAGAAGTATCATTGTCTTGTAGTTGAGGTTCAAGTCCAGTCTACCATCGTTTCATGAATCAAGGATTTGCAAGAGCAAGATCCTGAGATTCAATCCATTGTTTCTAAGATATCGGATAACCCCGAGTTCAGAATTAATTCTAAACGGCTCTTTTGTTTTCATGATCGGGTTTGTGTGCCTAATGATGAATCCCTTCGCACTAATATTCTCTCTAAAGCTCATTCAATTTCTTTTTTTGTTCATCTCGGGTCCGTGAAGATGTATAAGGACCTACATGAACTTTATTGGTGGTCGGGCATGAAGTAGGCCATAGTCGACTACATTTCGATACGGGTTCATAGCGTATCGAAACTAGTCGAAGTCAACGGAAGTCAACCTGTATCGATACAGGGCTTGACGTATCGATACGGTCAAAGAGAAGAAGTCAACATGGTTGACCATCGTCTACCCGTATCGAAACAGGTGTGAGCGATTCGATATATGGTTAGTTAAAGTGGTTAAAAAGCTTAATTTGAAGGTCTGCATTGTTTACATTTTGGTCACTGCATTTTGCAAGATTAAATTAAATGAGTTAAAGGGCTCCATATTGTATGAAAATTTACAGTCTAGTTTGTAACACCCCAATTTTGGGCTTGGAAGTTTAGGGTCTGAACCGAACCGGTCTGATTTATGGTTCGAATATAAAAGTAGGTTTTGGGGAAAGCCTAGTTCGGGATGCTTTAAAAATATGGAAAAATATCTAAAAATTCTCTTTTAATATATATAAGAGAGTGGTGAAATCAATTTTACAAAATAAGGTTTGGAAATACTACATTTCGGTGTAGTGACTAAAAAGCGATTTTTGAAAAGTTTAGTGGTGACTGTTTTGTAAGGATTGAAACTTTGAATCTTTAAGGAGCTAATATACCCAAAAATTATTTATCCAGATTTTTCCTTAATTTGAGTGAATTAATTAATGTTTTAATTAATTAAATGGAAAAGCAAACTACCTTTTAGAATTTCATAACTACTTTTTCCTAGTTTTCTCTCTTTTCTTTTTCTCTCAAAATTTCATCATCCAAACACTTTTCTCCAGCAACTTTTTCATTGATTTTCACTTCAATTGATGAGATTTCTATCATCAATTAGTTCCTAATTCATCTTGCATCAAATCCTTTTGATTTCCTCTTTGGATTTTCAAGAAAATTGGCTCAAATCAAGGAGAAATCACCATTTAGAGGTAAGGTTGTTCTTCTCCTCTAAATACTCAGTTCTTCACAGAAATTCCCAAGTTGTCATTCCTTAATTTAAGTTTTACAAATGGTTTTAATGATAGGAACTTGATTTTGGCTTAAAACTCAAGATTTGGAAGAAATCTTGAAGAATTTCGTTGTGATTGTTTGGGCTCTGTTTTGAGATGATTCTTAAATGTATTTTGGATGTCTAATGATGTGTAAATGAGGTTTAATCAATGCAATCCCGAATAGGTTGTATTTCCTAAGTTTTTGCTTATGAAAATGGTGGTTTTTGAGGTGATATTGGTGTTCTGTTATAGCTGGAGGTATAAGGACGAATTTAGGTTCATTTTGGATGTTAATTGATGTTTAGAAATGGTTAGAAGTGATGGATCTTGGCTGGGTTAAGTTTTGGAAGAGTTTGGAGGTGATTTCGGTTGTGTTTGGTAGCCGAAATGTTAGTTTTGGTTAGAGCAGCGAGTTTAGGTGTGGTGGCTGAAGATTTGAATGCATGATGATGCATTAATCCTCTGCTTTGATGTGCTAAAAACAGGGGAGACATCTTCGGACACCTTTGGAGTTGATCCCGAGGCTTGATCGGCGTTTCGGCAAGCTTGCGAAACGGAATCGGTGAGTGGAGTTTGGTTTCCAGCTTTGGAACAATTATTTGAAGGTTTTGGGAGCTTCGTTTAAGTCTAAGCAACTTAACTAAGCTCAAGTGTAAGTTTTCGGAGAAACTCCCTTGAATGAGCCATGAAGTGGTTGAATGCATTGGTTATGATTTACATGTTTAAAGTCTGTGTGTGGATCTTGTGTTATGTGTCCCGTGTTCTCGTTAGTGGAATTATACAACTACCGATGAGTGATGTTGAAGGGTTGTGATTGTACCGTTAAACTCCATCACGGGTGTTGAGGGGTTGTGATTGTATCGTAAACTCCACCTTATGTTGTTCGGTAGTGTGTATGAAGCGTGTGGGACAACGCTTGTAATCCGCGTATCCGATTGTGTTTTGTGTTGTAAATGATTATGAAATATCACTTGAAAGCCAATATGTTGAGTTGAATGTAATGAAGCACGAGATGCTTGTAAGTATGCAAGGTTGCATGAAAAGAGTTAAGCTTGTGTTTAAAGCTTGTTGAAAGTGTTTTCTAAAAGTCATTATTGTGTTGTTTTCTTTAGAGCATGCCTCACTAAGCAATTGTGCTTACGCTTTCTCTTTTGTACCAATAATGCAGATAATTGAAGTGTTTAAAGGTGATAAGGAGGCTAGAGTGTCCAAGGGAAACCAAGCTCATGTATGGTGATGTTTTCATACACTATTAGTTTTGGTAATTTGGTAATGGGGACCTAAGGTTTTGTTTGGGAGATGTGTTGAACTCCCTAAGTTGTGGCATGATGCTTTTGATGTTTTGGATTTGTAATTGGCCTTTTTATGCTTGATTTGGAGTTAGGTTGGTTGTTTGGTTTTGGATATTAGGATGCATGCCTATAGACTTGTGGAATTCCTTGTTTGAGGCCATGAATGTGTTTTGAAGTTGCAAGCATGCTCCTTATATGTATGATGTCTTGTTGGCATGGTTAGGAAGTCATTAGGGTGTGTTTGAATGGTTTAATGTATGAAAAACCAGCTAATTCTACAGCTTCTGGGAAACCGTATCGGAACGGGCAATGGTGTTTCGAAACGGGGGCCTGTAATGGCCTTCGTGTTTCGTAACGACTGGAGGCCGTTCCGAAACGATTTGACCACTGAAAGGCCCTGTTTCGGAACAAGTCTCGAAACGAACCCGTGTTTCGGAACGGTCAACACCGTTTCGAAAAAGGTGACCGTTGGGTACTGATTTGAATGGTGTAAAGGTTTGCAAGCTTTACGTTTTAGTCCCGAATGTTGTAATTGCAATTGTATGAGTTCAAGATGTCCGATTATGGTGAAATTTGACAGAGAAGCATGTAATGTGACTAATTTAATATGGGTAACTTAAAAATCAGTTAAGACCTTCAAATTCCCAGAATTTACAATTTGGTCCCTAGTATTTGTAATTTGTGCAATTGAGTCCCTTATTTGAATCCGATCGTTGTGCTTTATACGTAAATGTTTCTCAAGTGTTCGCCTAGGGTTAATGTGCATCTAGACAAGAGTAAAAAGAAAAAAAAGGGTCGTTAATCAAGGTTGACTTTCGCGTTGACTTTGGTTTTCCCCGTGTAATCTTTGTAGTTCGGGTCAACCGTCTAGGCCGGGCTAAGGGGGTTACATTTGGTGGTATCAGAGCTTAGTTCTCGCATCATTGGGATTTTTTGTGTGGTTAATGTATGCGTAATTGCATGATATGCCTTTTGGGTGAAAGTGTTATTGATTGAATTGTGATGTAGGGTTGCAAATGTGATGCTATGCTGTGTTGAAGAGTGTTAGGGGAACCCATTGCCATATCAAAACTAATGAAAGGAATTGTTTTGGAAAATGAGCTTGAGTACTTGGATTACTTACCTTGTTGAGCCTAATTATGTTTATTGCATTTGTGTCAGTGCATTGTTTTTATAAATGGGGCCTCGTAGAGAGATGAGGATGAATACGAGAGCTATGGCTCAGAACGAGAATGAGGAAAATGCTGATTTCGTTAATTATTTAGTTAGCGGAATATTTCCTCCTGGCCTTAACTACCAAGCTAAGAAGAGGTTCAAAATGATGTTAAGCATTATTATTGGGACGAACCTCTTCTTTTCAAAATGTGTGCAGATCAGATTATCAGGAGGTGTGTACCACAGGATGAGCAGGAAACTGTGCTTCATCACTGCCATGCTTCACAATATGGAGGACACTTAGGTGGTAACAAAACTGCTGCCAAGGTTTTGCAGTCTGGTTTTTATTGGCCTTTCACTGTTCAAGGATGCCCAAGCATTCTACAAAAACTGTGACAAGTGTCAACAGACTGGTAATATCTCAAGGAGACACGAGATGCTGCTGTAAAACATTCTTGAAGTCGAAATCTTCGACGTTTGGGGGATTGACTTCATGGGACCATTCCCAGCATCATGTGGGAATCTTTATATCATGCTGGCAGTGGACTACGTGTCCAAATGGGTTGAAGCAATAGCCACGCAGAAAAATGATGCCAAGACCGTTCAGAGATTTCTACACAGGAATATTTTCCCTAGATTTGGCATTCCAAAGGCGATTATCAGTGATGAAGGGAGGCATTTTGACAATAGGGTTATAGTTGTTGCTTTAAAGAAATATGGTGTTAAGCATCGGATCGCAACAACTTACCACCCTCACACCAATAGACAAGATGGAATATCCAACAGAGAGGTAAAAAACATTCTTGAGAAGATGGTTAAACCAACTCGAAAGGACTGGTCCCTCCACCTCAATGATGCACTCTGGGCCTGCATAACAGCATTTAAAACTCCATTGGGAATGTCACCCTACCGGCTGATTTTCGAAAAAACATGCCATCTACCTGTTGAGATAGAGCACAAAGCATACTGGGCCATCAAAGCAGTGAATATGGACTTGGAAAAGGCAGGACAGAAAAGGCTACTTGACTTGAATGAGATCGAAGAAATTCGAGCAATGGCCTATGACAACGCAAGGATTTACAAGGACAAGACCAAGAAGTGGCATGACAAGAAACTGCTGCCACGACAGTTCTACCCAGGGCAGCTTGTGTTGTTATTCAACTCTAGGTTGAAACTCTTCCCAGGAAAGTTGAAATCTAGATGGTCCGGCCCGTTTCAAGTGGTGCAAGTTTTTCCTCATGGTGCCATCATGATCAAATCTTTAAAAGACGGGCACCGATTTAAAGTCAATGGATATAGATTGAAGCATTATCAGGGGACTGAAGCCCCAAGAATGTAGGAAGTGGTTACTTTAGGAGATGCCCCTCCTGGCATCCCTAATTTAACTTAATTTTATTATTATTATTATTATTATTATTATTATTATTATTATATATATATATATTTATTAGGAAATTAGAATTATTTTATTTTATTTATTTTTAGGAAATAAGAGAGACAAGGAGAGGAGAAGAAGTGAACTCAACCCACCATCTCACCATCAGCCCAAATTAGGAGCCTGTCATTTCAACTGCCGAGACAGACGCGGAAAATCCAGCATGTCAACATGCTGTCACGGCAGACATGCAAACGCGTAACTAACGCACAGCAGACACGAAAACGTGTGACAGACGCGTCAGAAACCGCGTAACAGCTGGCCCCGTTATTCGCGCCTGCCGTTACAGCTCCAACGGGCATTAAACTCTTCATCTATATAAACCATGTTTTACTATTCATTTTTCACTTCACATTTACTCTCTCTACTTGCTTCCTCTCTAGATTTTCATTTGCTTTCATTTTTCTACAGTCCCTTGCAACTATGAGTACCAGAAACACCCGACGAAGTGCTACCTCAACCTCTGCCCCAACAGCACCCACTCCCAGCTCCTTCCAGGGCAGAGATATGTGGGAGGAGAAAGGGTTCATCTACAACAAACGAGCGGAGAATCTCAGGCTCAAACCCTTCATAGCCTGTAAGATCAGAGCACTACATTGGCAGATGTTTGCTGAGCAACCTGAAGAGATGAACGTCACCCCGGTCAGAGAATTTTATGTTGCCATCGATAGCAGAGATGCGACAGCAGTGACAGTTCGTTGTAAGGAAGTCCCCATTGAGCCAGAGTACATTAACACCCTTTATGGATTCTACGTCGGCAGAAGGGGAGATGGGCATCATAGATTCGTGGAGATCCTGGAGGCAGCAGATTATGATGTTGTCATGGCAGAGCTCACCGAGGAAGGAACCCAATGGAATACAGACCCCAAACACCCACGGACGGTGAAAGGAGTTCAACTCACTCCCGAGGCGAAACTGTGGAACGCCTTCGTGAAAAAGAGGATCATGCCATCCTCACATAATAGCACAGTGAATCAACCCAAGTTAGCTCTTGTTCATTCTATATTAAACGAGAGACCCATTAACGTTGGCCGCTACATTCGGGATGGGATTTTGGATTGTGCATTTCGGCCATCAGGACCCCTTGTCTTCCCCTACCTCATAACAGCCCTCTGTCGTGGCCACAATGTCCCTGAAGTTGCTGAGGATTTGTGAATCCGAGGAAAAGGATGGACGGAGAGAAACGTCCTCAGCTTGATGGAGCTGAAAGTCGCAACGCCAATCTCCAGCTTCAACCCGTCTGTCGCGGCAGGTGAGCCGACAGAGCCTGCTGGCACATCACCGAGGCAGCCTGCAGCAGCAGCTCCTCCAGCCGACACCTCCACCCAAATCCTGGCTACCCTGCAGAAAATGGAGGAACGGCAGCTGGGCCTGATGAGCTTCATCCGGAACTTCATAACAGCAACGATACATTTCATTAAAAGCAATTTAAATTTTCCAGATGTATTGTTTCCTGCTTTCCCCGATCACTATTTTGCTGCCCCCACCTCTGCCCATACCCCTACCCCTACTGCCACACTAAAAAGACCGTCTTCTGCGTCCACCCCAACCCCGGCCACGACAGCTGCAGGCGGCAGCCACACTGCCACAACATCTTCCAGGGGGGAGAAGAGAAAAGAGCCCATGTCCGACCTTGACGCATTCATAGCTGGTTTCTCCTCTTCTTCAATTTGGGAGGAATCCGATGACGAGCCCTCTGTCAAGAGGAACATGTCCAAGGAATTCACCCAGATGAAACGGCAGAAACCAAACACCGGAGTCGGATCATCCGACGAAGGGAAATCTAACAGCAGCAGCAGTAGTGGTAGCGGCAGCAGCAGCATTTCTTCCGAGAAGGTCCAGGTGCTGGAGAAACCACCCCAGATCTCACCGACCCGGATCCAGCCTCCGAGGGAAGCCAAGAAAAAGACCGCCTCTGCCTCTCCCAGCCATCTACCGGCACCAACAAGGAAAGTCACTGCCCGTCGGCAGATTCAGATCAACAACAGTAGCAGCAGCAGCGATGACAACGCTTAAAATTTAAGTTTCTTTTCTTATCTTTGATGTCTGCTATTTTGTTATAATTGTGATGTTGTTTTTATTTTCTTTTTTCTCATTTTGTCATCATGCATTGAGGGCAATGCAACCCTTGAGTTTGGGGGTGGCATCCTGTAACGCCCCAGTTTTGGGCTTGGAAGTTTTGGGCGTTGACCGGTTCGGTCAAAGTGCTGCTCGAATCTAAAAAGGTGAAATTAGGAAAACCTAGTTCGGGTTGCATTAAAAATATGGAAAAATGTTCTAAAATCCTCTTTTAATATATATAAGTGAACTGTGAAATCAATTTTTCAAAATGAGGTTTGGAAGGGTGACATTTTGGCTAGTGACCAAAATGTAATTTTTGAAAACTGCGTGACTGTTTTAAAAAGGATTGAAACTTTGAATCTTTAAGGAGCTATTTACCCAATGGGAGTTTCTCCAGATTTTCTAAATTTATTAAATGATTAATTAAAAGGTTTTAAATATAAACAAAGTGGAGGGAAGATATTTTAGTTTTAACTAACTTTTCTCTCAACTATTTTCTCTCATTTTCTCTCAAACCAAACATCTTTCTCCAGAGTTTTTCTTCTGATTTTGCCACTTAAATCTCTCTTTTCAATCCTCTTTTGATTGCTAATCATCTCATCAACAAAACCTCACCAATTGCCATTTGATTCTTCAAGCTTTTTGGTTCTAAAAGAGGAGAAACTCAAGTTTGGAGGTAAGAACGTCCTTCTCCTCTGAACTTCAAGTTCTTTACTGAAATTCCCAAGTTCTCAATCCTTAAATTGTGTTTTATAAATGGTTTTAAGGTTGTGTTATGGATCTTGGCTTTTAAATGCAAGATTTGATTGATTTTGGTGAATTTTCGTTGGATCTGTTAAAGCAGTGATTTGAGGTGTATAATTGATGATAAATGAATGTTAAATTAATTGGAAATTGAGTTTTAACTAATGCAATCCCAGATAGGTTGAATTTCCTATGTTTAGCTTGTGATTCTTGGTTGTTTTTGGGTGATCTTGTGGATCTGTTGTTGCTGGAGGTATAAGGATGTTGTTAGGTCCTTTTTAGATGTTGAATGATGTTTAAGGATGCTTAGTTTTGATGGTTTATGGCTGGGCTTTGTTGTGGAGTTGTTTAGATGCATTTTCGGTTGTGTTTGGTGGCCGAAAATAGAGTGTGGATGAGAGCAGCGAGTTTAGGTGCTTTCATTGAAGCTATTAATGCATGATGATGCATTAATCTACTGTTTTGATGTGTTAAAACAGGGGAGTCATCTTTGGATCCGAGTGGTGGTGATTCGGAAGCTTGATTTGGTGTTTCGGCAAGAAGCGAAACGGAATCGGTGAGTGGATTTTGGTTTTCGGCTTTGAAACCAATGTTTTGGAGGTTTGGGAGCTTAGTCTAAGTCTAAACAACTTTTCTAAGCTCAAGAGTAAGTTTTCGGAAAAACTCTCTTGTTGAGGAACCATGTGATGGTTGGGTGCAATGTGTTTGTTGCATGTTTAAATTCTGTTTTTAAAGCTTATCTAGCATGTGTGTTTGCTGAGATTATAAGCCATGTGTTTAAGGAAGCTCAAGGTTAGAGTTCCTTGTTTTTGAACATTGTATAAATGTTGTTTGATGCTTAAAGATGCATGATGTTTATGGCTTGGTTAAATGCTTTAAAATAGTGGATTATTGATGATATATGATGTATATTGGCAAGTGATGTTTTTGAAAAGGTTAAGGTCACTAAGGTGGTTAAAAGTCCTTGAGTGAGCCTTGTTTACTTAAAAACATCAAGGTGGTTAAAAGTCCTTGGATGGTTCTTGTTACGGACACAAAGGTGTTTAAAAGTCCTTGTGTGGTCCTTTCCAAGGTGTTTAAAAGTCCTTGGGCCAAGATGTTTAAAAGTCCTTGGGGTGATTCATATCATGGTGTTTAAAAGTCCATGGCCAAGGTGTTTAAAAGTCCTTGGGGTCAAGGTGTTTAAAAGTCCTTGAGGTGAAACTTGTTAAGGACACAAAGGTGTTTAAAAGTCCTTGTGTGGTCCTTGCCATGGTGTTTAAAAGTCCATGGGCCAAGGTGTTTAAAAGTCCTTGTGTAACCCCCTTAACCCGGCCTAGACGGTTGACCCGAATTAAGAAAGTCACACGGGGAAAACCAAAGTCAACCCGAAAGTCAACCTTGATTAACGACCCTTTTTTTTCTTTTTAACTTGTCTAGATGCACATTAACCCTAGTTATGATCATTCAAACAACATACTCAAAGATCATAAACATCAGAGATCGAACAGGGACCCGATTGAACAAATTACAACTTTAGGGACCAAATTGTAAATTCTGATAAATATAAGGACTTCACCCAAATTTAAGTTACCAACTTGAAATTAATCATGTTTCATGCATCTCGGCCAAATTTCAGCTCAAACGGACATTCCAAACTCATACAATTGCACATACAAGAATCGGGACCAAAATGCAAACATTCTGAAACATATAACTACCAATGTCAGCCCCCAACGGTCATCCGTTCCGAAACGGGAGACAGCCCATTTCGAAACGCGGGGCCGTTCCGCAACGCGTACCGAAACGAGGGCTGACAGTAGCCTTTTCGTTTCGGAATGGTGTCACCCGTTTCGGACGCCTGGGCTGCTTCGAGGCACCCGTTCCGAAACGGCAGGCACTGTTCCGATACGGCCTGCACAAAATGCAGAAATTTGCTTGCCTAAACATGCAATTGACCAACCAATCATGCTCCAATTGCTATCAAACTTTACCAGCATCTCATACAACATACAAGAGACATATTTGCAACATCAATTCGACATCATGGCATCAATTATGAAAAGCCCCAAATCTAAAGGCATGCTTCCTACACAAGCAAACCATTCAAGCATAAAACCTCCAAATCAAACACATAATTGCCAATTACAAAAAACAACATTAACAACAACATAAATCCAACTTAGGGAGTTCCAAACATCTCCCAAAACAACAACATAGGTCCCCCATTGCCAAATGCCAAAAGCTAAAAATGTTTAAGAAAACCTTTCCATACTTGAGCTCAACTTCCACTTGATTGCTTGCCTTCCTTGCTGCCCTCAATGCACCTTAATGCTCTGCATTATTGGTTTAGGAAAAGAGAGAGAGCGTAAGCAAAAGCTTAGTGAGGAATGCTCATTAAAACCACACAATAATGCATTTATAAAACTCATTTATAAATCATACTTCAAAATACATTTAGACATGCTCACAAGCAATCTTAAACAAGCATCTCATGCTTCACATCATAACATGTCATATTGGCCACAAGTGATAATTACCATCTTTAAAACAAGATCAACATAAGACTCACACATGGACTTTTAAACACCATTGTGATCTTATCCCCAAGGACTTTTAAACACCTTGGCCCATGGACTTTTAAACACCATGGCAAGGACCACACAAGGACTTTTAAACACCTTTGTGTCCTTAACAAGTTTCACCTCAAGGACTTTTAAACACCTTGACCCCAAGGACTTTTAAACACCTTGGCCATGGACTTTTAAACACCATGATATAAATCACCCCAAGGACTTTTAAACACCTTGGCCCAAGGACTTTTAAACACCTTGGAAGGACCACACAAGGACTTTTAAACACCTTTGTGTCCGTAACAAGAACCATTCAAGGACTTTTAACCACCTTGATGTTCTTAAGTAAACAAGGCTCACTCAAGGACTTTTAACCACCTTAGTGACCTTAACCTTTTCAAAAACATCACTTGCCAATATACATCATATATCATCAATAATCCACTGTTTTAAAGCATTTAACCAAGCCATAAACATCATGCATCTTTAAGCATCAAACAACATTTATACAATGTTCAAAAACAAGGAACTCTAACCTTGAGCTTCCTTAAACACGTGGCTTATAATCTCAGCAAGACACATGCTAGATATGCTTCAAAAACAGAATTTAAATATGCAACAAACACATTGCACCCAACCATCACATGGTTCCTCAACAAGAGAGTTTTTCCGAAAACTTACTCTTGAGCTTAGCAAAGTTGTTTAGACTTAGACTAAGCTCCCAAACCTCCAAAACATTGGTTTCAAGCCGAAAACCAAAATCCACTCACCGATTCCGTTTCGCCTCTTGCCGAAACACCAAATCAAGCTTTCAGATCACCACCACTTGGATCCAAAGATGACTCCCCTGTTTTAACACATTAAAACAGTAGATTAATGCATCATCATGCATTAATAGCTTCAATGAAAGCACCTAAACTCGCTGCTCTCATCCACACTCCATTTTCGGCCACCAAACACAACCGAAAATGCATCCAAACAACTCCTCAACAAAGCCCAGCCATAAACCATCAAAACTAAGCATCCTTAAACATCATTTAACAACTAAAAAGGACCTAACAACATCCTTATACCTCCAGCAACAACAGATCCACAAGATCACCCAAAAACAACCAAGAACCACAAGCTAAACTTAGGAAATTCAACCTATCCGGGATTGCATTAATCAAAACTCAATTCCTTATCAAATTAATGTTCATTTATCATCAAAAACACATCTCAAATCACAGCTTTAACAGATCTAACGAAAATCTATCAAAAATCACCAAATCTTGCATTTAAAGCCAAGATCCATTTCACAACTTTAAAAGCCTTTAATAAAACATCAATTAAGGATTGAGAACTTGGGAATTTCATTAAAGAACTGAGAGTTTAGAGGAGAAGGACGTTCTTACCTCCAAACTTGAGTTTTCTCCCTTTTAGAACCAAAAAACTTGAAAATCCAAATAGCAAATTGCAAGGTTTTGTTGTAGAGATGATTAGGAATCCAAAGAGAATTGAAAAGATAGATTTGAGTGACAAAATCATAAAGAAACCTCTGGAGAGAAAGTGTTTGGATTGAGAGAAAAAGGAAAATTGGGAAAATAGGAAAATTAGTTACAAAATAGCCAAAATGATTTCCCTCCACTTTTCTTTAGCTTTAAAATCAGAATTAAACATTAAAATATCTTAGAAAAATCTGGAGAAACTCCTTTTGGAATAATAGCTCCTTAAAGATTCAAAGTTTCAATCCTTTATAAAAAGTCACGCAACTTTCAAAAATTACATTTTGGTCACTAGCCAAAATGTCACCCTTCCAAACCTCATTTTTCAAAATTGATTTCACAGTTCACTTATATATATTAAAATATGATTTTAGAACATTTTTCCATATTTTTAATGCAACCCGAACTAGGCTTTCCTAATTTCACCCTTATAGATTCGAACAACACTTTGACCAAACCGGTCAACGCCCAAAACTTCTAAGCCCAAAACCGGGGCGTTACACCTTGGGGATAAGATCACAATGGTGTTTAAAAGTCCATGTATGAGTCTTATGTTGATCTTGTTTTAAAGATGGTAATTATCACTTGTGGCCAATATGACATGTTATGATGTGAAGCATGAGATGCTTGTTTAAGATTGCTTGTGAGCATGTCTAAATGTATTTTGAAGTATGATTTATAAATGAGTTTTATAAATGCATTATTGTGTGGTTCTAAGGAGCTTTCCTCACTAAGCTTTTGCTTACGCTCTCTCTCTTTTCTTAAACCAATAATGCAGAGCATTAAAGTGCATTGAGGGCAGCAAGGAGGGCAAGCAATCAAGTGGAAGTTAAGCTCATGTATGAGAAGGTTTTCTTAAACACTTTTAGCTTTTGGCATTTGGCAATGGGGGACCTATGTTGTTGTTTTGGGAGATGTTTGGAACTCCCTAAGTTGGATTTATGTTGTTGTTAATGTTGGTTTTTGTAATTGGCCATTATGTGTTGGTTTGAAGGCTTTTATGCATGAATGGTTGCTTGTGTAGGAAGCATGCCTTTAGTTTTGGGGCTTTTCATGTATGTTGTTATAATGATGATTGGTTGATGCAAATATGTCTCTTGTATGTTGTATGAGATGCTGGTAAAGTTTGATAGCAATTGGAGCATGATTGGTTGGTCAATTGCATGTTTAGGCAAGCAAATTTCTGCATTTTGTGCAGGCCGTATCGGAACAGTGCCTGCCATTTCGGAACGGGTGCCTCGAAGCAGCCCAGGCGTCCGAAACGAGTGACACCGTTCCGAAATGGAAAGGCTAATGTCAGCCCTCGTTTCGGTACGCGTTGCGGAACGGCCCCACGTTTCGAAACGGGCTGTCTCCCGTTTCGGAACGGATGACCGTTGGGGGCTGACATTGGTAGTTATATGTTTCAAAATGTTTGCATTTTGGTCCTGAAACTTGTATGTGCAATTGTATGAGTTTGGAATGTCCGTTTGAGCTGAAATTTGGCCGAGATGCATGAAACATGATTAATTTCAAGTTGGTAACTTTAATTTGGGTGAAGTCCTTACATTTATCAGAATTTACATTTTGGTCCCTAAAGTTGTAATTTGTTCAATTGGGTCCCTGTTCGATCTCTGATGTTTATGATCTTTGAGTATGTTGTTTGAATGATCATAACTAGGGTTAATGTGCATCTAGACAAGTTTAAAAAGAAAAAAAAGGGTCGTTAATCAAGGTTGACTTTCAGGTTGACTTTGGTTTTCCCCGTGTGACTTTCTTAATTCGGGTCAACCGTCTAGGCCGGGTTAAGGGGGTTACATTTGGTGGTATCAGAGCTGAGTTCTCGAGTAAATGGGAATGTGTATGTGAATGTTTAAAGTTTGTATGCTTTGTATGCTTGTTGAGTGAAAGCATGTTGAGTGGATTGCATGTATGTTGCAATTGAGATGTATGCTGTGATGAAGCATGTTGTGGGTACCCATTGCCAAGTCAAAGCTAATGAAATGATGTTGTTTTTAATTGGAAATGAGCTTGAGTACTTGGATTGCTTACCTTGCTGGGCCTGACTTTGTTTATTTTGCATTGTGATTGCATAATTAGAGTATGGCACCTCGTAGAGAGTTGAGGAGTAATGTGCGAGCTACGACTCAGAATGAGAATGAAAATGAGGAGAACGTTGAGAGCGCGGTTTTACCTCCTCCACCTGGTGGTGGTGGTGCTGGGGCTGAGGAAGCTGGAGCTACAGCTGGTGCTGAGGCTGCAGGACCTGAGGCTGGTCAGGGGCAAGCTGTTCCTGACATGACGGTGTTAATTCAAGCTATAGCTGGTGCTTTTCAAGCAGCGGTAGCTGGAGCTCGAGGAGCTGGGCATCAGGAAGATGCTGGAGTTAGACTACCTTTGGAGCGTTTGCGTAGTCTAGGAGGGACTGAGTTCAGGGGTATGTCTGCTGAGGGTTCTGAGGCTTGGTTAGAGAGTACCAAGAGAATCTTGGGTCAGATGAGTTGCACTGATGTGCAGAAGCTTGGTTGTGTTGCGTCCTTGCTGCAGAAGGATGCATATACGTGGTGGACAACCACTATTGCTGGGATGGCAGAAGCTGATGTGACTTGGACATTCTTTCAGAATGTGTTCAAGAGAAGGTATCTGGGTGTGAGGTACCTAGATGAGAAAAAGAGGGAGTTCATGTCTCTTACTCAAGGGAGCATGACGGTGGCTGAGTATGAAGTACAGTTTGTTCGACTCAGTCAATATGCACCTGAGCTTGTCCCGGATGAGCGGGCGAGGTGTGAAAGGTTCCGTTATGGCTTAGTGACGGATATGAAGATGTATGTGCTGGCTACCGAGTATGATGATTTTGATGTGTTGGTGGGCCGAGCTAAGGATATTGAGATGAACTTGGGTTTATCTGCTAAAGGTGCTGGTAAGCGAGCAGTTGAGTATAGTTCCGGTGGTGGACGGAACAAGAGGGGACGTGATCAGAAGTATCAGTCCTCGGCTAAGCGAGGTGGTGGAGCACCTGCTCGGGGAGGCAACGCTAGAGCTGATCCGAGTGCTTGTTGGATTTGTGGTTCTCATGGTCACATGAAACGTGATTGTCCTCGTGCTGTGAGGGAGGTGCAAGCTCATGTTGCGGCAGCTGGTAATGGTTGCTGGAGCTGTGGATCTTTGGATCATTTGAGGCGTGATTGTCCTAAGTTGGCTGGTGGCCAAGTTCGTGCTCCTGTTGTTGCAGCACCGCAGAGAGGTCGTAGGCGCGGCCGTGGTAATTTCCAGCGGAGAGAGGAAGGTGGCCGAGGTGTGGCTCATGTTGTAGCTGTGCAGCCAGAGGGTGGCGGGCAGGCTAGAGTGTTTGCTCAGCGAGAGGGGAGGAATGACGGGGATGTGATCGCAGGTACTTTTACTCTCCAATCCTTGTCATTACTTTCCTTGATTAATTCTGGATCTACGCACTCTTACATATTGCGTGAGCATGCTGAATTGCTTGGTTTGCCTGTTGAGTCTTTGGATGTTGGTATGTGTGTCACTAGTTCTTTTGGTGAGACTGTTGTGACTCGAAAGCTGTATAGAAGGTGTCCTTTGGTTGTTCAAGATCATGTTTTTCATGTTGACCTCATGGAGTTACCTTTCTATGGTTTTGATGTAATCCTTGGTATGGATTGGCTTGCTGAGCATCGTGCTGTGGTGGATTGTGAAAATAAGCGAGTTTCGCTGAAGCTTGCGGATGATTATGAAGTTGTTGTGGTTGGTGAGAATGTGAAGTTTCTTGCCAATGTGGTGTCTACGTTGGAGGCGAGCCGGATGCTGAGGCAAGGCTGTGAAGCTTACCTAGCTTTTGTGATGAATCCTAGCTCTAAGGAGTTGAGGGTGCAAGATATCAGGGTTGTGAAGGAGTTTCCTGGTGTGTTTCCTGAGGAGTTGCCTGGTTTACCTCCTAATCGCGAGGTGGAGTTTGGAATTGAGCTGTATGAGAATACAACTCCTATGTCCATTACTCCTTATAGAATGGCACCTAAGGAGCTGAAAGAGCTGAAGACGCAGTTGCAAGAGTTGCTTGAGCGTGGTTTCATTCGGCCGAGTGTGTCGCCTTGGGGTACACCGGTCTTGTTTGTGAAGAAGAAGGATGGCACTATGAGAATGTGCATTGATTACCGTCAGCTGAATAAGTTGACTATCAAGAATCGGTATCCTTTGCCGAGAATTGATGATCTCTTTGATCAATTTCGGGGAGCAGCTGTGTTCTCTAAGATTGACTTGAGGTCAGGGTATTACCAGTTGAAGGTGAAGGATGTGGATGTGCCTAAGACAGCTTTCAGAACAAGGTATGGGCATTATGAGTTCCTTGTGATGCCGTTTGGGTTGACAAATGCTCCTCTGCTTTCATGGACATGATGAATCGTGTGTTTCATGAATACCTGGACAAGTTTGTTGTGGTGTTCATCGATGATATCCTCGTGTACTCGCGTACTGAGGAGGAGCATGAAGAGCATTTGAGGATTGTTTTGCAGGCTTTGTTGGAGAATCAGCTTTATGCTAAGCTGAGCAAGTGCGAGTTCTGGTTAAGTGAGGTGGTGTTTCTTGGGCATGTGGTTTCTGCTAAGGGGATTCGTGTTGATCCTCAGAAGATTGAGGCGGTGATGAATTGGAAGGTTCCTAAGTCTGTTCACGAGGTTAGTAGTTTCCTTGGTTTGGCAGGATACTACCGGAGATTTGTGGATGGGTTTTCCAAGATTGTTGCACCTTTGACAAAGTTGTTGCAGAAAGATGTTAAGTATGAATGGACGGAAGCGAGACAGCAGGCTTTTGAGAAGCTTAAAGCAGCTTTGACGCAAGCTCCTATCTTGGTTCAACCTGAATCAGGGAAAGAGTTTGTGGTGTATAGTGATGCATCCTATGTTGGTTTGGGATGTGTGTTGATGCAAGAGGGTAAGGTGGTGGCTTATGCATCGCGGCAGTTGAAGGTGCATGAGCGCAATTATCCTACGCATGACATTGAGTTGGCTGCAGTGGTTTTTGCTCTGAAGATCTGGAGACATTACATGTATGGTGAGAAGTGTACTGTGTACACGGATCACAAGAGTTTGAAGTATCTGATGTCTCAGAAGGAGTTGAATCTCAGGCAGCGACGTTGGGTGGAGTTGCTCAAGGATTATGATCTGACGATTGAGTATCACCCTGGGAAGGCTAATGTTGTAGCGGATGCCTTGAGTAGGAAGGTAGTTGTTGAGCTGAGGGCTATGTTTGCCAGTTTGAGTATTTCGCGCGATGGTGGTCTTGTGGCTGAGTTGCGAGTGAAACCATCTTTGGTTCAGTTGATCAAGGAAAAGCAGTTGCTGGATGATTCCTTGGTGTCTCATGTACAAGATATCGCGGAGGGTAGACCTTCGGAATTTTGCTTTAATGATGATGGGGTGTTGTGTTTTGGGAGTCGGATAGTAGTGCCCAATGATGCTGAGTTGAGGCGTGCTATTCTGACTGAAGGTCATAGTAGTCCTTTTGCTATGCACCCTGGTAGTACTAAGATGTATCGAGATCTTCGTGATGAGTACTATTGGATGGGTTTAAAGAAAGATGTTGCGGAGTTTGTCAGCAAGTGTATGGTGTGTCGGCGAGTTAAGGCTGAGCATCAGTTTCCTTCAAGGTTGTTGCAACCGTTGAGAATCCCTGAGTGGAAGTGGGAAAGGTTACCATGGATTTTGTATCTGGTTTACCATTGTCACCATCGAAAAAGAATTCGGTGTGGGTGATTGTGGATCGCCTGACGAAGTGTGCGCATTTCTTGCCTGTGCATACTACGTTTTCTTTGGATAAGCTTGCGGAGCTGTACATTGCTGAGATTGTGCGGCTGCTTGGTGTGCCAAAGTCGATTGTGTCGGATAGGGATCCGAGGTTCACATCGCGGTTCTGGCAGTGTTTGCATCAAACTCTGGGTACGAGGTTGAATTTCAGTACATCCTATCATCCTCAGTCGGATGGTCAGTCTGAGCGTGTTATCCAGATTTTGGAGGATATGTTGAGGTGCTGCGTGATTGAGTTTCAGGGCTCTTGGGAGAAGCATTTGCCCTTGGTTGAGTTTGCTTATAACAATAGTTATCAGGCGAGCATTCAAATGGCACCTTGTGAGGCTTTGTATGGGAGGAAGTGTAGTACTCCTCTTTGTTGGGCTGAAACGGGTCAGAAGTTGGTTTCGATGCCGGCTTTGTTGAAAGGAACCACCGAGAAGGTGAAGCTCATTTGTGAGCGTTTGAAGGCAGCTTCTGATCGGCGGAAGTCTTACGCGGATTTGAAGCGTAAGGAGATTGAGTATGCGGTGGGTGACCGTGTGTTCTTGAAGGTTTCGCCTTGGAAGAAGGTGATGAGGTTTGGCCGTAAGGGTAAGTTGAGCCCTAGGTACATTGGACCATACGAGGTGGTTGAGCGTGTGGGTCCTGTTGCGTACAGGTTGAGGTTACCTCAAGGGTTGGAGAAGATTCATGATGTGTTTCATGTTTCTATGCTCCGGAAGTATAGATCTGATCCTTCGCATGTGATGCCTGTGGAGGAAGTGGAATTGAATCCGGATTTGACCTATGATGAGGAACCAGTGAGGATTCTGAATTCGGATAACAAGGTTCTTCGTGGCAAGACCATTGAGTTGGTAAAGGTGCTGTGGAAGCATCGAGGTGTTGAGGAAGCCACGTGGGAGCGAAAGGATGACATGCTGAAGCAGTTTCCTTATCTCTTTCCTTCAGGTAAATTTCGAGGACGAAATTTCTTAAGGGGGGGAGAGTTGTAACGCCCCGGTTTTGGGCTTGGAAGTTTTGGGCGTTGACCGGTTCGATCAAAGTGCTGCTCGAATCTAAAAAGGTGAAATTAGGAAAACCTAGTTCGGGTTGCATTAAAAATATGGAAAAATGTTCTAAAATCCTCTTTTAATATATATAAGTGAACTGTGAAATCAATTTTTCAAAATGAGGTTTGGAAGGGTGACATTTTGGCTAGTGACCAAAATGTAATTTTTGAAAACTGCGTGACTGTTTTAAAAAGGATTGAAACTTTAAATCTTTAAGGAGCTATTTACCCAATGGGAGTTTCTCCAGATTTTCTAAATTTATTAAATGATTAATTAAAAGGTTTTAAATATAAACAAAGTGGAGGGAAGATATTTTAGTTTTAACTAACTTTTCTCTCAACTATTTTCTCTCATTTTCTCTCAAACCAAACATCTTTCTCCAGAGTTTTTCTTCTGATTTTGCCACTTAAATCTCTCTTTTCAATCCTCTTTTGATTGCTAATCATCTCATCAACAAAACCTCACCAATTGCCATTTGATTCTTCAAGCTTTTTGGTTCTAAAAGAGGAGAAACTCAAGTTTGGAGGTAAGAACGTCCTTCTCCTCTGAACTTCAAGTTCTTTACTGAAATTCCCAAGTTCTCAATCCTTAAATTGTGTTTTATAAATGGTTTTAAGGTTGTGTTATGGATCTTGGCTTTTAAATGCAAGATTTGATTGATTTTGGTGAATTTTCGTTGGATCTGTTAAAGCAGTGATTTGAGGTGTATAATTGATGATAAATAAATGTTAAATTAATTGGAAATTGAGTTTTAACTAATGCAATCCCGGATAGGTTGAATTTCCTAAGTTTAGCTTGTGATTCTTGGTTGTTTTTGGGTGATCTTGTGGATCTGTTGTTGCTGGAGGTATAAGGATGTTGTTAGGTCCTTTTTAGACGTTGAATGATGTTTAAGGATGCTTAGTTTTGATGGTTTATGGCTGGGCTTTGTTGTGGAGTTGTTTAGATGCATTTTTGGTTGTGTTTGGTGGCCGAAAATGGAGTGTGGATGAGAGCAGCGAGTTTAGGTGCTTTCATTGAAGCTATTAATGCATGATGATGCATTAATCTACTGTTTTGATGTGTTAAAACAGGGGAGTCATCTTTGGATCCGAGTGGTGGTGATCCGGAAGCTTGATTTGGTGTTTCGGCAAGAATCGAAACGGAATCAGTGAGTGGATTTTGGTTTTCGGCTTTGAAACCAATGTTTTGGAGGTTTGGGAGCTTAGTCTAAGTCTAAACAACTTTGCTAAGCTCAAGAGTAAGTTTTCGGAAAAAACTCTCTTGTTGAGGAACCATGTGATGGTTGGGTGCAATGTGTTTGTTGCATGTTTAAATTCTGTTTTTAAAGCATATCTAGCATGTGTGTTTGCTGAGATTATAAGCCATGTGTTTAAGGAAGCTCAAGGTTAGAGTTCCTTGTTTTTGAACATTGTATAAATGTTGTTTGATGCTTAAAGATGCATGATGTTTATGGCTTGGTTAAATGCTTTAAAACAGTGGATTATTGATGATATATGATGTATATTGGCAAGTGATGTTTTTGAAAAGGTTAAGGTCACTAAGGTGGTTAAAAGTCCTTGAGTGAGCCTTGTTTACTTAAGAACATCAAGGTGGTTAAAAGTCCTTGGATGGTTCTTGTTACGGACACAAAGGTGTTTAAAAGTCCTTGTGTGGTCCTTTCCAAGGTGTTTAAAAGTCCTTGGGCCAAGGTGTTTAAAAGTCCTTGGGGTGATTCATATCATGGTGTTTAAAAGTCCATGGCCAAGGTGTTTAAAAGTCCTTGGGGTCAAGGTGTTTAAAAGTCCTTGAGGTGAAACTTGTTAAGGACACAAAGGTGTTTAAAAGTCCTTGTGTGGTCCTTGCCATGGTGTTTAAAAGTCCATGGGCCAAGGTGTTTAAAAGTCCTTGGGGATAAGATCACAATGGTGTTTAAAAGTCCATGTGTGAGTCTTATGTTGATCTTGTTTTAAAGATGGTAATTATCACTTGTGGCCAATATGACATGTTATGATGTGAAGCATGAGATGCTTGTTTAAGATTGCTTGTGAGCATGTCTAAATGTATTTTGAAGTATGATTTATAAATGAGTTTTATAAATGCATTATTGTGTGGTTCTAAGGAGCTTTCCTCACTAAGCTTTTGCTTACGCTCTCTCTCTTTTCTTAAACCAATAATGCAGAGCATTAAAGTGCATTGAGGGCAGCAAGGAGGGCAAGCAATCAAGTGGAAGTTAAGCTCATGTATGAGAAGGTTTTCTTAAACACTTTTAGCTTTTGGCATTTGGCAATGGGGGACCTATGTTGTTGTTTTGGGAGATGTTTGGAACTCCCTAAGTTGGATTTATGTTGTTGTTAATGTTGGTTTTTGTAATTGGCCATTATGTGTTGGTTTGAAGGCTTTTGTGCATGAATGGTTGCTTGTGTAGGAAGCATGCCTTTAGTTTTGGGGCTTTTCATGTATGTTGTTATAATGATGATTGGTTGATGCAAATATGTCTCTTGTATGTTGTATGAGATGCTGGTAAAGTTTGATAGCAATTGGAGCATGATTGGTTGGTCAATTGCATGTTTAGGCAAGCAAATTTCTGCATTTTGTGCAGGCCGTATCGGAACAGTGCCTGTCGTTTCGGAACGGGTGCCTCGAAGCAGCCCAGGCGTCCGAAACGGGTGACACCGTTCCGAAACGGAAAGGCTACTGTCAGCCCTCGTTTCGGTACGCGTTGCGGAACGGCCCCGCGTTTCGAAACGGGCTGTCTCCCGTTTCGGAACGGATGACCATTGGGGGCTGACATTGGTAGTTATATGTTTCAAAATGTTTGCATTTTGGTCCTGAAACTTGTATGTGCAATTGTATGAGTTTGGAATGTCCGTTTGAGCTGAAATTTGGCCGAGATGCATGAAACATGATTAATTTCAAGTTGGTAACTTTAATTTGGGTGAAGTCCATACATTTATCAGAATTTACATTTTGGTCCCTAAAGTTGTAATTTGTTCAATTGGGTCCCTGTTCGATCTCTGATGTTTATGATCTTTGAGTATGTTGTTTGAATGATCATAAGTAGGGTTAATGTGCATCTAGACAAGTTTAAAAAGAAAAAAAGGGTCGTTAATCAAGGTTGACTTTCGGGTTGACTTTGGTTTCCCCGTGTGACTTTCTTAATTCGGGTCAACCGTCTAGGCCGGGTTAAGGGGGTTACACATCCATCCATTAATGAAGTGTCTTTATGTTTAGAAATTGTGTCTAATGTTTAGTTTATTTTTGCTTACAAAAAAAATAATTGGCTTAAGTCTTTGAACTTCACTTACCTGCCACGACATATGCTGTCGTGACAGTGCCTTTAGGAAATTTTAGGATCTGTTTAGAGCCTTGCTATGATTCTACCCTATAAAACACTCTTTGTGACTCTTATGCTTTTTAGATTTCTTCAGTACACTAGAATAGGAATGTTTACCCACTTGAAACTGCCCCTAGAGGTGCCTATCACTAGCTCTAGGAAAACAAGAAAGAAAGAAAAAATATTCAGACTCAATAGCTTGCAAAACTGCCTTGCTCTTACTTTAGGAGATTTCTTTTTGAGCTAAGTTAGAAAAAACTAAAGGAGCCTAAGAATTGCCTCCATAAAAAAATTGAAATGGCATAACCTCAAGTTTGTAGACATAACTATTCTGGTATACTAAGGTAGTCTAGATGCATAAGTGTTCACAAAACCCACACACACTTCACAAGAACTATAGCATGGTCTGAATGAATCCAGAAATTCCCGACAAGGTACAACTCTTGATAAAATACAAGTGGTAGGTAATGTAGAGTTCACTGATTTAAGCCAAAGAAAAAATAATAATATTTTTAAGTTAGGTAATATTTGCTTGAGGGCAAGCAAAAACTTGAGTTTGGGGTGTGTGTTGAGTGTGTAAAAGTTATATATTTTACTCCCTATTTAGCCCATATTTCTACTACATTCAAGCATAATTCATTGCATTTAGGATAGATTTCATTCATACATCACAATTATATTAAATAGCACAATTGCTACTGAAATTGGTTACTTTTGTAGGTAGCTGATGTAGCAGATGCAGGGCAGTAAAGGAGCAGAGCTGGAACACAGGACTGCAGACGAGAAGAAGGATGCTGACATGGCCGCGGCCGTGGCAGCCAATGACGACAGCAATAATGAAGGGAAGAAGTTAAGTGGAGCTCGGCAGAAAGAGGAAATTAAGCCGGTCTGTCGTGGAACACTCTTATATTTTTCTGAGCCCTATATCAGAATGAAGGCCAAGCCCAAAGTTCAAGGAAGAAACTCCAAGCAAGAAGGAAGGATGAATTAAAGACATATACTCTGAAAATTTAGTCTTTAATAGAGTTTTACTTTAATTTAAACTTGTATTCTTGCCATATTAGAAAACTTGAACCCAAGGCCTATATAAAGGCATGTAATTCGACCTAGGGAAGGATATCTTATTCTCTAGCCGTCTTCCCCTAAACCCTAGTCGTTTTCCCCCTTCTCATCATGTTCTAAACTTCCCCTAGGGCTAAGGGTTTATTCTGTAAAGTAGTTGCAAGTATTGCATTTGTTTTAGGAATTTTTCTGTTCAATAAAATAGACTTCAAGTTTTCTTATTCTGGTTTTCAACATCTTGCAAGATTATCGGGAGAGCATTGTGAGATTATACATTTACTTAATATCGGGAGAGTTAAGTATACGAAAGGAATAAGTACGGGTTCTCCAGTGTATGGTTGAACTATCTCGGACCTAGGGATAGGACGAGGTTAAGTGGCTAAGGAAGAATTCAACAACATCGGTGTTCATCCTTCGATTCACGCCAGGAGGTATCATCAAAGACGTGTTCATCGACAGACTTGGACCTAGGGATAGGCCAAGGCACAGAAGGGATTCTTGCCAAGCTTGAAGTACAGAGTTGTGTGATCGATGCCGCGATAAACAACAGATCACTATCGCGACAAGTGCTGCCACGACAGGCGCAGTGATAGAACAGAGATTCCAAGACTTTGCAACACCTACACTACTAACCAAATCAATACCAGCCCATTCTCTCTATCCTGATTTCTTTACTCTTTTATTTTCAATACTCTTTATTATTTCGTGACAAACAATTAAACTCTTTCTTTTTCCTCTTGTGCAGCAATCCAAGGTTAAAGCTATTAGCCCAGTCCCTGTGGAGACGATATCCGATACTTACGTATCACTTTACTACTTGCGTCGTGTACACTTGCACTCTATTGCGATAGACTATATTACACGCAACAATTATCGGCAACTGAACAAGTTGACGATTAAGAATATTTATCCTTTGCCGCAGATTGATGATTTGTTTGATCAGTTTCGAGGTGCTTTAGTGTTTTCTAAGATTGATTTTTGGTCTGGGTAATATCAGTTGAAGGTAAAGGATGTGGATGTACCTAAGACTATTTTTCGTACGAGGTATTGGCATTACGAATTCTTGGTAATGCCATTTGGTTTGACAAATGCGCCTACTGCATTCATGGATATGATGAATATAGTATTTCACGAGTTTTTGCGATTAGCCCCTTTTTCATTAAAATTCCCATACGTGGGAATGTCTGGAGAGCTTCATTCATTGGAAAGAAAGCTACACAGATTAAAAAGCTAAGTAAATAGCTAAATCAAAGCTTTACCGGGACTTAGAATCAAGTAAACATCTCAATATTCATCTTCTTTTTCGTCTAAGCAAGCACCTCCATTGGAGACGAAATTTAAGCTTAGATTTCTTCGATTTATTGATATCGAATCGTTGCTATCTTTCGTGTAAGTAATATTTCTCAAGCAATCATTGAATTCCATGGATGTGTCAATATAAATCTCAAGATAGGGTTTTAATCATCCATGGATAATTCACCATTGATGCCTATATTGAATTTGGATATTGATTTTGATATCGTTGTATTGATTTTGATATCGTATTATCGATCCTACTAATCTCCCTATTGAATTCCTAGCTCAAGATAACGGAAAGAAGTATCCATCAAATTCATTGAAGGCTAGGAACAAGGGAGTTGTCATCCGAGAGCCATAAGAGCATCATATTAGTAAGGTGAGTGTAGTCGGAGTCTCGGGATTAGGCGATGAGCCTTCTCGAATATCTTATTGTTGTTTTTGATCATATTGCTAACAATATCATTGAAGAAGTTGCATTGGATTGTTAATTGGATTCATTGGTAAGTGTCGTTAAGTTGGTTTATGACCATCAGACTTAGTTATTGGCATCGTCATTGTGCATTGTCATGGTTATAGTTATTGTTATCGAAACATTGTAAATATAGTTATTGACATTGAAACCATGAAATATTGTTGATGATATATGTTCACTATTGATAATTTTTAAGTCATTCGACATCGGAACTATACTTGAAAATTAAATATGGTTATTGATATTGAAACCTTGGATTTGAATGGACATTGGATACAATTGGAATTGTAACCCCCTTAGCCCGACCTAGACGCTTGACACGAACTATGAAGATTACACGGGGAAAACCAAAGTCAACCCGAAAGTCAACCTTGATTAACGACCCTTTTTTCTATTTTAAATGCACATTAAGCCTATGTGATTACTCAAGAATCATAGGAGAGAAAGGCACATCGATCGGAATTCAATTACGGATTCAAATGTAAGGATTATACTTTTAGGGACCAAAATGTGAACTTTGAAAATTGAGAGGACTTTGCAGATTTTAAACTTACCAATATGTAATTAGTCATTTTACATGCATCTCTGTCAAATATCGGCTTAATTGGACATTTCAAACTCAACCAATTGCATCCACAATCAACAAGGACTAAAATGTAAGATATGAGAACTTGAAACATTTCAAATTACAGACCAATGGTCAACTGTTTCGAAAAGCTGACCCTGGAATCGAAACGGTCGTATCGAAACGGAGTTGACCGTTTCGGTACTCAGGTGCGTTCCTAGACCAGTATCGAAACAGGCCTCTCCAGTACCTAAAGTGTTCCGAAACACTATTACCCGTTCCGAAACACTATGGCCATTTCAGGCCCCTGTTTCAAAACAGATAAGGGTGTTTCGATACACCCTACCCTGCAACCATACAATTTTCTGGTTTTTCACATCTTTACACATTCAAACATATCCCAAATCATACCATCTCACACCAGCAACAACATTAAACATCAAAGAGCATTATTATGAAGCTTAAGCTAGAGCATGACATCAATCAAGTGATCATTGAGTCTATAGGCATGATTCCTAGTCACATGAACCATTCAAAAGCCACACACCTCATACCAAACCATATAGGCCATTTACAAACTTCAAAAGCCATATCAAACTTGCCACAAACATAGGGAGTTCAAAACACATCTCCCAAAAACAACCTTAAAGCACCATTGTCAAATATCAATACTAAAGTATGTAAAAATATCACCATACATGAGCTTTTCACTTCCTTGGATGTCTTTAGCCTTCTCGCTGCCAAAACTCGTCTCAATTATCTGTATTGTTTGTAAAAGAGAGCGTAAGCATATTTGCTTAGTGAGACAAGCTCTAAAGAAAACCAACACAACAATGCATCATTCAAAACTCTTTCTCAAAAGCCATTTTCAACAACATGCTCTTTCTATCTCATGCTTGAAAACCATTTCAAAGGAAATCTCCATTTGAAAACACATGTACCTCTGTTCTATCCCATGCATTTAAACCAATGCAAATCTCATGGCAAAGCCATACATATGCTTGCGAAACTAAAGCATTTCATATGCAAATCTCATATGCATTTCTCATAGCATAAATCCTCTCAACATTTGGTATATGTGAATCAAATACATTTTCATATATTGGCATTTCATATTACATCTTTACTCGGATATGCGGATTAGCTTGACTCGAGGTCAAGTCCTACCCTGGTGGAATCTCTCATCACCGGACTCTCATGACGGTATCTCTCATCCCCACAAAGCTTGGGTATTTCACCAAGTCCTACCCCGATGTTATCACTCATCATCGGATTCTCACTTTGGATCGGGATAGCACTACCCCCATTGCCCGACTCCAAAGAGCACGTACGAATTTTAGTTTATAGTGCACTCTCATCCTATTGATCGATCAATTATATCCGGTAACCATCTCATCTTCTATGCCAATATATTATGTCAAAAACATCATCTCACTTACTGTTTTTATGCAACATTTCTCAAATCTTAACATCTCATTTCAAAACCACAACTCATGCTTTGCATTAAATCAAAATCTCAAAACTGTTTAATACAACATGCTATCTCATGAAATCTCTACAAAGCATCACCTCATGCTACAAATCATGCATAAAACCATTGGAATTTGTCTATCTCAAAACAAGAGCATGTAAAAGCATTTGGGGCATCAACCACATATTTGAGAGCAAATCTAGCCATACTTACTTCCGAACTTAGGATGGTGTTTCAAACCAATCCTAAATCCCCAAACCTTGTTTCTTTGTCCCTCAAGGACTTCTAAAACCATTCACACTCACCCATTACGTTTCGCTTGCTTGCCGAAATGATATCTAAGCTCCTGGCAGTTCCGGATCTACACCAAAAGCGTCCGAAGATGTCTCCCCTATTTATTACACATAAGAGAGGATGATTAATGCATCATCATGCATTGAAATCACCAGCCATCTAAACAAACTCGCTGCTCTACTCAAAAGCACCATTTCGGCTACCCAAAACAACCGAAATCATCTCCAAACTCTTCCAAAACAAAGCCCGGCCAAGATCTATCACTTCTAATCATTTCTAAACCTCAATCAACACCAAAAATCACCATAACACGTCCTTATACCTCCAGCAACAACAGAACACCAAAACCACCCCAAAAACCACCAATCTAGCATGTAAAACTTAGGAATCCAAACATATTCGGGATTTGTTTGATAAAACCTCATTTATAACATCAATTACCATCCAAAATACATTAGAAAATCCAAGGATTGATAACTTGCGAATTTCTGTAAAGAACTACAAAATCTCCAAGAATCTTGAGTTTTATCACAATTTCATGTTTCTAACATTAAAGCAACTCAAAAATCATTAACAAAGGATTGATAACTTGGGAATTTCAGTAAAGAACTGGTCATTAGAGGAGAAGGACGAAGCTTACCTCTAATGGCTGATTTCTCCTCAATTTGGGCAAGATTTCTTGAAAATCCAAGGTAAAAACAAGAGGTTTTGATGAGGTAAAGATTAGGAATCCGTAGAAGAATGAAATCTCAGCAAAAGGAATGAAAATCAGAGGTTAATTGATGAAGGAAATGTGTTTGGCTAAGTGGAAGTTGAGAGAAAAAGAAATGAGAGAAAACCAATGTAAGGTAGTTATGAAAAGTCAAAATAGATTTTCCTTTTTAATTCTCCTTTATTTCCCTTAATTAAAACATTATTAAAAGCTCCCAAATTAAAGAGAAATCTGATGAAAAACATTTTGGTAAAATTAGCTCCTTAAAGATTCAAAGTTTCAATCCTTTACAAAACAGTCATTAGTCAACTCTTGCAAAAACTGCGATTTGGTCACTACACCGAAATGTAGTATTTCCAAATCATATTTTGTAAAATTATTTCCACCATAATCATTTATATAATATATGAGGATTTTTAGATATTTTTCCATATTTTTAAAATATCCCGAACTAGGTGTTCCCTAAATCTCCCTCAAAGATTCGAACCTTCTCGACCGGCCCGATTCAAACTCTAAAACATCTAGGCCCAAAATCAGGGCATTACAGGAATGCAATAGAATTTATGAGCTCAGTGTACAGGCGAACTACGGTCCTAAGGCTACGACCTATATTGATTTGGCGAGGCGGAGGGATGTGTTTGGTATTGGTCATATTGGTGAGGCGGAGGGATTAGACCATTCATTAATTTGGCAAGGCGTAGGAATTCGCGTATCCACTATCTTGATTCAATCCAATGATTAATGATGAATTTGATATGTTAATCACTGTATATTGAGACATAGCATTGTTGTTGATTTACATAAGAATATGAACTTGTATAACTCATTGTTATCATTTTGCATTTGATTACCTCACTAGGCATAGTGTGCCTAACGTGTCTTATCTCATGCATTTCAGGTTGAGGAATTGACCCCTTTTGAAGATCGGACAAGTCGCGGCAAGACAAGTCACTACAAGCCAAGTAATGTAAATTGAACTTAAGAACTCATAGGATGGTGGCAAAGTAGTTGAGCTAATCTGATATGCCTATTTTGTTATGTTTAATATGTGTAATAGATGAAAAGTGGTTAAGGGCCTAAATATGTCTATTGGTTTGGCTATAACTTGGCAAAAATGGTATATTTGGCTCATAAAGGTCAAAACCTAGTAAGCGTATTCATATGATGATGAAATTTGGCATGCCAGCAGTTTATAACATTAAAAAATTGTGTGTAAATTTTCATTGCATTTGAACACTTTTTGGTAGGTCAATTCGATTAAAAACTAGCAAAAATTTGTTATTACAGGTCATGTCATATCTAGACGGGGTAATGGCGTATCGATGCAGTTAAGCATAATTGGACGCTAGGAACAGGGCGTATCGATACAGTTTGAGGCTGTATCATAACATTTTGTTACTGAAATTCACTGTTTTGATACGGATCTATGGTGTATTGAAACGAGTCAAGGTTAAAGGGAGTCAACCCGTACCGATACAGGGCTTGCCTGCATCGATACGGTTTAAAGGACAAAGTCAACTTGGGTTGACCATCTTACACCCATTTCGAAACAACCTTAAGGTGTTTCGATACAAGGTTAGTTAAGTTAGTTAAAAGGCATAGTCTGGAAGTTTGAAAAGTTTACAATTTGATCACTGAATTTATAGCGAATCAATTGAATGAGTAAATGAACTCCAAATTGTATGAAATTTTACAGACTTATTAATATTATGTTGAATTTTAGTAAGGTATGATCGATCGCATCGAAGGTCCTCTAATTTGCCTGATTTATAGTTTAGTCCCTAAAACATATAATAGTAAAAAATTGGTCCTAAGTGATTGGATTATGTTTCATAATGGATTAAATGGACTAAGATGCATTTCAATAATGTGTTATTGTATATTGTTGTTTAAGTGTTCATAATAAAAATGAAATTTTATTGCACTGATCGCTACATTGTTCATCGGTAACATACTCCGACCTGGTTCTCGACTAGGCCGGGAAGGGGGTGTTACATTTGTGGTATCATAGCTAGAGTTTAGTCGATTCTAGGATTAAGCCGAAGCTTGTTGCATTGTTGTTATGTTACTTTGCCACCTAGTAGTAATATATTGTGTATATTGCGACTTGTCGACTAATCTGATCTTTCATATAGATATGTATGTGTTGGGTCACGTCGGCACGCCCCGTGGCGCAGCAAAAAAAATAATCCAACGTAATCCAGCCAGGATCCATGTACATGAACGAATCTGGGGTGAAAAGATGAAGAGTTACCTTTTTAAAACTCTAGAAACTGGAAAATCGACGCTATGTCGGAATAACCACGTCAAGTAAAACCGGAATCGTCACAGGTTCGCAATGACCTCTGTGGAGTCCACCCGAACAAAACGAACAAAGTTTCCGCCTCCCTAACACTTAGGGATAAATTTCGATAGGTTTGAACACCTTCCAGGGAGAAGTCGAAATCCCTTCAAGGATTCTTGAGGGAGTCTGAAATCGACCAGGGGTTCTACCGGGACTTGGATTCATTGAATCTAATTCTACTTGAAATTGGTTTATATTAAATATACATTATATTTAATAATATTAAATGATATATATATATATATATTTAATTATGTAGAATCTTATTCTACATAAAACATGGATTTAAATATACATTATATTTAATCCAAATATATATATATATATTTTTATTATATAGAATCTCATTCTATCTTTACTTAGATTTAAATATATTTAAATATATATTTTTAATTATGTAGAATCTAATTCTACATAAACTTGGAATTAAATATAATATTTTTAATTATGTAGAATCTAATTCTACATAAACTTGGAATTAAATATACATTATATAAATTCCAAATATATATTTAAATTTCTAGAATCTTATTCTATAATATTTAAGTATCTAAATATTTTCCATACTCTAAATAATATTTGATAAATACAATATTTATCCAATATTATTCCCATTTAAGGGAGTTGCCGATTTCCCCTATCCCATAGGGGATTTTCGGCAACCTCCCTAAAATAGGGAGTATGGTTTGCAATTTTTTTGTTCCTTTCATTCGAAGGGTGTGACCCTTGTAGGTTCATGCAATGTTAGCAGCAAAATTAGAACTGTTCTAATTTTACAAACAATGAGTGGCATCTAGCAATACATCATTGCTACCTAAGTTGCATGAAGTCATGGTTTGACTTTCCTAATTCCTGAATAAACTTCCTTTATGTATTTCATCCTTTTGTCCTTTATATCTTAGATGAACACAAGTCATGGGTTAGTCACACTTGCGTTGTCCATCTAGTGTTTCTTGATGTCTTGAGTAGATTATGATAAATGAATCTCTATGATATCTCATATCATAATATTCGAGCATGGCCATGCATTTTCTAATCTCACTCAATCAAGTGGCCGAAGATATTTCTCCCATTATGTAGGAGGGACAAATCATTTCTTGATCAACCATATTTCACTACATAGGTCATCACGTATCCAATCATCAGTCTTTATAATGTAGTCAGTTATGACACACGTTTGACTATGTCAAAATACGTAAATCTTTATGTTGAAATCATGTTGATCTCAAGTCTGAGGATTATACATATGTTTATCATGAGCAATGTTGTGACTGTCACATAATTACCCAAGAAACCTGCTCATAACGGGTCAATCCAGTATGTTGTTCTCTAACAAATACTTATGTGTTGATTTTGACATCTCTATGTCAATGACAACGCTTGTCATTAACCACATATTAGTCTTTATATATTATCACTATCCATACCCGTAATAATATTCGACTAAAGATCCTATTTAACAATATTCGTATTATTGTATGGACATTATTATCCAATGGTTAGTTTGATGCACAGAAACATACCAAATGATAATAAACGGCAATGCCATTACTTGATAAATCTAGTAAAATAGTATGTCTATTCAATCATCATATAATTGGTCTTTGGGCATACTCCAACAGTTTGAAACTAACGAAGCTCACATTGACGAGCTTGCCACTGGCTCCTCGACGCATGGCGAGGATATTAGAGGAGGAAATCCTCTGAATCCACCACCCCCGCAGGATCCTCCTGCTCAGAATACTGAGCCTGTAGCACCTACCGCTCAGGCTGAGTGTTACAAGAACATGGCTGACATGTTCAAGCAGTTTATGACTGCTATGAGTGCAGAGCAAGTTGTGCAACCCATCACTCCTACTGTGCAATACACCCGAGTTCCTATCGATAAGCTCTCACAGTATCGAGCTTACACTTTTACTAGACAAGATGACGACAACCTTGAAGTTGCCGAATATTGGTTGGACAACACTTTACGAATTCTGAACAAGCAACTACAGTGCTCGGACGAGCAGAAACTCGAGTGTGCTATTGTGTTGCTGGCTGATGAGGCACTTCACTGGTGGGAGACAACCATATTGACAGTCTCTTAAGACACTATAACTTGGGAGTTCTTCCTTAAAGAATTCCGCAAGAAGTACATCAGTGAGTTTTATCTCGATGAGAGGCGAAGTATCTTCCTCCACCTCAAACAAGGTGGGCGATCGATCGAGTAATACATCCATGACTTCTGCAAGTACTGTAGATACGGTGCTGAGTATATTAAGAAGGAGGATGAGAAGTGTCGAATGTTCATTGCAGGGCTGAATGATGAACTACGACCTATGTTTACTGCACCAAGCATTGTTGATTTCCAAGATCTCGTGAATCGAGTTAAGGCCACCGAAGTTGTACAGAAAGCTCAACGAGCTGGTGGGTCCATAAAGTCTGAGAAGAGGTTTAGGGATGAATCTCGACCTCCGAAATGGAACAAGAAAGGGAAATATCAAGGCTCCAAGTAGAATGTCTATCCGCAGCCCTTCCGTTCTGGAAATATTGGGAGGCATCAGTCTGTAACGTAGTCCTTTGATAAGGCAGCGTCTTTTGATAGAATTGAAGGTTCAAATTGAGGAAACCAACATCCAGTTTGTAATTATTTTCAGAATAAGCACCCAACGGGTCAATGCCGCAAGCAGATGGGAGAGCTTGTTATTATTGTGGTCAGCAGGGTCACTTTATTTGTGACTTCTCTTTGAATGCAACCAAATCTACTGTTACCCCGACTACTACTGCCTCTCCTGCTTAATCCTTTCGAGGTAAAGGATCAAAGCAAGGTCAACGGGAACTTACAGAAGATTGAGTGTTTCGGGAAATCCATTCAACAAACAAGATTCTAAAGCTCCTGCTCAGATGTATCATGTGAAGAGCAGAGAAGAGTAGGATGAACCTGATGTCAATGCAGGTACCATTGAGTTAGATTCGCATCCTTTATATGCATTGATTGATCATGGTTCTACCCACTCTTCTATAAGCACCATCGTAGTTAAGAAGTATGACATGTCTTTAGAACCAATAACATCAACAATTTTTGTAACCAATCCTTTAAAAGATTATGTCACCGTAAAGGTAGTGTGCAAGAACTGCCCCTTATTTGTAACCCCCTTGACTCGGCCTAGTCGATAGACCGAACCGAACGAGCCACACGGGGAATATTGAAGCAAGCGGGAAAGTTTCACTCAATAAACGACCATTTTTTCTTTTTTATTTTGTCTAGATGCAAGTTAAGTTCCTATGTGTTCAATCAAAGCAGCGAGTGAAACGATGTTGAGTGGATCAATGGATTGATCAAAGCCAAGAGGGGGTGAATTGGGTTTTTAAAGTTTGTTGGAGAAAGTGGAATGACTAAATTGAAGAACAAGGCAATTTAGAGTGCTTCAAGTTCCAAATGAACTCTACATCCACTACCTTAGCTACCACTAAGGATTTTCCAACAATCCACTAATTGCTCTTCCCCTTTTCTAGGCTTAGGAGGTAACCTTTACAATACCGGTCAAATTTTCTACCCAAAATTTGACCAAAAGCTCACAAGGATACAAAGATGAATTTTAAGGCAAGTAGAATATATCTCAATACAAATTTGCCCCTTTTGATACAAGCACTCAACCCAAATTGGAATACAAGATTGGAATTACACACAAAACAATTTGGGATTTTACAAAAATGAGAAATTAGGCAATTTGAGATTGAATTTTTGTATTGATGTTTCTTTTGGATGAAATGGTTGTTGTTGGTCTTCATTAGGCTTGATTTTATACAGTCTCTATTAATTCTATCTGTTTGGGTGGTTAGGGCATTGATTATAGCCGTTGGGACCCTCTCTTTCAACCATAAATGAATTTTTGTAGCCTACTGTATCGGTACACGGGAAGACATATCGATTCCTATCTCAAAACAAAAGCAGTTGTTGTACAATTACAAGAGGAGCGTATCGATACGCGTGTAAGCGTATCGGTACGGGTTAGGGAAGTGTTTCGGTACATGCAAGACCATATCGATGCAATTATTCCATTAAATTGATAATTCCATTAAATTTGTATCGATACGGGTGACACCGTATCAGTACGCTATTCAAACTTCTTTAGTTTTTATAGAGGGAGTATCAATACATATGCAATTTGTTTCGATACACTGTTTTGATACGGTAAAGGGCGTATCAAAATGCATTTCTCCAGTGGCAAAGTTTGTAAAAAAGGTATCTATACGGCTAGGAGCGTATAGATACACATATGCAATTTTCAATAGTTTGGCCTTGAAATACTTAGAAAATATTTTAGAGTTTAAGATTTTAAAACTAAAGTAAAGCCTTGTTGGTTTGAAAACTTTTGAGGGACTTAAAAATCTTTTTCATGTTTTCAATTTAACCCTAAACATAGGTTTTACAATCTCCCACTTTTTGATATAACAAAACTAAAACTTGAAATTTTTATGTCTTTTGAATACTTTGGAAAACAACTCCCCCTTAATGTTGGCTAGGTAAAATTTAAGTTAAAATTTTAAGTGAGCTTGTTCCCTCTCCCCCTTTTTATTAAATCAAAAATAAGAGACATATGCAAAAGCATAAACAATAACCAAGAAACATATAATAGAAGCATTAAGCTCATAATTAAAGAAACAACAAAATAAAATCCAAATAACAATAATCAAAGCATAGGTTTTAAACTTAATCCTAAAGAACATAAATCAAAGTGCATAGATAGAAATCCTAAATGACATGAATGGAATGTAAAGATAATCTACTACTCTTCTCCATCGCCATCTTCATCGTCCTCTTCGTTGGCATCATCACTATTCCTCCTAGATTGATGCCACTCATCATTAAAAGCGGTAAGAGTGATGTTCATTAAATTGTGGCCGCCTTCAAGAGAAGTGAGACACGTCTCCACATTTTTCACGCGATCTTCAAGCCTTGTGAAACGTGTGTCTATGGCAGCAAACCCCGAATTCATGACTTGATCCATGGAAGCAATTTCTGTGCGTAAGCCCGTGAATTGTTCATTGAGAAAGGTCATAAGAGCATCCATGGAGGGTGGAGGAGGAGCTTGACGATTGGAAATTTCTTCCGGAATCGCATCGCTAGGAATCTCGGAGAGACGAAGCCAACTATCATTGAAGTAATGAAACTTCCCCTAGAAATAGATCTATCATCAATAGGATCGGTAAGGGGTGTCGCGTAGTCGTGATAGCAATCAATCTCATTTTGAGTGAAGAAATAGCTCAAAGCGGTGCCATCTGTGAATGAAATGACAAGAGTTGTATGGCGGTGTTGCACGAGATAGACAATCTCCGCAAACATGATGTGAGCAAGATTTGGTTGTTGTCTTTGGCGAAAGCACCGAATCCAAAAAGCATCAACTTAGCGGATGGTTGAATATCTCTTTCCCGATGGTCTAAACCACCAAGTAATCATCAAATAAAGGATTCGATCTTGAGCATTGAGAACGATCACGGAACCCCCAAGATATGACCAAGAGAATTCTCATCTTCGATACCCTCATCCTCTAACTTAAAAACAACACAACGAGATGGAAGATCAACGGTAATCTTTTTTCCCATGAGATAGAAGTTGACGACAACAATATTACCCGAGGGATGGGCAACGCACTTGGCATTAGCATAGAATATCAAAACCAAATTACGAAAGAAAAAGCTTGGGATTTGTAGAAAATCCATAAATTTCCATTCATGGAGCAAAGATAAGTAGACAAACTTGAAGCTCTCCGAATTAAGGAAAGGAACGGAAATCACCCTATCCGGTCGGATTTTGTAATTTTGAAAGGAGAGAAAGTAGTTGAGTTCCCCGGTGGTTCTAAAACCTCATTGATAGATAAGGGTCAAATTAGGGCGAGTACCATCTCCGGGATTGGAAGCTTCACCGACTTCGCTAGTACGCGCTCTCTTTTTGGGTGTCATTGTCTAGATAAATTGATCAAAACAATGTGTATGCATTATTTTTCTCATTCAACCCATGGAAAATCAATAATCAAGGTTTTTTTTAAAAAAAAAATAAAAGGCAAATCAAAAACCAAAAGGCTTGATATAGTTTATCTTTGAAAGAGCAAAACAAAAAGAATTTAAAATGAAAATCACTAAGAAAAAGAAAAAATAAAGAAAAAGAGTTTTATACCTTGATATTGATAAAGAGGGGAATGGATGATAAACTTGCACCGAATTGATGGAAAGCTTTAAAAGCTTTGCTTGATGTTAAAAAACCCTCAAGAGATTTTTAGTTTTGTGGTGAAAATATGAGGGATTTAGAGGCTTTTTATAGAGTAAAAATGGCTAGGGTTTTGAAATTTAAGTTTTGGTAAAAGTGAAACTCTTTTAATGCCATTAAGTAGCAGTTTGTGTGATCGAGTATCTATACGCCTAAGAGTGTATCGATACGGGGTTAAAATGGTAATTCCCTAGAAACGCGTGTCAAGGGACCATATCAAAATGGATAGTATACATATCGAAACATTCACAACTTGTATCGAAACGTGTTTAACCGTATCGATACTAGTAAGAGAGAAAATGAAGTCTAGTCAACTAATGAAGTACTCGTATCGATACACATAAGGTCGTATCGATACCCTATGCCAAAAAAATGCATTTTTGGCTTTAGAACAAGCAAAGGCTCGACTTTAACACCTTCTAAATGAATGCAATTGATGAATGAGCAAGTCTAAGCATATACTAATAGAAGCATACTTCCGCTAGCTATAAACATGGTTTCTATCAAGATCAATAACACACAAACATGCATTTTCACAAATTCAAGCAATTTTAACTTCAAAAGAGTCCTAAAGGGTCAAGATAGGCTAGTTAAACCTAGCTCTCTCCTAAGGGACCACAAACGCTCTTTGTCTTGAGGTTTTGTAAAAATGTTCGCTTGTTGGTTCAAGGTGTCTACATACTCTATAACAACATCTTGCTTAAGGGCATGATCTATAATGAAATGATGCCTTATTTCTATATGTTTGGTTCTAGAGTGTTGGATGGGATTTTTGGTTAAGCATATATCACTAGTGTTGTCACACTTAAGGGGTATGATTTCAACTTTAACTCCATAATATAAGAGTTGTTGTTTCATCCAAAGGACTTGAGCACAAAAACTACCTAAGGATATGTACTCGGCTTCGGTGGCAGACAGAGCTACACTATTTTGTTTCTTAGAGAACCAAGATATGAGCATACTAACTAAGAATTAGCAAGTTCTTGAAGTACTTTTCCTATCAATTTTACATCCCTCATAATCCGCATCCGAATAAGCATGAAGGTTGAAGGTTGAGTCTCTAGCGTACCAAAGAACTAGACAAGGAGTATCGCTAAGGTACCTAAAGATTCTTTTAACGGCTATAAGGTGAGACTCTCTAGGACTAGCTGGAAACCTAGCACATAAGCAAACACTAAAAAATATATCCGGTCTACTTGCGGTAAGGTAAAGTAAAGATCCAATCATAGAGCGATAAAGCTTAGAGTCAACACACTTACCTCCTTCATCTTTGTCAAGCTTGGTAGATGAGCTCATTGGTGTAGCTTGACGCTTTGCTTGCTCCATGCCAAACTTCTTGAGCATATCTTTCACGTATTTTGAATGAGTATAGTAGAGTGATTACCTATGCACTTTTCGCATCCATTTGAAAAAGCTTGAAATTATGATAACATGCATATGCAAGCAACATCCTAATAGCTTCCATTCTAGCTACGAGTGCATAGGTTTCATCAAAATCTATTCCCTCTTCTTGAGTGTATCCTTGAGCAACTAATCTAGCTTTGTTTCTCACAATGTTACCACTCTCATCTAGTTTATTCCTAAATACCCATTTAGTTCCTATAGTAGATTGATTACTAGGCCTTTCAACTAATGTCCATACATTACTTCTCTCAAATTGATTTAACTCTTCTTGCATAGCATTAATCCAAAAATCATCTTTTAATGCTTCTTTAATGTTCTTAGGCTCAATGCATAAGATAAAAGCAACATGATTCATGAGTTTGAGAGAAGATCTAGTAGTTACCCCCTTGGATGGATCACCCAAGATTTGACCACCTTTGATATAGTTGTACTCCCTTGGGTAGCTCACTTCCTTTTCCTCAAGATCCAAGCCCTTCAAGGCTTCTAGAGGTGGATCTTGCGCATCTTCTTCTTTAGTTGTAATCTCATCATCCTTTGAAGTTTGTCCTCCATCAAAGGCATCAAGGATTCTTACATCATCATCATCACAAGATTCCTTCCTTGGAAGGAGGTTATCATCGAAAACAACATGAATAGACTCTTCTACTACTAAAGTTCTTTTATTAAATACACGATAGGCTTTAGAGTTTAGAGAGTATCCTAAGAAAATAGCTTCATCACTTTTAGCATCAAATTTACCAAAGTTGTCTTTTCTATTATTTAAAACAAAACATTTGCAACCAAATGGATGAAAATAGGTAATGTTAGGCTTCTTAGATTTTAAAATCTCATAAGGTGTTTTCTTTAAAATTGGCCTAATCATTACTTGATTTACAATGTAGCAAGCGGTATTTGTGGCTTCCGCCCAAAAATATTTAGGTAAATTGTTTTCACAAAGCATGGTTCTAGCCATTTCTTGTAAAGTCCTATTTTTCCTCTCAGCTACCCCATTTTGTTGAGGAGTTCGAGGAGCCGAAAAATTGTGGCTAATACCATTTTCATTTAAAAACTCTTCAAAACCTAGATTTTGAAACTCGGTTCCATGATCACTTCTAATGTGAGAAATCTTGAGTTCAAGATCATTTTGAGTTAATTTTGAAAACATGATGAATTTTTCTAAAGCATCATCTTTTGTACTTAAGAATAGAACCCAAGTAAATCTAGAATAGTCATCAACAAGAACAAAAGCATATGATTTACCACTCAAGCTCATAGTTCTCATAGGCCCAAAAAGATCCATGTGAATCAATTGTAAACATCTACTAGTAGATACATCATTAATGGATTTGAAGGAAGATCTATGTTGTTTACCCTTAGAGCAAGCATCACATATTTTTTCATTTGAGAATTTAATCTTGGGTAAAACTCTAACTAGATTTATGGAAACTAATTTTTCTAAAACACTAATGCTAGCATGTTCTAATTTCCTATGCCATAACCATGCATCATTTTCATTTTGTGCAACAAAACATGCATGAGATGAATGAATGTCATCTAGATGCACCATATATATGTTACCTATGCGATGACCAATGAGCATTATTTTATTAGATTTAATGTTAACAATTTTACAACCTTTTTTATCAAATAAGTCATTAAACCATTTATCACACAATTGACTAATGCTCAATAAATTGTGTTTTAGATCATCGACATACAATACATTTTGAATGAGTATAGTAGAGTGATTACCTATGGAGCCAATATCTTTAATGTGGCCTTTGGAGTTGTCACCAAATGTCACCACTCCTCCACTTTTTGGCTTTAAATCCACGAATCGACTCTTGTCTCCGGTCATGTGCCTTGAGCATCCACTATCAAGGTACCATGAGTTTTGGCTTTGTGCTTTGGCCTTGTAGCAATGCTCCCCCTACAAACAAAGAGAATAAGCTTCGATTTTTGGTACCCAAATCATTTTGGGTCCATGAGTGTTAGCTCCCAAAAGCTTGGTTCCCTTAGGAATCCAAGGTGACATGGCATCAACATTATTAGATTTGACAAGTTCCTTAGGAACCCATACACTTCTAATTCTTTTAGTTCTATTATGCCTATAGGAGCCACTTTGTTTGTAGTTATAGTTCTTTCTTTTAGGTTGGTTTGTTCTAGATGATTCACCTATTTCATTTTTCACATTACCAACACTCTTGCAAGACTTTTTGAGCTCATTAAGCTCATCTAACACCTTTTGGTGTTCAATGTTACATTGAGAAATAAGATCATTTAAATCTACATTTTCACTTTGAAAGAATTCAAGTTCATCTTGTAGACCTAAAATCTTTTTCACAAATTTCAAGTTAGTTTGAGAAAGTAAATCATATTTAGCATTTAAATCGGAAATGATCTTTTTATTTTTTAAAACGGACTCCTTAAATTTCTCAACTAATTCATCGTATACCTCTTGTAACTCATCATAAGAATCTAGAAGTTCATCATAAGTAAAATCAAAAGTAGATGAGTTAGAGGTTACCATAGAAGAATCCTCCTCAAGAGCCATGAGGCAAAGGTTGGCAACTTCATGTTCCTCATCCTCGGATGACTCCTCATCACTCCAAGTAGCAAGCTTGGCTTTGAGCTTCTTCTTCTTCTCAAAGCCCTTCTTCTTGAGTTGAGGGCAATCAGAACTTATGTGACCCAACTTCATGCACTCAAAGCAAATGATTTGATCCATGTCTTCTTCTTTGTTTTTGTTCTTGAAGTTCATCTTTCTTTGAAATTTTCTCCCTTGGTTGGACTTCATGAACCGTGAGAATCGTTTAGCTATCATGGCCAATTCCTCAAGTTCTTCCACCTCACTAGAAGAGCTCTCCTCATGTAGAGAGACCTTGAGAGTAACTCATAGATTCTTCTTCTTCTCTACCTCATGCTTCTATATTCTTCTCTCTTCCTTCTTCTTCTCTTCCTCTCCTCCTTGATTCATGATCTCGTGTGTAAGAAGAGACCCAACAAGCTCATCAAGCTTCAAAGTTTTCAAATTCTTTGCTTCAATTATGGTCGTCCTCTTACCATCCCAAGACTCCGGGAGAGAGTATAGAAGCTTCCTCACTAGCTTATCTTCGGGAATTACTTCACTGAATCCTTTAAGAAAATTGACGATGATCGAAAATCAATCAAACATCTTTGAGATTCTCTCATCGGGGTCCATCTTAAAATTCTCATAGCTCAAGTTTAGCAACCCGATCTAGTCTCTTTCACATCGCTAGTGCCCCCATAAGTCGTCTCCAAAGTGTCCCATGTAACGCCCCGGTTTTGGGCTTGGAAGTTTTGGGCGTTGACCGGTTCGGTCAAAGTGCTGTTCGAATCTAAAAAGGTGAAATTAGGAAAACCTAGTTCGGGTTGCATTAAAAATATGGAAAAATGTTCTAAAATCATCTTTTAATATATATAAGTGAACTGTGAAATCAATTTTACAAAATGAGGTTTGGAAGGGTGACATTTTGGCTAGTGACCAAAATGTAATTTTTGAAAACTGCGTGACTGTTTTATAAAGGATTGAAACTTTGAATCTTTAAGGAGCTAATTACCCAAAGGGAGTTTCTCCAGATTTTTCTAAGATATTTTATGTTTTAATTCTGATTTTAAACAAAAGGAAAAGTGGAGGGAAGTTATTTCTAACTAATTTTCCTAAAATCTCATTTTCTTTTCTCTCATTTTCTCTCAACCCAAACATCTTTTCTCCAGAGATTTTCTTCTGATTTTGTCACCGAAATCTATCTTTTCAATCATCTTTTGATTGCTAATCATCTCAACAACAAAACCTCACCAATTGCCATTTGATTCTTCAAGCTTTTTGGTTCTAAAAGAGGAGAAACTCAAGTTTGGAGGTAAGAACGTCCTTCTCCTCTGAACTTCAAGTTCTTTACTGAAATTCCTAAGTTTTTAATCCTTATTTGATGATTTATAAATGGTTTTAAAGTTGTGTAATGGATCTTGGCTTAAAATGCAAGATTTGATGATTTTTGGTGAATTTTCGTTGGATCTGTTAAAGCAGTGATTTGAGGTTTTTATTTGATGATAAATGAATGTTAATTTGATATGGAAATGAGTTTTGATTAATGCAATCCCGGATAGGTTGAATTTCCTAAGTTTAGCTAGTGATTCTTGGTTGTTTTTTGGTGTTTTTGTGGATCTGTTGTTGCTGGAGGTATAAGGATGATGTTAGATCCTTTTTGGATGTTAAATGATGTTTAAGGATGCTTTGTTTTGATGGTTTATGGCTGGGCTTTGTTGAGGAGTTGTTTGGATGCATTTTCGGTTGTGTTTGGTGGCCGAAAATGGAGTGTGGATGAGAGCAACGAGTTTAGGTGCTTTCATTGAAGCTATTAATGCATGATGATGCATTAATCTACTGTTTTGATGTGTTAAAACAAGGGAGTCATCTTTGGATCCAAGTGGTGGTGATCCGGAAGCTTGATTTGGTGTTTCGGCAAGAAGCGAAACGGAATCGGTGAGTGGATTTTGGTTTTCGGCTTTGAAACCAATGTTTTGGAGGTTTGGGAGCTTAGTCTAAGTCTAAACAACTTTGCTAAGCTCAAGAGTAAGTTTTCGGAAAAACTCTCTTGATGAGGAACCATGTGATGGTTGGGTGCAATGTGTTTGTTGCATGTTTAAATTCTGTTTTTAAAGCATATCTAGCATGTTTGTTTGCTGAGATTATAAGCCATGTGTTTAAGGAAGCTCAAGGTTAGAGTTCCTTGCTTTTGAACATTGTTTAAATGTGGTTTAATGCTTAAAGATGCATGATGTTTATGGCTTGGTTAAATGCTTTAAAAACAGTGGATTATTGATGATAAATGATGTATATTGGCAATTGATGTTTTGAAAAGGTTAAGGTCACCAAGGTGGTTAAAAGTCCTTGAGTGAGCCTAGTTTACTTAAGAACATCAAGGTGGTTAAAAGTCCTTGGATGGTTCTTGTTACGGACACAAAGGTGTTTAAAAGTCCTTGTGTGGTCCTTTCCAAGGTGGTTAAAAGTCCTTGGGGCCAAGGTGTTTAAAAGTCCTTGGGGTGATTCATGTCATGGTGTTTAAAAGTCCATGGGCCAAGGTGTTTAAAAGTCCTTGGGGTCAAGGTGTTTAAAAGTCCTTGAGGTGAAACTTGTTAAGGACACAAAGGTGTTTAAAAGTCCTTGTGTGGTCCTTGCCATGGTGTTTAAAAGTCCATGGGCCATGGTGTTTAAAAGTCCATGGGGATAAGATCACAATGGTGTTTAAAAGTCCATGTGTGAGTCTTATGTTGATCTTGTTTAAAGATGGTAATTATCACTTGTGGCCAATATGACATGTTATGATATGAAGCATGAGATGCTTGTTTGAGATTGCTTGTGAGCATGTCTAAATGTATTTTGAAGTATGACTTGAAAAGTGTTTTATAATTGCATTATTGGATGGTTAAAATGAGCATTCCTCACTAAGCTTTTGCTTACGCTCTCTTCCTTTTTCTTAAATCAATAATGCAAAGCATTAAGGTGCATCGAGGGCAGCAAGGAAGGCAAGCAATCAAGTGGAAGTTGAGCTCAAGTATGGAAAGGTTTTCTTAAACATTTTTAGCTTTTGGCATTTGGCAATGGGGGACATATGTTGTTGTGTTGGGAGATGTTTTGGACTCCCTAAGTTGGATTTATGTTGTTGTTAATGTTGGTTTTTGTAATTGGCCATTATGTGTTTGATTTGGAGGTTTTATGCTTGAATGGTTTGCTTGTGTAGGAAGCATGCCTTTAGATTTGGGGCTCTCCCTGTTTCGGAACACCTGACCGTTGGGGGCTGACATTGGTAGTTATATGTTTCAAAATGTTTGCATTTTGGTCCCGATTCTTGTTGATGCAATTGTATGAGTTTGGGATGTCCGTTTGAGCTGAAATTTGACAGAGATGCATGAAACATGATAAATTTCAGGTTGGTAACTTTAATTTGTGTTAAGTCCTTATAATTAACAGAATTTACAAATAGGTCCCTAAAGTTGTAATTAGTTCAATTAGGTCCCTGTTTGATCTCTGATGTTTATGATCTTTGAGAATGTTGTTTGTATGATCATAACTAGGGTTAATGTGCATCTAGACAAGTTTAAAAAGAAAAAAAAGGGTCGTTAATCAAGGTTGACTTTCGGGTTGACTTTGGTTTTCGCCGTGTAATCTTCTTAATTCGGGTCAACCGTCCAGGCCGGGTTAAGGGGGTTACATTTGGTGGTATCAGAGCTGAGTTGTCGAGTATTTGGGAATGTGTATGTGAATGTTTGAGGTATGTATGCCTTGTATGCTTGTTGGGTGAAAGCATGTTGAGTAAATTGCATGTATGTTGCAATTGAGATGTATGCTGTGATGAAGCATGTTGTGGGTACCCATTGCCAAATCAAAGCTAATGAAATGATGTTGATTTTAATTGGAAATGAGCTTGAGTACTTGAATTGCTTCCCTTGCTGGGCCTGACTTTGTTTATTTGCATTGTGATTGCATAGTTAGAGTATGGCACCTCGTAGAGAGTTGAGGAGTAACGTGCGAGCTACGGCTCAGAATGAGAACGAAAATGAGGAGAATGTTGAGAGTGCGGTTTTACCTCCTCTACCTGGTGGTGGTGGTGCTGGGGCTAAGGAAGCTGGAGCTGCAGCTGGTGCTGGAGCTGCTGGGCCTGAGGCTGGCCAGGGGCAAGCTGTTCCTGACATGACGGTGTTAATTCAAGCTATAGCTGGTGCTTTTCAAGCAGCTGTAGCTGGAGCTCGTGGAGCTGGGCATCAGGAAGATGCTGGAGTTAGACTACTTTTGGAGCGGTTGCGCAGTCTCGGAGGGACTGAGTTCAAGGGTATGTCAGCGGAAGGTTCTGAGGCTTGGTTAGAGAGTACCAAGAGAATTTTGGGTCAGATGAGTTGCACTGATGTGCAGAAGCTTGGCTGTGTTGTGTCCTTGCTGCAGAAGGATACATATACGTGGTGGACAACCACTATTGTTGGAATGGCGGAAGCTGATGTGACTTGGACATTCTTTCAGAATGTGTTCAAGAGAAGGTATCTGGGTGTGAGGTACCTGGATGAGAAAAAGAGGGAGTTCATGTCTCTTACCCAAGGGAGCATGACGGTGGCTGAGTATGAAGTACAGTTTGTTCGACTCAGTCAATATGCACCTGAGCTTGTCTCGGATGAGCGAGCGAGGTGTGAAAGGTTCCGTTATGGTTTAGTGACGGATGTGAAGATGTATGTGCTGGCCACCGAGTATGATGATTTTGATGTGCTGGTGGGCCGAGCAAAGGACATAGAGATGAACTTGGGTTTATCTGCTAAAGGTGCTGGTAAGCGAGCGGCTGAGTATAGTTCCGGTGGTGGACGGAACAAGAGGGGACGTGATCAGAAGTATCAGTCCTCGGCTAAGCGAGGTGGTGGAGCACCTGCTCGGGGAGGCAACGCTAGAGCTGATCCGAGTGCTTGTTGGACATGTGGTTCACATGGCCACATGAAACGTGATTGTCCTCGTGTTGTGAGGGAAGTGCAAGCTCCTGTTGCGGCAGCTGGTAATGGTTGCTGGAACTGTGGATCTTCGGATCATTTGAGGCGTGATTGTCTTATGTTGGCTGGTGGCCAAGTTCGTGCTCCTATTGTTGCAGCGGCACAGAGAGGTCGTGGGCGCGGCCGTGGTAATTTTCAGCGGAGAGAGGAAGGTGGCCGAGGTGTAGCTCATGTTGTAGCTGTACAGCCAGAGGGTGGCGGACAGGCTAGAGTGTTTGCTCAGCGTGAGGGGAGGAATGATGCGGATGTGATCGCAGGTACTTTTACTCTGCAATCCTTGTCATTACTTTCCTTGATTGATTCTGGATCTACGCACTCTTACATATTGCGTGAGCATGCTGAATTGCTTGGTTTGCCTGTTGAGTTTTTGGATGTTGGTATGCGTGTCACTAGTTCTTTTGGTGAGACTGTTGTGACTCGAAAGCTGTATAGAAGGTGTCCTTTGGTTGTTCAAGATCATGTTTTTCATGTTGACGTTATGGAGTTACCTTTCTATGGTTTTGATGTAATCCTTGGTATGGATTGGCTTGCTGAGCATCGTGTTGTGGTGGATTGTGAGAATAAGCGTGTTTCGCTGAAGCTTGCGGATGATTATGAAGTTGTTGTGGTTGGTGAGAATGTGAAGTTTCTTGCCAATGTGGTGTCCACGTTGGAGGGGAGCCGGATGCTGAGGCAAGGCTGTGAAGCTTACCTAGCTTTTGTGATGAATCCTGGCTCTAAAGAGTTGCGTGTGCAAGATATCAGGGTTGTGAAGGAGTTTCCTGGTGTATTTCCTGAGGAGTTGCCTGGTTTACCTCCTAATCGCGAGGTGGAGTTTGGAATTGAGCTGTATGAGAATACAACTCCTGTGTCCATTACTCCCTATAGAATGGCACCTAAGGAGCTGAAAGAGCTGAAGACGCAGTTGCAAGAGTTGCTTGAGCGTGGTTTCATTCGGCCGAGTGTTTCGCCTTGGGGTGCACCGGTCTTGTTCGTGAAGAAGAAGGATGGCACTATGAGGATGTGCATTGATTACCGTCAGCTGAACAAGTTGACTATCAAGAATCGGTATCCTTTGCCGAGAATTGATGATCTCTTTGATCAATTTCGGGGAGCAGTCGTGTTCTCTAAGATTGACTTGAGGTCTGGTTATTACCAGTTGAAGGTGAAAGATGTGGATGTGCCTAAGACAGCTTTCAGGACAAGGTACAGGCATTATGAGTTCCTGGTGATGCCGTTTGGTTTAACCAATGCTCCTGCTGCTTTCATGGACATGATGAATCGTGTGTTTCATGAATACCTGGACAAGTTTGTTGTGGTGTTCATTGATGATATCCTTGTGTACTCGCGTACTGAAGAGGAGCATAAAGAGCATTTGAGAATTGTTTTGCAAGCTTTGTTGGAGAATCAGCTTTACGCTAAGCTGAGCAAGTGTGAGTTCTGGCTTAAGGAGGTGGTGTTTCTTGGGCATGTGGTTTCTGCCAAGGGGATTCGGGTTGATCCTCAGAAGATTGAGGCGGTGATGAATTGGAGGGTTCCTAAGTCTGTTCACGAGGTTCGTAGTTTCCTTGGTTTGGCGGGATACTACCGAAGGTTTGTGGATGGGTTTTCTAAGATTGCTGCACCTTTGACGAAGTTGTTGCAGAAGGATGTTAAGTATGAGTGGACAGAGGCGAGACAGCAGGCTTTTGAGAAGCTTAAGGTGGCTTTGACGCAAGCTCCTATCTTGATTCAACCTGAATCAGGGAAAGAGTTTGTGGTGTATAGTGATGCGTCCTATGTTGGTTTGGGATGTGTGTTGATGCAAGAGGGTAAGGTGGTGGCTTATGCATCGCGGCAGTTGAAGGTGTATGAGCGCAATTATCCTACGCATGACATTGAGCTGGCTGCAGTGGTTTTTGCTCTGAAGATCTGGAGACATTACCTGTATGGTGAGAAGTGTACTGTGTACACGGATCACAAGAGTTTGAAGTATCTGATGTCTCAGAAGGAGTTGAATCTCAGGCAGCGACGTTGGGTGGAGTTGCTCAAGGATTATGATTTGACGATTGAGTATCACCCTGGGAAGGCTAATGTTGTAGCGGATGCCTTGAGTAGGAAGGTAGCTGTTGAGCTGAGGGCTATGTTTGCCAGTTTGAGTATTTCGCGCGATGGTGGTCTTGTGGCTGAGTTGCAAGTGAAACCATCCTTAGTTCAGTTGATCAAGGAAAAGCAGTTGCTGGATGATTCCTTGGTGTCTCATGTACAAGATATCGCGGAGGGTAGACCTTCGGATTTCTGCTTTAATGATGATGGGGTGTTGTGTTTTGGGAGTCGGATAGTAGTGCCCAATGATGCTGAGTTGAGGCGTGCTATTCTGACTGAAGGTCATAGTAGTCCTTTTGCTATGCACCCAGGTAGTACTAAGATGTATCGAGATCTTCGTGATGAGTACTATTGGGTGGGTTTGAAAAACGATGTTGCGGAGTTTGTCAGCAGGTGTATGGTGTGTCAGCGAGTTAAGGCTGAGCATCAGTTTCCTTCAGGGTTGTTGCAACCGTTGAGAATCCCTGAGTGGAAGTGGGAAAGGGTTACCATGGATTTTGTATCTGGTTTACCTTTGTCATCATCGAAGAAGAATTCGGTGTGGGTGATTGTGGATCGCCTGACGAAGTGTGCGCATTTCTTGCCTGTGCATACTACGTTCTCTTTGGATAAGCTTGCGGAGCTGTACATTGCGGAGATTGTGCGGCTGCATGGTGTGCCTAAGTTGATTGTGTCGGATAGGGATCCGAGGTTCACATCGTGGTTCTGGCAGTGTTTACATCAAGCTTTGGGTACGAGGTTCAATTTCAGTACATCTTATCATCCTCAGTCGGCTGGTCAGTCAGAGCGTGTTATCCAGATTTTGGAGGATATGTTAAGGTGCTGTGTGATTGAGTTTCAGGGCTCTTGGGAAAAGCTTTTGCCTTTGGTTGAGTTTGCTTATAACAATAGTTATCAGGCAAGTATTCAAATGGCACCTTATGAGGCTTTGTACGGAAGGAAGTGTAGGACTCCTCTTTGTTGGGCTGAAACGGGTCAAAAGTTGGTTTCGATGCCGGCTTTGTTGAAGGGAACCACCGAGAAGGTGAAGCTCATTTGTGAGTGTTTGAAGGCAGCTTCTGATCGGCAGAAGTCTTACGCGGATTTGAAGCGTAAGGAGATAGAGTATGCGGTGGGTGACCGTGTGTTTTTGAAAGTTTCGCCTTGGAAAAAGGTGATGAGGTTTGGCCGGAAGGGCAAGTTGAGCCCTAGGTACATTGGACCATACGAGGTGATTGAGCGTGTGGGTCCTGTTGCGTACAGGTTGAGGTTACCTCAAGTGTTGGAGAAGATTCATGATGTGTTTCATGTTTCTATGCTCCGGAAGTATAGATCTGATCCTTCGCATGTGATGCCTGTGGAAGAGGTGGAATTGAATCCGGATTTGACCTATGATGAGGAACCGGTGAGGATTCTGGATTCGGATAGCAAGGTTCTTCGTGGCAAGACCATTGAGTTGGTAAAGGTGCTGTGGAAGAATCGCGGTGTTGAGGAAGCCATGTGGGAGCGGAAGGATGACATGCTAAAGCAGTTTCCTTATCTCTTTCCTTCAGGTAAATTTCGAGGACGAAATTTCTTAAGGGGGGGAGAGTTGTAACGCCCCGGTTTTGGGCTTGGAAGTTTTGGGCGTTGACCGGTTCGGTCAAAGTGCTGTTCGAATCTAAAAAGGTGAAATTAGGAAAACCTAGTTCGGGTTGCATTAAAAATATGGAAAAATGTTCTACAATCATCTTTTAATATATATAAGTGAACTGTGAAATCAATTTTACAAAATGAGGTTTGGAAGGGTGACATTTTGGCTAGTGACCAAAATGTAATTTTTGAAAACTGCGTGACTATTTTATAAAGGATTGAAACTTTGAATCTTTAAGGAGCTAATTACCCAAAGGGAGTTTCTCCAGATTTTTCTAAGATATTTTATGTTTTAATTCTGATTTTAAACAAAAGGAAAAGTGGAGGGAAGTTATTTCTAACTAATTTTCCTAAAATCTCATTTTCTTTTCTCTCATTTTCTCTCAACCCAAACATCTTTTCTCCAGAGATTTTCTTCTGATTTTGTCACCGAAATCTATCTTTTCAATCATCTTTTGATTGCTAATCATCTCAACAACAAAACCTCACCAATTGCCATTTGATTCTTCAAGCTTTTTGGTTCTAAAAGAGGAGAAACTCAAGTTTGGAGGTAAGAACGTCCTTCTCCTCTGAACTTCAAGTTCTTTACTGAAATTCCTAAGTTTTTAATCCTTATTTGATGATTTATAAATGGTTTTAAAGTTGTGTAATGGATCTTGGCTTAAAATGCAAGATTTGATGATTTTTGGTGAATTTTCGTTGGATCTGTTAAAGCAGTGATTTGAGGTTTTTATTTGATGATAAATGAATGTTAATTTGATATGGAAATGAGTTTTGATTAATGCAATCCCGGATAGGTTGAATTTCCTAAGTTTAGCTTGTGATTCTTGGTTGTTTTTGGGTGTTTTTGTGGATCTGTTGTTGCTGGAGGTATAAGGATGATGTTAGATCCTTTTTGGATGTTAAATGATGTTTAAGGATGCTTTGTTTTGATGGTTTATGGCTGGGCTTTGTTGAGGAGTTGTTTGGATGCATTTTCGGTTGTGTTTGGTGGCCGAAAATGGAGTGTGGATGAGAGCAACGAGTTTAGGTGCTTTCATTGAAGCTATTAATGCATGATGATGCATTAATCTACTGTTTTGATGTGTTAAACCAGGGGAGTCATCTTTGGATCCAAGTGGTGGTGATCCGGAAGCTTGATTTGGTGTTTCGGCAAGAAGCGAAACGGAATCGGTGAGTGGATTTTGGTTTTCGGCTTTGAAACCAATGTTTTGGAGGTTTGGGAGCTTAGTCTAAGTCTAAACAACTTTGCTAAGCTCAAGAGTAAGTTTTCGGAAAAACTCTCTTGATGAGGAACCATGTGATGGTTGGGTGCAATGTGTTTGTTGCATGTTTAAATTCTGTTTTTAAAGCATATCTAGCATGTTTGTTTGCTGAGATTATAAGCCATGTGTTTAAGGAAGCTCAAGGTTAGAGTTCCTTGCTTTTGAACATTGTTTAAATGTGGTTTAATGCTTAAAGATGCATGATGTTTATGGCTTGGTTAAATGCTTTAAAACAGTGGATTATTGATGATAAATGATGTATATTGGCAAGTTATGTTTTGAAAAGGTTAAGGTCACCAAGGTGGTTAAAAGTCCTTGAGTGAGCCTAGTTTACTTAAGAACATCAAGGTGGTTAAAAGTCCTTGGATGGTTCTTGTTACGGACACAAAGGTGTTTAAAAGTCCTTGTGTGGTCCTTTCCAAGGTGGTTAAAAGTCCTTGGGGCCAAGGTGTTTAAAAGTCCTTGGGGTGATTCATGTCATGGTGTTTAAAAGTCCATGGGCCAAGGTGTTTAAAAGTCCTTGGGGTCAAGGTGTTTAAAAGTCCTTGAGGTGAAACTTGTTAAGGACACAAAGGTGTTTAAAAGTCCTTGTGTGGTCCTTGCCATGGTGTTTAAAAGTCCATGGGCCATGGTGTTTAAAAGTCCATGGGGATAAGATCACAATGGTGTTTAAAAGTCCATGTGTGAGTCTTATGTTGATCTTGTTTAAAGATGGTAATTATCACTTGTGGCCAATATGACATGTTATGATATGAAGCATGAGATTGCTTGTGAGCATGTCTAAATGTATTTTGAAGTATGACTTGAAAAGTGTTTTATAATTGCATTATTGGATGGTTAAAATGAGCATTCCTCACTAAGCTTTTGCTTACGCTCTCTTCCTTTTTCTTAAATCAATAATGCAGAGCATTAAGGTGCATCGTGGGCAGCAAGGAAGGCAAGCAATCAAGTGGAAGTTGAGCTCAAGTATGGAAAGGTTTTCTTAAACATTTTTAGCTTTTGGCATTTGGCAATGGGGGACCTATGTTGTTGTGTTGGGAGATGTTTTGGACTCCCTAAGTTGGATTTATGTTGTTGTTAATGTTGGTTTTTGTAATTGGCCATTATGTGTTTGATTTGGAGGTTTTATGCTTGAATGGTTTGCTTGTGTAGGAAGCATGCCTTTAGATTTGGGGCTTTTCATAATTGATGCCATGATGTCGAATTGATGTTGCAATTATGTCTCTTATATGTTGTATGAGTTGCTGGTAAAGTTTGATAGCTTTTGGAGCATGTTTGGTTGGTCAATTGTGTGTTTAAGCAAGCAAATTTCTGCATTTTGTGCAGGCCGTATCGGAACAGTGCCTACCGTTTCGGAACGGGTGCCTCGAAGTAGCCCAGGCGTCCGAAACGGGGGACACCGTTCCGAAACGGAAAGGCCACTGCCAGCCCTTGTTTCGGTACGCGTTGCGGAACGGCCCCGCGTTTCGAAACAGGCTCTCCCTGTTTCGGAACACCTGACCGTTGGGGGCTGACATTGGCAGTTATATGTTTCAAAATGTTTGCATTTTGGTCCCGATTCTTGTTGATGCAATTGTATGAGTTTGGGATGTCCGTTTGAGCTGAAATTTGACAGAGATGCATGAAACATGATAAATTTCAGGTTGGTAACTTTAATTTGGGTTAAGTCCTTATAATTAACAGAATTTACAAATAGGTCCCTAAAGTTGTAATTAGTTCAATTAGGTCCCTATTTGATCTCTGATGTTTATGATCTTTGAGAATGTTGTTTGTATGATCATAACTAGGGTTAATGTGCATCTAGACAAGTTTAAAAAGAAAAAAAAGGGTCGTTAATCAAGGTTGACTTTCGGGTTGACTTTGGTTTTCCCCGTGTAATCTTCTTAATTCGGGTCAACCGTCCAGGCCGGGTTAAGGGGGCTACATCCCACACTTCCTTTGCGCTTTCGATAGATGAAACCTTTGAGTAGATATCCGGACCAAGTGCACAAAATATGATATGTAGAGCTGTGTCATTGACTTGCATCTTTCGTCTATCTTTCTCGGTCATCTCCGACTTTACTTTCGGAACAAGACTTCCTTCATCGGTTCTCTTAACCAGAATATAGGGGCCTTCTTCCACTACATCCCAAACCATGTAATCCGTTGACTTGATTAAGAGACGCATTTGATTCTTCCAATATGGGTAGTTTTCCCTATTGAAGAAGGGTGGTTTAGTGGTTGATTGTAACTCATAGAGGTTGGAGGTTGAAGTAGATGCCATGGCTTGTCTTTAGAATAGATCACTCTCTCTTAGAAACTCCTCTTGTGGTTGTTAATCCTTCAAAGAGATAGGCTATGATACCAATTGTTGAGTGGATCAATGGATTGATCAAAGCCAAGAGGGGGTGAATTGGGTTTTTAAATTTTTTTGGAGAAAGTGGAATGACTAAATTGAAGAACAAGGTAATTTAGAGTGGTTCAAGTCCAAATGAACTCTAAATCCACTACCTTAGCTACCACTAAGGATTTTCCAACAATCCACTAATTGATCTTCCCCTTTTCTAGGCATAGGAGGTAACCTTTACAATACCGGCCAATTTTTCTACCCAAAATTTGACCAAACCCTCACAAGGATACAAAGAAGAATTTTAAGGCAAGTAGAATATCTCTCAATACAAATTTTCCCCTTTTGGAATACAAGATTGGATTTTTGTATGGATGTTTCTCTTGTATACACACAAGATTGGAATTACACACAACACAATTTGGCACTTTGAGCTTGGATTTTTGTATGGATGTTTCTCTTGTATACAATGGTTGTTGCTGGTCTTCAATAGGCTTGATTTTATACATTCTTTAGTAATTCTAGTCATTTGGGTGGTTAGGGTATTGATTATAGCCGTTGGGACCCTTTCTTTCCACCACAAATGCACTTTTGCAGCCTACCGTATCGGTACACGAGAAGGCGTATCGATACCTATCTCAAAACAGAAAGAGTCATTGCACAATTACAAGAGGAGCGTATCGATATGCGTGTAAGCGTATCAATACAGGTTAGGGAAGTGTTTCGGTACGGGCAAGATCGTATCGATGCAATTATTCCATCAAAGCTCAATGGAAGAATCTGTATCGATACGGGTAAGAGCGTATCGGTACGAGATAACCAACTCTTTAAAAGTCTGTTACCTCACAACTGACACCAACGGTCAAAAACATTTAAGGCTTCTAAATTTAAAATTCCATTAAATTCATATCGATACGGGTGACATCGTATTGGTACGCCATTCAAACTCCTTCAGTTTTTATAGAGGGAGCGTATTGATACAGATGCAATCTGTTTCGATACCCTGTTTTGATACGGTAAGGGGCGTATCGAAACACATTTCTCCAGTGGCCAAGTTTGTAAAAAAGGTATCGCTACGGCTAGGAGCGTATCGATACGCATATGCGATTTTCAATAGTTTGGCCTTGAAATACTTAGACAATATTTTAGATTTGAGTTTTTCAAACTAAAGTAAAGCCTTGTTGGTTTGAAAACTTTTGAGAGACTTAAAAATATTTTTCAAGTTTTCAATTTAATCCTTAAAATACTTTGTTATATCAAAATCAAACATAGGTTTTACAAACGATAACACAAACGCTCAACGATTGACACCAAATTTGGGTTTAGGGACCATTCGTAAATTTGACAATTAGAAAGGCAACTCAAGATGACCATTAGAACTCAACTCATTACACGCTTCACCGTAATAACTCAACTCAGGATGACCATTAGAACTCATTTGATTTCACACAAGGCAACTAGGGACCAAATCGTAAAGATTCAAATCATTCAGAAATGATTTCTAACCAAAATATCGATTAGCGTATCGGTACCCTTAGGGAGGGTATAGATACACCCCCGATGATCAAGCTTCCCAGGCTCTGCATCACAAGACCGTACCAGTACGCTAGGGCACCGTATCGGTACGCCCTCGACTAGTGGCTAAAAAGGGTATCGATACGACCCCATGTATCGGTATGCCCCTCTTATTTATGAAGGCCGTATCGTTACACCCCAATCTACAAATGCCCAAAATGCAAGTTTGGCACTCTAAAACCACCTCGAACAATTCCAATATTTATATAAGCAAGCTTGCAACTAAATTTCACATCAATACAGAAGGATACATGGCAGAGACATCATCAAAGCATCACTAACAACATTATTAAGGACTAAAGGCATGCTTCCTAAGAAAATCAAGCACCAAAATATCATTTCACAAAACCATGCATCAACCAACATCTAAAGGCCATTTACAAACCAATAAAAGCATAACAAACATGTGTTAAACCAGAAAATACCAAAACAACCAAGATTCTTAGCGTTGGACACCCCATTGCCATTATTACACTAATTCAAAATCTCGACATACTTTCAACGAAGTCTCTTGGAAAGATCCCTTGTAGTGGTTGCCTCCAACACCTAATTGTCTGCATTGATGAAGAAAGAGAGCATAAGCAACAAGCTTAGTGAGGATTGCTCAACACCAAAAGTATCATCAATGCACAAAACTATTTTTCATTCTTTTCAAAACCATCATGCCTCATTTGACAAACCATGCACTTTATAATCAAAATTAACATACTAGACATCATGCAACATGATTCATATAATTTCCAGCAATTAAACCATTGCTATACCAATTTCAAGACTTCCAAGCATAAATACCATTATGCTAAGATTAGGACAAAACATGCATTTTTCATAATGTGCATCAACAATATTTTCCATAAAATTACATTCCATTATATTGGCTCACAAGTGAAAAACAACATTCTCAAAACTTATCAGATACACGGATTACCAAGGGTTATCCCACACCCTTCATACTCTCTACCGACATCTCAAGGTTCACATACGAGAGCAACCCTCCACCGTTGTGACACCCATGGCAGAGTATTCGGTACAATTACAACCCCTAAACAACACTCATCGGTGGATGTATAGCCCACTAATGAGAGACGGGACTCACACACAAGGTTCGCACCTAGGATCTACCCTCAACCGTTGCAAACTTAAACAATCCTCAATCATTAGGGTACTAGGATGGAGTTTTTAGTACAATCACAACCCCTCAACATCCAAGGCATTTTTTATACTCATAAGTCATGCATACCTCACTGTTTTACAAAGCATTCATGATAAGCCATAACTCAAGCATTAAACCATGATTCAAAGCTCATGCATCAACACATGCATACAAGGATCACTTACCTAGTGCATCCTTAAACCACATGGCATCAATAAACACATTTTTTGTACTCATAACATGCTTTAAAATAGTAGGTAAATGCAATTAAAACCAAGTGCAACCAAATGCTCAACCTAGCACAAACCGGGAGAGAAATACACTATACTTACTTCCGAACTTAGTAAAGCGTTTCAAGCTCTTACTAAGTTCCCAAAACCTTTTCTAAAACGTTTGCACGTTGGAAAATCAGTTTCCACTCACCGACTTGCGAAACCACACTAACCGACGCACAAATCACCCGTCCGAAGCCTCCAAAATCACTACGTTTAATTCCGGAACACTATCCCCTATTTTCACCACATTAAAATAAAGGTTCAAGGGATTAAAATGCATCCAAAACACCAGCACTCAAATAAAATCCGCAGCCCTGCTCTAAGGCATCAATTTGCCCAATCGATACAATCGATTGATCTCTAAACACAGCCCAGCCATCTACCAACACATCCAACACATTTTAAGCATCAATAAACATCCAAAAGCAACCTGAAACCATCCTTATACCTCCAGAAACTCGGATTCCACATTACACCCCAAAAACCCAACCAAAAACACTTTAAAAACCAAGAATCTCAAGGATTTCAGGACCCCTATGATCAAGACTCCATTTCAACACCAAAAACCTTTCAAAACTCATTTAGAAATAATCTCAAACAAACCATATCAACACAACTCCAAAAATCACATTTAAATCACTTTTCTACCAAGATTTCATCATTTAATCAAACTAATAACAAAACCCCAATAAAAAACATGAATAATGAGTCAAATATATTTGGAATTTCATTAAAGAACCTAGATTAGAGGGTTAGCATGAATTTTACCTCCAATCCTTGCTTCTCTTCCAATTTGGCAAGTTTAGCTTCAAAGAAACTTGAAGGAAAATGAGAGAAATCTCCAAGGAGAAGTTGAAAATCAAGAGAGGAAAAGAAAATTATTGAAATCTGAAAATTGAGAGAAAATGGAGAGTGATTGGCTGAAGAGAAATGAAGAAAATGAAATGATCGTCAATTTTCTCTTAACCACCTTTTTAATTAAATCAATTAAAGCCATTTTAATATTGAATAAAACATTTAAAACATATGCCAAATTAGAGAAAAGGCTTAATGGCCAATTAGATCCCTAAAGATTCTAAGATTTTGACTCTTCCTGAAAAACACACCTTTTTCTCAACTGTAAAACTTTACATTTTGGTCACTGCCCAGAATGTATAATTTCAAAAACCCATTTTGTAAAATTGATTTAACCAACCTCTTAAATATCATTTAGAGGATTTTAGGAAGTTTTATCCTATTTTAAGCCCATCCCGAACCTTGATTTCCCGAAACCTCCATTTAACTACTCGAGCAACCAACTACCGGTTCCACCGGCCCAACCCGACTCGCAAAACACATAGGCCCAAAAACTAGTGTGTTACATTATTGATCCAAGGGATTCCTTTCCCAGCCATTGGCTTTACCGATTCATGAGTTCGATGTTATCCTAGGTTTAGATTGGCTTAGTGAGTTCCAAGCATAGGTAGATTGTTGTAAGAGAAAGTTGTATCTTCGGGGTCTTGGTAAGGAAAGTGTTGTATTGATGAATGCGAAAAACCCATCATTGTGTGCCTTGACGTTGGAAACCAAAGACGAATCTTAATTATGGAATATTGACACTTTATGTGAATTCCCTAATGTTTTCCCTGATGAACTTCCGGGATTGCCCTCTACCCGTGAAGTGGAGTTTGGCATCGAAATGCAACCTGGGACTGCTTCAGTTTCCATTGCACCATACCGTATGGCAATTGTTGAATTAAAGGAGTTGAAAGCTCAAATCCAAGAGTTGTTATGTAAGGGTTTTATTCTACCAAGCTCTTCACCTTGGGGAGCTCCAATTCTCTTCGTAAAGAAGAAATATGGGACTATGTGATTGTGTATTGATTACTGACAACTAAATAAAGTAACCATCAAGAACAAGTATCCATTACCTAGAATAGACGACTTGTTCGATCAACTAATGGATGCCTCCGTGTTTTCCAAGATCGGTATAAGGTCCGGATATTATCAAATGAGAGTTAAGGAATGTGATGTATCGAAGACTACTTTCTGTACAAGATATGGACACTACGAATTCTTGGTGATGCCCTTTGGGTTAACCAATGCACCAGTAACTTTTATGGATTTGATGTTTTGGGTCTTTCGGCCCTATCTCGATAAATTCATAGTGTTGTTTATATATGACATATAGATCTATTACAAGAATGAAGCAGAGCACCAAGATCATCTTCGTATCGTTCTTGAGACCTTGCGAGAGAAGCAGTTGTACACGAAATTCTCAAAGTTTGAGTTTTGTCTCACCGAAGTTGCATTCCTTGGATATATTGTGTCGGCTTTGGGAATTAGAGTGGACCCGAATAAAATCCAAGCTATTGTAGATTGGCATCCACCAAAGAACATTGGTGAAGTCAGAAGCTTCCTTGGGCTTGCTGGTTGTTACCGAAGATTTGTAAAAGGGTTCTCTATGATAGTCGTTCCTTTGAGTAAGCTATTGAGAAAAGAATCTCTTTTTATTTGGACAACGGATCAACAATGGAGTTTCGATTAGTTGAAGCAAGTTTTGACCCATGCATCAGTCCTAACCCAACTTGAGTTCAGAAAGGACTACACAGTTTATAGTGATGCATCGCATCTCGAGTTAGGATGCGTATTGATGGAAGAGGGCAAAGTCATCACCTATGCTTTGAGATAACTCAAGCCACACAAAATGAATTATCCTACTCATGACCTTGAGTTGGTTGCAGTTATCTTTGCATTGAAAATTTGGAGACATTATCTCTACGGAGAAAAAAGTTATCTTTTCACCGATCATAAAAGCCTTAAGTATCTATTGACCCAAAAGGAATTAAATATTCAACAATGGAGATGGATGAAACTTCTTAAAGACTATGACCTTGTCATTGATTATCATTCGGGCAAAGGCCATCGTTGTAGCTGATGCACTCAGCCGCAAACCTTTTACTGCCCCTCGAGCAATTAACGCTCACTTCTGACTTCAGAAGCATCATTGTCTTGTAGTTGAGCTTCAAGTTCAGTCTACCATCGTTTCATGAATCAAGGATTTGCAAGAGCAAGATTCTGAGATTCAATCCATTGTTTCTAAGTTATCGGATTACCCCGAGTTCAGAATTATTCTAAATGGCTCTTTTGTTTTCATGATCGGGTTTGTGTGCCTAATGATGAATCCCTTCGCACTAATATTCTCTCTAAAGCTCATTCAAGTTCTTTTTTTGTTCATCTCGGGTCCGTGAAGATGTATAAGGACCTACATGAACTTTATTGGTGGTCGGGCATGAAGTAGGCCATAGTCGACTACATTTTGATACGGGTTCATAGCGTATCGAAACTAGTCGAAGTCAACGGAAGTCAACCTGTATCGATACAGGGCTTGACGTATCGATACGGTCAAAGAGAAGAAGTCAACATGGTTGACCATCGTCTACCCGTATCGAAACAGGTGTGAGCGTTTCGATATATGGTTAGTTAAAGTGGTTAAAAAGCTTAATCTGAAGGTCTGCATTGTTTACATTTTGGTCACTGCATTTTGCAAGATTAAATTAAATGAGTTAAAGGGCTCCATATTGTATGAAAATTTACAGTCTAGTTTGTAACACCCCAATTTTGGGCTTGGAAGTTTAGGGTCTGAACCGAACCGGTCTGATTTATGGTTCGAATATGAAAGGAGGTTTTGGGGAAAGCCTAGTTCGGGATGCTTTAAAAATATGGAAAAATATCTAAAAATTCTCTTTTAATATATATAAGAGAGTGGTGAAATCAATTTTACAAAATAAGGTTTGGAAATACTACATTTCGGTGTAGTGACTAAAAAGCGGTTTTTGAAAAGTTTAGTGGTGACTGTTTTGTAAGGATTGAAACTTTGAATCTTTAAGGAGCTAATATACCCAAAAAATATTTCTCCATAATTTTCCTTAATTTGAGTGAATTAATTAATGTTTTAATTAATTAAATGGAAAAGCAAACTACCTTTTAGAATTTCATAACTACTTTTTCCTAGTTTTCTCTCTTTTCTTTTTCTCTCAAAATTTCATCATCCAAACACTTTTCTCCAGTAACTTTTTCATTGATTTTCACTTCAATTGATGAGATTTCTATCATCAATTAGTTCCTAATTCATCTTGCATCAAATCCTTTTGATTTCCTCTTTGGATTTTCAAGAAAATTGGCTCAAACCAAGGAGAAATCACCATTTAGAGGTAAGGTTGTTCTTCTCCTCTAAATACTCAGTTCTTCACTGAAATTCCCAAGTTGTCAATCCATAATTTAAGTTTTACAAATGGTTTTAGTGATAGGAACTTGATTTTGGCTTAAAACTCAAGATTTGGAAGAAATCTTGAAGAATTTCGTTGTGATTGTTTGGGCTCTGTTTTGAGATGATTCTTAAATGTATTTTGGATGTCTAATGATGTGTAAATGAGGTTTAATCAATGCAATCCCGAATAGGTTGTATTTCCTAAGTTTTTGCTTATGAAAATGGTGGTTTTTGAGGTGATATTGGTGTTCTGTTATAGCTGGAGGTATAAGGACGAGTTTAGGTTCATTTTGATGTTAATTGATGTTTAGAAATGGTTAGAAGTGATGGATCTTGGCTGGGTTAAGTTTTGGAAGAGTTTGGAGGTGATTTCGGTTGTGTTTGGTAGCCGAAATGTTAGTTTTGGTTAGAGCAGCGAGTTTAGGTGTGGTGGCTGAAGATTTTAATGCATGATGATGCATTAATCCTCTGCTTTGATGTGTTAAAAACATGGGAGACATCTTCGGACACCTTTGGAGTTGATCCCGAGGCTTGATCGGGGTTTCGGCAAGCTTGCGAAATGGAATCAGTGAGTGGAGTTTGGTTTCCAGCTTTGGAACAATTATTTGAAGGTTTTGGGAGCTTAGTTTAAGTCTAAGCAACTTAACTAAGCTCAAGTGTAAGTTTTCGAAGAAACTCCCTTGAATGAGCCATGAAGTGGTTGAATGCATTGGTTATGATTTGCATGTTTAAATTCTGTTTTGAAAGCATGTTTTAGCATGGTTAATGCTGGTTTTGAAAGCCATGTAATAAAGGATGCTCAAGGTAAGAGATCCTTGGTTTAACATACTGTCAATATGGTTTTGATGCATAGTGATGCATGATGTTTAATGGCTTGATTAATGCTTTAAAACAGTGAATTTTTTATGGTAAATGATGTATATTGGCAAGTGATGTAATGGTTTTAAAGTACTTGAATCAGATATAGTTAGCTGGCTATAGGATTGGGTGCACCGTGAATAAAGTTGCCTTGGATGTTAAGGGTTGTAATTGTACTGTAAACTCCATCCAAGTACACTAACGAGAAAGGTAAGATCATAACGGTGGTTAAAAGTCTGTGTGTGGATCTTGTGTTATGTGTCCCGTGTTCTTGTTAGTGGAATTATACAACTACCGATGAGTGATGTTGAGGGGTTGTGATTGTACCGTTAAACTCCATCACGGGTGTTGAGGGGTTGTGATTGTACCGTAAACTCCACCTTATGTTGTTCGGTAGTTTGTATGAAGCGTGTGGGACAACGCTTGTAATCCGCGTATCCGATTGTGTTTTGTGTTGTAAATGATTATGAAATATCACTTGAAAGCCAATATGTTGAGTTGAATGTAATGAAGCACGAGATGCTTGTAAGTATGCAAGGTTGCATGAAAAGAGTTAAGCTTGTGTTTAAAGCTTGTTGAAAGTGTTTTCTAAAAGCCATTATTGTGTTGTTTTCTTTAGAGCATGCCTCACTAAGCAATTGTGCTTACGCTCTCTCTTTTGTACCAATAATGCAGATAATTGAAGTGTTTAAAGGCGATAAGGAGGCTAGAGTGTCCAAGGGAAACCAAGCTCATGTATGGTGATGTTTTCATACACTATTAGTTTTGGTAATTTGGTAATGGGGACCTAAGGTTTTGTTTGGGAGATGTGTTGAACTCCCTAAGTTGTGACATGATGCTTTTGATGTTTTGGATTTGTAATCGGCCTTTTGATGCTTGATTTGGAGTTAGGTTGGTTGTTTGGTTTTGGATATTAGGATGCATGCCTATAGACTTGTGGAATTCCTTGTTTGAGGCCATGAAGGTGTTTTGAAGTTGCAAGCATGCTCCTTATATGTATGATGTCTCGTTGGCATGGTTAGGAAGTCATTAGGGTGTGTTTGAATGGTTTAATGTATGTAAAACCAGCTAATTCTGCAGCTTTTGGGCAAACCGTATCAGAACGGGCACTGGTGTTTCGAAACGGGGGCCTGTAATGGCCTTCGTGTTTCGTAACGACTGGAGGCCGTTCCGAAACGATTTGGCCACTGGAAGGCCCTGTTTCGGAACAAGTCTCGAAACGAACCCGTGTTTCGGAACGGGCAACACCGTTTCGAAACAGGTGACCGTTGGGCACTGATTTGAATGGTGTAAAGGTTTGTAAGTTTTACGTTTTAGTCTCGAATGTTGTAATTGCAATTGTATGAGTTCGAGATGTCCGATTATGGTGAAATTTGACAGAGAAGCATGTAATGTGACTAATTTAATATGGGTAACTTAAAAATCAGTTAAGACCTTCAAATTCCTAGAATTTACAATTTGGTCCCTAATATTTGTAATTTGTGCAATTGAGTCCCTTATTTGAATCCGATCGCTGTGCTTTATACGTAAATGTTTCTCAAGTGTTCGCCTAGGGTTAATGTGCATCTAGACAAGAGTAAAAAGAAAAAAAAGGGTCGTTAATCAAGGTTGACTTTCGGGTTGACTTTGGTTTTCCCCGTGTAATCTTCATAGTTCGGGTCAACCGTCTAGGCCGGGCTAAGGGGGTTACATTTGGTGGTATCAGAGCTTAGTTCTTGTATCATTGAGATTTGTTGTGTGGTTAATGTATGCGTAATTGCATGATATGCCTTTTGGGTGAAAGTGTGATTGATTGAATTGTGATGTAGGGTTGCAAATGTGATGCTATGATGTGTTGAAGCGTGTTAGGGGAACCCATTGCCATATCAAAACTAATGAAAGGAATTGTTTTGGAAAATGAGCTTGAGTACTTGGATTACTTACCTTGTTGAGCCTAATTATGTTTATAGCATTTGTGTCAATGCATTGTTTTTATAAATGGGGCCTCGTAGAGAGATGAGGATGAATACGAGAGCTATGGCTCAGAACAAGAATGAGGAAAATGCTGATAATGTTGTGGATTTACCTCCTTCCCTGGTGGTGGACCACCCGGCGGTGATGGTGCTGGAGGTGATAATGCTGGTGTTGGTGCTGGGGTCACTGGACCTGAAGGTGTGCAGGGGCAAGCTGCTCCTGACATGACTGTGCTGATTCAGGCTATTGCTGGAGCCTTTCAGGCAGCAGTAGCTGGAGCTCACAGAGCTGCGCATTAGGGTGATGCCAACGTGAGATTACCTTTGGAACGTCTTTGCAGTCTTGGAGGGACTGAGTTCAGAGGTTTATCTCCTGAAGGATCAGAATCTTGGTTGGAAAGCACCAAGAGAATTTTGGGGCAAATGAATTGCAACAATGTGCAGAAGTTGGGTTGTGTGATATCGATGTTGCATGATGATGCGTATACGTGGTGGACGACCACTATCTCCGGAAGAGAGGGAAATGATATGACTTGGACGTTCTTTCTGAACGAGTTCAAGCGGAAGTATCTAGGTGTGCGATACATAGATGAAAAGAAAAGAGAATTTATGTCTCTTACGCAAGGAAGCATGACGGTGGCTGAGTATGAGATCCAGTTTTTCCGCCTTAGTCAGTACGCACCTGAGTTAATCCCTGATGAGCGAGAGAGGTGTGAACGTTTCCGATATGGTTTGGTGACGGACGTGAAGACTTTCATGCTTGCTGCTGAGTATACGGATTTCGATGTGCTGATGAGTAGAGCGAAGGACATTGAGCAGAACTTGAGTTTGTCTTCCAGAGGTGTTAGTTCTAGCTCGGGCAAAAGAGCTGCTGATTATAGTTCCGGTGGTGGACGAAACAAGAGAGGACGAGATAAGAGGTATCAGTCTTCTGCTAGGCGTGGTGGAGGACATGGTGCGCCTATTCAGGGAGATAGGACGAGAGCTGATCAGAACACGTGCTGGACGTGTGGATCTCGTGGCCATTTGAGGCGGGATTATCCTCGAGCAGCGAGGGAGGTTCAGGCTTCTGTAGCGGTGACCGGTAATTCATGTTGGAATTGAGGTTCGGCAGACCACATGAGGAGGGAGTGTCCTTTGTTGGCCGGTGGCGGTCAAGGACGTGCTCCTGGGGTAGTTGCACCATAGAGAGGTCGTGGGCGCGGCCGTGGTAACTTCCAGCTCAGAGATGATGGTGGGAGGAATGTGGCGCATGTGGTGGCTGTTCAACCTGAGGGTGGTGGCCAGGCACGATTGTATGCTCAGCGTGAGGGGAGAAATGATACGGATGTGATCGCAGGTACCTTTACTTTGCAATCCTTATCATTACTTTCCTTGATTGATTCTGGATCTACACACTCATACATATTGCGTGAAGATGCTCAATTGCTTGGTTTACCTGTTAAGTCTTTAGATGTTGGTATGCGTGTAACTAGTTCCTTTGGTGAGACCGTTGTGACACGGAAGTTGTATAGAAGATGTCCTTTGGTAGTGCAAAACCATGTTTTTCTTGTTGATCTCATAGAATTGCCATTCTATGGTTTTGATGTGATCATGGGTATGGATTGGCTTGTTGAACATCGAGCTGCAGTGGATTTTGAGAACAAGCGAGTTTCGTTGAGACTTGCTTATGATTATGAGGTAGTGGTGGTTGGTGAGAATGTGAAGTTTCTTGCCAATGTGGTGTCTTCGTTGGAAGCAAGCTGAATGTTGAGGCAAGGTTGTGAAGCTTACCTGGCCTTCGTGATGAATCCTAGCTCTAAAGAGTTGCGGGTTCAAGATATCAGGACGGTGCGAGAGTTTCCTGGAGTGTTTCCGGAGGAGTTACCTGCATTACCTCCTAGTCGAGAGGTGGAGTTTGGAATTGAGCTGTATGAAAATACAACTCCAGTGTCCATTACTCCTTACCGAATGGCACCTAAGGAGTTGAAAGAGCTGAAGACGCAACTTTAGGAGTTGCTTGATCGTGGTTTCATTCGTCCGAGTGTGTCACCTTGGGGTGCACCGGTTTTGTTTGTGAAGAAGAAGGATGGCACTATGAGAATGTGCATCGATTATCGTCAGCTGAACAAGTTGACTATCAAGAATCGGTATCCTTTGCCGAGGATTGATGATCTTTTTGATCAATTCCGGGGAGCGTCTGTGTTCTCTAAGATTGATTTAAGGTCAGGTTACTATCAGCTCAAGGTGAAGGATGTGGATGTGCCAAAGACAGCCTTTAGAACGAGGTATGGGCATTATGAGTTCCTTGTGATGCTGTTTGGCTTGACGAATGCTCTTGCAGCTTTTATGGATATGATGAATAGAGTGTTTCATGAATACTTGGACAAGTTTGTTTTGGTATTCATTGATGATATCCTTGTGTACTCTCGTACTGAGGAGGAGCATGAAGGGCATTTGCGGATTGTGTTGCAGGCGCTGTTGGAGAATCAGCTTTATGCTAAGCTGAGCAAGTACGAATTCTGGCTTAGGGAAGTTGTTTTCCATGGTCATGTGGTTTTTGCGGAGGGGATTCGCGTTGATCCTCAGAAGATTGAGGCGATGATGAATTGGAAGCCTCCTAAGTTTGTTCATGAAGTCCGTAGTTTCCTTGGGTTGGCAGGATACTATCGGAAGTTTGTGGATGGATTTTCAAAGATTGCTGCACCTTTAACGAAGTTGTTGCAGAAGGATGTCAAGTTTGAGTGGACCGAGGCATGACAACTAGCTTTTGAGAAGCTTAAGGCAGCTTTGACGCAAGCTCCTATCTTGGTTCAACCTGAATTAGGGAAAGTGTTTGTAGTGTACAGTGACATATCCTATGTTGGGTTAGGGTGTGTGTTGATGCAAGAGGGTAAGGTGGTGGCTTATGCATCGCGCCAGTTGAAAGTGCATGAGCGCAATTATCCTACGCATGATATTGAGTTAGCTGCGGTGGTGTTTGCTTTGAAAATTTGGAGACATTACCTGTATGGTGAGAAGTGTACTGTGTAGACGGATCACAAAAGTTTGAAGTATCTGATGCCTCAGAGAGAGTTGAATCTTAGGCAACGACGTTGGGTGGAGTTGCTTAAAGATTACGATCTGACGATCGAGTACCATCCAGGAAAAGCTAATGTTGTAGCGGATGCCTTGAGTAGAAAGGTGGCAATGGAGTTGAGGGCTATGTTTGCCAGCTTGAGTATTTCGCGAGATGGGGGTCTTGTGGCTGAGTTGCAAGTGAAACCATCTTTGGTTCAGTTGATTAAGGATAAGCAGTTGTTGGATGATTCTTTGGTGCCACATGTTCAGGACATTGTTGTGGATAGACCATCAGATTTTTGCTTTAATGATGATGGGGTTCTATGTTTAGGGAGTCGGATGGTAGTGCCGAATGATGCTGAGTTGAGGCGTACTATTCTGACTGAGGCTCATAGCAGTCCTTTTGCTATGCACCCTGGTAGTACTAAGATGTATCGTGATCTTAAGGATGAGTACTATTGGGTAGGTTTGAAGAAAGATGTTGCGGAGTATGTGAGTAAGTGCATGGTTTGTCAGCGGGTTAAGGCTGAACATCAGTTTCCTTCTGGGTTGTTGCAACCGTTGAGGATTCCTGAGTGGAAGTGGGAAAGGATTACCATGGACTTTGTATCTGGTTTGCCTTTGTCGCCATCGAAAAAGAATTCGTTGTGGGTGATTGTGGATCGCCTTACGAAGTGTGCGCATTTCTTACCTGTGCATACTACGTATACCTTGGATAAGCTTGCAGAGTTGTACATTGCTGAGATTGTGCGACTGCATGGTGTGCCAAAGTCTATAGTGTCGGATAGAGATCCGAGGTTTACATCGCGTTTCTGGGAGTGTTTGCATCATGCTTTGGGTACACGGTTGAATTTCAGTACTTCTTATCATCCACAGTCGGATGGACAGTCTGAGCGTGTTATCCAAGTGCTGGAGAATATGTTGAGGTGCTGTGTGATTGAGTTTCAAGGTTCTTGGGAGAAACATTTGCCTTTGGTAGAGTTTGCTCATAACAATAGTTACCAGGCAAGTATTCAAATGGCACCTTATGAAGCCTTGTACGGGAGGAAGTGCAGAACTCCTCTTTGCTGGGCTGAAACAGGTCAGAAGTTGGTTTCAATGGCGGCTTTGTTGAAAGGAACCACCGAGAAGGTGAAGCTCATTTGTGAGTGATTGAAGGAAGCTTCTGATCGGAAGAAGTCTTACGCGGATTTAAAGAGTAAGGAGATTGAGTTTGCGGTAGGTGACCGTGTGTTCTTGAAGGTTTCGCCTTGGAAGAAGGTGATGAGGTTTGGCCGGAAGGGTAAGTTGAGCCCTAGGTATATTGGACCATACGAGGTGATTGAACGTGTGGGTCATGTTGCTTACAAGCTGAGGTTACTGCAAGAGTTGGAAAAGATTCATGATGTGTTTCATGTCTCTATGCTTCGGAGGTATAGATCGGATCCGTCGCATGTTATGCCTGTGGAGGAAGTGGAGTTGAATCCAGACTTGACCTATGATGAGGAGCCGGTTGAAATTCTGGATTCGGACAGTAAAGTTCTTCGGGGCAAGACCATTGAATTGGTTAAGGTGTTGTGGAGGCATCATGGTGTTGAGGAAGCCACGTGGGAAAGAAATGATGATATGATGAAGTAGTTTCCGTACCTTTTTCCTCCAGGTAAATTTTGAGGATGAAATTTATTAAGGGGGGGAGATTTGTAACACCCCAATTTTGGGCTTGGACGTTTAGAGTCTGAACCGGACCGGTATGATTTACGGTTCGAATATAAAATGAGGTTTTGGGGAAAGCCTAGTTCGGGATGCTTTAACATATTGTCAATATGGTTTTGATGCATAGTGATGCATGATGTTTAATGGCTTGATTAATACTTTAAAACAGTGAATTGTTGATGGTAAATGATGTATATTGGCAAGTGATGTAATGGTTTTAAAGTACTTTAATCGAATATAGTTAGACGGCTATAGGATTGGGTGCACCGTGAATAAAGTCGCCTTGGATGTTGAGGGGTTGTAATTGTACCGTAAACTCCATCGAAGTACACTAACGAGAAAGGTAAGATCACAACGGTGATTAAAAGTCCGTGTGTGGATCTTGTGTTATGTGTCCCGTGTTCTCGTTAGTGGAATTATACAACTACCGATGAGTGATGTTGAGGGGTTGTGATTGTACCGTTAAACTCCATCACGGGTGTTGAGGGGTTCTGATTGTACCGTAAACTCCACTTTATGTTGTTCGGTAGTGTGTATGAAGCGTGTGGGACAACGCTTGTAATCCGTGTATCCGATTGTGTTTTGTGTTGTAAATGATTATGAAATATCACTTGAAAGCCAATATGTTGAGTTGAATGTAATGAAGCACGAGATGCTTGTAAGTATGCAAGGTTGCATGAAAAGAGTTAAGCTTGTGTTTAAAGCTTGTTGAAAGTGTTTTCTAAAAGTCATTATTGTGTTGTTTTCTTTAGAGCATGCCTCACTAAGCAATTGTGCTTACGCTCTCTCTTTTGTACCAATAATGCAGATAATTGAAGTGTTTAAAGGCGACAAGGAGGCTAGATTGTCCAAGGGAAACCAAGCTCATGTATGGTGATGTTTTCATACACTATTAGTTTTGGTAATTTGGCAATGGGGACCTAAGGTTGTGTTTGGGAGATGTGTTGAACTCCCTAAGTTGTGGCATTATGCTTTTTATGTTTTGGATTTGTAATTAGCCTTTTGATGCTTGATTTGGAGTTTGGTTGGTTGTTTGGTTTTGTATATTAGGATGCATGCCTATAGACTTGTAGAATTCCTTGTTTGAGGCCATGAATGTGTTTTGAAGTTGCAAGCATGCTCCTTATATGTATGATGTCTTGTTGGCATGGTTAGGAAGTCATTAGGGTGTGTTTGAATGGTTTAATGTATGAAAAACCAGCAAATTCTGCAGCTTTTGGGCAAAACGTATCGGAACGGGCATTGGCGTTTCGAAACGGGGGCCTATAATGGCCTTCGTGTTTCGAAACAGCTGTAGGCCCTTCCGAAACGATTTGGCCACTGGAAGGCCCTGTTTCGGAACAAGTCTCGAAACGAACCCGTGTTTCGGAACGGTCAACACCGTTTCGAAACAGGTGACCGTTGGGCACTGATTTGAATGGTGTAAAGGTTTGCAAGCTTTACGTTTTAGTCCTGAATGTTGTAATTGCAATTGTATGAGATCGAGATGTCCAATTATGGTGAAATTTGACATGGAAGCATGTAATGTGACTAATTTAATATGGGTAACTTAAAAATCAGTTAAGAACTTCAAATTCCCAGAATTTACAATTAGGTCCCTAATATTTGTAATTTGTGCAATTGAGTCCCTTATTTGAATCTGATCGCTGTGCTTTATACGTAAATGTTTCTCAATAGTTAGCCTAGGGTTAATGTGCATCTAGACAAGAGTAAAAAGAAGAAAAAAAGGTCGTTAATCAAGGTTGACTTTCGGGTTGACTTTGGTTTTCCCCGTGTAATCTTCGTAGTTCGGGTCAACCGTCTAGGTCGGGCTAAGGGGGTTACATAGTTAATGTTGCATTGAATTTCATTGAGGTATTGTTTCTTGCACCGAAGGACCTCTAGTTTGTCAATTTTATAGAATAGTCCCTAAAACTTGTAAAAGTTATGTATTGGTCCTAATTGGTAAATTCTGGTCTTCTTATGAATGAATTGGACTAATATGTATATTGGTAATGTTTTGATTGTGTAATGTTGATTAAACGTTGTTTATAAGTTGAAATTTTATAGCATCGATCATCGTATTGTTCACCGGTAACACGCTCCGTCCCAGTTCTCGACCAGGCCGTGAACCAGGTGTTACATTTGTGGTATTAGAGCTAGAGTTTAGTCGGTTCTGGACTAAACTTGTGCATGTTTGTATTGTTTGTTGTGTTGCTTTGATACCTAGGAGGTATATTGTTGTATATTGTGACTTGCCGGCTAATCCGATTTATTTATTTATGTCTAACCCTGTTAAGAATTTTGATAGCCCGAAACAAGAAATGGAGTATCCTCCTTGTAGCTTTTGTCGACGTAAGCACCCTGAAAAGCAGTGTCATAAAGAATCTGGAGCTTGTTTCCTGTGTGATAAGAAGGGACACTTTCTTCATAATTGTCTAAAGAACCCTCACCATTTCAAATCTACATGATTTGCTAATGCTAGAAGAGATTGGCCAATAGTCTTTGGAAAGATGAATCCTTCAAGACCAGAAGAATCCGAGCCCGAGGAATGTGATGATGATCAATATATTAATTCAGGTAAGAATTCGAGGACGAATTCCTTTTAAAGGGGGAAGTGTTGCTATTAAAATATTGAAATATCAAATCCTTGCTATAAATTATATCTTTGCAGGACCTTAATTCATTTCAAGCTCACCAGTATCAAGTCAATCAAGCATCAAACAAATTCAAGCAGAATGACCATTAAGTCTTATTCGAATAGGTTTCATTTACCATGTGAATTATATTTCAAATTCAAGTAGAATGACCATTAAGTCTTATTCAAGATAGAATGTATTTCAATTCGTTCATATAATTCCATTTCATATCAAGTTCATTAGCAAGTATAGAGTTGTTCAGTCTTCATTCAAGATTACAAGTCTTTCTTTTTAAGTTTCTTTAATTTTGTTTTTCCTTGGTAGATAGGAGGACTAGGTAATCGAGTCACGTATTAAGGTACACAAAGTACCTAACATGTCATCGTGTTAAGTAGCTACACAAAGTGCCTAAACAAGAAGGTGTATGCTACACCACATATTAGGGTATATGAAGTACCTGATCATGTTAAGGTGTCTTCTACACCACATATTAGGGTACACAAAGTACCTGAACATTTTAAGTCAAGCTCTAGACTCTAAGGCAGGCCGTTCTACCTACGACCGACTAGCAACCAGGGTCTTGTTAAGTCTTTTACTTGCAAAAAAGTGTACATCAAGTAATTAAGCAATAAGAGCATCATTGATCCATTTCCTTTGTAAGTTCTTAGGCCATATAGTCCTTAGTTCAATTCATAGGTGATTAAGCATTCTCAAGTATCACACAACATCATTCAATCCACAAACCATTCGAACATATCAAGCCAAACAAGAATATACATTCCTTTCATTTCCTTATTAAGCTTATTTACCAAGTCATTAACTTGTCAAGTCTTGATTATATTCATTCTTCCCTTTATTATCCAATTACCAATAGAATTTTATTCATTTGAAGCATAATGTGCAAACAAGTATTTGGATATGCTGATTTGGTTAGAACCTAAGTCCCAACCTTAATTTAAATGCTACACTCACAATACTCCAGGCAATAGCAAGGTAATGTTGTTCCTTGATATAGATCCCATTTTCCTCTCTAGTTGCTTGGCAAACCCTTTCTTCCTCCACCTAATACTCTATCTTTTGGTCTAACAATTCATAAACAAACACATAAAATCAAATTAGTACACAATTCAATTAGACAAGCTTAATCAAGCTAGTACAATCTCATTTCAACCCTAAACTATTTTCTGGTCCTGACAGATTGCACACTTGTTACTAATCTGTTCATATCTTTTAATATATACATTAGAATTTCGATTAATTTACATCGTTAGAAAGCTACTTCAATTACCTATTCATCCATACATGGCTCATATTTTTATCCTTTCTATATTAATACAGTTTTACAGTTGAGGTCGAGCCAAATTACAGTCTCAAAACTGCCCATATTACATTTTCAGTCCACTTTTAGGAGCTAATTAACCTAGGACCCTTACTAATTAATTTTACCTCTTTAAATCCTTATTTCCCCTGTTTGTACCCTGTTATTTACAAGCTGAGTTTAGTCCTTAAGCAGTTCATTTAAGTCCTAATTTTAGCATTATTCCAGATTAGTCCAGTTTCCATAATTATGCCTATTCTTCACTTTAAATCATCAATTCCTTACTAATTAAGCTACACCACTTATCAAAAAATTATTCTAGGTTCTCCCCTGTATTTTTACTCAAATTTACAGTCCCTTATTTACTATAAATCAATAATGAATTCCTAAATTCATTCAAAAACAGTCTCTAATCATTTTGTAACTACAATTGTGACTAGTTTGCCTACCCATTTCAATTCCTTCAATTTAACTACCAATCTAACTTGATCAAGGCTTCATTTAAACATATCACATGATTTATATTAGGTGATTTCACATTAGGATCTTCTCCTATTAATTTAATACATCCATTCAAGCATCAATTAAGCTCATACAATAACAAATTTTACCTTTAAACATCAGACAACCAATTTCAACTAACAACACAAGCTATTCGAATGGAACAAGTGTAAAATCATACTTACTTTGATTCCTAGCTCAATTTCAATGGATAATCTATTCTTGCAAGCTCCAATCTTAACATTAATGGTGTTTTTCTTTCAATTCTCTCATTCTCTCTATTCTCACTTCATTTCGGGTACGATAAGCAAAATGAGGAAGATGATGATGCATTGTAATATACTTTAATGGAATTTGGAAAAGTCTATTTTATCCTTTAATTAAGCTCTAATTATATGATTGATCAAGGGCAAATGGGAAATGTGGAATTTAGCATGCAATCATCTTCTTTTCAATTTCATTCGAATTGAACATGGGAAATTGGTCACTCAATTTGTTTATTCTTTCATTTTAGTCCTTATCTGACTTAATTAGCTAGTTACAAGTCGAATTGAATTAGTAATTTTGGTAATTGGTTCCGTTATTTCTAAGCTAGGATTTAGGGTGTACAACAAGTTTACTTTGATACATTTTGGTCCCTGAATGTTAATCATGCAATTGGTGGAGTTTGGAAAGTTGTTTTAAGCTGGTTTTTGACACGTAAGCATGAAATGAGACTAATTAAGGATTGGTAATCTTATTTTGACTTAAGTCTCTATATTTTTTCTATTTTACAAAATGGTCCCTAAAATGCACTTGTAATGAATCAGATGTCCAATTGACATCGTACGAGTCGTAACATTATCCGCTGTGAGCATGATCACCTTAGGATCCATTAAGAGTATCTAGACAAGATAAAAGGAAAAAAGAAGAATGGTCGATTATTGAGATAAATCTTAACCAAATTATTCTCATATTCTTTGTGTAACTCGCTCGAGTTGGTGAAACGGTTAAACTAGGTCAAGGGGGTTATAGAGTGTTCACCCTGACCGTGTGAAAATTTAAGTGTTGGTTCACCAAGTTCTTTGAGTGTGGGACAACAACGTGAGTCAAAGTAATTGAGAACTGTTGATAGTAAGGATGTGCAAAAAACCTGTCCGATTGATCCAATCAGTTTATCCGTTGATCCAATTTGAAATTTTGTATATCTGATCCATTTTTTATTTTTTCGGATAATTCAGATCGGATATCCAAAAATTTCAGATCGGATATGAATAGATATTTCACATTCGGATCGGATATTCGATTATTAAATATCCAAAAATTCAAAAAAATTATAGATATGAATCTTGTTATATTCAAAAAATTTACTTGTTATATATGAAAAAATCGAATTTTTTATGGATACGAATTTTGTTATATGATATAATTCGTTGATTGTTATATTAGAAAACCTAAAACTTTCATGGATAGGACCGCCAAATTTAAAAAATAATTAAATCAAGTCATAAATTCGGATATTCAGTTATCCAATCCAAAATTTTGAATATTTGAAAATTGGGTATCTGATTTTTTCGGATCGGATATGGACCGTTAAATTACCTATCCAAAAAGTTCAGATATCCAAAATTTCAGATCGAATCAAATCGGATATCCGAAATGCACACCCCTAGTTGACAGTGTGTTTATTAGTTAAGCTCCAAGTTGAGGATTGGGTACCTCTGGTAGCTGTGAGGAGTAGCATCTGATTGTATTTAAGAGGATAAAATGTTTTGATTGAATTTAGGTTCGATGGTTTCTGGTCAACTCTGAGATCTTGTTGTGGGTGCTTTAAAGGAAGATATATAAAGGTAAGAAGTTCTGCATATATATTACAATGGTCAGTAGATGGTGAACTATGAGAGTGGTTGTTTGTACCAAACTTTCGTTGTGTGTTTTGGGAGACATTGTGGAGTCGTGTGTTTAAGATAGTGATAACTGTTTGACTTGCTATCAGTGGGGAGTCAAGCATTGAGTTCCTTAGAGTTGTTTGTTATGCTTCGATATTTCCTCGGTAGAAATTAATTAGATGTCCGTGAATCTTGTAAAGTATTTGTGAGTGCACAGTTTCGATGAGACTTCGTTAAGTAATGATATAATTCTTGGTAGATATTGTTTGTTATTTTCGGCAAAGACGAGATCCAGATGAAATGTCTACTTGGATTGTTTGTGGGTTGGGTTGTATGACACTGCGGTGTGTATATACTACCTTTTGACGTGAGATTCGATGTTCATGATGGAATCTTATCCCTTAGTGGGATTTCATGCGGTGGAAAATCCTAGTGAGGGTATAGATGACGTGTTTTCTATACATATTATAGGTGGGAGTGTAAGTGATATGAACCCGGTAATGTGACCCAAGTCATATAGATGTGCCCGATCGTGATTCTAGTAAGAAATATTCGTTGCTAAGCTTTGAACTCTGAGATATCATAAAACATACATGTGAGATGAATAGCAATATAATAAAAAAAATTAATGAAGAAAGGAATTGGATAGGTAATTTGGATAGTATGTTGGCTAAGGATGGAGGATGATAACATGGAAAGGTGTAAATCAAAGGAGTGATGGGAGATGCTTAAGGCGACGTGGATTTGTATGGTTGCAAGGATAGCGAATTGTGACCCGCTAGCTATAACGAGCTAGGAACCAACAATATACTTTGATGGAGTCGAGGTGGAGGAGTGTGGAACGTGACCCACAAGCTATAAGAGAGCTTGGAACCAACGCTATAGAAAAATGAAATGGATAGAAGACTACAAGCACAACTTGAAGCCGATAGAGTTCTCGCAAGAACAAGATGAAAGCAATCTTTCAAAGGTTTATATTCTCCAAAAAAAATGCTTTACAAATGAACCTAAGGTGCCTATTTATAGTGTGGATAGGCACCATATGAAAAGTCACACAAAAGAGAGATGAATGCTCGTCTAAATGCTATTGAATACAAATAAATGAAATGTTTCTTTCTTATCCTTTTGATGGATGAATTTTGCTTTAAATTGAGATGAATTTAGCCTTAAATTCGTCCAAAAGGAGTGGTGACTCTTGGGCTGCTTCATTTTGCTTGCAAATGGATAAAAGGGAATGGATGTGGACATAGGATGAATGTAGACATCCCACAAGTCCAAATCAGCTTGTCTCTTTGAATTCCTTGATGATTTATCACTTAATTTGATGATTAAATGACATTAAACCAGCCTTCATTGCTTGCCCATTTGTGGAATATGATCAACCTTCAAAAAATGATAAATAAAGGCCTTGAATGCATAATTTGAATGCTGATTATTGCATGTCCCTTTTCTTGAACGTGAATTGCCTTCATTGGTTCATAATTTCAACCTTGAATAGGTGAATTATGAAGCTTAAATGCTTTGTTACTCTAAGAAGATGAACAACCTTGAAAAGATGAAAAGAATTCAGCCTTCAATTGCCTTGTTTGCATGAGTAAAGATGGTCATCAATGACTTGTTTCCAAGTTGAAGTTGAAAAGTCTCTTCTTTAATCCACACGTCACATGAACCTAGACACACACAAAGGATTTATTCAAACTTAAAATAATAGATGCATGAAACAATTAAAGAGTTAGTTAATTGAGTGAACTAGTTAAATGAATGAACTAGTTTAATTAAAGAACTAACTTTATTGAATTTAACTAAATGCATGGATGAAGTGGTTTAACGAATGATTTAAGATACATAATTAAACTACTTCCCTAAATGAACTAAAACTATAAATGAAATGCATGCTTTAATGACCAACACACTTTATCAATGTAGTGGAAGTTTGAAATACTTAAACTCTCATGCAAATGCATGCATGATCAAGGTAAGGCATTCCTCCTTTATTATTTCTTCTTTCTCACGTTCATGGGTTGTTGTAAACAAGCTTTCCATGGCTGATTGAAACTCCTTGGCCCGTGTACGTGTAATGGGGCCACTTGGGTACTTCTCCGGGTCCTTGTTCTTGATGGTCATATCAGTAAGACTCTTGCGTGAACTGAGTTGACGAGAGCTATATTAATTGCCATTTTGACGTAAAATACGCAGGGATCTAAGGTCGGTCTTGAGACATGTAGAGACGTTGTTTTCTCTAAGAAGTCTTGCATCAGGCAAGCAATGATTTTGATAAAGGATGCCATCATAGTTAGAGTCTCCTTCAAGGAGTCACCACGAGAGGAATCATTTTCTTTGTTTGCAACGGCTGTTTGACCTCTTGTTCTTTTAGATCATGCAAAGTTGTGGAAAAATTTTGTTGTGCAACAACCTTTTAGGTTCTGCAACATAAGTTAAGTTTATTTGATGACGTATTTGTGTGACGCTTTTGATGGAGTCCCATTGAGTTTTGCTTGTCGTCTGTAATGTACCGGTCGAGGATGAATTCCTTCTAAGAGAAAGAATCAATTGAAATAATGTTTTTTATTTTTAGAAGACAAGGGTTATAATTATTAAGTGTTGTTAGAGATCAGAGTATCGCGGTGGAAATTATTTGAGATCTTAGAAGAGTTATTTTAGTTTCAGCATCTTCTTTTGATTTATGGATACAAATTTCGAGGTTGATTTTTTTGAGAGAAGAGTTGTAACAACCCAAATTCTAGGTTAATATTTTGGACCTCGGATCCGGGTTTGGATCTTTTAAGTTGACGAATTAATTGAGAGAAATTAATGGTTGAACCTCTATTTAAGGAAATTAAAGACTTTTATGGATAATTTGTTGAAGGTTGAGGGCTTAGGTGTAGTTCACCCAATTTCACCCTAAAGCCAATTATTTGAAAGAGAGAGGTGTGGGAGGAGAGGAAAAAAAATTCCTCTCTCTTCCTTTTCCTTTTCCCTTTCTCTTTCATCTCTCTTTTCTCTCTCTTTTTTTCTCTCCTCCTGTTTCCAATTTCATCATCGATCTACCGTCAAAGGAGAGTCTATGTTCAACATCTCCTACGCCATTGTGTTCACCTTGCCAAGACGAGTCGACCGATGGTCGTGGTGTCATCGTAGGATGGGTGAGAATGAGAGAGGAAGTGTTTTGTTGTTGATTAAGGGTAGTTCAAGTGCTCGAAACATAAAACCGAGGTCGCCATCATGTTCAATAGCATCGAGAAAGTCGTTCTCGGCCTTCACCTCTGCCACACAACCACTGCAGGATGCCGCACATGGCACTCCATGCGCTGGGTCAACCATTTGAGCAGACCTTTCGAGTCGTGCCACAGGCCCAACGTGCCAGCCTGCTTGTGGACCAAGCCAGCATCCCGAGCCACTATCACTGCTATTAGCCGACACCGATGTTGACCGCCGCTGCCATTAACCGACATTGACTTTTTCCGGGGAACCCTACCTGAGGGTAGCTCGACGTTATGAGCCCGTTGGCATAGTCTGTTTCGCCAAATTCAAACACGATAAGCTATTTTACCTGTTTTATCCCTAAATATATTCGATAATGGGTAATTTCTTATGTAGTCGTATTTATTTTATTCGAGGGTTTTGTGAACTCAAATATTGGAATTAAGGAGACGATTGGAGGACCTTGAGTGGGGATTTATCGCTTTGGCTTAAGGTTAGTACACCTTGAACTTCTATTGCTTCATGAGCATCATAAATGTGAATCCTTTTGAAGTTAGTGTCTACAAAATAGGTAGGTGATAAATAAGCAAGTTGAGAGGCCAGTATCATGAGATTTGATATATGTGTGAGGCATGATGATGTTGTGAATATGTTGAGACTCATGGATACTTTAGAGACCATATAGATTGTTTGAGGTGCTCGTATAATTATTTTATGATTGATTGTTTGACTGATAATCGTTATGCCTTGTATGTTTTTTGAATAGATTGACGTGATTTGATGGGTGTTACGCTTAAGGGATAAATACTCGATTAATTGATTATGAAGCCGGTAATTAATATTCATTGATTGAATACATTAACAGCCAATCCCTAATGACTTTCATAAGCTTTAGAGATCGAATAAAGCATTGTAATATTGTAATTAAAGGAAATGGTATGAATCTGTGAGTAGGGTATCGGTATGAGCTTTGGGCGTACTGATACGTGTTTGGGAGCTATATCGGTACGGTTCGATATGTACCGTTTCTTGTGGAAATCTAAGATTTCGAGTAAGCAATGTTTGTATCAATACGCGTGTGAGTATCGGTGCCCACTGAACGAAATAAACTATAATTTTAATAAAAAGATGGAAATTGATGTGGGATATCAATGAGATAATGTGGGTTAATAGAGATAATTAATGAAGATGTTTAATGTACACTTCCATGAGATATTAACAAGTTGGTAAACTTAATTGGGTGACATAATAATTGATAGAAACCATAGAGTTATGGTAATTGTGCCAGTGTTGTGTGTTGTATGGTAATCGTGTCGATGTTGTGTGTTGTATGGACAATAGGTTGGTTGAGTCACCTTTGGTTGATGGGGTACGGATACCCAAAGTGTGTGTTGCAACACCATGGTTAGGGATGCCGAATGTACATTCTCGAGGATGTGTGACATCGAGCCTCCTTCAAAGATACTCGATGAGATATTCTTCGTATGGGTGTACGCTCCCAAGGTTGTGTGACATCGGGCCTCTCCCAAAGAGATAGTGTATGTTCACGAGGTTTTATGACACCAGGTTTCACTTAGAGTGTATGCTCCCGAGGCTATTTGACACTTGGCCTCACTCTAGTTTTTTAGGTATGACCTTGTGTGATTTTGCTCGGATGATATACTGAGATCCCATATATGGTTGGGCCTTGTGTGCCATGTATTTAGTCGACTAGTGGTAGCGACATGTGTTTATTTATCTCTCCTTATTGCCCATACTAGCTTGAATGCTTTTGTTTATGATTAGTATGATGTATAGTAGAGTAGATGTGTACCACTGAGCTTTGCTCTGCACTCAGAACCGTTGTTTCCGTGCGTAGGTTGATCGTCAGATCGTGGGATTGAGGAGCACTGCCCGTACAAAATTCCAGAATGTGGTGATTTCCAAAGTATAGTACTTGTGTTTAGTGGGATGTGTATTCATAGAAACTTACATGGTGGAGTCTGTAATTCTTATTTTTCAGATTGTATTAATCAAATCAGATGTTCAAATGTTTTAAATAATTTAGAGATTCTTTGTAACAATTTAATTATTTATTTATATTTTTTAACTTTTTGATTTAAATGTTTTTGGAAAATACCTTCTTGGGCTAAACCGAATTGAGAAATTTTATGGTAACAGGTTGGGCTTAAGCCCCAAATGTGATATCTGGGTTTAGGGTGTTACAAAACCATATATAGTGGCCAGTGCTATTTGCACATGCGATAGCAAAAACAAAGACATAACCTAAGGTTAAGCCTAAGAATTCGGTGTCGCGCTCATTATTGAATGTTTGGCTTGGTCTAGGGGAGATTCTTTACTACGAATCAATCTCTATAGCTTTTTTTGTTGCTCCAAGGTCGTTCGTCCAAGGGAGACTGAAGGCTTCTGTCATCGGTGTTCTGAGTGGGTCGAAACCTTTTGGGGGCTATACCCTGCATAAACATAACACACATTATCGATAGGATCATGCAAGGACAATGCCCCATTGGTGAGCATCTAGCTAATGCGTTATGGTTCTGAACTTTAACCGAACGACCAATCTTTTCTGATGGACATGATGAGGCATTATGGTCTGATTCCTTCTTTATCATGCCCTTTGGAGGCAAGAAACGAGAAGTTTTCATCTCATCTTCTTTATTTTCTACCAGTCAAGAGCAAAAAAGAAAAACTTACATGCTATGGAACTTGCAAGGCTCACTACCGCCATTGATTCAACCATCAGCGTTGTTAGTCAAAAGAGTCTTATGTGCTAGGAGTACCACCAGGAGAGTCATTTTTACCTCCTCAAAAGTACTGATTTTATGCCTATTTTGCAGTATGTTTCCTTGTCTTTGAGAACATTTAGATGCATTTAGTTGTTAATTGCATGTATTTGCATAAGGAGTTTTGAATTTGGCTATGCCAGTGTGAAGGGTGGTTTGTTGGCATGATTATAGGAACAATGGAGCAGGTTAGCGCATGAAGAGAACGATGAGAGTGCCAGTAGCTGTAGGTAGCAAAGAACCAAAAATTGTTGAAGCACCGGTTGGTAGAGAAGAGATGTTTGATGCTAGGACGAGTGGACAGTGATCCCATGATGACGTCAGCCCTAGGATTCAAACTAAAGATAAGATGAGCACATCCCTTATCCTCGAGCATTCAAATCCAAAGCTTATCATAGGTCATTCTCGTGCACCAATTTAAAGGAACTCAAGAAAACACTTGAGAGGAGATCGATAATCAGATTTAGAAGGCTGCACCAAGGAGACGTGGTTCGACCAATCTTGACCGAGAGCCTGGATTTTGAAGGGCTGCATCGAGAGACCCCCTTCTCACCCATTCTCTTCATTTAAGTTGTTTTTATTTTTATTCAATTTGGTGATGTTGAGATACGATTATAGTTTTTGGTTGGAAACCCTCACCATGAACTAATTTAATAGTTGGTGAGAGATGTTTGCGTTGAACGCTATTTTCATGTTTAGCTTTTAAAAATCAGAAATGTGATGTCATTGTTTTTCCTATCATGCATGATCTTGACTTTTTTCACAAATACAATGCCAAGTGAGAGCTGACTTTGTTGGCTTATTGAACCTTAATATCTTAACCGGCTTAGAGAACAACAAACTGATGCTAGATACTAAGGCGATATGCTTTGAGAGAATATGTTCAAGTATATGAACTCACTTCGGGAGTGAAATCTACCCCTTAGGAGCAAAGGATTGGGACTTAATCAAATTAATTTATGAAAAAGCTGATTTATAGAGATATAAAAGTTTTTGCATAGTTAATTCAGGGCATTGCCATCGAGAGAGGTAATGCAAACTTTGAATCTGCTCGGAAAACAATGCCAAGAAAAAAAATTAAAGCTAGCATCGCATGAATAACATGAAAACTAGGAATCCCTTTCCAACGCTCGTCATTCAATTTGAAACTTTCTTTGCCAATGATGTTATCTTTTACTTCTTTCTTTTCAAGTTTCTTCCACAACTAACTTGAAAACAAACAAACTTTTCTTTGGCAACTAAAACGAGTAAGAAATTAAACTCTTGACCAATCCTTGTGCGATCAATAACTCAGCTTACTGTTGTATTACTTGGAAGACCGTGTACACTTGCACGCAAAAGACTCTTACTTGGAAATGTTTAATCATTACCAATGCACTTATACCCCTTTTGCCAAGCACTCTCACGAGTCTAACAAGTTTTTGGCGTCGTTGACAGGGATTGCAATGGACTTCTATTGTTTATGTTTTAGTTGTTTTTGTTTTATATTATCTATTTTGCTTGGTGTATGACCAGGAACCGCCCTACGGACTATCAACCATTTGACCCTGAAATTGAACGAACCTACCATAGATTGAATAAGAAAATTAGAGAGATGGCTCAAAACGGTAACATATGAGTAAAAGGTCTCCAACATAGCAAGGAAAACCACCTATACACGGAGGAAATCCTGCCGCACCCGTAGTGGATGATGCCATAGAGAGACTAATACGAGAACACTCAGCACCAAATATTGATAACCCGATGCCAGGAGTGATTGGTGTCGAGGTAAATGCATCAAATTTTGAAATTAAGCCGGTAATGAATCAAACTCTTTTGAATGTAGGCCAATTTGATGGAGCACTTACTAGAGACCCAAGGCAAGACTTGAAGCAATTCATGTCGATTTTCTATAACACCCCAATTTTGGGCTTGGAAGTTTAGGGTCTGAACCGGACCGGTCTGATTTTTGGTTCGAATATAAAAGGAGGTTTTAGGGAAAGCCTAGTTCGGGATGCTTTAAAAATATAGAAAAATATCTAAAAATCCTCTTTTAATATATATATATATAAGAGTGGTGAAATCAATTTTACAAAATAAGGTTTGGAAATACTACATTTCGGTGTAGTGACCAAGATGCGATTTTTGAAAAGTTTAGTGGTGACTGTTTTGTAAGGATTGAAACTTTGAATCTTTAAGGAGCTAATTTACCCAAAAATGTTTTCTCCAGATTTTTCCTTAATTTGGGTGATTTAATAAATGTTTAATTAAATAAAATAAAGATGGGAAACTACTTTATGGATTTTCATAACTACCTTTTCCTAATTTTCTCTCATTCCTTTTTCTCTCAAAATCCCATCATCCAAACACTTTTCTCCAGCAACTTTTGCATTGATCTTCACTTCAAATGATGAGATTTCAATCATCCATTAGTTCCTAATCAATCTTGCATCAAATCCTTTTGATTTCCTCATTGAATTTTCAAGGAATTTGGCCCAAATCAAGGAGAAATCACCATTTAGAGGTAAGATTGTTCTTCTCCTCTAAATACTAAGTTCTTTACTGAAATTCCCAAGTTGTCAATACTTAATTTAAGTTTTATAAATGGTTTTAATGTTGGAGACATGACTTTGGCTTAAAACTCAAGATTTTGGAAGAAATCTTGAAGAATTTCGTTGTGATTGCTAGGGATCTATTTTGAGATGATTCTTTAATGTATTTTGGATGTCTAATGATGTTTGAAATGAGGTTTTATCAATCTAATCCCGAATAGGTTGTATTTCCTAAGTTTTTGCTTATGAAAATGGTGTTTTCTAAAATGCATTTTTGTATTGTTTTTATTTAGAGCATGCCCCACTAAGCATTTGTGCTTACGCTCTCTTTTACAAATAATGCAGATAATTGAGGTGTTGAAGGGCAACAAGGGAGCTAAGTGTGTCCAAGGGAATCCAAGCTCATGTATGGTGATGTTTTCATACACTATTAGTTTTGGTAATTTGGCAATGGGAATCTAAACTTTGTTTTGGGAGATGTGTTGAACTCCCTAAGTTGAGGCATGTTGCCTTTGTTGGTTTGAACTTGTAAATGGCCATTAAATGCTTGTTTTGAAGTTTGGTTGTTTAATTCGTTTTGAATAATAGGAAGCATGCCTCTAGACATGTGAAACTCATGTTTGATGCTATGAATGTGTTTAGGAGTTCTAAACATGTACCTTATAGGTTTGATGACTTGTTGGTATGTTTGGAAAGTCATTTGGATGAGTTTGAATGGATTTATGTATGAAAAACCAGCAAAATCTACAGCTTCTGGGCAAATCGTATCGGAACGCTCTCTGGTGTTTCGAAACGGGGGGCCTGTAATGGCCTCCGTGTTTCGAAACGGATGGAGGCTGTTCCGAAACGATTTGGCTACTAGAAGGCCTTGTTTCAGAACCAGTCTCGGAACCAACCCGCGTTTCGGAACGGTCAACGCCGTTTCGGTCCTCGTTCCGATACGGCAGGTGAACGTTTCGAAACAGGTGACCATTGGGCACTGATTTGAATGGTGCTGAAGTTTGCAAGCTTTACATTTTAGTCCCGAATGTTGATGTTGCAATTGTCGGTGTTTGAGATGTACATTTAAGTTGATTTTTGGCAGACTAGCATGTAATGTGACTAATTCATATTGGTAACCTTAAAATCAGTTTTGCCTTCTAATTTACAGAAATTGCAATTTGGTCCCTAAACTTGTGTTAAGTGCAATTGAGTCCCTCTTTGTTGTTCGATCGCTGTGTGTTTCCCATATATGTTTCATGAGTGCTCGCTTAGGGATAATGTGCATCTAGACAAGATAAAAAAAGAAAAAAAAAGGGTCGTTAATCAAGGTTGACTTTCGGGTTGACTTTGGTTTTCCCCGTGTAATCTTCATAGTTCGGGCAACCGTCTAGGCCGGGCTAAGGGGGTTACATTTGGTGGTATCAGAGCTTAGTTCTCGTATCCTTGGGATTTGTATGAGGATGATGTATGTGTATTTGTGTGATATGTCTTTTGGGTGGAAGAATGTTGTTTGAATTGCGATGAATGGTTTCAATTGTGATGATATGCTATGTTGGAATGTGTTAGGGGATCCCATTGCCATATCAAAACTAATGAAAGGAATTGTTTTCGAAAAAGAGCTTGAGTACTTGGAATACTTACCTTGTTGAGCCTAATTATGTTTATTGCATTTTTTTGTCAGTGCATTGTTTTTCTTGTAATGGGGCCGCGTAGGGAGATGAGAATGAACACAAGAGCTATGGCTCAGAATGAGAACGAGAATGATGAGAACGCTGAGAATGTTGTGGATTTACCTCCTCCCCCTGGTTGTGGACTACCCGGCGGTGGTGGTGCTGGAGGTGATAATGCTGGTGGTGGGGTCGCTGGACCCGAAGGTCTGCAGGGGCAAGCTGCTCCTGACATGACTGTGTTGATCCAGGCTATTGCTGGAGCCTTTCAGGCAGCAGTAGCTGGAGCTCACGGAGCTTCGCATCAGGGTGATGCTAATGTGATATTGCCTTTGGAACGTCTTCGCAGTCTGGGAGGGACTGAGTTCAGAGGTTTATCTCCGGAAGGATCTGAGTCTTGGTTGGAAAGCACCAAGAGGATTTTGGGGCAAATGAACTGCAATAATGTGCAGAAGTTGGGATGTGTGGTATCACTGTTGCATGATGATGCTTATACGTGGTGGACGACCACTGTCTCTGGAATGGAGGACAATGATGTGACTTGGACGTTCTTCCTGAACGCGTTCAAGCGAAAGTATCTGGGTGTGCGATACCTAGATGAGAAGAATAGAGAATTTATGTCTCTTGTGCAAGGGAGCATGACGGTAGCTGAGTATGAGATCCAATTTGTCCGCCTTAGTCAGTATGCACCTGAGCTAATCCCTGATGAGCGGGAGAGGTGTGAACGTTTCCGTTATGGATTGGTAACGGACGTGAAGACTTTTATGCTTGCGGCTGAGTATACAGATTTTGATGTGCTTGTAAGTAGAGCGAAGGACATCGAGCAGAACTTGGGTTTGTCTTCCAGAGGCGTTAGTTCTAGATCGGGCAAAAGAGCTGCTAATCATAGTTTCAGTGGTGGACGGAACAAGAGAGGACGAGATAAGAGGTATCAGTCTTCTGTTAGGCGTGGTAATGGAGGACATGGTGCGCCTGTTCAGGGAGATAGGATGAGGGCTGATCAGAACACGTGTTGGACGTGTGGATCACGTGGCCATGTGAGGCGAGATTGTCCTCGAGCAGCGAGGGAGGTTCAGGCTCCTGTTGCAGTGACGGGTAATTCATGCTGGAATTGTGGTTCGGCAGACCACATGTGGAGGGATGTGTCCTTTGTTGGCCGGTGGTTGTCAGGGACGTGCTCCTGGGGTAGTTGCACCACAGAGAGGTCGTGGGCGCGGCGGTGGTAACTTTCAGCGCAGAGATGATGGTGGGAGGAATGTCGCGCATGTTGTGTCTGTACAACCTGAGGGTGGTGGCCAGGCTCGAGTGTATGCTCAGCGTAAGGGGAGGAATGATACGGATGTGATCGCAGGTACCTTTACTTTGCAATCCTTATCATTACTTTCCTTGATTCATTCTGGATCTACACACCCATACATATTGCGTGAACATGCTCAATTGCTTGGTTTACCTGTTGAGTCTTTGGATGTTGATATGCGTGTGACTAGTTCCTTTGGGGAGACAGTCGTAACACGGAAGTTGTAAAGAAGGTGTCCCTTGAAAGTGCAAAACCATGTTTTTCTTGTTGACCTCGTGGAATTGCCATTCTATGGTTTTGATGTAATCCTTGGTATGGATTGGCTTGTTGAACATCGAGCTGTAGTGGATTTTGAGAACAAGCGGGTTTCGTTGAAACTTGCGGATGATTACGAAGTAGTGGTGGTTGGTGAGAATGTGAAGTTTCTTGCCAATGTGGTGTCTACTTTGGAAGCAAGCCGAATGTTGAGGCAAGGTTGTGAGGCTTATCTATCCTTTGTGATGAATCCTAGCTCTAAGGAGTTGCGCGTTCAAGATATCAGGATTGTGCGAGAGTTTCCTGGACTGTTTCCGTAGGAGTTACCTGGATTGCCGCCTAGTCGAGAGGTGGAGTTTGGAATTGAGCTGTATGAAAACATCACTCCAGTGTCCATTACTCCTTACCGTATGGCACCTAAGGAGTTGAAGGAGTTAAAGACGCAACTTCAGGAGTTGCTTGATCGTGGTTTCATTCGGCCGAGTGTGTCACCTTGGGGTGCACCGGTCTTGTTTGTGAAGAAGAAGGATGGCACTATGAGAATGTGCATCGATTATCGTCAGCTGAACAAGTTGACTATCAAGAATCGGTATCCTTTGCCGAGGATTGATGATCTTTTTGATCAATTTCGGGGAGCGGCTGTGTTCTCAAAGATTGACTTAAGGTTAGGGTAGTACCAGCTTAAGGTGAAAGATGTGGATGTGCCAAAAACAACCTTTAGGACAAGGTATGGGAATTATGAGTTCCTTGTAATGCCGTTTGGCTTGACGAATGCACCTGCAGCTTTTATGGACATGATGAATAGAGTGTTCCATGAATACCTGGACAAGTTTGTTGTGGTGTTCATTGATGATATTCTTGTGTATTCTCGTACTGAGGAGAAGCATGAGGGGCATTTGAGGATTGTGTTGTAGGCGTTGTTGGAGAATCACCTTTATGCTAAGCTGAGCAAGTGCGAATTCTGGCTTAATGAAGTTGTTTTCCTTGGTCATGCGGTTTCTGCTGAGGGGATTCGTGTTGATCCTCAGAAGATTGAGGCGGTGATGAATTGGAATCCTCCTAAGTCTGTTCATGAAGTCCGTAGTTTCCTTGGGTTGGCAGGATACTACCGGAAGTTTGTGGATGGATTTTCAAAGATTGCTGCCCCTTTGACGAAGTTGTTACAAAAGGATGTCTAGTATGAGTAGACAGAAGCAAGGCAGTAAGATTTTGAGAAGCGTAAGGCAGCATTGATGCAAGCTCCTATCTTGGTTCAATCTGAATCAGGAAAAGAGTTTGTGGTGTACAGTGACGCATCCTATGTTGGTTTGCGTTGTGTGCTAATGTAGGAAGGTAAGGTGGTGGCTTATGCATCGCGCCAGTCGAAGGTGCTTGAGCGCAATTATCCTACGCATGATATTGAGCTAGCTGCGGTGGTTTTCGCTTTGAAGATTTGGAGACATTATCTGTATGGTGAGAGGTGTACTGTGTACACGGATTACAAGAGTTTGAAGTATCTGATGTCTCAGAAAGAGTTGAATTTTAGGCAACGACGTTGGGTGGAGTTGCTTAAGGATTATGATTTGGTGATCGAGTACCATCCGAAAAAAGCTAATGTTGTAGCGGATGCCTTGAGTAGGAAGGTGGCAGTGGAGTTAAGGGCTATGTTTGCCAGCTTGAGTATTTCGCAAGATGGAGGTCTTGTGGCTGAATTGCAAGTGAAACCATCTTTGGTGCCACATGTTCAGGATATTGCTGAGGGTAGACCATCGGATTTCTGTTTTAATGATGATGTAGTTCTACGTTTTGGAAGTCGGATATTAGTGCCGAATGATGCGAAGTTGAGGCGTACTATTCTGACTGAAGCTCATAGTAGTCCTTTTGCTATGCACCCTGGTAGTACAAAGATGTATCGTGATCTGAAGGATGAGTACTATTGGGTGGGATTGAAGAAAGATGTTTCGGAGTACTTGGGTAAGTGCATGGTTTGTCAGCGGGTTAAGGCTGAACATCAGTTTCCTTCAGGGTTGTTGCAACCGTTGAGAATTCCTGAGTGGAAGTGGGAAAGGATTACCATGGACTTTGTGTCTGGTTTGCCTTTGTCGCCATCGAAGAAGAATTCGGTGTGGGTGATTGTGGATCGCCTTACGAAGTGTGCGCATTTCTTGCCTGTGTATACTGCGTATACCCTGGATAAGCTTGTAGAGTTGTACATTGATGAGATTGTGCGACTGCATGGTGTGCCAAAGTCTATAGTGTCGGATAGAGATCCGAGGTTTACATCACGTTTTTGGGAATGTTTGAATCTAGCTTTGGGTACACGGTTGAATTTCAGTACTTCTTATCATCCACAATCGGATGGGCAGTCTGAGCGTGTTATCCAAGTGCTTGAGGATATGTTGAGGTGCTGTGTGATTGAGTTTCACGGTTCTTGGGAGAAGCATTTGCCTTTGGTGGAGTTTGCTTATAAAAATAGCTACCAGGCAAGTATTCAAATGGCACCTTATGAAGCCTTGTATGGGAGGAAGTGCAGAACTCCTCTTTGCTGGGCTGAAACAGGTCAGAAGTTGGTCTCGATGCTGGCTTTGTTGAAAGGAACCACCAAGAAGGTGAAGCTCATTTGTGAGCGGTTGAAGGCAGCTTCTGATCGGTAGAAGTCTTACGCAGATTTGAAGCGTAAGGAGATTGAGTTTGCGGTGGGTGACCGTGTGTTCTTGAAGGTCTCGCCTTGGAAGAAGGTGATGAGGTTTGGCCGGAAGGGTAAGTTGAGCCCTAGGTATATTGGACCATACGAGTTGATTGAACGTGTGGGTCCTGTTGCGTACAAGCTGAGGTTACCGCAAGAGTTGGAAAAGATACATGATGTGTTTCATGTCTCTATGCTACGAAGGTATAGATCAGATCCTTCACATGTTATGCCTGTGGAGGAAGTGGAGTTGAATCCAGATTTGACCTATGATGAAGAGCCAGTCGAAATTCTGGATTCGGACAGTAAGGTTCTTCGTGGTAAGATCATTGAATTGGTTAAGGTGTTGTGGAGACATCGTGGTGTCGAGGAAGCCACGTGGGAAAGGAAGGATGACATGAAGAAGCAGTTTCCTTACCTTTTTCCTATAGGAAAATTTCGAGGATGAAATTTCTTAAGAGAGGGAGAGTTGTAACACCCCAATTTTGGGCTTGGAAGTTTAGGGTCTGAACCGGACCGGTCTGATTTTCGGTTTTAATATAAAAGGAGGTTTTAGGGAAAGCCTAGTTTGGGATGCTTTAAAAATATAGAAAAATATCTAAAAATCCTCTTTTAATATAAGAGAGTGGTCAAATCAATTTTACAAAATAAGGTTTGGAAATACTACATTTCGGTGTAGTGACCAAAATGCGATTTTTGAAAAGTTTAGTGGTGACTATTTTGTAAGGATTGAAACTTTGAATCTTTAAGGAGCTAATTTACCCAAAAATGTTTTCTCCAGATTTTTCCTTAATTTGGGTGATTTAATAAATGTTTAATTTAATAAAATAAAGATGGGAAACTACTTTTTAGATTTTCATAACTATTTTTTCCTAATTTTCTCTCATTCCTTTTTCTCTCAAAATCCCATCATCCAAACACTTTTCTCCAGCAACTTTTGCATTGATCTTCACTTCAAATGATAAGATTTCAATCATCCATTAGTTCCTAATCAAACTTGCATCAAATCCTTTTGATTTCCTCATTGAATTTTCAAGGAATTTGGCCCAAATCAAGGAGAAATCACCATTTAGAGGTAAGATTGTTCTTCTCCTTTAAATACTCAGTTCTTTACTGAAATTCCCAAGTTGTCAATCCTTAATTTAAGTTTTATAAATGGTTTTAATGTTGGAGACATGATTTTGGCTTAAAACTCAAGATTTTGGAAGAAATCTTGAAGAATGTCGTTGTGATTGCTTGGGCTCTGTTTTGAGATGATTCTTTAATGTATTTTGGATGTCTAATGATGTTTGAAATGAGGTTTTATCAATCTAATCCCGAATAGGTTCTATTTCCTAAGTTTTTTCTTATGAAAATGGTGGTTTTTGAGGTGTTTTTGGTGTTCTGTTATAGCTGGAGGTATAAGGACGAGTTTAGGCTTATTTTGGATGTTAATTGATGTTTAGAAATGGTTAGAAGTGATGGATCTTGGCTGGGTAAAGTTTTGGAAGAGTTTGGAGGTGATTTCGGTTGTGTTTGGTAGCCGAAATGTTGGTTTTAGGTAGAGGAGCGAGTTTAGGTGTGTTGGCTGAAGATTTCAATGCATGGTGATGCATTAATCCTCTGCTTTGATGTGTTTAAAACAGGGGAGACATCTTCGGACACCTTCGGAGTTGATTTGGAAGCTTAATTGGCGTTTCGGCAAGCAAGCGAAACGTAATTGGTGAGTGGAGTTGGGTTTACAGCTTTGAAACGATTATTTGAAGGTTTTGGGAGCTTAGTTTAAGTCTAAACAACTTAGCTAAGCTCAAGAGTAAGTTTTCGGAAAAACTCCCTCGGATGTGCTATGTTGTGGTTTGATGCATTGGTTATGAAATGCATGTTTAATTACTGTTTTGAAAGCATGTTTTAGCATGATTAATGCTGGTTTTGAAAGCCATGTGTTGAAGGATACTCAAGGTAAGAGATCCTTGGTTTGACATGTTATTAGTTTGGTAATGATGCATGGTAATGCATGATGTTTAATGGCTTTGATTAATGCTTTAAAACATTGAATTGATGATTATATTTGATGTATATTGGCAAGTGATGTATTGGTTTTAAAGTACTTGAATCAGATATAGTTAGCCGGCTATAGGATTGGGTGCACCGTAAGTAATGTCGCCTTGGATGTTGAGGGGTTGTGATTATACCGAAAACTCCATCCAAGTATCCTAACGAGAGAGGTAAGATCACAACGGTGGTTAAAAGTCCGTGTGTGGATCTGGGTAAGATCACAACGGTGGTTAAAAGTCTGTGTGTGGGTCTTGTGTTATGTGTCTCGTACTCTCGTTAGTGGGTTATACAACTATCGATGAGTGATGTTGAGGGGTTGTGATTGTACCGTTAAACTCCATCACGGGTGTTGAGGGGTTGTGATTGTATCGATAAACTCCACCTTGTAAGCCGGTAGTGTGTATGAAGCGTGTGGGACAACGCTTGTAATCCACGTATCCGATTGTGTTTTTGTGTTGAATTGGTTATCATCTATCACTTGGAAGCCAATATAATGAATCGAATGTAATGAAGCATGAGATGCTTGTAAATTATGCAAGGTTGCATGAAAAGAGATGAGCATGTGTTTTTAAAAGCTTTGTGAAAGTGTTTTCTAAAATGCATTGTTGTATTGGTTTTATTTAGAGCATGCCTCACTAAGCATTTGTGCTTACGCTCTCTTTTACCAATAATGCAGATAATTGAGGTGTTGAAGGGCAACAAGGGAGCTAAGTGTGTCCAAGGGAATCCAAGCTCATGTATGGTGATGTTTTCATACACTATTAGTTTTGGTAATTTGGCAATGGGAATCTAAACTTTGTTTTGGGAGATGTGTTGAACTCCCAAAGTTGAGGCATGTTGCCTTTGTTGGTTTGAACTTGTAAATGGCCATTAAATGCTTGTTTTGAAGTTTGGTTGTGTAATTGGTTTTGAATAATAGGAAGCATGCCTCTAGACATGTGAAACTCATGTTTGATGCTATGAATGTGTTTAGTATTTTTAAACATGTACCTTATAGGTTTGATGACTTGTTGGTATGTTTGGAAAGTCATTTGGATGAGTTTGAATGGATTTATGTATGAAAAACCAGCAAAATCTACAGCTTCTGGGCAAATCGTATAGGAACGCTCTCTGGTGTTTCTAAACGGGGGGCCTGTAATGGCCTTCGTGTTTCGAAACGACTGGAGGCTGTTCCGAAACGATTTGGCTACTGGAAGGCCTTGTTTCAGAACCAGTCTCGGAACCAACCCACGTTTCGGAACGGTCAACGCCGTTTCGGTCCTCGTTTCGATACGGCAGGTGAACGTTTCGAAACAGGTGATCGTTGGGCACTGATTTGAATGGTGCTGAAGTTTGCAAGCTTTACATTTTAGTCCCGAATGTTGATGTTGCAATTGTCAGTGTTTGAGATGTCTATTTAAGTTGATTTTTGGCAGAGTAGCATGTAATGTGACTAATTTCATATTGGTAACCTTAAAATCAGTTTTGACCTTCTAATTTACAGAAATTGCAATTTGGTCCCTAAACTTGTGTTAAGTGCAATTAAGTCCCTCTTTGTTGTTCGATCGCTGTGTCTTTCCCATATATGTTTCATGAGTGCTCGCTTAGGGTTAATGTGCATCTAGACAAGATAAAAAAAAGAAAAAAAAAGGGTCGCTAATCAAGGTTGACTTTTGGGTTGACTTTGGTTTTCCCCGTGTAATCTTCGTAGTTCGGGTCAACCGTCTAGGTTGGGCTAAGGGGGTTACATGCTAGCTATTTCAGTAGCTTGAAGTATCAGAGGATACTCTGAAGCTGAAATTATTCACTTTTTCATTGATAGATGGAGCAAAGACTTGGCTCAATTCTTTACTTCCTAGTTTAGTCACCTCATGGGAGGACATATGCCAGAAGTTTCTAACGCGTCTCCAGCCTCCAACACTCACTGCCAAGCTACGTGGTGAGATTATTACATTCATGCAGGCTGAAGATGAAACCTTATATAATGCTTGGGAAAGATTTAAAGATCTGTTGAGAAAGTGTCCTATGCATGGATTTCCAAATTAGACTCAAATACAAACTTTCTACAATGGATTAAATGCACAAATGAGGATTGTTGTTGATGCTTCGGTAGTCGGTTCATTGCTTAACAAGAACTATACAGAGGCTGTGAGTATCCTTGAGAGAATTTCAGTTAATGATTTCGAGTACCTCGTTGTTAGGTTAGGTACCGGAAACAAAACTATTGGGAAGTTGAAGGATGATGAACTAACGTCTATCCATGCTGAGATTTCTACCCTCACTACTATGGTTCGAACATTGGAAAAGAACAATGAGCCTCAAGAAGTGAAGGAATTAGAACCATTTTGCACCATCTGTGGAGAGAGCCACTATGTGGATGATTGCCCTGCCAACCCTGAGTCAGTAAATTATGTGGGCAACATAAATCGCAATTTTAATCCTAACTCAAATACTTATAATGCAGGATGGAGGAAACACCCTAACCTTTCTTGGGGAAATCAAGGATCCAACCTATACAACAGAACAACAATGCCGAGCGTCAGAACAATGCAATGCCATGAGTCAATTAGAATGTTGTGCAGCGGGCACAAAATAATTTCCATATAGGGCAACGAAACAACTAGGGGAATTTGGTAGAATACATGGAGAGGAATGATGCCACTGTCCAGAGCTTGTCAGCTTCGATGCGAAACTTGGAGGTCTAGATTGGGAAGTTTTTCAACGCACTCAGCAACAGACCTTGAGAGCTTTGCCAAGTGACATAGAAGATGTCAGGCAGAGGAACAATGAACAATGCAAAGTTGTAACACTTCGAAGTGGTAAGCAGTGCGAGGCTGAGACATCCAGCAACCAATCAGTTCATTGTTAAAAGGAAAAGAAAAGAACAGTAGATGTACCACAAGAGCCGGAGAACAAAGAAAATGATGGAAGCATTGCCAGCCGTCAGACTAGTGTCAATGAGCAAACTAATGCCAGACAATAGTCTGATGCCTGGAACCTGTTGGCAAAGCTAGCACAACCAACATATGTTTATCCACCTCCACCCTTTCCTCAAAGGTTACAAAAGCATAAGCAGGATCATCAATTTAAGTGTTTCTTAGAAGTGCTAAAATAATTGCAGATCAATATACCATTAGTGGAAGCACTCGAGCAGATGCCCAATTACATGAAATTCAAGAAAGACGTCTTGTCCAAAAAAAGAAAATTGGGAGACTTTGAGACTATACCTCTTACCGAATGATATAGTGTCAGGATACTCAATCGGTTGCCACCGAAATGGAAAGATCCAAGGAGTTTCACTATCCCTTGCTCTATTGGCAATATATTCATGGATATGGCACTGTGTGACCAGGGGGCTTTCATTAACTTGATGTTGATGCCAGTGTTCAAGAAGCTTGGCATTGAATCAAGGCCCACTACCATGACAATTTAGTTGGCGAATCGATCTTTCGCACATCCTAAGGGTAAGATTGAGGATGTGTTGGTAAAGGTAGATAAATTCATATTTCCAGCTGACTTTGTCATTTTATATTATGAAGTTGATGCTAATATCCCAATTATATTGGGAAGACCTTTTCTTTCTACTGGTAGAGCTTTGATTGATGTATACAAAGGATAATTAACAATGTGAATGAATGAGCAACATGTTACATTTAATTTGTTTCAAGCTTTCAAATGTGCAGATGAATCAGAAGAATGCCAAGCAATTGATAGGATGGTGTCCATTTTCAAGGTGGACATGGCACAAGAGAGCCAAGACACAGATGATGATGCCAGCGAACTGGTTGGAAATGATGAGAAGAGTGAGGAATCTGAAGAACCAGCCTTGGATGCTGAAGAAGTGAGCCATTTTGAGCCCCTAGAGTTGACAGGAAGAGAGATTAAGGCACCAAAGCCATCAATAGAGGAACCACCAAAATTAGAGTTGAAACCATTGCCAGACCACCTCAAATATGCATATCTAGGTAAGCACTTAAATTTTCCAGTAATCATTGATGCTGATCTAACCCATGATCATGAGGAAAGATTGATGGAAGTTTTAAGTAAGCACAAGCAAGTGTTGGGTTGGACCTTGGCAGACATCCGAGGTATTAGCCCAACCATATGCATGCACAAGATAAACCTAGAGGAGTATCATGGCAAGACAATTGAAGGCCAAAGAAGATTGAATCCAAGCATGAACGAAGTAGTCCATAAGAAAATTATGAAGTGTCTAGATGCCGGGATAATCTATGCCATATCCGATATCTCGTGGGTTAGCCCAGTGCAATGCGTGCCAAAGAAAGGTGGCATGATCGTGGTTCACAATAACAAGAACGAGTTAATCCCTTCCAGAACTATCATATGATGGATAGTGTGCATGGATTACAGAAAGCTGAACAATGCCACCAAGAAGAAACCACTTCTCATTGCCCTTCATTCACCAAATGTTGGACAGACTGGCAGGTAAAGCTTTCTATTCCTTTTTAGATGGTTATTTAGGATATAATCAAACTGACATAGCTCTAGAGGACCAAGAGAATACCACATTCACCTATCCGTGTAGGACATTTGTAACATCCCAATTTTGGGCTTAGAAGTTTAAGGTCTGAACCGAACCGGTTTGAGAAACGGTTCGAATATAAAAGGGAGTTTTAGGGAACACCTAGTTCGGGATGCTTTAAAAATATAGAAAAATATCTAAAAATCCTCATTTAATATATATAAGTGAATGGTGAAATCAATTTTACAAAATAAGGTTTGGAAATATTACATTTTGATGTACTGACCAAATTGCAGTTTTTACAAAGTTTAGTAGTGACTGTTTTGTAAAGGATTGAAACTTTGAATCTTTAAGGAGCTCATTTACCTAAAATGTTTTCATCAGATTTTTCCTTAATTTGGGTGATTTAATTAATGATTTAATTAAATAAAATAAAGGTGATAAACTACCTTTGACTTTCATTACTACTTTTCTCTAATTTTCTCTCAAAATCCTATCAACCAAACACTTTTTCTCCAGCAAAATTTACTTTGATTTCCACTTCATTTGATGAGATTTCCATCACTCATTGATTCCTAATCAATCCTTCAACAAATCCATTTGATTTCTACATTGTATTTTCATGGAAACTTGCCCAAATCAAGGAGAAATCATCTTTTAGAGGTAAGATTGTTCTTCTCCTATAAATACTCAGTTCTTTACTAAAATTCCCAAGTTGTCAATCCTTTATTAAAGATTTATGAATGGTTTTAATGTTAGAAACAAGAATTTGGCTTAAAACTCAAGATTTTGGAAGAAATCTTGAAGATTTTCGTGGTAATTGATTGGGCTCTAGTTTGAGATGGTTTCCTAATGTATTTTGGATGATAAATGATGTTAGAAATGAGGTTTTATCAATCTAATCCCGAATAGGTTGTTTTTCCTAAGTTTTTGCTTGTGAAAATGGTGGTTTTGGGGTGTTTTTGGTGTTCTGTTATAGATGGAGGTATAAGGACGTGTTTAGGGTTGTTTTTTATGTTAATTGATGTTTGGAAATGATTAGAAGTGATGTATCATGGCTGGGTTATGTTTTGGAAGAGTTTAGAGGTGATTTCAGTTGTGTTGGTGGCCGAAATGTTGGGTTTAAGTAGAGCAACGAGTTTTGGAGTGTTGGCTGAAGATTTCAATGCATGATGATGCATTAATCCTCTGCTTTTATGTGTCTAAAATAGGGGAGACATATTTGGACACTTTTGGAGTTGATCCGAAAGCTTAATTGGGGTTTCAGCAAGCAAGCGAAACGTAAATTGGTGAGTGTGATTGGGTTAGAAGTTCATGGGGAAAAAAGTACAAGGTTTGGGGATTTAGGAGAGGTTTGAAACACCTTCCTAAATCCCGAAGTAAGTATGGTTTGAATTGCTCTCTTTAAAGTGGTGTTTGCCCCTAAAAATGCTTTTACATGCTCATGGTTTGAGATTGATAAATTCCTACTGTTTTTATGCATGATTCATAGCATGAGATTATGCTTGTAGAGGTGTCATGAGATGGCATGTTGCATTGAATAGATTTGAGCCTTTGGTTTGAAGAAAAGTATGATCTATGTTTTGATATGTGGTGAGAAAACCTTTGAGTAATATTGCATGAAAAACAGTAGATGTGATAATGTTTTAACACATTATATTGGCATAGATGTTGAGAAACTTACCGGATATAATTGATCGATCAATAGGATAAGAGTGCACTATAAACTAAAAATTCGTACGTGCTCTTTGGTTAAGCCAAAGGGAGATATTCCGATGATGGGCATTCCATCGGGTAGGACTTGGTGAAATACCCAAGCTTTGTGGCGATGAGAGATTCCGCCATGTGAGTACGGTGATGAGAGATTCCATCAGAAGCCATGTTGCTAGACAAGTGAGTACGGTGATGCGAGAATCCACCGGAAGAGTCTAGTGTAGAAATGTGTCCGCATATCTGAGTATTAATGAGATGTTAAATGGCAATATAAATGATGAAATGGTTTTTGTTACACATGTACCTTGATGAAATGTTTTATGCTATGAGACATGCATATGAGATTGGTTTTAGAAATGCTTTGATGATACAAGCATGTGTATGGCCTTGCCATGAGTTTTGCATTGGTAAATGCATGAGATAGAAATGAGGTATATGTGGTTTCAATGAGAAGTTGCTTTGAAAGATTTCTAAGCATGAGATAGAAATGAGCATGTGGTTTAAAAGCTTTTGATGAAAGTGTTTTTCCAATGAGCATTATTGTGTTGGTTTACCTTTGAGCATGCCTCACTAAGCATTTGTGCTTACGCTCTCTTTTACCAATAATGCAGATAATTGAGGTGTTTTCGGCATCAAGGAAGCTAAGTTCATCCAAGAAAGTCCAAGCTCATGTATGGTGAAGTTTTCATACACTTTAGTTTTGATAGATTGGCAATGGGAAACCAAGATTTGTATTTGGGAGATGTGTTAAACTCCCTAAGGTTGTGGCATGTTTGCTTTGGCTGGATTGAATTGTAAATGCCCTTAATTGCTTGTTTTGAGGTCTGATTGCCTATTTGTGATTTGATATTAGGGAGCATGCCTCTAGTTTAGTGGGATTTCATGTTTGAAGCTATAATTGTGTTTGAGTGTTCCAAATATGTACCTTATATGTATGTTGACTTGTTGGCATGATTAGAGAGTCCTTGGGATGTGTTTGAATTGGTTTTTGAGTGAAAAACCAGCATTTGCTGTAGCTTCTGGGCAAACCGTATCGAAACACCCTCTAATGTTTCGGAACGGGGGCCTGTAATGGCCTTCGTGCTTCGAAACGGTGGAGGCTGTTTCGGTACGATTTGTCTACTAGAATGCCATATTTCGGAACTGGTCTCGGAACACACCCGCATACCTAAACGGTCAACGTCGTTTCGATCCAGCATTTCGATACGATAGGTGGGTGTTCCGAAACGGGTGACCGCTGGACACAGATTTGAATTGTTCTGAAGTTTGCAAGCTTTACATTTTAGTTCCAAATGTTGTAAATGCAATTGCTTGAGTTTGAGATGCCTTTTTAAGTTGAAACTTTGCAGAGAAGCATGTAACTTGACTAATTACATGATGGTAACCTTAAAACCAGTAAAGTCCCTCTAATTTTCAGAAATTACAATTTGGTCCCTAATTTCGTGTGTAGTGCAATTGAGTCCCCATATGTTATCCGATCGATGTACCTTTCTCAATCGTGTTTCGTGAGTTCTCACTTAGGGTTAACAAGCATCTAGACAAGACTAAAAAGGAAAAAAAGGGTCATGAATCAAGGTTGACTTTCGGGTTGACTTTGGTTTTCCCCGTGTAATCTTCGTAGTTCGGGTCAATCATCTAGGCCGTGCTAAGGGGGGTACATTTGGTGGTATTAGAGCTTGGTTCTCGTGAAATTGGGGTTTTTTATGTGGATGAGGTATGTGTAATTGCATGATGTGTCCTTTGGGTGAAAGAATGTTGTGTGAATAGTGATGTATGCTGCAATTGAGATGTTTTTGTGATGTTATGCCATGTTCGGTGTGTGATAGGGGATCCCATTGCCATATCAAAACTAACGAGGGGAATTTTTTTCGAAAATGAGCTTGAGTACTTGGATTACTTACCTTATTGTGCCTAATTGTGTTTATTGTATTTTTGTCAGTGCATTGTTTTCTATATAATGGGGCCACGTAGAGAGATGAGGATAAATACAAGAGCTATGGCTCAGAATGAGAATGAGGAGAATGCTGAAGATTTACCTCCTCCCCCTGGTGGTGGTGCTGGAGCTGGTAATGGTGGTGCTGGTGTTGGGGTTGCTGGACCCGAGGGTGCTCACGGCAAGCTACTCCTGACATGACTATGTTGATTCAGGCTATTGTTGGAGCTTTCCAGGCAGCAGTAGCTGGAGCTCATGGAGCAGCGCATCAGGATGATGCCAATACGAGGTTGCCTTTGGAACGTCTTCGCAGTCTATGAGGGACTGAGTTCAGAGGTTTATCCCCGGAAGGATCTGAGTCTTGGTTGGAGAGAACCAAGCGAATTTGGGACAGATGAACTGCAATAATGTGCAGAAGCTGGGTTGTGTTGTATCACTGTTGCATGGTGATGCTTATACATGGTGGACGACCACTATTTCTGGGATGGAGGATGACGAGGTGACTTGGACGTTCTTTATGAATGCGTTCAAGCGGAAGTATCTGGTGTGCGTTACCTAGATGAGAAGAAAAGAGAGTTTATGTCTTTTGTGCATGGTAGCATGATAGTAGCCGAGTATGAAATTCAGTTTGTCTGCCTCAGTCAGTATGCACCTGAGCTAATCCCTAATGAGCGGGAGAGGTGTGAATGATTTCGTTATGGGTTGGTAACGGATGTGAAGACTTTTATGCTTGCGGCTGATTATACAGATTTCGATGTCTTGGTCACTAGAGCCAAGGACATTGAGGCGAATCTTGGTCTAGCTAGCCGAGCGGGTGGATCTAGCTCCGGGAAGTGAGCGGATGAACGCGATTATGGGAAAGATCGCAACAAGAGGCATAAGGATCGGAGGCCACATTATGATGCAAGGCGTGGGGGTGGTAACCCTAGGAGAGGTCAGCAAGGACCTAATGCTGTTCAGAGGACTCCAGAGTGTAACCGTTGTGGTAGACGACATGGTGGCGAGTGTTGGGGTAACCTTGGGACATGCTCGAACTGTGGGAACCGTGGACATTTGAAGAAAGATTGTCCTCAGCCTTTGAGAGAGGGACAAACTCCGGTGAGAGGAGCTGAGCCACAGAGAGGTCGATGGCGCAGCCGTGGTAATTTTCAGCGTAGAGATGATGGTGGCAGGAATGTAGCACATGTTGTGGCCGTTCAACCTAAGGGTGGCGGACAAGCTCGAGTGTATGCCCATCGTGAGGGAAGGAATGATACGGATGTGATCGCGGGTACATTCACTTTGCAATCCTTATCATTACTTTCTTTGATTGATTCTGGATCTACACACTCGTACATATTGCGTGAACATGCTCAAATGCTTTGTTTACCTGTTGAGTCTTTGGATGTTGGTATGCGTGTGACTAGTTCCTTTGGTGAGACAGTTGTAACGTGGAAGTTGTATAGAAGATGTCCCTTGGTAGTGCAAAATCATGTTTTTCTTGTTGATCTCATGGAATTGCCATTCTATGGCTTTGATGTAATCCTTGGAATGGATTGGCTTGTTGAGCATAGAGTTGTGGTGGATTTCGAAAGCAAGAGGTTTCGTTGAAACTTGCAGATGATTATTAAGTGGTGGTGGTAGGTGAGAATGTGAAGTTTCTTGCCAATGTGGTGTCTACATTAGAAGCGAGTCGAATGTTGAGGCAAGGTTGCGAGGCTTACCTAGCCTATCTGATGAATCCTAGTTCCAAGGAGTTGCGCGTTCAGGATATAAGAATTGTACGTGAGTTCCCTAGAGTGTTTCCGGAGGAGTTACCTAGATTGCCGCCTAGTCGAGAGGTGGAGTTTGGAATTGAGTTGTACGAAAACACAACTTCGGTGTCCATTGCTCCTTATCGCATGTCACCTAAGGAGCTGAAGGAGTTGAAGATGCAACTTCAAGAGTTGCTTGACCGTGGTTTCATTCGGCGTAGTGTGTCACCTTGGGGTGCACCGGTCTTATTTGTGAAGAAGAAGGATGGCACTATGAGAATGTGCATCGATTATCGTCAGCTGAACAAGTTGACTATCATGAATAGGTATCCTTTGCCGAGGATTGACGATCTTTTTGATTAGTTTCTGGGAGCGGATGTGTTTTCAAAGATTGACTTGAGGTCAGGGTATTATCAGCTTAAGGTGAAAGATGTGGATGTGCCGAAAACAACCTTTAGAACGAGGTATGGGCATTATGAATTCCTTGTGATGCCGTTTGGCTTGACGAATGCTCCTGCTGCTTTCGTGGACATGATGAATAGAGTGTTCCATGAATACTTGGATGAGTTCGTGGTGGTGTTCATTACGATATCCTTGTGTACTCTCGTACTGAGGAGGAGCATGAAGGTCATTTGAGGGTTGTCTTGTAAGCGCTTCTGGAAAATCAGATTTATGCTAAGCTGAGCAAGTGTGAGTTTTGGTTAAAGGAAGTTGTGTTCCTTGTTCATGTGGTTTCGGCTGAGGGGATTCGTGTTAATCCTCAAAAGGTTGAGGCGGTGATGAATTGGAAGCCTCCTAAGTCTGTTCATGAAGTCCGTAGTTTCCTTGGGTTGGCAGGATACTACCGGAGGTTTGTGGATGGATTTTCAAAGATTGCTGCCCCTTTGACGAAGTTGTTACAAAAAGATGTTAACTATGAGTGGACGGAAGCGAGACATCAAGCTTTTGAGAAGCTTAAGGCAGCTTTGACGCAAGCTCCTATCTTGGTTCAACATGAATCAGGAAAAGAGTTTGTGGTGTACAGTGACGCATCCTACGTTGGTTTGGGGTGTGTGCTAATGCAAAAGGGTAAGGTGGTGGCTTATGCATCGCGACAGTTAAAGGTGCATGAGCGCAATTATCCTACGCATGATATTGAGTTAGCTGCGGTGGTTTTTGCTTTGAAGATTTGGAGACATTATCTTTATGGTGAGAAGTGTGCTGTGTACACAGATCACAAGAGTTTGAAGTATTTGATGTCTCAGAAGGAGTTGAATCTTAGGGAACGACGGTGGGTGGAGTTGCTTAAGGATTACGATCTAACGATCGAGTACTATCCGGGAAAAGCTAATGTTGTGGCGGATGCCTTGAGCAGGAAAGTGGCGGTAGAGTTAAGGGCTATGTTTGCTAGCTTGAGCATTTCGTGGGATGGAGGTCTTGTGGCTGAATTGCAAGTGAAACCATCTCTGGTTTAGTTGATAAATGATAAGCAGTTGTTGGATGATTCTTTGGTGCCACATGTTCAGGATATTGTTGAGGGTATACCATCAGATTTCTGCTTTAATGATGATGGAGTTTTATGTTTCGGAAGACAGATAGTAGTGCCGAATGATGTGGAGTTGAGGCGTACTATTCTGACCGAAGCTCATAGTAGTTCTTTTGCTATGCACCCTGGTAGTACGAAGATGTATCGTGATTTAAAGGATGAGTACTATTGGGTGGGTTTGAAGAAAGATGTTGCAGAATATGTGGGTAAGTGTATGGTTTGTCAGCAGGTTAAAGCTGAGCATCAGTTTCCTTCAGGGTTGTTGCAACCGTTGAGGATTCCTGAATGGAAATGGGAAAGAATCACCATGGACTTTGTGTATGGTTTGCCTTTGTCACCATCGAAGAAGAATTCGGTGTGGGTGATTGTGGATCGTCTTACGAAGTGTGCGCATTTCTTACCTTTGCATAGCACGTATACCTTGGATAAGCTTGCAGAGTTGTACATTCATGAGATTGTGCGTTTTCATGGTGTACCAAAATCTATAGTGTCGTGTAACCCCCTTAACCCGGCCCAGACGGTTGAACCGAATTAAGAAGTTTACACGGGGAAAACCAAAGTCAACCCGAAAGTCAACCTTGATTAACGACCCTTTTTTTCTTTTTAATCTTGTCTAGATGCTTATTAACCCTAGATATGTTCACAAGAACAGCATACACCAAGATCATACCAATCAGAGAACATTCAGGGACTCAATTGCACAAATTAAGGAATTAGGGACCAAATTGTAAATTCTGAGAATTACAGGAACTTAACCCAATTAAAAGTTACCAGTATGAAACTAGTCATGTTTCATGCTTCACTGCCAAATTTCAGCTCAAATGGACATCTCGAACTCATCCAATTGCATAAACAAAGTTCAGGACCAAAACGCAAGGTTTTCAAAACATTTAACCAACAATATCAGTGCCCAACGGTCGAGTGTTCCGAAACAGGGAGGACCTGTTCCGAAACGCGGGACCGTTCCGAAAATGGTACCGAAACAGGGCCTGGCAGTAGCCAAACCGTTCTGGAACAGTTCCTTCCGTTTCGGAACGCCCAGGCCATTTCAGGCCCCCGTTCCGATACGGTAGCACCTGTTCCGAAACAGGCTGCCCAGATTGCAGAAAAATTGCTGGTTTAACACACATTTGACCCATCAAACATGCTCCAAAGGCAACCAAAACACACCAGCAAGTCATTCAACATACAAGGGACATAATTGCATCAAAACCTAGATACAAGACCATCCCTAGGTGCACCAACTCATTCAAAATATCCAACACTCAAACATGCTTTTAAACAAGAAGCATAACGTAACAACTTAAGCATAAGGAGATTCAAACGTTGCAACATTAATCCACATGATTCAAAATCATAAACCAAACTTGTCCAACATACACAACCTCATTAAACATCAACATAAGAGATTCTTCCCCCATTGCCTTTATTATCTATAACTATTAGCCGAGACATACATCTCAAGTGGAGTTCTCCTTGAATCCCTTGCTTCTCGTTGTTCCAACTTCAAATATCTGCATTGATGGACAAAAAGGAGCGTAAGCACATAATGCTTAGTGAGGAATGCTCAAAACCAAAACACCATCAATGCAGCGAGTCATAAAACCACTTTTAAAAGCAAACTCGATTCGATAAACCAAAGCAAAGTTTGAAAACCCTTTTCAACATCATGCTTTAAATCATGCATTGCTCAAACATGAAAACCCAACCCTTAGCTTAGAAAAGCTAAATACACCTTTTCAAAGCACAAACTTGCAAAACCATCAATTTAACCATTCCATGCATGAACATCATATGCAAAGCTAAATTCAAATCCTTGGAAAACACTTCCACTTCACATCATACCCTTCTCATACTTGAATATCATTTTAAAGCAAGAAACCTTTAAAACCATTTACTCATTCTATCTAAAACGTGCATTAAACAAATGCAACATATGAACCACATCATCAATATTTGCATCACATGCCTTTAAAAACAAGTCTTCGCAAGACTTCAATGCACTAAAGAGATTTCCTGTACACATGCACCATTCTCAATAGATAATCAACATTTGATTAGACTAACAAGCAAACATGCTTTCATAGTACATTTCACACTTCCCATGCAACCATGCATCATTTCAAGCATCTCATGCTTCATTATATTCAAGAACATTATATTGGCTTCCAAGTGATAACCAAATCCACTTTTCAACACAACATCCAATCGGATACGCGGATCACAAGCGTTGTCCCCACACTTCATACACACTACCAATCCCAAGGTCCCCAAATGGAATTTTAACCACCATTTGACCTTACCATACACAAGGTCCTCATATGGAATTTTAACCACCATATGACCTTAACATTCACAAGGTTCCCATATGGAATTTTAACCACCATATAACCTTAACATTCACAAGGTTCCCATATGGAATTTAAACCACCATATAACCTTAACATTCACAAGGTTCCCATATGGAATTTTAACCACCATATAACCTTAACATTCACAAGGTTCCCATATGGAATTTTAACCACCATATAACCTTAACATTCACAAGGTTCCCATATGGAATTTTAACCACCATATAACCTTAACATTATCCATTGGTAGTTGTATAACTTCACTAACGAGATCCGGGACATACTCCACAAGATCCACACATGGACTTTACACCACCATTGTGATCTTAACAAGCACAAGGTCCTCAAATGGAATTTTAACCACCATTATAACCTTTGCTTACCCAAGGTCCTCGAATGGAATTTCAACCACCATTATGACCTTAACACAAGACCCACCCATGGAATTTTAACCACCATGGTGCTCTTAACCATCTCGTTAGTGTACTTGGATGGAGTTACCGATTCACTCACAACCACTCCACATCCAAGGTGACTTTATTCACGGTGCACCCAATCCTATAGCCGGCTAACTATATCCGATTTAAGTAACCAAGAACCACTTACATCACTTGCCAATATAACCATCTTACCACATTAATCCATTGATTTACAAGCATAACCAAAATGCAAAAACCACCATTTACCCTCATTAATCCACTGTTTTCGAAGCATTACACAAAGCCATTAAACAACATGCAACACTATGCATCAATTCCACAACTCCAATGTACAAAACCAAGGATCTCTTACCTTGAGCATCCTTCACACATGACTTTCAAAACCAGCATTAAACCATGCTAAAATATGCTTTCAAAACAGAATTTAAAACATGCAAATCACATGCTTTGCATCAAACAATCACAAATGCTTTAAAACCAATTCACAACACAACCAAGAGGGAAAATCCATTTACTTACTCTTGAGCTTAGCAAAGTTGTTTAGACTTAAACTAAGCTCCCAAAACCTTCAAACCTTGGTTTAAAAGCTGAAAACCCAACTTCACTCACCGATACACAAAACAAGGCTAGCCAACAAGCCTTCCAAGCATCCGAAACCTTCCACACCACCTCAAATGCTCACGGATCAATCTCCCCTGTTTCAAGCACACAACAACAGAGGATTAATGCATCATTATGCATTAAAAACACCAGCCACACAACTCAACTCGCTGCTCTACACAAATCCAACATTTCGGCTACCAAACACAACCGAAATCACCTCCAAACACTTCCAAAACTTAACCCAGCCAAGATCCATCACTTCTAACCATTTTTAAACATCAATTAACATCCAAAAAGGATCTAACCACGTCCTTATACCTCCAGCTATAACAGATCACCAAGATCACTCCAAAAATAACCAAAAACTCAAGCAAAACTTAGGAAAATTAACCTATTCGGGATTGCATTGATAAAACCTCAATTTCTCATCAATTATACATTCATTCAACATCAAAAAGACACCTCAAATCACTGCTCAAACAGATCATACGAAATTTTACCAAAAATCAACCAAATCTTGCATCTAAAGCCAAGATCAAGATTAAAATTGTAAAACCTTTAACAAATCACAAATCAAGGATTGAGAACTTGGGAATTTCAGTAAAGAACTGAGAGTTTAGAGGAGAAGGACGTTCTTACCTCCAAACTTGAGTTTCTCCCTTTTTGGAACCAAATTCTTGAAAATCCACTTAGCAAATGCAAAGGTTTTGTTGAAGAGATGATTGAAGATCAAAAGAGAATTGAAATGAGTTATTTAGGTGAAAAAATCAGAGGGAAAATCTCTGGAGAAATATGTTTGGTTTGAGAGAAAAGATGAGAGAAAATGAAAATGGAAAATGTGGAAAAGTTAGTTGGAAAATGCCAAAATATCTTCCCTCCTTTTTAGTTTTATTTAAAAACCTTTAATTAATCATTTAATATCTTAGAAAAATCTGGAGAAACTCCCATTGGGTAAATAGCTCCTTAAAGATTCAAAGTTTCAATCCTTTTTAAAACAGTCACACAGTTTTCAAAAATTACATTTTGGTCACTAACCCAAAATGTCACTCTTCCAAACCTCATTTTACAAAATTGATTTCACCAAACTCTTATATATAATAAAAGATGATTTTAAGACATTTTTCCATATTTTTAATGCAGACCGAACTAGGCTTTCCTAAAAATCACCTTTTATATTCGAACCGCAACCCGACCGGTCCGGTCCAAAACCCAAAACTTCTAAGCCCAAAATTGTGGTGTTACAACTCTCCCTCTCTTAGGAAATTTCGTCCTCGAAATTTCAACTGGTGAAAAGAGCACAACCAAACTTCTCAAAGCAACACACAAGGCAACACAGGAGACTTAACCACCACTGAACACTCTCCTCACAAAACTCCACCCAAACTCAACACCACCACATACTGCTCACGAATTCCAAAACACTCAAAGTTAACCACAACTTAACCTTTCACACTTCCGAACCGCACATAGCCCCAACAACAACCTGGAGAACCTCAAACTTTTACAGCATACACCACCTTAACACACAACTCCCAAAACTTGTTCACACAATGACACCAACCAATCCAGTTCTGCCACTATGTACCCACAACCTTCACTGCTTCTAAAACTCTTTGCAAACTCCCCAACCTCCTTCAAAGATCTTCCCAACAAGCAAAAATTCTTAAGCATCAACTGCTTACCCAACCCTCTCAACGTAATGCTGACATTCCTTCACATTCGTCGATATCATTACCATAACGACTCACCAGGACTACTCATCCAATATCCAAAAATCACATCACAAAACCCCAATCTTGACTTCGCCAGCCGTTCCATACACCACCAGCTGACTTCAGAAGGAATTTACTTATTCACAACCAGCCAACCACTTCTCACAAGAACCCGTCCAACCAACAATGGCCTTCGATCTTACATTGCCTTTCCTCTTCAAGCTTTGACCACAACACTTACCCTACTAGAACATCGCCCAGCCTAACCCTATTACAACACCAACAGACGCGATTAGCTATTAGTGAGTGTGAACGTTCGTATGCATGGTCACCAATATGCCCTATCAATGCCTAATGTACATGTATGCAAAACCTCTAATGTCATGTCACATGTATGCATGGACCAGCACATATATAATATAGCATATAACAAATGATTTTAACTGTGCATGTATGTCAGTTCACACCCACCAATAACATCCTCAGAATATGTCTAAGAACAACCTCCTAACTCACTTCTAACTTGTCTAACTCCATCATTCTAGCAACCATTATCCACAAGATACTCACTAAAGCCCTCTTCACGCTAAAGTTGTTTTCAAAACAACAACAACTACTACCCCAACACGCTAGCAACAAGACCATACCCGCAACGCAAGGGAAACCAAACCAAAACCAAACTAAGATAACTAGGCAAAGGTTACTTAACAAGGTTACCTGAAAATACCTCACTGCCCCGGAGCTTCAACAGTCTAGCTCTCTTCCTTGCAGAACCATCATTCTCCAGCCGCACCACTGTAGCATCAGCTAACACACTAAGGTCACCACCATCTCCTTGCGGCAATGCTCCCTGGCTATCCCGAGCCAACTTCAAACAATTACGTCTCATATGCCCAACGGACCCACAATTCCAGCAGATCCCATTTCCCAAACCCTTCACAACTTTCTGCTCTTCCTGCCACCTTCGAACTTCGTCTCGGCCGTGCCCACGACCCTTCAGAGACCCTTTTGCTACCACTGAAGCTGATCTCACCACATGAGGACAATCTCGCTTCACATGCTCTTTAGAACCACAGTTCCAACAGGCACCTGTGCCCCAACAACCTCCAACATGGCGCCTCCCACAACGGTCACACACCGGTAGCTGAGCTTCCACTCCTTGATCAAGCAGCTCTTGCCCCAGATTTGCACTACCATCCAAGCTTCGATCCAAGCAAAACTTCCTATCACGTTGCCTTTCACGCTGACCGCTCCCGAAGTCAATACCCGCAACTCTCTTACTTAAACTTTTCTCACCTTCACCAACTGAAACCACACCCTCACATTGCTTAACCCTTGGGAATTTCTCTCCAAGATACCTTTCATAAAAGGCAGACACAAAGAAGTCCCAATCTATATCGTGGATGTGTGATGCCATCGCCATAGATGTCCACCAGGCACATGCGTCCTCCAGCATCAGTGAGACAACACTCCCCAGCTTACAGGCATAGTCACAACCTTCCTGATCCAAAATCAGAACTACACTGGCCAACCAGGCCTCAAACGTCTCAGGTGACGAACCATGATACTCCACAGCTCCCAAAACATGCAAACGCTGTCTCGACAAACCCACACATCCCACCGCCAGCACGTCTACAGACTTTACTTTTGCCACAGCCTGAGATGTTCCCAACACCTCTTGAACAACAGGTGATGAACTCTTCATCACAGAACCAACTTCTTCCTCCTGCCTTACTACCTCAACTCCAGGCACAGAAGGCTGAAACGAAACACCTCCATTAAAAGGTGAATTCCACGCCTTAACAACCTGCTCTAAAGCAGCAACCATCTCACTTAACTGCCATTCTTTCATCGATTTCATCATGCTATTAACAACAAACAATCATAACAAAACAAACAAATCAATTAGACCAGCTTTAAGCAAGGATTCAAACTCCAACTCCAAAATAACACAATAGCTATAATAATAAGGCAATGGGTATCCCGAATTCTCCCCTTTTACAAGACATAACAGTCAACAAAAACATAAATATCACCACATCAAGCCTATCAAACAACATATTTGATCATGCTTTCATCAAACAGCATCCACTCGCAACAACATAACATCAACATATCATACCCATTACACTTTCATCATTCATAAAAAAAAAATCAGCTCACATCACCAGCACAACATCAGCACAAATCCACATTAGCTCAGCGAAGATTCATAACCAGAAAGCATGTTAAAAACATCAACAATTCACTCAGAAACACGTGTTTCAACCGGCTTTCATCCACACATTAGGATATACATCATACACATATTACAACAATTTACCGTTTTCCCCAAGCATTCACAACCTGGCTCTGATACCACCAAATGTAACCCCCTTAACCCGGCCCAGACGGTTGAACCGAATTAAGAAGTTTACACGGGGAAAACCAAAGTCAACCCGAAAGTCAACCTTGATTAACGACCCTTTTTTCTTTTTAATCTTGTCTAGATGCTTATTAACCCTAGATATGTTCACAAGAACAGCATACACCAAGATCATACCAATCAGAGAACATTCAGGGACTCAATTGCACAAATTAAGGAATTAGGGACCAAATTGTAAATTCTGAGAATTACAGGAACTTAACCCAATTAAAAGTTACCAGTATGAAATTAGTCATGTTTCATGCTTCACTGCCAAATTTCAGCTCAAATGGACATCTCGAACTCATCCAATTGCATAAACAAAGTTCAGGACCAAAACGCAAGGTTTTCAAAACATTTAACCAACAATTTCAGTGCCCAACGGTCGAGTGTTCCGAAACAGGGAGGACCTGTTCCGAAACGCAAGACCGTTCTGAAAATGGTACCGAAACAGGGCCTGGCAGTAGCCAAACCGTTCCGGAACAGTTCCTTCCGTTTCGGAACGCCCAGGCCATTTCAGGCCCCCGTTCCGATACGGTAGCACCTGTTCCGAAACAGGCTGCCCAGATTGCAGAAAAATTGCTGGTTTAACACACATTTGACCCATCAAACATGCTCCAAAGGCAACCAAAACACACCAGCAAGTCATTCAACATACAAGGGACATAATTGCATCAAAACCTAGATACAAGACCATCCCTAGGTGCACCAACTCATTCAAAATATCCAACACTCAAACATGCTTTTAAACAAGAAGCATAACGTAACAACTTAAGCATAAGGAGATTCAAACGTTGCAACATTAATCCACATGATTCAAAATCATAAACCAAACTTGTCCAACATACACAACCTCATTAAACATCAACATAAGAGATTCTTCCCCCATTGCCTTTATTATCTATAGCTATTAGCCGAGACATACATCTCAAGTGGAGTTCTCCTTGAATCCCTTGCTTCTCGCTGTTCCAACTTCAAATATCTGCATTGATGGACAAAAAGGAGCGTAAGCACATAATGCTTAGTGAGGAATGCTCAAAACCAAAACACCATCAATGCAGCGAGTCATAAAACCACTTTTAAAAGCAAACTCGATTCGATAAACCAAAGCAAAGTTTGAAAACCCTTTTCAACATCATGCTTTAAATCATGCATTGCTCAAACATGAAAACCCAACCCTTAGCTTAGAAAAGCTAAATACACCTTTTCAAAGCACAAACTTGCAAAACCATCAATTTAACCATTCCATGCATGAACATCATATGCAAAGCTAAATTCAAATCCTTGGAAAACACTTCCACTTCACATCATACCCTTCTCATACTTGAATATCATTTTAAAGCAAGAAACCTTTAAAACCATTTACTCATTCTATCTAAAACGTGCATTAAACAAATGCAACATATGAACCACATCATCAATATTTGCATCACATGCCTTTAAAAACAAGTCTTCGCAAGACTTCAATGCACTAAAGAGATTTCATGTACACATGCACCATTCTCAATAGATAATCAACATTTGATTAGACTAACAAGCAAACATGCTTTCATAGTACATTTCACACTTCCCATGCAACCATGCATCATTTCAAGCATCTCATGCTTCATTATATTCAAGAACATTATATTGGCTTCCAAGTGATAACCAAATCCACTTTTCAACACAACATCCAATCGGATACGCGGATCACAAGCGTTGTCCCCACGCTTCATACACACTACCAATCCCAAGGTCCCCAAATGGAATTTTAACCACCATTTGACCTTACCATACACAAGGTCCTCATATGGAATTTTAACCACCATATGACCTTAACATTCACAAGGTTCCCATATGGAATTTTAACCACCATATAACCTTAACATTCACAAGGTTCCCATATGGAATTTAAACCACCATATAACCTTAACATTCACAAGGTTCCCATATGGAATTTTAACCACCATATAACCTTAACATTCACAAGGTTCCCATATGGAATTTTAACCACCATATAACCTTAACATTCACAAGGTTCCCATATGGAATTTTAACCACCATATAACCTTAACATTATCCATTGGTAGTTGTATAACTTCACTAACGAGATCCGGGACATACTCCACAAGATCCACACATGTACTTTACACCACCATTGTGATCTTAACAAGCACAAGGTCCTCAAATGGAATTTTAACCACCATTATAACCTTTGCTTACCCAAGGTCCTCGAATGGAATTTCAACCACCATTACGACCTTAACACAAGACCCACCCATGGAATTTTAACCACCATGGTGCTCTTAACCATCTCGTTAGTGTACTTGGATGGAGTTACCGGTTCACTCACAACCACTCCACATCCAAGGCGACTTTATTCACGGTGCACCCAATCCTATAGCTGGCTAACTATATCCGATTTAAGTAACCAAGAACCACTTACATCACTTGCCAATATAACCATCTTACCACATTAATCCATTGATTTACAAGCATAACCAAATTGCAAAAACCACCATTTATCCTCATTAATCCACTGTTTTCGAAGCATTACACAAAGCCATTAAACAACATGCAACACTATGCATTAATTCCACAACTCCAATGTACAAAACCAAGGATCTCTTACCTTGAGCATCCTTCACACATGACTTTCAAAACCAGCATTAAACCATGCTAAAATATGCTTTCAAAACAGAATTTAAAACATGCAAATCACATGCTTTGCATCAAACAATCACAAATGCTTTGAAACCAATTCACAACACAACCAAGAGGGAAAAATCCATTTACTTACTCTTGAGCTTAGCAAAGTTGTTTAGACTTAAACTAAGCTCCCAAAACCTTCAAACCTTGGTTTAAAAGCTGAAAACCCAACTTCACTCACCGATACACAAAACAAGGCTAGCCAACAAGCCTTCCAAGCATCCGAAACCTTCCACACCACCTCAAATGCTCACGGATCAATCTCCCCTGTTTCAAGCACACAACAACAGAGGATTAATGCATCATTATGCATTAAAAACACCAGCCACACAACTCAACTCGCTGCTCTACACAAATCCAACATTTCGGCTACCAAACACAACCGAAATCACCTCCAAACACTTCCAAAACTTAACCCAGCCAAGATCCATCACTTCTAACCATTTTTAAACATCAATTAACATCCAAAAAGGATCTAACCACGTCCTTATACCTCCAGCTATATTAGATCACCAAGATCACTCCAAAAATAACCAAAAACTCAAGCAAAACTTAGGAAAATTAACCTATTCGGGATTGCATTGATAAAACCTCAATTTCTCATCAATTATACATTCATTCAACATCAAAAAGACACCTCAAATCACTGCTCAAACAGATCATACGAAATTTTACCAAAAATCAACCAAATCTTGCATTTAAAGCCAAGATCAAGATTAAAATTGTAAAACCTTTAACAAATCACAAATCAAGGATTGAGAACTTGGGAATTTCAGTAAAGAACTGAGAGTTTAGAGGAGAAGGACGTTCTTACCTCCAAACTTGAGTTTCTCCCTTTTTGGAACCAAATTCTTGAAAATCCACTTAGCAAATGCAAAGGTTTTGTTGAAGAGATGATTGAAGATCAAAAGAGAATTGAAATGAGTTATTTAGGTGAAAAAATCAGAGGGAAAATCTCTGGAGAAATATGTTTGGTTTGAGAGAAAAGATGAGAGAAAATGAAAATGGAAAATGTGGAAAAGTTAGTTGGAAAATGCCAAAATATCTTCCCTCCTTTTTAGTTTTATTTAAAAACCTTTAATTAATCATTTAATATCTTAGAAAAATCTGGAGAAACTCCCATTGGGTAAATAGCTCCTTAAAGATTCAAAGTTTCAATCCTTTTTAAAACAGTCACACAGTTTTCAAAAATTACATTTTGGTCACTAACCCAAAATGTCACTCTTCCAAACCTCATTTTACAAAATTGATTTCACCAAACTCTTATATATAATAAAAGAGGATTTTAAGACATTTTTCCATATTTTTAATGCAGCCCGAACTAGGCTTTCCTAAAAATCACCTTTTATATTCGAACCGCAACCCGACCGGTCCGGTCCAAAACCCAAAACTTCTAAGCCCAAAATTGGGGTGTTACATGTCAGATAGAGATCCGAGGTTTACATCGCAATTTTGGGAGTGTTTGCATCAAGCTTTGGGTACGCGGCTGAATTTCAGTACTTCTTATCATCCACAGTCGGATGGACAGTCTGAGCGTGTTATCCAAGTGCTTGAGGATATGTTGAGGTGCTGCGTGATTGAGTTTCAAGGCTCTTGGGAGAAGCATTTTCCTTTGGTGGAGTTTGCTTATAATAATAGCTTCCAGGCAAGTATTCAAATGGCACCTTATGAAGCCTTGTATGGGAGGAAGTGCAGAACTCCTCTTTGCTGGGCTGAAACAGGTCAGAAGTTGGTCTCGATGCCGGATTTGTTGAAAGGAACCACCGAGAAGGTAAAGCTTATTTTTGAGCGGTTGAAGGCAGCTTCTGATCGGAAGAAGTCTTACGCGGATTTGAAACGTAAGGAGATTGAGTTTGCGATGGGTGATCGTGTGTTCTTGAAGGTTTCACCCTGGAAGAAGGTGATGAGATTTGGCCAAAAGGGTAAGTTGAGCCCTCGGTTTATTGGACCATACGAGGTGATAGAACGTGTGGGTCCTGTTGCTTATAAGCTGAGGCTACCACAAGAGTTGGAAAAGATACATGGTGTGTTTCATGTCTTCATGCTTCGGAGGTATAGATCGGATCCTTCGCATGTTATGCCTGCAGAGGAAGTTGAGTTGAATCCAGATTTGACCTATGATGAGGAGCCGGTTGAGATTCTAGATTCGGACAGTAAAGTTCTTCGAGGTAAGACCATTGAGTTGGTTAAGGTGTTGTGGAGGCATCGTGGCGTTGAGGAAGTCACATGGGAAAGGAAAGATGTCATGAAGAAGCAGTTTCCTTACCTTTTTCGTCCATGTAAATTTCGAGGACGAAATTTCTTAAGAGGGGGAGAGTTGTAACACCCCAATTTTTGGCTTAGAAGTTTATGGTCTGAACCGGACCGGTCTGAGAAACGGTTCGAATATAAAAGAGAGTTTTAGGGAACACCTAGTTCGAGATGCTTTAAAAATATAGAAAAATATCTAAAAATCCTCATTTAATATATATAAGTGAATGGTGAAATCAATTTTACAAAATAAGGTTTGGAAATATTACATTTCGATGTAGTGACCAAATTGCAGTTTTTACAAAGTTTAGTAGTGACTGTTTTGTAAAGGATTGAAACTTTGAATCTTTAAGGAGCTAATTTACCAAAAATGTTTTCATCAGATTTTTCCTTAATTTGGGTGATTTAATTAAATAAAATAAAGGTGATAAACTACCTTTGACTTTCATTACTACTTTTCTCTAATTTTCTCTCATTTCATTTTCTCTCAAAATCCTATCAACCAAACACTTTTTCTCCATCAAAATTTACTTTGATTTCCACTTCATTTGATGAGATTTCCATCACTCATTGATTCCTAATCAATCCTTCAACAAATCCATTTGATTTCTACATTGTATTTTCATGGAAACTTGCCCAAATCAAGGAGAAATCATCTTTTAGAGGTAAGATTGTTCTTCTCATCTAAATACTCAGTTCTTTGCTGAAATTCCCAAGTTGTCAATCCTTTATTAAAGATTTATGAATGGTTTTAATGTTAGAAACAAGAATTTGGCTTAAAACTTAAGATTTTGGAAGAGATCTTGAAGATTTTCGTGGTAATTGATTGGGCTCTGTTTTGAGATGGTTTCCTAATGTATTTTGGATCATAAATGATGTTAGAAATGAGGTTTTATCAATCCAATCCCGAATAGGTTGTTTTTCCTAAGTTTTTGCTTGTGAAAATGGTGGTTTTTGGGGTGTTTTTGGTGTTCTGTTATAGCTGGAGGTATAAGGACGTGTTTAAGGTTGTTTTTGATGTTAATTGATGTTTAGAATTGATGGATCTTGGCTGGGTTATGTTTTTGAAGAGTTTGGAGGTGATTTCGGTTGTGTTGGTGGCCGAAATGTTGGGTTTAAGTAGAGCAACGAGTTTTGGAGTGTTGGCTGAAGATTTCAATGCATGATGATGCATTAATCCTCTACTTTTATGTGTCTAAAACAGGGGAGACATCTTCGGACACTTTTGGAGTTGATCCGGAAGCTTAATTGGCGTTTCAGAAAGCAAGCGAAATGTAAATTGGTGAGTGTGATTGGGTTAGAAGTTCATGAGGACAAAACTACAAGGTTTGGGGATTTAGGAGAGGTTTGAAACACCTTTCTAAATCCAGAAGTAAGTATCATTTGAATTGCTCTCTTTAAAGTGGTGTTTGCCCCTAAAAATGATTTTACATGGTCATGGTTTGAGATTGATAAATTCCTAATGTTTTTATGCATGATTCATAGCATAAGATTATGCTTGTAGAGGTGTCATGAGATGGCATGTTGCATTGAATAGATTTAAGCCTTTGGTTTGAAGCAAAGTATGATTTATGTTTTGATATGTGGTGAGAAAACCTTTGAGTAATATTGCATGAAAAACAGTAGGTGTGATGATGTTTTAACACATTATATTGGCATAGATGTTGAGAAACTTACCGGATATAATTGATCGATCAATAGGATGAGAGTGCACTATAAACTAAAAATTCATACGTGCTCTTTGGTTAAGCCAAAGGGAGATATTGCGATGATGGGCATTCCATCGGGTAGGACTAGGTGAAATACCCAAGCTTTGTGGCGATGAGAGATTCCGCCATGTGAGTACGGTGATGAGAGATTCCACCAGAAGCCATGTTGCTAGACAAGTGAGTACGGTGATGCGAGATTCCACCGGAAGAGTCTAGTGTAGAAATGTGTACGCATATCTGAGTATTAATGAGATGTTAAACGCCAATATAAATGATGAAATGGTTTTTGTTACACATGTACCTTGATGAAATGTTTTTTATGCTATGAGACATGCATATGAGATTGGTTTTAGAAATGCTTTGATGATACAAGCATGTGTATGGCCTTGCCATGAATTTTGCATTGGTAAATGCATGAGATAGAAATGAGGTACATGTGGTTTCAATGAGAAGTTGCTTTGAAATATTTCTAAGCATGAGATAGAAATGAGCATGTGGTTTAAAAGCTTTTGATGAAAGTGTTTTTCCAATGAGCATTATTGTGTTGGTTTACCTTTGAGCATGCCTCACTAAGCATTTGTGCTTACGCTCTCTTTTACAATTAATGCAGATAATTGAGATGTTTTCGGGCATCAAGGAAGCTAAGTTCATCCAAGAAATGTAACCCCCTTAACCCGGCCTAGACGGTTGACCCGAATTAAGAAAGTCACACGGGGAAAACCAAAGTCAACCCGAAAGTCAACCTTGATTAACGACCCTTTTTTTTTCTTTCTAAACTTGTCTAGATGCATATTAATCCTTAGATATGATCATACAACAGCATACTCAAAGATCATAAACATCAGAGATCAAACAGGGATCCAATTGAACAAATTACAACTTTAGGGACCAAATTGTAATTTCTGATATATATAAGGACTTAACCCAAATTAAAGTTACCAACTTGAAATTAATCAGGTTTCATGCTTCTCTGTGAAATTTCAGCTCAAAAGGACCTCCCAAACTCATACAATTGCACAAACAAGATTCAGGACCAAAATGCAAACAATTCAAAACATATAACTGCCACTGTCAGCCCCTAACGGTCACCCGTTCCGAAACAGGCAGAGCCCGTTTCGAAACGCGGGGCCGTTCCGCAACGCGTACCGCAACACGGGCTGACAGTAGCCAACCGTTTCGGAACGGTCTCTCCCGTTTCGGACGCCTGGGCTTGTTTAAGGCACCCGTTCCGAAACGGTAGGTACTGTTCCAGAACACCCTGCACAGATTACCCCAAAATGCATACTTAAACATGCAATTAAACATCCAATCATGCTCCAAATGCCACCAAACTTTACCAACATGCAATTCAACATATATGAGACATACTTGCATCAACAATTCATCAAAACATCAACATATGTGGAAAAACCCAAATCTATAGGCATGCTTCCTACACAAGCAACCATTCAAGCATAAACTTCCAATTCAAGCATATATTGGCCAACCGCAAAAACCAGCATTCTCAACAACATTCAAAATACTTAGGGAGTTCAAAACATCTCCCAAAACATACACATAGGTCCCCCATTGCCAAATTACCAAAAGCTAAATGTACTTAAGAAAACCTTCCATACTTTGAGCTTTACTTCCACTTGAATGCTTGCCTTCCTTGCTGCCCTCAAAGTACTTTAATGTTCTGCATTATTGATTTGAGAAAACAAAGAGAGAGTGTAAGCAAAAGCTTAGTAAGGAATGCTCAATAAAACCATTCAATAATGCATTTATAAAACACTTTATAAATCATGCCTCAAATCATCATTTACACATGCTCAAAAGCATACTTAAACATGCATCTCATGCTTCATATCATAACATGTCATATTGGCCACAAGTGATAAGTTCCATTTCTTTAAAAAACAAGTTCATCAACTTTCACCCCAAGGACTTTTAAACACCTTGGCCCCAAGGACTTTTAAACACCTTGGCCCATGGACTTTTAACCACCATGGAAAAGACCACACAAGGACTTTTAACCACCTTTGTGTCCGTATCAAGTTTCACCCCAAGGACTTTTAAACACCTTGGCCTCAAGGACTTTTAAACACCTTGGCCCCATGGACTTTTAAACACCATAGAAAGGACCACACAAGGACTTTTAACCACCTTTGTGTCCGTAGCAAGAATCATCCAAGGACTTTTAACCACCTTGATGTTCTTAAGTAAACAAGGCTCACTCAAGGACTTTTAACCACCTTAGTGACCTTAACCTTTGCAAAACATCACTTGCCAATATACATCATTATCATCAATTTATCCACTGTTTTAAAGCATTAAACCAAGCCATATTCATCATGCATTTAAAAGCATCAAACCACATTTAATCAATGCTCAAAAACAAGGAACTCTTACCTTGAGCTTCCTTCAACATATGGCTTACAAAAACAGCATTAACCATGCTAAATCATGCTTTCAAAACAGAGTTTAAAACATGCAATAAACCACATTGCACAACAATCAAATCATGGCCACCACTAGAGAGTATTTCCGAAAACTTACACTTGAGCTTAGCAAAGTTGTTTAGACTTAAACTAAGCTCCCAAGACATTGGTTTCAAAGCCGAAAACCCAATTTCACTCACCGATTCCACTTCGCCTCTTGCCGAAGCACCAAATCAAGCCTCCAGATCACCACCACTTGGATCCAAAGATGACTCCCCTGTTTTAACACATCAAAACAGTAGATTAATGCATCATCATGCATTAATATCCTCAATGAAAGCACCTAAACTCGCTGCTCTCATCCCCACTCCATTTTCGGCCACTAAACACAACCAAAAATGCATCCAAACCACTTCTCAACAAAGCCCAACCATTAACCATCAAAACCTAACATCCTTTAACATCATTTAACATCTAAAAAGAACCTAATAACATCCTTATACCTCCAGCAACACCAGATCCACAAGATCACCTCAAAAACAATCAAGAATCACAAGCTAAACTTAGGAAACCCAACCTATCCGGGATTGCATCAATCAAAACTCAATTCCTTATCAATTTAGAGTTCAAATAACATCAAAAACACATCTCAAATCACAGATTTAACAGATCAAACGAAAATCATCAAAAATCACCAAATCTTGCATTGTAAGCCAAGATCCATTTCACAACTTAAAAGCCTTTAATAAAACATCAATTAAGGATTGAAAACTTAGGAATTTCAGTAAAGAACTAATAGTTTAGAGGAGAAGGACGTTCTTACCTCCAAACTTGAGTTTCTCCTCTTTTTGGAATCAAAAACCTTGATGAATCAAGTAGCAAATGATGAGGTTTTGTAGATATGATGATTAGGAATCAAAAGAGAGTTGAAAGGAGAGATTTAGGTGAGAAAATCAGAAACAATTCTCTGGAAAGAAAGTGTTTGGGTTGAGAGAAAATGAGAGAAAAGAAAATAGGAAGTTAGTTATTAAAATGGCCAAAATGGCTTTCCCTCCTCTTTTGATATGTTTTAAAATCAGAATATAGCTTAAAATATCTTAGAAAAATCTGGAGAAACTACTTTTGGAATAATAGCTCCTTAAAGATTCAAAGTTTCAACCCTTTCTAAAACAGTCACAAAACTTTCAAAAATTACATTTTGGTCACTAGCCAAAATGTCACCCTTCCAAAACTCATTTTCCAAAATTGATTTCACAGTTCACTTAATTATATTAAAAGATGATTTTAGAACATTTTTCCATAATTTTAATGCAACCCGAACTAGGCTTTCCTAAATTCACCCTTTTAGATTCGAACAGCACTTTGACCAAACCGGTCAACGCCCAAAACTTCTAACCCCAAAACCGGGGCGTTACAACTCTCCCCCCTTAAGAAATTTCGTCCCCGAAATTTACCTGAAGGAAAGAGATAAGGAAACTGCTTCAGCATGTCTTCCTTCCGCTCCCACGTGGCTTCCTCAACACCTCGATGCTTCCACAGCACCTTCACCAACTCAATGGTCTTGCCACGAAGAACCTTGCTATCCGAATCCAGAACCTTCACCGGTTCCTCATCATAGGTCAAATCCGGATTCAAAACCACTTCCTCCACAAGCATCACATGCGAAGGATCAGATCTATACTTCCGGAGCATAGAAACATGGAACACATCATGAATCTTCTCCAACTCCTGAGGTAACCTCAGCTTGTACGCAACAGGACCCACACGCTCAACCACCTCGTATGGTCCAATGTACCTAGGGCTCAACTTACCCTTCCGGCCAAACCTCATCACCTTTTTCCAAGGCGAAACCTTCAAGAACACACGATCACCCACCGCATACTCAATCTCTTTACGCTTCAAATCCGCGTAAGACTTTTGCCGATCAGAGGCAGCCTTCAACCGCTCACAAATGAGCTTTACCTTCTCTGTGGTCCCTTTCAACAAAGCCGGCATCGAAACCAACGTTTGACCAGTTTCAGCCCAACAAAGAGGAGTCCTACACTTCCTCCCGTACAAAGCCTCATAAGGTGCCATCTGTATACTTGCCTGATAACTATTGTTATAAGCAAACTCAACCAAAGGCAGATGCTTCTCCCAAGAACCTTGGAACTCAATCACGCAGCACCTCAACATATGCTCCAAAATCTGGATAACTCGCTCAGACTGACCATCCGACTGAGGATGATAGGATGTACTGAAATGCAACCTTGTACCCAGAGCTTGATGCAAACACTGCCAGAAACGCGATGTGAACCTCGGATCCCTATCCGACACAATCGACTTAGGCACACCATGCAGCCGCACAATCTCAGCAATGTACAGCTCTGCCAACTTATCCAAAGAAAACGTGGTATGCACAGGCAGGAAATGCGCACACTTCGTTAGGCGATCCACAATCACCCAAACAAAATTCTTCTTCGAGGGAGACAAAGGTAAACCAGATACAAAATCCATGGTAACCCTTTCCCACTTCCATTCAGGGATTTTCAACGGTTGCAACAACCCTGAAGGAACCTGATGCTCAGCCTTAACTCGCTGACACACCAAACACTTGCTCACAAACTCCGCAACATCCTTCTTCAAACCCACCCAATAGTACTCATCACGAAGATCACGATACATCTTGGTACTACCAGGGTGCATAGCAAAAGGACTACTATGACCTTCAGTCAGAATAGCACGCCTCAACTCAGCATCAGCAGGCACTACTATCTGACTCCCAAAACACAACACACCATCATCATTAAAGCATAAATCCGAAGGTCTACCCTCCGCGATATCCTGAACATGAGACACCAAGGAATCATCCAGCAACTGCTTATCCTTGATCAACTGAACCAATGATGGTTTCACTTGCAACTCAGCAACAAGACCACCATCTTGCGATATGCTCAAGCTAGCAAACATAGCCCTCAGCTCAACAGCTACTTTCCTACTCAAGGCATCCGCAACAACATTAGCTTTTCCAGGATGATACTCAATCGTCAGATCATAATCCTTGAGCAACTCTAACCAACGCCGCTGCCTAAGATTCAACTCCTTCTGAGACATCAGATACCTCAAACTCTTGTGATCTGTGTACACAGTACACTTCTCGCCATACAGATAATGTCTCCAGATCTTCAGAGCAAAAACCACTGCAGCCAGCTCAATATCATGCGTAGGGTAATTGCGCTCATGCACTTTCAACTGCCGCGATGCATAAGCCACCACCTTACCCTCCTGCATCAGCACACACCCCAAACCAACATAGGATGCATCACTGTAAACTACAAACTCTTTCCCTGATTCAGGCTGAATCAAGATAGGAGCTTGCGTCAAAGCCGCCCTAAGCTTCTCAAAAGCCTGCTGTCTCGCTTCCGTCCACTCATACTTAACATCCTTTTGCAACAGCTTCGTCAAAGGAGCAGCAATCTTGGAAAAACCATCCACAAACCTACGGTAGTATCCCGCCAAACCAAGGAAACTACAGACCTCATGAACAGACTTAGGAACTTTCCAATTCATCACCGCCTCAATCTTTTGAGGATCAACACGAATCCCCTCAGCTGAGACCACATGCCCAAGAAACACCACCTCCTTAAGCCAGAACTCACACTTGCTCAGCTTAGCATAGAGCTGATTCTCCAACAAAGCCTGCAGCACAATCCTCAAATGCTCTTCATGCGCCTCCTCAGTACGCGAGTACACGAGGATATCATCAATGAATACCACAACGAACTTGTCCAGGTATTCATGAAACACACGATTCATCATGTCCATGAAAGCAGCAGGAGCATTTGTCAAACCAAACGGCATCACAAGGAACTCATAATGCCCATACCTTGTCCTGAAAGCTGTCTTAGGCACATCCACATCCTTCACCTTCAACTGATAATACCCTGACCTCAAGTCAATCTTAGAGAACACAGTAGCTCCCCGAAATTGATCAAAGAGATCATCAATCCTCGGCAAAGGATACCGATTCTTGATAGTCAACTTATTCAGCTGACGGTAATCAATGCACATTCTCATAGTGCCATCCTTCTTCTTCACAAACAAGACCGGTGCTCCCCAAGGTGACACACTCGGCCGGATGAAACCACGATCAAGCAACTCTTGCAACTGCGTCTTCAGCTCCTTCAGCTCCTTAGGTGCCATTCTATAGGGAGTAATGGACATAGGAGTTGTATTCTCATACAGCTCAATTCCAAACTCCACTTCGCGGTTAGGAGGTAAACCAGGCAACTCCTTAGGAAAAACACCAGGAAACTCCTTCACAACTCTGATATCTTCCACCCTCAACTCTTTAGAGCTAGAATTCATCACAAAAGCTAGATAGGCTTCGCAACCTTGCCTCAGCATCCTGCTCGCCTCCAAGGTAGACACCACATTGGCAAGAAACTTCACATTCTCACCAACCACAACAACTTCATAATCATCTGCAAGCTTAAGCGAAACTCGCTTGTTTTCACAATCCACAACAGCACGATGCTCAGCAAGCCAATCCATACCAAGGATTACATCAAAACCATAAAAGGGAAACTCCATAAGATCAACATGAAAAACATGTTCTTGAACGACCAAGGGACACCTTCTATAAAGCTTTCGAGTCACAACAGTCTCACCAAAAGAACTAGTGACACGAACACCAACATCCAAAGACTCAACAGGCAAACCAAGCAATTCAGCATGCTCACGCAAAATGTATGAATGCGTAGATCCAGAATCTATCAAAGAAAGCAATGACAAGGATTGCAAAGTAAACGTACCTGCAATCACATCCGCATCATTCCTTCCCTCACGCTGAGCATACACCCTCGCTTGGCCTCCACCTTTAGCCTGAATAGCCACAACATGGGCCACTCCACGACCACCTTCCTCTCTCCTCTGGAAATTACCACGGCCGCGCCCACGACCTCTCTGCGGTGCAGCAACAACAGGAGCACGCACTTGATCACCAGCCAACCTAGGACAATCTCGCCTCAAATGGTCTGCGGATCCACAATTCCAGCACCCATTACCAGCTGCCGCAACAGGAGCTTGCACCTCTCTCACAGCACGAGGACAGTTACGCTTCATGTGACCACGTGAACCACGGATCCAACAAGCACTCGGATCAGCTCTAGCATTGCCTCCTCTAGCAGGTGCACCACCACCTCTCTTAGCTGAAGACTGATACTTCTGATCACGTCCCCTCTTGTTCCGTCCACCTCCGGAACTATACTCAGCAGCTCTCTTACCAGAACTTGCTCCAGCACCTTTCGCAGATAAACCCAAGTTCATCTCAATGTCCTTGGCTCGACCCACCAACACATCAAAATCATCATACTCGGTGTCCAGCACATACATTTTCACATCCGTCACTAAGCCATAACGGAACCTCTCGCACCTTGCCCGCTCATCAGGTACCAGCTCAGGTGCATACTGACTGAGTCGCACAAACTGTACTTCATACTCAGCCACATTCATGCTCCCTTGGGTAAGAGACATGAATTCACGCTTCTTCTCATCAAGGTATCTAACACCAAGATATCTCCGCTTGAACACATTCTGGAAGAATGTCCAAGTCACATCAGCTTCAACCATCCCAGCTATGGTGGTCGTCCACCACGTATACGCATCGTCCTGCAGCAAGGACACAACACAACCCAGCTTCTGCACATCAGTGCAACTCATCTGACCCAAGATTCGCTTGGTACTCTCTAGCCAAGCTTCAGAACTCTCAGCAGACATACCCCTGAACTCAGTCCCACCAAAACTGCGTAAGCGCTCCAAAGGTAGTCTAACACCAGCATCTCCCTGATGCCCAGCTCCTTGAGCTCCGGCTACTGCTGCTCGGAAAGCACCCGCAATAGCTTGTACCAACATAGACATATCAGGCATAGCTTGCCCCTGACCAACCTCTGGTCCAGCAGCTCCAGCACCAGCTGCAGCTTTAGCTCTTTCACCCTCAGCACCACCACCAGGTGGAGGAGGAGGTATCACCGCACTACCCGTGTTTTCCTCATTCTCGTTCTCATTAGGAGCCGTAGCTCGCACATTACCCCGTAACTCTCTACGTGGTGCCATACTTTTACCATGCAATCACAATGCAAATAAAACGAAGTCAGGCTCAGCAAGGTAAGCAATCCAAGTATTCAAGCTCAATTTCATTCAAAATCAACACCATTTCATTAGCTTTTATTTGGCAATGGGTACCCACAACATGCTACATCACAGCATACATCTCAATTGCATCCAAATCACAAGCCACTAAACATGCTTTCGATCAACAAGCATACAAGGCACAAATACTTCAATCATGCACACATTCATTCCCAATTACTCGAGAACTCAGCTCTGATACCACCAAATGTAACCCCCTTAACCCGGCCTAGACGGTTGACCCGAATTAAGAAAGTCACACGGGGAAAACCAAAGTCAACCTGAAAGTCAACCTTGATTAACGACCCTTTTTTTTCTTTCTAAACTTGTCTAGATGCATATTAATCCTTAGATATGATCATACAACAGCATACTCAAAGATCATAAACATCAGAGATCAAACTGGGATCCAATTGAACAAATTACAACTTTAGGGACCAAATTGTAATTTCTGATATATATAAGGACTTAACCCAAATTAAAGTTACCAACTTGAAATTAATCAGGTTTCATGCTTCTCTGTGAAATTTCAGCTCAAAAGGACCTCCCAAACTCATACAATTGCACAAACAAGATTCAGGACCAAAATGCAAACAATTCAAAACATATAACTGCCACTGTCAGCCCCTAACGGTCACCCGTTCCGAAACAGGCAGAGCCCGTTTCGAAACGCGGGGCCGTTCCGCAACGCGTACCGCAACACGAGCTGACAGTAGCCAACCGTTTCGGAACGGTCCCTCCCGTTTCGGACGCCTGGGCTTGTTTAAGGCACCCGTTCCGAAACGGTAGGTACTGTTCCGGAACACCCTGCACAGATTACCCCAAAATGCATACTTAAACATGCAATTAAACATCCGATCATGCTCCAAATGCCACCAAACTTTACCAACATGCAATTCAACATATATGAGACATACTTGCATCAACAATTCATCAAAACATCAACATATGTGAAAAACCCCAAATCTATAGGCATGCTTCCTACACAAGCAACCATTCAAGCATAAACTTCCAATTCAAGCATATAGTGGCCAACCGCAAAAACCAGCATTCTCAACAACATTCAAAATACTTAGGGAGTTCAAAACATCTCCCAAAACATACACATAGGTCCTCCATTGCCAAATTACCAAAAGCTAAATGTACTTAAGAAAACCTTCCATACTTTGAGCTTTACTTCCACTTGAATGCTTGCCTTCCTTGCTGCCCTCAAAGTACTTTAATGTTCTGCATTATTGATTTGAGAAAACAAAGAGAGAGCGTAAGCAAAAGCTTAGTGAGGAATGCTCAATAAAACCATTCAATAATGCATTTATAAAACACTTTATAAATCATGCCTCAAATCATCATTTACACATGCTCAAAAGTATACTTAAACATGCATCTCATGCTTCATATCATAACATGTCATATTGGCCACAAGTGATAAGTTCCATTTCTTTAAAAAACAAGTTCATCAACTTTCACCCCAAGGACTTTTAAACACCTTGGCCCCAAGGACTTTTAAACACCTTGGCCCATGGACTTTTAACCACCATGGAAAGGACCACACAAGGAATTTTAACCACCTTTGTGTCCGTATCAAGTTTCACCCCAAGGACTTTTAAACACCTTGGCCCCATGGACTTTTAAACACCATGGAAAGGACCACACAAGGACTTTTAACCACCTTTGTGTCCGTAGCAAGAATCATCCAAGGACTTTTAACCACCTTGATGTTCTTAAGTAAACAAGGCTCACTCAAGGACTTTTAACCACCTTAGTGACCTTAACCTTTGCAAAACATCACTTGCCAATATACATCATTATCATCAATTTATCCACTGTTTTAAAGCATTAAACCAAGCCATATTCATCATGCATTTAAAAGCATCAAACCACATTTAATCAATGCTCAAAAACAAGGAACTCTTACCTTGAGCTTCCTTCAACATATGGCTTACAAAAACAGCATTAACCATGCTAAATCATGCTTTCAAAACAGAGTTTAAAACATGCAATAAACCACATTGCACAACAATCAAATCATGGCCACCACTAGAGAGTATTTCCGAAAACTTACACTTGAGCTTAGCAAAGTTGTTTAGACTTAAACTAAGCTCCCAAGACATTGGTTTCAAAGCCGAAAACTCAATTTCACTCACCGATTCCACTTCGCCTCTTGCCGAAGCACCAAATCAAGCCTCCGGATCACCACCACTTGGATCCAAAGATGACTCCCCTATTTTAACACATCAAAACAGTAGATTAATGCATCATCATGCATTAATATCCTCAATGAAAGCACCTAAACTCGCTGCTCTCATCCCCACTCCATTTTCGGCCACCAAACACAACCGAAAATGCATCCAAACCACTTCTCAACAAAGCCTAGCCATTAACCATCAAAACCTAACATCCTTTAACATCATTTAACATCTAAAAAGAACCTAATAACATCCTTATACCTCCAGCAACACCAGATCCACAAGATCACCTCAAAAACAATCAAGAATCACAAGCTAAACTTAGGAAACCCAACCTATCCGGGATTGCATCAATCAAAACTCAATTCCTTATCAATTTAGAGTTCAAATAACATCAAAAACACATCTCAAATCACAGATTTAACAGATCAAACGAAAATCATCAAAAATCACCAAATCTTGCATTGTAAGCCAAGATCCATTTCACAACTTAAAAGCCTTTAATAAAACATCAATTAAGGATTGAAAACTTAGGAATTTCAGTAAAGAACTGATAGTTTAGAGGAGAAGGACGTTCTTACCTCCAAACTTGAGTTTCTCCTCTTTTTGGAATCAAAAACCTTGATGAATCAAGTAGCAAATGATGAGGTTTTGTAGATATGAAGATTAGGAATCAAAAGAGAGTTGAAAGGAGAGATTTAGGTGAGAAAATCAGAAACAATTCTCTGGAAAGAAAGTGTTTGGGTTGAGAGAAAATGAGAGAAAAGAAAATAGGAAGTTAGTTATCAAAATGGCCAAAATGGCTTTCCCTCCTCTTTTGATATGTTTTAAAATCAGAATATAGCTTAAAATATCTTAGAAAAATCTGGAGAAACTACTTTTGGAATAATAGCTCCTTAAAGATTCAAAGTTTCAACCCTTTCTAAAACAGTCACAAAACTTTCAAAAATTACATTTTGGTCACTAGCCAAAATGTCACCCTTCCAAAACTCATTCTCCAAAATTGATTTCATAGTTCACTTAATTATATTAAAAGATGATTTTAGAACATTTTTCCATAATTTTAATGCAACCCGAACTAGGCTTTCCTAAATTCACCCTTTTAGATTCGAACAGCACTTTGACCAAACCGGTCAACGCCCAAAACTTCTAAGCCCAAAACCGGTGCGTTACAAGAAAGTCCAAGCTCATGTATGGTGAAGTTTTCATACACTTTAGTTTTGATAGATTGGCAATGGGAAACCAAGATTTGTATTTGGGAGATGTGTTAAACTCCCTAAGGTTGTGGCATTTTTGCTTTGGCTGGATTGAATTGTAAATGCCCTTAATTGCTTGTTTTGAGGTTGGAATGCCTATTTGTTATTTGATATTAGGGAGCATGCCTCTAGTTTAGTGGGATTTCATGTTTGAAGTTATGATTGTGTTTGAGTGTTCCAAATATGTACCTTATATGTATGTTGACTTGTTGGCATGATTAGAGAGTCCTTGGGATGTGTTTGAATTGGTTTTTGAGTGAAAAACCAGCATTTGCTGCAGCTTCTGGGCAAACAGTATCGAAACACCCTCTAATGTTTCGGAACGGGGGCCTGTAATGGCCTTCGTGTTTCGAAACGATGGAGGCTGTTTCGGAACGATTTGGCTACTAGAATGCCATGTTTCGAAACTAGTCTCGGAACACACCCGCGTACCGAAACGAACAACGTCGTTTTGATCCAGCATTTCGATACGGCAGGTGGGTGTTTCGAAACGGGTGACAGCTGGACACAGATTTGAATTGTGCTGATGTTTGCAAGCTTTACATTTTAGTCCCAAATGTTGTAAATGCAATTGCTTGAGTTTGAGATGCCTTTTTAAGTTGAAACTTTGCAGAGAAACATGTAACTTGACTAATTACATGATGGTAACCATAAAACCATTAAAGTCCCTCTAATTTTCAGAAATTACAATTTGGTCCCTAATTTTGTGTGTAGTGCAATTGAGTCCCCATATGTTATCCGATCGATGTACCTTTCTCAATCGTGTTTCGTGAGTTCTCACTTAGGGTTAACAAGCATCTAGACAAGACTAAAAAGGAAAAAAAAGGGTCGTGAATCAAGGTTGACTTTTGGGTTGACTTTGGTTTTCCCCGTGAAATATTTGTAGTTCGGGTCAATCGTCTAGGCCGGGCTAAGGGGGTTACAACATTTTCCTTGAGGAGGATGTCGTTCGGTTTGTGCAAAGCACCGACAACATTTCAACGTTGCATGATATCTATCAATTCATACATGATTGAAAAAAATTTGGAAGTCTTTAGAGCTTGTTTTGAAAACATGCATAGAAACCAACTTGGTCTTAAACTGGGAGAAATGCCACTTCATGGTGAAAAAAGGCATAGTTCTAGGTCATAAAGTGACCGAGCGAGTTTTGGAAGTTGAAAAGGCAAAAATGGAAGTAATTAAATAGTTCCCACCACCTACAAGTGTTATAGGTAGAAGAAGTTTTTTAGGTCATGTAGGTTTTTATCGCCGATTTATTAAAGACTTTTCTAAAATTTCTAAACCTTTGTGCTCACTATTAGAACAGAACGCCAGTTTTATGTTTGATGATGCTTGTTTGAGAGCTTTATATAAACTTAAGGAGAGACTGGTCAACGCCCCTATAGTCGTAAAACCAGATTCGAGTAAGTCGTTTGAACTTATGTGCGATGCCAGCGACTATGTCGTTGGAGCAGTATTGGGACAACGACATGGCAAGGTTTTTCATGCCAAATATTATGCCAGTCGAACTTTGAGTGAAGCACAACTCAATTACACCACAACAAAGAGAGAATTTCTAGCTGTTGTATTTGCTTTTGAGAAATTTAGATCTTATCTTGTTGGTAATAAGGTTGTTGAGTATACAGATCACTTGACACTAAAGTACCTTTTAGCAGAGAAGGATGTTAAGCCCATATTGATCTAGTAGACTCTTCTTCTACAAGAATTTGACCTTGAGAACCGAGACAAGAAGTTTAGTGAAAATTTGGTAGTTGACCACCTATCACACCTGGGGCATCACCTTGATGATGGTAAGGTTGCTGCCATAAGAGATGAATTTCCTGACGAGTATTTGCTTGCAGTTAATGCCATGCCATGGTACGCGAACATAGTCAACTATCTGGTAAGCAACATTCTGCCACCAGACTTGGCATACAATGCCAAGAAAATATTTCTTCGAGAAGTTAGGCATTACTATTGGGACGAGCCAATTCTGTTCAAATAGTGTGCTGACCAAGACATACGGCGATGTGTGCCAGAAAAGGAGCAGTGTAACATCTTGCATTTATGCCACGCCGCTCCATACGGAGGACATTTTGTCGGAATGAACATCGCCACCAAAGTGCTACAATCTGGATTCTTTTGGCCCACACTAAACAAAGACGCCCACAACTATGCCAAGGCATGTGATCGATGCCAACATATAGGGAACATCTCTGACAGACATCAACTGTCGCTCCAGAAAATTATGTATGTGGATTTATTTAATGTATGGGGGATAGATTTCATGGGTCCATTTACCCCATCATTTGGTAACTTGTATATTCTTGTAGTTGTGGATTATGTATCCAAATGGGTTGATGTTGTGGTAATTCAAACAAACGATGCCAAGGTCGTTGCCAAATTTTTGCACGAACACGTTTTTACTCGATTTGGAGCCCCTAGAATGATTATTCATGATAAGGGTACCCATTTTAAGTGTAAACTAATCTCTGGAGCTTTGTGCAAATACATAATTAAGCAAAGGATTGCCACAGTATACCATCCTCAAACAAATGGCAAAGCTGAGATTTCTAACAAGGCGATCAAGAATATCCTTGAAAAATTGTGAATCCATCAAGGGAGGATTGGTCTTTGAGACTAGGTGAATCCTTGTGGGCATATAGAACAACAGTTAAAACTCCTTTGGACATTTAACCATTTAAACTTGTGTTTGGAAAAGCATGCCATCCTCGAGTAGATGTGGAGCACCGTGCATATTGGGCTATTAAAACGCTTGATATGGCATTGAGAGCTACTAGAGAAAAGAGACTACTAGACCTAAACAAATTGGAGGAGTTCAGATTACAAGCCTATGAGAATGCCAAACTATACAAGGAGAAAACAAAATGCTAGCATGACAGGAGAATCATGCCAAGACAGTTTGAAGTAGGCCAACGTGTTCTGTTGTTTAACTCGAGGCTTAAATTATTTCCAGGTAAGCTTAAGTCAAGATGGTCAGGCACTTCGAAGTATTAAATCCATATGCCTATGGAGCAGTGGACATTAAAATTTTGAAGTCATGAGAAAATTTCAAGGTAAACGAGCAGCGTTTAAAGCATTATTGGGAGGACATTCAGTAGAATGCCAAGGAGGTTATCCTATTGGCAGAGATACCATAACATCATCATGGTTTTGCTCTTTTGTAAATATTAGGATTAGAGTTTTTTCTTTTTCAGGATATTCTTTATTTGTTTAATTTTCTTTTAGTCTTTTTTTGTTTTACTGCATTGAAAGGTTTTCATCGAGTGTGTGCAGATTCAGGAATAATGCCAAAGTAGAAGGGAGCATGACACAAGTGCCTGTAAAGAGAATCTTGTGTGCCAACAATGCTGCCAGTGCCTAGCTTGGCATGCAGCAGAAGCAATTTGGGAAGAAGTGATTTACCCTAGCTTTCTCGCTAAGTAAGAAAGTGAAACCCTAATGGCCCAATTGATCGGATAAGTTGAATTTAAATTCATCTTAAACCCTTATCACTTTCCATCCTTATCTCTCTTACCCTTTTCCTATCACCTATCACCTTATCAAATCACCTTTTTATCTTCCCCAAACACGCTACTTACCATCTTTACCATCTTTAATTCAAACACTCATTAAACCTCATTACACACTCAACCTTCACTTCATCTACCCTATCAGTTCATCACCCCTTAACTTTCTTCTTTCTTTAGCCAAGCAAGAAACGAAGAAAACAAATCTTCCCTCTCTTTTCTTCTCTTGGTCGAACAAATCTTTTCAAGCTTTTATGGCTTCTTCATCGACCCTTTCAAAACTTTCTTTAATGAAGAGATACGCAAGAAATATGAAGAACACTTTGCTTCAAAAACGTTTCTTCATGAGAAGAATTTCGACTTCAAGAACGAGAAAAATCTGGGCTTTTCCCCAGAATTCATGGATGTCGTGACCAAACACAAGTGAGGGATTGTTCTGCCAACAAAAGGCCGACATCTTTCCTAACATTGTTCGAGAGTTCTACGCGCATCTCACGACGAAGGCCAACCCGTTCTTGATGATTCGATGGGCTTGCGCAAGGTTTGATGAAGGGTCCATCAACGCCATATTCTAGTTGGAGGAGGAAGACGAGCATGAGAATTTTTTTGCCACCATGACTGCTGCCAAGAGAAAGAAAATGTTGGCAGATCTTTGTGAAACAGGCACTGAGTGGATTGTGCCCTTGAAAGGGCATTGAACCGTAAAGAGAGTGGCCATATCATCTCAAGCGAAGGACTGAAATCATTTTCTTAAATCAAACATAATGCCGACGACACACAATGAGACGATGTTCGAGGAGAGGCTGGCACTACTGCACTACATTATTATGGGCAGGAAGATAAACATTGGCAGAATTTTAATCAATGAAACGTACAAGTGTGCTGGTAATCCAACTGGTTGATTCTTCTTTCCGTTGTTAATATCTAATACATGTATACAACACAATGTTCCCAAGACCGATGTGGACATAGCCCTAATCGTAAAAGGCACCACCATCTCACAGGCCGCTTGGAAGAACCTTACTGCCATTGACTCTAAGGACAAAGGTAAAGGCAAGGTCGCCACGACAACACCTAAGCCCAAAGCACTTAAGGTTCAGTCTGGAGTTTCAATGCCAACGGATGCAATGGCATTGCACGGCTAGATCTACCACCATCAGGAGTTGATTCTCCAAAAGTTAGAAAGGGCTGAGGCTCAGAGGAAGAAGCTACGCCACTACACCCACGCCAGGGATGTAGGTGGCCATGTTTCCAGATGTCATGCGTTAGGCTTGATAGCCTCGATTTCCTTCAACCAAAATGGATTGCCAAGTGCCGGAGAACATGGAATTTTGGGTGATTGATTTGTGGAAGCCAAAAATGTATGACACGATGAATTTATAGTGGTTCGGCATTCGAGCAAGCACCACGTCCACTACCTTAGCTCCCACTAAGGATTTCCCAATCAATTCACTAATTGATTCGTCCCCTTTTCTAGGCTTAGGAGAAAACCCTTACAACGATCAAAGCTTTCTAACCCAAATATTGATCAAACCTCTTTACAAGAGATGATTAAAAAGCAAACTAAACTCCCTCTTACAATGTTGATGTTTGCACTCTTTAGCACACACCCAAACCTAAACACTTGAGCAAATTTGACAATTTTGGCTCACAAGTGTTGTCTATACAAAGAATTAACAATTTAAGCCCTAAGACAATTTTCTCATTGTATAGTTGTTGGCAATTGAAGCATTAGTCTTCCCTTGATGCTTGTAGGTCCCTTTTATACTTCCAATTGAGTTTGTAGCCGTTGAGGACCGTTGGGATTAAATTGGAGCCGTTGGAGAATTTATTTCCCACCATAAATGCAGTTCTGGTGATGTATGTTTCGATACATGGATAGCTATATCGAAACTCCATTCTTTAGAACTAGCCGCTGGAGTCTAATATAGTTTGCCATATCGAAACACGTTAGGCTGTATTAGAACGTCCGTATCGAAACGTCTAGTGTCGTATCGAAACAACCTACAATTCAAATAGTCGTTGGGGATTTTAACCGTTTGGGTGTCTGCCACGTAGGCATATCGAAACACCAAAGGGTGTTTCGGAACAACCCCTATTCATATCAAAACAGTTAAGCCATGTTTCAAAACATGTTTTGGCATTTTCAAAATGTATCGATATAGATTATGCATGTATCGAAACTGGTACATTAAAAGAACTGGTTTGGCTACTTAATAATGTTTCAAACATTTCCAAAACCTTTTTAAACATTCTCAAACTTATTTTCAAGTTGCTTTTGACTTAGAGAATATTTTAAATTCTTTTAAATATAATCCAAAACAATTTTCAGTTATTATATCAAAACATATATTTGTACAATCTCCCCCTTTTTGATATAATAAAACCTAATTGAAAAATTGTTTGGGATTCTCCCCCTTATTATTTAAAATTTTGAATAAGAGATTTTGAAAATTAAATGAAGTTAAAGCTCCCCCTTATTCATTTGAAAAAAATCAATTTTTCAAATCATTTCTCCCTCCTTTTGTTATATCAAAAAGAGTTTAAATGACTTTAACATCAAAATAACAAAGGAGGTTCAAAAATTTTGACATAATTAAAAACTTTGGTTTTAAAATTGGCTCCCCTTACTCAAGGCATCAAACAATGTTAGTCCAACATATATGATTAAAATAGTTGATTAAAAAATAAAACTAAATAAAAAAATTCAACTAATTATACCACACTTGAATCCAAGGAAGGGTGTGAAGCCTTCCTTCTTCAATTGCTCACTTTGTGTCCATGGAGCTCCCCCTCAAATTTGGACTTGTTGATCAATCTTCATCACACCTAAACAAGACAATCATGTAATATTTGGTATCCAAATTGCTTTGGATCCATAAACGTTAGTGGCACAAAATTTAGTCCCCTTAGGAATCCATTTTTCAGTTTCATCCTTTTTATTTGAAGTGATTAGTTCTTTTAGAACTCAAACACTTATAAAACATTTACCATTTTAAACTCTAGGGGCACTAGATTGTCTTTGCTAAAAAATTGATTTTCCACAATTTGTTTTCTTTTCAAGCTCTTTGGAAATCAAATATTTTTCCTCTTGAACTTTATGAAGCAAATTTTGTAAATCAAGACATTTTTTCTCAAACTCATTGAGTTTTGCTTTTAGTTCAATTTTGGTTTTAGAAATCAAATCATTTTGAATTTTCAAATTTGAAACCACTTTCTTTTTTTTCAAAATGTGATTTTAAACTCTAAATCCAAATCATCATAAGCATCATATAACTCATCAAAAGAGTAAGAACATGAGGTAGATGAATTAGAAGTTACCCTTGAATCTTCTTCGGTGGCCATAAGGTAAAGGTTGACTTGTTCATCGTCGTGGAGTCTTCATCACTACATATAGCCACATATGCCTTCTTCTTATAACTTGAAGTGTTTCCCTTTTCTTCTTCATTGATTCACGTTCGAATTCTTTCACTGCTTTCTTCATGGATGGGGAACACTTCTTGAAGAGATGAACTATCTCCTCTTCTTCATCCTCCTCCTCGCTTGTATCAACATTGTTGCACTTGGAGGATTTGAGAGCAATGACATTACATCAATGGCTTGCTTCTTGATCTTCTTCTCCTTCTCCTTCTTCAAAGGTAGAGACGTCATCTCATGGGTAAGAAGAGATCTGATTACCTCATCAAGCTTGAGCTTCTTCAAGACTTTGGCTTCAATGATAGTCGTCTTCTTTGAATCTCATGACTCGGGAAGTGAATAGATCACCTTCCGAACGAGTTTATCTTCTGAAATATACTCTCTAAAACCTTTGAGTTGATTGAAAATTGTGGAGAATCGGTCGAACATCCTCTTGATGTCTTCATCCAGGTCCATCTTGAAGTTTTCATACTCTAAGTTAAGAGGACCGATCTTGGTCTCCTTTACTTCGTTGGTTCCCTCGTATGTGACTTCAAGCTTATCCCAAACTTCCTTGGCATCTTCACAAGAAGACATCTTCTCGTAGATGTTGGGGCTAAATGCACAAAAGAGAATGTGGAAAGCCTTGCAATTTAGCTCCATTTTCTTGTGATCATCTTCATTCCATTCTGCCTTGCTTCGTTGTGGCACGAACAGACCATCCTCTACTATTTCCCAAAGCTTGTAATCTTTGGCTTTGATGAAGAACATCATTCTTATTGTAACCCCCTTAGCCTGGTCTAGACGGTTGACCCAAACCGAGGTGATTACACGGGGAAAACTGAAGCCAACTCATTAAAGCCAACTCTGATTGACGACCGTTTTTTTTCTTTTAATCTTTTCTAAATGAAACTTAAGTCCTATGTGATCACCAAAGAGCATAGGAAGAAACGGCACAGCGATCGGATTTCGATTAGAGGTTTAATTAAACAAAGTAGACATTTGGCGACCAAAATGTAATTTTTGAAAATTACAAGGACTTCTCTGATTTTAAAGTTACCTTTATTTAATTAGTCATATTTCATGCTTCTCTATAAAATTTCATCACAATCAGACTAACCAAACACATCCAATTGCATTCATGTAGATCAGGGACTAAAACGCAATGTTTTAAAACATTTTCAGTTGAGGTTTAACCAACTTAACCACCTGTATATCGATACGCCTAAGGAGGGTATCGGTACGCCCTCGATGGTCAAACTTCCCATGCTTGCATCACCAGACCGTATCGATACACTGAGGTACCGTATCGGTACGCCCTCGTCCAAGGACTAAAAAGGGTATCGATACGACCCCGTTTACCGGTACACCCTCACAAAACAAGCAGGCCGTATCGATACGCTCTAAGGTGTACCAATACTGCAGTCTGCAAATGCCAAATATGCAACTTTTGAACCTCAACGACCAAACCAAACCACTCCAACACATGGCTAAACTTATTTGCACACCAATATGCATCAACACTCAGAGGTACAAGTCAAGGAAAACATCAAACATCATCAACATCAATATTTGAAATCTAAAGCAAGCTGCCTAAAAACCAAAGACACCAAAAGACCATAAGCATCCCAAAAGGCAAGGTAAATCATCAAAACCAATATAATGGCCCTTTTACAAACTAAATAAACCATATAAAACTTGCATCAACAACAGAGAGTCCAAAAACACATCTCCCAAAGCAAACCATTAAATCCCATTACCAAATATCATTACTAAAGTAAAGGTAAAACATCACCATACTTGAGCTTAGCTATTCCTTGGATCCTCTTAAGCCTCCTTGTTGTCCAAAATGTCTCAATTATCTGCAATTTTTGGTAAAAGAGAGCGTAAGCACAATAGCTTAGTGAGACATGCTCTAAAAACACCAAGATAACAATGCAAGATTTTAAATCTCTTTCTTGAAATCCATTTCAAAGATCACGCTCTTTCTATCTCATGCTTGAAACCATTTCAAAGCAAAACACCATTTGAAAGTCACATGTACCATTTATCTATCTATCCCATGCATTCAACCAATGCAAATCTCATGGCAAAGCCACACATGCTTGATACTCAAAAGCATTTCATAAATCTCAAAATCTCATATGCATTTCTCATAGCATAAAATCATTTCAAGATTGGTACATTTGAATCAAATACATTCTCATATATTGGCATTCCAAATTCTATCTTTACTCGGATATGCGGATTAGCTTGACATTGAGTCAAGTCCTACCCCGGTGGAATCTCGCATCACCGGACTCTCACGGCGGTATCTCACTTCACCCCAAAGCATAGGTGTTTCACCAAGACCTACCACGATGGTATCTCTCATCATCGAATTCTCACTTTGGATCGGAATGGCACTACCTCCATTTCCTGACTCCAAAGAGCACGTACGAATTTTAGTTTATAGGGCACTTTACATCCTATTGGTCGACCAATTATATCCAGTAATCATCTCATTATTTATGCCAATATATTACATTAAAATCATCATCTCACCTACTGTTTTGATGCAACATTTCTAAAATCAATCTCATCCCATTTCAAAACCACTACTCATGCATAGCATTTAGTCAAAATCTCAACTCTTCACAATGTCATTCGATCTCATGGGATCAATGTGAAGCATCATTTCATGTCATAAATCATGCATAAAATAGTAGGAATTTGTCTATCTCAAATCAAGAGCAAGTCAAAAGCATTTAGGGGCATCAACCACTTTTCGAGAGCAAATCTAAACATACTTACTTTCGAACTTAGGATGGTGTTTCAAACCTATCCTAAATCCCCAAACCTTGTTTCCTTGTCCCTCAAGAACTTCTAAAACCATTTGCACTCACCAATAACGTTTCACTTGCTCGTCGAAACAATTTCTAGGCTTCGGGCACTTCCGGATCAACACCAAAAGCGTCCGAAGATGTCTCCCCTGTTTATTACACATAAGAGCAGAGGATTAATGCATCATCTTGCATTAAAATCACCAGCCACTCATTCTAACTCACTGCTCTACTCAAAACTAGGATTTCGGCTATCCGAAATAACCGAAATCACCCCCAAACTTTCTCAAATCAAAGCCCAGTCAAGATCTATCAATTCTAACCCTTTCTAAACTTCAATCAACATCAAAAATAAACGTAAACACAACGTTATATCTCCAGGAACAGCAGATCGCCAAAAACACCTCAAAAACCACAAATCTAGCATCTCAAACTTAGGAATCCAAACCTATTCGGGGTTTATTTGTTAAAACCTCTTTCTCAACATCAAATATCATCCAAATTAGATGCATTATTGCACTGGCATACCCGAGGATAGAAATAGAGCCAACTTCTGCTTGCCAGCACTTGTTGGCATTCCAACCAAAACTTTTCGAGTTACTATTTCACATTTTTTTAGTTTATTTGCATTACTCGAGGACAAGCAATGATTTCGGTTTTGGGAGTGTTACCTCATCAAAAGTACTAATTTTTTGCCTATTTTACAATATCTTTGCTTGTCTTTGAGCGTAATTAGATGCATTTAGTTGTTAATTATATGCATTTGCATAAGGAATTTTGAATCTAGCTATGCCAGTGTGAAAGGTGGTTTGTTAGAATGATTGCAGGCACAGTAGAGCAGATTAGCGCTGGAAGAGAACAATGAGATTGCTAGTAACTGTTGGTAGTGAAGGACAAAAAATTGTCAAAGCATTGGTTGGCAGAGAAGAGATGTTTGATGCCAGGTCGAGTGTACGATGAGCCAATGATGACGTCAACCCTAGGATTAAAACGAGGGATAAGATGAGGACATCGCTTATCCTCGAGAGTTCAAATTCAAATCCAAAGCTTATATTAAGTCATTCTCATACGCCTATTGAAAGGAACTCAAGCAAACACTTGAGATTAGATCGATAATCGGATTTAGAAAGCTGTACCAAGGAGACGTGGTTTGACCAAGCTTGACCGAGAGCCTGAATTTTGAAGGGCTGCATCGAGAAACCACCTTCTCACCCATTCTCATCGTTTAAGTTGTTTTTATTTTTATTTAAGATGACGATGTTGAGATACGATTATGGTTTTTGGTTGGAAACCCTCACCATGAACTAATTTAATAGTTGGTGAGGGATGCTTGTGTTGAACGTTATTTTCATGTTTAGCTTTTAATAATCGAAATTGTGATGGCATTGTTTTTCCTATCTTGCATGATCTTTATTGTTTTCACAAATACAATGCCAAGCGAGAGATGGCTTATTGAACCTCAATATCTTAACCGACTTAGGGAACAACGAACTAATGCTAGATACTAAGGCGAGATGCTTCGAGGGAAGATGTTCAAGTAGATGAACTAACTTCGGGAGTGAAATCTACCCCTTAGGAGCAAAGGATTGGGACATGGTCAAATTAATTTATGAAAAAGCTTATTTATAGAGATATAAAAGTTTTTGCATAGTTAATTCAGGGCATTCCCATCAAGAGAGGCAATGCCAACTTTGAATCTGCTCGGCAAACAAAGCCAAGACAGGATTTATTAAGAGCTGGAATGGCATGAATAGCATGAAAACCAGGCATCCCTTGCCAAATCTTGTCATACATTTTAAAACTCTCGTTGCCAACGTTGTTCTCTTTAACTTCTTTCTTTTCAACTTTCTTCCACAACCAACTTCAAAACAAACAAACTTTTCTCTGGCAAGTAAAACGAGTAAGCAATTAAACTCTTGACCAATCCTTGTGGGATCGATAAACTAACTTACTGATATATTACTTGGAAGATCATATATACTTGCACGCAAAAGACTCTTACTTGGCATTTTTATTCATTACCAATGCACTTATACCCGTTTTGCCAAGTAGTCTCACGAGTCCAGTATCCATCTTGACTAGTTATCTTGATCAGGAGAATCTCCGCTCTCACCGCACCAATTGTTGATGCCAAAATAAAGAGCCATCGAACAAGGGAGGTGGAGACAGTGGACCGAAGTGGTTGTGACAGATTTAGACGATTCATCCCTATAGATTTGAGGTGAAGAGTCACAAACAACATGACGATATGAGCCATAAAGTAAACTAGAAGAGATAATGGAGGAAAAGGGTACTGCTCTTGGGATTTGGCTTGCTTTCTTTATTCGCTAGCCTGGATATTTATAGTCTCATGGACTATAGATGATTGGACAACGTCAGGCCTAGTAACGGTCTACGAATGATTTGGCAGAGATAAAGGCAACTTTTGTAACACCCCAATTTTGGGCTTGGAAGTTTAGGGTCTGAACCGGACCGGTTTAAATTACGGTTCGAATATAAAAGGTGTTTTTAGGGAAAGCCTAGTTCGGGATGCATTAAAAATATGGAAAAATATCTAAAAATCCTCTTTTATTATATATAAGAGAGCGGTGAAATCAATTTTACAAATGGGGGTTTGGAAATATGACATTTCAAGTTAGTGACTAAAATGTAATTTTTGAAAAGTTGGTGACTGTTTTAAAAGGATTGAATCTTTGAATCTTTAAGGAGCTAATTTACCCAAGGGAGGGTTTCACTAGATTTTTCTTAAATTTTAAAGACTCATTTAATGTAATTTAATAAAAAGAAAAGAGGGAAAAGATATATTTTAGTTTTATAACTAACTTTTGCCAAAATTTTCCCATTTCATTTTCTCTCAATTTTCCCTCAGCCAAACACATTTCCACAGCCACTTTTCCTTTGATTTTCACACCTAAAGTTGAGATTTCAATCTCTAAATGATTTCTAATCATTTCTACACCAAATCCTCATCATTTGCTTATTGAATTTTCAAGGATTTTGGCTCTAAACAAGGAGAAACTCACATTTAGAGATATGAACGTCCTTCTCCTCTAAATACTCAGTTCTTTACTGAAATTCCCAAGTTCTCAATCCTTAAATGGAGTTTTATTAAAGGTTTTAATGTTGTGTTCTTGATGTTGGCTTAAAATGCAAGATTTGGATTTAATTTTGAAGAAATTCGTAATAGATGATTGGGCTCTGTTTTGGAATGTCTTTTTGATGTATTTTGGATGTCTAAATGATGTGTAATTGAGGTTTAATCAATGCAATCCCGAATAGGTTGATCTTCCTAAGTTTTTACTTGAGAAAAGGTGGTTTTTGGGGTGATTTTGATGTTCTGCTATAGCTGGAGGTATAAGGACGTGATTAGGGCCTTTTTGGATGTTAATTGATGTTTAAGAATGATTGGATTTGATGGATCTTGGCTGGGTATTGTTGTAGAGGTGTTTGGATGTGATTTCGGTTGTGTTTGGTAGCCGAAATGTGAGTTTTGATGAGAGCAGCGAGTTTAGGTGTTTTGGTTGAAGATTTTAATACATGATGATGCATTAATCCTCTGTTTTGATGTGTTTAAAACAGGGGAGACATCTTCGGATCCTTGTGGTGTTGATCCGGAGGCTTGATCGGCGTTTCGGCAAGCTTGCGAAACGAAATCGGTGAGTGATGTTTGGTTTTCAGCTTTGAAACCAATCTTGGAAGGTTATGGGAGCTTAGTTTAAGTCTAAACAACTTAGCTAAGCTCAAGAGTAAGTTTTTCGGAGAAACTCTCTTTTTGATGAACCGTGAGATGGTTGAATGCAATGTGTTTATTTTGCATGATTAAATTCTGTTTTGAAAGCATATTTTAGCATGTTTAATGCTGGTTTTGTAAGCCATGTGTTGAAGGATGCTCAAGGTAAGAGATCCTTGATTTGGACATTGATAAATGTGGTTTGATGCATAGTGATGCATGTTTATGTAATGGCTTTGTTTAATGCTTTAAAACAGTGGATTGATGATGGTAATTGATGTATATTGGCAAGTGATGTGTTGGTTTAAAAGTACTTGAATCGGATATAGTTAGCCGGCTATAGGATTGGGTGCACCGTGAATAAAGTCGCCTTGATTATTGAGGGGTTGTGATTGTACCGTAAACTCCATCCAAGAACACTAACGAGATGGTTAAGATCACAATGGTGGTTAAAAGGCCATGTGTGGATCTTGTGTTGTGTGTCCCGTGTTCTCGTTAGTGATGTTATACAACTAACGATGAGTGATGTGGAGGGGTTGTGATTGTACCGTTAAACTCCATCACGGTTTTTGAGGGGTTGTGATTGTACCGGTAAACTCCACCTTGTGTGTTCGGTAGTGTGTATGAAGCGTATGGGACAACGCTTGTAATCCGCGTATCCGATTGTGTTTTGAGTTGAAAATGGTTATGGATTATCACTTGAAAGCCAATATGACATGTTGATGTATTGAAGCATGAGATGCTTGATTTGTATGCATGGATGCATGATAAATGTTGTTTTGAAATTAAAGGCCTTGGAAAGGTGTTTTTACAAAGTGCATTATTGTGTTGTTTCATTAGAGCATTTCTCACTAAGCATGTGTGCTTACGCTCTCTCTTTCTTGAACCAATAATGCAGAGCATTGAGGTGCTTTAAGGGCAGCAAGGAGGTCAAGGATCCAAGTGGAAGTCTAAGCTCATGTATGGTGACTATTTTCACAACACTATTAGCTTTTGGTATTTGGTAATGGGAACCTAGATTGTGTTTTTGGGAGATGTTTTGGACTCCCTAAGTTTGGTTTAATGCCTATGATGATGTTTGAAACATGTAAATGGCCATTTGGTATTTGTTTTGGAGATTTGATGATTGCTTGCTTTTCATTCTAGGATGCATGCCTTTAGACTTGTGGTTTTTCTTATTTGAGGCCATGATCGAGCTTTGATGATGCAAATGTGTTCCTTTAATGTTTGATGACTTGTTGGCATGACATGGGGGTCTTATGAGCGTGTTTGGTGGGTCGAAAGAGTGTAAAAACAGGCTTTTCTGCTGTTTCTGGGCAGGGTGTTTCGAAACACCCTTGCCTGTTTCGAAACAGGTGCATATTTTGGCCTGGGTGTTTCGAAACGAGCAGAGGTGTTTCGAAACACTTTGGCTACTGCCAGCCCGTGTTTCTGAACGGTCTAGATCCGTTTCGAAACACTTGACCGTTGGGCACAGTTTTGAATGGCTTTGAGGTTTGCAAGCTTTACGTTTTAGTTCTGATTTTTGTATGTGTAATTGGTTGAGTTTGAGATGTCTGTTTGAGGTGAAATTTGGCAGAGAGGTATGAAACACGACTAATTTCATAATGGTAACTTAAAAATTGGTAAAGTCCTCCTAATTTCCAGATTTTACATTTTGGTCCCTAAATTTGTATATTGTGCAATTGAGTCCTTTATTGTTTTCCGATTGCTGTGATTTTTGAGTATGCTTATCTCAAGAGTACACCTAAGGTTAATATGCATTTATAAAAAGTTAAAAAGAAAAAAAAGGGTCGTTAATCAAGGTTGACTTTTGGGTTGACTTTGGTTTTCCCGTGTAATCTTCGTAGTTCGGGTCAACCGTCTAGGCCGGGCTAAGGGGGTTACATTTGGTGGTATCAGAGCTGATTTCTCGAGTATTTGGGAATGGTTATGTGGGTGATATGTGTATGATTGCATGTATACTTGTTGAGTGAAAGTATGATGTATGAATTGTAAGAATGTTGCGATTATGGTGTATGGTGTGGTGAAGCATGTTAGAGGGACCCACTGCCATATCAAATCTAATGAAATGATTTGTTTTAATTGGAAATGAGCTTGAGTACTTGGATTGCTTACCTTGCTGAGCCTGACTATGTTTATTGCATTTGTGATTGCATTGTATAGTGAATGGGACCTCGTAGAGAGACGAGGATTAATATGCGAGCTATGGCTCAAAATGAGAACAAAGAGAATGCAGAAAATGTAGTGGATTTACCTCCTCCACCCGGTGGTGGTGGTGCTGGGGGTGAGGGAGTTGGTGTTGGTGTTGGTGTTGGTGTTGGTGTTGGTGCTGGGGTCGCTGCCGGAATGGAGGATGCTGATGTGACTTGGACGTTCTTTCTGAACGCGTTCAAGAGGAGGTATCTGGGTGTGCGGTACCTGGATGAAAAGAAAAGCGAATTCATGTCTCTTACTCAAGGGAACATGTCAGTGGCTGAGTACGAGGTTCAGTTTGTCTGACTCAGTCAGTACGCACCTGAGCTTATCCCTGATGAGCGGGAGAGGTGTGAACGTTTCCGTTATGGTTTGGTGACGGATGTAAAGACCTATATGCTGGCTGCTGAGTACACTGACTTTGATGTGCTGGTTGGTAGAGCAAAAGACATTGAGTTGAATTTGAGTTTATCTTCTAGAGGAGTTGGTCCTAGTGCGGGCAAGCGAGCTGCTGAGTATAGTTCCGGTGGCGGACGGAACAAGAGAGGACGTGATCAGAAGTATCAGTCTTCAGCTAGACGTGGTGGTGGAGGGCAAGGTACGCCTGTTCAGGGAGACAAGGCGAGAGCTGATCAGAACACATGTTGGGCATGTGGATCGCGTGGTCATCTGAGGCGTGATTGTCCTCGAGCAGCGAGGGAGGTACAGGCTCCTGTTGTGGTGACCGGTAATTCGTGTTGGAACTGTGGTTCGGTGGATCACATGAAGAGAGAGTGTCCTAGTTGGCCAGTGGTGGTCAGGGACGTGCTCCTGGAGTTGTTGCACCACAGAGAGGTCGTGGGCACGACCGTGGTAATTTCGAGCGTAGAGAGGATGGTGGAAGGAATGTGGCTCATGTGGTAGTTGTTCAGCCTGAGGGTGGTGGTCAGGCCAGAGTGTATGCTCAGAGGGAGGGGAGGAATGACACGGATGTGATCGCAGGTACTTTTACTTTTCAATCCTTGTCATTACTTTCCTTGATTGATTCTGGATCTACACACTCATACATATTGCGTGAGCATGCTCAATTGCTTGGTTTGCCTGTTGAGTCTTTGGATGTTGGTATGCGTGTAATTAGTTCTTTTGGCGAGACTGTTGTGACTCGAAAGCTTTATAGAAGATGTCCCTTGGTTGTGCAAGACCATATTTTTCATGTTGATCTTATGGAATTTCCTTTCTATGGTTTTGATGTAATCCTTGGTATGGATTGGCTTGTTGAGCATCGAGCTGTAGTGGATTTTGAGAATAAGCGAGTTTCGTTGAAGCTTGCGGATGATTATGAGGTGGTGGTGGTGGGTGAGAATGTGAAGTTTCTTGCCAATGTGGTGTCCACTTTGGAAGCGAGCCAGATGCTGAGGCAAGGTTGTGAGGCCTACCTAGCCTTTGTGATGAATCCTAGCTCTAAAGAGTTGCGTGTGCAAGATATCAAGACTGTGCGAGAGTTTCCTGGTGTGTTTCCGGAGGAGTTGTCTGGATTGCCTCCTAATCGCGAAGTGGAGTTTGGGATTGAGCTGTATGAAAACACAACTCCAATGTCCATTACTCCTTATCGAATGGCACCTAAAGAGTTGAAAGAGTTGAAGATGCAACTTCAGGAGTTGCGTGATCGTGGCTTCATTCGGCCGAGTGTGTCACCTTGGGGTGCACCGGTGTTGTTTGTGAAGAAAAGGGATGGCACTATGAGAATGTGCATTGATTATCGTCAGCTTAACAAGTTGACTATCAAGAATCGGTATCCATTGTCGAGAATTGATGATCTTTTTGATCAATTTCGGGGAGCAGCTGTGTTCTCTAAAATTGACTTAAGGTCAGGGTATTATCAGCTGAAGGTGAAGGATGTGGATGTGACAAAGACAGCCTTCAGAACGAGGTATGGGCATTATGAGTTTCTTGTGATGTTGTTTGGTTTGACGAATGCTCCTGCAGCTTTCATGGACATGATGAATAGAGTGTTCCATGAATACTTGGATAAATTTGTTGTGGTGTTCATTGATGATATTCTCGTGTACTCTCGTACCGAGGAGGAGCATGAGGGGCATTTGAGAATTGTGTTGCAGGCCTTGTTGGAGAATCAGCTTTATGCCAAGCTGAGCAAGTGTGAGTTCTGGCTTAGAGAAGTTGTGTTTCTTGGTCATGTGGTCTCTGCTGAAGGAATTCGTGTTGATCCTCAGAAGATTGAGGCAGTGATGAATTGGAAGCCTCCTAAGTCTGTTCATGAAGTCCGTAGTTTCCTTGGTTTGGCGGGGTACTATCGGAAGTTCGTGGATGGGTTTTCAAAGATTGTTGCACCTTTGACGAAGTTGTTGCAGAAGGATGTTAAGTATGAGTGGACGGAAGCGAGACAACAGGCTTTTGAGAAGCTTAAGGCAGCTTTGACGCAAGCTCCTATCTTGGTTCAACCTGAATCAGGGAAAGAGTTTGTGGTGTATAGTGACGCGTCCTACGTTGTTTTGGGATGTGTGTTGATGCAAGAGGGTAAGGTGGTGGCTTATGCATCGCGTCAGTTGAAGGTGCATGAGCGCAATTATCCTACGCATGACATTGAGTTAGCTGCGGTGGTTTTCGCTTTGAAAATTTGGAGACATTACTTGTATGGTGAGAAGTGTACTGTGTACATGGACCACAAGAGTTTGAAGTACCTGATGGCTCAGAAAGAGTTGAATCTTAGGCAACGACGTTGGGTGGAGTTGCTTAAGGATTACGATTTGACGATCAAGTACCATCCGGGTAAAGCTAATGTTGTAGCGGATGTCTTGAGTAGGAAGGTAGCAGTGGAGTTGAGGGATATGTTTGCCAGTTTGAGCATTTCGCGTGATGGTGGTCTTGTGGCTGAGTTGCAAGTGAAACCATCCTTGATTCAGTTGATTAAGGAAAAGCAGTTGTTGGATGATTCCTTGGTGCCACATGTTCAGGATATTGTAGAGGATAGGCCATCGGATTTCTGCTTTAATGATGATGGAATTTTATGCTTTGGAAGTCGGATAGTAGTGTCCAATGATGCTGAGTTGAGGCGTGCTATTCTGACTGAAGCTCATAGTAGTCCTTTTGCTATGCACCCTGGTAGCACTAAGATGTACCGTGATCTTAGTGATGAGTACTATTGGGTGGGTTTAAAGAAAGATGTTGCTGAGTTTGTAAGCAAGTGCATGGTATGTCTGCGAGTTAAGGCTGAACATCAGTTTCCTTCAGGGTTGTTGCAACCGTTGAGGATTCCTGAGTGGAAGTGGGAGAGGATTACCATGGACTTCGTGTCTGGATTGCCTTTGTCTCCATCGAAGAAGAATTCGGTGTGGGTGATTGTGGATCGCCTGACGAAATGTGCGCATTTCTTGCCTGTGCATACTACGTACACTTTGGATAAGCTTGCGGAGCTGTACATTGCTGAGATTGTGCGGCTGCATGGTGTGCCAAAGTCGATTGTGTCGGATAGAGTTCAGAGGTTTACATCGCGTTTCTGGAAGAGTTTGCATCAGGCTTTGGGTACACGGTTGAATTTCAGTACATCTTATCATCCGCAGTCAGATGGACAGTCTGAGCGTGTTATCCAGGTGTTGGAGGATATGTTGAGGTGCTGCGTGATTGAGTTTCAGGGTTCTTGGGAGAAACATTTGCCTTTGGTGGAGTTTTCCTATAATAATAGTTATCAGGCAAGTATTCAAATGGCACCTTATGAAGCTTTGTACGGGAGAAAGTGTAGGACTCCTCTTTGTTGGGCTGAAACGGGTCAGAAGTTGGTTTCGATGCCCGCTTTGTTGAAAGGAACCACCGAGAAGGTGAAGCTCATTTGTGAGCGATTGAAGGCAGCTTCTGATCGGCAAAAGTCTTACGCGGATTTGAAGCGTAAGGATATTGAGTATGCGGTGGGTGACCGTGTGTTTTTGAAAGTTTCGCCTTGGAAAAAGGTGATGAGGTTTGGCCGAAAGGGTAAGTTGAGCCCTAGGTACATTGGACCATACGAGGTGATTGAGCGTGTGGGTCCTGTTGCGTACAAGTTGAGGTTACCGCAAGAGTTAGAAAAGATTCATGATGTGTTTCATGTTTCTATGCTTCGGAAATATAGATCGGATCCCTCTCATGTGATGCCTGTGGAGGAAGTGGAGTTGAATCCGGATTTGACCTATGATGAGGAACCGGTAGAGGTTCTGGATTCGGATAGTATAGTTCTTCGAGGCAAGACCATTGAGTTGGTAAAGGTGTTGTAGAAGCATCGTGGTGCTGAGGAAGCCACGTGAGAGCGGAAGGATGACATGTTGAAGCAGTTTCCGTACCTTTTTCCTCCAGGTAAATTTCGAGGACGAAATTTCTTAAGGGGGGGGGAGAGTTGTAACACCCCAATTTTGGGCTTGGAAGTTTAGGGTCTGAACTGGACCGGTTTAAATTACGGTTCGAATATAAAAGGTGTTTTTTAGGGAAAGCCTAGTTCGGGATGCACTAAAAATATGGAAAATATCTAAAAATCCTCTTTTATTATATATAAGAGAGTGGTGAAATCAATTTTACAAAATGGGGTTTGGAAATATGACATTTCAAGTTAGTGACTAAAATGTAATTTTTGAAAAGTTGGTGACTGTTTTAAAAGGATTGAAACTTTGAATCTTTAAGGAGCTAATTTACCCAAGGGAGGGTTTCTCCAGATTTTTCTTAAATTTTAAAGACTCATTTAATGTAATTTAATAAAAAGAAAAGAGGGAAAAGAGATATTTTAGTTTTATAACTAACTTTTGCCAAAATTTTCCCATTTCATTTTCTCTCAATTTTCCCTCAGCCAAACACATTTCCACAGCCACTTTTCCTTTGATTTTCACACCTAAAGTTGAGATTTCAATCTCTAAATGATTTCTAATCATTTCTACACCAAATCATCATCATTTGCTTATTGAATTTTCAAGGATTTTGGCTCTAAACAAGGAGAAACTCACATTTAGAGGTATGAACGTCCTTCTCCTCTAAATACTCATTTCTTTACTGAAATTCCCAAGTTCTCAATCCTTAAATGGAGTTTTATTAAAGGTTTTAATGTTGTGTTCTTGATTTTGGCTTAAAATGCAAGATTTGGATTTAATTTTGAAGAAATTCGTAATAGATGATTGGGCTCTGTTTTGGGATGTCTTTTTGATGTATTTTGGATGTCTAAATGATGTGTAATTGAGGTTTAATCAATGCAATCCCGAATAGGTTGATCTTCCTAAGTTTTTACTTGAGAAAATGGTGGTTTTTGGGGTGATTTTGATGTTCTGCTATAGCTGGAGGTATAAGGACGTGATTAGGTCCTTTTTGGATGTTAATTGATGTTTAAGAATGATTGGATTTGATGGATCTTGGCTGGGTATTGTTGTAGAGGTGTTTGGATGTGATTTCGGTTGTGTTTGGTAGCCGAAATGTGAGTTTTGATGAGAGCAGCGAGTTTAGGTGTTTTGGTTGAAGATTTTAATGCATGATGATGCATTAATCCTCTGCTTTGATGTGTTTAAAACAGGGGAGACATCTTCGGATTCTTGTGGTGTTGATCCGGAGGCTTGATCGGCATTTCGGCAAGCTTGCGAAACGGAATCGGTGAGTGATGTTTGGTTTTCAGCTTTGAAACCAATCTTGGAAGGTTATGGGAGCTTAGTTTAAGTCTAAACAACTTAGCTAAGCTCAAGAGTAAGTTTTTCGGAGAAACTCTCTTTTTGATGAACCGTGAGATGGTTGAATGCAATGTGTTTATTTTGCATGATTAAATTCTGTTTTGAAAGCATATTTTAGCATGTTTAATGCTGGTTTTGTAAGCCATGTGTTGAAGGATGCTCAAGGTAAGAGATCCTTGATTTGGACATTGATAAATGTGGTTTGATGCATAGTGATGCATGTTTATGTAATGGCTTTGTTTAATGCTTTAAAACAGTGGATTGATGATGGTAATTGATGTATATTGGCAAGTGATGTGTTGGTTTAAAAGTACTTGAATCGGATATAGTTAGCCGGCTATAGGATTGGGTGCACCGTGAATAAAGTCGCCTTGGATGTTGAGGGGTTGTGATTGTACCGTAAACTCTATCCAAGAACACTAACGAGATGGTTAAGATCACAATGGTGGTTAAAAGGCCATATGTGGATCTTGTGTTGTGTGTCCCGTGTTCTCGTTAGTGATGTTATACAACTACCGATGAGTGATGTGGAGGGGTTGTGATTGTACCGTTAAACTCCATCACGGGTGTTGAGGGGTTGTGATTGTACCGGTAAACTCCACCTTGTGTGTTCGGTAGTGTGTATGAAGCGTATGGGACAACGCTTGTAATCCGTGTATTCGATTGTGTTTTGAGTTGAAAATGGTTATGGATTATCACTTGAAAGCCAATATGACATGTTGATGTATTGAAGCATGAGATGCTTGATTTGTATGCATGGATGCATGATAAATGTTGTTTTGAAATTAAAGGCCTTGGAAAGGTGTTTTTACAAAGTGCATTATTGTGTTGTTTCATTAGAGCATTTCTCACTAAGCATGTGTGCTTATGCTCTCTCTTTCTTGAACCAATAATGCAGAGCATTGAGGTGCTTTAAGGGTAGCAAGGAGGTCAAGGATCCAAGTGGAAGTCTAAGCTCATGTATGGTGACTATTTTCACAACACTATTAGCTTTTGGTATTTGGCAATGGGAACCTAGATTGTGTTTTTGGGAGATGTTTTGGACTCCCTAAGTTTGGTTTAATGCCTATGATGTTGCTTGAAACATGTAAATGGCCATTTGGTATTTGTTTTGGAGATTTGATGATTGCTTGCTTTTCATTCTAGGATGCATGCCTTTAGACTTGTGGTTTTTCTTATTTGAGGCCATGATCGAGCTTTGATGATGCAAATGTGTTCCTTTAATGTTTGATGACTTGTTGGCATGACATGGAGGTCTGATGAGTGTGTTTGGTGGGTCGAAAGAGTGTAAAAACAGGCTTTTCTGCTGTTTCTGGGCAGGGTGTTTCGAAACACCCTTGCCTGTTTCGAAACAGGTGCATATTTTGGCCTGCGTGTTTCGAAACGGGCAGAGGTGTTTCAAAACACTTGGCTACTGCCAGCCCGTGTTTCTGAACGGTCTAGACCCGTTTCGAAACACTTGACCGTTGGGCACAGTTTTGAATGGCTTTGAGGTTTGCAAGCTTTACGTTTTAGTCCTGATTTTTGTATGTGCAATTGGTTGAGTTTGAGATGTCCGTTTGAGGTGAAATTTGGGAGAGAGGTATGAAACACGACTAATTTCATAATGGTAACTTAAAAATTGGTAAAGTCCTCCTAATTTCCAGATTTTACATTTTAGTCCCTAAATTTGTATATTGTGCAATTGAGTCCTTTATTGTTTTCCAATTGCTGTGATTTTTGAGTATGCTTATCTCAAGAGTACACCTAAGGTTAATATGCATTTAGACAAAGTTAAAAAGAAAAAAAGGGTCGTTAATCAAGGTTGACTTTCGGGTTGACTTTGGTTTTCCCCGTGTAATCTTCGTAGTTCGGGTCAACCGTCTAGGCCGGGCTAAGGGGGTTACAAATTTTGAGTATTTAGGCCTTGCATGTTGGTCACGTGGGTACTGCTGGGCTTGAATCGATCAACCAAAAACTACCAAGAGGGTTGAATTTGCTTCCCGGATGAATTGGCTAAAAGCAAAAAAAAAAATAAAGGACAATATTACATGATGACTTTAGAGTGGTATGACTTCTAAACCAAGTCTACATCCACTACCTTAGCACACCACTAAGGATTTACGAATTCACTACAATGAATTCTTTCTTTTTACAGGCCAAATGAGTAACCTTTACAACCCTATCTTTTTAAAAGGTAAGATGGAATCACTCTAGTTTTTCCTTAGGCTAAATTAGAACCTCTGCCTTTTACAAGGTAAATTTGTGTAAACAATAAAACCTCACATGGCGGGTGTTTACAAGATTGAAGCTCAGAAGAGTGTAAAGAATAGAAACAACCAAAATACTCTCTATACACTATATACAAGAGAAATGAGAAAATAAAACTTGAAACCTAATTTCTCTTGATCAAGAAGCTTGGATGTGTTCTCTAACCATCTTCAAGTGTCCATGGCTTTCTTTTATTGTGTGGAATGTGAATCCAGCCGTTTATAACCGCTGGGGTGGTTTGGAGTCATTGGATGGTGAAAAATTAGACTTAAATGCACTTCTGCAACTATCGATATCGGTACTCGACTTGGCGTATCGATACTTGCTTAAAAGGGAAAGAGTCGTTGCAAAATTTCAGGGGGCGTACCTGTACAGACTGGGCATACTTGTACCCTCTGTTCATGAACAGTGTCAAATAGTGTTTTTCATGTTTTTTAAAACCTTTAAAAATATTTTATATTTATAAAAGAATTAATAACACATATTTTTGAGGTTTTAAAACTTTGAAACATATTTTTCAAGTTTGTTTGACTTTGAAAGATTTTTTAAATATTGTTTAAGTCCAAAAACATTTTTCATAATAATTATATCAAAGTCTTTATATCAACAGATATCGTACAAGATTGACAGGTTGAGGTCTCCGGGGTCATTAACCTCAAGAGGGATCTTTCTTTATAGAGGCATCTATCGTGGATCGTCTACATTGTTTGCAATACGCGGAGGAGGCAAAAGGTATTTTTGAAATTGTATGAAGACTAAAAATTTGGGTATAACAAGAGACACTCAAAATTCACAATATCCATCAATCAACCTTTAACTCCTACAGTTACTTTTAGATATTGATACACAATAAGATTAAATTTGAATAGAATAGAAAGAGTTGCCTATATTGATGTTTTAACTTAATACTAAATGTCTACTAAGCATTAAGTCAGTTGATATCGATGTTATTAGAACATCTACGGGATTATAGGTTCAAGTATGTTAAAGTGTAATTATCTCTTATTTAAGGTTCAAGAGTTATAGAGGATAGTTTATACATTCTAATTTGTGTGCATATATAAACTTACGATTATTATCCTATGCGCTGGCAGTACAAAACAAATATTTCACAAGCGGGGTTTAGGGTTTTAAGGTTCTAGTTTAAGGTTTATATATTAGTGGTTTAGGTTGTAGGGTTTATAATTCAAGATTCATGGTTAGAATTTAGGGTTTAGGTTTGTGGTTAGATTTTTAGGATTTTAAGGTTATAAATTTAGATTTTAGATTTAGGCTTGAAAATAGGTATGCTTGTGTAAACTTTTTTTACACTAGCCGTGTATCAAATATTAATCCATAAACTTAATGCTCATTTTTATATAATTTTTATTTAAAAAAAATTGATGACACAACAGAAAAGACAAATTGTTGACATCAACTTAGTGACATTGTTACCGTTTCGTCACATTTTGGTCAATTTGATAGAAATAAAAGTTCAAGGGTTAAAAAAGAAACAATAAAAGTTTAAGGTCTAAAATTACTACATTGGTAAAGTTGATGGCCAAAAAGGGAATTCTTCCTTTTATTTATTGGTGGAAATTGGTTATCATACATGGGTTCATATTCATTTTGGCACATGAACTAGGCTTCAATGTTTAATTTGATATCTAAGTTTTTTTGTCCAATTAAGTACTTGAACTTTGCTTCAAAGTTTAATTTGGTACTTCAACTTTTTTCTAGTCCAATTAGATGCATGAACTTAGATTTTTGGTTCAAATATCAGCTTGGTTTCTTAGATCAAAATTATTAAAAAAATGTAAGCACCTATTTGAATAAAAAAATAAGTTTATATATTGATTTGAATAGAATATTAAAATTTAGGTACTTAATTGAACAAAAAAGTTTAAATATTAAATTTAACTCTAAAACAAAAGTCAGTTATCAAATTGGACAAAAAATTAGATAATACTTAAATTTTAAAGCCAAATTCGAATATTAAATATACAAGTTATGTACAATATAGGAAGAAGAAGAGAAAAAAAAACTCACATGAGAAGAGAAATCATGTTCGATTTTACCAACAAGGTAGTATTTTCTTTTACAAACGCACGCTTGTAGTTAGAGGTGGCAATCGGGTCGTTTGGATCGGTTTCGTTTCGGTTCGGGTCATTTTGGGTCTATCTGGAATCGATTTAGATTCAATTCAATTTTAGTTCGTGTCTATGATAAGTCGTGTTTGGTTCAGGTCATTTCATGTCTATGATAAGTCGGGTATGGTTCGGGTATTGGATCGGGTCAAAATTGGATCAGTTGTTTTCGGGTCGGGTCAATATAGGATTTGTTTCTTTTTAGCTTAGGTCAAAATCGGGTCGTTTGGATCGGATCACCCTTTAAATTTTCGGGTCAATTCATTTTGTCAAGTGTTTAAAATTTCTATTTTTGTGACCCTTTTACTCATAAAATTGCTAGACTTAGGCTCATATTAGTTGCATAATTAGCCATTCATGCATGTTTGCATTATTTCCTTGGTGGTCGTGTTTGAATTTATGTTTTGCTTAGTTTTGGTGGAAAAGATATTGTTGGAGGTTGTTTTGTGTGTGCATGATTAATGCTCGAGAAAAGCTAGAAATTGCTGTGGCAACCTAGGAAGGACCTGCCGAACAAGTTGTCGTGGCAACCCAGGAAGTACCTGCCGAACCAATTGTCGCGGCAACCGTCGACAAGAAAGAATGGGGTGAAGTGGTAGACGAATTGAAGAGCAGAAAAATTTGACTTAATCAGGATAGGTGGTGTGGAGAAATAGAGTTGGAAGTCAATGAAGAGGTCAAAAAGAGATAAATCCCAAGAAAATAGGAGGAGTTTCAGTTGGATTAGAATTAAAAGAGATTTAATATTTCTTTTATTCAATTTAAATCCAACTTAACTTCCTCCTCAAGACTTTGACCTAGCCATCTCCTATATAAAGAGCCCCTAGTCGCAAGCCTCCAACATGTTCGATTGAGAGAGAGAGACCAAGAGGGTTGTCATCATCTTCTTAAATTTTTTCCTTCTTGCTCGATTAGGTTTATGTTAGGAGAACTGTACTTTGTGTTTCTTTGGAACCTAGCCATGAACTAAATCTAGTTGGCTAGGGTTATTGTGCTTTGTGGTTGTAAGAAACGGTTGGATTTTGTTTAGGTAATAGAGATTGCACTTTTTATTCAAGGTTTGTTCATTCTTGGCTTTTAACTTTACTTGCGAGTGAATTGAGAGAGGATCTCATGAATTGATCTATTTATCTAATATCGAGAGAGTTAGATTCAAGAAACGAATGAGCATGGTTTTTATCCAATTCGATGAAGACTAATTCAGCTTAGGAATAAGTTACGAACTTCAACGACTAAGTGGAGCACAAGATTGGTTGTTGTTCACCCTTGGTTCACGCTGGGAGGTATTATCAAGGCTTGCACAATCAACTAGTATTTTGACTTAGGGATAAGAAGAAATCATTGAAGAACACTTCGTTTAACCTTGAAGGTCGCTGCTTAGTTGCCCAAGCAGTTGCCCTGGCAATCACTGCCCTAGCATCGTTATACTAGTTGCCCCGGCAACCTCTATACCAGTTGCCTTGGCAACCCAATTGACACCAATTGTCACGGAAATTGAGTCGTCGCTGCACTCTTTTACCGAGACGATCCATTTGACTATCACTCCTCAAGTCACAATAAAAATGGCATATTCTCTCTTACTTGATTACATCTTTCTTTTATTTATTTCTCTTAGTTTAGTTATTAATTAGAACTCCCACAATCACCTACTTGTGTTTTTATTTTATAGTGCGAGAAGTTAAATTCTTGAAGTAGCACCAATCCCTGTGGATACGATATCTTTCTATACTATAACTTGTGCCGTGTACACTTGCACCAATTGCGAAGCACTTATTACGTGCAACAAGGTTGAGCTGGGTTATGATTCACAAAGACTTCGTTGATGTTGAAGATTATGTCAATGGAGGATACAAAAGATTGTATCAATTTTTTTGTGTTTGGTCAACTTCGATTCTCTAAGGTGTATGTTTTAGGCTTTAAGGTTTAGTGTTAACGATTTATAGTTTAGTTTAAGGTTACTAGTTTATGAGATTAATTATGATTCCTTAAGGTTTATGATTTGTGGTTTAATGTTAACAATTTATGGTTTAGTTTAGTTTATATGATTTGTGGTTTAATATTAATAGTTTATTGGTTTAGGGTTTAGGGTTTAGTTTAGAATTATTGATTTCTTATATTAATTTCAATTCCTTAAGGTTTAGGGTTTAGTATTAATGGCTTGTAATGCCCCAGTTTTGGGCCTAGAGGTAGAGTCTGTTGGATTGAGATTAGAGATTCAGATAAGTTTTAGGATGAGTTCAGGGAAAACCTATTTCGGAAGGTGATAAAAATATGGGAAATTTATATAAAATCCTTTTTAAATGTATAAAAGTTTTTTGTGAAATCAATTTTGGGAGACAAGTTTTTGAAAGGTGACATTTTGGACTAGTGACCAAAATGTAAGAATTGTAAAATTGGTTTTAGTGACTATTTTGTTCAGGATCAAAACTTTGAATCTTTAAGGAGCTATTTTACCATTTGGTCTAATCCGAGTTTTCTCTTAATTAGTATTATTTTAAATGTGCTTTAATTAAAGAATTAAAATGATTTAATTAAGGGAGGTGGTTATTTTCTAAAATCACAATTTGACATAACTTTCTTCTCTCAAGATTTTCTCTCAACTTCTCTTTAGCCAAACACATTCTTTTCAAAAGAAAATTGAAGGTAATGATCTTGATTTCTTAACTCTTTGATTTCCTAAATGATTCTTCAATTTGTTTTCCAAAAATCTTATTGAATCTCTTTGATTTTCAAGAAGAAAACATCCAATTAAGGGGAAACTCATACATTGGAGTTAAGGTTCGTTCTTCTCCTCTAATGTAAGGTTCTTTACTGAAATTCTAAAGTTTTTGATCCTTTATATATGTTTTCTAATGGGTTTTGATGTTTTAATCGTGGAAATTTGATTTAATTAAGGTTTAATTGGTGAAATTGATTGAGATTCATTTTAGATTTGATGGGTTTATGATTTATTTTAAGCATGATTTTGAAGTTTAATAATGTTAAAATAAAGGTTTTTACATTGTAATCCCAAAACCATGTGAATCTCTAATTGTTCAGGTTGCTAGATTTGGGTTTTTGTGGAGTTGTGGTGGTTTTATGAATGCCGAAGGTATAAGGATGACAATATGGTGAATTTTGATGTTAATAAATGATAATTGGTGTTTTGAAACGTTAGGTTATGGTTGGGTTAATTTTAGAAGTGTTTTGGTGATGATTTCGGTTGTTTTGGATTGGTGATTGATGGTTTTTAACAAGGCAATATTATGGAATTGCTTGCTGGGATTTTGAATGCATTGAGATGCATTATTCCTCTGTTATTATATGGTTAAAATAGGGGAGAACGATCTGTTATCAACCAGTGAATCTTTGGAGGCTTCACATGCTTAATTTCACGTCGGCGAATCGAGGTTTCGCGTGTCAGTGAGTGAGAATGTAGATTTCAGCTTTGTAATGTTTTGAAGGTGGTTTGGGGTTTTCTCTCTCGGTCGTGCTATTATGAAATGATTTAATGCACTTGGTTTTGATTTCATGTTACCTAATGTTAAAACATGTTTAAAGTATGAGATGTAACGCCCTAATTTTGGGCCTAGATGTTTTAGACATCGGATCGGACCAGTCGGAAACGGTTCAAACCGTGTCAGGTGATTTAAGGAAATCAAGGATCGGGAAAGGATAAAAATTTGATAAAAATTGCTAAAATCCTCTAAAATCATGTTTGAGAGATTGGTAAAATCAATTTTACAAAAAGAGTTTCGGAAGTGGTACAATTTGGTTGGTGACCAAAATGTAAAGTTTCAAAACTGTGGAAAATTGCAAATTTTCAAAAAGGAGTCAAAATCATAGAATATTTAGGGAGCTATGGTGCAATCACACCTTCCTTAAATTGACATGTGTTTTAAAATAATTTTTAGATAATTAAAATAGAAATGATTTTGTTTAATTAAAAATTGGTTAATTGGGAAATTGAGATTTCATTTCACGTAAGTAACTTTCATTTCAGAAAAACCATTTTCCCAACTCTTTTCTTCAGATTTCTTTTCTCCCAAACACTCTCTCTTTAATTTCTAAACCAATTTCAAGAGTTATCTTCAAATTCTTCAAGCTTTGTGAAGGAAAAACTTGTCAATCACTAAGGAAGGCAAGGATTGGAGGTAAATCCCATTCTCAACCTTCAATCTAGGTTCTTTATTGAAATTCCCAACATCTTTGGCTTCTAAATGTAGTTTTTGGCTGAGTTTTTATTATAGTTTTGATTTGAGAGCAAAATCTTGCAAAATTATGTTTTAAATCTTGATTTTCGGATAGGTATTGATGAACTCTGTTTTGGATTGGTTTTAATAGTGTTTTGAGTTGATTATTATGTTGAAAAAGGGTTTTGATAATATAGATCCTGAAATCCTTGAGATCCTTGAGTTTTTTGATGGTTTTAGTTGGGTTTTGAGGTGAAATGTTGGGGTTATGCTTGCTGGAGGTATAAGGATGGGTTTAGGTTGTTTTTAGAAGTGTTTTGATGCTTATAAATGGTTGAAGGTGATGTATGTTGGCTGGGCATGGTTTAGGAAGCAATTGATTGAGATTTCGGTTGTTTCGGATGGGTAAATTGGTGTAGTTTTGCTGAGCAACGAGTTTTTGTTTAGTTGCTGGTGTTGGAATGCATTTTAATGCATTTGGATCTTTGTTTTGGTGTTCTAAAACCAGGGGATCTAGATCCGGAAACAAACGAAGCATTTGTGAAGGCTTCAGAGGGGTGATCTTCGCGTCAGCAAGCGAGATTTCGCGTATCTGTGAGTGGAAATGAATTTTCCAGCTTTGTAACGCTTTGAGCGTGGTCTTGGGAGCTTAGTGTAAGTTTGAAACACCTAGCTAAGCTCAAGTGAAAGTGGTTCAAAAGTCTCTCTCGAAATATGCTATGTTTTTGTTGGAAAATGCACTTGAATTAAATGTGGTTTAATTTACTGTTTTAAAGCATGTTTTGAGCATTGATAATGCTAGTGTTTAATGCCATTTTGTTAAGGATGCACTAGGTAGGTGATCCTTGGTTTTATGAGATGTATGCATTTGAGTTTAAGCATGTTTATGCTTGTGAAAATGGCATTGTGATTTATGCTTGTAAAATAGTGGAATAATGATGTTAAATGATTATATTGGCAAGTGATGGAAATGGTTTGTGGTTACTTTAATCAGATATAGTTAGACGGCTATAGGATTGGGTACACCGTGAATAAAGTTGCCTTGGATGTCGAGGGGTTGTGATTGTGTCGTAATCTCCATCAAAGTACCCTAACGATTGAGGCTAAGATCACAACGGTGGATGGTTCAATCTCGTGTGTGAGTCTTGTGGTATGTGTCACGTACTCTCGTTAGTGGAATTATACAACTACTGATGAGTGATGTTGAGGGGTTGTGATTGTTCCATTAATCTCCATCACGGGTGTTCAGGGGTTGTTATTGTGTCATATATCTCCACCTTGTGTAGTCTGGTAGTATGTATGAAGCGTGTGGGACAACGCTTGTAATCCGCGTAACCGATTGTGTCTTTGGTGTTAGTTTGAAATGGTTTGAGAATTGATCACTTGCGAGCCAATATAATGTTATTGATTAATGATTTAAGCATGTGATGCTTGGGAATGATGCTAGAATGCATGTGATGCTTGGTTTAAGCATGAGCAAAAGATTTTGTTGTTGTTTTAATGAGTCTAAGAGCATGTGGTTTTAACAGTGCATTAATGCTTTAGAGAACATGTTTTAAAGGAAGGCATGAGTTTTCAAATGATGATGTCTCGATTTTATAAAATGCATTGATGAATGTTGGGTAGCGACCCTCACTAAGCTTTATGCTTACACTCGTTTGTTTCACCAATGCAGAGAATTAAGTCTTTGAGGTAGCAAGAGAGCAAGTGGATCCCAAGTACCTTTGTCTAAGAAAACTATGTGATTTCACCTTAGTGTAATAAGAGGCAATGGGAGGGATTTCTACTCTTGGTTTTATTTGGTGATGTTAAACACCTTGAGCTTGTTTGGTTTGCTTATTCGGATTTGTAAATGGCCTTTGAGTGTTGGTTTGAGCTTGAATATGGGTTTTAGCCTTTTGTTGTTTTGACATCTAGGAAGCATTCTGTAGAACTAATGTTTTGATATAATAATTGAAAAATGTTTTGGACTAATTTGAAAAGAATTTAAAACTTGTTTTTAAGTCCAAACAACTTGAAATTATGTTTGAGGTATTTTAAGAGGTTTTTGACAAAGATTTTTCATGTTTTTAATAGCCAAACTCGTGATTTCAAAGTACCAGTATCGATACCATTTTGCCCTGGTTTGGCCACTGTCAAAACCCGTATCGATATGAGGGTTTAGTGTATCGATACGGAGGGGGTCGTTTCGATACGCCATGTCAGCGTACCGATCCCAATTTAACTACCCCAACGGCTATTTCCCAACGGCTATTTAAATGTCAAAGGGTACCGATACGCCCTCAAGCGTATCGATACGCCTATGCAGGCAAAAGCCCAACGGCTAGTTCCTATGAAGGCCGTATCGATACCGTTCCACGTGTATCGATACCGTTAGCTGCAGAACAGCATTTATGAAGGGAAATTAAGTCCTCAACGGCTCCAATTCATCCCCAACGGCTAGTAACGGCTACAAACTCATTTGGGAGTATAAAAGGGACCTCCAAGCATCAAGAGAAGACTAATGCTCATATTGTCAAACATCAAATGATCAAGAAATTGTCTTAGTGCTTTATTTGTCAATTCTTGTATAGACAAACACTAGTGAGCCAAAATTGTCAAATTTGCTCAAGTGTTTTAGGATTGGGTGAGTGCTTAATTGTGCAAACAAACTCCTATTAGAGGATTACAAGTTTGCTTTGTTTATCTCTTGTAAAGAGGGTTTTAATCAAGGCTTTGGGTAGAAAGCTTGATTGGTTGTAAGGGTTTCCTCCTAAGCCTAGAAAAGGGGACGAATCAATTAGTGGATTGATTGTGAAATCCTTAGTGGGGAGCTAAGGTAGTGGATGTAGGTGCTTGTTAGAAGACCGAACCACTCTAAAATCTTTGTGTCTTATTCTTTTTAGCTTCCTTAACCCTTCCACCCAAAAATCCACCTCTCCACCACTTGGTGAGCATAATCGGTTGAACGAATCGAGCACCACAGAACTCAACAATTGGTATCAGAGCTTGGCTCAATCGAAGAGGATTCACATCCTATTGAGAATATCCGGCAAGCTCGATCACTTTTTCATCAACCGGCTCAAATGGCGCAATCCATCAACAAACCGCCTTTCTTCAACGGAGATCACTATGCCCATTGGAAGACAAAGATGAAATTCTTCTTGAAGTCAAGAGATTACAAGCTATGGGACATAGTTGAAGATGGTCCGTTCGTGCCTCAAGGAAGCAAAGCGGAATGGAGTGCCGACGATCGCAAGAAGATGGAGCTAAATTGCAAAGCCTTGCACATGCTCTTTTGTGCTTTTGGCCCAACCATCTATGAGAAGATGTCTTCTTGTGAGAGTGCCAAGGAGGTATGGGACAAGCTTGAAGTCACATACGAAGGAACCAATGAAGTCAAGGAGACCAAGATTGGGCTCCTCACCGTAGAGTATGAGAACTTCAAGATGGATCCGGAAGAGAACATCGAGAAGATGTTTGATAGGTTCTCCACCATCACCAATGGTCTTAAAGGTTATGGAGAAGCCATCCCGGAAGAGAAGCTTGTCCGAAAGCTCATCTACTCCCTTCCCGAGTCATGGGACTCAAAGAGGACCGCCATCATTGAAGCCAATAATCTCAAAATCTTGAAGCTTGATGAACTCATGGGGTCATTTCTCACTCACCAAATCATGAAGAAGAACAAGGAAGAGGAGAAGAAAATGGAAGAAATTAGAGCTATGGGAAAGAAGAAGATCAAAGGGCTTGGGATCGATGCAAGTGCCATGGCTCTCAAAACCTCCACATGCCATCATGTAGATTCAAGTGAGAAGGATAGTGAAGACGAAGAGATGGCCTATCTCTTCAACAAATTCGCCCGGTTCATGAAGAGCAAAATGGAAAAATCCAAGCTTGAATCGGTGAAGAAGATGAAGGACTCCCATAAATCCAAAAAGAAGGGATCATCTTCAAAACAAGCATATGTGGCCACATGGAGTGATGAAGACTCCACCGATGATGAAGTAGCCCACCTATGCTTGATGGCCCTCAATGAGGGGGAGGTAACTTCTAACTCATCTATTTCAAATTATTATACATTTGATGAGTTACAAGATGCCTATGATGATTTGCTTTTGGAATTCAAGGCATCATTTTCTAAAAACAAAAAGTTGATTTCAAAAATAAAAATTGAAAATGATTTGCTTTCCAAAACAAATCTTGAACTTGAAGCAAGATTAAAAGACTTTGAACAAAAATGTTTTGATTTACAAAATTTGCTTCTAAAAGTTCAAAAAGAAAAAGATTTGATTTCAAATGAACTTGAAAAGAAAAATAATTTTCAAAAATCAAATTTTTATGTTAGACAATCTAGTGCCCCTAGATTTAAAAATGGTAAATGTTTTAGAAGTGTTTGGGTCCCAAAAGGACTAACCACTTCAATTAAAAAGGATGACAATGAAAAATGGATTCCTAAGGGGTCAAAAATTTGTGCTACTAACGTTCATGGATCCAAAGCAATTTGGATACCAAAAGTTACTTGATTGTCTTTTGATAGGTGTGATGGAGATGTTCAACAAGTCAAACATTGAGGGGGAGCTCCATGCACACAAGGAAGAACACTTGAAGAAGGAAGGCTTCACATCCTACCTTGAGTTCAAGTGTGGTAAAATTCTAGTTGTTTTGATTTTATTTGTTTATCTTTGTTTAAATTCAACTAGATGATCATATATGTTGTGACTAACATTTGGATGATGCTTTGAGTAAGGGGGAGCCAATTTTAAACCAAATTTTTTTAAGTGTGTCAAAATGTTTTTGCCTCCTTTGTTATCTTGAACTTAAATGTCTTTTAAATTCTTTTTGATATAACAAAAAGGGGGAGAAATGGTTTGAAAAATTGAATTTTCAAATGAAAAATTGAATTTTCAAATGAATAAGGGGGAGTTTAATTTGATTTCATATCTTTAATCTCTTATTCAAATTTTTAAAGTTAAAGGGGGAGAATCCCAAACAATTTTTCAAGTTAGTTTTATTATATCAAAAAGGGGGAGATTGTAGAACTAATGTTTTGATATAATAATTGAAAAATGTTTTGGACTAATTTGAAAAGAATTTAAAACTTGTTTTTAAGTCCAAACAACTTGAAATTATGTTTGAGGTATTTTAAGAGGTTTTTGACAAAGATTTTTCATGTTTTTAATAGCCAAACTCGTGATTTCAAAGTACCAGTATCGATACCGTTGTACCAGTATCGATACCATTTTGCCCTGGTTTGGCCACTGTCAAAACCCGTATCGATACGAGGGTTTAGTGTATCGATACGGAGGGGGTCGTTTCGATACGCCACGTCAGCGTACCGATCCCAATTTAACTACCCCAACGGCTATTTCCCAACGGCCATTTAAATGTCAAAGGGTACCGATACGCCCTCAAGCGTATCGATACGCCTATGCAGGCAAAAGCCCAACGGCTAGTTCCTATGAAGGCCGTATCGATACCGTTCCACATGTATCGATACCGTTAGCTGCAGAACAGCATTTATGAAGGGAAATTAAGTCCTCAACGGCTCCAATTCATCCCCAACGGCTAGTAACGGCTACAAACTCATTTGGGAGTATAAAAGGGACCTCCAAGCATCAAGAGAAGACTAATGCTCATATTGTCAAACATCAAATGATCAAGAAATTGTCTTAGTGCTTTATTTGTCAATTCTTGTATAGACAAACACTAGTGAGCCAAAATTGTCAAATTTGCTCAAGTGTTTTAGGATTGGGTGAGTGCTTAGTTGTGCAAACAAACTCCTATTAGAGGATTACAAGTTTGCTTTGTTTATCTCTTGTAAAGAGGGTTTCAATCAAGGCTTTGGGTAGAAAGCTTGATTGGTTGTAAGGGTTTCCTCCTAAGCCTAGAAAAGGGGACGAATCAGTTAGTGGATTGATTGTGAAATCCTTAGTGGGGAGCTAAGGTAGTGGATGTAGGTGCTTGTTAGAAGACCGAACCACTCTAAAATCTTTGTGTCTTATTCTTTTTAGCTTCCTTAACCCTTCCACCCAAAAATCTACCTCTCCAGCACTTGGTGAGCATAATCGGTTGAACGAATCGAGCACCACACAACTCAACACATTCCTATAGTCCTATAGCTTGCAAGAATGATGCCTTATTATAGCTTGTGCTTCGTATGGGTGATCCTTGATGTTTATCCATGTTGTATGTGTGTTGGAACAAGTGTCGGAATGGTTTCGGAGATGAAAACTTGTTAAAAACCAGCAATTTGGAAAGTTACAGGCCCAGGTGTTTCGGAACGCCCTTGTCCGTTTCGGAACGAAGGCCTGTAATGACCATGGTGTCTCGAAACAGGAAGGCACGTTCCGAAACATTTCGCCACAGTGAACCAACGTATCGAAACGGGTTCCTTGAGGTTTCGGAACGCCCCCGCGTATCGAAATGGTCACTCTTGTTCTGAAATGGCAGTTCCGATACAGGGTTCTCTGTTCTGAAACACTTGACCATTGGAAGCTGAATTTGAATTGTTCTAAGTTCTTGTTTCTTACATTTTGGTCCCTGAGTAATGATTGTTTAATTAGTTGAGTTTGGATGGTCCATTTGAGATGAGAGTTGACATGCGGGAATGATATATGACTAATTTTGGTTTGGTAACTTTAAAACCTGGATAGTCCTTGTAATTCCTAATATTTACGAATTAGTCCCTAAAAGTCAAATGAATGCAATTGAACCCCTAATTGAACTTCGATCGATGTGTCGTTTTCGCCTAATCGCTTTGCTAATCATATAGGTTAATAATGTGCATCTAGAATAGATAAAAAATAAAAAAGGGTCGTTAATCGAGGTTTACTTTTACGAGTTAAATTCGATTTTCCTCGTGTAATCTTCCTAGTTCGGGTCGGACGTCTAGGTCGGGCTAAGGGGGTTGCATTTTTTTGTATTAGAGCCAAGTTATGAAAGAATTGGGGATGATGGTAAGTGAAATTGGCATGTTTTGATGTATGTTTTTGTAAAAGCATGATTTTGGTTGAATGTTGGAGCTTATGCCATGCTTGATTGTTATGAATCATATGTTTGTTAGATATGATTGTATGATGATGATCTGATAAGGATGTGTGCTGATTTCAGATGATGTAAGCATGTTGATTATTAATTGCTATTGTATGCTATGTTATGCTTGAGGGAAATTGGGGTGCCCATTGCACTAGTTAAATGTTTTTGTGAACTTGGATCCTTGCTTGAGGCTGGCCTAAATCATGGTTTGATTTGTTTTGTTGTTATGCCTTGTTAAAAATAGCACTATGGGTCCGAGGAGAGAGCTTAGGTCGAACACGGTAGTGCCTGCGGCTGAGCAGGGCGACCAGGGTAACCAAAGGGCTGATGTTCCTCCTGGTGGAAACTTACCTCCTCCGCCACCACCTGGGGGTGGAGAGCCGGAGCAACAAGGACAAGTTGGTCCAGGATTGGGTGATCTAACGCCACTGGTTCAGGCGATCACCGGAGCATTTCAGGTTGTGGTAGTCAGAGCGCATGCTCAGGCCCCTGCAACTGGGCAAGTGGGTTTGCCTTTGGAAAGGCTGAGGAGTTTAGGAGCTTCTAAGTTCTATGGAATGTCTCCTGAGGCGTCAGAAGCCTGGTTGGTTAGCACGATCCGTGTCATGGATCTGATGGGATGTAATGATGTGCGCAAGCTAGGATGCGTTGTTTATTTGCTCCAGGGTGATGCTTATAGTTGGTGGATGACTATCACCGCTGGTATGGAACCCAAATAGGTAGATTGGGAGTTTTTCAGAGGTGCCTTTAAGAGGAAGTATCTGGGAGTGAGATACTTGGATGAAAAGAAGCGCGAGTTTATGTCACTTGTTCAGGGAAATCTTTATGTGCCTGAGTATGAGGTCCAGTTCGTACATCTGAGCCAGTACGCCCTTGAGTTGATGCCGAGTGAGAGGCATCGTTGCGATAACTTCCGGCATTGGCTGGTGCAGGAAGTCAAGACTTATATGTTGGCTACGGACTACACAGATTTTGATGTGCTTGTATGTCGAGCTAAGGACATCGAGCAGAATTTGGGCATGTCATCTCGTGGAGGTGGTTCTAGCTCTGGAAAGAGAGCAGCTGAGTATAGTTCTGGAGGTCGACGGAACAAAAGAGGTCGTGATAGGAGACATCAGCTTGAGGTGAGGCGGGGTGCTCCAGGAAGGGGTGGTTAGGCTTAGGGAGACCGAGTGAGGTCTGAGCAGCATACGTGTTGGACCTTTGGATCGAGGGACCATCTGAGGTGAGATTGTCCACGTGCAGCAAGAGAGGTACAAGCTCATGTTTTGGTAACTGGGAATTCTTGTTGGAACTGTGGTTCAACAGATCATATGAGGCGCGAGCGTCCTCTGTTGGCTGGTGGAGGCCAGGGACGTGCACCTGCTGTGGCTGCACCTCAGAGAGGTCGTGGGCGCGGCCGAGGGAAATTCCAGAGGAGAGATGAGGGGCAGCGAGGCATTGCTCATGTTGTAGCAGTTCAGCCTGAGGGAGGCGATCCTGCGATTATCTATGCTCAGCGTGAGGAGAACAATGATACCGACGTTATCGCTTGTACCTTTGTTCTTCATTCTTTATCATTGTTGGCTTTGATTGATTCTGGATCCGCGCATTCTTATATCTTGAGTGAGCATGCGCATTTGCTTGATATACCTGTGGAGTTGCTTGAAGTAGGAATGCAAGTGACTAGTTCTTTTGGTGAGACTGTAGTCACTAGGAAGTTGTACCTGAGGTGTCCCTTATCTGTTCAGGGTCATGTTTTTCTTGTGGATTTGATGGAGTTACCCTTTTATGGTTTTGATGTGATCCTTGGCATGGATTGGTTGTCCGAGCATAGAGCGGTGGTTGACTTTGATGTTAAGTGAGTCACCTTAAAGCTTGCTGATGATTATGAAGTGGTGATAGTAGGCGAGAATGTGAGTCACCTTAAGTCGTATGCTAAGGTTGGGATGTGAGGCTTACCTTGTGTATGTGATGAATCATGGTACAAAGGATGTACGTGTGCAGGACATAAGGACCATTTGCGACTTTCCGAGTGTCTTTCTGGAAGAGTTGCATGGGTTGCCGCCAAACAGAGAAGTTGAGTTTGGTATCGGGTTGTATGAGAATACGACTCCGGTGTCCATCGCTCCCTATCTCATGGCACCTAAAGAGTTGACAATTATCAGCAACTGAAAGATGATCTCTTTGAACAAGTTGACAATTAAGAACAAGTATCCTTTGCCAAGAATTGATGATCTCTTTTATCAGTTTCGAGGAGCCTCAGTGTTTTCTAAGATAGACTTGAGGTCAGGGTATTACCAGTTGAAGGTAAAGGGTATGAACGTACCTAAGACGGCTTTTCGGACAAGGTACGGACATTATAAGTTCTTAGTAATGCCGTTTGGTTTGACCAATGCACCTGTTGCTTTCATGGACATGATGAATCATGTGTTCCATGAGTTCTTGGATCAGTTTGTGGTAGTGTTCATCGATGATATCCTTGTGTACTCTCGTACCGAGGAGGATCATGATAGACACTTGAGAATAGTTTTGCAAGCGTTGTTGGAGAACTAGTTGTATGCCAAGTTAAGCAAGTGTGAGTTTTGGCTTAAGGAAGTGGTCTTCCTTGGGCATGTTGTATCGGCTGAGGGTATTCGTGTTGATCCACGTAAAGTTGAGGCAGTTATGAGCTGGAAGGTGCCTAAGTAGGTGACGGAGGCGCGAAGTTTTCTTGGTTTGGTTGGATATTACCGTAGGTTTGTCGAGGGTTTCTCGAAGATTGCTGCACCTTTGACAAAGTTGTTGCAGAAGAATGTTCGCTTTGAGTGGACGGATACGAAGCAACAAGCTTTTGAGAAGCTGAAGGAAGCTTTGACGCAAGCTCCTGTCTTGATTCAACCTGAGTCTGGTAAGGAGTTTGTGGTCTATAGTGATGTGTCCATTGTTGGTTTGGGCTGTGTGTTGATGCGGGAGGGTAAGGTAGTAGCCTATGCATCTAGGCAGTTGAAGGTGCATGAGCGTAACTACCCTACTCACAATCTTGAGCTTGCGGCTGTTGTGTTTGCCTTGAAGATTGTGAGGCATTATTTGTATGGCGAGAAGTGTGTGGTGTTCACGGATCATAAGAGCTTAAAGTATCTTATGTCTCATAAGGAGTTGAATCTTAGGCAACGTCGTTGGATGGAGTTGCTTAAGGATTATGATCTGTCGATCGAGTATCACCCGGGGAAGGCTAAAGTTGTGGTTGATGCTTTGAGCAGAAAAGTGGTTGTGGAGTTGAGGGCGATGTTTGCTCGCTTGAGCATATCGCGAGATGGTGGTCTTGTTGCTGAATTGCAAGTGAAGCCATCCCTGATCTAGTTGATCAAGGAAAAACAGTTGCTAGATGATTCTCTTGTCCCTCATGTTCAGGATATTGCAGAGGGTAAGCCTTCATATTTCAGTTTTAATGGTGATGGTGTTCTGTGTTTTGGGAGTCGAATAGTGGATCCAGATGATGCTGAGTTGAGGCGCGCTATTCTGACTGAAGCTCATAGTAGCCCTTTCGCTATGCATCATGGTAGTACAAAGATTTATCGTGATTTGAAAGATGAGTACTACTGGGTGGGGTTGAAAAAAGATGTTGTCGAATTCGTTAGTAAGTGCATGGTGTGTCAGCGAGTGAAGGCTGAACATCAGGTACCTTCGGGGTTGTTGCAACCTTTGAGAATTCCAGAATGGAAGTGGGAAAGGATTACCATGGATTTTGTGTCTGGTTTGCCTTTGTCACCATCGAAGAAGAATTCAATTTGGGTGATTGTTTATCGTCTTACGAAGTGTGCACATTTCTTGCCTGTGCATACTACGTATACATTGGATAAGTTGGTAGAGCTTTATATTGTTGAGATCGTGCGGTTGCACAGGGTGCCAAAGTCCATAGTGTATGATAGGGATCCGAGGTTTACATCGCGGTTTTGGGAATGTTTGCATCAAGCCTTGGGTACATGGTTGAATTTCAGTACTTCTTATCATCCTAAGACGGATGGACAGTCAGAACGTGTGATCCAGGTGCTTGAGGACATGTTGAGATGTTGTGTTATAGAGTTTCGGGGTTCTTGGGAGAATCACTTGCCGTTGGTTGAGTTTGCGTATAACAATAGGTATCAGGCAAGTATTCAAATGGCTCCGTACGAGGCTTTGTATGGGAGGAAGTGTAGAACCCCTCTTTGTTGGGCAGAAGCTGGGCAAAAGTTGATTTCGATGCCGGCTATTTTAAAAGAAACCACCGAGAAGGTGAAGCTCATTTGTGAGCATTTGAAGGCAGCATCGGATCGGCAAAAGTCTTACGCGGATTTGAAGCGTAAGGAGATTGAGTTCGCGGTTGGTGAACGTGTGTTCTTGAAGGTATCGCCTTGGAAGAAGGTGATGAGGTTTGGGCGTAAGGGTAAGCTTAGCCCGAGGTTTATTAGATCATATGAGGTTTTGGAGCGTATTGGTCATGTGACATATCGGTTGAGGTTGCCTCCCGAGCTGGAAAAGATTCATGATGTGTTTCATGTCTCGATGTTGCAGAGGTATAGATCGGATCCTTCGCATGTAATGCCTGTTGAGGAGGTAGAGTTGAATCCGGATATGTCTTATGATGAGTAACCGGTGAGGATCCTAGATGTGAGCATCAAAGTTCTTCGTGGCAAGACGGTGGAGCTTGTGAAGGTGTTGTGGCAACACCAAGGAGTTGAGGAGGCCACTTGGGAAAGCAAGGCGGACATGCTGAAGCAGTTTCCGCACCTTTTTCATTCAAGTAAAATTTCAAGGAGAAATTTCCTAAGTGCGGGAGAGTTGTAACGCCCTGGTTTCGGGCCTAGATGTTTTAGACATCGGACCGGTCGGAAACGGTTCGAATCGTGTCATGTGGTTTATGGAAATCAAGGATCGGGAAAGGATAAAAATATGATAAAAATTGCTAAAATTCTCACAAACATGTTTGAGATATTGCTCAAATCAATTTTACAAAAATAGTTTCGGAAGTGGTACATTTTGGGTAGTGACCAAAATGTAAAGTTTCAAAACTGTGGAAAATTGCAAATTTGCAAAAAGGAGTCAAAATCTTAGAATATTTAGGGAGATATGGTGCAATTACACCTTCCTTAAAGTGACATGTGTTTTAAAAGGATTTTAAGATAATTAAAATAGAAATGATTTTATTTAATTAAAAATTGGTTAATTGGGAAATTGAGATTTCATTTCACGTAACTAACTTTCATTTCAGTAAAACCATTTTCCCAACTCTTTTCTTCAGAATTTTTTTCTCCCAAACACTCTCTCTTTAATTTCTAAACCAATTTCAAGAGTTCTCTTCAAATTCTTCAAGCTTTGGGAAGGAAAAACTTGTCAATCACTAAGGAAGGCAAGGATTGGAGGTAAATCCCATTCTCAACCTTCAATCTCGGTTCTTTATTGAAATTCTCAAGATCTTTGGCTTCTAAATGTTGGTGTTGGCTAAATTTTTATTATAGTTTTGATTTGAGAGCAAAATCTTGCAAAATTATGTTTTAAATCTTGATTCTCGGATAGGTATTGATGAGCTCTATTTTGGATTGGTTTTAATTGAGTTTTGAGTTGATTATTATGTTGAAAAAGGGTTTTGATAATATAGATCCCGAAATCCTTGAGATCTTTGAGTTTCTTGATGGTTTTAGTTGGGTTTTTGAGGTGAAATGTTGGGGTTATGCTTGCTGGAGGTATAAGGATGGATTTAGGTTGTTTTTAGAAGTGTTTTGATGCTTATAAATGTTTGAAGGTGATGTGTGTTGGTTGGGCATTGTTTAGGAAGCAATCGATTGAGTTTTCGGTTGTTTCGGATGGGTAAATTGGTGTAGTTTTTGTGTGCAACGAGTTTGTGTTTAGTTACTGGTGTTGGAATGCATTTTAATGCATTTGGATCTCTTTTTTGGTGATCTAAACACAGGGGATCTTGATCCGGAAACAAACGAAGCATTTGTGGAGGCTTCGGAGGGGTGATCTTTGCGGGACCGTATCGGTACGCGGGATGGCAGTGACCAAAGTCACTGAGGGTGTATCGATATGCTTCCCCGCGTATCGAAATGCCCTTCAAGCCCATACCGAAACACCTTGCAAACGTACCAAAACGCATGTGTAGCAAAGCACAAATCTGGCTTATGCGTATCGATACGGATACCAAATCTGCCCCATTTTCAGCATTGAAAACACTTCAAACATCAATTAAACAACCTCAAATCATACTTAAATGCTAATGGCAATTACTTAAACATATAAACATGCAATTCCAAGCTATATAGTAGCATTTGGTTAACTATCTCATTCATAGCAAAGCAAATCATGAAACATGCTTATGACACAAACCATGAACATACCAAATAGTAACATAAAGCACCAAAACTACCATAAAGGCCTCTTACAAACCACATAAACCATATTAAACTTGCAACAACCACAGGGAGTTTAAAATACATCTCCCAAAGCAACCCATTGGTTCTCGTTGCCAATTATCATTACTAAAGTAAACGTAAAACATCACCATACTTGAGCTTTTCAATTCCTTGGAAATCCTTAGCCTTCATGCTGCCAAAAGTGTCTCAATTATCTGCATTGTTGGTAAAAGAGAGCGTAAGCACATTTTCTTAGTGATGCATGCTCTAAAAACACCAACACAACAATGCAACTTTAAAGCTCATTCTCAAAATCCATTTTCTACAACATGCTCTTTCTATCTCATGCTTGAAACCAATTCAAAGCAAATCTCCATTTGAAAATAACATGTACCATCAATCTAACTCATGCATTCAACCAATGCAAATCTCATGGCAAATCCATACACATGCTTGATGTAAATAAAAGCATTTCATAAACCTCAAATCTCATATGCATTGTTCATAGCATAAAACATCTCAACATTGGTACATGTGAATCAAATACAATCTCATATATTGGCATTTCATATTATATCTTTACTCGGATATACGGATTAGCTTGACTTAAAGCCAAGTCCTACCCTAGTGGAATCTCACATCACCGGACTCTCACAGCGGTATCTCTCTTCACCACAAAGCTTGGATATTTCATTAAGACCTACCCCGATGGCATCTCTCATCACCGTATTCTCACTTTGGATCGAGATGACACTACCTCCATTGCCCGACTCCAAAGAGCACGTACGAATTTTTAGTTTATAGTGCACTTTTATCCTATTGGCCGACCAATTATATCCGGTACTCATCTCATCATTTATGCCAATATATTACATTAAAATAATCATCTCACCTACTGTTTTGATGCAACATTTCTCAAATCTAACTTATCCCATTTCAAAACCACAATTCATGCATAGCATTTAATCAAAATCTTGAAACTCTTTACATAGCCATGCTATCTCTTGGGTCATCACATAACATCTTTTCATGTTATAAATCATGCATAAAATAGTAGGAATTTGTCGAACACAAATCAAGAGCATGTTAAAAGCATTTAGGGCATCAACCACATATCGAGAGCAAATCTAGCCATACTTACTTCCAGACTTAGGATGGTGTTTCAAACCAATCCTAAATCCCTAAACCTTGTTTCCTTGTCCCTCAAGGACTTCTAAAAACCATTTTGCACTCACCGATTATGTTTCGCTTGCTTGCCGAAACGATTCCTAGGCTTCTGGCACTTTCGGATCAACACCAAAAGCGTCCGAAGATGTCTCACATGTTCAATACACATAAGAGCAGAGGATTAATGCATCATCATGCATTGAAATCGCTAGCAACTCATTCAAACTCGCTGCATTATTCAAAAACACCATTTCGGCTATCCGAAATAACCGAAATCACCTCCAAACTTTCTCAAATCAAAGCCCAGCCAAGATATATCAATTCTAATCACTTCCAAACCTCAATCAACATCAAAAATCATCACAAACACATCCTTATATCTCCAGCAATAGCAGATAAAAACCCCAAAAAACCACAAATCTAACATGTAAAACTTAGGAACCCAAGCCTATTCAGGATTTACATGATAAAACCTCAATATTAACATCAAATATCATCCAAAACATGTTAGAAATCAACCTCAAAACAGAGTTTAACTAAGAAATACGAAAATCATAAAAATCACCTCAAGAACCATGAATTTAACAACCATTTCTTGATTATAACATTAAAAAAACTTAAAGATCATTAACAAAGGATTGATAACTTGAGAATTTCAGTAAAGATCTGGTCATTAGAGGAGAAGGACGAAGCTTACCTCTAATGGTTAATTTCTCCTCAATTTGGGCAAGATTTCTTGAAAATCCAAAGTGAAAACAAAAGGATTTGATGAAGTAAAGGTTGGAAATCCTTAGGAAGATGAAATCTCAGCAAAAGAGATGAAAACCAGAGATTAATTGATGAGGGAAATGTGTATGGCTGAGTGGAAGTTGAGAGAAAATGAAAAGAGGGAAAAGTATCGTAAAGTAGTTATGAAAAGTCAACATAAAATTTTTCTTTTAATTCCTTTAATTAAATCATTATTAAAACTCCCAAATTAAAGAAAAATCTGATGAAAAACAATTTGGTAAAATTAGCTTATTAAAGATTCATAGTTTCAATCCTTTACAAAACAGTCACTGGTCAACTTTTGCAGAAATTGCAATTTGGTCACTACACCAAAATGTGATATTTCCAAATCACATTTTGTAAAATTGTTTTCACTATAAACATTTATATAATAAATGAGGATTTTTAAATATTTTTCCATATTTTTAAAGCATCCCAAACTAGGTGTTCTCTAAACCAACCTTAAAGGGTTCGAACCGTTCCCGACTGGCCCGATTCAACCTCTAAAAAATCTAGGCCCAAAACCAGGGCGTTACAACTCTCCCCCACTTAAGAAATTTCGTCCTCAAAATTTACTTGGTGGAAAAAGGTAAGGAAATTGCTTCTTTATGTCATCCTTTCTTTCCTACGTGGCTTCTTCAACGCCACGATGTCTCCACAAGATATTAACCAGCTCGATGGTCTTACCCCGGAGAACCGTACTATCCATATCCAGAATCTCAATGGGCTCTTCATAATAAGTCAAGTCTAGATTCAGCTCAACCTCTTCCACATGCATAACATGCGATGGATCCGATGGATCCGATCGATACCTCCGAAGCATGGATACATGAAACACATTATGTATCTTTTCCAACTCTGAAGGAAACCTTATCTTGTAAGCAATAGGACCCACACATTCTATCACCTCATATGGTCCAATGAACCTCATACTCAATTTGCCCTTCCGGCCAAATCTCATCACCTTCTTCCAAGGTGAGACTTTCAGAAATACATGTTCGCCAACCGCGAACTCTATCTCCTTACGCTTGAAATCCGCGTAAGAATTTTGCCGGTCCGATGCTACCTTCAAATGCTCACAAATGAGCTTCACCTTCTCGGTGGTTCCTTTCAACAAATCTTGCATCGAAACCAACTTTTATCCCGTTTCAGCCCAACAAAGGGGCGTCCTACACTTCATCCCGTATAAAGCCTCATAAGGTGTCGTTTGAATGCTTGTCTGGTAACAATTATTATAAGCAAACTCAACCAAAGGCAAGTGCTTCTCCCAAGAGCCTTGAAACTCAATAACGCAGCACCTCAACATATCCTCAAGTACTTTGATAACACGCTCTGACTGCCCATCCGTCTGCGGATGATAAGAAGTACTCAAATTCAGTCGTGTACCCAAAGCTTGATGTAAGCATTCCCAGAAACTTGCTGTGAACCTCGGATCTCTATCCGACACTATAGATTTTGGCACCCCATGCAATCGTACAATCTCAGCAATGTACAACTCAGCTAGCTTATCCAAGGTGTACGTAGTATGCACAGGCAAGAAATGTGCACACTTCGTAAGGCGATCCACAATCACCAAAACAGAATTTTTCTTCGATGGCGACAACGGCAACCCAGACACGAAGTCCATGGTAACCCTTTCCGACTTCCATTCTGGGATTCTCAACGGCTGCAACAACCCAGAAGGAACCTGATGTTCGGCCTTAACTCGCTGACAAACCATGCATTTGCTAACAAACTCGGCAACATCTTTCTTCAACCCCACCCAGTAGTATTCATCCTTCAAATCACGATACATCTTCGTACTACCAGGGTGCATAGCAAAAGGACTACTATGAGCTTCAGTAAGAATAGTGCGCCTCAACTCCACATCATTCGGCACCACTATCCGACTCCCAAAGCATAGAACACCATCATCATTAAAGCTGAAATCTGAAGGCCTTCCTTCCGCAATGTCCTGAACATGCGGTACAAGAGAATCATCAAGCAACTGCTTATCCTTTATCAACTGAACCAAAGATGGCTTCACTTGCAACTCAGCAACAAGACCATCGTCACGCGATATGCTCAAACAAGCAAACATCGTCCTCAACTCCACCGCCACTTTCCTGCTCAAAGCATCATCCACAATATTGGCCTTTCCCGGGTGATACTCGATCGTTAGATCATAATCCTTAAGCAATTCCACCCAACGTCGTTGCCTGAGATTTAGCTCCTTCTAAGACATAAGATACTTCAAACTCTTATGATCCGTGTACACAGTACACTTCTCACGGTATAGATAATGCCTCCAGATTTTTAAAGCGAATACCATTGCCGCTAACTCAATGTCATGCGTAGGATAGTTACGCTCATGCACTTTCAATTGTCGCGATGCATAAGCTACTACCCTACCCTCCTGCATCAGCACACACCCCAAACCAACATAGGATACATCACTATACACCACAAACTTTTTTCCTGACTCAGGTTGAATCAAGATAGGAGCTTGCGTCAAAGCTCCCCGAAACTGATCGAAAAGATCATCAATCCTCGGTAAAGGATACTTATTCTTGATAGTCAACTTATTCAGCTGACGATAATCAATGCACATTCTCATCGTGCCATCTTTCTTCTTCACGAACAAAACTGGTGCACCCCAAGGCGACACACTAGGGCGAATAAAGCCCCGATCCAGCAACTCCTGATTTTGTGTCTTTAGCTCTTTTAACTCCTTTGGTGCCATTCGATAGGGAGCGATGGACACCGGAGATGTGTTCTTATACAACTCAATTCTGAACTCAACCTCCCGACTAGGCGGCAAACTAGGCAGCTCCTCCAGAAATACCTCAGGGAATTCACGCACCGTCCTTATATCCTGCACCCGTACTTCCTTCGTGATAGGATTCATTACAAAGGTTAAATAAGCTTCACATCCTTGACGCAACATTTGGCTCGCTTCAAGCGTCGAAACTACATTAGATAAGAACTTTACGTTCTCTCCCACTACCACAACTTCATAATCATCAGCAAATTTCAGCGAAACTCGTTTATTTTCAAAATCCACGGCTGCCCTATGTTCAACAAGTCAATCCATACCAAAGATTACATCGAATCCATAGAAAGGCATTTCCATAAGATCCACCAAGATCACATGTTCTTGTACCTTTAAGGGACATCTCCTATACAACCTCCTTGTTACTATCGTTTCACCGAAAGAGCTAGTTACACGCATACCAACATCCAAAGACTCAACAGGCAAACCAAGCATTTGAGCATGTTCACGCAATATGTACGAGTGTGTAGATCCAAAATCAATTAGAGAAAGCAATGGCAAGGATTGCAAAGTAAAGGTACCTGCAATTATGTTTGTGTCATTTCTCCCTTCACGATGGGCGTACACTCTGGCCTGGCCACCACCTTCAGGCTGAACAGCTACAACGTGTGCCACATTCCTCGCTCCGTCATCCCTACGCTGGAAATTGCCTCGACCGCGCCCATGGCCCCTCTAAGGCTCAGCTGCTCTCACCGGAGCCTGCCCTTCTCGTACCGGCTGAGGGCAATCCCTTTTCATGTGCCCACGAGAACCACAATTCCAGCACGTACCAACATTGCCCCAGCACTCTCCTGTGTGTCTCCTGCCACACCGATTACATTCAGGGGTACGGACAAAAGCATTCAGCCCTTGCTGACCTCTCTCATGGTTACCTCCCCCACGTCTAGCATCTATGTATGACCTTCTATCCTTAGGTCTCTTGAACCGATCTCTTCCAAGACCACGATCCGCAGGTCGCTTCCCCAAGCTAGATCTTCTCGCTCGACTTGCCAGACCAAGGTTCAGCTCGATGTCCTTGGCTCGAGTGACCAAGACATCAAAATCGGTATGGTCTGATGCAAGCATATAAGTTTTCACGTCAGCCACCAGCCCATATCTGAACCGCTCGCACCTCTCCCGTTCACTCGAAACCAATTCTGGCGCATATTGGCTAAGGCGTACAAACTGTACTTCATAATCCGCCACCGACATGCTACCTTGTACTAGGGACATAAACTCCATCTTCTTCTCGTCCAGATAATGGACTCCTAAATATTTCCTCTTGAACGCGTTCAGAAAGAACGTCCAAGATACATCAGCATCCTCCAAACCAGCAATAGTGGTCGTCCACCACGTGTAGGCATCACCATGCAACAGAGATATGATGCACCCCAACTTCTGGATATCATTACAGTTCATTTGTCCAAGGATTCTCTTGGTACTCTCCAACCAAGACTCGGAACCCTCAGGGGTCAGCCCCCTAAACTCAATCCCTCCCAGACTGCGAAGTCGCTCTAGAGGCAAACTCGCACCAGCTCCGGCCTGAGGTGCAGCCACATGAGCTCCAGCTACTGCCGCTCGAAAAGCTCCAGCAATAGCTTGTATTAGCACTGTCATATTAGGAGTGGATTTCCCTTGTGTTTCCTCGGGTTCAGCAACCCCTATTCTGGCTACCGCAGCACCGACCCCTGCTCCACCACCACCCGGTGGTCCACCAGGAAGAGGAGGTGGTAGATTCTCGACACGCTCGTCATTCTCATTTGTTTCATTCTCGACTGCATTATGCATGTTCATTCTATGCTCTCTACGTGGCCCCGTTTTAAAATAATGCAACTAGCAAAAATGCAATAAATCACAGTTAGGCATTATAAGGCAAGAAATCCAAGGTGCTCAAGTTTATTTTCAAACCAATTCTTTCCAATAGTAATGATATGGCAATGAGTTCTCCATCTATACCCCAAACATAACATAGCATCACAATTTCATCTCAATTCATCAACTTGCATGCATTACATCTCATTAAAGCTAGAACATCGAACTATCACACATGCTTTCACAAAAAAATCAACCATTTATAATCACACCTATCAACCACCTACCAAGCCCCAATTATTCGAAACCTGGCTCTGATACCAACAAATGTAACCCCCTTAGCTCGGTCTAGACGGTTGACCCGAACCGAGGTGATTACACGGGGAAAATCGAAGCCAACTTGTTAAAGTAAACTCCGATTGACGACCCTTTTTTTCTTTTTAACTTTTCTAAATGTAATATTTAACCTATGTGACCACCAAAGATCATAGGAATAAACGACACGGCGATCGGACCACGTTTAGGGTTTCAATTGAACAAAATAGACATTTAGGGACCAAAATGTAAATTTTGTAAATTACAAGGACCTCACAGATTTTAGGGTTACCAATATTCAATTAGTCTCATTTCATGCCACTCTGTCAATTTTCAACACAATCAGACATTCCAAACTCATCCAATTGCATCCATAAATCTCGGGGACTAAAATGTAACAAAATCAAACTTATGAAGATGCCATTCCACATAATTAACGGTCGCGTATCAATACACTTGAGACCGTATCGCTACGCGAGATGGCAGTGACCAAATTCACTGAGGGTGTATCGATATGCTTCCCCACGTATCGAAACGCCCTTCAAGCCCCTACCGAAACACCTCGTAAACGTACTGAAACGCCTGTGCAGCAAAGCACAAATCTGGCTTATGTGTATCGATACGCAAGCCCGTGTATCGATACGCATACCAAATCTACCCCATTTTCAGCATTGAAAACACTTCAAACATCAATTAAACAACCTTAAATCATACTTACATGCTAATGGCAATTACTTAAACATATAAACATGCAATTCCAACCCATATAGCAGCATTTGGTTGACTATCTCAATCATAGCAAAGCAAACCATGAAACATGCTTATGATACAAACCATGAACATTCCAAATAGTAACATAAAGCACCAAAACTACCATAAAGGCCTCTTACAAACCACATAAACCATATTAAACTTGCAACAACCACAGGGAGTTTAAAATACATCTCCTAAAGCAACCCATTGGTTCACATTGCCAATTATCATTACTAAAGTAAACGTAAAACATCACCATACTTGAGATTTTCAATTCCTTGGATATCCTTAGCCTCCTTTTTGCCAAAAGTGTCTCAATTATCTGCATTGTTGGTAAAAGAGAGCGTAAGCACATTTGCTTAATGAGGCATGCTCTAAAAACACCAACACAAAATTGCAACTTTAAAGCTCATTCTCATAATCCATTTTCTACAACATGCTCTTTTTATCTCATGCTTGAAACCAATTCAAAGCAAATCTCCGTTTGAAAATCACATGTAGCATCAATCTAACTCATGCATTCAACCAATGCAAATCTCATGGAAAATCCATATACATGCTTGATGTAAATAAAAGCATTTCATAAACCTCAAATCTCATATGCATTTCTCATAGCATAAAACATCTCAACATTGGTACATGTGAATCAAATACAATCTCATATATTGGCATTTCATATTATATCATTACTCGGATATGCGGATTAGCTTAACTTAAAGCCAAGTCCTACCCCGGTGGAATCTCACATCACTGGACTCTCACGGCGGTATCTCTCTTTGCCACAAAGCTTGGATATTTCATCAAGACCTACCCAATGGTATCTATCATCATTGTATTCTCACTTTGGATCTGGATGGCACTACCTCCATTGCCCGACTCCAAAGAGCACGTACGAATTTTTAGTTTATAGTGCACTTTTATCCTATTGGTTGACCAATTATATCCGGTAATCATCTCATCATTTATGCCAATATATTATATTAAAATCATCATCTCACCTACTGTTTTGATGCAACATTTCTCAAAACTAACTCATCCCATTTCAAAACCACAATTCATGCATAGCATTTAATCAAAATCTTGAAACTCTTTACATAGCCAGGCTATCTCTTGGGATCATCACATAACATCTTTTCATGTTATAAATCATGCATAAAACAGTAGGAATTTGTCAAACATGAATCAAGAGCATGTTAAAAGCATTTAGGGCATCAACCACATATCGAGAGCAAATCTAGCCATACTTACTTTCGGACTTAGGATTGTGTTTCAAACCAATCCTAAATCCCCAAACCTTGTTTCCTTGTCCCTCAAGGACTTCTAAAAACCATTCACACTCACTGATTACGTTTCGCTTGCTTGCCGAAACTATTCCTAGGCTTCCGGCACTTCCGGATCAACACCAAAAGCGTCCGAAGATGTCTCCCATGTTCATTACACATAAGAGCAGAGGATTAATGCATCATCATGCATTGAAATCACCAGCGACTCATTCAAACTCGCTGCACTATTCAAAAACACCATTTCGGCTATCCGAAATAACTGAAATCAACTCCAAACTTTCTCAAAAAAAAAGCCCAGCCAAGATCTATCAATTCTAATCACTTTCAAACCTCAATAAACATCAAAAATCATCACAAACACATCCTTATATCTCCAAGAATAGCAGATCACCAAAAACACCCCAAAAAAACCACAAATCTAACATGTAAAACTTAGGAACCCTAGCCAATTCGGGATTTACTTGATAAAACATCAATATTAACATCAAATATCATCCAAAACATGTTAGAAATCAACCTAAAACAGAGTTTAACTTAGAAATACGAAAAGCATAAAAATCACCTCAAGAACCATGAATTTAAAAACCATTTATTGATTATAACATTAAAACAACTTAAAGATCATTAACAAAGGATTGATAACTTGGGAATTTCAGTAAAGAACTGATCATTAGAGGAGAAAGACGAAGCTTACCTCTAATGGTTGATTTATCCTCAATTTGGGCAAGATTTCTTGAAATACAAAATGAAAACAAAATGATTTGATGAAGTAAAGGTTGGAAATCCATAGGAAGATGAAATCTCAGCAAAAGAGATAAAAACCAGAGATTAATTGATGAGGGAAATGTTTTTGGCTGAGTGGAAGTTGAGAGAAAATGAAAAGAGGGAAAAGTATTGTAAAGTAGTTATGAAAAGTCAACATAAAATTTTTCTTTTAATTCCTTTAATTAAATCATTATTAAAACTCCCAAATTAAAGAGAAATCTGATGAAAAACAATTTGGTAAAATTAGCTCCTTAAAGATTCAAAGTTTCAATCCTTTACAAAACAGTCACTAGTCAACTTTTGCAAAAACTACAATTTGGTCACTACACCAAAATGTAATATTTCCAAATCACATTTTGTAAAATTGTTTTCACCATAAACATTTATATAATAAATGAGGATTTTTAGATATTTTTCCATATTTTTAAAGCATCCCGAACCATGTGTTCCCTAAACCAACCTTAAAGGGTTCGAACTATTCCCGACCGGCCCGATTCAACCTCTAAAAAATTTAGGCCCAAAACCAGGGCGTTATAACTCTCCCACACTTAATATTGTGCTTGGTAGGCCAATCTAATGTAGGGATTAAGTTGAGTGCTTTCTCAGCCAGCCCAAAATTTGCCTAAAAACGGATAAGAAAGCCCAAACTAGCACACAAGTGCTTTCTCATGCCGCCAAAAGTGCCACTTGTCGCGCCGTCATTGGCCAAAATAGATTTTACGCGGATTAAAGCTCTGATGATGTCACTAACGTCAGTAGCTATAAATACCCCTAAAGAGATATGTAAAACCAATATTTGCTTTTGATATAACAAACAATCTAAGGACTAAATTGCAAAGTAAATAAATTTTTAAGTAATCAAAATACTTACATTTGACAAGTAAAATTTATATTTAAAATATTTTGAAGTCAAAACTTAAACCCCGTAAATTTTTTCCAGTGTTTCATAGTCAAAATATACAAAATTGCCTAGGCGTTTCGAAACACCCCCAAAGTGTTTCGATACGTATTGCCACTGGAAACGTTTGTTTCAATCTAGACTATTCTGTTTCGAGACAAGGGTTTCAAAACGGCTCATACCCGTTTCAATACAGCCTTCATCCGGGCTTTTGATTTTTTAAGTGTTGTTTCAAAACGGCTCATACCCACTTCGATACAGGGGTTAAGTATTTTCAAAATTGAGCATTAAATGAACTAGTTGTTACTAGTCTGAAACAAACTTTTGAAAATTTGGTTAAGTGTTTCGATACACCCTTAGGCTGTTTCAAAACACCAATTTAGAGTTTTAAAATGTTTAGATACAACCCTTATCCATTTCGATACGACCCTCTTTTTACATTTTACAGTTTCAAATTGTTTCGATACGGCCTATAGTCATTTCGATATGGGCCCTTTTTACACACAATGACTTTTTTCTTTTTTTGGTGTTTGTTTTGACAGATGGCCTCGTGTTCCGATACGGGTAGTTGTAGAACATCATTTATGGAGGGAAGAGAGAGCCCCAACGGCTCTATTGATGATCTCAACCACCCAAACGGATAGAAATCAGTGAGAATGTATAAAAACAAGTCTCCAAAGTACGAGCAACAACTATTGATCCTTCAAGAAACATCAAAGCATTTATTCCAAACCCTTGAGCCTATTAGAGTCAAATTGTGTACCCAACTTGTAAAATTCTCAAATTGTTCATCTTTGTTTCAAGTTTGGGGAGTTTTGGTTTGTAATTGGGAAATAGATTAGTCTTGTGAGAGATACATTTCAAATTGTCTTTTATTCTTTGTAATTGAGAGTCTTGTCATTCAATCTTTGGGTAGAAAGATTGAATTTGTAAAGGTTGCCTTCTTAACCTAGAAAAAGGGATGAAAAAATTAGTGAAGAGTTTGTTGAAAATCCTTAGTGGGAGCTAAGGTAGTGGATGTAGAGCTTGGTTAGAAGCTTGAACCACTATAAGTGCCTTGTTCTTCATTTTGAATTGTTCCTTTTGCTCCTTTCATTTTTAAAAGTGCCAATTCACCCCCCTCAAGGCCATATCGGTTAATTCGACCCACTCAAAAATTGGTATCAGAACCTAACTCTTTGAAGGCTTTACAACCAAAATAGGAGATCCTATAAGAGTGTTGATCAATTTCCAAGTCAAGCCATGGAATCTACCTCCGGGCCAAGCATATATGAGTCTCAATCTACCACCAAACCACCCTTCTTCAATGGGGATAACTATCCCTATTGGAAGAACCGAATGCGTCTCTTTATCAAATCGAGTGATTACTTAGTATGGGATGTGGTAGAAGATTGACCAACCATTCCCATAAAGAGAGATGAAGAAGGAAGGCTTGTTCCAAAGAAGAAGGTGGATATGAGTGAAGATGATAGAAAGAAATTGCAAGTGAATGACAAAGCCGTGCATATGATGTAACACACGAGTTTAGGGGTCGGATGTTAAGTGTGTGAATCGGGTTCGAGTCGTGGGCTTGTTTTAAATTAAAAATGGGCGTGGTTTTAATTAAAAGGGGCTTTTACTAGTCATCTTCTTCCTCCCCTTTTCAAACTAAAAACACGACATCTAAAACCCCTTCAACCCCAAAACACTATTCCATCAATTTCCTTCACAATTTCAAGAGCTCTCATCAAGGTAAACACGTTTTTTTACTTCTCCTCGTCGTTCTAAACATTTCTATAGCTTTAGATTTTCATAAACCCCATTTTTGTGACTTTTCAAGTTTTCAAGTTTTAAGAAAAAGGAAGAAGCTCTAATGGATTTTCGTTTGGTTTTTGATTTGTAAAGTTAATGTAACGCCCCGGTTTTGGGCTTAGAAGTTCTGGGCGTTGACCGGTTTGGTCAAAGTGTTGTTCGAATCTAAAGAGGTGAAATTAGGAAAGCCTAGTTCGGGTTGCATTAAAAATATGGAAAAATGTTCTAAAATCATCTTTTAATATAATTAAGTGAACTGTGAAATCAAGTTTGAAAAATGGGTTTTGGAAGTATGACATTTTGGCTAGTGACCAAAATGTAAATTTTGAAAGTTTGGTGATTGTTTTATAAAGAGTTGAAACTTTGAATCCTTAAGGAGCTATTAATCCAAAGATGATTTCTCCAGATTTTTCTAAGATATTTTAAGTCTAAAATCTGATTTTAAAGGTTATTAAAATTGGAGGGAAGCCATTTTGGCTATTTTTGGATTTTGTAACCAACTTTGCTAAACTTTCTTTCTCTCATTTTCTCTCAAACCAAACACTACTTTTCCAGAGAACTTGATCTGATTTCTTCACCTAAATCCCTCCATTCAACTCTCATTTGATTCCAAATCATTGTATCTTCAAATCTCTTCAATTGCTAAGTGTTTCAACAAGGATTTTCATTCCAAATAGTGGAGAAACACAAGTTTGGAGGTAAGAACGTCCTTCTCCTCTAAACTATCAGTTCTTTACTGAAATTCCCAAGTTATCAACTCTTGATTGATGTTTAATTAAAGGCTTTTGAGTTTGGAATTGTATCTTGGCTTATAATGCAAGATTTGATGGTTTTTCATGATTTTTCGTTAGATCTGATTGATCTGTGATTTGAGATGTGTTTTTGATGTTAAATGAACTCTAAATTGATAAGGAAATGAGTTTTGATTAATGCAATCCCGGATAGGTTGAGTTTCCTAAGTTTAGCTTCTGTTTTTTGGATGTTTTTGTGGTGATCTTGTGGATCTGTTGTTGCTGGAGGTATAAGGATGTTTGTAGGTTGTTTTTAGATGTTTTATGGTGTTAATGGATGTAAGGTTTTGCTGGTTTATGGCTGGGCTTTGTTGGGAGGTGGTTTTGGTGCAATTTCGGTTGTGTTTGGTGGCCGAAATTGGAGTGGGAATGAGAGCAGCGAGTTTGAGTGCTTTCATTGAAGCTTTTGATGCTTGATGATGCATTAAACCTCTGATTTAATGTGTTTAATCAGGGGAGGCATCTTTGGATCCAAGAGTTGTTGATTCGGAAGCTTGATTTCGTGCTTCGGCAAGTGGCGAAGTGGAATCGGTGAGTGAAATTGGGTTTTCGGCTTTGAAACCAATGTCTTGGGAGCTTAGTTTAAGTCTAAACAACTTTGCTAAGCTCGAGCGTAAGTTTTCGGAATTTCTCTCTAGTGGTGGCCATGATTTTGTTGTGTTGCAAAATGATTATTTGCATGTTTTACATACTGTTTTGGAAGCATGTTTTAGCATGGTTTTGGCTGATGATGTAAGCCATATGTTGAAGGTAACTCTAGGTAGGAGTTCCTTGCTTTTGTACATTGAAATGATGTGGTTTAATGCTTTTAAATGCATGATGAATATGGCTTGGTTTTATGCTTTAAAACAGTGATGTAAGTGATGAAAATGATGTATATTGGCAAGTGAGGTTTTAAAATGTTAAGGTCACTAAGGTGGTTAAAAGTCCTTGAGTGAGCCTTGTTACTTATGAACATCAAGGTGGTTAAAAGTCCTTGGATGGTTCATGTTGTGGACACTAAGGTGGTTAAAAGTCCTTAGGTGATCCTTTTTCATGGTGTTTAAAAGTCCATGGCCAAGGTGTTTAAAAGTCCTTGGGATCAAGGTGTTTAAAAGTCCTTGATGTGATACATTCTATGGTGTTTAAAAGTCCATAGGCCAAGGTGTTTAAAAGTCCTTGGGGCCAAGGTGTTTAAAAGTCCTTGGGGTGAAAGTTGATGAACTTGTTTTTAAAGAAATGGAATTTATCACTTGTGGCCAATATGACATGTTATGATTTGATGCATGAGATGCATGTTTAAGTAAGCTTTTGAGCATGTGTAAATGATGGTTTAAAGCATGTTTAATAAAGTGTTTTACAAATGCATTATTGGATGGTTTTATTGAGCATTCCTCACTAAGCTTTTGCTTACGCTCTCTTCGTATTCCCTTGATTCAATAATGCAGAGCATTAGAGACCTTTTGAGGGCAGCAAGAAGGGCAAGAATTCAAGTGCAAGTAAAGCTCATTGTATGGAAGGTTTTTGTTAAACATTTTAGCTTTTGGGTGATTTGGCAATGGGGAAACCATGTGTATGTCTTGGGAGGTGTTTGTACTCCCTAAGTATGTTTCTTGATGTTAAGATTGTTGGTCTTTGGATTGGATCTTTATATGCTTGTTTTGTAAGTTTGGTGCTTGAATATCTAGCTTGTGTAGGAAGCATGCCTATAGAATTGGGGCTTTTTGCATATGATGATGTTTGGTTGAATTGATGATGCTAATATGTTTTATATATGTTGAATCGCATGCTGGTAAAGTTTGGTGACATTTGGAGCATGTTTGGTTGTGTAATTGCATGTTTAAAGTGGAGTTTTGGAGCAATCTGGGCAGGGTGTTTCGGAACAGCACCTACCGTTTCGGAACAGGTGCCTTAATCGTGCCCAGGCGTCCGAAACGGGAGGGGCCGTTCCGAAACGGGCTATGCCTGTTTCGGAACGGCCCCGCGTTTCGAAACGGGCTGTCTCCCGTTTCGGAACGGTTGACCGTTGGGGGCTGACATTGGCAGTTATGTGTTTTGGATTGTTTGCGTTTTGGTCCTGAAACTTGTTTGTGCAATTGTATGAGTTTGGGAAGTCCTTTCGAGCTGAAATTTCACAGAGAAGTATGAAACATGATTAATTTAAAGTTGGTAACTTCAATTTGGGTTAAGTCCTTATAATTATCAAAATTTACAATTTGGTCCCTAAAGTTGTAAATTGTTCAATTGAGTCCCTGTTTGATCTCTAATGTTTGTGATCTTTTGGTATGATGTTTGTGTGATCACAATTAGGCTTAATATGCATCTAGACAAGTTTTAAAAAGAAAAAAAAAGGGTCGTTAATCAAGGTTGACTTTCGGGTTGACTTTGGTTTTCCCCGTGTGACTTTCTTAATTCGGGTCAACCGTCTAGGCCGGGTTAAGGGGGTTACATTTGGTGGTATCAGAGCTGAGTTCTCGAGTAATTGGGAATGTTTGTATGCATGATTGAAGTATGTATGCTATGAATGCTTATTGTTTGAAAGCATGTTCAGTGGTTTGAAATGTTGATGCAGTTGAGTTGTATGCTCTGATGTTGCATGTTGAGGGTACCCATTGCCAAACAAAAGCTAAAGGAAAGATGTTGTTTTGAAATGAAATTGAGCTTGAATACTTGGATTGCTTACCTTGCTGGGCCTGACTTTGTTTTATTTGTGTTGTGATTGCATGGTAAAAGTATGGCACCACGTAGAGAGTTAAGAGGTAATGCGAGAGCTACGGCTCCTAACGAGAATGAGAATGAAGAGCACACTGGTAGTGCTGTGTTACCCCCTCCTCCGCCTGGTGGTGGTGCTGGAGGTGCGAGAGCTGAAGCTGCAGCTGATGCTGGTGCTGGAGCTGCTGGACCAGAGGTTGGTCAGGGGCAAGCTATGCCTGATATGTCTGTTTTGGTACAAGCTATTGTGGGTGCTTTTCGAGCAGCAGTAGCTGGAGCTCAGGGAGCTGGGCATCAGGGAGATGCTGGAGTCAGATTGCCTTTGGAGCGTCTGCGCAGTCTTGGAGGGACTGAGTTTAGAGGTTTGTCAGCTGAGAGTTCTGAGGCTTGGCTGGAAAGTACCAAGCGTATCTTGGGTCAGATGAGTTGCACGGATGTGCAAAAGCTGGGATGTGTTGTGTCCTTGCTGCAGGATGATGCTTACACATGGTGGACGACTACCATTTCTGGAATGGCTGAAGCTGATGTTACCTGGACATTCTTTCAGAATGTGTTTAAAAGAAGATATCTGGGAGTGAGATATCTGGATGAGAAAAAGCGGGAATTCATGTCTCTTACCCAAGGGAGCATGAGTGTAGCTGAGTACGAGGTACAGTTTGTACGGCTCAGTCAGTATGCACCGGAGCTGATACCTGATGAGAGGGCAAGGTGCGAGAGGTTCCGTTACGGTCTTGTGACGGATGTTAAGATGTATTTGCTGGCCGCCGAGTATGAAGATTTTGATGTGTTGGTGGGCCGAGCAAAGGACGTTGAGATGAACCTGAGTTTGTTTGCTAAGGGTGCTGGCAAGCGAGCTGCTGAGTATAGCTCCGGAGGTGGATGGAACAAGAGGGGACGAGATCAGAAGTATCAGTCCTCAGCCAGGAGAGGTGGTGGTGCACCTGCTAGAGGAGGCAATGCTAGAGCTGATCCTAGTGCTTGTTGGATCTGTGGTTCCCGTGGTCACTTGAAGCGTGACTGTCCTCGTGCTGAGAGAGTGGCACAAGCTCCTGTTGCAACAGCTGGTAATGCTGGGAATGGGTGCTGGAATTGTGGTTCTGCGGACCACTTGAGGCGAGATTGTCCGAGGATGGCTGGTGAGCAGGTGCGTGCTCCTGTTGTTGCTGCACCATAGAGAGGCCGTGGGCGTGGCCGTGGTAATTTCCAGAGGAGAGAGGAAGGTGGCCGAGGGGTAGCTCATGTTGTAGCTATTCAGCCTGAAGGTGGAGGCCAAGCGAGGGTGTATGCTCAGAGAGAGGGCAGGAATGATGCGGATGTGATTGCATGTACCTTTACTTTGCAGTCCTTGTCATTGCTTTCTTTGATTGATTCTGGATCTACGCATTCATATATTCTTCGTGAGCATGCTGAATTGCTTGGTTTGCCTGTTGAGTCTTTGGATGTTGGTGTTCGGGTCACTAGTTCTTTTGGTGAGACTGTTGTGACTCGAAAGTTGTATAGAAGGTGCCCTTTGGTTGTTCAAGAGCATGTCTTTCATGTTGATCTTATGGAGTTGCCCTTCTATGGTTTTGATGTGATCCTTGGTATGGATTGGCTTGCTGAGCATCGTGCTGTTGTGGATTGTGAGAATAAGCGTGTTTCGCTTAAGCTTGCGGATGATTATGAAGTTGTGGTGGTTGGTGAGAATGTGAAGTTTCTTGCCAATGTGGTATCTTCTTTGGAGGCGAGCAGGATGCTGAGGCAAGGTTGCGAAGCCTATCTAGCTTTTGTGATGAATCCTAGCTCTAAGGAGTTGAGGGTGCAAGATATCAGGGTTGTAAAGGAGTTTCCTGGTGTTTTTCCTGAGGAGTTGCCTGGTTTACCCCCTAACCGCGAGGTGAAGTTTGGAATTGAGCTGTATGAGAATACAACTCCTGTGTCCATTACTCCCTATAGAATGGCACCTAAGGAGCTGAAGGAGCTGAAGACGCAGTTGCAAGAGTTGCTTGATCGTGGTTTCATCCGGCCGAGTGTGTCACCTTGGGGAGCACCGGTCTTGTTTGTGAAGAAGAAGGATGGCACTATGAGAATGTGCATTGATTACCGTCAGCTGAACAAGTTGACTATCAAGAATCGGTATCCTTTGCCGAGGATTGATTATCTCTTTGATCAATTTCGGGGAGCTACTGTGTTCTCTAAGATTGACTTGAGGTCAGGGTATTATCAGTTGAAGGTGAAGGATGTGGATGTGCCTAAGACAGCTTTCAGGACAAGGTATGGGCATTATGAGTTTCTTGTGATGCCGTTTGGGTTGAAAAATGCTCCTGCTGCTTTCATGGACATGATGAATCGTGTGTTTCATGAATACCTGGACAAGTTTGTCGTGGTGTTCATTGATGATATCCTCGTGTACTCGCGTACTGAGGAGGAGCATGAAGAGCATTTGAGGATTGTTTTGCAAGCTTTGTTGGAGAATCAGCTTTATGCTAAGTTGAGCAAGTGTGAGTTCTGGTTGAGAGAGGTGGTTTTTCTTGGGCATGTGGTCTCAGCTGAGGGGATTCGTGTTGATCCTCAGAAGATTGAGGCGGTGATGAGCTGGAAGGTTCCTAAGTCTGTTCATGAGGTCCGTAGTTTCCTTGGTTTGGCGGGATACTACCGAAGGTTTGTGGATGGGTTTTCCAAGATTGCTGCTCCTTTGACAAAGCTGTTGCAGAAGGATGTTAAGTATGAGTGGACAGAAGCGAGACAGCAGGCTTTTGAGAAGCTGAAGGCGGCTTTGACGCAAGCTCCTATCTTGATTCAGCCTGAATCAGGGAAAGAGTTTGCGGTTTACAGTGATGCATCCTATGTTGGTTTGGGGTGTGTGCTAATGCAGGAGGGTAAGGTGGTGGCTTATGCATCGCGGCAGTTGAAAGTGCATGAGCGCAATTACCCTACGCACGATATTGAGCTGGCTGCAGTGGTTTTTGCTCTGAAGATCTGGAGGCATTATCTGTATGGAGAGAAGTGTACTGTGTACACAGATCACAAGAGTTTGAGGTATCTGATGTCTCAGAAGGAGTTGAATCTTAGGCAGCGGCGTTGGTTGGAGTTGCTCAAGGATTATGATCTGACGATTGAGTATCATCCTGGAAAAGCTAATGTTGTTGCTGATGCCTTGAGTAGGAAGGTAGCTGTTGAGTTGAGAGCCATGTTTGCTAGCTTGAGCATATCGCGTGATGGTGGTCTTGTGGCTGAGTTACATGTGAAGCCGTCTATGGTTCAGTTGATCAAGGATAAGCAGTTGTTGGATGATTCCTTGGTGTCTCATGTTCAGGATATCGCGGAGGGTAGACCTTCGGATTTCTGTTTCAATGATGATGGTGTGTTGTGTTTTGGGAGTCGGATAGTAGTGCCCAATGATGCTGAGTTGAGGCGTGCTATTCTGACTGAAGGTCATAGTAGTCCTTTTGCTATGCACCCTGGTAGTACTAAGATGTATCGTGATCTTCGTGATGAGTACTATTGGGTTGGTTTGAAGAAGGACGTTGCGGAGTTCGTGAGCAAGTGTTTGGTGTGTCAGCGAGTTAAGGCTGAGCATCAGTTTCCTTCTGGTTTGTTGCAACCGTTGGAAATCCCTGAATGGAAGTGGGAGAGGGTTACCATGGATTTTGTATCTGGTTTACCTTTGTCTCCATCGAAGAAGAATTCGGTCTGGGTGATTGTGGATCGCCTGACGAAGTGTGCACATTTCTTGCCTGTGCATACTACGTTTTCTTTGGATAGGTTGGCAGAGCTGTACATTGCTGAGATTGTGCGGCTGCATGGTGTGCCTAAGTCGATTGTGTCGGATAGGGATCCGAGGTTCACATCGCGGTTCTGGCAGTGTTTGCATCAAGCTCTGGGTACAAGGTTGCATTTCAGTACATCCTATCATCCTCAGTCGGATGGTCAGTCTGACCGAGTTATCCAGATTTTGGAGGATATGTTGAGGTGCTGCGTGATTGAGTTCCAAGGTTCTTGGGAGAAGCATCTGCCTTTGGTTGAGTTTGCTTATAACAACAGTTATCAGGCGAGCATACAGATGGCACCTTATGAGGCTTTGTACGGGAGGAAGTGTAGGACTCCTCTTTGTTGGGCTGAGACTGGTCAAAAGTTGGTTTCGATGCCGGCTTTGTTGAAAGGGACCACAGAGAAGGTGAAGCTCATTTGTGAGCGGTTAAAGGCTGCTTCTGATCGGCAGAGGTCTTACGCGGATTTGAAGCGTAAGGAGATAGAGTATGCGGTGGGTGACCGTGTGTTCTTGAAGGTTTCGCCTTGGAAGAAGGTGATGCGGTTTGGCCGGAAGGGCAAGTTGAGCCCTAGATACATTGGACCATATGAGGTGGTTGAGCGTGTGGGTCCTGTTGCGTATCGGTTGAGGTTACCTCAGGAGTTGGAGAAGATTCATGATGTGTTTCATGTTTCTATGCTCCGGAAGTATAGATCTGATCCTTCGCATGTGATGCCTGTGGAGGAAGTGGTTTTGAATCCGGATTTGACCTATGATGAGGAACCGGTGCAGGTTCTGGATTCGGATAGCAAGGTTCTTCGTGGCAAGACCATTGAGTTGGTGAAGGTGCTGTGGAAGCATCGCGGTGTTGAGGAAGCCACGTGGGAGCGGAAGGAAGACATGCTGAAGCAGTTTCCTTATCTCTTTCCTTCAGGTAAATTTCGAGGACGAAATTTCTTAAGGGGGGGAGAGTTGTAACGCCCCGGTTTTGGGCTTAGAAGTTCTGGGCGTTGACCGGTTTGGTCAAAGTGCTGTTCGAATCTAAAGAGGTGAAATTAGGAAAGCCTAGTTCGGGTTGCATTAAAAATATGGAAAAATGTTCTAAAATCATCTTTTAATATAATTAAGTGAACTGTGAAATCAATTTTGAAAAATGGGTTTTGGAAGTATGACATTTTGGCTAGTGACCAAAATGTAAATTTTGAAAGTTTGGTGACTGTTTTATAAAGAGTTGAAAATTTGAATCCTTAAGGAGCTATTAATCCAAAGATGATTTCTCCAGATTTTTCTAAGATATTTTAAGTCTAAAATCTGATTTTAAAGGTTATTAAAATTGGAGGGAAGCCATTTTGGCTATTTTTGGATTTTGTAACCAACTTTGCTAAACTTTCTTTCTCTCATTTTCTCTCAAACCAAACACTACTTTTCCAGAGAACTTGATCTGATTTCTTCACCTAAATCCCTCCATTCAACTCTCATTTGATTCCAAATCATTGTATCTTCAAATCTCTTCAATTGCTAAGTGTTTCAACAAGGATTTTCATTCCAAATAGTGGAGAAACACAAGTTTGGAGGTAAGAACGTCCTTCTCCTCTAAACTATCAGTTCTTTGCTGAAATTCCCAAGTTATCAACTCTTGATTGATGTTTAATTAAAGGCTTTTGAGTTTGGAATTGTATCTTGGCTTATAATGCAAGATTTGATGGTTTTTCATGATTTTTCGTTAGATCTGATTGATCTGTGATTTGAGATGTGTTTTTGATGTTAAATGAACTCTAAATTGATAAGGAAATGAGTTTTGATTAATGCAATCCCGGATAGGTTGAGTTTCCTAAGTTTAGCTTCTGTTTTTTGGATGTTTTTGTGGTGATCTTGTGGATCTGTTGTTGCTGGAGGTATAAGGATGTTTGTAGGTTGTTTTTAGATGTTTTATGGTGTTAATGGATGTAAGGTTTTGCTGGTTTATGGCTGGGCTTTGTTGGGAGGTGGTTTTGGTGCAATTTCGGTTGTGTTTGGTGGCCGAAATTGGAGTGGGAATGAGAGCAGCGAGTTTGAGTGCTTTCATTGAAGCTTTTGATGCTTGATGATGCATTAAACCTCTGCTTTAATGTGTTTAATCAGGGGAGGCATCTTTGGATCCAAGAGTTGTTGATTCGGAAGCTTGATTTCGTGCTTCGGCAAGTGGCGAAGTGGAATCGGTGAGTGAAATTGGGTTTTCGGCTTTGAAACCAATGTCTTGGGAGCTTAGTTTAAGTCTAAACAACTTTGCTAAGCTTGAGCGTAAGTTTTCGGAATTTCTCTCTAGTGGTGGCCATGATTTTGTTGTGTTGCAAAATGATTATTTGCATGTTTTACATACTGTTTTGGAAGCATGTTTTAGCATGGTTTTTGCTGATGATGTAAGCCATATGTTGAAGGTAACTCTAGGTAGGAGTTCCTTGCTTTTGTACATTGAAATGATGTGGTTTAATGCTTTTAAATGCATGATGAATATGGCTTGGTTTTATGCTTTAAAACAGTGATGTAAGTGATGAAAATGATGTATATTGGCAAGTGAGGTTTTAAAATGTTAAGGTCACTAAGGTGGTTAAAAGTCCTTGAGTGAGCCTTGTTACTTATGAACATCAAGGTGGTTAAAAGTCCTTGGATGGTTCATGTTGTGGACACTAAGGTGGTTAAAAGTCCTTAGGTGATCCTTTTTCATGGTGTTTAAAAGTCCATGGCCAAGGTGTTTAAAAGTCCTTGGGATCAAGGTGTTTAAAAGTCCTTGATGTGATACATTCTATGGTGTTTAAAAGTCCATAGGCCAAGGTGTTTAAAAGTCCTTGGGGCCAAGGTGTTTAAAAGTCCTTGGGGTGAAAGTTGATGAACTTGTTTTTAAAGAAATGGAATTTATCACTTGTGGCCAATATGACATGTTATGATTTGATGCATGAGATGCATGTTTAAGTAAGCTTTTGAGCATGTGTAAATGATGGTTTAAAGCATGTTTAATAAAGTGTTTTACAAATGCATTATTGGATGGTTTTATTGAGCATTCCTCACTAAGCTTTTGCTTACGCTCTCTTCGTATTCCCTTGATTCAATAATGCAGAGCATTAGAGACCTTTTGAGGGCAGCAAGAAGGGCAAGAATTCAAGTGCAAGTAAAGCTCATTGTATGGAAGGTTTTTGTTAAACATTTTAGCTTTTGGGTGATTTGGCAATGGGGAAACCATGTGTATGTCTTGGGAGGTGTTTGTACTCCCTAAGTATGTTTCTTGATGTTAAGATTGTTGGTCTTTGGATTGGATCTTTATATGCTTGTTTTGTAAGTTTGGTGCTTGAATATCTAGCTTGTGTAGGAAGCATGCCTATAGAATTGGGGCTTTTTGCATATGATGATGTTTGGTTGAATTGATGATGCTAATATGTTTTATATATGTTGAATCGCATGCTGGTAAATTTTGGTGACATTTGGAGCATGTTTGGTTGTGTAATTGCATGTTTAAAGTGGAGTTTTGGAGCAATCTGGGCAGGGTGTTTCGGAACAGCACCTACCGTTTCGGAACGGGTGCCTTAATCGTGCCCAGGCGTCCGAAACGGGAGGGGCCGTTCAGAAACGGAAAGGCCACTGCCAGACCCCCGTTTCGAAACGGGCTATGCCTGTTTCGGAACGGCCCCGCGTTTCGAAACGGGCTGTCTCCCGTTTCGGAACGGTTGACCGTTGGGGGCTGACATTGGCAGTTATGTGTTTTGGATTGTTTGCGTTTTGGTCCTGAAACTTGTTTGTGCAATTGTATGAGTTTGGGAAGTCCTTTCGAGCTGAAATATCACAGAGAAGTATGAAACATGATTAATTTCAAGTTGGTAACTTCAATTTGGGTTAAGTCCTTATAATTATCAGAATTTACAATTTGGTCCCTAAAGTTGTAAATTGTTCAATTGAGTCCCTGTTTGATCTCTGATGTTTGTGATCTTTTGGTATGATGTTTGTGTGATCACAATTAGGCTTAATATGCATCTAGACAAGTTTTAAAAAGAAGAAAAAAAGGGTCGTTAATCAAGGTTGACTTTCGGGTTGACTTTGGTTTTCCCCGTGTGACTTTCTTAATTCGGGTCAACCGTCTAGGCCGGGTTAAGGGGGTTACAGTTAATTTAAGTTAAACTCTTGCCCTTAGGTGTATCATATGTGAAAATGGTGGTGTTTTAATGAAAATCCTGAAATGGGTTTTTGTGGTTGTTTTGAAGGGTAGAAAACTTGGGTTTTTGAGGTAGTTTGGTGTGGGAGAGTTGGGCTAATGATAGGGTCATGTTTCAGGGTTGTTTTGAATGTGTTTAGAGATGATTTGGGTGTTGAAATTGATGGGTTTCTACTGGGTTAAGTTCAAGTCTGAAAATGAGGATTTTGGGTTAGTTTATAGCTTGGAAATGTAGAGAATGGTCTTGTGGTTGTAATCTGATTTGGGACAGTGGTTTTGAGGATGATTTGTTGAGTAATATGTTGTTTTTGATTGATTAGAATCAAGGGAAATCGTTGGAGAAGCTTTAGGCTCGATTCCGGGAAATTTGGAGGCTTGATCGGCTTTCTTGGTTTGCTTAAGAGTGTTCGGTGAGTGGATTGTTTAAAATGGTTTTAAATTGGTTCAAGTGTGTGGTTGAGGTGTTAGATTGTGCTTGGTAGGCCAATCTAATGTAGGGATTAAGTTGGTAGCTTAATATCTTGTTTGACTCTATGAGTTTCTTGTTAAATGTGCAAATGTGGTTTGTGTGATACATGTTCATTTATGCATGTTGATATATATATTGATGTTGTATAATGGTGATGATATGTTCTGTTGCATGATTGTTAAATCATGTTGAGACTTGTTTAGTATGTTGGCACTAGTTATAATTATCGGGTATAAATGATCGATCATTAGGATAAGTGTGCACACGGTAAGAGTCAAATTCGTGCGTGGCCTTGGTGATGTGTAGTCATCAAGGAGGAGTACGGTGAGGTAACATTCCAGTGGAAAATGTTAGTATGTGATGATGAGTGTAATCCCATCCATGAAAGAAACGGTGATGTGTGTAATCCCACTGGAAGGTAATATTGTTGTTGAGTACGTTGGGGCAAAAATCCCAACGAAAGTTATCCGCATATCCGAGTAAGCTATATAGTTGCCAATATACTGGTCTTTGTGTGGTGGTTGTGATAAGATGTTCTATTGCATTTGTGCTAAGCATAACATGAGATAAGATGCCTTGTTCATGCATTCTTGTAGTAGTTGGCTATGTTGCTTGTTGGTGTAAATGTATGCCTTGCGAATGTTTCATGGATGCCATGCATTGAACCCTACATTGTCGATATTTTGTTTTTGAGCTCCCTCACTAAGCTTCTAGCTTACGCTCTCGTTTTCGACAATGCAGATCATTAGTGTGGAATTTAGCAAGGAGCAAGGAAGAGGCATCCAAGCGCATTTGTGGTTGCTCAAGTATGGTTTTATGGAATAATGTAGTAGTTAGCAATGGGGATGCTACGTGTTGTAGGAGCGTGTATTAGACTCCTATTTTGTTAATGCTTTTGAGTTGAAGATTTGTAAACCATGTTTTATGAGATGTCTAAGTGTTTTGTGTGAAAAAGCATGTAACCTTGTTTATGTTATGTTTATGTGGATGTATGTTTCCTATGAATGAAATGGTCTTGTTATGCATGCTTATATGTTGGATCATGCTTGTGGTAGGATGTAATGCCTATAGATTATGTGTATGATTGATGTTTCATGAATCTTGTTGATTTGGGGCATGTTTGGGAATGTTTGGAGATGCAAAAAAACTGTTTTTAGGGTCACAGAGAGTGCATGCATTCCGAGACGCTCGTGGTTGTTTCAGAACGGGTGTAGCTCTAGGGATACTCGTATCGGAGCAGGGGTGGTGTCGTTTCGATACGATTTGACACTGTGAGCTCCCGTTTCAGTACGTATTTCGATACGGTTTGCCTTTGTGAGTGCCTGTTTCGGAACGAGTTCCGGAACGTTTCGACACTGGAGACCCCCGCATCGGAACGAAGTGGACCGTATCGGTACGGCCAGGTCTGGCTTTTAAACTGGAGCCCGCGTATCAAAACGAACAAGCCTGGTTTAAAACGCAGGCTTGTAGTTGGGCTTTTTGGCATCTTCAAAGGTTCTCGGATATCGTGTTTTAGTCCCGTTTTCTTGTAGGTTTCCTTGTAGGCTCTTGTGCATCTTTTATGAATGGTTTGGGTTCGTAAGCATGCAATCGGACTAACATATCACTTGGTAAATTTAAGTTACCTTACGGCTATTCGCATCTTCTCGTTATCATTTTCCGCTGTCATTTTCACACATAGGAGTAGGTGTAACATTTAGACAAGATAATTAAGAGAAATTCTCTAGGGTTGCTAATCAAAGTGGAGCCCTAACGGGTTTCACTTCAATTTTCCCCGTGTAACCTGTTCGGACCGGTCTGTCGTCTAGACCAGGACGAGGGGGTTACACATGATATTTTGTGCTCTCAGACCGGACATCTACTCCAAAGTGTCCTCAATCACAAGTGCTAAAGAAGTGTGGGACACTCTTGAAACCACATATGAAGGAACAAACTATGTGAAGGAGACAAAGATCGGGATCCTCAATCTTAGTTACGAGAACTCTAAGATGGAGGCCGATGAGACCGTAACGAAGATGTTTGATCTCTTCTCCATCGTCGTCAATGGTTTGAAGGGCTTCAGAGAGATCAACCCTGAAGATAAGTTAGTCCAGAAGCTACTTTACTCTCTTCCCGAATCATGGGATGGAAAGAGAACCGCCATCATCGAAGCAACAAATTTGATGACACTAAAGCTTGATGAACTAGTTGGTTCTCTCCTCACACATGAGATCATGATTCAAGGGAGAGAAGAAAGAAGAGTAGTCAAGCAAGAGGTAAAGAAGAAAAGGCAAGGAGTTGCTCTCAAAGCCTCTCTACCACAAGAGGAGAGCATTTCTAGTGAGGAAGATGAATTTGAAGAATTGGCTATGATAGCCAAAATATTCTCAAGGTTCATGAAGTCTAACCGTGGTAAAAAGTTTTCAAGAAGAAAATACTTCAAGAACAAAGAAGAAAAAAAGACCAACTCATTTGCTATGAGTGCAAGAAGCCGGGTCACATTCGCATCGATTTCCCTCAACTAAAGAAGAAGAGCTTTGAGAAGAAAAAGAAGCTCAAGGATCAAGTAGCAACTTGGAGTGATGAGGAGTCATCATCCGAGGATGGGGAGCATGAAGTGGCCAACCTTTGCCTTATGGCTCTTGAGGAGGAATCTATGGTAAACTCTAAACCATCATCTCTTACTTATGATGAATTATATGATGCATATGATGAGTTGCCAGAAGTTTACGATGAATTGGTTGAAAATATAAAGAGTCCATTTTGAAAAATAAGAAAATCATTTTTGATTTAAAACTTCAAAATGAATCTTTTTCTAAAACCAATTGCGAATTGGAAAAGAAGGTTTTATACCTGGTAAATCTCACTAATGAACTTAAAAAGAAAAACATAGACCAAGAAAAACTTCTTTCCGATTTCCAATATTATCACACAAAGGAAGTGGATAATCTCAAAAATTCTCTTACTATTGGGAAACATGCTTTTGAAAAAGGGATTTCTTCAAAACCCCAATATGTTAAGAGAAAACCATTTTACCCCAAACAAAGAGATTTTCAAAAGCAATCTAAAGTTAAAAGAATTAGGAGTGTATTGGTTCCTAAGGAACTCATTGTTTCTAATAATGTAAATGCAATTGCTTCTTGGATTCCCAAGGGGGCCAAGCTTTTCGGAGCTAATTCTCATGGACCCAAATCATTTTGGGTACTAAAAATCAAAGATTAATATCTTTGTTTGTAGGAGGAGAAATGCTTCAAGGTGAAAGCTTCAAGTAAGAACATGTGGTACCTTGATAGTGTTGCTCGAGACATATGACCGGAGACAAGAGTAGATTCTTGGAGCTTAAACCAAAAACTGGAGGATGTGTGACATTTGGTGACAACTCCAAAGGCCACATTGAAGGCATAGGCTTCATTGGTAATCTCTTGTCTACATTCATTGAAAATGTTTTATATGTCAATGGTCTAAAACATAATCTTTTGAGCATTAGTCAACTTTGTGATAAAGGGTTTAATGTTCATTTTGATAAAAATGGGTGTAAAATTGTGAACATTAAAACAAATAAAATAATTCTCATTGGTCATCGCATATGAAACATTTATATGGTGCATTTACATGACATACATTCATCTCATGCATGTTTAGTTGCACATGATGAAAGTGATGCATGGTTGTGGCATAGGAAACTAGGACATGCTAGCATAAGTGTTTTAGAAAAATTAGTTTCCCGAAATCTAGTTAGAGGTTTGCCCAAACTAAAATTTTCATTAGATAAAATATGTGATGCTTGTGCTAAGGGTGAACAAAAGAGAACCTCATTTAAACTCATTAATGATGTTTTGACTAGTAGGGTCTTACAACTAATCCACATGGATTTATTTGGGCCTATTAGAACTATGAGCTTGGGTGGTAAGTCATATGCATTTGTATTGGTAGATGACTTTTCTAGATACACTTGGGTTCTATTCGTAAGTACTAAGGATGAGGCTTTAGAAAATTTTATTACATTTACAAAAATTACCCAAAATGATATTGATCTTAAAATTTCACATATTAGAAGTGATCATGGAACCGAGTTTCAAAATATGGAATTAGAAGATTTTTGTAATGAAAATGGTATTAGCCATAATTTTTCGTCTCCTCGCACTCCTCAACAAAATGAGGTAGTTGAGAGGAAAATAGAACTTTAGAAGAGATGGCTAGGACAATGCTTTGTGAAAACAACTTACCTAAGTATTTTTGGGCGGAAGCCACTAATAAGGCTTGTTATATTATCAATAGAGTAATGATTAGGCCTATTTTAAAGAAAAAATCTTATGAGATTTTAAAATCCAAAAAGCCTAACATCAGCTATTTCCACCCTTTTGGTTGTAAATGTTTTGTTTTAAACAATGGAAAAGACAACTTAGGTAAATTTGATGCTAAAAGTGATGAAGCAATATTTTTAGGCTATTCCCTAAACTCTAAAGCCTACAGAGTATTTAATAAAAGAACTTTTGTTGTTGAAGAGTCTATACATGTTGTTTTCGATGATAACCTCCTTCCAAGGAAGGAATCTTGTGATGATGATGATGTAGGGATCATTGAAGCCATTGATGGAGGACAAACATCAAAGGTGGATGAGATTCTAACTAAAGAAGAGGAAGCACAAGATACACCTCTTGAAGCCTTGAAGGACTTGGCTCTTGAGGAAAAGGAGGTGACATACCCAAGGGAGTTCAACTATGTCAAAGGTGGTGAAATCTTGGGTGATCCATCCAAGGGGTAACTACTAGATCCTCTCTCAAACTTATGAATCATGTTGCATTTATCTCATGCATAGAGCCTAAAAATATCAAAGAAGCATTAAAAGATGATTTTTGGATATTGGCTATGCAAGAGGAACTTAATCAATTTGAGAGAAGTAAAGTATGGACATTAGTTGATAGGCCTAGTAATCAACCTACTATAGGAACTAAGTGGGTATTTAGAAACAAACTAGATGAGAGTGGTAACATAGTGAGAAACAAGGCTAGGCTTGTTGCTCAAGGTTTCGCTCAAGAAGAGGGAATTGATTTTGATGAAACATATGCACCCGTAGTTAGAATAGAAGCTATTAGGATGCTTCCTGCATTTGCATGCTATCATGATTTCAAGCTTTTTCAAATGGATGTAAAAAGTGCTTTTCTAAATGGTTTTATAAATGAAAAAGTGTATGTTGAACAACCACCCGGTTTTGAAGATCCAAACTTTCCAAACCATGTCTTTAAACTAACAAAACCTTTATACGGTTTGAAACAAGCTCCTAGAGCTTGGTATGAAAGACTTTCAAACTTTTTAATTGAAAAAGGTTTTGAAGAAAGCAATGTGGATACTAACACTTTTCATTAAAAGATATGGCAATGACATCTTAGTAGTTCAAATATATGTTGATGATATTATTTTTGGTTCTACTAATGAATTTTATTGCCAAGAATTTTCTAAGCTAATGCAAGGTGAATTTGAGATGAGCATGATGAGAGAGCTCTCATTTTTCTTGGGGCTCCAAATCAAGCAAAGGAAATATGGAACCTTCATAAATCAAGCTAAATACATCAAGGATGTGCTCAAGAAGTTTGGCTTGGAGAACGTGAAGCCTCAAGTCACTCCTATGAGCTCATCAATTAAGCTTGACAAGGATGAAAGAGGTAAGTGTGTTGATTCTAAACTTTATCGTTCTATGATTGGATCTTTGATTTACCTTACCGCAAGTAGACCCGATATCATGTTTAGTGTTTGCTTGTGTACTAGGTTTCAAGCTAATCCTAGAGAATCACACTGTAACCCCCTTAACCCGGCCTAGACGGTTGACCCGAATTAAGAAAGTCACACGGGGAAAACCAAAGTCAACCCGAAAGTCAACCTTGATTAACGACCCTTTTTTTTTCTTTTCAACCTTGTCTAGATGCACTTCAGACCTAATTGTGATCACACAAACATCATACCAAAAGATCACAAACATCAGAGATCAAACAGGGACTTAATTGAACAATTTACAACTTTAGGGACCAAATTGTAAATTCTGATAATTATAAGGACTTAACCCAAATTGAAGTTACCAACTTGAAATTAATCATATTTCATGCTTCTCTGTGAAATTTCAGCTCAAAAGGACTTCCCAAACTCATACAATTGCACAAACAAGTTTCAGGACCAAAACGCAAACATTCCAAAACATATAACTGCCAATGTCAGCCCCCAACGGTCACCCGTTCCGAAACAGGCATAGCCCGTTTCGAAACTCGGGGCCGTTTCGCAACGCGTACCGAAACGGGGGTCTGGCAGTGGCCTTTCCGTTTCAGAACGGTCCCTCCCGTTTCGGACGCCTGGGCACAATTAAGGCACCCGTTCCGAAACGGTAGGTGCTGTTCCGAAACACCCTGCACAGATTGCCTAAAAATGCATACTTAAACATGCAATTGACCAACCAATCATGCTCCAAATGCCACCAAACTTTGCCAACATGCAATTCAACATATATGAGACATACTTGCATCAACAATTCATCAAAACATCCACATATATGAAAAAGCCCCAAATCTATAGGCATGCTTCCTACACAAGTAAGCCATTCAAGCATAAACTTCCAATTCAAGCATATAAAGGCCAACCACAATAACCAGCATTCTCAACAACATTTAACATACTTAGGGAGTTCAAAACATCTCCCAAAACATGTACATTGGTCCCCCATTGCCAAATTACCAAAAGCTAAAATGTATTTAGAAAACCTTCCATACTTAGAGCTTTGTTTCCACTTGGATGCCTGCCCTCCTTGCTGCCCTCAAGTACTCTAATGCTCTGCATTATTGAATTAAGAAAACGGAAGAGAGCGTAAGCAAAAGCTTAGTGAGGAATGCTCAATAAAACCATCCAATAATGCATTAACAAAACATTTATAAATCATGCTTCAAATCATCATTTACACATGCTCAAAAGCATACTTTTACAAGCATCTCATGCTTCATTTCATTACATGTCATATTGGCCACAAGTGATACAATTCATTTCTTTGAAAACAAGTTCATCAACTTTCACCCCAAGGACTTTTAAACACCTTGGACCCCAAGGACTTTTAAACACCTTGGCCATGGACTTTTAAACACCATGATATAAGTTACCTCAAGGACTTTTAAACACCTTGACCCCAAGGACTTTTAAACACCTTGGCCATGGACTTTTAAACACCATGAATTAGATCACCTCAAGGACTTTTAAACACCTTGAGCCCAAGGACTTTTAAACACCTTGGCCTATGGACTTTTAAACACCATAGAAAGGACCACACAAGGACTTTTAAACACCTTTGTGTCCGTAACAAGAATCATCCAAGGACTTTTAACCACCTTGATGTTCTTAAGTAACAAGGCTCACTCAAGGACTTTTAACCACCTTAGTGACCTCAACCTTTTCAAAACATCACTTGCCAATATACATCATTTTCATCAATAAATCCACTGTTTTAAAGCATTAAACCAAGCCATATTCATCATGCACTTAAAAGCATCAAACCACATTTAATCAATGTTCAAAAACAAGGAACTCTTACCTTGAGCTTCCTTTAACATATGGCTTATCAAAACAGCAAATACCATGCTAAATCATGCTTTCAAAACAGTAATCAAAACATGCAAATAACCACATTGCATCACAACAAAATCATGGCCACCACTAGAGAGAATTTCCGAAAACTTACACTAGAGCTTAGCAAAGTTGCTTAGACTTAAACTAAGCTCCCAAGACATTGGTTTCAAAGCCGAAAACCCAATTTCACTCACCGATTCCACTTCGCCTCAAGCCAAAGCACCAAATCAAGCCTCCGGATCACCACCACTTGGATCCAAAGATGCCTCCCCTGATTAAACACATTAAAGCAGAGATTTAATGCATCATCATGCATCAAAAGCTTCAATGAAAGCACTCAAATTCGCTGCTCTCATCCACACTCCAATTTCGGCCACCAAACACAACCGAAATGGCATCAAAACCACTTCTCAACAAAGCCCAGCCATAAACCAGCAAAACCTAACATCCATTAACACCATCTAACATCTAAAAACAACCTATAAACATCCTTATACCTCCAGCAACATCAGATCCACAAGATCACCACAAAAACATCCAAGAATCACAAGCTAAACTTAGGAAACACAACCTATCCGGGATTGCATTAATCAAAACTCATTTCCTTATCAATTTAGAGTTCATTTAACATCAAAAACACACCTCAAATCACAGATTAATCATATCTAACGAAAATCATCAAAAATCACCAAATCTTGCATTATAAGACAAGATCCATTTCACCACTTAAAATCCTTTAATAAAACTTCAATTAAGAGTTGAGAACTTGGGAATTTCAGTAAAGAACTGATAGTTTAGAGGAGAAGGACGTTCTTACCTCCAAACTTGTGTTTCTCCACTTTTTGGAATCAAAAACCTTGTTGAATCAACTAGCAAATGATGAGGTTTTGAAGATATGTTGATTAGAAATCAAAAGAATGTTGAAAGGAGGATTTTAGGTGAGAAAATCAGAAACAACTCCCTGGAAAACAAGTGTTTGGATTGAGAGAAAATGAGAGAAAGAAAATAGAGAAGTTAGTTAAGAAAATAGTCAAATGGCCTTTCCCTCCACTTTTGATATGTTTTAAAATCAGAATAAATCTCAAAATATCTTAGAAAATCTGGAGAAACTACTTTTGGAATAATAGCTCCTTAAAGATTCAAAGTTTCAACTCTTTATAAAACAGTCACAAAACTTTCAAAAATTACATTTTGGTCACTAGCCAAAATGTCACTCTTCCAAAACCCATTTTTCAAAATTGATTTCACAGTTCACTTAATTATATTAAAAGATGATTTTAGAACATTTTTCCATATTTTTAATGCAACCCGAACTAGGCTTTCCTAATTTCACCTCTTTAGATTCGAACAGCACTTTGACCAAACCGGTCAACGCCCAAAACTTCTAAGCCCAAAACCGGGGCGTTACACACACCTAGTTGTCATTAAGAGAATCTTTAGATACCTTAGAGATACACCTTGTTTAGGTTTTGGTATCCTAGAGACTCTTCCATTGACCTTTATGCCTTCTCCGATGCGGATTATGGGGGATGTAAGATAGATAGGAAAAGTACCTCCAGAACATGTAAATTCTTAGGTCGTATGCTCGTATCTTGGTTCTCTAAGAAACAAAATAGCGTAGCTTTATCTACCACTGAAACGGAGTACATATCCTTAGGGAGTTGTTGTGCTCAAGTTCTTTGGATGAAGCAACAACTCTTAGACTATGGTGTTCAAGTAGATACCATACCCCTTAAGTGTGACGACACTAGTGCCATTTGTCTCACTAAGAATCCCATCCAACACTCTAGAACCAAACATATAGAAATTAGACATCATTTCATTAGAGATCGTGTCTTGAAAAATGATGTAGTTCTAGAATATGTTGATACATTGAACCAATTAGCGGACATATTTACCAAACCTTTAGATAAAGAGCGTTTTTGGACCCTTAGGAGAGAGTTAGGTTTAACCAGCCTTCCTTGACCCTTTTAGGTCCCAAATGGCCAAAATTTGCTTGAATTTTGAATGATGATCATGCTTATGTGATTTTTCTTCTTAATGCATCTATGCTTGTTGCTAGGGGGAGTATGTATCACTTTTAGTTCATATAACATGCTCATATATCATTTACATGCATTTAGGCTCGATCTAAGTTGGCTCTTTAGATATGAAACTGCCCAAATTGCATTTTCTAGCAAGGGTGTATCGAAACAGGTACATACGTTTCGATACGGACTCGATCTAAGTTGATTACAATACTGAATCATATCGAAATGGGCTCTTCGCGTTTCGATACGGGTTCGTGGTGTTTTTCTGAAATAGGGTCAACTTGTATCAAAACGAGTATCATACCGAAATGGCTTAATAGCGTTTCGAAATGGCCGTTCTGATACGCCAAGTGGCATATCGAAACACGACCGCGCAGATTACTTTAAATAGCATTAAAAGAGTATCAAACTTTAATTAGAACACCAACTCTCATTTTTCTCTCAAACCCTAACCGAAAAACCTTATATAGACTCTTCAAATCCCTTGATTTTTCACATCTAAACCTAAATTTTTTAGGGTTTTCAATCTACACACCAAGGCTAGAGCTTTGCAAGCAATTTGGTGCATTAATCATCTCTCATTCATCCATTATCCTATATCAAGGTATAAACCCTTTATCTTTGTATTTTAAAGTTTCGTTTAATTTTATTGGTTGTTTTTAATTACTTTTTGTATAAAACATATACATATAGTATAGGTTTTCAAGTTTTTGCAAATATTCTTCAAAATCTGGAAAAAAATAATTCGAATATAAAATTATATTGTATATTTTTTGATCTGTTTTTCGAAATTATTTTTACCAAACATTTTTTTATATTTATATATGTTTTCAACTATATTGTATAGTTTTTATCAACGCCTTGATTATCGGATTGCATATTGGATTGAATTTGGTTGATTTACGCATACATATGTTTTTGTGTCTTGATTTCCTTCCAGATTTCGAATATGAGTTCTAGGAAGAGAGTACGAACCAATGAGGATGGTGGAAGCTCTAACATCGATGACGATTCTACTCGTCCCAACCTCACTCTACTCTACCAAAAGAGCCTTCGAAACAAATATGCATATACCAACTTCAAGCTCTTTCAAGATCATGTTATATGTCGTGAGCGTATTGTCTCTATACCCTTTTTGGATTCTGAACGATTTCAATTTTGCTATCTTGATTTATTGAGGCGTTGGAATTTCATGTCTTTTTTGGGCTTACCTTGTACTTTGTACTGTAACATGGTTTTTCTCTTCTATGACAATGCTCGTTCTATGTTCAATGTCGATCAAGTGGTTGCCATTGAGTCCTATCTAATGGGGAAGAAGTTTAAGGTTGATCCATAAACCTTGATCAATGTTTTCTGGTTTGAAGATGAGGGTATTTCAGATGAGAAGTCGTCGGGACATACCCTTGGTGGCTCCGTCACGGTCCTTGATGCTCATTATCGCGTCCTTCATCTCATGGTCTCGTGGTGGTTTTGTCCTTCCGGAGGAAATTCTCCCACATTCGGCAAGTGGACGATTTTTAGATTCGATGCTTTCGTGAGGGATGTCGACCAAATCTCCGTCAAATCATGTTTGTCGAGATGGTGTATCTTGTCCAAAACCACAACTCATATCTTGTCATATCTTTCACTTATGGCACCGCCTTGAGTTACTTGTTCTCAAAGTTTGGGATCGATTGCTCTCTTGACTATTCGAAACCTCTCAAGGATCCCATCGATGAGCGCACACTTCTCTGGTGTAAATTTCATTTCATTGATGGAGAGTGGACTCGTGTTGAGAATCCTCCTCAAGTTGCGGCCCCCTGAACCTCAACCTCAAGTTGCTCCACCAAACAACGAAACCCTCATAACTTTACTTACCGAGCAATTTGATGGCTTGCGCACCCACATGGACTATGGTTTTGCCACTCATGACACTCACCTCACTTCCGTTGAGGGACGTATCCAAAGTGTTGAGAATCGACTCACTTCGGTTGAAAATCAACAAACCTCTATGAACATGTACTTTATCGGCTTCTATGGCGAATGGAGACGATTCCGAATGAGCTCCACCACTAATGAAGATGAAGACGACGATGAGCCTTAGATCTTTGCATTCCATTACATATCATCTAGTTTAGGCTTTCCCTTTTATACACCTATTTATGTTTTTGCTTTAAGACATGTGCTTTGATTTATGTTTGGATATTATGTTTTAAGTATTAAGGTTTGGAGATTATGGAATTATTTTTCTTTGGTTTCTTATACTTAATGAAATTATGTTGCTTTAATTTTGCTTTGCCTTGTGTTATATTGCTTTATCTCTTGAATATATTCCTTCATTGATTTTGATCTAACAAAAAGGGGGAGAAGGGTTAAGCTAAATTTTTCAAAATCTTTTTCAAAACCTAGCTTCAATTTAGGGGCAGTTTACTTAAAAATTTACTTTGATTTTGTTATACCAAAAAGGGGGAGATTGTAAAACCAATATTTGATTTTGATATAACAAACAATCTAAGGAATAATTTGCAAAGTAAATAAATTTTTAAGTAATCAAAATACTTACATTTGACAAGTAAAATTTATACTTAAAATGTTTTGAAGTCAAAACTTAAACCCCATAAATTTTTCCAAGTCTTTCAAAGCCAAAATATACAAAATTGATCAGACGTTTCGAAACACCCCCAAAGTGTTTCAATACGTTTTACCACTAGAAACATTTGTTTCAATACGAACTATTATGTATCGAGACAAGGATTTCGAAACGGCTCATACCCATTTCGATACAGCCTTCATCTGGGCTTTTGATTTTTAAGTGTTGTTTCGAAACGGCTCATACCAGTTTCGATATAGGGGTTAAGTATTTTCAAAATTGAGAATTAAATGAACTAGCCGTTACTTGTCTGAAACAAACTTTTGAAATTTTGTTTAAGTGTTTCGATACACCCCTAGGCTGTTTCAAAACACCAATTTACAATTTCAAGCTGGTTTGATACAACCCTTATTTATTTCGATACGACCCTCTTTTTACATTTTACAGTTTCAAATTGTTCCGATACGGCCTATAGCCGTTTTGATACAAACTCTTTTTACACACAATGGCTCTTTCCTTTTTGGTGTCCGTTTCGATACAGGGCCTCGTGTTCCAATATGGGTAGTTGCATAACAACATTTATGGAGGGAAGAGAGAGCCCCAACTGCTCTATTGATGATCTCAACCACCCAAACGGCTAGAAATCAGTGATAAGGTATAAAACAAGTCTCCAAAGCACAAGCAACAACTATTTATCCCTCAAGCAACATCAAAGCATTTATTCCAAACCTTTAAGCCTTTTAGAGTCAAATTGTGTACCCAACTTGTAAAATTCTCAAATTGTTCATCTTTGTTTCAAGTTTGGGGAGTGCTGGTTTGTAATTGGGCAATATATTAGTCTTCTGAGAGATCCATTTCAAATTGCTTTTTATTCCTTGTAATTGAGAGTCTTATCATTCGATCTTTGGGTTGAAAGATTGAATTTGTAAAGGTTGCCTCCTTGGCCTATAAAAAGGGAAGAACAAATTAGTGAAGAGTTTGTTGAAAATCCTTAGTGGGAACTAAGGTAGTGGATGTAGAGCTTAGTTAGAAGCTTGAACCACTATAAGTGCCTTGTTTTTCATTTTTAATTGTTCCTTTTTCTCTCTTCATTTTTAAAAGTTCCAATTCACCCCTCGTTTGGCCATCTCGGTTAATTCGATTCACTCAACAAGAGAGAGAAAGGATAATTAATTGCGCAATAATTATCGGAATTGATTGGAGAGAGAAGGGGATTCGAAGAGCCTTACTAGAGGAGATGAACTGATGCTGGGAAAGACGAAGCAACCGTCGGAGAACATCGCCAGAACTTATTTGCCACCGCCAAGAGATAAATCTCAATCCCCTCTTCTACTTTTTTCCTCCACAAAATGGGAAGCATGTTAGATTTAATCCTAATAAACCTAAAAACAGTAGTAAAATCCTAGATCTAAAAAATAGATTCGGAATTAGTGGTTTATCTGAGGCTTTCGAGTGAGATTTCGGAAGTAAAGAAGCTCAAATATTCTGGCGGAGTTGAAGAGGGTAGATTAGGACTTGGTTTCGGGTAGTTTAGACCTAGGATCGGGCGACGATGGGCAGATTCTGTCGAATTTAGGCTTAGATTAGGGTTTAGGGTTAAAAATCAAGATTTTTGGGGTTTTTAGGTTTCTGACACCGTGATCGGAAATCGCCCGACAGCAGCGGACGGTAGCCAGAATCGAACTAGACGGTGGTCGGAGAGGGAAGTGATCGGAGAAGATGACCAGAGACGACAGCTGGCGAACAGATCGGAGCTGTCGATAAATGGTGGTAAAAGATCAAAGTGATGTAGTTGGATGAACTCGGTTTGAGTTTATAAGAAATTTAAGGCTTTGATCCAAAAACAACAGAAAAAGAATGGATTTCTGTGTTTATGTAGGATCAAATAAAGAAAAAACGAAGAGCACACGATGAATTTGTGATGAAAGTGGAGTTTTGATCCATTTGTGGGTGTTTTTCTGGGTTCGGGAGCGTTTTAGTCGAGAGAGAATTGAGAGAGAGATATATTTGAGGAGAGAGAGTGTGTGGGTTAAAATGGCTGAGTTGGCTCGGTGTTATGGGTTTTATAGTCTGGGTGAAACGATGTCGTTTTAGGCACGGGGTTAGGAGGATCCGCGCGCTCCAATTCGGGTTAGATTAAAAAGATCCGCGCCCTTCTCTTGAATCCTTATACTTTGGGCTTTTCAATTTTGTTTTTAATTCAATTTGGTCACTAAACCCTTGTAATTTGGCACTTATATTTTAATAATAGTTCAATTTAGTCCTCGTTTTTAAGTTGTTTTAGTTTAATTTAATTAGTTTGAATTACATGTATGCTTGCATATTTTAAATGGGCATGTAGTATACTTGCTTAGGTGATTAATTCACTTAGTGTAAATAATTAGAGCTTTTAAACTTAGGCTCTTTAATTAAATTAAATAATCCAAATAGGGAGACAATTGTAGAAAATAAATGAATATTAAATTGAAACTTCAATGTTCTAAGTTGATTAGCATCTCATTGTAAAGAGATGTTAATCAAGGAGACATTTTAGTTGAATATTTAATATTTCATTTAAACTTAGAACATTGTAATCACACATAGTTAATCTAATTAAAATAAAATTAGGATAAGATTTAAATAGTTAGTGCTAGTAAATGATTAGGAATATTATTAATTTAGGGTCTAGTATGGATAGTGCCCAATTGTTTGGGTGTTATCACATAAACTCTAAACTTGATAATATTCATAATTTTCTTAATTGATTAAATCAATTGGAGCCCTAATTAAGTTTGAATTTAAAAATTGACAAGAAAATAAATGGACATGCATTAAAACTTTTTTGTATTGAGATACATTTTTTAATATAAATTGAAGTATCCTAAAATAATTGGATGTTTTAAAACTTATATTCAATAAAAATGTATTTTCTTACAAAATGATACCTTCATTCGGAATAAAATTCATTTAACGATAAAGGATTTAATTAAATGCAAATTATTGTACGAAATGGCAATATGACACATGAAATTAATAAGGTACTAATAACGGGCGTTTGTGGGGTGCTAATCCTTCCCCACACGTAACCGACTCCCGAACCCTAATTTTAAAGAAATGAATCTCTGGTTGTTTTTATCGTGTCGGTCTACTAAAGTGACGGGTGACGACTCCAAATTGATTTTCAAAAATAAATAAAGAAAAACTCGATTTAAAACGAAAAAACCTAATTTTTAGAATTAAATAAATTAAAATAGACAAAACCCTAATTTAAAAAATCAATTCAGACTATTTTTACACATTCAGTTTAAATGGTCACGACAGTTTCTCTAACGTGAAAAGAAAAGTAAAAACAAAACCTCATTTATATATCCATTCATTTATCTTCTCGTGTTCAAAAAAAAACACGTCTTTTATCTTCTCGTTTTATTATTCATCATTCCGGGATGAAGCCTCAAAATAATTTTAGGATTGAATATAAACCTTTACAAGGATTTAAGATATTATTTTATAATTTCATATGGGGATTTAATTGCATGTTTTTCATTTTTTTTTTTTGAGCTAAGACTATTAGGGATGAACAAAATTCGACTCGAAAAATGATTTTTTTCACTCGACTTGACGCAAAAAAAATTGACTTTTAATTTTTTAAACTCGACTCAAAAAATTACAAATAAAGTTTGAATTATAAAATGAAAATTTGAATAACTCGAAATTTTTAGTAATTAGTGGATCGATTTTTAAGCTAGAGTCGAGCCCCTCAACTTTATTTGATATATATATATATATATATATATATATATATATATATATGGTTATAGGAAGTCGTTTAAATTAGAATCAATTAGTACTATAATATTATAAATATTTACAATTAATTTTGAACAAAAACTCGAATAACTCGACTTGCCTCAAATTTCATAAACTCAACACGAATTAAAGAAAAAAATCAACTCGAATTTTGTAAACTCGACTAACTCAACTATTTTAATTCAACTCGATTAAATGTTCACTGCTAAAAAATCATTATCTTCCCTATGTCGACGTCATTGTTTGCCGGAATATAACAGATTATGTTTTAACTTTGTATTCATATGTAATATAATTCTACGATAGGTTTGGTCGTGAATTACTAAAAATTACCAAATACAATTATTTTATTGCTAACTCATATACTAAAACATAATAAAAATAAACTCCTACTAAATGTAAAATAATATATAAATTTGTATGATAACAATCAACTTCAAACTGAAATGTATTAAATCTTTTAATTATTTAAAAATATAATGAAGGGGCCTTACAAATAAATTTAAACACTGATAATATATTGAATACAAAATTTCCCTACTTTTTCTATTGTAAAATTTCGTTTTATCAAAAAAAAATAGAGAAAATATGGAATTTTTTTTAGTTTAGAAAACATGGATTAGAGGTATGTTATTGGGGAGGAACTATATTGTTCTTCGAGGCTGTCCCCACAAATTTGTTTACTGTAAGCTATTTATTTATTTAGACCTGATTTTTAATTTATTTGAATTTTGTTCCTCCTATTTGTGTGTTTGTTTTAAGCAATATAAAATTTATAAATGACAATTCTCACGAGGCAAAACACCCTTAAGACCTGTGGGGGCATGATCCCACAAAAATATTAAAACATGAAATTTTGTTTGGTAAATTTTTTAACCCCTCAAAAAATATACTATAATTTATTATTGTCTTCCTAAATTTAAAAATTTTTAAATAATCAACTTAATAAATAATGTTGAATTCTATCATTGATTTTCCAGGCATAATTCGTTTAGCCTTAATATTGAATCTTTAAATTTAAATGATAATTAAAAAAAACTGTGCACCTGATAAAAAAATAATTTCATCACGCATCAATGTACTAAATTACAATGGTTTTAAAGGAAAAACAAAATAGAAAAGGGCATAGAACATCACAAGTCGTTATTAATTATATACGTAGATTTAGAGGTGGCAATCGGGTCATTCGGTTCGGGTTCAGTTCGGGTCATTTCGGTTCGGGTCATTTCGGGTCTATCTAGAATCGGTTTAGATTCGGTTCGGGTCGGTTCGGTTCAGGTTCGGGTCTAATTCGGGTCTGTGATGAGTCGGATTCGGTTCAGGTATTGGATCGGGTCAAAATCGGATCGGTTGTTTTCGGGTCGGGTCAATATCGGATCGGTCGCTTTCGGTTCGGGTCAAAATCGGGTCGTTCGGGTCGCTTTCGTTTCGGGTTAAAATCGAGTCAATTTCGGGTCGGGTCAACATTTAAATTTTCGGGTCAATTTTATTTGAGTTGGGTTAAAGGTTTGAGGTTTAGTATTTATGGTTTAGTTTAGAGTTATTGGTGTATGAGATTAATTCTGATTCAACTTGTTAATCTATGCATTTGAATTTGATTAAATATTTAAATCAAAGCTTCATGTATCCATATAAATTTTTTTGTATAATTATATTAAATCAAAGTTTATAATAATAATAATAATAATAATAATAATAATAATAATAATAATGATAGTGTCTGAAATGAATTAATTTATTAAACTTAGGATCTAACTGAACTAACTAAAATCTAAAAGCATAAATCACGGACATAATTAAAATAATTTTAAAACTAAATGTGAAATTTCAATTAAATTAATCTAAATTGAAACTCAATTAAATTAAGAAAAAGAGAAAGACAATTGGTAAAAATAGAGAGGAAAAAACAAAATTTTGGAGGGAAATAAGCCACCAATTTTTTTAAGCTAGATTGAAAAAAAAGAAAAAGACAATTGAAAAAATAGAGAGAGAAAAGACAAAATTTTGGAGGGAAATAAGCCACCAATTTTTTAAGCTAGAGATTAATTACTTTTTAGGTCATGTTGCATTTAAAATGTTACATTTTAGTCAACTTTAAGTTTTAGTTTAATTTAATTTAGTCACAAGTATTCTCACGGTTTAGACTTCGGATATAGAAATCCCCTCCCCGTAGTGATATTTAGTCTCTAAAAATTTACTTTTAGTTGAAATTAACTAATCTTTGTAATTTAGTATATTAATTTAATATATTGATATTTTCGTTCATTTTAATTTCAAAGATTTAATTTTTAGCCAAAATTGACCCCTATTTATTTTTATGGTATAATTACAAAATTGGTCATTGGACTCTCAAATTTTTTCACTTCCAAATTGTCAATTTAGTCTACAATTTCAATTTTATGCTATATTTTATGATGAAATTATAAAATTGGTCACCAAGATCTCAAATTTCTATACTTCATTTTATTATTTATTATATTGTTAAAAATAGATATTCGGGTCAAAATCGGGTCGATATTCGGTTCAGCTTTCGGTTCGGGTAGCATTCGGTTCGGGTCCATTTCGGTTCAACAAAAAATTTCGGTTCGGTTCGGTTCGGGTTTCGGGTCAACTTCGAATCATCATGTTCGGGTCAAAATCAGGTTTCGGTTCGGGTAATTCGGTTCGGGTTTCGGGTCTCGGGTCAAGTTTTCCAGGTCTATGTAGATTGATAATGATTAAGTTGTCTAAATCACAAGCCTTAATCATTCTTAATTAAGAATATAATTAATCTTGCATTGGGCTAATTATAACCTTTACATGTAGATATTTTTAATTAACGTTTAATAAGAAGTTGGGGCAACCCCAACTTGTGTTTAATTAATGATTGTTCATCTTTTTCGAAGTCGGTGAGTGTAATTAGTTAATTAAGAAACAAATTTATGAAACATGGGCAGCCGGTGGATTAAGCAACGTTTTACACACGGAATAACTCATCAAAACAAGTTACTAATGCTCTAGGATTTGTCAACCATCACTTTGAACGAGGCAAAAGGCTCATCAATTCGGCCTTTGCCTTTAAATTCAATTATTGGTAAAATATACATCAAGTAATTTAATTATAGGTTTAGTAATAAACATGTCTATTTTCTTTTAAAAATAACAGTTTAGTCACCCAATTATAGATTTGGTAACAAACGATTCACTTTTACAATTCCGTCACTCAATTAAATTTTCATGATAAACATGTCACTTAATTATATGTTTGATATCAAACATTACACTTTCATTCTAAAAGTAAAAATTTAGTCATTCAATTAAGATTTTGTGACAATCATGTCACTTTTCCATTAAAATCGAAACAAATGTCTTGATGCAATAACAACTTTAGTCCTCAAAACATGCGCATTCTATTAATTTGGTAGTAATTCAATAAATTTAACACTTCATATTTAAAAATTCCATTAGTGAAGTGACTATGTCTACTAGCAGGCGGCATTAAGGTCAGAAATGAGAATGTTCCATTAGTATGTCAGTTATCTAGTGGTGAAGTGACTATGTTTGTCGAGTTATCACATTTTTCGATTATTGAGTTGAGGGATAATAGTATGGAGTGCGAAAATGGTTTAGGAGGATGCAATGTTGATTTTTTTAAATATAAATGGTTAAAATTATTGAATTAATTTTGAATTGGTACTAAATTGATAGAATGTGGTAGTTTTGGGAAGTAAAACTACTATTATACTAGGCCATGTTTCAATTTTAACCATAGAGCGACTTGTTTGTAACAAATTTATAATTGAGTGACTAAAATGTTACTTTTAAAGAAAAGTGATCTATCTGTCACAAAATTTCACTTCTAGAAGAAAAATAACTTATTTGTTACTAAACCTATAACTAAGTGACTTGTAGTGTAATTTACCCTTTTATTTTTTAAGTGAGACATATTTGGCATTCGGATTGTTTTGAGTTTGTGTTTGCTCCATCAATTGGTAGGTCGGGTGGTTTGTTGTTGGTTTGGGAGGAGTCTAGATTTCAAATGAAGGCGTCGATTGCAGATTCTAATTTCGTAGCGATGTGGGGTTGTTGGGTGGTGGATGGGTGGCATTGTGGTGTGATATGTGTGTATGCCCCATCCGATATAGATGAACAGTCAACGCTATGGGAGAAAATTCTTGATTTGTTAGGTGGTCGAGCTTTGCCTTGGTGCATCGGAGGCGACTTTAATGTAGTAAAATTAGCAAATCAGAGGCACAATTGTTTTGGGTCTGAGCGTGGAAGGTTTTCTTTTGTCGATTTCATAGAACAAGCAGGTCTGATCGATGTGCCAATGTAGGGTAAGTCTTTTACTTGGTTTGGTCACAACAATAAGTGTAGTCGACTAGATAGATTCTTGGTGATGGATGAATGGATAGTAAAATTTAGGCGTTTAGTTCAATATTATTTAGCTCGGGGTGTAACACCCAATTTTGGGCTTGGAAGTTTAGGGTCTGAACCGGACCGGTCTGATTTTTGGTTCGAATATAAAAGGTGATTTTAGGGAAAACTTAGTTCGGGATGCATTAAAAATATGGAAAAATATCTAAAAATCCTCTTTTAATATATATATATATATAAGAGAGTGGTGAAATCAATTTTACAAAATAAGGTTTGGAAGTGTGACATTTCGAAATAGTGACTAAAATGTAATTTTTGAAAAGTTCAGTGGTGACTGTTTTGTAAGGATTGAAACTTTGAATCTTTAAGGAACTAATTTACCCAAGGAAGGATTTCTCCAGATTTTTCTTAATTTTAATGACTCATTTAATGTTTAATTAATTAAAAGAGAAGAGGGAAAAACCATATTTTAGTTTCATAACTAACTTCTGTTAAAATTTTCCCATTTCATTTTTCTCTCAAAATTCCCTCAGCCAAACACATTTCCGCAGCAGCTTTTCTCTTGATTTTTACTCTAAATGATGAGGTTTCAATCATCAATTGATTCCTAAGCTTTACTACATCAAATCCTCTTCATTTGCTTATTGGATTTTCAAAGATTTTGGCTCTAAACAAGGAGAAATCTACATTTAGAGGTAAGGATGTTCTTCTCCTCTAAATATTCAGTTCTTTATTGAAATTCCCAAGTTCTCAATCCTTAAATTAAGTTTTACAAATTGTGTGTCCCGTGTTCTCGTTAGTGATGTTATACAACTACCGATGAGTGATGTGGAGGGGTTGTAATTGTACCGTTAAACTCCATCACAGGTGTCGAGGGGTTGTGATTGTACCGGTAAACTCCACCTTGTGTTCGGTAGTGTGTATGAAGCGTATGGGACAACGCTTGTAATCCGCGTATCCGATTGTGTTTTGTGTTGAAAATTGTTATGGTATCACTTGGAAGCCAATATGACATGTTAATGTTAATGAAGCACGAGATGCTTGTTGTTTATGACATGTTGATGTTATGAAGCATGAGATGCTTGTTGTGTATGCATTGTTGCATGATAAATGATGTTTATGAATGAAAAGGCCTTTTGAAAGGTGTTTTACAAGTGCATTATTGTGTTGTTTCTTTAGAGCATGCCTCACTAAGCAAATGTGCTTACGCTCTCTTTCTTGAACCAATAATGCAGAGAATTGAAGTGCGTAAAGGGCGGCATGGAGGCTAAGAATCCAAGGGAAGGCTAAGCTCATGTATGGTGACTATTTTTACAACATTATTAGCTTTTGATATTTGGCAATGGGAACCTAGGTTGTGTTTTTGGGAGATGTTTTGGACTCCCTGAGTTTGGCATGATGCCTATGATGTTTTGGACTTGTAATTGGCCATTTGGTGTTTGCTTTGGTGATTTGATGCTTGGATAGTTTTCATTGGTAGGATGCATGCCTATAGATTTGTGGTTTTTCCTAATTGATGCCATGAACGTGTTTTGATGATGCAAATATGTTCCATGTAGGCATGATATCTTGTTGGCATGATTAGGAGGTCATAGGGATGTGTTTGAGTGGTTAATTGTATGTTAAACCAGCAAAATCTGTACTTTATGGGCAGTCCGTATCGAAACGGGCATTACCGTTTCGAAACGGGGGCCTATAATGGCCTTCGTGTATCGAAACGGGTACAGGGCGTTCCGAAACGGTTTGGCCACTGTCCAGCCCTGTTTCGAAACAGGTCTCGAAACGAACCCGCGTTTCGGAATGGTCAACCCTCGTTCCGAAACAGTTGACCGTTGGGCACTGATTTGAATGGTTTAAGGTTTGCAAGCTTTACGTTTTAATCCTGATTTTTGTATATGCAATTGGCTGAGTTTGAGATGTCCGTTTAAGGTAAAATTTGACTGGAAAGCATGTAGCATGATTAATTTCATATTGGTAATTTAAAAATCAGTTAAGTCCCCTTAATTTCCAGAATTTACATTTTGGTCCCTAAATGTTGTAATTTGAGCAATTGAGTCCCTTAACGTTTTCCGATCGCTGTGCTTTTCAAGTATGCTTTCCTTGAGGGTACGCTTAGGATTAATATGCATCTAGACAAGTTTAAAAAGGAAAAACGGGTCGCTAATCAAGGTTGACTTTCGGGTTGACTTTGGTTTTCCCCGTGTAATCTTCGTAGTTCGGGTCAACCGTCTAGGCCGGGCTAAGGGGGTTACATTTGGTGGTATCAGAGCTGAGTTCTCGAGTAATTGGGAATGGTTATGTGGGGATATGTGTATGATTGCTTTATATGCTTTTTAAGTGGAAGTTTGATGTGTGAATTGTAAAGTATGTTGCAATTGTGATGCTATGCTGTGTTGAAGCATGTTAGAGGGACCCATTGCCATATCAAAACTAATGAAATGAATTGTTTTTGAAAAATGAGCTTGAGTGCTTGGATTACTTACCTTGTTGAGCCTGATTATGTTTATTGTATTTGTGTTAGTGCATTGTTTAGTGAATGGGACCTCGTAGAGAGACGAGAGTTAATACACGAGCTATGGCTCAGAACGAGAATGAAGAGAACACTGATAATGTGGTGGATTTACCTCCTCCTCCTGATGGTGGACCACCTGGTGGTGGTGGTGCTGGAGGTGATGGAGCCGGTGTTGATGCTGGTGCTGGGGTCGCTAGACCTGAAGCTGGGCAGGGGCAAGCTGCTTCTGATATGACAGTTTTGATACAAGCTATCGCTGGAGCCTTTCAGGCGGCAGTAACCGGAGCTCATGGAGCTGGGCATCAGGGAGATGCTAATGTTAGACTACCTTTGGAACGTCTGCGCAGTCTGGGAGGGACTGAGTTCAGGGGTTTGTCTGCTGAAGGTTCCGAATCTTGGTTGGAAAGTACCAAGAGGATACTGGGACAAATGAACTGCAATGATGTGCAGAAGTTGGGATGTGTGGTATCGCTGTTACATGATGATGCGTATACCTGGTGGACGACCGCTATCTCCGGAATGGAGGAAGTTGATGTGACTTGGACGTTCTTTCTGAACGCGTTCAAGCAGAGGTATCTAGGTGTGCGATACCTGGATGAAAATAAAAGAGAGTTCATGTCTCTGACTCAAGGGAGCATGACTGTGGCTGAGTACGAGATCCAGTTTGTCCGTCTCAGTCAGTACGCACCTGAGATTGTCCCTGATGAGCGGGAGAGGTGCAAGCGTTTCCGATATGGTTTGGTATCAGATGTAAAGACGTTTATGCTTGCAGCTGAGTACACTGATTTTGATGTGCTGGTTAGTAGGGCGAAGGATATCGAGCAGAACCTGGGTTTGTCTTCCAGGAATGTTGGTTCTGGCTCAGGCAAGCGAGCTGCTGAGTATAGTTCCGGTGGAGGACGGAACAAGAGAGGACATGATAGGAGATATCAGTCTTCGGCTAGGCGTGGTGGTGGAGGGCATGGTGCACCTGTTCAGTGAGACAGGGCGAGAGCTGACCAGAACACATGCTGGGCGTGTGGATCGCGTGGCTATTTGAGGCGTGATTGTCCTCGAGCAGCGAGGGAGGTTCAGGCTCCTGTTGTTGTGACTGGTAATTCGTGCTGTAATTGTGGTTCGGCAGACCGCATGAGGAGGGAGTGTTCTTTGTTGGTCGGTGGTGGTCAGGGACGTGCTCCTGGTGTTGTTGCACCACAGAGAGGTCGTGGGCGCGGCCGTGGTAACTTCCAGCGCAGAGATGATAGTGGAAGGAATGTAGCGCACGTGGTGGCTGTCCAACCTGAGGGTGGAGGCCAGGCTCGAGTGTATGTACAGCGAGAGGGGAGGAATGACACGGATGTGATCGCAGGTACCTTCACTTTGCAATCCTTGTCATTACTTTCCTTGATTGATTCTGGATCTACACACTCATACATATTGCGTGAACATGCTCAATTGCTTGGTTTGCCTGTTGAGTCTTTGGATGTTGGTATGCGTGTAACTAGTTCCTTTGGTGAGACCGTTGTGACACGAAAGTTATACAGAAGATGTCCCTTGGTTGTTCAAGATCATGTTTTTCATATTGATCTTATGGAATTGCCTTTCTATGGTTTTAATGTAATCCTTGGTATGGATTGGCTTGTTGAACATCGAGCTGTGGTGAATTTTGAGAACAAGCGAGTTTCGTTGAAGCTTGCGGATGATTATGAGGTAGTGGTGGTTGGTGAGAATGTGAAGTTTCTTGCCAATGTGGTGTCTTCCTTGGAGGCGAATCGGATGTTGAGGCAAGGTTGTGAAGCTTACCTAGCCTTTATGATGAATCCTAGCTCTAAGGAGTTACGAGTGTAAGATATCAGGATGGTGCGAGAGTTTCCTGGTGTGTTTTCGGAGGAGTTGCCTGGATTGCCTCCTAATCGAGAGGTGGAGTTTGGAATTGAGCTGTATGAGAATACAACTCCAATTTCCATTACTCCTTATCGAATGGCACCTAAGGAGTTGAAAGAGCTGAAAACGCAACTTCAGGAGTTGCTTGATCGTGGTTTCATTCGGCCGAGTGTGTCACCTTGGGGTGCACCGGTCTTGTTTGTGAAGAAAAAGGATGGCACTATGAGAATGTGCATCGATTACCGTCAGCTGAACAAGTTGACTATCTTGAATCGGTATCCATTGCCGAGGATTGATGACCTTTTTGATCAATTTTGGGGAGCGGCTGTGTTCTCTAAAATTGACTTAAGGTCAGGGTATTACCAGTTGAAGGTGAAGGATGTGGGTGTGCCAAAGACAGCCTTCAGAACGAGGTATGGGCATTATGAGTTCCTTGTGATGCCGTTTGGTTTGACGAATGCTCCTGCAGCTTTCATGGACATGATGAATAGAGTGTTCCATGAGTATTTGGACAAGTTTGTTGTGGTGTTCATTGATGATATCCTTGTGTACTCTCGTACTGAGGAGTAGCATGAGGGGCATTTGAGGATTGTGTTGCAGGCTTTGTTGGAAAATCAGCTTTATGCTAAGTTAAGCAAGTGTGAGTTCTGGCTCAGGGAAGTTGTGTTCCTTGGTCATGTAGTTTCTGCAGAGGGGATTCGTGTTGATCCTCAGAAGATTGAGGCATTGATGAATTGGAAGCCTCCTAAGTCTGTTCATGAAGTCCGTAGTTTCCTTGGTTTGGCAGGATACTACCGGAGGTTCATGGATGGATTTTCAAAGATTGCTGCACCTTTGACGAAGTTGTTGCAGAAGGATGTTAAGTATGAGTGGACGGAAGCGCGACAGCAGGCTTTTGAAAAGCTTAAGGCGGCTTTGACGCAAGCTCCTATCTTGGTTCAGCCTGAATCAGGGAAAGAGTTTGTGGTGTATAGTGACGCATCCTACGTTGGTTTGGGATGTGTGTTGATGCAAAAGGGTAAGGTGGTGGCTTATGCATCGCGTCAGTTGAAGGTGCATGAGCGCAATTATCCTACGCATGACATTGAGTTAGCTGCGGTGGTTTTTGCTTTGAAAATTTGGAGACATTACCTGTATGGTGAGAAGTGTATGGTGTACACGGATCACAAGAGTTTGAAGTATTTGATGTCTCAGAAAGAGTTGAATCTTAGGCAACGACGTTGGGTGGAGTTGCTTAAAGACTACGATCTGAAGATCGAGTATCATCCGGGGAAAGCTAATGTTGTAGCGGATGCCTTGAGTCGGAAGGTGGCAGTAGAGTTGAGGGCTATGTTTGCCAGTTTGAGCATATCGCGAGATGGTGGTCTTGTGGCTGAGTTGCAAGTGAAACCATCCTTGGTTCAGTTGATAAAGGATAAGCAACTGTTGGATGATTCCTTGGTGCCACATGTTCATGATATTTCTGAGGATAGGCCATCGGATTTCTGCTTTAATGATGATGAAGTTTTATGTTTTGGAAGTCGGATAGTAGTGCCCAATGATGCTGAGTTGAGGCGTGCTATTCTAAATGAAGCTCATAGTAGTCCTTTTGCTATGCACCCTGGTTGTACTAAGATGTATCGTGATCTTCGTGATGAGTACTATTGGGTGGGTTTAAAGAAAGATGTTGCTGAGCAAGTGCATGGTATGTCAGCGAGTTAAGGCTGAGCATCAATTTCCTTCTGGGTTGTTGCAACCGTTGAGGATTCCTGAGTGGAAGTGGGAAAGGATTACCATGGACTTTGTGTCTGGTTTGCCTTTGTCGCCATCGAAGAAGAATTCGGTGTGGGTGATTGTGGATCGCCTGACGAAGTGTGCACATTTTCTGCCTGTGCATACTACGTACACTTTGGACAAGCTTGCAGAGCTGTACATTGCTGAGATTGTGTGGCTCCATGGTGTGCCAAAGTCGATTGTGTCGGATAGAGATCCGAGTTTTACCTCGCGGTTCTGGTAGTGTTTACATCAGGCTTTGGGTACACGGTTGAATTTCAGTACTTCTTATCATCCACAGTCAGATGGACAGTCTGAGCGTGTTATCCAAGTGCTGGAGGATATGTTGAGGTGTTGTGTGATTGAATTTCAAGGCTCTTGGGAGAAGCATTTGCCTTTGGTGGAGTTTGCTTATAACAATAGCTATCAGGCAAGTATTCAAATGGCACCTTATGAAGCTTTGTACGGGAGGAAGTGTAGGACTCCTCTTTGTTGGGCTGAAACAGGCCAGAAGTTGGTTTCTATGCCAGCTTTGTTGAAAGGAACCACCGAGAAGGTGAAGCTCATTTGTGAGCGGGTGAAAGCAGCTTCTGATCGACATAAGTCTTACGCGGATTTGAAGCGTAAGGAGGTTGAGTATGCGGTTGGTGACCGTGTGGTTTTGAAAGTTTCGCCTTGGAAGAAGGTGATGAGGTTTGGTCGAAAGGGTAAGTTGAGCCCTAGGTACATTGGACCATACGAGGTGATTGAGCGTGTGGGTCCTGTTGCGTACAAGTTGAGATTTCCGCAAGAGTTGGAAAGGATTCATGATGTGTTTCATGTCTCTATGCTCCGGAGGTATAGATCGGATCCTTCGCATATTATGCCTGTGGAGGAAGTGGAGTTGAATCCGGACTTGACCTACGATGAAGAGCCGGTGGAAATTCTGGATTCAGACCGTAAAGTTCTTCGAGGCAAGATCATTGAGTTGGTAAATGTGTTGTGGAAGCATCGTGGTGCTGAGGAAGCCACGTGGGAAAGAAAGGATGACATGTTGAAATAGTTTCCATACCTTTTTCCTCCAGGTAAATTTCAGGGAAGAAATTTCTTAAGGGGGAGAGTTGTAACACCCCAATTTTGGGCTTGGAAGTTTAGGGTCTGAACCGGACCGGTCTGATTTTTGGTTCGAATATAAAAGGTGATTTTGGGGAAAACCTAGTTCAGGATGCATTAAAATATGGAAAAATATCTAAAATTCTCTTTTAATATATATAAGAGATTGGTGAAATCAATTTTACAAAATAAGGTTTGGAAGTGTGACATTTCGAAATAGTGACTAAAATGTAATTTTTGAAAAGTTTAGTGGTGACTGTTTTGTAAGGATTGAAACTTTGAATCTTTAAGGAGCTAATTTACCCAAGGAAGGATTTCTCCAGATTTTTCTTAATTTTAATGACTCGTTTAATGTTTAATTAATTAAAGGAGAAGAGGGGAAAACCATATTTTAGTTTCATAACTAACTTTTGTTAAAATTTTCCCATTTCATTTTTCTCTCAAAATTCCCTCAGCCAAACACATTTCCACATCAGCTTTTCTCTTGATTTTCTCTAAATGATGAGGTGTCAATCATCAATTGATTCCTAAGCTTTACTACATCAAATCCTCTTCATTTGCTTATTGGATTTTCAAGGATTTTGGCTCTAAACAAGGAGAAATCTACATTTAGAGGTAAGGATGTTCTTCTCCTCTAAATATTCAGTTCTTTATTGAAATTCCCAAGTTCTCAATCCTTGAATTAAGTTTTACAAAAGGTTTTGATGCTGTGATCTTGATTTTGACTTAAAACTCAAGATTTGGATTAAATCTTGAAGAAATTCGTAATGAATGTTTGGGCTCTGTTTTGAGGTGTCTTTTTAATGTATTTTGGATGCTAAATGATGTGTAATTGAGGTTTAATGAATGCAATCCCGAATAGGTTGATTTTCCTAAGTTTTTACTTGTGAAAATGGTGGTTTTGGGGTGATCTTGGTGTTCTGTTAATGCTGGAGGTATAAGGACGAGTTTAGATCCTTTTTGGATGTTAATTGATGTTTAAGAATGTTTAGAAGTGATAGATCTTGGCTGGGTAATATTGTGGATGTGTTTGGAAGTGATTTCGGTTGTGTTTGGTACCCGAAATGTTAGATTTGATTTGAGCAACGAGTTTAGGTGTAATGGTGAAGGTTTTAATGCATGATGATGCATTGATCCTCTGCTTTGATGTGTTTAAAACAGGGGAGACATCTTTGGATCCTTGTGGTGTTGATCCGGAGGCTTGAGCGGCGTTTCGGCAAGCTTTGAAACCAATGTTTGAAGGTTATGGGAGCTTAGTTTAAGTCTAAGCAACTTAACTAAGCTCAAGAGTAAGTTTTCGGAGAAACTCTCTCTTTGATGAACCATGAGATGGTTGGATGCAATGTGTTTGTTTGCATGTTTAAATTCTGTTTTGAAAGCATGTTTTAGCATGATTAATGCTGGTTTTGAAAGCCATGTGTTGAAGGACGCTCAAGGTAAGAGATCCTTGGTTTGACATTGATAAATGTGGTTTTGATGCATAGTAATGCATGATGATTTAATGGCTTTGACTAATGCTTTAAAACAGTGGAATGTTGATGATAAATGATGTATATTGGCAAGTGATGTTTGGTTTTAAAGTACTTGAATCGGATATAGTTAGCCAGCTATAGGATTGGGTGCACCGTGAATAAAGTCGCCTTGGATGTTGAGGGGTTGTAATGGTACCGAAAACTCCATCCAAGTACACTAACGAGATTTCTAAGATCGTAATGGTGGTTAAAATGCCATGTGAGGATCTTGTGTTGTGTGTCTCGTGTTCTCGTTAGTGATGTTATACAACTACTGATGAGTGATGTGTAGGGGTTGTAATTGTACCGTTAAACTCCATCACGGGTGTCGAGGGGTTGTGATTGTACCGGTAACCTCCACCTTGTGTTCGGTAGTGTGTATGAAGAGTATGGGACAACGCTTGTAATCCGCGTATCCGATTGTGTTTTGTGTTGAAAATGGTTATGGTATCACTTGGAAGCCAATATGACATGTTAATGTTAATGAAGCACGAGATGCTTGTTGTTTATGACATGTTGATGTTATGAAGCATGAGATGCTTGTTGTGTATGCATTGTTGCATGAGAAATGATGTTTATGAATGAAAAGGCCTTTTGAAAGGTGTTTTACAAGTGCATTATTGTGTTGTTTCTTTAGAGCATGCCTCACTAAGCAAATGTGCTTACGCTCTCTTTCTTGAACCAATAATGCAGAGAATTGAAGTGCTTAAAGGGCAGCAAGGAGGCTAAGAATCCAAGGGAAGGCTAAGCTCATGTATGGTGACTATTTTTACAACATTATTAGCTTTTGATATTTGGCAATGGGAACCTAGGTTGTGTTTTTGGGAGATGTTTTGGACTCCCTGAGTTTGGCATGATGCCTATGATGTTTTGGACTTGTAATTGGCCATTTGGTGTTTACTTTGGTGATTTGATGCTTGGATAGTTTTCATTAGTAGGATGCATGCCTATAGATTTGTGGTTTTTCCTAATTGATGCCATGAACGTGTTTTGATGATGCAAATATGTTCCATGTATGCATGATGTCTTGTTGGCATGATTAGGAGGTCATAGGGATATGTTTGAGTGGTTAATTGTATGTTAAACCAGCAAAATCTGCACTTTCTGGGCAGTCCGTATCGGAACGGGCATTACCGTTTCGAAACGGGGGCCTGTAATGGCCTTCGTGTATCGAAACGGGTACAGGGCGTTCCGAAACGAATTGGCCACTGTCCAGCCCTGTTTCGAAACAAGTCTCGAAACGAACCCACGTTTTGGAATGGTCAACCCCCGTTCCGAAACAGTTGACCGTTGGGCACTGATTTGAATGGTTTAAGGTTTGCAAGCTTTACGTTTTAGTCCTGATTTTTGTATATGCAATTGGCTGTGTTTGAGATGTCTGTTTAAGATGAAATTTGACTGGAAAGCATGTAGCATGATTAATTTCATATTGGTAATTTAAAAATCAGTTAAGTCCCCTTAATTTCCAGAATTTACATTTTGATCCCTAAATGTTGTAATTTGAGCAATTGAGTCCCTTAACATTTTCCGATCGTTGTGCTTTTCAAGTATGCTTTCCTTGAGGGTACGCTTAGGATTAATATGCATCTAGAAAAGTTTAAAAAGGAAAAAAAGGGTCGTTAATCAAGGTTGACTTTCGGGTTGACTTTGGTTTTCCCCGTGTAATCTTCGTAGTTCGGGTCAACCGTCTAGGCCGGGCTAAGGGGGTTACACGGGGTCTGTCGGATCATGCACCGTTGATTTGTCCAAGTAATGATACAGATTGGGAACTTAAGCCATTTTGATTCCTAAATTGCTGGTTGGAAAAGAAATCGTACATTCAGACGATGGAATTAGAATGGAAGAAGTCTATCTCATTGGGAGTTTAATGGGTATCAATGGGATTATTGTATAAGTTAGGTGTTTGAAAAGGTTCTTAAGAGTTTCGAATAGAAATTGTTTTGGCAGTGTTGATCAAAAAATTGAGGCTAAAGTTTTGTTATTGTGTGACTTGGATGTGATAATTTCTAAGGGGGGTGAAAGTGAAGAATGTATTGTTGAGCGGTGCCATTGCAATAAGAATTATGGAAGTTATATAGTTTTCGTGAGTCGATATGGAGGTAAATATCTAGAATGTTATGGCTAAAAGAGGGTGACCAAAGCACATCATATTTTTAGAAATTGGCAAAGATTCGAGGAATGCGAAACAATTTAAATGGTTTGTGGGTGGACGGGCGGTGGATTTCGCATCCAAAGGTGCTGAAGAGGTACATTGCTAATGCTTTTCAGGACCATTTTGCTCAGGCAGCAGTTGCTAGATTGTTTGGGGTGGATTTCAACTTGAAGAGGTTGAGTTCGGATCAAAGTTTTCAATTGTAGCTGCCTTTTAGGAGGATAAAGTACGTCGAGCAGTTTGGAGTTGTGAGGGAGCTAAAGCGCCTGGGTCGAATGGCTTTACGTTTGAATTTTATAAACGTTGTTGGGACTTTGTAAAACATGATATGATGGCGTTATTCTCTGAATTTTATTTGTCTGGGTAGCTACTGAAGGGATTAAATTATGCGTTTGTTGTGCATATTCTGAAGAAGGAGAACCCAATAAATCTTCATGAGTTTCGGCCTATTTGCCTTTTAAATTCCGCATATAAAATTCTTGCAAAACTGTTGGCAGGTCGGTTTCAAATGGTCGTAAGGTGTTTGATTAGCAATACCCAATCGGTGTTTATTAAAGGAAGGCAAATCGTAGATAATATGTTATTTGTTAATGAGGTGGTGCATTCTCTTCAGACTACGAAGGGAGGTGAGGGAGGTGTGTTGCTGAAACTTGATTTTGCCCAGGCATACGATTGTATCAATTGGCATTTTTTGGATCAGGTATTACATAGGATGGATTGTGGTGAGCGTTGGAGGGAGTGGATTCGCACCTATGTCTAGATGACTAGGCTTGTTGTGTTAGTCAATGGGTTTCCAATGAGAGAATTTGGGATGGGGCGTGGGCTTAGGCAGGGAGATCCTCTCTCGCCATTATTGTTTGTGGTTGTGGCGGAGGTGTTGCATCAGTTTTTGAGGAGTGCCGAAGAGAGGGGTTGCATTCATGGAGTGCAACTTGCTGAAGATCTTTCTTTATCTCACTTACAGTTTACACACGATACACTACTCTTCTTACGAGGTAATGTGGAGGAAGTACAGAACTTGAAACGAGTTCTTTTGTGTTTTCAGTATTGTTCTGGACTGCGGATAAATTTTTCCAAATCATGTATGTATGGAACTAGAGTTAGTGATGAAACTTTGTCAGACATGGCTAATGTATTGGGATGTGCGAAAGGGTTGCTTTCTTTCAAGTACTTGGGGTTGCCTATTGGGTCCAATCTGAGGCGTCAAGCTTTGTGGGAACTGATAATTCTTAGATTTTGTATATGTTTAGCAGGTTGGAAAATAAATTCCTTATCTTTTACTGTACGGCTTGTTCTGATTAATTCGGTACTATCTTCATTACCATTATTTTACATGAGTTTATTTGTCATTCCAAAGAGTGTGATTCTTAAAATCGATCGGATCCATCAAGATTTTCTTTGGGGGGGGGAGGAACTGAGATGAAGAAGAAAATGTGTCAAGTGAATTAGAAATCTGTTTGCAGGCCAAAAAATTTGGAGGGCTAGGTGTAGTTAATCTTGAGCTACGTAACTTGGCAATCCTAGCCAAATGGGCATGGTGTTATGCTTTGGAGAAAGACTTTTTATGGTGAAAGTTGATTATAGCGAAAGATGGTGAACAAAGCTTATCTTGGCGATTTAATTTTGATCGTAAAAAATGAATGTTTGTAGTGTGGCGACAGATCGTGGAGGTACATGAGGATGCGTGAGTCGAAAAATTTATGGGAGGTGGATGTTTTGTTTGGATTGTGGGTTCAGGTTCAAAATTATTGTTCTGGCAGGATATTTGGTGTACGGATGTACCGTTCGGTTCTCTTTTTCCACATTTGTTTAGGCTGGCAAATGACAAGATGGTGTTGGTCAAAAGCTATGCACGAAATGAAAGTTGGGATCATGGAGATTGGACTACTTTTTTCAGCAGAGAGCTTTAGACATTTGAGAGGAGGCAGTTACATGATTTGTGTAAAACAATAAAGCAAAAAAATTTGGATCTATTGATTAAGGATATGTTGATATGACGTCCAAATGCTAAGGGCATTTTCACGCCTAAGGATTTTTTTGATCTGATGTCATCATTTGGTATGGAGGAGGCAAGATTAGATGTGTATATGGTTTGGAAAATTGAGGTACCTCTAAAAATCCAGTGTTTTCTTTAGTTTATTTTGCATCATAGACTTTCGACGTTATGTTTGCTTCGAGATAGGGGTGTAAAATTGGTTGATATATCTTTCACATGTGTGTGGTGTGAGGAGGGTGAGAATGAGATGGATCATATTTTATTTTCATGCCGAGTTATGAGAAAAATATGAGATTTATTTTTTCAATGGTGGGGAGTGCTTGTTGTTAGGCCTAGAACGATTTATGAGTTTATTACTCAAGAGTATTGTAGTGGCTTATCTGGGAGTCTTAAACAAGGGTGGATTGCTAGTTGTGCATCTATGTTGTGGTCAATGTGGTTAGCTCGAAATGAGCTTATGTTTAACAAAAAGCGATTAACAGTGGGGAGATTTTCTTTTTGTCAAAGTTGTGTGATTCTTATTGGGTTAAGGCGGCAAAGGGGTGGTTTTATTATTTCTGAGGTGGAATGGTGGACATGTCCGCGTAATTGCTTCTCGCTTAGTGACGGCTATTTGAGTAGGAGAAAGATTTTTTGGCTGCCGCTAGTGGCTGGTTCGATTAAATTTAACATTGATGGTTTGGCGCAGGATAAGCCGGGTCCTGCGGGTTGCTCGTTCCTCATGGTTTCGAGCCATGATCTAATGTGTGGAGTGTTTTCTTAGTTTTGGATTGATTTGGATTTGGGGTGTGTGAGTTTACGTGTGGGGTTTGTAATTGCTATGGAGTGGCATGTGTTTGGCTGTTGGATGATGGTGACTCATTTGGGGGTGGGATGCTTACTGTGTTTTGCATCAGCTTCGGGGCTTTGTTTCGTGTTGATTGTTTTCATATTATCGTGTGGTACTCTTTTCCTCTATTTAGGTGTAGGGAGGTTTTTAACGAGGCCCACATAATATTTTATATGATTTTACTCTTTAATAAAATCATACTTGAGCAAAAAAAAATTATAAAATATGTGATTGAATTGATATCACATGTTAATCAAATTTTTGAAAAATCGAAAATTAGGTTTTAAATTTCTATTAATATTATAGGGGTACTTTATCTTTTTTATACTTTTAATTTATCTTTAAATAAAAGGACTAAAACCTTATTATAAGAATCCTATAAAAATTATTATTATTATTATTATTATTATTATTATTATTATTATTATTATTATTATTATTATTATTATTATAAAAACTATTATTATAGTTTAGATATATGTACAAATTCTTTAGCACAATCTATATCATCTGTTGAATAATTTTTTATAAATAGAGATTTAAAAATTAAATATTTTCTTTCACCTCTATGACATTATCTAACCATTAGAATGAGAAATATTTTTTTTGAAAGATTAGGACTAACATTAAAGTTACTAAATTTAAATTTTGTATAATACATTGTAGACAAATGAAATTTTGAACGTATTGCAACATGCATTTTCTCTAATTAAATTAGATTAATTATGAGATAAATAATACACATTATATCATCATTAACCAATTAATTTAATTAAGTAATAAACGACACAAATTATATTTATCAATAGTTAAATTTTACTGATTAAGTGACAAAATAATTGATATTAACATTGAAGAAAAAGACAAAATAAATTATGTAAATATAACGACTCCATTACCTTTTTCATTAATTTAAAAATTGAAAGTTCACAGTTGAAAATCGGTAAAAAGTTTAAGGACCAAAATGAAAAGAGTTACAAAGTTTAGGGGCCAAAATGATAAGAGTTACAGTAGAAATGCCAAAAAAGTTATTATGCCAAAATTGGTATATTTTTTTAAAGTAAAAGTGTCAATTTTCAGCGTAGCTAAGTTCTCTGATGCCGCCAGAAAACCATAGTTTGTCTGATAACCCTAATTTGGAGTTGTTCGATCATCCGGGTGGTAGACCGCCGGATCCTATCGTTCAGGTTGGGGTGTCGCCGGTGTTAGAGAGAGCGGGCACTCCCGTGGAGTTGGTGGATCCATGAATGCCCAAAAAGTCCAACAATTGTAGTAACGCAGTGGGTGAGGATTCTGAAAATTTTGCCATGGATGTTGACTGTGTGGTTGCTGACTCATTGGCAAGCCATGCCGTGGCTGGGAATGGGGTGAACCCAATGGAATCAATTGAGGGGGTTCTTTGCCGATCACTAAAGCAAAAGGGACTTATGCAGCAGTGACAGCTTCTAGGCCTAGTAAGGATTGTGGTTTTGAGAACGAACAGAGTCTCAATACGGAGGATGTTGTGGTGCTTGATGAGGACTGTGTAGTGGAAAATTTTGGTGCGTTCCCTAAGATTAGGCTCTCGAAGAGGGTCCATGAAAAGATCGATCAAAGTATGCGTAATACGATTATTGTGCGGTTGTTGGGACGTACAATAGGTTATGAGCTGTTACTTCATCATATACATACCTTATGGCATCTCATGGGTGATCTCCAGTTAATCGACCTCTATTACAATTATTTTCTAGTTAGGTTTGATGATGAGAGGGATTATGCAGATGTTCTAATTGATGGGCCGTGGACGATATATGGTAATTATTTGACTATGTAGCCCTGGAGTAGGAATTTTTCCATTGCTGAGAAACATCCTTCGAAGGTCATAGTTTGGATTTGCTTTTCGAGGTTGCCCTATCGGTATTATTGCAAGGATTTGTTCCGACAGATTGTGCATGTTGTAGGCCGTGTGATACGGGTGGATTACAATACGCAGGCTGGCGACGGGGTAAGTTTGCTCGTATAGCTGTTATGGTCAACTTGAATAAGCCTCTTTTGTCTTGTATTGGCATTGATGATTTTATTCAAAATCTTGAGTACGAAGGGTTGCAGCAGATATGATTTACATGTGGTTTATATGGGCTCTCAAAAGATGCATGTGGGCGAGGGGGAGATGCTTATCTGATTTACAATTATTTTCTAGTTAGGTTTGATGATGAGAGGGATTATGCAGATGTTCTAACTGATGGGTCGTGGACGATATATGGTAATTATTTGACTATGTCGCCCTGGAGTTGAATTTTTTCCATTGCTGAGAAACATCCTTCGAAGGTCATAGTTTGGATTCGCTTGCCGAGGCTGCCCTATCGATATTATTGCAAGGATTTGTTCCGACAGATTGCGCATGTTGTAGGCCGTGTGATACGGGTGGATTACAATACGCAGGCTGGCGACGGGGTAAGTTTGCTCGTATAGCTGTTATGGTCGACTTGAATAAGCCTATTTTGTCTTGTATTGGCATTGATGATTTTATTCAGAATCTTGAGTACGAAGAGTTGCAGTAGATCTGATTTACCTGTGGTTTTATATGGGCACTTGAAAGATGCATGTGGGCGAGGGGGAGATGCTTCTGGGATGGAGACCATGAATAATGTTCAGCATAATCATCTTTTGTCTGAAAGTGAACGAGCGGCTTAGCCCCATGGCCCTTGGATGTTGATTTCTAATACTCGTCGAAGGAGTGCATGTAATACAGCTGGTTCGGCATGAGCTAAATCTGCCAGTACTATGGCTGGTGGGTCTCGTTTTATAGTGTTACAAGATGATAGTATGGTGATGGATCGTCCGACGGTTCCACATGAGGAAACAACTGCGATGGAAATTGTGGGTGATGGAGCTAAGTCTAAGGGTACTAACGGAGATGTTTCATCCAACGAGGTGGTTTAACAGTAAAATGTAGTAAAGAATACAGCTTACCTTGCCTCTAATCCGGATAAGAAGGCCAATGTAGCTAGTAACAACGAGGCTCGTCCGGTGGATGTGATTTCTCTGATTGATGGAAGCCAATTGGAGACAGTGAAACAAAGGGTTGTAAGTGGCACTGGTAACCATATTGCTTTGTCCATAGTAGATAAAGTCTCTGAGGGGAAAGAGTCTGAAAAAATAAGGGAGTCATGGCTGGGTATCCTGTGGCCTGAGGGGCGAAAGAGAACAGTGACAATGGTCTCTAGGTTAAAAAGGCGGCGAAGTATCGTGTAACTAATAAAATTGTCTTATTTGAATGGATCCAATCTATACCTAAGAGGATTGATTCTGAATTCAATATGATTCAGGGTAGAGCTGGCTAGAACTCGCAGGGAATAGACGAGGATGATCCTAGAGCTATACTATCTAGTGAGACGAGAAGGCCAACGATGGTCTTGGGGGAGTTAGTTGATGCTGTTATGCAGGGAGATGAGAGGATAGAGACCAATATGTAAGTTATGAATACATTATTCTTGAATTTTCGGTGTAACACCCTACAACCGGTTAGGAGCGTAGAGCGTTACGACATGCAGCGGGCATATAGCCAAATCAATTAGCAGAAGAACTCAACATGTAAACATAGAACTCACTTGACAAACTTATTAATAGGTGGGCTAACAGAAAAATCTTTTACTAAACATTCATATCACTCATGTTACTAACCCAATCAAACAAGTACATCAAACATCATATAATCATGCTTACAATTCAATCCATCTTTTAACATATTCAAACATGCATAGCAAATCTATGGTTTTTTAACCTAAGCATACAATAGCCCAACATGTATTAACAACCAACTCAAACTATTACCAAGGTATCAAGCAAGTTCAAACTATCCTAGTAAACCAAATTCACCATTTGAATACAATATACATCCTTTAAGTTCAATTCATACTCATATCAAACTAACGTACACCAATTATAAGCTTACACATTAATCCATGAATTCTAAACATAGCAAACCAAACTTATTCGAACATTCCCCTCATTAAGGTATACAAGTGTTGTCTATACAAGAAAATGTACAATTAAGCTCACAAGTGTTGTCTATACAAGAAAATGTACAATTAAGCTCTAAGAAAATTTCTTTATCATGATGTTGTTGACAATTGAAGCATTAGTCTTCACTTGATGCTTAGAGGTCCCTTTTATACTCCCAATTGAGTTTGTAGTCGTTGAGGACTGTTGGGATTGAATTGGAGCCGTTGGATACTTTATTTTCCTCATTAATTGCAGTTCTGGTGCTGTCCGTTTCAGAACAGGCGAGCTCATATAGGAACGACCTTCTTCAGAACTAGTCGTTGAAGCATGCAGCAGCAAACCGTATCGAAACGCCTCTAGCTATATCGAAACGGTTACAAACCGTTTCGGTACGAGTGACCGTTGAGCTGCATTTAAAAAATCGTTGGGAAATTTTGACCATTAGGGAGGTTTTGAAACACCAAAGGGGTGTTTCGAAACGAAAACCCTCCGTACCGAAACGGGCAAGCCCAATTTCGGTACGTGTTTTGGCAGTTTCAAACTGTTTCGAAACAGGTCCCCTTGTATCGAAACAGGTACCTTGAAAACCCTGGTTTGGCTACTTAAAAACGTTTCAAACCTTGCCAAAACCCTTCAAAATCATCCAAAAACTTATTTTCAAGGTGTTTGGACTTAAAGGCATTTTTGAAATCTTTTCAATTTAGTCCAAAACTATTTTTCAATTATTATATCAAAACATTAGTTCTTCAATCTCCCCCTTTTTGATATAATAAAACCAACTTGAAAATTTGTTTGAGATTCTCCCCCTTTGTATTTTAAAAATTTAAATAAGAGATTTCAAAAATTAAAAGAAGTTAAAGCTTCCCCATATTCTCTTGAAAAATCAAATTTTCAAACCATTTCTCCCCTTTTTGTTATATCAAAAAGAATTGAAATAACTTTAAGTTCAAAATAACTTAGGAGGTTAAAAAATGACACAAATAAGAATTTTGGCTTTAAAATGGCTCTCCCTTCCTCAAAGCATCATCAAATAATGTTAGTCCAACACATGATAATCTAGCTGAATTGAATTAAAATAAATCAAATTAAACAAATAAAAACAACTAGATTTTACCAACACTTGAACTTTAAGGGAGGATGTGAAGTCTTCCTTCTTCAAGTGTTCTTCCTTGTGTGCATGGAGCTCCCCTCAAATTTGGACTTGTTGATCAATCTCCACCACACCTAAACAAGACAATCAAGTAATTTTTGGTATCCAAATTGCTTTGGATCCATAGACATTAGTGGCACAAAATTTAGTCCCCTTAAGAATCCATTTTTCAATTTCATCCTTTTTAGTTGAAGCGGTTAGTCTTTTTGGGACCCAAACACTTCTAAAACATTTTCCATTTATAAATCTAGGGGCACTAGATTGTCTAACATAAAAGTTTGATTTTCCAAAATTATTTTTCTTTTCAAGCTCTATGGAAATAAAATCTTTTTCTTCTTGAACTTTATGAAGCAAATTTTGTAAACCAAAACATTTTTGTTCAAACTCATTGAGTTTTGCTTCAAGTTCAATTTTGGTTTTAGAAATCAAATCATTTTGAATTTTCAAATTTGAAATAATTTTCTTGTTTTTCAAAATGTGATTTTTAAACTCTAAAACCAAATCATCATAGGCATATTGTAATTCATCAAAAGAATATGAACATGAAGTAGATTAATTAGATGTTACCCTTGAATCTTCTTCAATGGCCATAAGGTAAAGGTTGGCTTGTTCATCGTCGGTGGAGTCTTCATCACTCCAAGTAGCCACATATGCCTTCTTCTTATGGCTTGAAGTGTTTACTCTCTTCTTCTTTATTGATTCACGTTCGAATTCTTTCATTGTTTTCTTCATGAATGGGGCACACTTCTTGAAGAGATGAACTATCTCTTCTTCTTCATTCTCCTCCTCACTTGTATCAACATGGTTGCACATGGAGGATTTGAGAGCAATGGCATTAGTGTTGATGCCAAGATCCATGACTTTCTTATTCCTCATTTTCTTTATCTCTTCCTTCTTCTTCTCCTCATCTTTGTATTTCTTCATAATTTGGTGAGTGAGAAGTGACCCCATGAGTTCATCAAGCTTCAAGGTCTTGAGATTTATGGCTTTGATGATGGTAGTCTTTATTGAGTCCCATGACTCGGGAAAGAAGTAGATAAGCTTTCAGACAAGCTCTTCTTCCGGTATGGCTTCTCCATAACCTTTGACCCCATTGGTGATGGTGGAGAATCAATGGAACATCTTCTCAATGTCTTTTTCTGGATCCACCTTGAAGTTCTCATACTCGAGGTTGAGGAGGCTGATCTTGGTCTCATTTACTTCGTTTGTTCCCTTGTATGTAACTTTGAGCTTGTCCTAAACTTCCTTGGCACTCTTACAAGAAGACATTTTCTCATAGATGTTGAGGCTAAGTGCACAAAAGATGAAGTGCAAAGCCTTGCAATTTAGTTCCATCTTCTTGTGGTCGTCGGCACTCCAATCCAACTTGCTTCTTTGTGGAACGAACGGGTCATCCTCAATAATATCCCAAAGCTTGTAGTCTTTGGATTTGACAAATAACATCATCCTCTTCTTCCAATAAGCATAGTTGGTCTCGTCGAAAATGGTGGCTTGTCGATTGATTGTGCCATTGAACCGATTATTTGAAATGTTATTCGAGCTTGCCGGATCACCTCAACATGATGTTAATCCTCTTCAATTGAGCCAAGCTCTTATACCAATTGTTGTGTTTTATGTGCTCGATTTTCTTCAATTGTTCTAGCTCGTTATGTATGGAGAAGATTGGATGTTTGGGTGATTTTGTGGGAGATGAAAAATAGACAATAGATACAAGGATTTATAGTGGTTCAACCTTCTAACAAGCACCTACATCCACTACCTTAGCTCTCCACTAAATATTTCAAACAAATTCACTAAGAATTTCGTCCCCTTTTCTTGGCTTAGGAGGAAACCGTTATAACGATTAAGCTTTCTACCTAAAGCTTGATCAAGCACTCTCTCACAAAATAAAATTCTAAGCAAACTTGAAATCTTATAGATATTTGTTTGCGCTATTAAGATCTCACCCAAAACCTAAACACTTGAGCAAATTTGACAATTAAGCTCGCAAGTGTTGTCTATACAAGAAAATGTACAATTAAGCTCTAAGACAATTTCTTTTTCATGATGTTGTTGAAAATTAAAGCATTAGTCTTCCATTGATGCTTGGAGGTCCATTTTATACTCCCAATTTAGTTTGTAGCCGTTGAGGACCGTTGGGATTGAAATCGAGCCGTTGGAGACTTTATTTCCCTCATTAATTGCAGTTCTGGTGCTGTCTGTTTCAGAACAGGCGAGCCCGTATCGGAACGGCCTTCTTCAGAACTAGCCGTTGAAGCCTGATGCAGCAAACCATATCGAAACGCCTCTGGTCGTATCGAAATAGTATGAGCTGTATCAAAATGGTTACAAACCGTTTTGGTACGAGTGACCGTTGAGCTGCATTTAAAAAATCGTTGGGAAATTTCAACCGTTGGGGAGGTTTTGAAACCCCAAAGGGGTATTTCGAAACAAAAACCCTTCGTATCGAAACGGGCAAGCCCGGTTTCGGTACGAGTTTTGGCAGTTTCAAACTGTTTCGAAATAGGTCCCCTTGTATCAAAACATGTACCTTGAAAACTCTGGTTTGGCTACTTAAAAACGTTTCAAACCTTGCCAAAAACTTGTTTTCAAGTTGTTTGGACTTAAAGGCATTTTTGAAATCTTTTCAATTTAGTCCAAAACTATTTTTTCAATTATTATATCAAAACATTAGTTCTTCACTCCACCCCTTTTTGATATAATAAAACCAACTTAAAAATTTATTTGGGATTCTCCCCCTTTGTATTTTAAAAATTTAAATAAGAGATTTCAAAAATTAAAAGAAGTTAAAGCTCCCCCTTATTCTCTTGAAAAATCAATTTTTTAAACCATTTCTCCCCTTTTTGTTATATCAAAAAGAATTGAAATAACTCTAAGTTCAAAATAACTTAGGAGGTTAAAAATAACACAAATAAGAATTTTGGTTTTAAAATGGCCCCCTTACTCAAAGCATCATCAAATAATGTTAGTTCAACACATGATAATCTAGTTGAATTGAATTAAAATAAATAAAATTAAACAAATAAAAACAACTAGATTTTACCAACACTTGAACTTCAAGGGAGGATGTGAAACCTTCCTTCTTCAAGTGTTCTTCCTTGTGTGCATGGAGCTCCCCTCAAATTTGGACTTGTTGATCAATCCCTATCACACCTAAACAAGACAATCAAGTAATTTTTGGTATCCAAATTGCTTTGGATCCATAGACATTAGTGGCACAAAATTTAGTCCCCTTAGGAATCCATTTTTCAATTTCAACTTTTTAATTGAAGTGGTTAGTGCTTTTGGGACCCAAATAATTCTAAAACATTTTCCATTTATAAATCTAGGGGCACTAGATTGTCTAACATAAAAGTTTGATTTTCCAAAATTATTTTTCTTTTCAAGCTCTTTGGAAATCAAATCTTTTTCTTCTCGAACTTTATGAAGCAAATTTTGTAAATCAACACATTTTTTTTCAAACTCATTGAGTTTTGCTTCAAGTTCAATTTTGGTTTTAGAAATCAAATCATTTTGAATTTTCAAATTTGAAACAATTTTCTTGTTTTTCAAAATTTGATTTTTAAACTCTGAAACCAAATCATCATAGGCATCTTGTAATTCATCAAAAGAATATGAACATGAAATAGATTAATTAAAAGTTACCCTTGAATCTTCTTCGATGGCCATAAGGCAAAGGTTGGCTTGTTCATCGCCGGTGGAGTCTTAATCACTCTAAGTAGCCACATATGCCTTCTTCTTATGGCTTGAAGTGTTTTCCCTCTTCTTCTTCATTGATTCACGTTCGAATTCTTTCATTGCTTTCTTCATGAATGGGGCACACTTCTTGAAGAGATGAACTATCTCTTCTTCTTTATTTTCCTCCTCACTTGTATCAACATGGTTGCACTTGGAGGATTTTAGGGCAATGGCATTAGTGTTGATGCCAAGCTCCATGACTTTCTTCTTCCCCATCATCTTTATACCATCCTTCTTCTTCTCCTCTTCATTGTCTTTCTTCAAAATTTGGTGAGTGATAAGTGACCCGATGAGTTCATCAAGCTTCAAGGTCTTGAGATTTTTGGCTTCGATGATGGCGGTCTTTTTCGAGTCCCATGACTCGGGAAGGGAGAAGATAAGCTTTCAGACAAGCTTTTCTTCCGGTATGGCTTCTCCATAACCTTTGAGTCCATTGGTGATGGTGGAGAATCGATGGAACATCTTCTCAATGTCCTCTTCCGGATCCATCTTGAAGTTCTCATACTCGACGTTGAGGAGGCTGATCTTGGTATCATTTACTTCTTTTTTTCCCTCGTATGTAACTTCAAGCTTGTCCTAAACTTCCTTAGCACTCTCACAAGAAGACATCTTCTCATAGATGTTGAGGCTAAGTGCACAAAAGATGAAGTGCAAAGCCTTGCAATTTAGTTCCATCTTCTTGTGGTCGTCGGCACTCCAATCTGCCTTGCTTCTTTGTGGAACAAACGGGCCTTCCTCAATAATGTCTCAAAGCTTGTAATCTTTGGATTTGACAAAGAACATCATCCTCTTGTTTCAATAAGCATAGTTGTTCTTGTCGAATAAGGGTGGCTTTTCAATGGATTGCGCCATTGAACCGGTTGTTTGAAATGTTGTTCGAGCTTGCCGGATCACCTCAATAGGATGTTAATCCTCTTCAATTGAGCCAATCTCTGATACCAATTGTTGAGCTTTATGTGCTCGATTTTCTTAAACTGTTCTAGCTCGTTAAGTGTGGAGAAGATTGGATATTTGGGTGATTTTGTGGGAGATGAAAAATAGACAATAGATACAAGGATTTATAGTGGTTCGGCCTTCTAACAAGCACCTACATCCACTACCTTAGCTCTCCATTAAATATATCAAACAAATTCAATAAGAATTTCGTCCCCTTTTCTTGGCTTAGGAGGAAACTGTTACAACGATCAAGCTTTCTACCCAAAGCTTGATCAAGCACTCTCTCACAAGAGAAATTCTAATCAAACTTGAAATCCCTCTAATAGGTATTTTTTTCACTATTAAGCTCTCACCCAAAACCTAATCATTTGAGAAAATTTGATAATCAAGCTCACAAGTGTTGTTTATACAAGAAAATGTACAATTAAGGTCTAAGACAATTTCTTTATCATGATGTTGTTGACAATTGAAGCATTAGTCTTATCTTGATGCTTGGAGGTCCCTTTTATACTCCCAATTGAGTTTGTATCCATTGAGGACTGTTGGGATTAAATTGGAGACGTTGGAGACTTTAGTTCCCTCATTAATTGCAGTTCTGGTGTTGTCCGTTTCGGAACAGGCAAGCCCGTATCAAAATGGCCTTCTTTAGAACTAACCGTTGAAGCCTGATGCAGTAAACTATATCGAAACGCATCTGGTCGTATCAAAACGGTATGAGCTGTATCGAAATGGTTACAAACCGTTTTGGTACGAGTGACCGTTGAGCTGCATTTAAAAAGTCATTGGGAAATTTCAACCGTTGGGGAGGTTTTGATCGTTGGACATATCGAAACACCAAAGGGATGTTTCGAAACGAAAACCCTTCGTATTGAAACGGGCAAGCCTTGTTTTGGTACGGGTTTTGGCAATTTCAAACTGTTTCGAAACATGTCCCCTTGTATCGAAATGGGTACCTTGAAAACCCTGGTTTGGCTACGTAAAAATGTTTCAAACCTTGCCAAAAACCTTTAAAAACATCCACAAACTTATTTTCAAGTTGTTTGGACTTAAAGGCATTTTTGAAATCTTTTCAATTTAGTCCAAAACTATTTTTCAATTATTATATCAAAACATTACTTCTTCAATTACTATATTCAATCTAAGTATTCGAATCGTCAATCAATCCAGTCATACTCCTCAAGGTTCAATCAAATAGCATAGGAGATCAGCATCTTTACATAACATTTGAAATTCTCATATCCAAGCATCAACCATATCTATATACAAAACAAAAGAGTCGTACATACTTCAAAACATACTTAACTTACTATTACATACCAACTATTTAAGCCTTATATACAAACCAAAATGATCATATTTCCATAAGAACTTATTTACATACTAAGTCCATACATGACAATCCACACTTAGGTTTATACACACCTTAAGCACATACGTAAAATCAAACAAATGCATGCAACTTGGATGACTAGACACGACACTAAGCCACCGACCATGAGTACTAACATAATGAAACAAGGCATACTTGTCTTGGCTTGTGAATGCTTCTAAATCAGATTGGAGTCAACTTTCGAATGAGTTATCTTGTTGGTTTGGGAAGAAGGAAACAAGAGAGTGATAAGTTCTATAAGTACTTAGTGAGGTAGTTCCTATAAGTAACAAGTCAATCTTTTAAATGTTTTATCTCATTTAACCAATGTTACCTAGCTAGGCATCATTCCAATTTAGTAAGGCCTAACAAGTCTCAAGCATAAACAAGTAGCATACTTAACTAGTCTCATTATCATCATATACCACCATTTAAACATGTACATACTACCATACCAAACATCAATCAAAGCGAGGTAATCATGTAACACATTCACATAGACAATTTGATATTCATCAATCACTTTGATCAAACAAGATTCAAGCATAGATCATATTCAATGCATTCCATTCGAAAGGGATCATTATCCATATATATATATATATATATATATATATATATATCATACTCATTTTGAACAAATTAGATTGGTACATAAATTTTTATTAACATGTGAATACATTTCAATATGACTCGCTCATATAACATATTACACATTTCATTTAACATATGACAAGTCTTATTCAGGAACTTTTAAATGTTTTGCCTTGGTAGATTAGTGGGACTAGGTAATCAAGTCTCATTGGGTACAAAGTACCAAATCAGGGGATGCACAAAGCATCAAAATCAGGGGATGCACAATTGCATCAAGGGGTCTTCTACACCAACATAAGGACCAAAGTGCGAAAAGAGGATGCACAAGGCATCAAGATCATTAGGTGCCATCAACACCAAAACAGAGAGTACACAAAGTACTATATCATAGGAGCTCTAGAATCTAAGGCATGTCGTTCTACCTACGACCAACTAGTCAACCAAGGGCTTATAGTGTCTTTTAGATTAAGCAAACACAAATCATGTATTTAGCAGTCAAACTTTGCAAGTTACATAGCACATTACATGTCACTAGCATATAAGCAACAAATAGACATACTTAAGCATCATATATCACCCAAAATCAATAGCATAACATTCTTAACATGCTTAAATTCATCATTCATATAACCATTAAGGCAAAGCAAACCATGTTAAGTGGCAAACCAAGGTATTAAGCTATCAATGTAAATTATATTATCATCTTTCCTTTTAACCTTCTTCCCTTAGAACATGTTATCAATTAAGGATTAGATTCATTTCATGCTTTCATTTATAACATAATTTAAACATAAAACAATGGTTAGGACACTAGTCCCAACCCTAAGGTTAACTACACTCACAATACTCCAAGCTTTCCACTACTCTTGTTCCTTGATGTATATGCATTTGCTCTTCCTATTTGATTGATCGGCCTTTGCCTCTTCCAAGTTTTCTTCAATTTCTTGATCTAGATACTCTCACATACATATAAACAAGACATTTCAGCATCCAAATCAACCATATAAGTTCATTAGGCAATTACAAACACATAACATTCAAAATTATTTTCCAGTTCTGGCAGCTTGTATACATGTTACTATTATGGCCATAACTTTTAATCTATACATTGGATTTTCAATTTATTTACCATGTTAGAAAGCTTATTCAACTAGATTTTTATCTATGTATGGCTCATATTTTTCCCATTTCTAGATCAATATAATTTTTTATTTGAAGACAGGGCATTTGTTTAGGGACTAAACTTCCAGATTTCATCCTAAGGCACTTTAGTGCATTTTTAAGCCTAAGTCATTTATTAGTTTAATTTAGCCTTTATAACCAGAGTTTACCCTGTTTTAACCTTGTTCATTCAATTCCATTATGGTCCCTAAACAGAATATTAGAGTCCTTTAATTTACCAAACTTTTCAGTTTAGTCCAATATATACCTATTAAGCAATCTAACCAATTTAAACAACCAATTAAGCTACCTATCAACCTATTCATGTTATAACTCATTTATTACACCAAATCCCCTGTTTCTAAATATCATTTCTAGAGCTCATTTAACATTATTTTAGTCCCTAAAACTTTCATTTTCATCAAAACAGTCCCTAGGGGAGTTTTGCATATCTATGTAACAATTTTCATTCTAACACATTACCTAAAGAAATTAACCTCAATTTGATTTCACCAACAGTTCATTACATAAATCTTTAACAACTTTCCCTAGGTGACATTTTTCTAGAAACATTTCCTAGTCCCTCATATTTTTAGATTTAACAAAACATTCCCCTAAGCATTCGACCAGCATCTAGTGTCCTCTAGTGTATTATTTTCAATTCTTATCATATAACCCAAGCTAGATACACATAGTTCATCATCATATAACTAAATTCCAAAATTAAAATCAACATTTACAACAAGCAAATGTAACAAATCAGATCATGTAACAATTCAACATGAAAATTCGGTTAACTAGTTGAGCAAAACGTTTACCTAGCTTCTAGTTTAATTCCTATGGTAAGATGATCAACATGCAAGCTAAACTTCAGGATTTCCTTGTGTTTTCTCCAGCAATTCTCTCTCTCTAAACCCTCTCTCTTATTCGGCTAATGAGGAGAAGAATGGTGGAGGAAGACAACTATCCTAAGTTAATCGGATTTGGAGTTGTCTAATTTGCCCTTTGATTAAAACTACCATGTAATTCAGTCTAAGGGAAGTCTAGGAAATCCTAAATTTCCACATGCAAGTCCCCATTTTATCATGTATTTCAAATTGGTCATGGCTGATTAGTCTCTCAATTTATTTATTCTTTCGATTAGGTCCTTAAGTTATCTAATTAAGGATTAATCGATTCAATTAAATCAATTGTTTAACCAATTATTCAAATTACTTCTAAGGTAGGATTGAGGGTGTTACAGTCGGGGTGCAACTAGCCCCGGTTTTAGGAGACATCTTCGGAATTTTGTCCGCGAGTCAAGTTCAAAGATTGTTGTTTTCTTAGAAACTAGAGTTAGTGGGCATGTTGTGGATTCGGTAATTCGTAAGCTCAGGTTTGATAATTCCTTCTGGGTGGAAGCTTAGAGTTTCAGTGGAGGTATCTGGGTGTTGTGGTGTAGTGATGTGGTGGTGGAGGTAGTACGGGTTTCTTCTCAATTTGTGCATTTTCCGTGTCGTGATGAACATGAAGCTGATTGGGTTTTCGTTACTACCGTGTATACAAATCCAACGACAGTTAGTCGAAAACTAGTTTGGGATCATTTGGAGCAGCTGGATCCGGGGGATGCGGAGGCATGGGTCCTGGGTGGTGATTTCAACACTATTTGTAAGAGTGAAGAACGTAAGGGAGGTTCAGGGAATACTTCTGGGATTAGTAAGCTTTTTTCTGAGTTTATTGAAAATATGTAGAGTGTCCACAAGTTCTATATTTTGTACACATTCCTGCCCTTATTATTGTTGTTTTTAAGCTCATTTAGGCATATTTAGGTGCATTGCATGCATAATAACAGTATTTGCTCTTTTACCATGTTTTTGTTGAATATTCTATGTTTGGTTAAGAAAATATATTGTTTTAGTTTATTTTCTTTTTCATGTGCTATAGCTGTGTAGAGGAGGAGAGGACATGAAAGTAGGGAGCAAATGGAGATGTACTGAGCAGTTTCAGTCGCCGCCAAGGACACCGCCATTGCAGCATTAACACCGACTGCCACCCAGGCAGGAGCTAAACCGATTTAGTTAAGATGGGTTGTGATTGAAAGAGGAAAATTTACTGAGTCCAATAAGCCCAGTCTTGCAGTTCTCTGAAGCCTGTAGCGGCCTGAAGAGCTGATTGAAGAGGGATAAGTAAATTGACTTATCTTTACTTGTTGGAGAAGGCAGCGCCCAAATAGTCCACATTCAAGTCAAAAGAAGTCAACATTTAATGTAAAGTTACTTTAAGAACTTCAACTCCAAGGAGGACTCAAACTTAGGCCAAGCCCTATATATACCCATGCTTATAAGGGTATAGGGGAATAGATGAAGTGGAGGAGATAATCGTGTTCTAACTCTCTCATAGGGTTTAGGTTTTTGTATGCAAAGTAGTAGAGAGGAACGGTCGTATTAGTTTAAGTTGTGTTTGCAATAAAATACTCTCAAGATTTCTTAATTCATGTTCTTCACTTCTTCAATGAGTTCCAAAAGTCCAGTTGAAGAAATCCATTTGTCGGGCACGAGAGTGTTAAACTCACGAAAGAATTAAGTACGGTCACATCATGTTGAGGTGTTGACTAATTCGGCTTAGACATAAGTTAGAATTTCAGCGGCTAAAAGGAGAAACCAAACGTCGACTGCCTGTGTTAGGTTTACGCTGAGATTGCTAGGTATTGCCTACATCATGTGGTGACAGAATCCTTGCCTAGACATATGAAGGATCACTTCAGAATTGCTTCACCGAACTTGGAGTATCTGCAAGACTTGTCGCCGGGACTTCTCTCCATTCCACCTGCCGAGACAACGAAAGTTGCAAGCGCAGAGTTCCGCTGTGCCATCAAAAGTTGTCGTCGCCTCAATCCGCCATTACCCGCCAAGGCAACAAATCGTGGTAGCGCAAAACATACTTAATCTTTACAACGCGGTCTACACACTACTGAGCTACAACTACCTGGCTCAGTCTATCAACTCTATCTTTCTCTCTCTTTCTCTCTATCTTAAATTACTTGTGTTTCTATTTTTATGCTTCTCAATATTCAAAAATTTAATTGTGTAATTTACTTTCTCCTTGTGCAGGAAAACATTCATAGTATATGCTCCAATCCCTGTGGAAGACGATATCTTTTATACTATAACTTGACAAGATGTGCACTTAAGCTCATAAATAGAGAACACCCAAACGCTCTACAAGATTTTGCTGCCGTTTCCGGGGATTGGCAACAGCAATTGCGTTTGAATTCCTGCACTTTTACTTTTAGTTTTTAAATTTAATTTTTTGTTTATTTTATTTTCAAAAAAAAAATATGCCTCTTGTTTTTCTTTGGTGTATGTCCCACCAGAGCGGCAAAGATGGCACCCAACACCCACCTGAGGAGGGGAAGGACATACTTGGACGAAATGGCAAACATAAAACCCCCAGGAAGTGGTTATGTTTGGGAGATACGCAACCTGACATAACCTAATTTTTATTTTTATCTTTAATTTATTTTTTAGGATTAGTTTAAATTTTATTTAATTTTCACATATTTACTTTCTTGAAATTTATTTAATTTTCAGTTATTTTTATTTAATTTTTGCATTTAATTTATTTTAGGTTAGGAATGAAGGCAAGACCAAGAAGGATAAAGAATAAAGGAGAGGCCCAACCTAGTGGCCAAGGCAGCCCAAGGCAGATTAGCATAACGACTAGCGGCTTCATAACGGCTAGCCGCAAAGGCTACATTTGCAACAGCTGGCGGAACGGCTATCTGCGTAACGGCTAGAATCGCGTAAAACACGCCGTAATCATTGCCGCTCGTTGGCAGCGTGCCCGCCAAGGAAACAGAGAGTAGCGGCTATATAAGGCCAACTGTTCTCTACTCATTCTTCACTTTGCTCTCTCTTTTGCTCTCAATTCTTCTTACTGCGCTTTCAAGATATCATCTATTCTACTTTCTTGCAATTTCTTTCCTTTTTTAGGAAACACGGTCGTTCCTACAACATCAAAACCCGCCGCCTCATCCTCCAAGCCAATCTTTCAGAGGTTCTTAAACGCTGATGTAGCGACAACCTACCGGCAGCACTTCGTCGAATGGCAGATTTGGGAAGAGATGGGCTTCCAATACACAAGGCAAGATGAGGATCTTGGCCTTGAGCCCACCGTATTCGAAAGGGTCCACACCCTAGGATGGCACATTTTCGCACGGCAGCCAAAAGAGATGAACACCAACCTAGTGCGAGAATTTTATGCCCACAAACCAACCCCGGGAAACCCCTTTGTCTATGTTCGCGGCGAAGGTGTCAAGCTCACAGCCTCAACAATCAATAGCTTCTACGGCATAGAAATCAAAGGGAATCCGCACGAAGAATGGAGTTCGGGTTTAACGACATCAGGTTACGAGTAAATCAAAAGAGAAATCTGTAAGCCCAATGCCAAGTGGCTAACCAGCAAAAATAACGGCTCAGTAAACCGCCGCGACCTGCTTCCAGAGGCCTTTATTTGGAGTAACTTCGTCCAATGCCGTCTAATGCCCACTTTGCATGGTTTCACATTCAACAGGTCGCGGCTGGCTCTAATCCATAGCATAATGAAGGGGTGACCAATCAATGTTGGGGAAGTTATTCTTGAAGAAATCCATGCTCACGCAGTAAAACCCAACTTCAAAGGACCCCTTGTTTTCCCCGCACTCATCACCGGCCTCTGCGCCAATTTTTGTATGTCGCCTCACCCCAAGGATACCATCATTTCCGCCAAGGAAGGGTGGACAAGGAAGGTACACCTTCAGATGATGCAGGAGCCAGAGCCTGAAACACTGACAACTGCCCTGCTGCCGTCACAACCTGCCGCCACCCCGGCCGCGACAGGCAGTACTGATGCTGCCCTTTCCTTCGTCGCGATTCCTATGCTGCGAAGCCTCGTAGAAAGCTTCCAGAGAATTGAGCACAAGCAGGTAATCTTTACAAGATACATCGTGGAGGTGCAAGAGGCCTTTGTGGCCTACTTGCTAGACAAATACCAAGATGCCGTCCCACAGTTGTCAGCCTTCCCATCGAAGTTAGCAGCTTCTAAGCCGACCCAGATCACACCTCGACCAGCTGCCACTCCAGCCGCCACAGACAGCGAAGGGCCGCACATCTGCCTCAAACAAAGGACCTCTCTCACTCCCATCTAACCATACAACCTCACCTCCTCATCTGATTCTGAAAAAGAAGAGGAGACTACTGCCGCCTCCCCAGCAGTAAAGGAGGCAGCTGCCAAAAAGGACACTAAAGCCTCGAATTCATTGGACATGGAGGTATCTGATTCCTCCAACAATGAACCGGCCGGAGTAGCAAGGAGAAGGAAGTAGCCCACCGGTGCGACTGAACCTCAAGGTGAAGGGTCTGAATCCAAAACAGAAGCACCACCTAAAAGACCCACTCCCAGCCGCATCCAGTCACCATGCGGCCAGAAGAAGAACCCAGCCGCCAAGTCTCCCGCCACATGTCGCCTCGTCCTCCCCGCCTCCTCAGAATCCTCCTCTGATGCAGCAGCAGAAACGGAGGGGAACTCTCATAGTCTATAGCACCTTTTTCTTTATTTTTTATGTTTTCTTTTAATTTTCTATTTTTCTTTTTCTTTATATGTTTTATTTTTCTGTTTTTATTTTATGTTTTGTGTAAGGCATTGAGGACAATGCTAACCTTGAGTTTGGGGGGATTAGTCCTATTTGTTTTCTTTAGTTGCATTTAGCTGCATGTAGTAGCATATGTAAATTATGCCCTAGCACTTAATGAAATAGAAAGTCTTAGCTTAAAAACTTGTGCCTATAATAGTTAGCCGATTACTTATTTTCGCACCGTACTTAAAATCTAACCTAACTATGGGAAGAAGCATGAAAAGTACTTATAATTTTTTTTCTTTTTTGCCAATTATTCTTACACTGTCTATTAAGTGCTGAGTTTTGCTTGAGTTCTAAGTTTAACATTGCCTGCTTTATTTAATGAAAATTTCTTAATTGGATGCAGAATTGCCACCGCGGCAGCACAGGGTAGCAGCACAAAAATGTTTAATACCCTAGAGGTGCCCGAAACAAGCTCTAGGAAGGATATTTAATACCCTAGAGGTGCCCGAAACAAGCTCTATGAAGGATCATGTTCAAGGACACTCCACTGCTATCAAAGTCCAAGTATCTGAAATTAATTGAAGTGACGGACAAATTAGCAAGAGTGAATGAAAGCCTTCACGGGATGAATCTATTCAAAGGGTTCAGAGTTTCGTAGTGTGCACATATCTTAGCTTCAGACCCGGAGAATAGTTGTGATGAGTCGAAGCCCTTAAAGCCATGATCAGAAAAAGAGGAAAAGAGAAGTGCTTAATTGTGCTGCTAAGGCAGCAACTCATATCCTTTTTCATAATTTAATTATTTTTAGCATTATTTGTTTACTTAGTATACTCGGCATTTTTAGCATGGACACAGACCTGCACACACTGCACTGGCACTAAGAAGAATTAAATCCTAACTTATTTCACGCCATTCACTATCACTAACATAAAATAGGTGACACAGCCTTGAGGTAAGAAATCAAGTTAAAGGCTAAACTTCTGTTAAAATTTTGTGCAGGGGGCAGGTTTACTAGTTCGGTTGCATTGCTTGAGGACAAGCAATAGTTTGAGTTTGATGGTGTGTAGAGTGTCCACAAGTTCTATATTTTGTACACACCCATGCCCTTATTATTGTTGTTTTAAGCTCATTTAGGCATATTTAGGTGCATTGCATGCATAATAACAATATTTTCTCTTTTACCATGCTTTTGTTGAATATTCTATTTTTGGTTAAGAAAATATATTATTTTAGTTTAGTTTTCATTTTCAGGTGTTATAGTTGTGTAGAGGAGGAGAGGACAGGAAAGCATAGAGCAAAAGGACTTGTACTGAAGTAGTTCCAGTTGCCGCCAAGGACGCCGCCGTCGCAGCATTGCCGCCGACTGCCGCTCAGGCAGGAGCTAAACTCACTTAGTCAAGATGGGTTGCAATTGAAAGAGGACAATTTCCTGAGTCCAATTAGCCCAGTCTTGCAGTTCTCTGAAGCCTGTAGCGGCCTAAAGAGCTGATTGAAGAGGGATAAGTAAAGTGACTTATCTTTACTTGCTGGAGAAGGCAACGCCAAAGCGGCCTAAAGCCTGTAAAGTTACTTTAAGAACTTCTACTCCAAGGAGGACTCAAACTTAGGCCAAGCCCTATATATACCCATGCTTGTAAGGGTATAGGGGCATAGATGAAGTGGAGGAGATAATCCTGTTCTAACTCTCTCATAGGGTTTAGGTTTTTGTATGCAAAGTAGTTGTGAGAAACGATTGTATTAGTTTAAGTTGTGTTTGCAATAAATTACTCTCAAGTTTGCTTAATTCATGTTTTTCACTTCTTCAATTAGTTCCAAAAGTCTAGTTGAAGAAATACATTTATCGGGCACGAGAGTGTCAAACTCACGAAAGAATTAAATACGGTCTCATCATGTCGAGGTGTTGACTAATTCGGCTTAGACATAAGTTAGAATTTCAGCGGCTAAAAGGAGCAACCAAACGTCGACTGTCTGTGTTAGGTTTACGCTGAGATTGCTAGGTATTGCCTACATCACGTGGTGATAAAGTTCTTGCTTAGACATAGGAAGAATCACTTCAGAATTTCTTCACCGAACTTGGAGTATCTATCACACCTGCCGAGACAGCGAAAGTTGCAAGCGGAGAGTTCGGCAGTGGCATCGAAAGTTGTCGCCGCCTCAATCCGCCATTACCCGCCAAGGAAGCAGATAGTGGTAGCGCAAAACACACTTAATCTTTATAATGCAGTCTACACACTACTGAGCTACAACTACCTAACCCAATCTATCAACTCTCTCTTTCTCTCTATCTTAAATTACTTGTGTTTTTATTTTTATGCTTTTCAAGATTCAGAAATTTAATTGTGTAATTTACTTTCTCCTTGTACAGGAAAACACTCATAGTAGCTGCTCCAATCCCTGTGAGAGATGATATCTTTTATACTATAACTTGACAAGAGTGTGCACTTGCGCTCACAAATAGAGAACACTCAAACGCTCTACAAAATACAAGCCTTATTGATATGACCTGACCTAACGATCCAAACCTAAAAATACCCGACCTGGTTGACCTGACCTGACGATCCAAACCTAAAATTATCGGGTAATCTTATAAAAAATTGTATGACCGAACCGGGTACCTATCCCAGTAATTTTTCCGAGACACGGGCCGGAAGTTTTCTCTTACCGGGTACCCAACCTGACCCGATAATTTTTAATATATATTTTTTATTATTTTAAATTATCTTTTTATTTTAAGTTTATTAATATTTTTACTCTAAAACTAAATTTTAATCCTTAAATTTTTTCTATGTTTGTATTATATACTTTTAAGTTTTAAGGTTAAAACTTTTTAAAATTATTTTTGTATTTAATATGTGATTTTTTAAAATATTTTAGAATTAAAATATATATATATATAAAAAACGGGTTTTACGAATACCCGAGTAGCGGGTACATGGGTGTAACGGGCCGGTAAAGTAGGTACCCGGATGAACCAGGCATCCGGTAATGAACACCCCTAGTAGGCAGTGCTTTCACTTGGAGGCATGGTGTAACACTCGGGTTTAGGGGTCGGGTGTTAAGAGAGTTAAATCGGGTTCGAGTTGTTGGGCTTGTTCTAAATAAATGGGCTTCGTTTTTAAACTAAAAAGGCTTGTGATTTATTAAGGGAAAAATGGTAAATTTCTAAATAAAGGAAATAAGCTAAGTAAAAGGGGCTTTTTGAAAGTCTTCTTCTTCTTCCCTTCATCCAAACTCACGACAACTAAACCTCCCCAACCCCAAAACACTGTTCCATCCATCTCTTCATTGATTTCAAGAGCTTTCATCAAGGTAAACATGTTTTTGACTTCTCCTCATCATTCTTAACATTTCTATAGCTTTAGATTTTCATAAACCCCATTTTTGTGACATTTCAAGTTTTCAAGTTTTAAGAAAAAGGAGGAAGCTTTAATGGATTTTCGTTTGGTTTTTGATTTGTAAAGTTAATTTATGTTATACTCTTGCCCTTAGGTGTATCATATTTTAAAACGATAGTGTTTTGTTGAAAATCCCGAAATGGGTTTTTGTGGGTGTGTTATAGCGTAGAAAACTTGAGTTTTTGAGGTAGTTTTGTGAGGGAATGTTGGGCTGATGATACGGTGATGCTTGGGGTTGTTTTGAGCGTGTTTAGTGATGATTTGAGTGTTGGAATCGATGGGTTTTTGATGGGTTGTATGTAAGTCCGAAAATTAAGATTTGGGTTAGTTCTTGGTTTGGAAATATGGTGAAAGTTTCTTGAGATTGTAATCTGATTTGTGGCAGTGGTTTTGTGGATGATTTGTTGAGTAATGCGTTGTTTTTGGTTGATTAGAAGCAAGGGAAACTGTTGGAGAAGCTTTAGGCTCAATTCCGGGAAATTTAGAGGCTTGATCGACTTTCTTGGCTTGCTTTAAGAGTGTTCGGTGAGTGGATTGACTTAAAAGGTTTTAAATTGGTTCAAAGTGTGTGGTTGAGGTATTAGATTGAGCTTGGTAGGCCAATCTAATGTGAGGATTAAGTTGGTACATTAATCTCTCGTTGACTTTATGAGTTTCTTGTTAAATGTGCATATGTGATCTTGTGTGATATGTGTTCGGTTATGCATGTTGCGATATAATGATGTTGCATGATGGTGATGGATATGTTGTGTTGCATGATTGTTAAATCATGGTGAGACTTGATTAGTATGTTGGCACTAGTTATAATTACCGGGTATAAATGATCGATCATTAGAATGAGTGTGCACACGGTAAGAGTCAAATTCGCGCGTGGCCTTGGTGATGTGTAGTCACCAAGGAGGAGTACGGTGAGGTAACATTCCACCGAAAAACATGTGTGTGTGATGATGAGTGAAATCCCATCCGTAAATGGAAACGGTGATGTGTGTAATCCCATCGAAAGGTAATATGATTGTTTGAGTATGTTTGGGCGAAAATCCCAACGGAAGCTATCCGCATATCCGAGTAAGCTATATAGTTGCTAATATACTTGTTCATGTGTGGATGATGTGTAAGATGATTTGTTACATCCTTGTTTAGTATAACATGAGGTAAGATGCCATGTTCATGCATTCTTGTAGCGTTTGGCTAAGTTGTTGAGTTAGTGTAAATGCGTGTCTTGTGAATGTCTTATGGATACCATGCTTTGAACCTTGCATTGTTGATGTTTTGTTTTGAGCTCCCTCACTAAGCTTCTAGCTTACGCTCTCGTTTTTGACAATGCAGATCATTAGTGTGGAAGTTAGCAAGGAGCAAGGAAGAGGCATCCAAGCGCGTGTGGGGTTGCTCAAGTATGGTTTTAATTGAAAAATGTAATAGTTAGCAATGGGGATGCTACGTGTTGTAGGAGCATGTGTTAGACTCTTATGTTGTTATTGTTTTTGTGTTGAAGATTTGTAACTCATGTTATATGGATGCTTAAGTCTTTGTGTGAAGGCATGTAAACCTTGTTTTATGTTATGTGATGTGGATGCATGTTCCTTTAAATGAAATGGTTTTGTTAAGCATGCTTGATCGTTTAAATATGCTCTTTGTAGGTTGCGTTTGCCTTTAGATTTGTTGTATGGTTGCTGTTTTATGATTCTTGTTGTCTTGGAGCATGTTTGGGAATGTTTGAAGATGCAGAAAACTATTTTTAGGGTCACTCTGTGTGCAGGCGTTTCGAAACGCTCGTGGTTGTTTCGGAACGGTTGTAGCTCCAGGGATACTCGTATCGGAACGGGGGTGGTGTCGTTTCGATACGATTTGACATTGTGAGCTCCTGTTTCAGTACGCGCTTCGATATGGTTTGCCACTGTGAGTGCTTGTTTCGGAACCTGTTCTGAAAAATTTCGACACTGTAGACCCCCGCACCAGAACGAAGTGAACCGTATCGGTATGGCTTGATCTGGCTTTTAAACTGAGTCCCGCGTATCGAAACGGGCAAGCCTGTTTTGAAACGCAGGCATGTAATTGGGCTTTTTGACATCTTCAAAGGTTCTTGGATGTTGTGTTCTAGTCCCGGTTGTTTGTAAGTTTCCTTGTTGGGTTTGTGTGTACCTTTTATGTATGGTTTGGTTTTGGACGCATGAAATCGGACTAACATGTCACTCAGTAAATTTAAGTTACCTTACGTTCTGCTTGTATCGTTTCATTATTGTTTTCTGCTGTTGTTTTCGCACATAGGACTAAATGATACATTTAGACAAGATAATTAATGAAAATTTTCTAGGGTTGCTAATCAAAGTGGAACCTTAACGGGTTTCGCTTCAGTTTTCCCCGTGTAACCTGTTCGGACCGGCCTGTTAGCTAGACCGGGACGAGAGGGTTACACATGGCTCACTTTTTTAGAGGCTAGATCGCTGCTTAATAAATGTCAGATGGAATTTGAGATTTCCGACGTCACATGTTCTTCATCTCGAGTGGTTGGGGTCAGACCATTGCCCCCTTGCTCTTCGACCGGCTGTGGGTGCCTAGTAGAATTTTGATTGATCTTTCAAGTTCATCGCAACTTGGCATGAGCATGGGGAGTTTAAGAAGTATTTGGCGAGTATTTGGAATGCCGAGAGGGATCTTTACATGAACCTTAGTGACATCAAACCTAAAATCTTTGAGTGAAATCATGAGGTTTTCGGACATATTGGTAAACAGAAACAAGAGTTGATTGCGCACTTGAGAGGCATTGACAGAGCCCTTCAAGGTTAGATTTCGACCTTTCTTGTGGATTTGGAGGCTCAATTGAAAGCGGAGCTTGATTTGGTTTAGGCTCAAGAAGAGAGTTTATGGGCTCAAAAATCCCTGTCGAAATGGGTGAGTCATGGTTATCAGAATACCCGTTTTTTTTCATGCTTCGACCGTGGCACATAAAAGGGCTAATATTATCTTACGTTTGAGAGATGAGGATGGCTTTTGGTGTGACGACCAGGATCAGTTTCAGAGGTTGGCAATTGATTACTTTTAGCAGCTCTTTACGTCATCAGGAGTCGGGGAAGGGGTTTATGCGTGCCGCAACCTTTTTCCTAGAATCTCTTCTTCAATTTTGGCTACTTTGAACCGAGAGGTGTCAGATAGTGAGATTCGTGATGTTATCTTTAGTATGAGCTCTCTCAAGACCCCGGGACTTGATGGTTTGCATGCATACTTTTTTCAACAAAATCAGAGTCTGGTTGGTAAGAGGGTATGTGATTTTCTGAAGAATATTTTTGCGAGTGGAGTTGTGCCTGGGGAGTTTAATCGGACTCTTATTGTTTTGATTCGTAAAGTTATGGTCCCCTCTTCCATCTGTCGGTTTAGCCCAATAAGTTTATGTTCTGTGTTGTATAAAACAGTTACGAAAATAATTGTTAATCGCATGAAACCTTTTTTGGCAGATTAGTTTGCTTGTAATCAAATGAGTTTTATTCCAAGACGGTCCATCACGGATAATATTATTGTTGTTCAGGATATTATTCACTCAATGAGGTGCAAGAAAGGGCAAAAATGGTGGATGACTATTAAAATTGACTTGGAGAAGGCTTACGATAGGCTAGAGTGGGGTTCATCAGTGATATGCTATGAGATATGGGGTTTCCAGAGGCTTTGTGTCATTTGATTTTAACGTGTGTTTCATCAGTTTCTTCTCAAATTGCATGAAATGGCCATAGTACAACGTCTTTCTTCCCTTCTATAGGGATACGGCAAGAGGATCCTTTGTCGCCTTATCTTTTTGTCCTATGTATAGAAAGATTGAGTCAGGCGATTGAGATGGTGGTGCGGAATCAGTGGTGGAAACCGTTTACTGTATCGCGAGAGGGACCATAGGTTTCACATCTTTTTTTTGCCTATGATATGATGCTTTTTGCTGAGGCGTCGATGGATCAGTTGGAGGTGATTCACAATGTCTTGGAAGGGTTTTGTCAGGCTTCTAGTTCAAAGGTCAGTGTTGCGAAAACTACTATTCACTTTTCTAAGAATGTGGATCCAAGTTTACATGCTCAGATTAGTGGTGAGTTTGGTTTAACTGAAGTTATAGATTTGGGGAAGTATTTAGGAGTGCTATTCTTCACACGAAAGTTACGAAAGAGTTGTATCAGTATCTCATCCAGAAAGTTCAGGATAAGTTTTCTAGTTGGAGGGCGAAGACTTTGTCTTTGGCGGGTCAAATTATCCTTTCTACGATCGTGCTCGTTGCAATACCTCCGTACACTGTGCAAACGACTTTTCTTCCTAAGGGCGTGACTGATAAGATTGAGCATATCATTTGTCGTTTAATTTGAGGGAATGGATCTGGTCACCGTAGCATTCATTTGGTTAGTTTGAGGGATTTGTGTCAGCTGGTTGAGAGAGGTGGTATTGGCTTTAAAAACCTGAGTATTCAAAATGATGTTTTTCTCATGAAACTCACATTTCATTTGCTTACCAAAGGGGATCATCTATGGGTTAAGTTATTACGTGCTAAGTATAAATGACACAATCTACAGGAAGGTCCTTGCTTAAGGCGGTCATGCTCACGAGTTTGGAGGGGTATTTGCATGGTTTGGGAGGACACAAAGAATAACGTGGGCTAGCAGTTGGGTCATGGGCGTATAATCAAATTTTGGACTGATGCTTGGCCATGATCGTTTGAGACTCTCTCAGAATATTTGGTGATGGGGCAGATGATACCGAGGTTAGATGCCACTGTTGCTGAGTTTGTGAGTGATGATGGGCAATGACGTTGGAATAATTTGGAGCATCTATTGCCCGTGGATATTTTATTGCAGATTTTCGCGAGCAAAGTACCTTTTGGTCTTGCCTTACAGGATCGACCGGTGTGGAATCTGTAACCCCCTTAACCCGACCTAGACGGTAGACCCGAATTAAGAAAGTCACACGGGGAAAACCAAAGTCAACCCGAAAGTCAACCTTGATTAACGACCCTTTTTTTTCTTTTTTTTTCTTTTTATACTTGTCTAGATGCACATTAAGCCTAATGGTGATCACACAAACATCATACCAAAAGATCACAAACATCAGAGATCAAACAGGGACTCAATTGAACAAGATACAACTTTAGGGACCAAATTGTAAATTCTGATAAATTAAAGAACTTAATCCAAATCGAAGTTACCAACTTGAAATTAATCAGGTTTCATGCTTCTCTGTGAAATTTCAGCTCAAAAGGACTTCCCAAACTCATACAATTGCACAAACAAGTTTCAGGACCAAAATGCAAACAATTCAAAACATATAACTGCCAATGTCAGCCCCCAACGGTCGACCGTTCCGAAACGGGAGACAGCCCGTTCCGAAACGCGGGGCCGTTCCGAAACAGGCATAGCATGTTTCGAAATGGGGGTCTGGCATAGGCTTTTCCGTTTCGGAACGGCCCTTCCCGTTTCGGACGCCTGGGCACGATTAAGGCACCCGTTCCGAAACGGTAGGTGCTGTTCCGAAACACCCTGCCCAGATTACTTCAAAACTCAACTTTAAACATGAAATTACACAACCAATCATGCTCCAAATGCTACCAAACATTGCCAACATGCAATTCAACATATAAACAACATAATAGCATCATCAATTCATCCAAACATCTTCATATGCAAAAAGCCCTAATTCTAATGGCATGCTTCCTACACAAGCTAGCTATTCAACACCAAACTTCCAAAACAAGCATATAAGGTTCCAATTCAAAAGCCAGCAAACACGTCAACATTTAACATACTTAGGGAGTCTCCAACACCTCCCAAAACATACACATTGGTCCCCCATTGCCAAATCACACAAAAGCTAAAATGTACTTATAAAACCTTCATACATTGAGCTTCACTTGAACTTGATTGCTTGTCCTTTCTTGCTGCCCTCAAGGTACTCTAATGCTCTGCATTATTGAATTAAGAAAACGTAGAGAGCGTAAGCAAAAGCTTAGTGAGGAATGCTCATTTAAACCATTCAATAATGCATTTATAAAACACTTTATAAAACATGCTTCAAACCATCATTTACACATGCTCAAAAGCATTCTTAAACATGCATCTCATGCATCAAATCAAAACATGTCATATTGGCTACAAGTGATAAATTCCATTTCTTAAAACACAAGTTCATCAACTTTCACCCCAAGGACTTTTAAACACCTTGGCCCCAAGGACTTTTAAACACCTTGGCCTATGGACTTTTAAACACCATAGAATGTAACACATCAAGGACTTTTAAACACCTTGATCCCAAGGACTTTTAAACACCTTGGCCATGGACTTTTAAACACCATGAAACGTAACCCATCAAGGACTTTTAAACACCTTGATCCCAAGGACTTTTAAACACCTTGGCCTATGGACTTTTAAACACCATAGAAAAGGATCACCTAAGGACTTTTAACCACCTTAGTGTCCACAACATGAACCATCCAAGGACTTTTAACCACCTTGATGTTCATAAGTAACAAGGCTCACTCAAGGACTTTTAACCACCTTAGTGACCTTAACATTTTAAAAACATCACTTGCCAATATACATCATTCTCATCACTGTTTTAAAGCATAAAACCAAGCCATATTCATCATGCATTTAAAAGCATTAAACCATATCATCTCAATGTACAAAAGCAAGGAACTCCTACCTAGAGTTACTTCCAACATATGGCTTACATCAACAGCAAAAACCATGCTAAAACATGCTTCCAAAACAGTATGTAAAACATGCAAATTATCATTTCGCATCACAACAAAATCATGGCCACCACTAGAGAGAAATTCCGAAAACTTACACTCGAGCTTAGCAAAGTTGTTTAGACTTAAACTAAGCTCCCAAGACATTGGTTTCAAAGCCGAAAACCCATTTTCACTCACCGATTCCACTTCGCCACTTGCCGAAGCACGAATTCAAGCTTCCGGATCAACAACTCTTGGATCCAAAGATGCCTCCCCTGATTAAACACATTAAAGCAGAGGTTTAATGCATCATCAAGCATCAAAAGCTTCAATGAAAGCACTCAAACTCGCTGCTCTCACTCAACCTCCATTTTCGGCCACCAAACACAACCGAAAATGCATCCAAACCACTTCTAAACAAAGCCCAGCCATAAACCAGCAAAACCTAACATCCATCATCACCATATAACATCTAAAAACAACCTATTAACATCCTTATACCTCCAGCAACAACAGATCCACAAGATCACCACAAAAACATCCAAGAAACATAAGCTAAACTTAGGAAACTCAACCTATCCGGGATTGCATCAATCAAAACTCATTTCCTTATCAATTTAGAGTTCCTTTAACATCAAAAACACATCTTAAATCACAGATCAATCAGATCTAACGAAAATCATGAAAAACCATCAAATCTTGCATTATAAGCCAAGATACAATTCCAAACTCAAAAGCCTTTAATTAAACATCAATCAAGAGTTGATAACTTGGGAATTTCAGTAAAGAACTGATAGTTTAGAGGAGAAGGACGTTCTTACCTCCAAACTTGTGATTCTCCACTTTTTGGAATGAAAATCCTTGAAGAATCAAGAAGCAATTGAAGAGGTTTTGAAGATACAATGATTTGGAATCAAATGAGAGTTGAATGGAGGGATTTAGGTGAAGAAATCAGATCCAATTCTCTGGAAAAGTAGTGTTTGGTTTGAGAGAAAATGAGAGAAAGAAAGTTTAGCAAAGTTGGTTACAAAATCCAAAAATAGCCAAAATGGCTTCCCTCCAATTTTAATAACCTTTAAAAACAGATTTTAGACTTAAAATATCTTAGAAAAATCTGGAGAAATCATCTTTGGATTAATAGCTCCTTAAAGATTCAAAGTTTCAACTCTTTATAAAACAGTCACCAAACTTTCAAAATTTACATTTTGGTCACTAGTCAAAATGTCATACTTCCAAAACCCATTTTTCAAAATTGATTTCACAGTTCACCTAATTATATTAAAAGATGATTTTAGAACATTTTTCCATATTTTTAATGCAACCCGAACTAGGCTTTCCTAATTTCCCCTCTTAAGATTCGAACAGGACTTTGACCAAACCGGTCAACGCCCAAAACTTCTAAGCCCAAAACCGGGGCGTTACAACTCTCCCCCCTTAAGAAATTTCGTCCTCGAAATTTACCTGAAGGAGAGATAAGGAAACTGCTTCAGCATGTCTTCCTTCCGCTCCCACGTGGCTTCCTCAACACCGCGATGCTTCCACAGCACCTTCACCAACTCAATGGTCTTGCCACGAAGAACCTTGCTATCCGAATCCAGAACCTTCACCGGTTCCTCATCATAGGTCAAATCCGGATTCAAAACCACTTCCTCCACAGGCATCACATGCGAAGGATCAGATCTATACTTCCGGAGCATAGAAACATGAAACACATCATGAATCTTCTCCAACTCCTGAGGTAACCTCAACCGATACGCAACAGGACCCACACGCTCAACCACCTCATATGGTCCAATGTACCTAGGGCTCAACTTGCCTTTCCGGCCAAACCTCATCACCTTCTTCCAAGGCGAAACTTTCAAGAACACACGGTCACCCACCGCATACTCTATCTCCTTACGCTTCAAATCCGCGTAAGACTTCTGCCGATCAGAAGCAGCCTTTAACCGCTCACAAATGAGCTTCACCTTCTCTGTGGTCCCTTTCAACAAAGCCGGCATCGAAACCAACTTTTGACCAGTTTTAGCCCAACAAAGAGGAGTCCTACACTTCCTCCCGTACAAAGCCTCATAAGGTGCCATCTGTATACTCGCCTGATAACTGTTGTTATAAGAAAACTCAACCAAAGGCAGATGCTTCTCCCAAGAACCTTGGAACTCAATCACGCAGCACCTCAACATATCCTCCAAAATCTGAATAACTCGCTCAGACTGACCATCCGACTGAGGATGATAGGATGTACTGAAATGCAACCTTGTACCCAGAGCTTGATGCAAACACTGCCAGAACCGCGATGTGAACCTCGGATCCCTATCCGACACAATCGACTTAGGCACACCATGCAGCCTCACAACCTCAGCAATGTACAGCTCTGCCAGCTTATCCAAAGAGAACGTAGTATGCACAGGCAAGAAATGTGCACACTTCGTCAGGCGATCCACAATCACCCAGACCGAATTCTTCTTTGATGGAGACAAAGGTAAACCAGATACAAAATCCATGGTAACCCTCTCCCACTTCCATTCAGGGATTTTCAACGGTTGCAACAAACCAGAAGGAAACTGATGCTCAGCCTTAACTCGCTGACACACCAAACACTTGCTCACGAACTCCGCAACATCCTTCTTCAAACCCACCCAATAGTACTCATCACGAAGATCACGGTACATCTTAGTACTACCAGGATGCATAGCAAAAGGACTACTATGACCTTCAGTCGGAATAGCACGCCTCAACTCAGCATCATTGGGCACTACTATCCGACTCCCAAAACACAGCACACCATCATCATTGAAACAGAAATCCGAAGGTCTACCCTCCGCGATATCCTGAACATGAGACACCAAGGAATCATCCAACAACTGCTTATCCTTGATCAACTGAACCAAAGATGGCTTCACTTGTAACTCAGCCACAAGACCACCATCATGCGATAAGCTCAAGCTAGCAAACATGGCTCTCAACTCAACAGCTACCTTCCTACTCAAGGCATCAGCAACAACATTAGCTTTACCAGGATGATACTCAATCGTCAGATCATAATCCTTGAGCAACTCCAACCAACGCCGCTGCCTAAGATTCAACTCCTTCTGAGACATCAGATACCTCAAACTCTTGTGATCTGTGTACACAGTACACTTCTCACCATACAGATAATGCCTCCAGATCTTCAGAGCAAAAACCACTACAGCCAGCTCAATATCGTGCGTAGGGTAATTGCGCTCATGCACTTTCAACTGCCGCGATGCATAAGCCACCACCTTACCCTCCTACATTAGCACACACCCCAAACCAACATAGGATGCATCACTGTAAACCACAAACTCTTTCCCTGATTCAGGCTGAATCAAGATAGGAGCTTGCGTCAAAGCCGCCTTCAGCTTCTCAAAAGCCTGCTGTCTCGCTTCTGTCCACTCATACTTAACATCCTTCTGCAACAGCTTTGTCAAAGGAGCAGCAATCTTGGAAAACCCATCCACAAACCTTCGGTAGTATCCCGCCAAACCAAGGAAACTACGGACCTCATGAACAGACTTAGGAACCTTCCAGCTCATCACCGCCTCAATCTTCTGAGGATCAACACGAATCCCCTCAGCTGAAACAACGTGCCCAAGAAAAACCACCTCTCTTAGCCAGAACTCACACTTGCTCAGCTTAGCATAAAGCTGATTCTCCAACAAAGCTTGCAAAACAATCCTCAAATGCTCTTCATGCTCCTCCTCAGTACGCGAGTACACGAGGATATCATCAATGAACACCACAACAAACTTGTCCAGGTATTCATGAAACACACGATTCATCATGTCCATGAAAGCAGCAGGAGCATTTGTCAACCCAAACGGCATCACAAGAAACTCATAATGCTCATACCTTGTCCTGAAAGCTGTCTTAGGCACATCCACATCCTTCACCTTCAACTGATAATACCCTGACCTCAAGTCAATCTTAGAGAACACAGCAGCTCCCCGAAATTGATCAAAGAGATCATCAATCCTCGGCAAAGGATACCGATTCTTGATAGTCAACTTGTTCAGCTGACGGTAATCAATACACATTCTCATAGTGCCATCCTTCTTCTTCACAAACAAGACCGGTGCTCCCCAAGGTGACACACTCGGCCGGATGAAACCACGATCAAGCAACTCTTGCAACTGCATCTTCAGCTCCTTCAGCTCCTTAGGTGCCATTCTATATGGAGTAATGGACACAGGAGTTGTATTCTCATACAGCTCAATTCCAAACTCCACCTCGCGGTTAGGAGGTAAACCAGGCAACTCCTCAGGAAAAACACCTGGAAACTCCTTTACAACCCTGATATCTTGCACCCTCAACTCCTTAGAGCTAGGATTCATCACAAAAGCTAGATAAGCTTCGCAACCTTGCCTCAGCATCCTACTTGCCTCCAAAGAAGATACCACATTGGCAAGAAACTTCACATTCTCACCAACCACCACAACTTCATAATCATCCGCAAGCTTAAGCGAAACACGCTTATTCTCACAATCCACAACAGCACGATGCTCAGCAAGCCAATCCATACCAAGGATCACATCAAAACCATAGAAGGGCAACTCCATAAGATCAACATGAAAGACATGCTCTTGAACAACCAAAGGACACCTTCTATACAACTTTCGAGTCACAACAGTCTCACCAAAAGAACTAGTGACCCGAACACCAACATCCAAAGACTCAACAGGCAAACCAAGCAATTCAGCATGCTCACAAAGAATATATGAATGCGTAGATCCAGAATCAATCAAAGAAAGCAATGACAAGGACTGCAAAGTAAAGGTACCTGCAATCACATCTGCATCATTCCTGCCCTCTCTCTGAGCATACACCCTCGCTTGGCCTCCACCTTCAGGCTGAATAGCTACAACATGAGCTACCCCTCGGCCACCTTCCTCTCTCCTCTGAAAATTACCACGGCCGCGCCCACGACCTCTCTGCGGTGCAGCAACAACAGGAGCACGCACCTGCTCACCAGCCATCCTCGGACAATCTCGCCTGATGTGGTCTGCAGAACCACAATTCCAGCACCCGTTACCAGCAGCCGCAACAGGAGCTTGTGCCACTCTCTCAGCACGAGGACAATCACGCTTCAAGTGACCACGGGAACCACAGATCCAACAAGCACTGGGATCAGCTCTAGCATTGCCTCCTCTAGCAGGTGCACCACCACCTCTCCTGGCTGAGGACTGATACTTCTGATCTCGTCCCCTCTTGTTCCGTCCACCTCCGGAACTATACTCAGCAGCTCGCTTGCCAGCACCCTTAGCAGACAAACTCAGGTTCATCTCAACGTCCTTTGCTCGGCCCACCAACACATCAAAATCAACATACTCGGTGGCCAACAAATACATCTTAACATCCGTCACAAGACCGTAACGAAACCTCTCGCACCTAGCCCTCTCATCAGGTATCAGCTCCGGTGCATACTAACTGAGCCGTACAAACTGTACCTCGTACTCAGCCACACTCATGCTCCCTTGGGTAAGAGACATGAATTCCCGCTTTTTCTCATCCAGATATCTCACTCCCAGATATCTTCTTTTAAACACATTCAGAAAGAATGTCCAGGTAACATCAGCTTCAGCCATTCCAGCAATGGTAGTCGTCCACCATGTATAAGCATCGTCCTGCAGCAAGGACACAACACAACCCAGCTTTTGCACATCCGTGCAACTCATCTGACCCAAGATACGCTTGGTACTTTCCAGCCAAGCCTCAGAACTCTCAGCTAACAAACCTCTAAACTCAGTCCCTCCAAGACTGCGCAGACGCTCCAAAGGCAATCTGACTCCAGCATCTCCCTGATGCCCAGCTCCCTGAGCTCCAGCTACTGCTGCTCGAAAAGCACCCGCAATAGCTTGTACCAAAGCAGACATATCAGGCATAGCTTGCCCCTGACCAACCTCTGGTCCAGCAGCTCCAGCACCAGCATCAGCTGCAGCTTCAGCTCTCGCACCTCCAGCACCACCACCAGGCGGAGGAGGGGGTAACACAGCTCTACCAGTGTGCTCTTCATTCTCATTCTCATTAGGAGCCGCAGCTCTCGCATTACCTCTTAACTCTCTACGTGGTGCCATACTTTTACCATGCAATCACAACACAAATAAAACAAAATCAGGCCCAGCAAGGTAAGCAATCCAAGTATTCAAGCTCAATTTCATTTCAAAACAACATCTTTCCTTTAGCTTTTGTTTGGCAATGGGTACCCTCAACATGCAACATCAAAGCATACAACTCAACTGCATCAACATTTCAAACCACTGAACATGCTTTCAAACAACAAGCATTCATAGCATACATACTTCAATCATGCATACAAACATTCCCAATTACTCGAGAACCTGGCTCTGATACCACCAAATGTAACCCCCTTAACCCGGCCTAGACGGTAGACCCGAATTAAGAAAGTCACACGGGGAAAACCAAAGTCAACCCGAAAGTCAACCTTGATTAACGACCCTTTTTTTTTCTTTTTTTTTTCTTTTTATACTTGTCTAGATGCACATTAAGCCTAATGGTGATCACACAAACATCATACCAAAAGATCACAAACATCAGAGATCAAACAGGGACTCAATTGAACAAGATACAACTTTAGGGACCAAATTGTAAATTCTGATAAATTAAAGGACTTAATCCAAATCAAAGTTACCAACTTGAAATTAATCAGGTTTCATGCTTCTCTGTGAAATTTCAGCTCAAAAGGACTTCCCAAACTCATACAATTGCACAAACAAGTTTCAGGACCAAAATGCAAACAATTCAAAACATATAACTGCCAATGTCAGCCCCCAACGGTCGACCGTTCCGAAACGGGAGACAGCCCGTTCCGAAACGCGGGGCCGTTCCGAAACAGGCATAGCATGTTTCGAAACGGGGGTCTGGCAGAGGCTTTTCCGTTTCGGAACGGCCCTTCCCGTTTCGGACGCCTGGGCACGATTAAGGCACCCGTTCCGAAACGGTAGGTGCTGTTCCGAAACACCCTGCCCAGATTACTTCAAAACTCAACTTTAAACATGCAATTACACAACCAATCATGCTCCAAATGCTACCAAACATTGCCAACATGCAATTCAACATATAAACAACATAATAGCATCATCAATTCATCCAAACATCTTCATATGCAAAAAGCCCTAATTCTAATGGCATGCTTCCTACACAAGCTAGCTATTCAACACCAAACTTCCAAAACAAGCATATAAGGTTCCAATTCAAAAGCCAGCAAACACGTCAACATTTAACATACTTAGGGAGTCTCCAACACCTCCCAAAACATACACATTGGTCCCCCATTGCCAAATCACACAAAAGCTAAAATGTACTTATAAAACCTTCATACATTGAGCTTCACTTGAACTTGATTGCTTGCCCTTTCTTGCTGCCCTCAAGGTACTCTAATGCTCTGCATTATTGAATTAAGAAAACGTAGAGAGCGTAAGCAAAAGCTTAGTGAGGAATGCTCATTTAAACCATTCAATAATGCATTTATAAAACACTTTATAAAACATGCTTCAAACCATCATTTACACATGCTCAAAAGCATTCTTAAACATGCATCTCATGCATCAAATCAAAACATGTCATATTGGCTACAAGTGATAAATTCCATTTCTTAAAACACAAGTTCATCAACTTTCACCCCAAGGACTTTTAAACACCTTGGCCCCAAGGACTTTTAAACACCTTGGCCTATGGACTTTTAAACACCATAGAATGTAACACATCAAGGACTTTTAAACACCTTGATCCCAAGGACTTTTAAACACCTTGGCCATGGACTTTTAAACACCATGAAACGTAACCCATCAATGACTTTTAAACACCTTGATCCCAAGGACTTTTAAACACCTTGGCCTATGGACTTTTAAACACCATAGAAAAGGATCACCTAAGGACTTTTAACCACCTTAGTGTCCACAACATGAACCATCCAAGGACTTTTAACCACCTTGATGTTCATAAGTAACAAGGCTCACTCAAGGACTTTTAACCACCTTAGTGACCTTAACATTTTAAAAACATCACTTGCCAATATACATCATTCTCATCACTTACATCACTGTTTTAAAGCATAAAACCAAGCCATATTCATCATGCATTTAAAAGCATTAAACCACATCATCTCAATGTACAAAAGCAAGGAACTCCTACCTAGAGTTACTTCCAACATATGGCTTACATCAACAGCAAAAACCATGCTAAAACATGCTTCCAAAACAGTATGTAAAACATGCAAATTATCATTTCGCATCACAACAAAATCATGGCCACCACTAGAGAGAAATTCCGAAAACTTACACTCGAGCTTAGCAAAGTTGTTTAGACTTAAACTAAGCTCCCAAGACATTGGTTTCAAAGCCGAAAACCCATTTTCACTCACCGATTCCACTTCGCCACTTGCCGAAGCACGAATTCAAGCTTCCAGATCAACAACTCTTGGATCCAAAGATGCCTCCCCTGATTAAACACATTAAAGCAGAGGTTTAATGCATCATCAAGCATCAAAAGCTTCAATGAAAGCACTCAAACTCGCTGCTCTCACTCAACCTCCATTTTTGGCCACCAAACACAACCGAAAATGCATCCAAACCACTTCTAAACAAAGCCCAGCCATAAACCAGCAAAACCTAACATCCATCATCACCATGTAACATCTAAAAACAACCTATTAACATCCTTATACCTCCAGCAACAACAGATCCACAAGATCACCACAAAAACATCCAAGAAACATAAGCTAAACTTAGGAAACTCAACCTATCCGGGATTGCATCAATCAAAACTCATTTCCTTATCAATTTAGAGTTCCTTTAACATCAAAAACACATCTTAAATCACAGATCAATCAGATCTAACGAAAATCATGAAAAACCATCAAATCTTGCATTATAAGCCAAGATACAATTCCAAACTCAAAAGCCTTTAATTAAACATCAATCAAGAGTTGATAACTTGGGAATTTCAGTAAAGAACTGATAGTTTAGAGGAGAAGGACGTTCTTACCTCCAAACTTGTGATTCTCCACTTTTTGGAATGAAAATCCTTGAAGAATCAAGAAGTAATTGAAGAGGTTTTGAAGATACAATGATTTGGAATCAAATGAGAGTTGAATGGAGGGATTTAGGTGAAGAAATCAGATCCAATTCTCTGGAAAAGTAGTGTTTGGTTTGAGAGAAAATGAGAGAAAGAAAGTTTAGCAAAGTTGGTTACAAAATCCAAAAATAGCCAAAATGGCTTCCCTCCAATTTTAATAACCTTTAAAATCAGATTTTAGACTTAAAATATCTTAGAAAAATCTGGAGAAATCATCTTTGGATTAATAGCTCCTTAAAGATTCAAAGTTTCAACTCTTTATAAAACAGTCACCAAACTTTCAAAATTTACATTTTGGTCACTAGTCAAAATGTCATACTTCCAAAACCCATTTTTCAAAATTGATTTCACAGTTCACCTAATTATATTAAAAGATGATTTTAGAACATTTTTCCATATTTTTAATGCAACCCGAACTAGGCTTTCCTAATTTCCCCTCTTAAGATTCGAACAGGACTTTGACCAAACCGATCAACGCCCAAAACTTCTAAGCCCAAAACCGGGGCGTTACAGAATCAAACATCTAACCATGAGTTTTCAGTTAGTTCGGCTTATGATGTGAGGGTTGGGATAAAACACGGGCCATGTGAGGCTTTATAGAAGGCGTTGGTTGGTTTTAAAGGTCATCCAAGGTTTCGGGTTTTCTTATGGCTCGTTTGTCATGGGAGGATAATGATGAACGTTGAGCGAGCTCAGAGGTGCTTACTCTGAATCGCAGTTGTGGAGTTTGTCGTGCGGTTCAGGAGGGTGTTCACCATGTCCTAAGATGATGTCTTGTGGCTGCGATGCTGTGAGGGTCGTTGGTTCGTGTTGAGAGGGTGGACGAGTTTTTCAGTTTGCCTATTAAAGAGTGGATCTATTGTAATCTCTAGAGGCCTGATTGGTTTGTGAAGGATGATCAATATTGGGATATTCTCTCTGGTTCGCTCTTATGAAGGCTGTGGAATCGAAGGAATGAGTGCATTTTTAAACCTTAACTTGCAAGACGAGAATCGCTCCTGCAGCAAGGACTTCGTATGCAGTAGGAAGCTATTTCGCAGATTGCACGGGTGAAGGATCCAGTGGCTGTGATCGAGCTCACCTCTCGGATCGGGTTGATGTGGTTTAAACCTCCAACAAGTTTGTGTAAACTGAATTTCGATGGGGCAATGGATGTTATTACAGGGGATGCTTTGTGTGGGGGCATTGTTAGAGATGAGGAGGGGGCTGGTTAATTGGCTTTTTGTGACGACTCAACGTTTGTTCTGTCATTGAAGCAGAACTTTGGGGCATATATGAGGGTCTTCGTTCAGCTTGGTCTTTAGGGATTCGTCGGTTAGATGTTGAATCTGACTGTTTAGACGCGGTACGGTTGCATCAACCTAATGCAACTGGTTGTCGCGGCTTGTCGCTCGTGGCTCATATCTGTGATCTTCTGGCAAGATCATGGTTAGTCGTGGTGCAACATGTCGTCCGTGAGGGAAATTGTTTAGTTGATGTTTTGGCTCGGAGTGCGTCGTGTGATGATTTGTTATGTCCTAGGTTCTTATTGCTGCCGACGATGTGTGTCAGGCAGTTATAGGTTGATGCGGCAGGGCATGTGCCCATGGGTGCTGGTATACCAGAGTGATCCTTGGTGTTAAGTGTTTGGTTGTATGGTCTGGAGGTTTATTATGTTTTTTTAGTTATGACTTTCATGTAAGGTTTCCTTAAAGTTTCATGTGTACTCTTTTCTTTTATTGTTTAGGGATATTTTTAACTAGACACATAGTAACTTTTCCTCTTTACTTATATAAAAAAAGTTATTATGCCTTTTCGAAATCTAATAGGTTACGTGTTCCGTCAGCGGTTGAGGGTTACTACTAGCTATCCAATCTTCCTACAGTTTGAACAAGTTTTTTTTTACCTTAAACTACCCCTGCATCTTTTCCCTTCTTTGACTCTCACTTTCTACTTTATTTTTTTATATTCTTTTTACTGTTTTAATTTATTAATTTTAAAACTCATTAGCATAACTAGCAATTCAAAAAAAAAAAGTTACCGATGGTGGGGACTGAGAGAGAGCACGAATCACGGAGAAGTGAACTTACATAAATACAGGTGAGTGGGGTCCACACGTGCCAGGTCGGATATGGGATTAACGGATGATGTGGGCTCCACCTTATCCCACCCCTGATTATCCCGTACTTGACGCAGCCCCTGAAATCAGAACTGTGATCTTCAACCACGTGGCGAACATGCCCCCCTCTTCACATCTCCCAACCAACAATCACAGCCGTTGATGTAAAAAACACAAACAGTAAAAAAGAAGACAAAAATGGAAGCTGGAGTGCTTTCATATATGTATGAAGCTTGGATATTTCCGAACAAGTTGATTTAGTTTATTTTCCATGTTGGAATAATTAATTAATTGTTTTGAATAGAATTAATTAATCAATCAAAAGGGGGCATTTTCTAAAGAATGAATAAGGGCAATTAAGACATTACAAAAACCACCGAACTGTTTCGGAAATCCAGGCGCATTTCCAATAGAATTCCCGCAACTACCTGTAACGACAACTACAACCTGGAATTTTATAAATTATTTTAAAAATATGTGGCAACAAGAAAAGATCAGATCTTTCCAATATTATATATAAAAAATAAGATAAGAGCGACAGCAACAATAACATAAATTGGAAAAAAATGTAGTGACTTTTTTAATCAATTACTTAAATAAATAAAGTCAATCAAAACTAATTTTCTCTTTACCATTTCTAGTGATATATATAATTTTATTTTATTTACGTTCTTTAGAGGGAGAGTGTGTGTGTATATTTACTTATTTAAGTGTGTGTTGATTTGAGCTAAAGACAAGGCTGTCCTTTCTGTCATTTTGTCTATATTTTGTTTTATTTTTCAAAGAAGAGTGTCGTTAAGAATTGTAGGAAAACCAGAAAGAAAATTAGAGTAGTAGCAAAGGAAAAAAAAAAAGAATGGAAGAATACTCCATGGTGGCCATGGAAGAATTTGAGGCCTTGGATTGCTCCTTTTGATTGTTTCTGTTTTCTTCATCCTCTCAAGCCTCTTAGATTTGGTGGGTATCTTCCATCTTTCTTCAACAAACTTGTAGCTTGCTTTTGTTTCTCAAAAAAGCTTTTGTTTTTCTAACATGGTTTTCAAAGAAATGTAGTTAAAATGGCAGCATACTCAGTTTTTTTTTTTTTTAAAAAAAATTGGGTTCATGTTTTCGTCTTACAACTGTGTGTAACTTTGTTTTTCTGGTTGGAAAAAAACATCTTCAGTGTTCATTGGCTATTTTTCAAATATAAAGAAAAAACAAGCAGAAACTCTGACTTTTGTGGCCCCCTTCTTTTCTTACTGGTTAGTGCTTATGAATCTTGAAACTGTTCTTGCTTCAAAAATGATAAAGCAGTTTTGTTTCCATGAAGGACTAAAAAAAGAAGAAAATAAATAAATAAATAGAAGGTTAAAAAGAAGAAGAAAGAGTTTAACATGTTCTACTTCTACCTCTCCTCTGTACTTTTTTCTTTCATGGGTTTTTCATAATTTCTTGAAATCTAATCACTTTAAAATCATAATTTGATTTGGAAGTCAAATTATGTTACCTGTTTTTACTAAATCAAGACATTGATGAAGCTAATTAGCTATTCTGTAACTGGCAAAACTCCAGCTTTTCTCTACTAAGATTAGGCTTTGGTTGTGTTGTCAGTCTTTTTTACATTTGACCTGGATGCATCCCTTTTTCTTAACCATTTTGGTTCATTCCACAAGCATTAATGTTAATGCTATTTCTGGTCCTCATAAGGGGGAAAAATTATTGCACCATACAGATAATGTTTTCCCTGTCCTAGAATCAGATATATAGATTGGCATTTTTTTTTCAAGGTTTTTACAATTTGCAATGATGTGTTGAGGGTGTTATATGTATATTCACTTGCACTTGCAGGGGTTTCTCAGAAACCTGAGATGGATTTCAGTGAATCGACCAAAGTTGTTTACAATAGAATCCAACAGTTGGAGCCTGAGAATGTGTCTAAAATTATCGGCTATCTTCTCTTGCAAGGCCATGGGGATCGGGACATGATCCGTTTCGCCTTTGGCCCTGACACTTTGCTCCACTCTTTGATCCACAAGGCCAAATCCGAACTCAGCTTAAACAAGGTAGCTGTTTCTCAGGTGAGTCTGACCTCTATCGTCGATCTCCCCGTGCAGTTCACGCCGTATTCTCCCGTGGCTCGCAGAGCTGCCCCAACTCCTTTCTGGGATCAAGCAGCAGTGACTGCTGCTGAGCAACATGTCAACCGTTTGGAATTTGTCCCACCGGGGCATTCGGATGCCATTGCCGAAGATTATTGCCTCCAAAACCAAATGCATTTCTTGAACATAGAAGATCAGTTAGAATCTGCCAATTCTGTTGGCTCTGAATTCCCGAGCAATTACTATTATTTGGAAGCTGCATTGGGTGCAAGAACCAGCCAAAGGTCCCCGAGCTTGCCTGAGTTTCCTGTTAAGATTTGCCATTACTTCAACAAGGGGTTTTGCAAGCATGGAAATAATTGTAGGTACTTCCATGGCCATCCTATGCCAGAGAGCTTTTCGCCGCTTTACAATCCTAGTTCGAACGAGGCTGGCAAGGATGATAACATAGTCTCTCCTGGGACTCTCGAAAAGCTAGAATTGGAGCTCACCGAGCTTCTAAAAGACAGGAGTGGGCTGCCTGTCTCTATTGCCTCTCTGCCAATGCTATATTATGAGAAGTATGGGAGGACACTTCAAGCTGAGGGGTATCTTACCGAGAGCCAACGACATGGTAAGGCGGGTTATAGTCTGACCAAGCTCCTTGCTCGATTAAAGAACAGCATTCGTCTCATTGACAGGTGCGGAAGGTTGTGTTCATGTTGGACCTTGCATTTACACAATTACAAAAAGAACATGTTTGTATTTAATTTTCATATTGATTTGTAGGCCCCATGGGCAGCATGCCGTTATATTGGCAGAAGATGCTCTGAAGTACCCCGAGTCTGCTCCCGAGAGGAACGATCCCGGTGCGGTAGTCGCTGGTTCCAGGCAAATATATCTTACCTTTCCAGCTGACAGTACCTTCACCGAACAAGACGTTTCACACTACTTCAAGTAAGGAAATCATGATAATGAGATCATTTAAGTTCCTCGTTCCTGTAATTGTTTTACTTGTTCTTATGTTCTTCGTCCAAAATTATTTCATAGCAAATTCGGACCGGTGCAAGACGTCAGGATTCCATGCCAACAGAAGAGGATGTTTGGGTTTGTCACTTTCGTTTATGCAGAGACGGTGAAGCAAATTCTGGCTAGAGGAAATCCACATTTCGTATGCGGGGCTCGTGTTCTGGTGAAACCGTATAGGGAAAAATCAAGGGTTGTTGATAGGTAAAGTTTCCAGTTTCATTCTCTGGTACCTCAACCTGTTTACAGTACTATGTGTGCTTGATTCTTATGTTCTTCTTTACCTGGTTTCCGCCTTCATATGGTAAGACCCAATGAGTGCTACAACTGGTGTGATTGCCTTATGTAGACATTGTAATTATCGACTTTGTTGCTTTGTGATTAACATTGTCAATGTTCTTGCCAACTAGCATCAATGCTTACGGATTATTTTCCCTCTTGGTTTTCGCAGGAAGTATACCGAGAAATTACATCCTCCTCCTATCTATTACGGTCCACACTTCATAGATGGAGATTCAGAGCTTCAATCAAGTTACTATCCTTTCATTTGCTGCTTGTTTTCATCTTTCTATTTCCAGTAGCATAAATGTTGGTTGCTTATTCTGATGCAAAAATCAAATTGCCTGTCCGTTTTACAGTGCCAAGAGTTTGCGATAATTCAAGGCTATTTCGGAAACAGCTGATGGATGATTGCGAGCAAGCAGTGGAGTTTGAGAGAAGGCATTTCTCGGAGTTGCAATTAGCACCGAAGCAACATATGACTAACCAATTCTATTTTGGCTACTCAAGGGATGAACTGAAGCACACAGATGGTATAACCAAAATTTCCTTTACGGTTCCTTCATTTGTTTCGATCTTCAAGTCGCCTTATATATGTTTCTAACCATTGATAAACTACGGTTGTAGCCTGCGTAGACCAAGCAGCGGATTTCCCGACCTACAAGCGATTCAACTATCTGTTGGATGTTCTGAATACCGGTTCAACCAGTGAGGACAAAGTGAAGCATATTAGTACCAATTACAATGGCCAGGATAGGTATGCATCTTCTTTCTCTGTTTGTGAACCGGCATTGGATGCCGATCGTTTTCCAGCCGTTTTCATGCATTTGTTTTCTTCGTTTTCCCAGCAGCCAAGGACTCGATCTTCCAGAGAGTCCATTTGCATCTCCAATAGGGAGTGGCATTTCAACAGTTATTTAGAGAGAGAGTCAGATTCAGACAACAGCAACGACAAGACATGAGTTTGATTGTCTTCCCCTTTCTTTGGTTACTTTTTTTTTTAAGTATTGAAGTTGACATAGACATCATCGGTCCGACAGCATCTTTTCACAGCTGATACCTAGTGGAGGAGAGAAACACTAGAAATTCTCCCATTTTTACTTCCAACGGAGAAGAAGATTCCAAAGATGAAATTAATATAGAAATACTAATATGTAAAAGGGTCCCTTTTTTTTTCTTTCTTTGTTTACATTTTAAACTTAATCACAGGAAGGCATGCAGAGAGAGAGAGCTGTGAATCTTTTAGAAGAGAAATGTAATATACAGACAGTCTTTCTTTCTCTCTCTAGTTGAAAGAAGAAAAATCAAAGGTTTAATTATTCTAGAATGTTCAGTTAAAAGCGAAGGTTTAATTATTACATGTATAACATTAACATAAGGCTGTGTTAATATTATATAAAATTAATTATTAAATGATGATGATATTTTTTTTAGTGACTTGAGTTTAAGCATTTCAGTCTATAGGTGTGCGTAAATTTATTTAAATTTAGAATCGGATTATTGAGCAAACATATTTGGCCAGTTGGTCAAATTGTTCACCCTTATTCCTTCATGTTCCCTTAGGCCATGAGTTTTAGACCCACTAGGAACACCCTCTTCCTTTCCCCTAGAGCCTTCCCTTTTCCTCCCTTCTAAGATTAGGATTAGAATTAAGATTTGTAAAAAAAAAAACCGATTATAAGGAGTTCATTTAAGATTTTGATAATAATTTGATAAATATGCAAGTGAAAAAAATTCTTATAACAATCACATTAATAAAACTGTTATATCAATATATTTAAAGTTTTACAGTTATTTATAAATTAAAGTTCGAAGTTTCTCAAAAAGAATGAACCATAAGATTTAGTGTAATGGTTATTCAAAGAGGAAGTGTCAATTCATATTCAAATGAAAATAACTACTGGAGAAAAATGAATGATTATTTCAATCGATGATAAGGTAATATAATATTATGATATTTTATGTGTTCAATTTATTATACGTAACCCTATTTCTATTTTTTGAATATTAAAAGCTATGAACATTGACCATAAAACAAAAAAAATTACGATTTGAGCCGTTATAATTATAACCTCATAATTTTTTAACCTTTTAATAAATTGTACACACATATAAATAAAACTGTCGAACCCAAATTTTTTAGGATAAACACTCGTAGACAAAGTTGTTCTAACTCGTTGAGTTTATATTTATTCCATAACTTTGTTTCATTTATGGTTATTAAAACCCTGAGGAATGAGATTAAAGATGTGTGTGGTGTTGGGTCAATCATGTCATGTAATGTAGTTTTAGAGTGAAAATGAAATGAAGATCCTCTTTAAGGAAGGAACCAATGGGATCAGATATACATTTGAGAGTATGATAAGTGAGGTTAGGATTTGAACTTGTTTGGATGAGATAGGATAAGTGGACCTGATTTGATCTTATTCAAGATTTCTGGACCCATTCCCCCATCCACTCTTCGCTTTCTTGATGTAAACTCCTCCTTTCTGCCATCTATTTATACTATACATAATTTATATTTCATGTTATCATTATATACTTTTTAAAACATTCTAAAAAATTAATCAACTTTTGTCATGTTGGTTAATTGCTATGTACTACTAATTATGTATACCGCAATGTATCATTAACTATTTTAATTATTTTTAAAATTATAAGGACCGAAAGCATGTTATTCATTTTTAAAATAAAATCTAAATAATAATTTTATATTGTTTTTCAGATTTTTTCTTTTTTATAATTCAAAAAATAACAAAGTTTTATTACTATAATAATTACTACATTTATTTTAATTTAAATTTTATTAAAAAATTATTAAATAGGTATAATTTTTAGGGTAAAGTTTACAAATGATAATTAAACTTTGGTAAATTATTCAATTTGGCAACCAAACTTTCAATTGATTCAATGTTACCAATAAACTTTTAGTTTTGCTTCAATGTTACCACTGACACGTTAACATCAATTAAAATTTTTGTATAATAACATATTCAGTCCTCCACATTTGTACATTCAAACAATTTAGTCCTACATGAAAAAAACAATAAATTTATCTCTCTTATTTAAGCAATTTTCAATCTGGCCATGTTTTTTTATTAGAAATAATTAACTCAAAACCATAAACCCTGAACTATAAATCTTAAACCATAAACTTAAAACTCAAACCCCTAAACCTTAAACCCTTACACTATTTAACCCCAACCCTTAAACCCTTGCACATACTCAAAAGAAAGCGGCTTTAAATCATTTGATTAAGGTAATAAATCATATATATTTGAAGGTAATAAATATATTATAACTAATTTGGATATACATGTAGGGGTGAGCAAAATTCGATTTGACTCGAAAAAAATCTAAATTTTTGAATCGATTCGAGGTGAAAATACTCGACTCGTCTTGACTCGACTAGAAATTTCATAAACTTGACTTGATTTGAAAAAAAAAATCAAATAAAGTTTGATTTGGAAAATAGAAATTCGAATAACTCAAATAACTCGAAATTTTTAGTAATTAGTGGATTGATTTTTAAGTTTGAGTAGAGTCCCTCAATTTTTCCTTATATACAAAAATATGAAGAAATATATGCCACACGTGAAAAATATATGAAGTAATATATATGCATATCTTATATGATTAGAGACAGTTGTTTAAATTAGAATAAAATTATACTATAACATGATAAATAATTATAATTAAGTTTGTATAGGAACTCGAAAACTCGACTCAAATCAAAAAAATTCAAATAAAATTTGAATTGTAAAATATGACGCGTCAACTCGAATAACTGAAATTTTTTTAATTCGATTCGACTCGATCGAACGCTCACCCCTATGTCCATGTATAATATTATGTAAATTTTTCTGTCTGCATGATAATGTTGCCTTAATTGTGGTTTTGGAAGCAAAGTGTAGTACTCAAGGGGCTGACAATCCTAGGAAACGACAGCTTATCTGTGTGATAAGCTAAGAATTGTTGATTTTATTCTTCTATGCTACTCGCCTGCCTTTTCTATTATGTTTTCTGAGTTACACGATTTTACTTCCGTGCTCTATTTATGTTCAAAACATGACATCACATGACTAGCGGCGATTTCTACGCTTTTTGATCAAGGTTCTTATTGGGTTGTTGGCAAGTTGAACATGATTTAATCATGTTGCAGGTTCTCTCTTCTGATCTGAAATAAGAAAGGGTAGTTTAGGAGTATGTTTAGCCTTATAGGCTTGAATTCATCTAATGGGTTTAGGTTTAGGCCTTATGGTAAATTATTTTTTATAAAAAATAGTGTCAAACTGAAATAATTTTTAAATAATAAAGGTTGAATTTATTATTTTTTGAATTAAGACTAAATTTTTGAATGTACAAACGTGAATGACTAAATATGTTATTTTTTTATCAAAAGCGTATGAATTTATTAGCAGATAATTCATACAAATATCATCACGTGCCTCATTAAAAACATCCCTACCCTAAGACAGAGGAAAATAGTACAACATGATAATATATACGGCAAAACGGTGAAAGAAACAAAGAACCGAAAATCACTGCCCACAAAGCAACTCACCCAAACACTATCTACACATGACAACAGTTCCAATCAACAAATCGGGTACCAAATTACTCTAGAACAGCTTGAAAACAAGAAGGGCGATCGACACCCCTTTCGCCAATGCATCCGCTAACTCATTTGCTTCACGAAAAATATTATGGAAACAAACACAAGCCAAATATTCCATGAACGCATCAATCAATTTAAAGCAATCCCATAATCTCCAAGGACGACGATCCTGACAGAGAACCCATGACACAATAATCACATAATTCGACTCTATTATAACAGAACAAGACTTACCCCAAGGGGACCGAACAAGCAAATCCAAGGTAAAACCAATCACTCGTACCTCCGCCTTATTCGAATCCATCACTCCCAAAGGGCATGAGAATAAAGCAAGAATACGACTGTCTGGATTACGCAACACTCCACCATATCCCGTCTTACCCGGTTTGCCCCTCGCCGAGCCATCCACATTAAACTTTAGAGTACCAATCCCCGAAGGACACCATACAACTCCCACCTGAGGCGATGGAAACGGGGATGAGGGAATGCAACTCCACGGACATACCCACCACTGGGATTCAAGAATGAACGAAGCATCTCGCCCCGCTTTAACCCAATAGAGCGCTCGCAACTTCACTAGAAATAAAAGCTCCTCCACCGCCAAATACTTTTGATTGAAAATGATCTCATTTCGAGCCAACCATGATGTCCACATTACAGTCGCGCAACTCGCCATCCACCAATGTCGTATCATGCATGAAAAGTAACTCGAACACCCTTGTAACCAAACCCCATCAAAGGACTCTGGGAGCACTAGTGACACATTCCACCACCTAAAAAATAAGAACCATAATTCCCTAACAAACTTACAAAGATACAGAATGTGTCCCAACTCATCCAAACCCTTTGTGCACCATCGACAAGCTAGGGGAATTTGATGCAGCCCCACCCATCGCGAGTGTAAGAAGTCGAGTGTCGGCAAATTATGCAACGCCACAAACCATAAAAAACAATGGAACTTGGGAGGAACATTCAATTTCCAGACAAACGCGCCCACTAAATCCCCTTCCTCGACGCCAAAGGAAGACATCAAATTCATCAAATCCAGCACATGAAACACCCCCTTCGAATTTAGGCGCCAAACTAGTCGATCTGCACATCCATTATGAAAATCAAAATGTAGTTTTCTCCTTTCTTGTATTTAATTAAACATTAATTAAATTACCCAAATTAAGGAAAAATCTGGAGAAAAACATTTTGGGTAATTAGGTCCTTAAAGATTCAAAGTTTCAATCCTTTACAAAACAGTCACTACTAAGCTTTGCAAAAATCGCATTTTGGTTACTACACCGAAATGTAGTATTTCCAAACCTTATTTTGTAAAATTGATTTCACCACTCTCATATATATATTAAATAAGGATTTTTAGATATTTTTTCCATATTTTTAAAGCATCCCGAACTAGGCGTTCCCTAAAACCTCCTTTTATATTCGAACCGTTTCTCAGACCGGTCCAGTTCAAACCCTAAACTTCTAAGCCCAAAATTGGGGTGTTACATATTTAATGAGCTTGAATGATCCGTTTGAGATGAAAATTGACCTGAAGGCATGTTATATGATTAATTATGGATTGGTAACATTAAAACTTGTTTAATTCTTATATTTCTGGAAATTTACGTTTTAGTCCTAGAAAGACGTTTACATGCAATTGAATCCCTGTTTGAGTTCCGTTCGCTGTGTCGTTTCCACTGGAATGTTTTGCTAATCATATAGGTTAATAATGAGCATCTAGAGAAGATAAAAAGAAAAAAAAGGTCGTTGATCAAGGTTGACTTTGGTTTTCCCTGTGTAATCTTCGTAGTTCGTGTCAAGCGTCTAGGCCGGGCTAAGGGGGTTACATTTGTTGGTATCAAAGCCAGGTTACGAAAGAATTGGGGATTTTGGTATGAGAAATTGATATGTATTGATGTATGTTGTTTGAAAAGCATGCAATTGGTTGAATTTTGAAGCTTATGCCATGCTTGATTTATGTGAATCACATTTGGAATGGATAAGCTTGTGTGAGGATGATTGTGATGATGATGCTATGTTGATATGTGCTGAATTTGGATGATGAAAATCATGTTGAGCATTATGTGTTATTGTATGCTATGCCATGTTGGGGGAAATTGGGGTGCCCATTGCCTTATTACACTAATCAAATGTTTTTGTGAACTTGGATTCTTGCTTGCAGCAGGCCTAAATGGTTTGACTTGTTTTATTGTTGTGCTTTGTTTAAAATAGCACTATGGGTCCAAGAAGAGAATTCAGATCGAATACGATAGTGCTTGCGGCTGAGCAGGGTGACTTGGGTGATTTGGCTGATTTGGCGCCACTGGTTTAGGCGATCACCGGAGCGTTTCAGGCTGCTGTTGCCGGAGCGCATGTACAGGCCCCTGCAGTTGGGCAGGCGGGCTTACCTTTAGAGAGGTTGAGGAGCTTGGGAGCTGTGGAGTTTTATGGTATGTCTCCTGAGGCGTCCGAGGTCTGGTTAGCAAGTACGATCTGTATCATGGATCAGATGAGTTGTAATGATGTGCGCAAGCTGGGATGTGCAATATCTTTGTTGCAAGGAGATGCCTACAGTTGGTGGACGACTACCACGGCTGGTATGGAACCTAATGAGATTGATTGGGAGTTTTTTAGAGGAGCCTTCAGGAGGAAGTATCTAGGGGTGAGATACTTGGACGAGAAGAAACATAAGTTTATGTCGCTTGTTCAGGGCAACCTTTCTGTTGCTAAGTACGAGGTCTAGTTCGTACGCCTGAGCCAGTATGCTCCTGAGAGGCACCGATGTGATCGCTTCCGGTACGTGCTGGTACAGGAAGTTAAGACATATATGATGGCTGCAGATTATACTGACTTCGATGTGCTTGTGTGTCGAGCCAAAGACATCGAGCAGAACTTGGGATTGTCATCTCGAGGTGTTGGTTCTAGCTCTGGGAAGAGAGCAACTGAGTACAGTTCCGGGGGTGGACGGAACAAAAGAGGTCGAGATAGGAGACATCAGCATGAGGGGAGGCGTGGTGCTTCGGGTCGAGGTGGTCGGGCTCAGGGAGGTCGTGTGAGATCTGAGAAGCATACATGCTGGACATGCGGTTCGAGAGACCATTTAAGGCGAGATTGTCCTCGGGCGGCTAGAGAGGTCCAGGCTCCTGTTGTGGTGACAGGGAATTCATGTTGGAATTGTGGTTCAGAGGATCATATGAGGAGCGAGTGTCCTTTGTTGGCTGGTAGAGGCCAAGGACGTGCTCCTGTGGTAGTTGTACCTCAGAGAGGCCGTGGGAACTTTCAGAGGAGAGACGAGGGGCAACGAGGTATTGCTCATGTAGTAGCCGTTCGACCAGAGGGAGGTGGACCAGCGAGGGTTTACGCTCAGCGTGAGGAGCGCAATGATACTGATGTCATCACAGGTACCTTTGCTCTCCAGTCTTTATCTTTGCTGGCTTTGATTGATTCTGGATCCACGCATTCTTATATCTTGAGTGAGCATGCACATTTGCTTGATATACATGTTGAGTTGCTTGAAGTAGGAATGCAAGTGACTAGTTCTTTTGGTGAGACTGTAGTCATTAGGAAGTTGTATAAGAGATGCCCTTTATCTGTACAAGGACATGTTTTTCTTGTGGATTTTATGGAGTTACCTTTCTACGGATTTGATGTAATCCTTGGCATGGATTGGTTGTCAGAGCATAGGACAGTGGTTGACTTTGATGCCAAGCGAGTCACCTTAAAGCTAGCCGATGATTACGAAGTAGTAGTAGTTGTAGGCGAGAATGTGAAATTCTTGTCGAATGTGATTTCAGCTTTGGAAGCAAACCGTATGATGAGGTTGGGTTGCGAGGCTTACCTTGCCTATGTGATGAACCCTGGCACCAAGGTTGTGCGTGTGCAGGACATCCGAACTGTTCGCAACTTTCCGGGTGTTTTTTCGGAAGAATTGTCTAGGTTACCACCCAACAGGGAAGTGGAGTTTGGTATAGAGTTATACGAGAATACGACTACGGTGTCCATTGCTCCTTATCGCATGGCACCTAAAAAGCTAAAAGAGTTGAAAACGCAATTGCAGGAGTTGTTGGACCGAGGTTTCATCCGACCGAGTGTGTCACCTTGGGGTGCACCGGTCTTGTTTGTTAAGAAGAAGGATGGGACAATACGGATGTGCATAGATTATCAGCAACTGAACAAGTTGACGATCAAGAACAAGTATCCCTTGCCTAGAATTGATGATCTCTTTGATCAGTTTCGGGGAGCCTCAGTGTTTTCTAAGATAGACTTGAGATCAGTGTATTATTAGTTGAAGGTGAAGGATGTAGACGTACCTAAGACAGCTTTTCGTTGATCCGCACAAGGTAGAGGCTGTGATGAGTTGGAAAGTACCTAAGTCAGTGACGGAGGTGCGAAGTTTCCTTGGTCTAGCTGGATATTATCGTAGGTTTGTCGAGGGTTTCTCGAAGATAGCAACACCTTTGACCAAGTTGTTGCAGAAGAATGTTCGCTTTGAGTGGACTAAAGCGAGACAACAAGCTTTTGAGAAGCTGAAAGAAGCTTTGACGCAAGCTCCTGTTCTAATTCAACCTGAGTCTGGTAAGGAGTTTGTGGTCTATAGTGATGCGTCCATTATTGGGTTGGGTTGCGTGTTGATGCAGGAGGGTAAGGTAGTGGCCTATGCATCTAGGTAGTTGAAGGTGCATGAGCGCAACTACCCTACTCATGATCTTGAGTTTGCGGCGGTGGTGTTTGCCTAGAAGATTTGGAGGCATTACCTGTACGGTGAGAAGTGTGTTGTCTTCACGGATCATAAGAGTTTGAAGTATCTTATGTCTCAAAAGGAGTTGAATCTTACGCAGCGTCATTGGGTGGAGTTGCTTAAAGAATATGATTTAACGATCGAATATCACCCGTGCAAGGCTAATGTTGTAGCCGATGCTTTCAGCCGGAAAGTGGTTGTGGAGTTGAGGGCGATGTTTGCTCACTTGAGCATATCGCGTGATGGTGGTCTTATTGCAGAATTGCAAGTGAAACCATTTCTGATTTCGTTGATCAAAGATAAGCAGTTGTTAGATGATTCTCTTGTTCCTCATGTTCAGGACATTGCGGAGGGTAGACCTTCGAATTTCAGCTTTAGTGATGATGGTGTTTTGTGCTTTGGGTGTCGAATAGTGGTGCCAGTTGATGCTGAGTTGAGGCGCGCTATTCTGACTGAAGCTCATAGTAGTCCTTTTGCTATGCATCCGGGTAGTACAAAGATGTATCTTTGATTTGAAAGATGAGTACTACTGGGTGGGGTTGAAAAAGGACGTGGCTGAGTTCATTAGTAAGTGCATGGTGTGTCAACGAGTGAAGGCTGAACATCAGGTTCCTTCTAGGTTGTTGCAGCCTTTGAGAATCCCAGAATGGAAGTGGGAGAGAACCACCATGGATTTTGTGTCTGGATTACCCTTGTCACCGTCAAAGAAAAATTCAGTTTGGGTGATTGTGGACCGGCTTACAAAGTGTGCACATTTTCTGCCTGTGCATACTACGTATACCTTGGATAGGTTGGCTGAGCTGTACATAGCTGAGATTGTACGGTTGTACGGTGTGCCAAAGTCCATTGTGTCAGATAGAGATCCGAGGTTTACAACACGATTTTGGGAATGTTTGCATCAAACCTTGGGTACACGGTTGAATTTCAGTACTTCTTATCATCCTCAGACGGATGGACAGTCGGAACGTGTGATCCAAGTGCTTGAGGACATGTTGAGATGTTGTGAGATAGATTTTCAGGGTTCTTGGGAGAAGCACTTGCCGTTGGTTGAGTTTGCGTATAATAACAGTTACCAGGCAAGTATTCAAATGGCTCCATACGAGGCTTTGTATGGGAGAAGATGTAGAACCCCTCTCTGTTGGGCAGAAGCTGGGCAAAAGTTGATTTCGATGCCAGCTATGCTAAAGGGAACCACTGAGAAGGTGAAGCTCATTTGTGAGCATTTAAAAGCATCATCGAATAGACAAAAGTCTTACGCGGACTTGAAGCGTAAGGAAATTGAGTTCGCGGTTGGCGAACATGTGTTTCTGAAGGTGTCACCTTGGAAGAAGGTGATGAGATTTGGGCGTAAGGGTAAGCTTAGCCCAAGGTTCATTGGACCTTACGAGATTGTGGAGCGTATTGGTCCTGTGGCATATCGGATGAGATTGCCTGCAGAGTTGGAGAAGATACATGATGTGTTTCATGTCTCCATGTTACGAAAGTACAGATCGGATCCATTGCATGTGATGCCTGTTGAGGAGATAGAGTTGAATCCGGATCTGTCGTATGATGAGGAACCGGTGAAGGTTCTAGATATAAGTAGCAAAGTTCTTCGTGGCAAGACGATAGAGCTTGTGAAGGTGTTTTGGCGACACCGAGGAGTTGGGGAGGCCACGTGGGAAAGCAAGGCGGACATGCTGAAGCAGTTTCCGCATCTCTTTCCATCAGGTAAGAATTTTGAGGACGAAATTTCCTAAGTGGGGGAGAGTTGTAACGCCCTGGTTTTGGGCCTAGATGTTTTAGAGGTCGAATTGGGCTGGGCGAGAACAGTTCGAATCTTTGAGGGTGATTTAGGGAACACCTAGTTCGGGATGCTTTAAAAATATGGAAAAATATCTAAAAATCCTCATTTATTATATAAATGGTTATGGTGGAAACAATTTTACAAAATGTGATTTGTAAATATTACATTTCGGTGTAGTGACCAAATTGCAGTTTTTGCAAAAGTTGACTAGTGACTGTTTTGTAAAGGATTGAAACTTTGAATCTTTAAGGAGCTAATTTTACCGAATTGTTTTTATCAGATTTCTCTTTAATTTGGGTGTTTTAATAATGATTTAATAAAAAGAATTAAGAGAGAAATCTTATTTTGACTTTTCACAACTACTTTACGATCTTTTTCCCTCTTTTCATTTTCTCTCAACTTCCACTCAGCCAAACAAAATTCCCTCACCAATTAATCTCTAATTTTCATCTCTCTTGTTGAGATTTCATTCTCCTAAGGATTTCTAATCTTTATCCCATCAAATCCTTTTGTTTTTACTTTGGATTTTCAAGAAATCTTGCCCAAATTGAGGAGAAATAAGCCATTAGAGGTAAGCTTCGTCCTTCTCCACTAATGACCAGTTCTTTGCTAAAATTCCTAAGTTCTCAATCCCTTGTTAATGATTTTTGAGTTGTTTTAATGTTAGAAGCATGAAATTGTTGTAAAACTCAAGATTCTTGATGAGATCTTGATGATTTTCGTAACTCTTTGTTAGGCTCTGTTTTGAGGTTGATTTCTAATGTATTTTGGATGGTAATTGATGTTAAGAATGAGGTTTTAACCAATGATTCCCAAATAGGTTTGGTTTACTATATTTTAAATGTTAGATTTGTGGTTTTTGGAGTGTTCTTGGTGTTCTGTTGTTGCTGCAGATATAAGGACGTGTTTATTGTGATTTTTGGTGTTGATTGAGGTTTAGAATTGATAGATCTTGGCTGGGCTTTGATTTGAGAAAGTTTGGAGGTGATTTCGGTTATTTTGGGTAGCCAAAATTATGTTTTTGAGTAGTGCAACGAGTTTGAATGAGTGGCTGGTGATTTCAATGCATGATGATGCATTAATCCTCTGCTCTGTTGGGTAATAAATAGGGGAGACATCTTTGGATGCTTTTGGTGTTGATCCGGAGGTGCCGGAAGCCTAGATATCGTTTCGACAAGTAAGCGAAACGTAATCGGTGAGTGGAAATGCAATTTCCTGCTTTGTAACGCTTTGGGCGTGGTCTTGGGAGCTTAGCGTAGGTTTGAAACACTTAGCTAAGCTCAAGAGTAAGTGGTTCGAATGTTCTCTCTTGGAAATGTGCTATGTTTTGTTGAAAATGCACTTGAGGTAAATGCGGTTTGGTTTACTGTTTTTAAGCATGTTTAAGCATGGTTTAATGCTAGATTTTAATGCCATTATGTTAAGGATGCACTAGGCAAGTTATCCTTGGTTTTCATGTGTTGGATGCATATGATGTAAGCATGTTATGCTTGTGGAAATGGCATTGTGGTTATGCTTGTAAAACAGTGGATTAATGTGGTTAAAAGATTATATTGGCAAGTGATGTAAATGGTTTTTGATTACTTTAATCAGATATAGTTAGTCGGCTATAGGATTGGGTGCACCGTGAATAATGTTGCCTTGGATGTCGAGGGGTTGTGATTGTGCCGTAATCTCCATCCAAGTACCCTAACGATTGAGGTTAAGACCACAACGGTAGATTGTTTATTCCCGTGTGTGAGTCTTGTGTATGTGTCCCATACTCTCGTTAGTGGAATTATACAACTACCGATGAGTGATGTTGAGGGGTTGTGATTGTGCCATTAATCTCCATCACGGGTGTTGAGGGGTTGTGATTGTGCCATTGATCTCCACCTTTTGTAGTCCGGTAGTATGTATGAAGCGTGTGGGACAACGCTTGTAATCTGCGTATCCAATTGCGTCTTATGTTGTAATGGTTTATGGATTATCACTTGTGAGCCAATATAATGTAAATGGTTAATGTTAAGCATGAGATGCTTGTAAATGATGCAAGGATGCATGAGATGCTTGTAAATGATGCAAGGATGCATGAGATGCTTGTAAATGATGCAAGGATGCATGAGATGCTTGGTGAAGCATGAGCAAGGTTTATTTGCTGATTTAAATGTTGCATATGAGCATGTTTTAGGAAGTGCATTGATATTCTTGAATGGACATGTTTTACGTAAAGGCATGAGATTTGAAATGGTGGGTCGCCGTTGGTGTGAAATGCATTGATGAATGTTGCATAGCGGTCCTCACTAAGCTTTGTGCTTACGCTCTTTTGTTTCATCAATACAGAAAACTAGGTGTTCGAGGTAGCAAGTAAGCAAGAGGAATCCAAGCTTTTATCCTTGCAAAGTATGTGGGTTCATTTCGGTGTAATAAGAGGCAATGGGTGGGTATTATACTTTTGAATGGTTGAGGATGTTTCCCTTTACTTTGAGCATGTTTGGTGGTTTATATTTGAGTTGTAAATGGTCGTTATGGTTTTTTTTGGATGTGGATGGTGATTTTTTCTTGTTATGGTTTTGGTGGACTAGGAAGCATGCCATTAGTATCTATGTTTGCATGATGGATGCCATGTCGTAGCTAATACCTCGAAATGATGATCTTTGGTATGTATCTATGTTGTATGCATGTTGTGGTATGTTTCGAGAATGTTTCGAATGGGAAAAGATGTGAAAAACCAGCAAAATCTACTGTTGCAGGGCAAGGCGTATCGGAACGCCCTTCTCTGTTTCGGAACAGGGGCCTGAAATGGCTAAGAGGTTTCAGAACGGGCAGAGGTGTATCGAAATAGTTTTGCTACTGGAAAGGGGTGTTTCGATACGGGTCTCGGAACGGACCCGAGTATCGAAACGGTCAACCATGTTTCGAAACGACCGTTTCGGTACAGGGCCATCCGTATCGAAACGCCTGACCGTTGAGTTTAAAATTTGAACTGTTTTAGGTTTTTGTTTCTTACATTTTGGTCCCTGAGTTATGGTTGCTTTATTTAATGAGCTTGAATAATTCGTTTGAGATGAAAATTGACCTGAAGGCATGTTATATGATTAATTATGGATTGGTAACATTAAAACTTGTTTAATCCTTATATTTTTGGAAATTTACGTTTTAGTCCCAGAAAGACGTTTACATGCAATTGAATCCCTATTTGAGTTCCGTTCGCTATGTCGTTTCCGCTGGAATGGTTTACTAATCATATAGGTTAATAATGAGCATCTAGAGAAGACAAAAGGAAAAAAAGGGTCATTGATCAAGGTTGACTTTCGGGTTGACTTTGGTTTTCCCTGTGTAATCTTTGTAGTTCGGGTCAAGCGTCTAGGCTGGGCTAAGGGGGTTACACAACCGATATGTAACATGACCAACACGCTCCACAACTTCATATGGTCCAATAAACCTTAGACCAAGCTTACTCTTATGTCTAAACCTCATCACCTTCTTCCAAGGTGACAATTTCAAAAACACACGATCACCAACCGCAAACTCAATCTCCCTACACTTCAAATCCCCGTAAGACTTTTGACAATTCGAAGCTGCCTTCAACTGATCACAAACAAGCTTTACCTTCCCCGGCGTTCCTTTAAAAAGGATTTTAGAAATTTTTCTCATATTTTTATCACTTTTTGAACTAGGTTTTCCCAGAACCAATCCCGAACTAACCCAGATCTCTAGTCTCGGTCCAACGGACCCTAAACCCAACCTACAAACTCCTAGGCCCAAAACCTGGGCGTTACAAGCCATAAGGGGGAACACTCCTCTGCATGCATTAGAAAAATGAATCTATCCCAAGGTTTTCGTTATATGAGTGTGTGTCGTTACAATGAAGTAGTTCATGGGGGTTCGCTGCACAACATCTTACTCCTTAGGGTCTAAGGTGCATTTGTTGTTCGATATCCCTTGCTACATAAAAGAAAAAAGGAAAAAAGAAGAAAAAATATGATATATATATATATATTGATATAGTAATATTTTTAGTGCTAAATAAATGTTGATTGGATGAATGAATCTGTGATTTAGGGATGATGCTAGGTATTCTTGAATTGCTTTCTTATCTATTGATGTGGAGTGGATTATGAAATTATCTCTCAAGTCGATACATATGATTTATTGATTGATTTGAATGATTCAAGTATCTAGAATGCATATGATTTGTTGTTGAACCTTGCTGCTTAATTCTTTACTTGAGGACAAGTAAAAACTCAAGTTTGGGTGTGTGATTGCTCTATAAAGAGCATGTATTTTCCCTTGATTTATAGGTCTAATTGTCCCCACAATAGTGTTCATTGCATCCATTTCTGCATTTTATCTCTATTTCTGCATTTTTTCCTAACTTAGTTCCAGTGGATCGTGTTTTGTATATTTCTGCATATTTTTGCATTGTTGTTGTTGTATTACTAATGTTTCTACAGAGGAAGTTTTCTGTACGACACACTCATACAACGACATTGGGCACGCAAATAACCTATAGAACATGTGTCCTTTGGATGGCCTATAAAAAGACTGTTTTAGAGGAGAGAGAGTCACGTTTTCCCATTTTTTCATATCATCTTCAACATCCGAGCTTTTATCCTTCTTCCATGGCGGCTTAAGCTTGTTTCTGGATATCCGAGGTGAAGTAAGGCAGATCTATCTAAGGAAATGAGGAGTCAAGTGCTGAATTGAGAAAATATAGTGTTATCTTCTTAAACTTTTCTCTATTTTGACGTCTTTAGAAATTTACTTTGTATTTTGTGCTTACCTTGACGATGGTTTAATTTTCTAGAGCTTTATGAACTTTTTTGAACTGTTTCTTCAGTTTAATATATATTTATGTTAGCTTTTTTCTTAAGCTTTAATTGTTGGATCTAATTTACGTTTTGCATGAGAGTGTTAAACTAGCCACTAACATCGACGAATGTAGTGACAAGTCAGATTAATGAGTTTTACAACGAAAGTTGGCCCACTCGTTCGAAGGGCTATAGTCTTGACTTATAATGAATGTTGAAGCCGATCTACATCCCTAAGTTAATGGTTGTAGTTTAAATGGAAGCTGATACTTAAGCTGACCACCTCATCGTCATTTGAACCATCATTGTCGCTCAATGTGTGCTCGATCTTTCTGCCAAGCTGAACCTAAGAGATTTAGGCTTTATTCTCATATTTCTTTATCTTTTATTACACTCTGCTATTGTTACCACAATTGATCATTTATTCACCTTTTTATTCTGTTATTGCGACCACCATTGCACCCAAAACTACCACTTTTACTGCACTGTATTGTAGTTACACAAGTATAAGCGTAATACACCATCCTCATGTGATCAATATTCAAACGTGATTTCCTTGTTTCAATTCTTGCATCGATCGTGTTGCTTGCAATAAAAGTGTGACGTTTTCACACCGATCAGTAAGTCACCGGTCCACCCCTCTCTACTATCACTTACGGTTCAAAACCCTTGAACTCAATCTCATCTTCGATCAGAGCGCGACACACCTCAAAGATGTACTACTAGAAGAGCTCCATTGTCTATTACTTACTCGATGTTCCACATGCTTCAAGGATAAGTAAAACATCTAACGATCGAACTCTAATGTCGGTTTATCTTGGATCAACAACAACTTCCTCCAACTTGGTTATCCACAATGAAGCTTAGCACCATACTTTACTCGAATTCCGCCCAACTCAATGTAATCCAACTCATGACCAGGCAACTCCAAAAATTAAGCCACTTCGATTCTAACTATTGTCATAAGTGAACTTCACTAATGGTTAAATTTCATCCAACTACTCTCGAAGATTTGAACAATTTGCTGTAAAATGAAAACATGATTAAAAAAGCCTATATAATCGTAGTTGATAAACCATACTTTTGATGTGCTACTCCGACAATCTACACACTAACTTACCACATTAACACAACCACAAAAGATTCGGTAGAGCAAACATTCAAATCAAATACCATTTTCATCGTTATTTCTCTTTAACCTTCAACTTACGATACTCAAATTCCAAGCAAATATATAGAAACCTCGAAACTCATCAACTGATTACATGGTCATCGACCTCAAGAAATGGGTAGCAGTCTTTCATCGTTACCTACTAGCCAACAACATTCAATAGAAAATCTCCTCAATTTGCCCTACTTGGCAATATCACAGGCACATCCTAAGGTGGATCATCAATGACGACACTCGTATTCGACCCAATCTTACAATTGAGTCCTCATTCTAGAAGTTCAGTCACTGTCATACCATAGGGCGATAGACACTGGCGCCGAACCTGTCATTACCTCCATCACGGATTTTAACTCACAAGCAAGAGGTAAGCCCAAAGATTCTTCAAAAATGCATCAACAACTCTGTAATCATCAGCAAGTTCTAAAGCTTCAGACTCTCAACCCTCGTATCTATTACGTGGGTTAGGAATATCTCATAACTTACCGACATATCCTTAAATAACATCACCAAACACGGTAATCAATCTAGAAAGGTAATGGTCCCTCACGCCCATTACCAACAAATTGGTTCGTTTAAAATCACGAAGCTTCGAGTGTAACCCCCTCGACCCAGCCTAGTGATAGACCGAACTGAACAGGTCACACGGGGAATATTGAAGTAAATCGAGAAGGTTTACCTCAATAAACGACCCTATTTTTTCTTATTATCTTATCTAGATGCAAGTTACATTCATATGTGATCAACAAGCAGCAGATTGAAAGACAACACGAGCATTCTTCGATTAATATCAATTTCGGGTTTAGGGACCATTTTTTTAAATTTGACAATTTGTAAGGGTTGTTACCAAATTCGGATTACCAACCTTCAATTAAGTTCATTACATGCATCTCTATTGAAACTCAACTCAATCTAACCAATAGAACTCATTTAATTGCATACAAGACAAACAAGGACCAAATTGCAAAGAAGCAGAACCTCAAAATATTCACATAACTACCTAACAACATGCCGTTTCGAAACATCAAGGCTCGTATCAGGACGGATATATCGAAATAGGGGTTTATGTTTCGAAACGCCGGATCGTATCGAAATAGCTCTTGTCCCGTTTCGAAACAGGGTTTCACAGTAGCAAAATGTACCGAAATGGACCTCCCCGTTTCGATACCCCAAGGCATTTTCAAACACCCGTTTCGAAACGAGCAAGGGCGTTTCGAAACACCTGGGTCTGAAATGTACAAATTTGCTGGTTTAACTCGATTTAAATCATCTGAAACCAATCCAACATATACACAAGCATGCTTGCAACTCAAATACACTTCAATACTCAAGAATGCATGGCAAAGGCAACATCGAAGCATCACTAGCAATATCAAGAGAACTAAAGGCATGCTTCCTAAGAAAACAAGCACCAAAAGGTCAATTCTCAAATCCGAGCATAAACCAACTCTTAAAGGCCATTTACACACTCATATATGCATATCAAACTTGCACCAAAACAGGAAGCACTAAAACAACCAACATTCATAGCATTGGACACCCTCATTGCCTTTATTGCACTAGTTCAAAACCATGACATACATTTAGAGAAGTCTCTTGGAAAACCTCTTGTAGTTGCTGCCTCCAAACACCTAATTATCTGCATTGATGAACAAAGAGAGCATAAGCATAAAAGCTTAGTGAGGATTGCTCAAAACCAAAAACACCATCAATGCACAAAACTATTTTTCACTATTTTCAAAACCATCATGCCTTCTTTGATAAACCATGCACTTTAACATTAAAACAGCATGCTAACACCATGCAACATAAATCATATATTTTCTAGCAATTAAACCATTGCTACACGAACATCAAGCCTTCCAAGCATAAACACCATTTTGCTAAGCTTAAGGTAGAACATGCATTTTTCAAGTTATGCATTATAAACATTTCCATAATATTTCATTCCATTATATTGGATTACAAGTGATTAACAACATTCTCAAAAAGCATATCGGATATACGGATTACCAAGGGTTGTCCCAAACCCTTCATACACTCTACCGGCATCTCAAGGCTCACACATGGGAGCAACCCTCCATCATTGTGACACTCGTGGTAGAGTATTCGATACAATTACAACCCCTCAACACTACTCATCGGTAGATGTATAGCCCACTAACGAGAGACGGGACACACACAAAGTTCGCACACGGAAGCTACCCTTAACCGTTGCAACCTTAAACAATCCTCAATCATTAGGGTAATTCGATGGAGTTTTCGGTACAATCACAACCCCTTAACATCCAAGGCGACTTGTTTATAGTGCACTCAATCCTATAGTCGGCTAACTATATCCGATTTCATTTGCAAAACACTTTACACAACATCACTTGTCAATATAATCCACTTTTAATGGAAACCTCATTGTTTTCCAAAGCATTCACAATAAGCCATAATCCAAGCATTAAACCATGATTCAAAAATCATGTATAAACACATGCATACAAGGATCACTTACCTAGTGCATCCTTAAACCATATGGCATCATCAACAACATATCATATACTCAAATCATGCTTTAAAACAGTAGGTAAACACATTTAAAAACAAGTGCATCCGTAAGCTCATAATAGCACAATCTGAGGGAGAAAATCACTTTACTTACTTTCGAACTTAGTAAAGCGTTTCAAGCTTACACTAAGTTCCCAAAACCACTTTTAAGATGTTTCAAAGCTGGAAATCCCATTTCCACTCACCAACTTGTGAAACCACACTCGTCGACGCACAAATCAACCGTCCGAAGCCTCCAAAACCACGTCGTTCGATTTCGGAACACTATCCACATTAAAAATAGATATTGAATGTATCATAATGCATTCCAAACACCATCACTCAAAAGAAACCCGCAGCCCTGCTCTATAGCATCAAATTACCCATCCAAATCAACCAAAATCTCAATCGATTGATCTCTAAGCTCAGCCCAGCCATCCACCAACACAACCAACACATTTTAATCATAAATCAATATCCAAAAACAACCTAAAACCATTCTTATACCTCCAACAACCTAAATCACACATAACACCCCAAAAACCCAACCATAAACACCTTAAAAACCAAAGATCTCAAGAATTTCGGGATTACTATGATTAAGACCCCATTTCAACATCATAAACCTTTCAAAACTCAATTAGAAACCATCTCAAACAGATCAAATCAAAACAACTCCGAAAATCACATTAAATCCTCTTTTCTATCAAGATTTCATCATTTTATCAAAACAATAATAAAACCTCAATAAAAAACATAGATAAAGAGTCAAATCTTTGGAATTTCATTAAAGAACCTTGATTAGAGGGTTAGCACGAAATTTACCTCCAATACTTGCTTCTCTTCTAATTTGGCAAGTCTAGCTTTCAAGTATATTGAAGAAATTCGAGAGAAATCACAAAGAAGAAGTTGGAAATCAAGAGAGAAAATGAAAGTGAAGAAAATATGGAAATTTAGAGAAAATGGAGATTGTTTGGCTGAAGTGAAAAGAAGAGAATGAGAATGATCGTCAATTTCACTTAACCAACTTAACCACTTTTTAATTAAATCATTAAAAACCATTTTAATTATTTAATAAACCATTTAAAACACATGCCAAATTAGATAAAAGTTTTAATTTCCAATTAGCTCCCTAAATATTCTAAGACTTTGACTCTTTTTGAAAAACACACTTTTCCACAGTTTTAAAACTTCACATTTTGGTCACAGCCCAAAATGTATACTTCCCAAAACGTGTTTTGCAAAATTGATTTAACCAACCCCTTAAATATAATTTAGAGGATTTCAGGAATTTTTATCATATTTTTATCCTATCCCAAACCTTGATTTCCCTAAACCATCTTTTAACGATTTGAACAACCGATTACAGGTTCCACCGGCCTAAACCGACATGCAAAACACCTAGGCCCAAAACTGGGGCGTTACAACTCTTCCCCACTTAGGAAATTTCGTCCTCAAAATTTTACCTAAAGGAAAAAGGTGCAGAAATTGCCTCAACATGTTCGCTTTGCTTTCCCATGTGGCCTCCTCAACTCCTCGGTGTCGCCACAACACCTTCACAAGCTCAATCGTCTTACCACGAAGAACCTTGCTACTCGAATCAAGAATCTTCACTGGTTCCTCATCATAGGATAAATCCGGATTGAACTCAATTTCCTCAACTGGCATCACGTGAGATGGATCTGATCTATACCTCCTCAACATGGAAACATGAAACACATCATGGATCCTCTCCAATTCGGGAGGCAACCTCAACCGATAAGCCACTGGACCAATTCGCTCCACAACCTTTTAAGGTTCAATAAACCTCAGACTAAGTTTTCCCTTACGTCTGAACCTCATCACCTTCTTCCAAGGCGATACCTTTAGGAACACGCGATCTCCAACCGCAAACTCAATCTTCATACGCTTTAAATTCGCGTAAGACTTCTGACGATCCGATGCATTCTTCAACCGCTCACATATGAGTTTCACTTTCTCAATTGTTCCCTTAAGCATATCCGGCAAGGAAACCAACTTTTTCCCTGCCTCAGCCCAACAAAAAGGCGTTCTACACTTCCTCCCATACAAGGCCTCATACGGAGCCATTTCTATACTCGCCTGAAAACTGTTATTGTAGGCAAACTCAACCAAAGGCAGATGCTTTTCCCAAGAACCTTGGAAATCAATCACACAGCATCGCAACATGTCCTCCAGCACCTGGATAACTCGCTCCTATTTTCCATCCGTCTGTGGATGATATGAAGTGCTGAAATTCAAACGCGTACCCAACGCTTGGTGTAAACATTCCCAAAACCTTGCTGTAAACCTCAGATCTCTATCCGACACTATGGACTTAAGCACACTATGCAAATGCACAATTTTAGCAATGTACAACTCCACTAACTTATCCAACGTGTACGTAGTATGCACAGCCAAGAAATGCGCAAACTTCGTAAGACGGTCCACAATCACCCAGATGGAATTCTTTTTAGATGGTGTCAAAGGCAGACCGGACACAAAATCCATCGTAATTATTTCTCATTTCCATTTTGGTATCCTCAAAGGATGTAACAAACCAGAAGGAAACTGATGCTCAACCTTCACACGCTGGCAAACCATACATTTGCTTACAAAATCAGCAACATCCTTTTTCAACCCCACCCAATAGTACTCATCCTTCAAACCACGGTACATCTTAGTACTACCAGGGTGCATAGCAAAAGGACTGCTTCGAGCCTCAGTCAAAATAGTGCGCCTCAACTCAACATCTTCTGGCACCACTATTCGACTTTTGAAACATAGAACTCCATCATCATTGAAACAGAAGTCCATTGCATTATCCTCAGCTATATTCTGAACATGAGGCACCAACAAATAATCAAACAATTGCTTCTCCTTGATCAACTGAATCAAGGAAGATTTCACCTGCAACTCGGCTATCAACCCACCATCACGCGATAAACTCAACCGAGAAAACATCTCTCTTAGCTCAACAACTACCTTCCTACTCAAAGCATCGGCCACAACATTGGCCTTTTTCAGGATGGTACTCAATCGTCAGATCATAATCCTTAAGCAACTTCAACCATCTTCGTTGCCTAAGATTTAACTCCCTTTGTGACATAAGATACTTTAAACTCTTGTGATCGGTGTACACCACACACTTCTCACCATAAAGGTAGTGTCTCCGAATCTTAAAAGCAAACACCACCGCAGCTAGCTCTATATCATGGGTAGGATAGTTGCGCTCATGCACCTTCAACTGTCTAGACACATAAGCTACAACCTTTCCCCCTTGCATCACCACGCAACCCAAACCAACATATGATGCAACACTATAAACTATAAACTCCTTACCTGATTCTGGTTGAATCAAGACATGAGCCTGCGTCAAAGCTTCCTTCAACTTCTCGAAAGCTTGTTGCCTAACATCCGACCATTCAAAGCGAACATTCTTTTGCAACAACTTGTCAAAGGTGAAGCAATCTTAGAAAAACCTTCAACAAACCTTCGATAATATCCAGCCAACCCAAGGAACCTACACACCTCTGTCACCGATTTAGGCGTTTTCCAACTTATCACCGCCTCGACCTTGTGTGGATCAACCCGAATACCCTCGGCTGACACCACATGTCCATGAAAAACCACTTCCCTGAGCTAAAACTCACACTTGCTCAGCTTAGCATAAAGCTGATTCTCCAACAACACTTGCAACACAATCCTCAAATGCTTATCATGATCCTCCTCGGTACATGAGTACACGAGAATATCATCGATAAACACTACCACGAACTGACATAGAAACTCATGGAACACCCTATTCATCATATACATGAATGCAGCTGGTGCATTTGTCAACCCAAATAGCATCACCAAGATCTCATAATGGCCATACCTTCTTTGAAAAGCTATCTTAGGTACATCCACATCCTTATCCCTTAGTTGATAATACCCTGACCTCAAATCAATCTTCGAAAACACTAAAGCACCACAAAACTGGTCAAACAAATCATCAATCCACGGTAAAGGGTACTTGTTCTTAATCGTCAACTTGTTCAATTGCCGATAATTTATGCACATACGCATCGTACCATCCTTTTTCTTTACAAACAAGACCGGCGCACCCCAAGGTGAAACACTTGGCCTTACGAACCCTCGATCAAGCAACTCCTGAAGTTGCGTCTTTAACTCCGTCAACTCTTTAGGTGCCATGCGATAAGGAGCAATGGACACAAGAGTCGTATTCTCATACAACTCAATGTCAAACTCAACTTCCATGTTTGGTGGCAACCCAGGCAACTCTTTCGAAAAAACACCCGGAAACTCACATACTGTTTGTATGTCATGCACCCGCACTTCCTTCGTACCAGGATTCATCACAAACACCGAGAATGCCTCGCAACCCATCTTCATCATCTCACCCACTTCAAGAGCCGAAATTGCATTGGACAAGAACTTCACATTCTCGCCTATGATTACTACTTCGTAATCATTCACAAGTTTCAAGGTAACTCGCTTAACATCAAAATCTACCACGGCTCAATGCTCAACCAACCAGTCCATTCCAAGAATCACATCAAAACCATAAAAAGGTAATTCCATCAAATCAACTGAAAACACATGGCCCTGAACATATAGAGGACATCTCCTATACAGTTTCCTTGTAACAACAGTCTCGCCAAAAGAACTTGTTACTTGCATTCCTACGTCTAGCATCTCAACATGAATATCAAGCAAATGTGCATGCTCACTCAAGATGTATGAATGCGTAGATCCAGAATCAATCAATGCTAACAAAGACAATGATTGCAAGGCGAAGGTACCTCCAATCACGTCGGTGTCATTACGTCCATCGCGATGTGCATACACCCTCGCAGGACCACCTCCCTCTAGATGTACCGCAACAACATGAGCCACACCTCTCTGCCCATCCTCTCTCCTCTGTAAGTTACCACAGCCTCGCCCACGGCCTCTCTGCGGTGTAACAACAGGTGCACGACCCTGACCACCTCCTGCTAACAATGGACACTAACGTTTCATGTGATCAGCATATCCACAGTTCCAACAAGAATTTGCCCCAACCATTGGAGCATGCACCTCACGAGCCACGTGAGGACAATCTCATCTCAAGTTCTCACGTGATCCACATGTCCACCATGTATTTTGCTCAAACCTCGCCATGCCGCCCTAAGCTGGCGCACCTCGCCCAAAGTTACCTCGCCTCGCCACAGGCTGATATCTACGGTCACAGTTCCTCTTGTTCTGCCCACCACTAGGGCCAACATCTACAGCTCTCTTGCCCAAGCTAGAACCACCGACACACGAGGTCAAACCCAAGCTTTTTTCAATGTTCTTGGCCCGTGTCACCAGAACATCAAAGTCCGTGTAATCAGACACGAGCATGAACGTCTTCACGTCCTATACCAGGCCATACCGGAAGCGGTCACAATGATTCCTATCACTCGGCACCAACTCTGAAGCATATTGGCTCAGTCGTACGAACTAGAACTCGTACTCAGCCACCGTCATGTTCCCTTGCACTAGAGACATGAACTTCCGCTTCTTATCATCCAAGTATCTAACTCCAAGATACTTTCTTTTGAAGGCAGACTGAAAGAAAGTCCAATTCATCTCTTCCAGCTCTAATGCCGCAGTCACAGTCATCCACCATGTATACACATCACCATGCAACAACGATACTATACAACCCAGCTTCCGTGCATCATTGCACCCCATCTGATCCAGAATCTAGATCGTACTGGCCATCCATCCTCAGATGCCTCGGGAGATAAACCACGACATTCCACTCCTCCTAAACTTCTCAAGTGCTCCAACGACAAACCCGTTTGCCCAGCAGCAGGCGCTTGCACTTGCACTCCAGCAACAACAGCCTGGATTGCTCCCATCATCGCCTGTACCAAAGGCGTCAAATCACCCAACACCGGACCAGCCTGTTCGTGTTTCCCTTGCTCCTCACCCCCAAGTGGTGATGGCGGTGGATGAGGTAAATTCGCACCAGGCAGAACCTCGTTCTCCTGATTACGTTGCCCATCAGCAGGAGCAACTGACCTAGAACGTAATTCTCTCCTCGGTCCCTTGTGCTAATAACATTAAGGCATGAATATAAAACAAAACAAAATATCAGGCCAGCTTCTAACAAGGATCCAAGACTTCAAATCCAATTTAAAACAATTCACTAGGAAATAAGGCAATGGGCACTCCAATTTCCCCCAACATAGCATAAGGCATACAACATGCATGTCACAACCATCATGTATCACAAGCATTAAAATTCAGCCCAATCCAACATCATTTATAATAGCTCACATTCATAATCAATCCCCATATTTAACATCACCATAACATACTTAACATTAACATGCTTAAGACATTCACCGGACAAAACAAACATTACCAATAACACACATTCACATCAAAATCACTTACCAACAACTTACCATCATCCCAATCTTTCGTAACCTGGCTCTAATACCACCAAATGTAACCCCCTCGACCCGATAGACCGAACCAAATAGGTCACACGGGGAATATTGAAGTAAATCGAGAAGGTTTACCTCAATAAACAACCCTATTTTTTCTTATTATCTTATCTAGATGCAAGTTACATTCCTATGTGATCAACAAGCAGCGGATTGAAAGACAACACGAGCATTCTTCGATTAATACCAAATTCGGGTTTAGGGACCATTTTGTAAATTTGACAATTTGTAAGGGTTGTTACTAAATTCAGATTACCAACCTTTAATTAAGTACATTACATACATCTCTATCGAAACTCAGCTCAATCTAACCAATAGAACTCATTTAATTGCATACAAGACAATCAGGGACCAAATTGCAAAGAAGCAGAACCTCCAAATATTCCCATAACTTCCATAACAACATGCCGTTTCGAAACATCAAGGCCTGTATCGGGACGTATGTATCGAAACAGGGGTTCATGTTTCGAAACGCCAGATGGTATCAAAATAGCTCTTGACCCGTTTCGAAACAGGGTTTCACAGTAGCAAAATGTATCGAAACGGACCTCTCCGTTTCGATACCCCAGGGCATTTTCAAACACTCGTTTAGAAACGAGTAAGGGTGTTTCGAAACACTTGGGCCTGCAATGTACAAATTTGCTGGTTTAACTCGATTTAAATCATCCAAAACCAATCCAACATATACACAAGCATGCTTGGAACTCAAATACACTTCAATACTCAAGAATACATGGCAAAGGCAACATCGAAGCATCACTAGCAATATCAAGAGAACTAAAGGCATGCTTCCTAAGAAAACAAGCACCAAAAGGTCAATTCTCAAATCCGAGCATAAGCCAACTCTTAAAGGCCAATATCAAGAGAACTAAAGGCATGCTTCCTAAGAAAACAACTACTCATGGGAATTTCCTTTAAGGAGGGTGACGATGCAATTGAGGTAATCCCCTGAACTACCCCGCATTTGTCTCAGAATCCTCTGAGTACTTTCCGACCGCTGGTCAAAATTGATCAAATAATCCTCACCCAAACCTTCAAAGTCCTTAATTCTATACCAGTGAAGTCTCTTCATTGGTGTCTTGCAAGGCATGTCAGAAGGCCTCGAAATAGCTTGCACAACTTGCAAGGGAGTAGAGGTAAGGCAATGGAAGTGGTTCACCCCTCTGCTTTCGGTATCACCCAGAAGGCTCATGTCCCCAACATCTTTGACAAACTTCTTATAGATGTCTTTCTCTTGAGAGACATGGCTCTCTTCATGACTCTCCTGGTCGTGTCTGGCATCACCCGCTATATCAAAATTTGAAATCACAAAGAAACAACGTAGCGTTATCAGGATTCCCAGTCTTGGAAGAGTACAACTTAAATTTAGGGGCTTACATTCACTATACGCCTTACTACGACACTTATGCCACCCTAGGGTTTCCTATAATTGGCTAAACCTAGGCTCTGATACCATTAAATGTAACACTCTGATCTTGATCTTGATTCAAAGTGCTATATTCAGGTCACCCAAAATTTGACCCAATAAAATTTCATTTTAAAATCATAGACTTAGCCTTGATTTAAAGCTTTAAACCATTCATATTCCCATGTACTTAATTTAAAACTATAAATTAGTTTACAAGATAGAAGCTCCAAATTTATACCCCGTATATCAAAATAGTATTTCAAAATAGTGTAATAGACACAACACTTGTAAGGTTTTGTGAATACATAAGCCCAACACTAAACAATAAGTATTTTACTCTAACGCATTACGGTACTGAAAAATCCCTCCATGATGTGCTCCTCGGTCACAATCAACCTACCAACCTACAAACAGAAATAATGATTCTGAACGTTGAGCCTACAAAACTCGGTGGTACATTTATACTCTACCATAATTCTTAATTATAATAAAACAAGCATGCAAGCTAATATAGTCTAAAGAGCATAGATATGGCTTCACTATCTATGGGTCACAATCCAACCTACCGAGATTAATACAACCATAAGCTATCATCTATAGCATCCAGAACAACATGCATGATTAAATACATACAGTGATAATCAAACTTGTCTAGCTCGAATCACCTAGCACAAGCTAGTCACGCATGTACTTGGGATCACCTAGCATCGAGTTGTAAGTGCCACTTGGGATCACCTATCATCAAGTATTGTATCGTGCCACCCACTCGGGATCACATAGCATCGGGTGGTGCTTATCACATACCTGGGATCACCTAGCATCGAGTTGTAAGTGCCACTCAAAATCACTTAGAATCGAGTGCGTGGAAGGACACAAGTACTGTAGTACGTACCTTTGGGTATCTAGATCCCATCAATCAAAGTTGCTCAACAAGTTAAACACCTACCTGGCATGTAAGAAATACGATCCCATGGATCTCCTATTGCTGCTAGACATCACATATCATTACTTTACATCACCAAGTTGTTACACATTATGGGGGTACTTGGTTTTTATCATCTATAGATTTATAATTATTAGCCACAAAGTGCCCACTTGGCACCTAAGGATAACATGATGTCAAGAATCTTTTAGGGTGATTATTATCAATAGGTCACCCTTATACAATTACTGAGTTATTTCACGTTATGGAGATATATAAGATCAAAAGTTCTTTTATTAGGTTAATCATGTCATGAGGTGTCATAGGCGAGGTATTGGGCCATAAATCATAATTCTCTTAGCCTTCTAGCTTAAATTTAGAATAAAGTACACAAATGGTTACTAAACTTTGTTAAAAAATAAGACGGTAAATAAACATTCAAATGTTATAAAATGGCAATTAAACTTTATGTTTTATAACAAAATGGTACCTCGGCTGTTAAGTACTTAACATGGCTATTATAAAACTTTGTATAATAGCACATTTAATCCTTTATATTTACACATTCAACCAATTTAGTCATAATTCAAAAAAATCACTAAATTGAATCCTCGTTATTTACACATTCTTTCAATTTGGTCCTTAAAGAAAAATTCTAAAGTTGTTCCACTACATTCCTTTTGCACAAATTTGATACAGAAATAGAAAATCTTGTTGAAGTTTTGATAGAATTGTCTCTGAAGCTCAGATTTCGACCTAGAATTGTCTCTGTAGCACCCCGAAAACTGGTCTAGTCGTGATTAGGGTTCCCATGATTAGAAACCCTAGATCAGAAAGGTCCAAATATTGTTTCGAACTTTTTATTAAGTTCATTTTTATGTTATTGATCTCTAACTAGACCGAATTACTACACTTGGAACTATTTGAATAAGATAGAAACTTTTAGTGGTTAAATTGTGAAAAAATTGAAAGTTTGGGGAGGGGGAAATCATGACTATCAAGAGTTGAGGGACTAACCTCGCGATTAACCCCTCCTCAAGTTAATCATCATTTCTCTAGCAAATGAAATGAATTACCTTCTTTTGAAGGAAAGGCCATTCGGCCAAATCCTAGCTCAGGAGATCGATCAAGATCATCCATCGACACCATCGGAAGCTAGGAATAAGAGCATTATCATCCGAGAGCCGTATGAGCATCGAATTAGCAAGGTGAGTGTAGTCGAAGTCTCGGGCTTAGGCGAGGAGCCTTCCTAAATTCATTGTCATCAATTTTGAATACATAACTAACATTGTTTTTAAGATTATATCACTGGTTCGTTTAACGGACATATTGGTAAGTCTCGGTAAGCATTGCATTAATCATCGGATATCAGATATTGATATTTCATTGTTAATAAGTATAAATCATGTTATAGCCATTGTCATTGTTAAAGTATATTGCCATTCTTCATTGATGTAAGCATTAAAATTGCCATTGATCATTGCACCGATATGTCATTGAAACATTGATATTGAATATTGATAAGGAAATTGAATCATTGGATACACCGATCATTGTTATTCCTAATGAATATTGAATATTGTCATTGTCACTGGACCTTGGATTCGAAGGACATTGGATACAATTGGCATGCCATAGAATTCATGAGCTCGGTGTACGGGTGGACTACGGTCCTAGGGCTATGGCCTATATTGATTTGGTGAGGCGAAGGGATGTTTGTGTATTGGTTATTTTGGCGAGGCGGATGGATAAGACCACTCATTGTTTGACGAGGCATAGGAATTCGCGTATCCACTATTCGGAATCGATCCAAGGAATTATTTATAAAACATGACTATATTGTTATTGACCATGATCATAGTGTTGTCATTGGAAAATCATGTCATGATCATTGTTAATGTAGAGATGAAATTGCATATTACAACTGACACGCATCGTAACGTGTCAAGAATAATTTCCTTCTTCCGAATAAATAAATAAATAAAGGAATTAAATTAAGTATAGATAGGGAAGTAGGAGTCGAACCCACAAGGACTTGGACTTTCCTTGTTGCGCCTTTGACGTTTCTGAACCAAGATATGATAGAATTGAGTTTGTGTGATTTGGGGGGGGGATTGCAATGAAATGTAATGATTTAAGAGAGCAAGAAGAATGGTTTAAAGATGTTAAAACTAATAATAGAGATATTCAGCCTTGGCTAAGCTTTGACTTGTTCTACTCGGTTCATTGGTAGAGATTTTTAATTTCAGAAAACTTGTTGGCGAAATTACTACAAGGTTAATCCTTGAGTTTTCTTTGTAAACTAAATTTCCAAACCAAATGTTTAGCTTCAGTTTTGATGGTTCGTCTAAACCAACTCAATGTTTGAGAAAACAAATTCTTTAAGCTCGTAACCAACTCAAAAAGTTATTTCTATAAAAATGATTCGATCTCAATTTCCCTTAGTAACCTATTTACTAAGTGTGTTCCCTGGAAGCCGGATTTGTTTCAATAACCAATCCTCCCTCCCACTTGATAGATCAAAACAATTGCTTTTCCAAAGTCAATCTTTGGGTTTAAAAATCATTTTGATTTTGAAGATAAAGTATGAAGAAATCGAGAAAAGTTTCCGAAATGTTTGAAGCATAATTTCAAACCTCGCCTTGAGAACGCGTCATTGCATAAGCCTTTGGCTTAAGAAGATTTAGCCGAGCATGGTTATTAAATTAATCATGCTCGACATTTTAGAAATAATCTCAAGAAAAAAAACTAAAAAGGAAAAAAGAAATAAAATTTGAAAGAGAAATGATTCAAGTGATGAATTCGATTGAATAATGATTGATGATCAAGTCTTACCCCAAAGAGGGTATTTATAGTGTTTCGAGTAACCTAGGTAAACCTAAAATGATAATACAAAAATTAAACAAAATAATTATCCAAAGTTTAAAATTTAAAATTCAAAAATCCAGAGATAGGCTATCTGATAAGCGGCTTGATAAGCTAACACTGCTGCTGATGTCAGCTTCTAGAAGACGCTAACGTGGCGCCCAGTCAGCATTCATGCCCTGATTCATGCCCATGAATCTGCCCACGACTCCAGTATTTCCTACAGTATTCCAGCGTATTTCCAACATCACGTCCTCTGCATAAAAACAACATAAAACAGCCCAGTTAAGTCCCTCAAACTTGTATTTAATCGAAATAAGGACCAAAAACACAACCAAAATAAATACTCATCAACAACATTCTTATTCTTGTGACTACCTCACTAGGCAAAGCATGCCTAATGCATTTCATTTCACCCATTTCAGGTTAGCTAAGTTTTTGGATCAAGATCGAAGGAGTTGAAGCATTGCCAAGTCACAATCAAGCTATAAGTAATGTATATCGACCCTTTTGAACTCCTAGTTTATGGAAAGGTGCATGTACTAGTCGATAAAGTCTCTTTTTTTATGTCTATATTATGGTCAAGTGGTAAAAGTGTAATATGCCTAATATGAACTTTCCATGTAGTGAAAATTGGCCTAAAATGCATATTTTGGCACTAAAAGGTAAAAACCGAGTAAATTGATTCATTTGACCCTAATATTTTGTATACAAGTGGATTGTACAGTTATAATGTTGTGTGCAAATTTTTGTTGCATTTGAAAATCATTTGATCGGCCAAATCGATTAAAAACCAGCAAAAATTTGTCATTACAGGTCTGGCCATATAGATACGGGGTAAAGCGTATCGATACGGTTAATCATAAATAGACCCTAGGAATAGGGCGATTCGATATGGTTTTAAGCCATATCGGACCCCTTTTCTACAGGAATTCACTGTTTTGATAAGACTCTATAGTGTATCAAAATGAGTCAAAGTCAAGGTCAAATGGAGTCAACCCGTACCGATACAGGGCTTACTCGTATCGATATGGTCTAAAGGACAAAGTCAACTTAAGTTGACCATCATACTGTTGGAGTATGCCCAAACACCAATCATATGATGATTGAATAGACATACTATTTTACTAGATTTATCAAGTAATGGCATTACCGTTATTATCATTTGGTATGTTTCTGTGCATCAAACTAACCATTGGATAATAATGTCCATACAATAATACGATTATTGTTAAATAGGATCCTTAGTCAAATATTATTACGGGTATGGACAGTGATAATATATAAAGACTAATATATGGTTGATGACAAGCGTTGTCATTGACATAGAGATGTCAAAATCAACAAATAAGTATTTGTTAGAGAACAACATACTGGATTGACCCGCTATGAGCATGTTTCTTGGGTAATTATGTGACAGTCACAACATTGCTCATGATAAACATATGTATAATCCTCAGACTTGAGATCAACAATAAAGATTTACGTATTTTGACATAGTTAAACGTGTGTCGTAACTGACTACATTATAAATACTGATGATTGGATACGTGATGACCTATGTAGTGAAATATGGTTGATCAAGAAAGGATTTGTCCCTCCTACATAATGGGAGAAATATCTTCGGCCGCTTGATTGAGTGAGATTAGAAAATGCATGGCCATGCTCGAATATTATGATATGAGATATCATAGAGATTCATTTATTATAATCTACTCAAGACATCAAGAAATACTAGATGGACAACGCAAGTGTAACTAACCCATGACTTGTGTTCATCTAAGATATAAAGGACAAAAGGATGAAATACATAAATGAAGTTTATTCAGGAATTAGGAAAGTCAAACCATGACTTCATGCAACTTAGGTAGCAATGATGTATTGCTAGATGTCACTCATTGTTTGTAAAATTAGAACAGTTCTAATTTTGCTGCTAACGTTGCATGAACCTACAAGGGTCACACCCTTCGAATGAAACGAACAAAAACAATCGGAAACCATACTCCCTATTTTAGGGAGGTTGCCGAAAATCCCCTATGGGATAGGGGAAATCGGCAACTCCCTTAAACGTGAATAATATTGGATAAATATTGTATTTATCAAATATTATTTAGAGTATGGAAAATATTTAGAGAATTAAATATTATAGAATAAGATTCTAGAAATTTAAATATATATTTAGAATTTATATAATGTATATTTAATTCCAAGTTTATGTAGAATTAGATTCTACATAATTAAAAATATATTTAAATCCAAGTAAAGATAGAATGAGATTCTATATAATAAATATATATATATATTTGGATTAAATATAATGTATATTTAAATCCATGTTTTATGAAGAATAAGATTCTACATAATTAAATATATATATATATATATATATATATATATATATATTTCATTTAATATTATTAAATATAATGTATATTTAATATAAACCAATTTCAAGTAGAATTAGATTCTATGATTTTTGGTTGAACTTGGATTTAAGGTATTCAACTAGAATTAAGTCTCTGAATACTATTTAAAGGGACAAGAGCTAGCAACCAAATCATCACTCTTCCTCCTCTTGAAGATTTCGACAACACCCCTAGGGATTCCCCACTGGAATTCGACATATCCCAGAAAGCTCTCTGAGAAGTAGTTCGATATTTTTCTGGTGTTCTACTTGCCCCCTGGCAAATCCCTGAAGGTTCCTTTGCTCGATTGCAAGTCCCGGTTGAACTCCTGGTCGATTTCAGACTCCCTCAGGAATCCCTGGAGGGATTTCGACTTCTCTCTGGAAGGTGTTCAAGTCTGTCAAAATTTATCCCTAATTGTTAGGGAGGCGGAAACTTTGTTCATTTTGTTCGGGTGGACTCCGTAGAGGTCGTTGTGAACCTGTGACGGTTCTGTTTTTACTTGACGTGGTTATTCTGACATACCGTCGGTTTTCCAGATTCCAGAGTTTTAAAAGGCAACTCTTCATCTTTTCACCCCGAATTCATTCCTGTACATGGATCCTGGCTGGATTACGTCAGATTAATTTTTCCGCTGTGCCACGAGGCGTGCCGACGTGACCCAACACATACACCCTTTTCAAAACTGCCTTAAGATGTTTCGATACAAGGTTAATTAAGTTGGTTAAAAGGCATGAATTTGGCAGTTTACATTGTTCACAGAATGGTCACTGAATTTAGGATGTTTAAATTGAATAAGTAAATGAATACCGAATTGCATGGAAATTTACAAACTTGTTAATATTGTGTTGAATTTCATTGTAGTATGATCTACTGCATCGAAGGACCTTTAATTTAGCAGAATTATAGATTAGTCCCTAAAACTTGTAATAACTACAATTTGGTCCTAAATGATTAAATTTTGTTTTATAAGGGATTAATTGGTTTAAGATGCATTTTTGGTAATTTATCATTTCATGACATTATTCAAGTATTGGTTATAAAATGAAATTTTATTGCACCGTTCATCGTATCGTTTACTGGTAGCACACTCTGACCCGGTTCTCGACCTGGCCCTGAAGGGGGTGTTACAGTCTCTAAACATCTAAAATACACCCTAAATGGTTTCTACAATTTATTAGGCTAATTATGAGCTTATTAGAGTCATCTAACAAATTTTCTATCATCAAAACCGTTACTTTGATTTCCCAAGACATGTTTCACCAACTCAACCCCAATTAAAACTATAACATCAAGCAAAGCATCAATTTATGATCTTCAAGAATGCATAGGAGTCAGAAATGTACTGACCTTTAGGAACCCAAAACCGAAATGAACTCACCCACTAAGCTTTTTCAACATCATCTCTTTGGCTCAATCTTGAAGAAACCCCCCAAATAACTTCTTCTAGCCACAAAGATTATGAAAAACGAATCAAAGCTTGAATTATAGGTTAAAGAAGAATCTACCACAAATTTACAACCTCAAAATCAAATGAAGCACTCTATAAAACCCCCAAAGCTTAAAACCCCCCAAATACCCATTGATAGAAAAACTCAACTTTCCACAAGATAATAATACCTTTTTCTTAAAGCTCATGAGATAACGAATAACATACTTGATTCTTGGAACTTGGATTGAGGAAATGAGTAGAAAAGATGGGATTTTTAGTATTGAAAACAAACTTGGATGAAGGGAAATATGGAGAAGAAGATGGGTGAAGAAATGAGGATAAGTGACGATATCACCAAAGCAACTTTTTGTCCCCTATTATAAAACACGTGAAGACAAGGGGAAAGCAACGACAATCTGCCAAACTTTTGAAAATTGTTAATGTATCAATTTAAAGCTTTCACGTTTCTCTCCTTCTACAAAACGGTCACTCCCCAAGCCCATTTAGCTCAAAACGCATCCAATAGAGCCCATATTTGACCCAAAATGTCTAATTACACAACACAACACGAAGGCCCGTAACCCGGGTCAACATCCATCTGTTGACTCAGAAATTCGGTTCATTACATGATGCTTTGGCTAAAGTATTTTCTTGTGGTCCTAAGGCATCCCCTTAGGTTGGATCCTAAGTCTATTAAGCCTAAGGTAAGTCCTTATGTATTTAGTTATGGGGAACTGTATATCGGTGTACAGTTAAAGGGTAGTTAGATGTTGAATAAAAATCTTACTGCCTCTTTAAAATATGCTTTACAGAATTCATTTATAAATGTTTAAAACTAATTTAATGTTTTATTATGTACTTATTGAAATATATTGAGCTCCCAAGCTCACGCCCCCAAACTTTCTCTTTTAGATATTTTGGATAGGCTTCCCTAGACTTGGCTCTGGGAGGATCGATAAATTCTGCACATCTCTTTTTTTGTAATGTTTGTATCCACCATACTATCTTTATTAGGGTGACATGTGCCTATATATTTTTGAGCCTATGTTTTGAGGCCATGGATTTTACTATATGTATATTTTACTCTTAAGTATGAATTGGTTTCATTTTGTATTTAGTCACTATTATGGGTTTTAGGAATGTTTAATTTATAACACCCATATATAGTTGTATTTTTATTACATGTTTTAGGCTATAATTCTATTATGATTTCTTGAAGAATTTTTAAATTGGTTTTGATCTAGTACTTTTAGTCTTAACGTATAGACTGGGTCTAGGGTGTTATAGTATTACCAACTTGTCTAATTACACTTGTAACACCCCGATTTTGGGCGTAAGAGTTAGCCGGGTTTAGGTTAGATGATTCGAGAGAACCAGTTCAAACAATTTAGACTAATTTCAGGATTTAATTATTTTAAAAGGCTTTTGAGGTTGGTAAAATATGTAAAAATGTTTTAAAATCATTATTACTATTATATATATATATATATATATATATATATATTGGTGGGATTAATTTTGTAACCCCCTTCGCCCGGCTTAGACGTTTGACCCGAACCATGAAGATTACATGGGGAAAACCAAAGTCAACCCGAAAGTCAACCTTGATTAACGACCCTTTTTTCTTTTTATCTTTTCTAGATGCTCAATATTAACCTATATGTTTAGAAAATTAACTCAGCGAAGGCGGCACAGCGAACGGAACCCTAATAGGGACTCAATTGAAAAAGAAACATCTTTTAGGGACAAAACGTAAATTCTCAAATTTATAAGGACTAAACGAGTTTTAATGTTACCCGTCCAAAATTAATCACATAACATGCCATCCGGTCAAATTTCAACTCAAACGGATCATTCAAACTCATTGAATTAAGCAACTAACATTTAGGGACCAAAATGCGAGAAACAGAAACCCAAAACAGTTCAAAATTCAAATCCAACGGTCAGGCGTTTCGATACGGATGACCCTGTACCGAAACGGTCGATTCGAAACAGGGTTGACCATTTCGATACTCGGGTACGTTCCAAGACCCGTATCGAAACACCCCCTTCTAGTAGCCAAAACGTTTCGATACGCCTTCACCCTTTCCGAAACCTTATGACCATTTCAGGCCCATGTTCTGAAACAGGCAAGGGTGTTCCGATACGCCTTGCCCTGCAACAGCAAATTTTACTGGTTTTTCATGCTTAAACACATTCAAATCATTCCCGAGGCATGCCACATCATGCATACAACATGGATACATATCAACAATCATCATATCGAGGCATTAGCTTTAACATGGCAACCAAGATGCAAGTAAAGGTACTAAAGGCGGGCTCCCTAGTCCACCAACACAGTAACAAGCCAAAACTATCATCCATAACCAAAATCAAACCATAAAAGCCAATTACACCTCAAAAGTAACTATCAAACATGCTCAAAGCAAAGGGAAAACATTCTCAACCATGCAATGGCATAAACCCCACCCATTGCCTTTTATTACACTGAAGCAAAACCACATACTTTGCAAGATTAAAAGCTTGGATTCCTCTTGCCTACATGCTACCTTCAAAGCTTAGTTTTCTGCATTGATAAAACAAAAGAGCGTAAGCACAAAGCTTAGTGAGGATCGCTAAATAACATTCATCAATGCATGTATCATATTTTGCAAAACCAGCAGTTTATATCTCATGCCATTTATAAAACATGTCTTCTCAAGACCTCAATGCACTTTTTAACCACATGCTCATATGCATCATTTTAAAACAGCAAATAAACCTTTGCTCATGCTTCAACAAGCATCACATGCATTCTTGCATCATACACAAATATCTCATGCATTCCACTAACGAGAGCACGGGACACACATTACAAGATTCGCACACGGAATTTACAACCACCGTTGTGATCTTAACCTCAATCGTTAGGGTACTTGGATGGAGTATACGGTACAATCACAACCCCTCGACATCCAAGGCGACTTTATTCACGGTGCTCCCAATCCTATAGCCGTCTAACTATATCCGATTAAAGTAACCGAAAACCATTTTCATCACTTGCCAATATAATCATTTAACCACATTAATCCACTGTTTTACAAGCATAACCACAATGCCATTTCCACAAGCATCACATGCTTAATATCATATGCATTCATCTCATGCAAACCAATGATCACTTACCTAGTGCATCCTTAACACAATGGCATTAAAATCCAACATTAAACCATGCTTAAAAACAGTAAACAAATTCACACTTACTTCAAGTGCAATTTCATCAAATATAGCACATTACCAAGAGAGAGATTTCCAAATCACTTACTCTTGAGCTTAGCTAAGTGTATCAAATTTACACTAAGCTCCCAAGACCACGCTCAAAGCGTTACAAAGCAGGAAATTACATTTCCACTCACCGATATGCGAAGCCTTGCTCGCCAACACGGAATTTACTCTTCTAGAGCTTCCAAAATCACCTCGTTTGCTTCCGGATCAAGATCCTCTGTTTTCACATCATCAAAACAGAGATCTAAATGCATTAAAATGCATTCCAACACCAGCAACAATTCACAAACTCGTTCCCTACTCAAACTACACAAAAATACCTTTCCAAAACAACTGAAAACTCAATCGATTGCTTCCTAAACCAAGCCCAGCCATCATACATCACTTCCAAACAATTATCAACATCAAAACACATCTAATAAACATCCTAACTCATCCTTATACCTCCAGCAAGCAAGATTCCACCATTTCACCCCAAAATCTCACTTAAAACTACCAAGAAACTCAAGGATCTCAAGGATTTCGGGATCTATGTTATCAACACATCATTTTAACATATAAATCAACTTAGAACTCAATTAAAATCAATACAAAATAGAGCTTAACTCATCAAGTCCGAAAATCAAGATTTCATCCACAATTTCACAAGATTTTGATCTCCAATCAAAACTATATTGAAAACTCAATCAAAAATAGTATTTAGAAGCCAAATATCTTGGGAATTTCAATAAAGAACTTCGATTAGAGGTTGAGAATGGGATTTACCTCCAATCCTTGCTTGCTTCAATAGATGATAAGTTTTCCTTGCAAAAATCTTGAAGAATTAAGAAAGATCTCTTGAAAATGATTTAGGAAATGTTGAGAGAGTTTTTGGGAGAAATAATTCTGGAAAAAGATGAGAGAAAATTGTGTTTGGCTGAAAATGAGAGAAAATTGATTGTTACGTAAGTGAAAATCTCATTAACTACCTTTTAATTAATTAATGTAAAAATCCAATTAAAATCATTTAATTAAAAACCCTTTTAAATCACATGTCATATTGAGGAAAGGTTAAATTGACTTTAAGCCCCCTAAATATTTTAAGACTTTGGCTTCCACTTCAAAAATCACATTTTCCCTGTTTTGAAACTTTACAATTTGGTCACTACTCAAAATGTCCATTTTCCAAAACACTTTTTGTAAAATTGATTTGACAAACCTCTTAAATATATTTTTTATAGGATTTTAGAAATTTTTATAACATTTTTATCCTATCCTGATCCTTGATTTCCTAAAATCACCTTACGCGATTCGAACCGTTCTCGACCAGTCCGATCCGATGTCTAAAACATCTAGGCCCGAAACCAGGGCGTTACAAATTTTGGAAATGGATTTTGGAGGTTTGACATTTTGGAAATTGGTGACCAAAATGTAAAGATCGTAAAACTATTTTTAGTGACTAAATCGTAAAAGATCAAAATTTTGAATCTTTAAGGAGCTATTGATCCAAAGTCTAATTCAGATTTTTTCTCTTTTTAATTGATCAATTTTAAAGTGGTTTTAATAAATAAAACAAGGCGAAGAGAATTAAAATTAACTTTTATCTCTTAAAACATATTTCACGTAACTATCATTTCTCATAATCATTTTCTCTCAAATTCCCTCCATCCAAACATCAGTCTCTTCTTTAAAGATTTGAGGTAAACACTTGATTTGCTTTATCTTTTTAACACTAAATGATTTCTTAATATTTTCCTATCGAACTCTTATGGTTTTATTTTTGTTTTCTCATGAAAATCTTTACAATTGAAGGGAAAGTCATCATTAGAGGTAAGGTTTCGTTCTTCTCCTCTAATGAAAGGTTCTTTATTGAAATTCTCAAGTTCTTGATCTTTTATGAATGCTTTTGAATGGTTTTTGATGTTACAATTAGGGAAAATTGGTTTAAGTGATGTGTGATTGAGGTTTAATTGATTAAATCAAGAAATCTCTTTTTTGAATATGTTTTGTTGGGTTTATGATGAGATTATATCATAATTTTGATGTATTGAAATATTGAATAAGTGAATTTAACATAGGAAACCCGAAAACTAGGTGAGTTGGTTGATTTTTAGGTTGAGTTCTTTGGGTTTTTGATTTAGTTATGTGGCTGATTGGTTGCTGGTGGTTCTTCGGTGTTAAGAATGTATTTATAGATGTAATTTGATGTTGATTTCGTTGGGTTATGGCTGATGATTAGTTAGAAATGATTCGCCGGTGTTTTTGGTTGGCAGAAGCTTGGTTGTTGATGGAGGATGATATAGTTTTGTGATTCTAGGGATTTTGACGCAAGGTTAAGCATTAAACCTCTATTTTACTTTGGTTAGGAGCAGGGGATGTGGATCCGATAGCTTCAGAGAGAGTTTCGGTTTATCTAGAGGCTTGATTTTCGTTTCGACAAGGCAAGCGAGGTGTTTCGGTGAGTGGATTTGGTTTTAAAGCTTTTCAAAGATTTGAAAGCAAGGTTTATGGGTTTAGATTATGCTTGAAACGATAATCTAAGCTCTGAAGTATGTATAATTGGTTTCGCTCTCAGTTTTCGGCTTTTCCCATTGTTTCGGATTATCATGCTCAAGTTTTGATGAAAGATTTGTTACCTACTATTGTGCATGTTTTTATGAATTGTGAAATGATTCATGGGATCCCATGTTGTTGATTTATGCTTTTGAAAAGACTATGTCTTGTTGAGAAAATGCTATGTATTGAGTATGCTTGAAAATGGGATGAGATATGGTTTGTGTTTATGCATTGAAAATAGTAGGGTAACATGGCTTTAAGGAGTACATTGGCAAGTGATGATGCTTATTATAACTGAATATAATTAGTTGACCAATAGGATGAGAGTGCACTATAAAATGTAAGCAAAATCTGTACGTACGTGTGATGAAACATGATGAGTGCAGCCGCATCATGTGAGCCTTAAAGTGGGAACAACCACACTTTACGAGCATTAAGGTGGGAGCAGCCACATCTTGTGAACACTTTGGTAGAAGTAGCCACACCTAGTGTTCTACCCTTTCTTATGGTGGGAGCAGCCATGCCATAAGGTGTATCCGCATATCCGAGTTGTTTTTATGGTGGGAGCAGCCACACCATGTGTTATAGCATGGGTAACAACCATCTGGGTCACTTGAATGTCTATATATGAGATTTCAGGTATCATTGATTTAAATGGTTTTGGATAATGAGCATTATACATGAGATTCTATTTTTTAAGCATGCTTATAAGTTAAAGCATGTTAAGCCTATTTTGAGATTTGCATTGGGATTAATGCATGAGCGAAATGATACATGTGTTTTAAAGTAAAATGGTTTGCTTAATGTTTTTAAAGCATGAGAATAAATGAGCATGATGTGGAAGAGATTTCTATTTGAGTAATAATTTTTAAAATGCATTGTTGTTGGTTTTAATTTGAGCATCCCTCACTAAGCAATTGTGCTTACGCTATCTTTTTACAACAATATAGAGAATTAGCATTTGAGGACAGCAAGGAAGCAAGTGGAAATCCAAGAGGGGACGCATAGCTCAAGTATGGATTTTGGTTTACTTAATAGTAATAATTGGCAATGAGAGGATGCCTTTATGTTTTGGGAGAGTGTGTTTTGAAACTCCCTGGTTTGTGGCAAGTTTTATATGCCTATTATGATTTTTAAATGGCCTTTAATTGCTGGTATTTAGTTTGGTTTGCATTTTGGTACTTAAATGGCTATTTTGCTTAGGAAGCATGCCTATAGTTTGATAAACATGTTGTGTTGATGTTGAAAGCATGCCTTGGTGTTATTTATCTTTAGAATCATGATTTAGGTGATTACTTATGCTTTGATTACATGTTGGATTGATATCGGATGTGTTTTGACATGTAAAACTGGAAAAATATGACATTACAGGCCCAAGCGTACCGATATGTGGGCTACTATATCGGTACAGTATAGCCAAAACAAGCATACTGTATTGGTATTATAAAACCAATATTTGATTTTTGATATAACAAATAATCTAAGGACTAAATTGCAAAGTAAATAAATTTTGAAGTAATCAAAATACTTACATTTGACAAGTAAAAATTATGCTTAAAATGTTTTGAAGTCAAAACTTAAACCGCATAAATTTTCCTAAGTGTTTCAAAGCCAAAATACACAAAATTGCCCAGGCGTTTCGAAACACCCCCAAAGTGTTTCGATACGATTTGCCATTGGAAACATCCGTTTTGATACGGATTATTCTGTTTCGAGAATAGGGTTTAAGTGTTGTTTCAAAACAGCTCTTACCGGTTCGATACAGGGGTTAAGTATTTTCAAAATCTAGCATTAAATGAACTAGTCATTACTTGTCAGAAACGAACTTTTGAAAATTTGGTTAAGTGTTTCGATACACCCCTATGTTGTTTCGAAACACCAATTTATAGTTTCAAAATGTTTCGATACAGCCCTTAGCCATTTCGATACGGCCATCTTTTTGCAATTTACAGTTTCAAAATGTTTCGATACAGCCCTTAGTCGTTTCGATACGGCCCTCTTTTTACATTTTACAATTTCAAATTGTCTCTTTTGTTTTTTGGTGTCTGTTTCGATACAAGGCCTCGTGTTCCGTTACGGGTAGTTGCAGAACAACATTTATAGAGGGAAGAGAGAGTCCCAACGGCTCTATTGATGATCTCAACCACCCAAACGGCTATAAATCAATGAGAAGGTATAAAAACAAACCTAGAAAGCACCGACAACAACTATTAAACCTTCAAGCAACATCAAAGCATTTATTCCAAACCCTTGAGCCTATTAGAGTCAAATTGTGTACCCAACTTGTGAAATTCCTAATTGTTTATCTTTCTTTTAAAGTTTAGGGAGTGTTGGTTTGTAATTGGGCAATATATTAGTCTTGTGAAAGATACATTTCAAATTGCCTCTAGTTCTTTGTAATTGAGAGTCTTGTAATAAAATCTTTAGGTAGAAAGATTGAATTTGTAAAGGTTGTCTCCATAGCCTAGAAAAGGGGAAGAACAAATTAGTGAAGAGTTTGTTGAAGATCCTTAGTGGGAGCTACAGTAGTGGATGTAGAGCTTGTTTAGAAGCTTGAACCACTATAAGTGCCTTGTTCTTTATTTTTAATTGTTAGTTTTGCTCCCTTCATTTTAAAAGTGCCAATTCACCCCCCACTTGGACATATCAGTTAATTCGATCCACTCAACAATTGATATCAGATTCTACCTCTTTGAAGGCTTCACAACCACAAGAGAAGATCCTAGAAGAGTGTTGATCAACCTCCAAGCCAAGACATGGCATCTACCTCCGTGCCAAGCATGTACGAGCCTCAATCTACCACTAAACCACCTTTCTTCAATGGGGATAATTATCCCTATTGGAAGAACCGAATGTGTCTCTTCATCAAATCAAGTGATTACCTCATGTTGGATATAGTAGAAGATGGACCAACCATTCCCATGAAGAGAGATGATGAATGAAGGCTTGTTCCAAAGAAGAAGGTGGAGATGAGTGAAGATGATAGGAAGAAATTGCAAGTGAATGACAAATCATTGCACATGCTATTTTGTGCTCTCAGACCGGATATCTACTCCAAAGTATCCTCGATCACAAGTGCCAAAGAAGTGTGGGACACTCTTGAAACCACATATGAAGGAACAAACGATGTGAAGTAGATGAAGATCAGGATCCTCAATCTTAGTTACAAGAACATCAAGATGAAGGCCGATGAGGCCGTAATGAAGATGTTTGATCGCTTCTCTGTCATCATTAATGGTTTGAAGTGCTTCGGAGACATCATCCTCGAGATAAGTTAGTCTGAAAGCTACTCTACTCTCTTCCCAAATCATGAGAAGGGAAGAGAATCGCCATCATCGAAGCAAAGAATTTGAAGACCCTAAAGCTTGATGAACTAGTTGGTTCTCTCCTCACACATGAGATCATGAAGCAAGGTAGAGAAGAAGAGAAGAGAAAAGAAGAGAGAAGAGTAGACAATCAAGAGGTAGAGAAGAAAAAGTAAGGAGTTACTCTCAAAGACTCTACCACAAGAGGAGAGCAATTCTAACAAGGAAGATAAATTTGAAGATTTAGCTATGATAGCCAAAAGATTCTCAAGGTTCATGAAGTCTAACCGTGGTAGAAAGTTTTCAAGAAGAAAAGACTTCAAGAACAAGATCAAAAAAGAAGAAAAAGACCAACTCATTTGCTATGAGTGCAAGAAGCCGGGTCACATTCGCATCGATTGCCCTCAACTAAAGAAGAAGAAGCTCAAGGATCAAGTAGCAACTTGGAGTGATGAGGAATCATCATCCGAGGATGAGGAGCATGAAGTGGCCAACCTTTGCCTCATGGCCCTTGAGGAGGAATTTATGGTAAACACTAACTCATCATCTTTTACTTATGATGAACTATATGATGCATATGATGAGTTGCAAGAAGTTTACGATGAATTTGTTGAGAAATATAAAGAGTCTATTTTAAAGAAAAAAAGAAAATTATTTTCTATTTGAAATCTCAAAATGAGTCTCTTTCAAAAACCAATTCCGAATTGGAAAAGAAAGTTTTGTACTTGATAAATCTTTCAAATGAGCTTAAAAAGAAAAATCTTGATGTTGAAAAACTTCTTTCCGATTTCCGAGATTATCACACTAAAGAAGTGGATAATCTTAAAACTTCTCTTACTATTGGGAAACATGCTCTTGAAAAGGGAAATTCTTCAAAAAACCAATATGTTAAGAGAAAATCATTTTACCCCAAACAAAGAGATTTTCAAAACCAATCTAAAGTTAAAAGAATTAGGAGTGTATGGGTTCCTAAGGAACTTATTATTTCTAATAATGTAAATGCAATTGCTTCTTGGATTCCTAAGGGGACCAAGCTTTTGGGAGCTAACTCTCATGGATCCAAATCATTTTGGGTACCAAAAATAAAAGCTTAATCTCTTTGTTTGTAGGAGGAGCAATGCTTCAAGGTGAAAGCTTCAAGTAAGAACACGTGGTAGCTTGACAGTGGTTGCTCGAGACACATGACCGGAGACAAGAATAGATTCTTTGAGCTTAAATCAAAAAGTAGGGGATGTGTGACATTTGGTGACAACTCCAAAGGCCACATTGAAGGCATAGGCTCCATTGGTAATCTTTCATCTATATTCATTGAAAATGTTTTATATGTCAGTGGTTTAAAACATAATCTTTTGATCATTGGTCAACTTTGTGATAAAGGTTTTAATGTTCATTTTGATAAAAGTGGGTGTAAAATTGTGAACATTAAAACAAATAAAATAATGCTCATTGGACATCACATTGGAAATATTTATATGGTGCATTTAGATGACATACATTCATCACATGCATGTTTAGTTGCACATGGTGAGAATGATGCATGGTTGTGGCATAAGAAACTAGGGCATGCTAGCATAAGTGTTTTAGAAAAATTAGTTTCCCAAGATCTAGTTAGAGGTTTACCCAAACTAAAATTTTCATTATATAAAATATGTGATGCTTGTGCTAAGGGTAAATAAAAGAGAACCTCATTTAAACCCATTAATGATGTTTCGACTAGTAGGGTGTTACAATTAATCCACGTGAATTTATTTGGGCCTATTAGAACTATGAGCTTGGGTGGTAAGGCATATGCATTTGTATTGGTAGATGACTTTTCTAGATACACTTGGGTTCTATTCTTAAGTACTAAGGACGAGGCTTTAGAAAATTTTATCACATTTACAAAATTACCCAAAATGATCTTGATATTAAAATTTCACATATTAGAAGTGGTCATGGAACTGAATTTCAAAATATGGGTTTTGAAGATTTTTGTAATGAAAATGGTATCGGCCATAATTTTTCGGCACCTCGCACTCCTCAACAAAATGGGTTAGTTGAGAGGAAAAATAGAACTTTAGAAGAGATGGCTAGGACAATGTTTTGTGAAAATAATTTACCTAAGTATTTTTGGGCAGAAGCCACTAATGGGGCTTGCTATATTATTAATAGAGTAATGATTAGGCCTATTTTAAAGAAAACACCTTAGGAGATTTTGAAATCCAAAAAAGCCTAACATTAGCTATTTCTACCCTTTTGGTTGTAAATGTTTTGTTTTAAACAATGGAAAAGACAACTTAGGTAAATTTGATGCTAAAAGTGATGAAACAATATTTTTGGGTTATTCCCTAAAATCTAAAGCCTACATAGTATTAAATAAAAGAAATTTGGTTGTTGGAGAGTCTATACATGTTGTTTTCGATGATGACCTCCTTCCGAGGAAGGAATCTTGTGATGATGATGATGTAGGGATCATTAAAGCAATTGATGGATGACAAACATCAAAGGTGGATGAGATTATAACTAAAGAAGAGGAAGCACAAGATCCACCTCTTGAAGCCTTGAAGGACTTGGATCTTAAGGAAAAGGAGGTGACATACCCAAGGGAGTTCAACTATGTCAAAGGTGGTGAAAATCTTGGGTGATCCATCCAAAAGGGTAACTACTAGATCCTCTCTCAAACTTATGAATCATGTTGCATTTATCTCATGAATAGAGCCTAAAAATATCAAAGAAGCATTAAAAGATGATTTTTGGATATTGGCTATGCAAGAGGAACTTAATCAATTTGAGAGAAGTAAAGTATGGACATTAGTTGATAGGCCTAGTAATCAATCTACTATAGGAACTAAGTGGGTGTTTAGAAACAAACTAGATGAGAGTGGAAACATAGTGAGGAACAAGGCTAGGCTTGTTGCTCAAGGTTACACTCAAGAAGAGGGAATTGATTTTGATGAAACATATGCACATGTAGCTAGAATGGAAGCTATTAGGATGCTTCTTGCATTTGCATGCTATCATGATTTCAAGCTCTTTCAAATGGATGTGAAAAGTGCTTTTCTAAATGGTTTTATAAATGAAGAAGTGTATGTAGAACAACCACCCTGTTTTGAAGATCCAAACTTTTCAAACTATGTTTTTAAACTAACAAAAGTTTTATACGATTTGAAACAAGCTCATAGAGCTTGGTATGAGACACTTTCAAGCTTTTCAATTAAAAAATGTTTTGAAAAAGGCAAGGTGGATACTACACTTTTCATTAAAGATATGGCAATGACATCTTAGTAATTCAAATATATGATGATGATATTATATTTGGCTATACTAATGAATTTTATTGCCAAGAGTTTTCTAAGCTAATGCAATGTGAATTTGAGATGGACGTGATGGAAGAGCTCTCATTTTTCTTGGGGCTCCTAATCAAGCAATGGAAAGATGGCACCTTCATTAATCAAGCTAAATACATCAAGGATATGCTCAAAAAGTTTGGCTTGGAGAATGTGAAGCCTCAAGCCACTCCTATGAGCTCATCAATTAAGCTTGACAAGGAAGAAGGAGGTAAGTGTGTTGATTCTAAGCTTTATCTTTCCATGATTGGATCTTTGCTTTACCTTACCGCAAGTAGACCCGATATCATGTTTAGTGTTTTCTTGTGTGCTAGGTTTCAAGCTAGTCCTAGAGAATCACACCTAGAGAATCTTTAGATACCTTAGAGATACACCTTGTTTAGGTCTTTAGTATCCTAAAGACTCTTCCTTTGACCTTCATGCTTTCCCTGATGCGGATTATTGTGGATGTAAGATAGATAGAAAAAGTACCTCTAGAACATGCCAATTCTTAGGTAGTATGCTCGTATCTTGGTTCTCTAAGAAAAAAATAGTGTAGCCTTATCTACCACCGAAGGGGAGTACATATCCTTAGGGAGTCGTTGTGCTCAAGTTCTTTGGATGAAGCAACAACTCTTAGACTATGGGGTTCAAGTAGATACCATACACCTTAAGTGTGAAAACACTAGTGCCATTTGTCTCACTAAGAATCTCATCCAACACTCTAGAACCAAACGTATAGAAATTAGACATCATTTCATTAGAGATTATGTCTTGAAAAATGATGTAGTTCTAGAATATGTTGATACTTTGAACCAATTAGCGAACATATTTACCAAACCTTTAGATAAAGAACATTTTTGGACCATTAGGTTTAACCAGCCTTCCTTGACCCTTTTAGGTCCCCAAATGGCCAAAAATTTGCTTGAATTTTGAATGATGATCATGATTTTGTGATTTTGCTTCTTAATGCATCTATACTGGTTGCTAGGGGGAGTATGCATCAGTTTTAGTTCACATAACATGCTCATATATAATTTACATGCATTTAGGCTCGATCTAAGTTGGCCCTTTGGACTTGAAACTATCCAAAATGCATTTTCTAGCAAGGGTGTATCGAAACAGGTACATTTGTTTCGATATGGGCTCAATCTAAGATGATTCCAGTAGTGAATCGTATCGAAACAGGCTCTTCGCATTTCGATATAGGTTCGCGGTGTTGTTCCAAAATAGGGTCAACCTATATCGAAACGAGTCTGGTACCGAAATGGCTCGAAAGCATTTCGATACGCCCGTTCTGATATGCCAAGTGGCGTATCGATGCGCGTCGGCGCAGATTCCTTTAAATAGCTTTAAATGAGTATACCACTTTAATTAAAACACCAACTTTGTTTTTCCTATCAAACCCTAACTGAAAACCTTTATATAAACTCCTCAAATCTCTTAATCTTTCACATCAAAACCTAAATTTTTTAGGGCTTTCAATCTACACATAAACCCTTTTCTTTTCTTTTTCCAATTTTCGTTTGATTTTCTTAATTGTTTTTACTCAATTTTTGTATAGAATATATACTTATAGTATGGGTTTTGAAGTTTTTGCAAAAATTCTTTAAAACTCAAAAAATTTTGGTTCGAATATAAAAACTATATCGTATATTTTTTTTCTGTTTTTTGAAATTCTCTTTATCAAAAAATTTGTTTTATATTTATATATGTTTTTAAACTATGTTGTATAGTTTTTTATCAACGCCTTGATTATTGGATTGCTTATTGGATTGAGTTTCATTGATTTACGCATATATATGTTTTTGTGTCTTGATTTACTTCTAGATTTCTAATATGGGTTCTAGGAAGAGAGTACGAACCAATGAGGCTGGTGGAAGCTCTAACATTGATAACGATTCTACTCGCCCCAACCTCACTCTACTCTACCAAAAAAGTCTTCGAAACAAAGACGCCTATGATAACTTCAAGCTCTTTCAAGATCATGCTATCTGTCGTGAGCGTATTGTCTTTATACCCTTTTTGGATTCCGAACGATTTCAATTTCACTATCTTGACTTATTGAGGTGTTGGAATTTCATGTCCTTTTAGGGCTTACCCAGTACTCTGTACCGTAACATGGTTCTTCTCTTCTATGTCAATGATCGTTGTATCTCCAATATCGATCAAGTGGTTGTCATTGAGTCCTATCTAATGGGGAAGAAGTTTAGGGTTGTTCCGAAAACCTTGGTCAATGTTTTCGGGTTTGAAGAAGAGGGTATTTCGGATGAGAACTCGTTGGGACATACTCTTGGTGGCTCCGTCACGATCCTTGATGCTCATGATCGCATCCTTCATCTCATGGTCTCGTGGTGGTTTCGTCCTTCCGGAGGAAATTTTTCCCACATTCGACAAGTGGACGATTTTTGGATTCGATGCTTTCGTGAGGGAATTCAACCAAATCTTTTTCAAAACATGTTTGCTGAGATGGTGTATCTTTTTCAAAACCGCAACTCGGATCTTGTCACCTTCACTTATGGCACCGTCTTGAGTTAGTTGTTCTCAAAGTTGGGGATCGATTGCTCTCTTGACTTTTTGGAACCTCTCAAGGATCCCATTGATGAGCGCACTTTTCTCCGTTGCAAATTTCATTTCATTGATGGAGAGTGGATTCGTGTTGAGCATCCTCCTCAAGTTGCTGCCCCCGAACCTCAACCTCAAGTTGCTCCACCAAACAACGAAGCCCTCATGACTTTCCTTACCAAGCAATTCAATGGCTTGCGAACCCACATGGACTCCGGTTTTTCCACTCTCGACACTTGCCTCACTTCCGTGGAAGGACGTATCCAAAGTGTTGAGAATCGACTCACTTCAGTTGAAACTCAACAAACCTCTATGGACAAGTCCTATACCAGCTTCTATGGCGAGTAGAGAAAATTTCAAAGGAGCACAGCCAATGATGAAGATTATGATGAGCCTTAGATCTTTGCATTCCATTGCATATCATCTAGTTTAGGATTTCCATTTTTATGCACCTATCTATGTTTTTGCTTTAAGACCTATGCTTTGATTTATGTTTGGATATTATGTTTTAAGTATTAAGTTTGGATATTATGCTTGGAGATCATAGAATTATTTTGCTTTGGTTTATTATGCTTAATGAAATTATGTTGCTCTAATTTTGCTTTGCGTTATGCTATATAGCTTTATCTCATGATTATATTCCTTCATTGTTTTTGATCTAACAAAAAGGGGGAGAAGAGTTAACCTAAAATTTTCAAAATCATTTTCAAAACCTAGCTTCAATTTATGGGGAGTTTACTTAGAAATTTACTTCGGTTTTGTTATATCAAAAATGGGGAGACTGTAAAACCAATATTTGATTTTGATATAACAAATAATCTAATGACTAAATTGCAAAGGAAATAATTTTTTAAGTAATCAAAATACTTACATTTGACAAGTAAAATTTATACTTAAAATGTTTTGAAGTCAAAACTTAAACCCAATAAAATTTTCTAAGTATTTCAAAGCCAAAATACACAAAATTGCCCAGGCATTTCGAAACACTCCCAAAGTGTTTCAATACGATTTGCCACTGGAAACCTCCGTTTCGATACGGACTTTTCTGTTTCGAGACTAGGGTTTCATATTGTTTATCTTTCTTTCAAAGTTTGGGGAGTGATGGTTTGTAATTGGGCAATATATTAATCTTGTGAAAGATACATTTCAGATTGCCTCTTGTTCTTTGTAATTGAGAGTATTGTAATTCAATCTTTGGGGTAGAAAGATTGAATTTGTAAAGGTTGTCTCCTTAGCCTAGAAAAGGGGAAGAACAAATTAGTGAAGAGTTTGTTGAAAATCTTTAGTGGGAGCTAAGGTAGTGGATGTAGAGCTTGTCTAAAAGCTTGAACCACTATAAGTACCTTGTTTTTCATTTTTTAATTGTTCCTTTTGCTCCCTTCATTTTAAAAGTGCCAATTCACCCCCTCTTGGCCATATCAGTTAATTCGATCCACTCAACAGGTACTAGATAGACCATATTGATACGACTAAAAGGCAAAATAAGGAACCGTATAGGTACACGAGATCGTATTGATATCTATTGTACCACTGGAAATCTGAGAAATTGACGAGATAATGGTGTATCGATACGGGCACTAGTGTATCAATACGCTTAGTTGTTAAGTTGGTTATTTGAAGCTTTTTATTGTTATGTTTTCTTATGATTTGATCACTGAATATTTGGATGATCAATTGAATGAGTTTGGATGATCGAATTGAGCTAAAAATTGACATGTGAGCATGTGTAGAACTAATGTTTTGATATAATAATTTAAAAATGTTTTGGACTTATTTAAAAAGAATTCCAAACTATTTCCAAAGTCCAAATAACTTGAAACTATGTTTAAGGAAGTTTTTAAAAGGTTTTCACATGTTTTCAAAAGTCAATCTACACAAAACCTTCAAGGCGTTTCGAAACACCTTAGGGCGTTTCGATACGGGGGATTCCAGTAGCAAAAGTGTTTCGATACAGGTATCGAAACGGGCCTTCCCTAGATGTGAATTTTGCACAGCGTTTCAAAACGGGCTATGCTGTTTCGATACGCCTACGTGGCATCGACCACAACGGTCATAAACCCCAACATCTATTTTCCCAACTAACTTTTAAATCCAGGTCGTTTCGATACGGGACTAGGCGTTTCGATACGGTGTTCCGAAACGGCCAAGAGTGTTTCGATACGGGTACCTCATCAGGCTGCAACGGCTCTTTCTACTTAAAGGGTGTTTCGAAACTGGCACGACTGTTTCGAAACGGTGAGCTGCAGAAGTGCATTTATGGTGGGAAATAAAGTCCTCAACGGCTCCAAATCAACCCCAACGGCTAGTAACGGCTATAAACTAATCAAGGAGTATAAAAGGGTCCTCCAAGCATCAAGATATGGTTAATGCTCATATTGTCAATCAACAAATGATCAAATATTGTCTTAGTGCCTAAATTGTCAATTCTTGTATAGACAAACACTAGTGAGCCAAAATTGTCAAATTTGCTCAAGTGTTTTAGGTTTTGGGTGAGTGCTTTAATTGTGCAAACAAACACCTATTAGAGGGATTTGTGTTTGCTTTTCTTATCTCTTTATAAAAGAGGGTTTGATCAAGGCTTTGGGTAGAAAGCTTGATCGGTGTATAAGGGTTTCCTCCTAAGCCTAGAAAAGGGGACGAATCAATAGTGGATTGAATGGAAATCCTTAGTGGGGAGCTAAGGTAGTGGATGTAGACCTTGGTTAGAAGGTTGAACCACTCTAAAATCATTGTGTCATTTACTTTTAAGCTTCCTCACCACCTCTACCCAAAAATCCACCTCTCTACCACTTGGTGAGCCATATCGGTTGAACGAATCGGGCTCCTCACAACTCAACAATTGGATTCAGAGCTTGGCTCAATCGAAGGGGATTCACATCCTATTGAGAAGATCCGGCAAGCTTGATTACTATTTCATCAACCGGCTCAAATGGCACAATTAATCGACAAACCGCCTTTCTTTGACGGAACCCACTATGCCCATTGGAAGACAAAGATGAAGTTCTTCATCAAATCAATAGACTACAAGCTATGGGACATAGTTGAAGATGGTACGTTCGTGCCTCAACGAATCAAAGCAGAGTGGAGTGCCGACGATCGGAAGAAGATGGAGCTAAATTGCAAAGCCTTGCACATCCTCTTTTGTGCTTTTGGCCCATCCATCTATGAGAAGATGTCTTCTTGTGAGAGTGCCAAGGAGGTATGGGACAAGCTTGAAGTCACATACGAGGGGACCGATGAAGTCAAGGAGACCAAGATTGGGCTCCTCACCTTAGAGTATGAGAACTTCAAGATGGATCCGGAAGAAAACATCGAGAAGATGTTTGATAGGTTCTCCACAATCACCAATGGTCTCAAGGGCTATGGAGAAGCCATTCCGGAGGAGAAACTTGTCCGAAATCTCATCTACTCACTTCCCGAGTCTTGGGACTCAAAGATGACCGCCATCATCGAAGCTAAGAACTTGAAAACTTTGAAGCTTGATGAGCTCATGGGGTCTCTTCTCACTCATCAAATCATGAAGAAGATGAGAAGAAGAGGGAAGAAATTAGAGCTATGGGAGAGAAGAAGCTCAAGGGGCTTGGCATCAACACCAATGCCATGGCTCTCAAGTCCTCCACTTGCCATCATGTCTATTCAAGTTAAGAGGAGGATGAAGAAGAAGAGATAGTTCATCTCTTCAAGAAGTGTGCCCCGTTCATGAAGAAAGCTTTGAGAGAGCTTGAACGAGAATCCAAGAAAAAGGAGAGGGCAAGCACTTCAAGCCATAAGAAGAAGGCACATGTGGTTACTTGGAGTGATGAGGACTCCACCGACGATGAACAAGCCAACATTTTCCTTATGGCCATCGAAGAAGATTCAAGGGTAACTTCTAATTCATCTACTTCATATTCTTATTTTTTTGATGAATTACAAGATGCCTATGATGATTTGGTTTTAGAGTTTAAAAATCACATTTTGAAAAACAATAAATTGATTTCAAAGTTAAAATTTCAAAATGATTTGATTTCTAAAACCAAACTTGAACTTGAAGCAAAACTCGAAGAGTTTGAACTAAAATGTTTTGATTTACAAAATTTGCTTCAAAAAGTTCAAGAAGAAAAATATTTGATTTCCAAAGAGCTTGAAAAGAAAAATAGTTTTGGAAAATCAAATTTTTATGTAAGACAATCTAGTGCCCCTAGATTTGTAAAAGGAAAATGTTTTAGAAGTATTTGGGTCCCAAAAGGACTTAGCACTTCAATTAAAAAGGATGACATTGAAAAATGGATTCCTAAGGGGACAAAAATTTGTGTTACTAACGTTCATGGATCCAAAGCAATTTGGATACCAAAAATCACTTGATTGTCCTTTTCTAGGTGTGATTGAGATGTTCAACAAGTCAAACATTGAGGGGGAGCTCCATGCACACAAGGAAGAACACTTGAAGAAGGAAGGATTCACATCCTCCCTTGGGTTCAAGTGTGGGTAAAAATCTAGTTGTTTTTTATTTCATTTGATTTATTTCTTTTTATTTCAACTAGATGATCATATATGTTGGACTAACATCTTTAATGATGCTTTGAGTAAGGGGGACCCATTTTAAAACCAAATTCTTATTTTTGTCAAATTATTCCTCTATAGTTATTTTGAACTTAATATTTTAAATTCTTTTTGATATAACAAAAGGGGGAGAAATGGTTTGAAAAATTTAATTTTCAAATGAATAAGGGTGAGCTTTATTTGATTTCATATCTTTAATCTCTTATTCACATTTTTTAAGTTAAAGGGGGAGAATCCCAAATAATTTTTCAAGATAGTTTTATTATATCAAAAAGGGGGAGATTGTAGAACTAATGTTTTGATATAATAATTGAAAAATGTTTTGGACTTATTTAAAAAGAATTCAAAACTATTTCCAAAGTCCAAATAACTTGAAACTATGTTTAGGGAAGTTTTTTAAAGGTTTTCACATGTTTTCAAAAGCCAATCTACACAAAACCTTCCAGGCGTTTTGAAACACCTTAGGGCGTTTCGATACGGGGGATTCCAATAGCAAAAGTGTTTCGATACGGGCATCGAAACGGGCCTTCCCTGGATGTGAATTTTGCCCAGCGTTTCGAAACGGGCTATGCCGTTTCGATACGCCTACGTGGCATCGACCACAACGGTCATAAACCCCAACAGCTATTTTCCCAACTAACTTTTAAATGCATGTCGTTTCGATACGGGACTAGGCGTTTCGATACGGTGTTCCGAAACGGCCAAGAGCGTTTCGATACGGGTACCTCATCAGGCTGCAACGACTCTTTCTACTTAAAGGGTGTTTCGAAACGGGCACGACTGTTTCGAAACGGTGAGCTGCAGAAGTGCATTTATGGTGGGAAATAAAGTCCTCAATGGCTCCAAATCAACCCCAACGACTATAAGCTCATCAAGAAGTATAAAAGGGACCTCCAAGCATCAACATATGGTTAATGCTCATATTGTCAATCAACAAATGATCAAATATTGTCTTAGTGCTTAAATTGTCAATTCTTGTATAGACAAACACTAGTGAGCCAAAATTGTCAAATTTGCTCAAGTGTTTTAGGTTTTGGGTGAGTGCTTTAATTGTGCAAACAAACACCTATTAGAGGGATTTGTGTTTGCTTTTCTTATCTCTTTTTAAAAGGGGGTTTGATCAAGGCTTTGGGTAGAAAGCTTGATCGGTGTATAAGGGTTTCCTCCTAAGCCTAGAAATGGGGACGAATCAATAGTGGATTGATTGGAAATCCTTAGTGGGGAGCTAAGGTAGTGGATGTAGACCTTGGTTAGAAGGTTGAACCACTCTAAAATCATTGTGTCATTTACTTTTAAGCTTCCTTACCACTTTCACCCAAAAATCCACCTCTCCACCACTTGGTGAGCCATATCGGTTGAACGAATCGGGCTCCTCACAACTCAACAGCATGAAACCTGACTAATTGAATATCAGTAACTTTAATTTCGTAATAGGTTCCTGAATTTTGTAAGTTTTACAAAATGGTCCCCAAAGCATGTTCAATCTTATGCGAATGATCAATTGACTTCGTCCAAGTTTTAAATTTTATTGGTTGCAAGCATGGTCACCTTAGGATTCATAAAAGCATCTAGAAAAGATAAAAGAATAAAAATAGGGTCGTTTATTAGGGTAAATCTTCGCCAGTTTACTTCAATATTCCCCGTGTAACTCGCTCGAGTCGGTAAAATGGTTAGACCGAGTCAATGGGTTACATTTGTTGGTATTAGAGCCACGTTTACGAAAAATTGGAGGTAAGTTGTGGTAACATCAAATGTTTAGATAATTTTGTGATGTTTGATGTGCATGGTGGTTGCTTACAATATGCTATCATCGTTGATTGATTGTGTGTTATGTACGGTGCTTGATAACATGTTGTATGACTTGTTATATGATGATTTGAGGTAGAGTTTGGTGTACCCATTTCCATTATTACTATGTATGTAAAGAGATTTCGTTTTAAAAGTGAGTGTCTTAGATTCTTGCTTCTGGCTGGCCTAACTATTTATGTTGTTGCATTCATATGCTAAAGGTTTTATTGTTTTCATAATAGGACTGAGACGAGAGCTTAGAAACAATGCGCGTAATGTTGTGGAGAATATGGTAAATGAGGGTGATGAGGAATTACCACCTCCTCCTTCTCCTCCTGATGGTGGGGGAGTCGAAGCTAAAGCTGGTGCGAGAGGTGTTGGACCTCAGGCAGCGCAGGGTCAGGCTGTCGGTGATATGACAGCATTGATTCAAGCCATAGCTAGAGCTTTTCAGGCTGCTGTAGCAGGTATGCGTGTGGTTGCGCCATAACCTGCAGTTAATGTCGGTTTACCTTTGGAGAGTTTGCGAAGTCTGGGTGGCACCGAGTTTAGACGTTTGTATCTGGAAGGTTTTGAGGCAAGGTTTGAGAGCACTCAGAGGATTCTTGGTTAGATGGAGTGCACATATGTGTGCAAGTTGGGTTGTACGGTATCTTTACTTCAGGGAGATGCTTATTCATGATGGACTACCACTATTGCGGGGATGGAACATGCAGAGGTGACATGGAAGTTCTTTGAGAATGCTTGGGTGCTCGTTATCAAGACGAGAAGAAGCGAGAATTTATGACCTTGATGCAAGGAAACATGTTTGTTTCAGAGTATGAGGTTCAGTTTGTCCGATTGAGCTAGTATGCCCTTGAGCTAGTCCCCAACGAACAGAAGAGATATGATCACTTCCGATACGGTTTGGTGAAGGATGTAAGGACTTATATGCTAGCTTCGGAGTACATGGATTTCGACGTCTTGGTCATTCGTGCTAAAGAAATTGAGCATAGTTTGGGTTTGTCTTCTTGTGCAAAGAATTCTAGTTCCGGGAAGAGGGTTGATGAGTTTGACGGAGGAAAAGATCGTTACAAGAGGCAGCGTGGTAGGAAGTTTTACCCGGATCAGAGGCATGGTGGTAGCGGTAATGTGGGTTGCTGTCAGTAGGGTCAAAATATGGTGGTTCGGTTGCATGAATGTAACTGTTGTGGAAGGCGACATCCTTGAGAGTGTTGGGGTAATCCTAGTGTTTGTTGAGGTTGTGTTTCACAAGGTCATGTGAAGTGTGATTGTCCTCGGCAAGCTAGACAGGCACCAGTGCGTGCTGTTGAGCCTTAGAGGGGTCGTGGGCGTGGAGGTAACTTTCAACGTAGGGAGGATGGCCAGAGGAATGTTGCTCATGTTGTGGCAGTTCAGCCTGAGGGAGGTAGACCAGCTAGGGTGTATGCACACCGCAAGGGAAGGAATGACATGGATGTGATCGCAGTACCTTTACTTTGCAATCCTTGTCATTACTTTCTTTGATTGATTCTGGTTCCACGCATTCATATATTTTAAGTGATCGTGTAAAGTTGCTTGACATACCAGTTGAGTTGTTAGATGCGGATATGCAAGTGACGAGTTCTTTTGGTGAGACAGTTGTTGTTAGGAAGTTGTATAGGAGATGTTTGTTGATGAGTCAAGGACATGTGTTTGAGGTTGATATGATGGAGTTACCTTTCTATGGTTTTGATGTTATTCTTGGTATGGATTGGTTAATCGAGCATAGAGTTGTGGTATATTGTGAAACTAAGCGTGTTTTGTTGAAGCTTGTCGATGATAATGAGGTTGTGGTGGTAGGCGAGAACATTAAGTTCTTGTCCAATGTTGTTTCGTCATTGGAAGCACAAAAGTTGTTGTATGGAGGATGTGAAGCATACATGGCATATGTTATGAATCCAAATATGAAGGAGGTACGTCCTCAAGATATCTAGTTTGTTTGTGATTTTTCGAGGGTATTTCCGGAAGAGTTTCCTGGATTTCCGCTGGATAGGTAGGTATAGTTTTGTATTGAGACGTATGTGGATAGGCTCTGGTGTCTATTGCTCCGTATTGCATGGTGCCTAAGGAGTTGAAAGAGTTGAAGACGCAACTTCAGGAGTTATTAGATTGTGGTTTTATTCGGCCTAGTGTGTAGTCGTGAGGAGTGACGGTGTTGTTTGTGAAAAAGAAAGAAGGCACTATGAGAATGTGCATCGATTATCGGTAACTGAACAAGTTGACGATAAAGAACAAGTATCTTTTGTCGTGAATTGACGACTTATTCAATCAATTTTGTGGTGCAACGGTGTTTTCCAAGATTGATTTGAGATCGAGATACTATCAATTGAAGGTGAAGGATAAAGATGTGCCGAAGACAGCGTTTTGTACTCGTTATGGGCATTATGAATTCTTGGTAATATCATTTGGGTTGACGAATGCGCCGACAACTTTCATGGACATGATGAATTGAGTGTTCCATGAGTTCTTGGATCAGTTTGTGGTTGTTTTTATTGATGATATCCTTGTGTATTCACGTACCAAGGAGGATCATGATATGCATTTACGGATTGCATTGCAGACCTTGTTGGAAAATCAATTATATGCTAAGTTGAGCAAGTGTGAGTTTTGGATTAAGGAAGTGGTGTTCCTTGGTCATGTTGTGTCGGTAGAAGGAATTAGTGTGGATTCGAAGAAAGTTGAGGCTATTGTGAAATGGAAACAACCTAAATCGGTGTCGAAGATTGGTAGTTTCTTGGGCTTGGCGATTATTATCGTCGTTTTGTGGACGGTTTTTCTAAGGTTTTTGATCCTTTGACGAAGTTGTTGCAAAAGGATGTTAAGTTTGAGTGGACGGAGATGCGACAGCAAGCTTTTGAGAAGTTGAAGGAAGCTTTGACACGAGCTCTGATCTTGATTCAACCCGAAACGGGTAGAGAATTTATGATTTATAGTGATGCATACTATGTGGGGTTAGGGTGTGTGTTGATGCAAGAAGGGAGAGTTGTGGCGTATGCATCTAGGCAGTTAAAGGTGCATGAGCGTAATTATCCTACATATGATATTGAGTTGGATGCAGTGGTGTTTGCGTTGAAGATTTAGAGACATTACCTTTATGGAGAAAGATGTGTGGTGTATACGGATCATAAAAGTTTAAAGTATTTGATGTCTCAAAAAGAGTTGAATCTTAGGCAATAGAGATGGTTGGAGTTGCTTAAGGATTACGACTTGACGATAGAGTATCACCCTGGAAAGGCCAATGTAGTGGTCGATGCTTTGAGTAGGAAGGTAGTTGTGGAGTTGAGAGCCATGTTTGCACGATTGAGTGTGTCGCGGGATGGTGGATTGATAGCCAAGTTGCAAGTGAAACCTTTCTTGGTTCAGTTGATTAAGGAGAAGCAGTTGCTTGATGATTCATTGGTACCGCGTGTTCAGGATATAGCGGATGGTAATTTGACGGACTTTTGTTTTAATGATAATGGTGTTTTGTATTTTAAGAGTTATATAGTTGTGTCGGATGATGTTGAGTTGAGGCGCACTATTCTGACAGAGGCGCATAGTAGTCCTTTTGTTATACATCCTGGTAGTACTAAGATGTATCGTGGGTTGAAGGATGAGTACTATTGGGTTGGGTTGAAGAAAGAAGGTTGCTGATTTTTTGATTAAGTGTATGGTTTGTCAGTGCGTGAAAACTGAGCATCAATTTCCTTCCGGGCTGTTACAACCTTTGAAGATATTGGAATGGAAATGAGAGAGGATTACGATGGTTTGTCAAGTTTTCCTTTGACCCCTTCAAAGAAGAATTCTATTTGGGTGATTGTGATCGTCTTACGAAGTGTGCGCATTCCATAGTTGTGCATACTACGTATACATTGGATAAATTGGCAGAGTTGTACATTGCGAAAGTTGTGAGGTTGCACGGTGTACCTGGGAGAAACAGTTGCCTTTGGTGGAGTTTGCTTATAATAATAGCTAACAAGCAAGTATACAAATTGCTCCATATGAAGCTTTTTATGGTAGGAAGTGTAGGACGCCTCTTTGTTGGGCGGAAGCGAGACAAAAGTTAGTTTCTTTGCCGGATTTGCTTAAAGGGATGACGAAGAAGGTAAAGCTTGTTTGTGATCGGTTGAAGGCCGCTTCGGATTGTCAAAAGTCTTATAGGACCATACGAAGAAGGTAAAGCTTGTGATGAGATTTTTTCGGAAGGGCAAGTTGAGTCTGAGGTTTATAGGACCATATGAAGTACTTGAGCGCATGGGACCGGTGGCTTATAGGCTGAGGTTACCGCTTGAGTTAGAAAAGATACATGATGTTTTCCATGTATCCATGCTTCGGAGGTATAGATCGGATCCGTCGCATATTATGCCTATTGAAGAAGCTGAGTTGAATCTAGATTTGACCTATGATGAGGAACCGGAAAAGATCTTGGTTGTGGACATCAAAGTTCTTCGTAAGAAGATCATAGAGTTGGTTAAGGTGTTGTGGCGACACCGAGGTGTCGAGGAAGCTATGTGGGAAAGGAAGGATGACATGAAGAAGTATGTTGGGTTTTACGGTGCTTGATTCCTTCAACTGTTCTTGCTCGCCAAGTGGTGGAGAAGTGGAATTTTGGGTGCAAATGGTGTAGAAGCTAAAAAGATTAAGGACACAATGATTTATAGTGGATCAACCTTCTAACCAAGGTCTACATCCACTACCTTAGCTTCCCACTAAGGATTTCCAATCAATCCACTATTGATTCATCCCCTTTTCTAGGATTGGGAGGAACCCCTTATACACCGATCAAGCTTTCTACCCAAAGCCTTGATCAAACCCTCTTTACAAAGAGAAAAGATAAGCAAACTCAAATCCCTCTAATAGGTATTTGTTTGCGCAATTTAGCTCTCACCCAAAACCTAAAACACTTGAGTAAATCTAACAATTTTGGCTCACTAGTGTTTGTTTATTCAAATAATGATAATTAAGCCCTAAGACAATTTCTTGATCATTTGTTGTTGACAATTGAAGCATTAACCATTACTTGATGCTTGGAGGTCCATTTTATACTCCTTAATGAGTTTGTAGCCGTTACTAGCCGTTGGGGTTGAATTGGAGTCGTTGGAGACTTTATTTCCCATATTTAATGTTGTTCTGCAGCTTTCTGTATCGATACGCGTGGACCCGTATCGGTACGGCCTTCATCAGAAACTAGCAGTTGGCTCTTGCCAGCCTAAGCGTATCGATACGCTTAAGGGCGTATCGATACGGTATGAAAATTAAAAGACCGTTGGGAAACTAGCCGTTGGGGTTGTTAAAATGGGGATCGGTACGCTTACTAGGCGTATCAAAACGATCCCTCTCTGTATCGAAACGACAAAGCCTGTTTCGATACGGGTTTTGGCAGTGACCAAACTTGGGCAAAAAGGTATCGAGACGAGTTAGACCGTATCGGTACGGGCAACCTAAAAATTTCAAGTTTGGCTATTTAAAATCAATAAAAACATTGCAATAAACCTTTTAAGATCCCTCAAACATAAATTCAAGTTGTGTGGACTTAAAGAGAAGTTTTGAATTCTTTTCAAATTAGTCCAAAACATTTTTCAATTACTATATCAAAACATTATTTCTACAATTTCCCCCTTTTTGATATAATAAAACTAACTTGAAAAATTGTTTGGGATTTCTCCCCCTTTTGTGAAATAAATTTGGAATAAGAGAATTAAAATTTGAAATCAATTAAAGCTCCCCCTTATTCATTTGAAAATTCAAATTTTCAAACCATTTCTCCCCCTTTTTGTTATATCAAAAAGAATTTAAAATACTTTTAAGCTCAAAATAACAATAGAGGTTTAGATTTTAAAATATTTATGTGTTTGGTTTTAAAATGGCTCCCCCTTACTCAAAGCATCATCAAGAATGTTAGTCCAACATATATGATCATCTAGTTGATAAATAAAAATCAAATAAAAGCAAAAACAACTAGATTTTTACCACACTTGAATCCAAGGGAGGATGTGAAGCCTTCCTTCTTCAAGTGTTCTTCCTTGTGTGCATGGAGCTCCCCCTCAAAGTTTTACTTGTTAATCACTCTCCATCACACCTAGCAAAAGACAATCAAGTAATTTTTGGTATCCAAATTGTTTTGGATCCATAAACGTTAGTAGCATAAAATCTTGTCCCCTTAGGAATCCATTTTTCAATTTCACCCTTTTTAGTTGAAGTACTTAGTCCTTTTGGGACCAAAATACTTCTAAAACATTTACCATTTATAAATCTAGGGGCATAGATTGTCTTACATAAAAGATTAATTTTCCAAAATTATTTTTCTTTTCAAGCTCTTTGGAAATCAAATATTTTTCTTCTTGAACTTTTTGAAGCAAATTTTGTAAATCAACACATTTTTGTTCAAACTCTTCGAGTTTTGCTTCAAGTTCAAGTTTGGTTTTAGAAATCAAATCATTTTGAATTTTCAACTTTGAAATCATTTTATTGTTTTTCAAAATGTGATTTTTAAACTCTAAAACCAAATCGTCATAGGTGTCTTGTAATTCATAAAAGGAATATGAACATGAAGTAGATGAATTAGAAGTTACCCTTGAATCTTCTTCGATGGCCATAAGGCAAAGGTTGGCTTGTTCATCGTCGGTGGAGTCCTCATCACTCCAAGTAGCCACATATGCCTTCTTCTTATGGCTTGAATTGCTTGCCCTCTTCTTTTTCATAGATTCTCGTTCAAGCTCCCTCAAGGCTTTCTTCATGAACGGGGCACACTTCTTGAAGAGATGAACTATCTATTCTTCTTCTTCCTCCTCTTCACTTGAATCTACATGATGGCAAGTGAAGGATTTGAGAGCAATGGCATTTGTGTTGATGCCAAGCCCTTTGAGCTTCTTCTCCCCCATAGCTCTAATTTCTTCGCTCTTGTTCTCATCTTCTTTGTTTTTCTTCATTATTTGATGAGTGAGAAGTGACCCCATAAGTTCATCAAGCTTCAAGGTCTTCAAATTCTTAGCTTCAATGATGGCGGTCCTCTTTGAGTCCCATGACTCGGGATGGGAGTAGATGAGCTTTCGTACAAGCTTCTCTTCCGGGATGGCTTCTCCGTAGCCTTTGAGACCATTGGTGATAGTGGAGAACCTATCAAACATCTTCTCGATGTTCTCTTCCGGATCCATCTTGAAGTTTTCATACGCTAGGTTGAGAAGCCCGATCTTGGTCTCATTTACTTCGTTGGTTCCCTCGTATGTGACTTCAAGCTTGTCCCATACCTCCTTGGCACTCTCACAAGAAGACATCTTCTCATAGATGTTTGGGTCAAATGCACAAAAGAGGATGTGCAAGGCTTTGCAATTAAGCTCCATCTTCTTGCGGTCGTCGGCACTCCATTCCGCCTTGCTTCCTTGTGGCACGAACGGACCATCTTATACTATATCCCAAAGCTAGTAGTGCATGGACTTTATGAAGAACTTCATCCTTGTCTTCCAATGGGCATAGTGTGTTCGGTCGAAAAAGGTCGGTTTGTCGATTGATTGTGTCATTAAGCCGGTTGAGTAAAATGATGATCGAGCTTGTCGGATCTTCTCAATAGGATGTTAATACTCTTCAATTGAGCCAAGCTCTGATACCAATTGTTGGGTTTTACGGTGCTTGATTCCTTCAACCGTTCTTGCTCGCCAAGTGGTGGAGAAGTGGAATTTTGGGTGCAAGTGGTGTGGAAGCTAAAAAGATTAAGGACACAATGATTTATAGTGGTTCAACCTTCTAACCAAGGTCTACATCCACTATCTTAACTTCCCACTAAGGATTTCCAATCAATCCACTATTGATTCGTCCCCTTTTCTAGGCTTAGGAGGAAACCCTTATACACCGATCAAGCTTTCTAACCAAAGCATTGATCAAACCCTCTTTACAAAGAGAAAAGATAAGCAAACTCAAATCCCTCTAATAGGTATTTGTTTGCGCAATTTAGCTCTCACCCAAAACTTAAAACACTTAAGCAAATCTAACAATTTTGGCTCACTAGTGTTTGTCTATTCAAATAAATGATATTTAAGCACTAAGACAATTTCTTGATCATTTGTTGTTGACAATTGAAGCATTAACCATTACTTGATGCTTGGAGGTCCCTTTATACTCCTTAATGAGTTTGTAACCGTTACTAGCCGTCGGGGTTGAATTGGAGCCGTTGGAGACTTTATTTCCCATCTTTAATGTTGTTCTGCAGCTTTCCGTATCGATATGCATGGACCCGTATCGGTACGGCCTTCATCAGAAACTAGTTGTTGGCTCTTGCCAGCCTAAGCGTATCGAAACGCTTGAGGGTGTATCGGTACGGTATGACATTTAAAAGACCGTTGGGAAACTAGCCGTTGGGGTTGTTAAAATGGGGATCGGTACGCTTACCCGGCGTATCGAAACGATCCCTCTCCGTATCGAAACGGAAAATCCTGTTCCGATACGGGTTTTGGCAGTGACCAAACTTGGGCAAAAAGGTATCGATACGGGTTAGACCGTATCGGCACGGGCAACCTGAAAATTCAAGTTTGGCTATTTAAAATCAATAAAAACATTGCCAAAAACCTTTTAAGATCCCTCAAACATAAATTCAAGTTGTTTGGACTTAAACACAAGTTTTGAATTCTTTTCAAATTAGTCCAAAACATTTTTCAATTATTATATCAAAACATTATTTCTACAAAGTAGTTTCCTTATCTTTTTCCACCAGGTAAATTTCAAGGATGAAATTTCTTAAGTAAGGGAGAGTTGTAACTCCCCAATTTTGGGCCTAAGAGTTAGTCGGGTTTAGGATTTATTTATTTTAAAGGGCTTTTGAGGTTGGTAAAATATGGGAAAATGTTTTAAAATCATTATATATATATATATATATATATATATATATGATTTTGGTGGGATTAATTTTGGAAAATGGAATTTGGAGGTTTGACATTTTGGAAACTAGTGACCAAAATGTAAAGATTGTGAAATTGTTTTTAGTGACTAAATTGTAAAAGTTCAGAATTTTGAATCTTTAAGGTGAAATTGATCCAAAGTCTATTTCAGACTTTTTCCCTTTTTATTGGTCAATTTTAAAGTGGTTTTAATAAATAAAACAAGGTGGAAGGAATTAAAATTAGCTTTTATCTCTTAAAACATATTTCATGTAACTACCTTTTCTCACAATCATTTTCTCACAAATTCCTTCAAGCCAAACATCAGTTTCTTCTTCAAAGATTTGAGGTAAACACTTGATTTGATTTATCTTTTTAACACTAAATGATTTCTTAATGTTTTCCTATCAAATTCTTATAGTTTTATCTTTATTTTCTCATGAAAATTTTTACAATTGAAGAGAAAAGTCATCATTAGAGGTAATGTTTCGTTCTTCTCCTCTAATGAAAGGTTCTTTATTGAAATTCTCAAGTTCTTGATCTTTTATGAATGCTTTTGAATGGGTTTACATGTTACAATTAGGGAAAATTTGTTTAAGTGATGCGTAATTGAGGTTTAATTGATTAAATCAAGAAATCTCTGTTTTGAATATGTTTTGTTGGGTTTATGATGAGATTATATCATAATTATGATGTATTGAAATGTTGAATAAGTGAATTTAACATAGGAAACCCGAAACTAGGTGAGTTGGTTGATTTTTAAGTTGAGTTCTTTGGGTTTTTTATTTAGTTGTGTGGCTGGTTGGTTGCTGGTGGTTCTTCGGTGTTGAGAAAATGTTTGTAGCTGTAATTTGATGTTGATTTCGCTGGGTTATGGCTGATGATTAGTTACAAATGTTTCGTCGGTGTTTTTCGTAGGCGAAAGCTTGGTTGTTGATGGAGGATGATGTAGTTTTGTGATGCTGGGGATTTTGATGTAAGGTTAAGCATTAAACCTCTGTTTTACTTTGGTTAGGAGCAAAGGATGTGGATCCGGAGAGAGTTATGGTTGATCCGAGGACTTGATTTTCATTTTGGCAAGGCAAGTGAGGTGTTTCGGTGAGTGGAACTGGTTTTAAAGCTTTTCAAATGTTTGAAAGCAAGGTGTGGGGTTTAGATTAAGCTTAAAACACTAATCTAAGCTCAAAAGCAAGTATAATTGGTTTTGTTCTCGGTTCTCAACTTTTCTCATTGTTTCAGATTATCATGCTCAAGTTTTGATGAAAGATTTGTTACCTACTGTTGTGCATGTTTTTATGAATTGTGAAATGATTCATGGGATCCCATGTGTTTGATTTATGCTTTTGAAAAGACTATGTCTTGTTGAGAAAATGGTATGCATTGAGTATGCTTTAAAATGGGATGAGATATGGTTTGTGTTTATGCATTGAAAACAGTAGGGTAACATGGTTTTAAGGAGTATATTGGCAAGTGATGATGCTTAATACAACTGGATATAATTGATCGACGAATAGGATGAGAGTGCACTATAAAATGTAAGCAAAATTTGTACGTACGTGTGATAAGACATGATGAGTGCAGCCGCATCCTGTGAGTCGTAAAGTGGCAACAGCCACACTTTACGAGCATTAAGGTGGGAGCAGCCAAACCTTGTGAACACTTTGGTGGGAGCAACCACTCCTTGTGAACACTTTGGTGAGAGCAGCCACACCAAGTGTTCTGCCCTTTCTTATGGTGGCAGCAGCCACGCCATAAGGTGTATTTGCATATCCGAGTTGTTTTTATGGTGGGAGCAGCCACACCATGTGTTATAGGTTGGGTAACAACCATCCGGGTCACTTGAATGCCAATATATGAGATTTCATGTATCATTGATTTAAATGATTTTGTATAATGAGCATTATACATGAGATTCTATTTTTGAATCATGGTTGTAAGTTAAAGCATGTGAAGCCTATTTTGAGATTTGCATTGGGATTAATGCATGAGCCAAATGATACATGTATTTTAAAGTAAAATGATTTGTTTAATGTGTTTTAAAGCATGAGAATAAATGAGAATGATGTGGAAGAGATTTCTATTTGAGAAATGGTTTTTAAAATGTATTGTTTTTTGTTTTAATTTGAGCATCCCTCACTAAACAATTGTGCTTACGCTCTCTTTATACAATAATGTAGAGAATTAGCATTTGAGGGCAACAAAGAAGCAAGTGAAAATCCAAGAGAGGACGCATAGCTCAAGTATGTATTTTGGTTTACTAAATAGAAATAATTGGCAATGTGAGGATGCCTTTTATGTTTTGGGAGAGTGTGTTTTGAAACTCCATGGTTTGTGGCAAGTATTATATGCCTATTATGATTTGTAAATGACCTTTAATTGCCGGTATTTGGTTTGGTTTGTATTTTGGTACTTAAATGGCTATTTTTCTTAGGAAGCATGCCTATAGTTTGATAAACATGTTGTGTTGATGTTGAAAGCATGACTTGGTGTTATTTGCCTTTAGAATCATGATTTAGGTGATTACTTATGTTTTGATTACATGTTGGATTGATATCGGATGTGTTTTGACATGTAAAACCAGCAACATATGACATTACAAGCCCAGGCGTACCGATACACGGGCTACCGTATCAGTACAACATAGCCAAAATAGGCATACCATATCGGTATTGGGTAGACCGTACCGATGCGTCTAAAGAGAAAAATGAGGAACTGTATCGGTACACGAGACTGTATCGATACCCTTTTGTGCCACTAGAAATCTGAGAAATTGATGAGATAATGGCATATCGATACGAGCACAAGTGTATTGATATGCTTAGTTGTTATGTTTGGTTATTTGAAGCTTTTTTATGTTCTGTTTTCTTACGTTTTGGTCACTAAATATTTTGATGATCAATTGAATGAGTTTGGATGATCAAAATGAGCTGAAAATTGACATGTGAGCATGAAACCTGACTAATTGAATATCAGTAACTTTGATTTCGTAATAGGTCCCTGAATTTTGTAAGTGTTACAAAATGGTCCCTAAAGCATGTCCAGTCTTAACCGAATGATCAATTGACTTCGTCCAAGTTATAAATTTTATTGGTTGCAAGCATGGTCGCCCTAGGATTCATAAGAGGATCTGGACAAGATAAAAGAAAAAAATAAGGTCGTTTATTGGGGTAAATCTTTTCCGGTTTACTTCAATATTTCTCGTGTAACTCACTCAAGTCGGTAAAATGGTTAAACAGTGTCAAGGGGGTTACAACACTAGCTTCAGCTTGATGTGATGAAGTGGAAAAATCTCTTGTATTATTATTGGGAACATTTGATGTTGAAACATCATTCTCATTGAAGATATGAGCCACAACCTCAAGTTCATTTTCATTTGAGGCAGAATTCACACCCTTATGTTCATGTTCATTCACATTGAAGATAGAATTCATGGCTTCCTATTGATCATTCAGATGAGTGTCATCGGGCTCAGAATTTTAAGGATGGTCATGTATGTGTTCATCAGTTTCAGGCAATTGTACTTCATGATGAGCATAAGAGTTGGAGTGTTGTTTAGAATTGGTGGTAGCAATTGGTACCAAGTATACTAAATCAGATTGTAACTTTGATGATGCAGAGGTCTTGGTTGTAGTTGTTGTAAAAGCATAAGGGAATACATCCTCATTAAACACCACACTTTAAGAGATGATCACTCTTCCACTACCTCCAAACACTGATAAACATGATGAGAAGGTGAACACCCTAAGAAGATGCAAGGCTTTGATCTGAAATCCATTTTATGTTTGTTGAATGGCTTGAGATAGGGAAAACTCTAACATCTAAATACTCTCAACAAATTATGATCAAGTTCATGACCAAACAATTATTGAAAATGTGACATTCCATCAATAGATCTTGTAGGCATCTTTTTAATGAGAAACATTGAACTCAACACAAAACTTCAAAGGTAAAAATGCTTGAGCCAGAAGTGTAAGTGTTGTTTCAAAAACGTTCATCTGCTTCCTTTCTACCACCTCATTTTGTTGGGATATGTGTGCACAAGATTTTCTTAGTTGAACACCAAGTCGAATAGCAGTTTGTTTCCAAAAAATGAAACTCTCATCCACTATCTATTTGCAAAGCTTAAGATATGGCAATCAAATTGAATCTTGAAAAAAGTTTTGAAGATTTCAAATGCTAGAGAAACCTCACTTTTATTCCTTAAAAGATACAGTTATGTATTTCTATTGTACATATCCATAAAAATGACAAAATATATGAACTCGTTAGAGGTGATAGGAGTAGGGCACCATACATCGATTTCAACTAATTCAAAAGGAAGTGAATACACTATTGTAGAAGAAGAAAAGGGTAAAGCATGGCTTTTTCCCTTTTGAAAAGCCATGCAAACATTTTTATCTACAAGTACAAATCATTTTAGAATTTTCTTTACTACTCAGCAGTTGAGTGGCCTAACCTCTTGTGCCACAATTGATACTCATTATGGTCTGACATTAAAGTCTGAAAAACTGCAACCATGTCACTTTTCAAGCTTTTCTAATGAGCACTCAAAATTGTATAAGCCATCATTGAGTCCTCCTTTCATGTGCACTTCTTTAGTGTTTACATCCTTTACACAACAAGAGTTAGCATGAAACTCAAAAAACACATGATTATCTCTAGAAACTTTGGCAACATATAATAATATTTTGGTTATTTGAGGGACAAATAAAATCTAATCTAGGCATAACTTGCAATTAGTAGAATCTAAGAAAGATTTACCAATAAGATTAATTTGAATTGTAGAACCATCACCAAAATGAACTTTACCTTGTCCATTGTAGGTTGTCTAATGTTGAAGGGTTGCAACATCACTTGCTACATGGTGAGTAACACCAGAATCATGAAACCATTTAGAGTATGCTAGAGGTTTGTCTACCGTCAAAGTATTAACTTGAACGTTCTCTTCATTTTCTGTAGATTAGAGATCTTCCACATCTGTATTCAGGTTCACATATAGGCTATAAGATCCTTCTGCAATGTGTGAACAACAAGTGCTTATATTGACCTGAGCCTTGGTGGAGTTCCTAGATTATTGTGTTGAAACTCCTTTGAAGTTCTGATCGAATCTATGCCAGCAAAGATCAACCAAGTATCCCAGCTTCCCACATAATTGGCATTATGGCCTAGGTCTGCCTTTGAACTTACCATTTGCATTGTTACTGGATGTTGAAGGTTCATGAGGTACTTTTTTATGAGAACTTGTCTGACAGTCATTCATTGTAACTGACACTTACTTAGGATTGTATCAAGTATAGTGAATGCTTATGGAAAATCTTGAGCATCATCCATACAAGACTCGGTGTCAATAAAGATTGAAACCATATTTTCAACTGAAAAAGGTTCTTTGTTGGTTGTAATGGCAGTAATTGATGGTTCATACTCCACAAGTAATCCATTTAGTATAGTTGCAATATGTTCAAGATCTGAAATAGAACTACCACAAGTTTCAAGTAAGTCACAAGCTTCTTTAATTGACATTGTATATTCTTGCATTGATTGAGTGTCTTTCTTCATGAATTGAAGGTGACAATGCAAATTCATTATCTTGGTTTTGGATAGTTTAGAATAGAGTTTGATGATTGAACTCATGTCACTTGTTGTCTCATAACCAACTAATGGGGAAGTATATTGGAGCTTACTGTGGAAAGAAGCCAAGGAGCTATCTTTCTTGACAAACTGAAGATACGAAGGATTAACAACTTGCTCAGTTTCTTGATTGTGTGCGATCTTTGATGGAGCAATTATTGAACCATCAAGATAACCCTACAAGCTAAGCCCTTTAATCGTAAGAACCACTTGTTGCTTCCACAAAAGGTAGTTTGATTTAGTAAGACAAACATTGACTCTCTTATTGAAAAATATTGTACTTTCAGTAAGATGTTCATCTACAATAAAATTAAAAGTATCAAGGTGAGCCGTGAAGAGAAATTGCAAGAACAAATGAAATCCAAATAACAAGAATCATGATCAAGAGATCGAGAAGAAGTAACCAAAAAAGATTTAGGAATAGTGAGATCTCCTAGCGACTAATACCATGTTAAGCACTGACAAAGAATATAAATTGAAAAACAAACTAAGTGAATCAATATACAAGAAGAAATATGGAAGGAAATTATATTATCATTTATTTCTCACCGATTTACAAGAGAAGCAACATTCTCTATTTATACAAAAAGTAGTTTAAACAAACTAACGGCTTGATTAATGAACATTTAACAAAATGCGTGCACGATATTTTTTATCATCCCAATTTCATCTTCATTTTGGTATTTTTTTCCTTCACTCGCCTAACAGGCGCCATGACGAAGTAAATAGTTCATAGATCAGAATCGATAGAGACACTAAGTTGAACCTTGTCATTCGACTCCATCTCAACAAAATCTGACAGAGCGTGCACAATGTTGTTGACAAATTTTTGTTTCGCCTCATCGCTAATTGTGCAATGATTAGTGAACAAGAGCATCTCCAAGTGATGCTTCACATTATTTGTATCCGAGCTCCTCCAAGATGCTGGAGATGGGAAAACTATTTTCCAAGACAAGCTAAGTCACTCGCATTATTACACATGTCACAATCTAATTGGATGAAAAGTTATTAAATTATTTCTAATAAAAATAGGACAATTGAAAGAATGTGTAAATAATGAGGGTTAAATTTTTTAATTGTTTGAATTAGGACTAAATTGATTGGATGTACAAACTTGAAGGACTAAATGTGTTATTACATAAATTTTCTTAACTACCACGCCACCCCTTTAAAGACATCTAATGGCTCGGTGATCATTTTGTAACAAAACACAAAGTTTAATGCTCATTATGTAACTTTTAAAAGTTTAATGACCATTTTTGTATTATTTAAGATAGTTTAGTGATCATTTGTGTACTTCAACTTTTTGGTAAAAAAAGTTGTTTTGTCTTATATCCATATAATTTTTAGTTACATGATTAAAATGGAAGTTTTTAGAAGAGATTAAAAGGAAAATCAAATAGTTTATTTTTAAGTAGGTTAAATATACTAAAAGTCCTCACACTCTTTATACATTTACGCCTCGTTTGGTTGGGTTATAACCCCCGTGATGTATTATTTAATAAGTATTTATTACGAAACTTACTTTTATACACATGTTTTGTAGATGTGAAATTTAATACTTCGTATTATTTTATACGCAAGTTGTGTGATATTTATCACGGGCATGGCGGTAGTATTTATTAATACACAAATTTTGTCAATTATACCCTCATACTATTTTCAAATATCTGCACCATAAAGCGTGAACCCTAAACCACAAACCATAATCATTAAACATTAAACCATAACCACTAAACTCTAACCCATAAACCTTGAATCTTAAACCCTAAACCCCAACAACAACCTCGAACTCCAAACCCTAAACTTGAAGCCATAAACTCTAAACCATGAACCTTGAACCCTAAATTATAAACCCCAAAATCAAAACCTTAAAGCATAAGTACTAAAGCCATAAACCTCATACGTTAAACCTTAAACCATAAACTAAAAGATCTAAACCCTAAACCACAAACTAAAAACCCTAAACAACAACTCTAAACCTTAACCCTAAACCATATTTTATAAATCAAGAACCATAAATCCTAAACACCAACTCTAAACCATAAACCTAAACCCTAAACCCCCAAACTCTAAGCAATAAACATTAAACTACAAACCCTAACCCTTGAATCATGAACATGAAACCCCTAAACCCTAAAGCTTAAGCTCTAAACCATAAAACCTAAACTCTAAACCATAAAACCCTAAATCATGAAAATTAAACCCAGACACCAAACCTTAAACTCTAAACCTTTAAACCCAAAACCTCAAACCTTAAAGCTTAAACTCTAAGCCCTAAACCCTACATTATAAACCTTAAACCCAAAATCATGAATCTAAAACCATAAAGTCAAAACTATAAGCATGAAACCTAAATTCCAAACCCCAAACCCTAAATTATAAACAAAGCCTCAAACCCTAAAGCTTGAACTCTGAACCATAAACTCAAAAATTTAAACCCTAAAAATAATATAATAATCAATGTCAAAACAATGAGAAATATAAAGCTAGAATTTTAAGGGTAAAAGGGTATATTTATACATGAAACTTATCTTTTAACTTTATCACAAATTTTACAACCAAAAACCTTTATAAAATAACAACCATCTTTCATCCATCTTTTAAATGAATAGAAATCATCTGCCCCTTTTCGGCACCCTTATTTATGCCCTCACGCTAAAAATAGGATTATTGTTTAGGGTTTGTGGTTAAGGTTTAGGGTGCACAAATTTTACAACCAAACACCTTTGTAAAATAACAACCATCTTTTAAATGAATAGAAGTCATCTGCCCCTTTTCGGCGCCCTTATTTATGCCCTCACGCTAAAAAGGTAGGATGTATTTTTTAGGGTGTAGAGTGTAGGGTTTAGGATATAGAATTTAGGATTAGAGCTTGAAATTTAATTTTTTTAGTGTTTTTAGTGTTGGGGCATAGAAAGTGGCACCGAAAACGGGCGGAAGAATTTTATCCTCTTTTTAACACACAAGTGTTATTTTTTTTTTTGTAATATGCATGTCTGTCTTACGATCCATGTTCGGGGTGTGTGGATGTCCCTCCCAATAATGTCGTCTCCAAGGTTCGAACTCACGTCCTCTCCTTGGGAGTGCAATGTGTCTTACCAATGCACCCAACCCTTGTTGGTAATACACAAGTGTTATTTAATACAACACACCTCTTTTACATCCGTTGTACCAAACGAGGCGTTAGAATTTAGAGCTACTTTTGTTTTTAGAAATTTAGTCCTCCATTTTTTAAATTTAAACATTTAAGTCCAACTGTCAACACCGATAAAATTCATATATTAAATTTGATGGTGTAACATTTGAAACAAAACAAATATTAACTTGGGAGTCATGTAATAAAAATTTTTGTAATGGATTTGAATTTAACAGAAGAAACTCTGCTAACAATTAGAGTTAATTTTTAAAATTTGAAAAAGCAAAGAGACCAAATGCCTCAAAATAAAAATAAAGGGACTAAATTTCAATTGTGTGAAAAAATGCAAGGTCTTGGAGCATATTTAACGTTTTAGGTAAATTACAAAGTATCCTTAAATTTATGTAATGTTATAAATTTGATTTGACATTATTTTTAACATTTTACTAAATGAGTTAGAGTCGATTGACTGATAATACCAATTTAATAAGAAATTTAATTAATTTTATGTTTACTATTTTCATCATGAATTCAAAACTAATAATTGTAATAATAAAATTTTGAAAAATTTAACTAAACTAATAAAATTATACCACTAAACGTTAACATCAACTTAAGATTTTGGATTTGTTGGCTTTGTTCTTCTATCAGCTTCTCTTGTTGGTCTTGATGACTTGTATCGGCTTGTTTTCTTTCTTTCTTGTGTTTCTTTATACTTTGTTTTCATCTATGAATTCCGGCTTATCGTTTCAAAAAGTATTGCTCAAGAATTGTAATTTAATAGACGTCCAAGCACGGTAATGAGAGCAATAAAGGAGTCGTTAGATTAAGGATTTGTTTGGCAATTAACAGATTATATTAGCAGATAATATTAGTTGATTTGACTAAAGGATTACATTTGTTAATTGTTTATAATTGTTTGATAAAGTTAACTGGTAGCTAATATCGGTTTGATTATTTGATCAAGCAATATAAGTATGGGTGTGCATTTCGGATATCCGAAAATTTTAATTTTTCATATATAACAAGTAAAAATATCGAAATATAACAAGATTCATATATAAAAAAAATTGAACTTTCGGATATCAGATAATCAGATGTCTGGTCCGAACGTGAAAGAACTATCCGTATCCGATCTGAAATTTTTGGATATCAGATCCTAATTATTCGAAAATAAAAAACAAATCAGGTATTCGAAATTTCGGATCAGATCAACAGATAAAAGGATCGGATCAACCGGATCTGATTTTTTTGCACACTCTTACATATACGGACATGATTATATTCAATACTTGTTTAAATAATTTATTAGTTATCAATATGTTGTATCTATTAATATTAATTAGATAATAAAAATTATTTGCATATATGAATGATGTATATATTAATTTTTTATTTACGAAATTATATTTTTTAATATAATTTTAATAATTATTAAATTTATATATATTAATTTATATATTAATTTTTTATTTATGAAATTATGCTATTAATTTATTAGTTATTTAAATTTATATTATTTAAAAATATTTTTATAATAGTCAAGGACAAAAAAGTTTTTACTATTCTTTATTCAATCATCTAACTTAAAAGTATTTTAAAATGAACTTTTTCAAATTGAGAGATTTCACCACAAACCGTAATTAAGATCCTCTATTTATTAAATATATAAATTAGTGGATTTAACTAGTGAAACCTCTAATTTTGACTTAAAAAATTGTTTACTAAATATGACGTAAAATTAAGATCTTTAAATAGTTCATTATTTCAGGAAGGAAATTAATTAATCGACTATATGATTACTTTTATTAACAATAGCAAGAAATTAGATTTTATTAAATATTAGGAAATGTACTTTAAATACAACGCCCTCAATTTATAAAAAGAAATTTTAGGATCAAGCCGAGATAAAAAAAAATTCTGCTGCTTTTATGCATCCACACAAAAAAAAAAAATTAAACTCTAATCCTAAATTCTAAATCTTAAACTATAAACCTTAAACAGTAAAAATGTACCTTACCCTTAATTCCTCAAACCTCAACCCTTAGCCCTAACATTAAAAATTTATTCTTAAACTCTAAACCTAATTTTTTAGTGTGGAGCACCGAAAAAGGACACAAGATTTATATTCTCAAGCTCGAATAGAAATTTCCCGCCCCTTTTTTATGTTCTTTTTTTATTTCACTTTTAAAAACATTTTTCAAAAGTCATACCAAACTGACCCTAAAACATGCAATTAAAAGACCTAAAAAAGAAAGATTTAACACTTTCCTAAATACGGCGCCCATCTTTTATATACAATTCATAACTATCATAAAAATCTTTATCTCTTTCAATTAGACACTATATTAAAAATAAAAATCATATGCTCGATTTTGGTGCCCCTACTTATGCCACAACACTAAAAAACACTATAAAATTAAATTTCAAGCCCTAACTCTAAATTTTAAATCCTAAACCCTACATCATATACTCTAAAAAATACATTATACCCTAAATTTCATAAACCCTAACCTAAAACCCTAAACTTACTTTTAAACATAAAAACATAAATAGAGGCACCAAAAAATAGCAAAAGATTTCTATCCACTGTATTAACATATAAGTAAAAATCGAAAAATTTAATCTTACAAAGTATCCCGCTAACCGTTGAGTCTGTAATCTGTATGTGTTCACTTCTCCTCCAAATAAAATGTTACATATCTTACACGATAATATGAGCGGTGTGACTCGACTGTGAAGCTCTAAAACTTATTCCCAATTCACTTGACAATAATAAGTCAAATTTAAACATGTTTTACAAACCATATCCAATTATCATAAAAAGAGTGAATGTATCGCTTAAGATCTATCAGAACATTATATCATATGAACCAAACTAATTAATCAAATTAAATTTGAACATAATTTTCAAACCGAACCCAAATATGTTTATACCTTAATCTATCTCAATCTAATACCAAATGAACCGTAGATAAATAATCTCATACTAAATGTAGGTATAATTTAGTTAAATACTTAATAGACATATTAAATAGAGTTAACATTTTATCAATAGGTTGGTCTAAGTGATAAAGAATTTGGTATAAAACTCTATTAAAAGACTAATTCACCAAAATCAAGTGTATGATGTAAGTCGGTTCAAATTAGTTAAAATAAAACCTTAAAAAATTAAGAAAAAATTAACATCTTTATTCAAGATTCAAACCTTATCTCTTCACCGATTATAAAAAGTCTAGTTAATTCATATGGCCTCAATCACAAGCAAAGAGATATGTTATAAAGGAAGAACCTCAAGATGCACAAACTCTAAAATAACATTATAAAACAGTTTTTCTGAAGAATGCTTTTAACATAATACATGAAATTAGAAACCTACAAATGCCAAACTAAAACGACACAAAGGCCATTTCCAGCCATACTCCATAAGAGTTAATGGAATATAGAAAAAGAAGAAAAAAAATCCCCAGTGCAAGTAGAAAATAAAAGAACCGGGGAGAAAGAAAGAGAGAGAAGGGCATAGAATCCGTTTTTTGTTGCTTCGTTAGTTAATTTGGGTCAGAAACACCAACTAAACGAACCAGATATCCCCAGGGACAGGGACATTAGTCAACACCCCACACATTCCCCAAGAAGTTATTTCTAAAAAAGTAGCCAAAACAGCACATAGAAGACGGTACAGTCTTCTCTCAGTCCCCTAACCCTACCTCCTGTCACCGTCGTCTACATTGCACCAAAATCCCATAGGTGTATCGTCGTATCACGACGACTCACGGCTGCCACGTACCTATCATCTGCAACCATCGTGTTAACACCCCCTATGTTCTCGTTCAGACTGTACAAGTACTGACCCTGTTCTATCTCCCACACCCTTACTACTCCCCCTGCGCACACCAGCGCGTACCCCCAGTTCATGCACCCCGTCATGTTGCTTTGCCGTGTTTGGAATCTACACACCTCCTCCAGCGTCTCCACCCGCCGCACGACTGCCCGCCCACGGTTATCCACCGTGATGAACGCCTCGTTGTTCGTGTCGAAGCATGTTACTCTAAGACCCCTTCTACGCTCCTGGTCGTGCAATGGGAACCCCTGGTTTCTCATGTCCAGAATCATGTATCTCAAACTCGCGCACGCCACTGCCGTTTCCCGATTCGTCATCCTCACTCGGCCTATGGGTTCGATAAACTCAGTCAACATGTGCCAACCCATCACGGCTTCTGAGTTGGTCAAGGATGCGATTAACGGGTTCACGTAGACCATCTCTTCGGTGTTGCCGTCCCAAATGTGAAAAGCACGGCCGGGGACGCCTGCGTAAAGGCCAACCCACCAGCGCCCACATCCTGTGAAGTCAACCAATGGACCGTCTTCCACCACGTTGCCAATGTGTGCCCGACGGGGAAAGGGCTGCCCGTCCATGACGGTTACGTGGATGTCACCATCCAAAGTGGCGAAAACAATTCTGTTGCCAGCGATGACAATGCCGGCCACGGCACGGGAGAAGCGGCCGAAACGGGCTCCTTGGTAGGGGAAGAGAGTTCTGACATGTTGACGGGTGGCGAGTTCGAAAATGCGAACGGTGCCATCGGCAAATCCGCAAGCGAGGTGGGTGTCCGACAAGGTGAGACAACGGCACATCAGCCCATCCGGTGAGTCAATGTTGGATGGATCGAAGTGGAGGGTGTGGTGATACGATCCCCCAGCACGAAAATTCCGAGCCGTCCGATGACGGTAGACATATTCATCTCGCCACGTGGGGTGCATGCGATGGGTACGGCCCCATATGATCCTCGTAAGCCGGAACCAGAGTGGAGCAGAGTGAGAAACCGCTCGCCACGTCGAACAAACCTGCATGCAAAACCATCTCATGTAAGAAAAAAGGGAAACGAGGCCCAAGTACAAATTAGGGTTAGGGTTGCAGGAAATAATAAAAACTTGGGGAGTAGAGAAAGATGAAGGGGTTCAGCCGTTCAGGTGTCAGTGTTGAACCGAGTTGTCATGTAGTAAGTAGCATAGAATAGGCCTACTTTGTAGTCCAAAGACCTAATTCTTACATTAGAATCAATTGTCAAAGGACTGTCATCTCTTTCTTTTCAAACACTTTCTGTTCCAAACTGATCTGCGGAGATAGCCTTAGCCTTAGCCAAGGAGAGAGGAGAACAAAAAGATTAGGCCATAAGTCCACAAGACAATGCCTGATAGCTCTATTACCATGTGGATTATACACACTGAGTTTGTATCTCTTTCATTTCCAAGGGCAGCCTTGTCGTCTTCAAAGCAGAGAATCTAATTGTAAAATTCTTTGACCATTTTGCTAATGGAAGTTGGGAATCGGGCTCTTTTCATATCTCCTTTTCTTCTTAACCATTCATTAATTTATCATTTATGATTATTAATCTGTAATCAATCCCAGCAGCATTGGGCTCCATCTAATATTTTATAATAAAACATCAATCTTTGTACATGATTATCACATAAAATTTAACTGTTTTCACTATCTGTTGCTTGTAAACTACGCTTAATCATTTTTTGTCACAATAGACAATAATAAGCATTTGAATCGAACTTGCCGGTATTTTTTAAATGTTACAAATCTGGTTTTTTTTTCTTTCAAAACTTGACTTCCAAGTCACATGCTCCTGCAATCAAATTTATTATGGCTTGACTTAGGGTAGAAACTGTACACCACGCCTCACCTGGTTTTACACATGCATTATTACTAAATCAATAGGATTTAAGCATGCTGCAATCGCGGCCGTATTACGTCACATTCATTAATGTCAAGAAAAAATGAAATCACAACAATAATAAGATATCATATTACCTAAACCTAAAACCTAATCTATTATAAATAAAAGTATATCTATACATGTGTGTGTATCTAAGCTGAACAAGGGGAAGGCAGGAGACATCCAAGTACAAATGAGAATATGACCTTAAATCATGCAGAAAGCTTTATATATATATATATATATGTATAATTCGTCAAACATGTCTCCTTTCTACATTTTGGATATTTTTACCAGCCTGCTATGCATGGGTCAGTCAAAAAAGTTGAAAATCATGATTCATGAGAGCTTAAAAAAGGGCCATTTCATCAAAGGGAAAAAAGGGTACTTCAAAAACCGAAACAACCCTTTCTTTTTCTCCTCTACTCAATATATGAAAAAGAGGTCCAAAAGTAGACGTTTCGAAAGTGGCAAAAAGGAAATTAATTAACATTGCCCAAGATGCAATGAAGCTATGCTTCATCTGAAAAGGACATGTATATGTTTGTTATAGAATGGACCAATCCAAAGTCAGTTCCCTCCCAAGACATGACAGTTGACACACTATATCTGGGTGCATTTTCCGGGTTCAAAACTATATTTTGACCAAAGTTATTTATCCTTTCCCAGAATCATCTTAGTTAGTGATTCTGCTGCGCCTTAACCATGGTATGAAGGTAGAAAAGCGAACAAAAATTATACGTTACTTGTTATAAAACACAAAAGGAAGAAGAAGAATGGTATCAATAATTATATGATTGGCGAAAAGATACCTGAAACACATTGGCGAGTGCAGCGGCTGCGGCGAGGCGGCCGAGAGAACGAGAAGCATCAATGGCGACTTGGACGACAAGGTCTTCAAGGAAAGGCCCCGGCCAGATTTCGTTAATGGCACGCCTATGAGTCAAAGATGGTCCTCCGAAATCAAAGCCTCTTCTTGGAGCACTATTGTCATTGCCATCCTCGGAAGAAGATGATGAAGATGAAGACATCAATTATAGGTAAGCGGAGAAGCTAGTAAGGGAGAAGAAAGAAAGACAGAAAGAAAAGGGTGTAGAGAAGACAAAGAAACAAGGACAAAAAGGCAGCAGTAGATAAAGACACGAAAAGAGGGACCCAAAAGATGGCGATTTTGTTTGAATATTCCCTTTTTGGGAATTATTTGGGAAAACAACCCCTCATGTTGTTATTTGGAAAAATATCCTTTTTAGCCCACGTAGGTAGATTTTGCGTTTTGTAAAACGAGAGTTTAGAATTCGCGTTCTGCAGGACGCGAATTTTGGCTACATGTCATTCCCCAATAATTGGCCGGTTTATTTAATTTTGGGTTCTAGAATTCGCGTCCTGTAGGACGCAAATTCAACGATATTTTTCACCATTTCGCACGAACAACTACAAAGAGTTGTTGAGGAAGTAATGACAAAATTCCTTGGGTAGCCATCTTTCTGATCGAATAACGGGTTGTCCGGGGGATATAATTATAATTTTTGAACGATAACAGTGTTGTACTAAAATATATGTTGAAGATAGTGCAAATATTTGAGCGAATACTACATCCTAATGTGTTTGAAAATGGCCTGGAAATTAGTATCTAACAATATTCTAGAAGGAAACATGACTCTATAGGCATGTTTAAATGCGTTTTACGGTATGTTGCGACCTTTTTTTGTGTGACGACGAAGTTGTGTAACTTAATTTACAGGGGTGCTAAATTTCGGAGGAAGACATCGTCCGAAAATGTGAGAAAGTTACATTAAAAATGCTACGGAAATAACTTTGTCCATGCAAAAACGTGTCCATAGGCATGTTTAAATAGATTTTGCGGTATGTTTGGCCAATTTTTTTGGTAATGTCTAAGTTTGAAGGCTTAGTCATGTAACATATGTTTACACCGGTGTGAAAATGGGCATGAATATGGCATCCTAAAGTGTCTCAAAATTGCGTTAAAAACGCTATGTACGGATGTTTTACAAGCAAACATGGGTACATAGGCAGTTTTAACTGCATTTTTGGGTATGGTCGGACTTTTTGTTTTTTGTTGTCTAACTTGGACGTTGTAGTTATGTAACATATATTAAAATCGGCGAAAAAATTGCATTAATATGCCTTCGTAACATATATGAAAATCGCGTTAAAATTGCTAGTTAAATATAGAACAAAGCTGGAAATATGGTAAATGGCGTGATACAACGTAAGACATCAAACAACGGCTGGTCTAGTTTATTTGGGGGCCGATCCTAATAGGACATTTCCTAATATCATGTCCAGTGTTCTCACATTTACTGCACCGCTTAGCTTGTTCGATCTTTTCTCGAGGAACCATATCCTCGGCACAGTGAATCCTTGTTGATCGTGGCCGGCCTTTTTTCTTTCGGCGCAGGGAGGGATCTAGGCATATCTTCGGTTCATTGTCGACTATCCGATGATCGCGTGCATTTCCAATTTGAGGGAACTCAGTTTGGTAGACCTTGAAAATAGTTTCGAGCTTGTAGACGGAATCAACGAGTGTCGTTGCGTCAAAATGAACCGATGCACATGCTGCGAAAGCGTGCGAACACGAGTACTTAAACATCTGGAACACCCCTCAATCGCACGTTCTTTTTCGTAGATCAACCACGTAAGTGTATCGCACTATTCCTTGCAGCGGTTGGGAAAATTCCGTGACCTCAAACATGTGTTCCCCACAAGAGAAGCACACTGCACCCATCGCGTTTGCATGCGCAATGGCTGCTTGTAATTTTTCATGGAGATCTGGATGAAATATGTGGCCACTTGCCACCCAGTTCATTGCTTGTTTCCCGAGGGTTGTAAAAAGGATTGTCAATCGGTAATATGTTACTTTGACAACAGACGTGATTGGTAAATGGTGTGTTCCTTTAAGAGACGAATTGATCGCCTCAGCCAAGTTCGTTGTCATATGACCGTATCGGCGACCCCCGTCATAACATCGCAGCCATTTTTCCTTCGGGATATCCATAAGATAGTTTTATTCTTGTGGATTCCTTAATTGCAACTCTTCCAGCAGCTCTTCAACTTGGTTAACCCGGTGTTCGTTGCCTGTTGAACAATACATGCAATAGTTAATAGGTAATAACAATAAATGGTCCTATAAAAAGAAAAAAATAGAACGATGGCATACCCATGCGTCGTTCTTGTACCTATGATAGTAGTTTGCTGCAATGTGCCGCAAACAACTCCCTATATAGATATGCAAGGACTGCCGAGCCCCAACTCAATTTATTGGCATCTTTGAAATCCCGCAAATGCCGCAACCACAACATATGGACTTTGATGCGGGTTTTGTCCGCGCCCAATATTCCACCAATGATCTGTAAAATATGCACCCGAGCATATGCCTACAATATCAAAATAAATTTAAAATTATGAAAAAATTATAATTTCATTACTACTAACAAAAATTTTTAATTTTTTTTTACCTTCTGAACATCTTCATTGGCGTCGTCGGGTAAATTGGAAAAATTTTCACGCAGCCACCGCAGATGCACACCTCCGCCCTCGAATTTGTTTGGTGCTACCCCTAGCAACTCCATACACAAGCCCAGCCAGTCGTTGTTGGCGGGACCGGTGATAGCATCTCCATCAACAGGCAAGCCAAGAATATGCGACACGTCCTCTAATGTGATGGTCGCCTCACCGCAGGGTAGGTGAAAGGTATGTGTCTCCGGGCTCCACCTCTCCACAAGCGCGTTAATTAGATTAACATCTAATTTCGCGCCTCCGATGATCGGCAAAACATGCCAAAATCCGACATCAGCAATGTAAGTCTCTAGACGAGGATCTGGTGCCGTATACATACGAGTGATAAACACCTCCAATCGGCGTTCTTCACACTCTTACAAATAATTAAAGAAACAAACAAATTAATAATCACATATTTGAATGTTCACTAATTTTTATAGTCTACAATTAAATATTAAATACTAAACACATATTCATATGTACACTATATTTTTTAGTCTAGAAGTAAATACTACGTACAAATTCAAATTTAACTAAATTTCTTAGTATACAAGTAAATACTAATGCGATATTCAAATGTACACTATTTTTTTACTATAACAATAAATACTAATACAAATTCGAATTTCACTAAATTTCTTAGTCTAAAAGTAAATACTAATGCAATATTCGAATGTACACTTCTCTTTTTTAGTATAACAATAAATACTAAATACAAATTCGAATTTCACTAAATTTCTTAGTCTAAAAGTACATGCTAATGAGAGATTCAGATGAACACTACTTTTTTAATATAACAATGAATGCTAAAAACATATTCGAAATTCAACAATTTTCATACTCTAAAAGTAATTACTAATCACATATTCGAATGAACACTATTTTTTTAGTATAACAATAAATATTAAAAATATATTTGAATTTCAATAAATACTAATCATATATTACAATGAACACTACTTTTTTTGTCTAACAGTAAACTTTAAATACATATTTGAATGTTCACTAATTTACTTATTGTCAAACACACTACTAAATACTAATCACATATTCGAATCATACCGGCTTTTATACTCTAAAACTAAATAAAATTTACATATTCGAATTGTACTAACGAATAAAGTCACTTACATTAAGTCGGCGATAATTGCATGTGTCCTTCATCTAACCCCAGCAAACCCGCTATTATCAACAATCAGATCGCGATATTTTTCACTACGAGATTAACTTTGGGCAGTCAAAAACTTTGAGAGAATTTTCGGGTGAAAATTCTTTCAACCCATCCCCAATTTATAGTAGAAAACTCGTTCTGTGGGATGAGAATTGAAGCAAATTCGCGTTATGTAGAACGCGAATTTAGTGATCGACACCGTGATTATTTAATTTTTCAACCGTTGTATTTACTGCGAGAAATTGGTGAAAAACCCAGAATTAAATAAACCAGCCAATCATTGGGGAATGACATGTATGCAAAATTCACGTCATACGGGACGCGAATTTTGAACTCTCGTTTTACACAACGCAAATTCTGCCTATGTGGGCTGAAAGGGGGTATTTCTCCAAATAACAATCCGAGGAGGTTATTTTCCCAGATAATTCCCAAAAAGGGAATATTCATTCAAAATCGCCCCAAAAAGATGGTGTTTGAAAATCTCTTTATATATATAAAAGAAAGAAATTCAGAATCTAAATTGTGTTTTATTAAGGATGTTAGCGGGGGCGAGATTTGTAGAGATTTTTCTCCATTTTGTATTTAATTGGATATGAGTAGTTATAAATTTCTCAAGTTGTAGAGAGGGGTGGATATAAAAATTAAATTCGTCGTAGATGGTAGAGAAGACGTGAATATGTCTTTGTATCTGGGTCATTCTCACCCGCCCTGCATCATCTCCACTCGCCTCAACAGATATTATAACATGTTATTATAAATATTATTAAAAATATAATATCAGTTTAGATCATAACAATTCGTATTGACTTGTCATGTGATATTATTAAAAGTTTAATATATATATATATATATATATATATATATAATTGAGTTGAGGTTGATCAAATCGAATATATAAATATTTTTAAAATATCTATTTAAATCATAATCATATTTAAAATAATTTATATTGATTTATCTTAGAATATATATATATATATATATATATATATATATATATAATTGTTGGGTTTTTCGGTGCTCGATTCCTTCAACCGTTCTTGCTCGCCAAGTGGTGGAGAAATGGAATTTTGGGTGAAAGAGGTGTGGAAGCTAAAATTGATAAAGATAAGATGATTTATAGTGGTTCAACCTTATAACCAAGGTCTACATCCGATACCTTAGCTTCCTACTAAGGATTTCCAATCAATCCACTATTGATTCGTCTCCTTTTCTAGGCTTAGGAGGAAACCCTTACAAAACGATCAAGCTTTCTACCCAAAGCTGTAACCCCCTTAACCCGGCCTAGACGGTTGACCCGAATTAAGAAAGTCACACGGGGAAAACCAAAGTCAACCCGAAAGTCAACCTTGATTAACGACCCTTTTTTTTCTTTTAAAACTTGTCTAGATGCATATTAAGCCTTAGATAAGATCATACAACAGCATACTCAAAGATCATAAACATCAGAGATCAAACAGGGACCCAATTGAACAATTTACAACTTTAGGGACCAAATTGTAAATTCTGATAATTATAAGGACTTAACCCAAATTGAAGTTACCATCTTGAAATTAATCATGTTTCATGCTTCTCTGTGAAATTTCAGCTCAAAAGGACTTCCCAAACTCATACAATTGCACAAACAAGATTCAGGACCAAAATGCAAACATTTCAAAACATTTAACTGCCAATGTCAGCCCCCAACGGTCACCCGTTCCGAAACGGGAGACAGCCCGTTTCGAAACACGGGGCCGTTCCGCAACGCGTACCAGAACGGGGGTCGGGCAGTAGCCTTTCCGTTTCGGAACGGTCCCTCCCGTTTCGGACGCCTGGGCTTGTTTAAGGCACCCGTTCCGAAACGGTAGGTGCTGTTCCGAAACACCCTGCACAGATTGCCCAAAAAATGCATACTTAAACATGCAATTGACCAACCAATCATGCTCCAAATGCCACCAAACTTTGCCAACATGCAATTCAACATATATGAGACATACTTGCATCAACAATTCATCAAAACATCCACATATATGAAAAGCCCCAAATCTATAGGCATGCTTCCTACACAAGCAACCATTCAAGCATAAACTTCCAAATTCAAGCATATAAAGGCCAACCACAAAAACCAGCATTCTCAACAACATTCAACATACTTAGGGAGTTCAAAACATCTCCCAAAACATACACATAGGTCCCCCATTGCCAAATTACCAAAAGCTAAATGTACTTAAGAAAAACCTTCCATACTTTGAGCTTTACTACCACTTGAATGCTTGCCTTCCTTGCTGCCCTCAAAGTACTTTAATGCTCTGCAATATTGGTTTGAGAAAACAAAGAGAGCGTAAGCAAAAGCTTAGTGAGGAATGCTCAATAAAACCATCCAATAATGCATTTATAAAACACTTATAAATCATGCTTCAAATCATCATTTACACATGCTCAAAAGCATACTTTAACAAGCATCTCATGCTTCATTTCATTACATTTCATATTGGCCACAAGTGATACATTTCATTTCTTTGAAAACAAGCTCATCAACATTCACCCCAAGAACTTTTAAACACCTTGGACCCCAAGGACTTTTAAACACCTTGGCCATGGACTTTTAAACACCATGATATAAATTACCTCAAGGACTTTTAAACACCTTGACCCCAAGGACTTTTAAACACCTTGGCCTATGGACTTTTAAACACCATAGAAAGGACCACACAAGGACTTTTAAACACCTTTGTGTCCGTAACAAGAATCATCCAAGGACTTTTAACCACCTTGATGTTCTTAAGTAACAAGGCTCACTCAAGGACTTTCAACCACCTTAGTGACCTCAACCTTTTTAAAACATCACTTGCCAATATACATCATTATCATCAAATTATCCACTGTTCTAAAGCATTAAACCAAGCCATATTCATCATGCATTTAAAAGAATCAAACCACATTTGATCAATGTTCAAAAACAAGGAACTCTTACCTTGAGCTTCCTTCAACATATGGCTTACAAAAACAGCATTAACCATGCTAAATCATGCTTTCAAAACATAATTTAAAACATGCAATAAACCACATTGCACAACAATCAAATCATGGCCACCACTAGAGAGTATTTCCGAAAACTTACACTTGAGCTTAGCAAAGTTGTTTAGACTTAAACTAAGCTCCCAAGACATTGGTTTCAAAGCCGAAAACCCAATTTCACTCACCGATTCCACTTCGCCTCTTGCCGAAGTACCAAATCAAGCCTCCGGATCACCACCACTTGGATCCAAAGATGACTCCCCTGTTTTAACACATTAAAACAGTAGATTAATGCATCATCATGCATTAATAACTTCAATGAAAGCATCTAAACTCGCTGCTCTCATCCACACTCCATTTTCGGCCACCAAACACAACCGAAAATGCATCCAAACCACTTCTCAACTAAGCCCAGCCATTAACCATCAAAACCTAACATCCTTTAGCATCTTTCTACATCTAAAAAGAACCTAACAACATCCTTATACCTCCAGCAACACCAGATCCACAAGATCACCTCAAAAACAACCAAGAATCATAAGCTAAACTTAGGAAATTCAACCTATCCGGGATTGCATTAATCAAAACTCAATTCCCTATCAAATTAACATTCATTAATCATCATTTTAACACCTTAAAACACTGCTTTAACAGATCCAACGAAATTTCATCAAAAACACACCAAATCTTGCATTTTAAGCCAAGATCCATTAAACAATCTTAAAAGCCATTTATAAAACATCAATTAAGGATTGAGAACTTAGGAATTTCATTAAAGAACTTGAAGTTCAGAGGAGAAGGACGTTCTTACCTCCAAACTTGAATTTCTCCTCTTTTGGAACCAAAAAGCTTGATGAATCAAGTAGCAATTACAAAGGTTTTGATGATGAGATGATTAGGAATCAAAAGAGGATTGAAAAGAAGTATTTAGGTGATAAAAATCAGAGGAAAAGATCTGGAGAGAATGTGTTTGGTTTGAGAGAAAAGATGAGAGAAAATGGGAAATGGAAAATTTAGAAAGTTAGTTAAAAATGACTAAAATATCTTTCCATCCTTTTACTTTTATTTAAAACCATTATTAAATCATTTAATATTCTAGAAAAATCTGGAGAAACTCTCTTTGGGTAAAATAGCTCCTTAAAGATTCAAAGTTTCAATCCTTTTTAAAACAGTCACAAAACTTTCAAAAATTACATTTTGGTCACTAGCCAAAATGTCACCCTTCCGAAACTCATTTTCCAAAATTGATTTCACAGTTCACTTAAATATATTAAAAGATGATTTTAGAACATTTTTCCATATTTTTAATGCAACCCGAACTAGGCTTTTCCTAAATTCACTCTCTTAGATTCGAACAGCACTTTGACCAAACCGGTCAACGCCCAAAACTTCTAAGCCCAAAACCGGGGCGTTACAACTCTCCCCCCCTTAAGAAATTTCGTCCCCGAAATTTACCTGAAGGAAAGAGATAAGGAAACTGCTTCAGCATGTCTTCCTTCCGCTCCCACGTGGCTTCCTCAACGCCTCGATGCTTCCACAGCACCTTCACCAACTCAATGGTCTTACCACGAAGAACCTTGCTATCCGAATCCAAAACCTTCACCGTTTCCTCATCATAGGTCAAATCCGGATTCAAAACCACTTCCTCCACAGGCATCACATGCGAAGGATCAGATCTATACCTCCGGAGCATAGAGACATGGAACACATCATGAATCTTCTCCAGCTCCTGAGGTAACCTCAACCGATACGCAACAGGACCCACACGCTCAACCACCTCATATGGTCCAATGTACCTAGGGCTCAACTTGCCCTTCCGGCCAAACCGCATCACCTTCTTCTAAGGCGAAACCTTCAAGAACACACGATCACCCACCGCATACTCTATCTCCTTACGCTTCAAATCCGCGTAAGACTTCTGCCGATCAGAAGCAGCCTTCAACCGCTCACAAATGAGCTTTACCTTCTCTGTGGTCCCTTTCAACAAAGCCGGCATCGAAACCAACTTTTGACCAGTTTCAGCCCAACAAAGAGGAGTCCTACACTTCCTCCCGTACAAAGCCTCATAAGGTGCCATCTGTATACTTGCCTGATAACTATTGTTATAAGCAAACTCAACCAAAGGCAGATGCTTCTCCCAAGAACCTTGGAACTCAATCACGCAGCACCTCAACATATCCTCCAAAATCTGGATAACTCGCTCAGACTGACCATCCGACTGAGGATGATAGGACGTACTGAAATGCAACCTTGTACCCAGAGCTTGATGCAAACACTGCCAGAACCGCGATGTGAACCTCGGATCCCTATCCGACACAATCGACTTAGGCACACCATGCAGCCGCACAATCTCAGCAATGTACAGCTCTGCCAACTTATCCAAAGAAAACGTGGTGTGCACAGGCAAGAAATGCGCACACTTCGTCAGGCGATCCACAATCACCCAAACCGAATTCTTCTTCGAGGGAGACAAAGGTAAACCAGATACAAAATCCATGGTAACCCGTTCCCACTTCCACTCAGGGATTTTCAACGGTTGCAACAACCCTGAAGGAAACTGATGCTCAGCCTTAACTCGCTGACATACCAAACACTTGCTAACAAACTCCGCAACATCTTTCTTCAAACCCACCCAATAGTACTCATCACGAAGATCACGGTACATCTTAGTACTACCAGGGTGCATAGCAAAAGGACTACTATGACCTTCAGTCAGAATAGCACGCCTCAACTCAGCATCAGCAGGCACTACTATTCGACTCCCAAAACACAACACACCATCATCATTAAAACAGAAATCCGAAGGTCTACCCTCCGTGATATCCTGAACATGCGACACCAAGGAATCATCCAACAACTGCTTATCCTTGATCAACTGAACCAAAGAGGGTTTCACTTGCAACTCAGCAACGAGACCACCATCTTGCGATATGCTCAAGCTAGCAAACATAGCCCTCAGCTCAACAGCTACTTTCCTACTCAAGGCATCCGCAACAACATTAGCTTTTCCAGGATGATACTCAATCGTCAGATCATAATCCTTGAGCAACTCCAACCAACGCCGCTGCCTAAGATTCAACTCCTTCTGAGACATCAGATACCTCAAACTCTTGTGATCTGTGTACACAGTACACTTCTCACCATACAGATAATGTCTCCAGATCTTCAGAGCAAAAACCACTGCAGCCAGCTCAATATCATGCGTAGGGTAATTGCGCTCATGCACTTTCAACTGCCGCGATGCATAAGCCACCACCTTACCCTCCTGCATCAGCACACACCCCAAACCAACATAGGATGCATCACTGTAAACCACAAACTCTTTCCCTGATTCAGGCTGAATCAAGATAGGAGCTTGCGTCAAAGCCGCCTTAAGCTTCTCAAAAGCCTGCTGTCTCGCTTCCGTCCACTCATACTTAACATCTTTTTGCAACAGCTTCGTCAAAGGAGCAGCAATCTTGGAAAAACCATCCACAAACCTTCGGTAGTATCCCGCCAAACCAAGGAAACTACGGACCTCATGAACAGACTTAGGAACTTTCCAATTCATCACCGCCTCAATCTTCTGAGGATCAACACGAATCCCCTCAGCTGAGACCACATGCCCAAGAAACACCACCTCCCCCAACCAGAACTCACACTTGCTCAGCTTAGCATAAAGCTGATTCTCCAACAAAGCTTGCAAAACAATCCTCAAATGCTCTTCATGCTCCTCCTCAGTACGCGAGTACACGAGGATATCATCAATGAACACCACAACAAACTTGTCCAGGTATTCATGAAACACACGATTCATCATGTCCATGAAAGCAGCAGGAGCATTTGTCAACCCAAACGGCATCACAAGGAACTCATAATGCCCATACCTTGTCCTGAAAGCTGTCTTAGGCACATCCACATCCTTCACCTTCAACTGATAATACCCTGACCTCAAGTCAATCTTAGAGAACACAGCAGCTCCCCGAAATTGATCAAAGAGATCATCAATCCTCGGCAAAGGATACCGATTCTTGATAGTCAACTTGTTCAGCTGACGGTAATCAATGCACATTCTCATAGTGCCATCCTTCTTCTTCACAAACAAGACCGATGCTCCCCAAGGTGACACACTCGGCCGGATGAACCCACGATCAAGCAACTCTTGCAACTGCGTCTTCAGCTCCTTCAGCTCCTTAGGTGCCATTCTATAGGGAGTAATGGACACAGGAGTTGTATTCTCATACAGCTCAATTCCAAACTCCACCTCGCGGTTAGGAGGTAAACCAGGCAACTCCTCAGGAAAAACACCAGGAAACTCCTTCACAACTCTGATATCTTGCACCCTCAACTCTTTAGAGCTAGGATTCATCACAAAAGCTAGATAGGCTTCGCAACCTTGTCTCAGCATCCTGCTCGCCTCCAAGGTAGACACCACATTGGCAAGAAACTTCACATTCTCACCAACCACAACAACTTCATAATCATCCGCAAGCTTAAGCGAAACTCGCTTGTTTTCACAATCCACAACAGCGCGATGCTCAGCAAGCCAATCCATACCAAGGATTACATCAAAACCATAAAAGGGCAACTCCATAAGATCAACATGAAAAACATGTTCTTGAACAACCAAGGGACACCTTCTATAAAGCTTACGAGTCACAACAGTCTCACCAAAAGAACTAGTGACACGAACACCAACATCCAAAGACTCAACAGGCAAACCAAGCAATTCAGCATGCTCACGCAAAATGTATGAATGCGTAGATCCAGAATCTATCAAAGAAAGCAATGACAAGGATTGCAAAGTAAAGGTACCTGCAATCACATCCGCATCATTCCTTCCCTCACGCTGAGCATACACCCTCGCTTGACCTCCACCTTCAGGCTAAATAGCCACAACATGGGCCACTCCACGACCACCTTCCTCTCTCCTCTGGAAATTACCACGGCCGCGCCCACGACCTCTCTGCGGTGCAGCAACAACAGGAGCACGCACCTGATCACCAGCCAACCTAGGAAAATCACGCCTCAAATGGTCTGCGGATCCACAATTCCAGCACCCATTACCAGCTGCCGCAACAGGAGCTTGCACCTCTCTCACAGCACGGGGACAGTCACGTTTCATGTGACCACGTGAACCACAGATCCAACAAGCACTCGGATCAGCTCTAGCATTACCTCCTCTAGCAGGTGCACCACCACCTCTCTTAGCAGAAGACTGATACTTCTGATCACGTCCCCTCTTGTTCCGTCCACCTCCAGAACTATACTCAGCAGCTCGCTTGCCAGCACCCTTAGCAGATAAACTCAAGTTCATCTCAACGTCCTTGGCTCGACCCACCAACACATCAAAATCATCATACTCGGCAGCCAGCAAATACATTTTCACATCCGTCTCTAAGCCGTAACTGAACCTCTCGCACCTTGCCCGCTCATCAGGTACCAGCTCAGGTGCATACTGACTGAGTCACACAAACTGCACTTCATACTCAGCCACACTCATGCTCCCTTGGGTAAGAGACATGAATTCACGCTTCTTCTCATCAAGATATCTCACACCAAGATATCTCCGCTTGAACAGATTCTGAAAGAATGTCCAAGTCACATCAGCTTCTGCCATCCCAGCAATAGTGGTTGTCCACCATGTATACGCATCCTTCTGCAGCAAGGACACAACACAACCCAGCTTTTGCACATCCGTGCAGCTCATCTGACCCAAGATTCGCTTGGTTTTCTAACCAAGCTTCAGAACTCTCAGCAGACATACCCCTGAACTCAGTCCCACCAAGACTGCGCAAACGCTCCAAAGGTAGTCTAACTCCAGCATCTTCCTGATGCCCCGCTCCACGAGCCCCAGCTACTGCTGCTTGAAAAGCACCAGCAATAGCTTGTACTAACATCGTCATATCAGGCATAGCTTGCCCCTGACCAGCCCCAGGTCCAGCAGCTCCAGCGCCAGCTGCAGCTTCCTCAGCCCCAGCACCACCACCACCAGGTGGAGGAGGAGGTAACACCGCACTACCCGTGTTTTCCTCATTCTCGTTCTCATTAGGAGCCGTAGCTCGCACATTACCTCGTAACTCTCTACGTGGTGCCATACTTTTACCATGCAATCACAACACAAATAAAACAAAGTCAGGCCCAGCAAGGTAAGCAATCCAAGTATTCAAGCTCAATTTCATTCAAAATCAACACCATTTCACTAGCTTTTATTTGGCAATGGGTACCCACAACATGCTACATCATAACATACATCTAAAATGCAACATACATGCAATTCACTCAACATGCTTCCACTCAACAAGCATACACACTTCAATCATGCACACATTCATTCCCAATTACTCGAAAACTCAGCTCTGATACCACCAAATGTAACCCCCTTAACCCGGCCTAGACGGTTGACCCGAATTAAGAAAGTCACACGGGGAAAACCAAAGTCAACCCGAAAGTCAACCTTGATTAACGACCCTTTTTTTTCTTTTAAAACTTGTCTAGATGCATATTAAGCCTTAGATAAGATCATACAACAGCATACTCAAAGATCATAAACATCAGAGATCAAACAGGGACCCAATTGAACAATTTACAACTTTAGGGACCAAATTGTAAATTCTGATAATTATAAGGACTTAACCCAAATTGAAGTTACCATCTTGAAATTAATCATGTTTCATGCTTCTCTGTGAAATTTCAGCTCAAAAGGACTTCCCAAACTCATACAATTGCACAAACAAGATTCAGGACCAAAATGCAAACATTTCAAAACATTTAACTGCCAATGTCAGCCCCCAACGGTCACCCGTTCCGAAACGGGAGACAGCCCGTTTCGAAACACGGGGCCGTTCCGCAACGCGTACCGGAACGGGGGTCGGGCAGTAGCCTTTCCGTTTCGGAACGGTCCCTCCCGTTTCGGACGCCTGGGCTTGTTTAAGGCACCCGTTCCGAAACGGTAGGTGCTGTTCCGAAACACCCTGCACAGATTGCCCAAAAATGCATACTTAAACATGCAATTGACCAACCAATCATGCTCCAAATGCCACCAAACTTTGCCAACATGCAATTCAACATATATGAGACATACTTGCATCAACAATTCATCAAAACATCCACATATATGAAAAGCCCCAAATCTATAGGCATGCTTCCTACACAAGCAACCATTCAAGCATAAACTTCCAAATTCAAGCATATAAAGGCCAACCACAAAAACCAGCATTCTCAACAACATTCAACATACTTAGGGAGTTCAAAACATCTCCCAAAACATACACATAGGTCCCCCATTGCCAAATTACCAAAAGCTAAATGTACTTAAGAAAAACCTTCCATACTTTGAGCTTTACTACCACTTGAATGCTTGCCTTCCTTGCTGCCCTCAAAGTACTTTAATGCTCTGCAATATTGGTTTGAGAAAACAAAGAGAGCGTAAGCAAAAGCTTAGTGAGGAATGCTCAATAAAACCATCCAATAATGCATTTATAAAACACTTATAAATCATGCTTCAAATCATCATTTACACATGCTCAAAAGCATACTTTAACAAGCATCTCATGCTTCATTTCATTACATGTCATATTGGCCACAAGTGATACATTTCATTTCTTTGAAAACAAGCTCATCAACATTCACCCCAAGGACTTTTAAACACCTTGGCCATGGACTTTTAAACACCATGATATAAATTACCTCAAGGACTTTTAAACACCTTGACCCCAAGGACTTTTAAACACCTTGGCCTATGGACTTTTAAACACCATAGAAAGGACCACACAAGGACTTTTAAACACCTTTGTGTCCGTAACAAGAATCATCCAAGGACTTTTAACCACCTTGATGTTCTTAAGTAACAAGGCTCACTCAAGGACTTTCAACCACCTTAGTGACCTCAACCTTTTTAAAACATCACTTGCCAATATACATCATTATCATCAAATTATCCACTGTTCTAAAGCATTAAACCAAGCCATATTCATCATGCATTTAAAAGAATCAAACCACATTTGATCAATGTTCAAAAACAAGGAACTCTTACCTTGAGCTTCCTTCAACATATGGCTTACAAAAACAGCATTAACCATGCTAAATCATGCTTTCAAAACATAATTTAAAACATGCAATAAACCACATTGCACAACAATCAAATCATGGCCACCACTAGAGAGTATTTCCGAAAACTTACACTTGAGCTTAGCAAAGTTGTTTAGACTTAAACTAAGCTCCCAAGACATTGGTTTCAAAGCCGAAAACCCAATTTCACTCACCGATTCCACTTCGCCTCTTGCCGAAGTACCAAATCAAGCCTCCGGATCACCACCACTTGGATCCAAAGATGACTCCCCTGTTTTAACACATTAAAACAGTAGATTAATGCATCATCATGCATTAATAACTTCAATGAAAGCATCTAAACTCGCTGCTCTCATCCACACTCCATTTTCGGCCACCAAACACAACCGAAAATGCATCCAAACCACTTCTCAACTAAGCCCAGCCATTAACCATCAAAACCTAACATCCTTTAGCATCTTTCTACATCTAAAAAGAACCTAACAACATCCTTATACCTCCAGCAACACCAGATCCACAAGATCACCTCAAAAACAACCAAGAATCATAAGCTAAACTTAGGAAATTCAACCTATCCGGGATTGCATTAATCAAAACTCAATTCCCTATCAAATTAACATTCATTAATCATCATTTTAACACCTTAAAACACTGCTTTAACAGATCCAACGAAATTTCATCAAAAACACACCAAATCTTGCATTTTAAGCCAAGATCCATTAAACAATCTTAAAAGCCATTTATAAAACATCAATTAAGGATTGAGAACTTAGGAATTTCATTAAAGAACTTGAAGTTCAGAGGAGAAGGACGTTCTTACCTCCAAACTTGAATTTCTCCTCTTTTGGAACCAAAAAGCTTGATGAATCAAGTAGCAATTACAAAGGTTTTGATGATGAGATGATTAGGAATCAAAAGAGGATTGAAAAGAAGTATTTAGGTGATAAAAATCAGAGGAAAAGATCTGGAGAGAATGTGTTTGGTTTGAGAGAAAAGATGAGAGAAAATGGGAAATGGAAAATTTAGAAAGTTAGTTAAAAATGACTAAAATATCTTTCCCTCCTTTTACTTTTATTTAAAACCATTATTAAATCATTTAATATTCTAGAAAAATCTGGAGAAACTCCCTTTGGGTAAAATAGCTCCTTAAAGATTCAAAGTTTCAATCCTTTTTAAAACAGTCACAAAACTTTCAAAAATTACATTTTGGTCACTAGCCAAAATGTCACCCTTCCGAAACTCATTTTCCAAAATTGATTTCACAGTTCACTTAAATATATTAAAAGATGATTTTAGAACATTTTTCCATATTTTTAATGCAACCCGAACTAGGCTTTTCCTAAATTCACTCTCTTAGATTCGAACAGCACTTTGACCAAACCGGTCAACGCCCAAAACTTCTAAGCCCAAAACCGGGGCGTTACAAAAGCCTTGCTCAAACCCTCTTTACAAAGAGATAAAGATAAGCAAACTCTAATTCCTCTAATAGGTATTTGTTTGCACAATTAAGCTCTCACCCAAACCTAAAACACTTGAGCAAATCTAACAATTTTGGCTCACTAGTGTTTATCTATACAAAGAATTGGCACTTAAGCACTAAGACACATTTTGATCATATGTTGTATTACAATTGAAGCATTAACCATTACTAGATGCTTGAAGGTCCCTTTTATACTCCTCTTTGAGTTTGTTGCCGTTGGGGTTTAATTGGAGCCGTTGGAGACTTTATTTCCCACCATAAATTCAGTTCTGCAGCTCCCCGTTTCGAAATGCTCGACCCCGTTTCGAAACACTCTTGAAAATAAAAAGAGCTATTGCAGCACCCATATCGAAATGCTCTTGGTCGTATCGAAACAACGTATCGAAACACTTGTTCCTGTATCAAAACGCCCTGCATTTAAAAGGTAGTTGGGAAATAGTCATTAGGGGTTTACGACCATTGAGGTCAATGCCACATAGGCGTATCGAAACGCTATGCAAAAATATCACCCATATTAAAGCCCGTTTCGAAACGTTTTGCCACTATAAAGGCCCGTATCGAAACACCTAGATGGTTTTGTTGAATTTGGATTTGAAAACACTTAAAACCCTTTTGAAATATCCTATAAACATAGTTTCAAGTTGTTTGGACTTAGAAATGGTTTTGAATTCTTTTTAACTTTGTCCAAAACATTTTTCGATTATTATATCAAAACATTAGTTCAACAATCTCCCCCTTTTTGATATAATAAAACCAACTTGAAAAATTGTTTGGGATTCTCCCCCTTTAAGTTTAAAAATGTGAATAAGAGATGAAAAATTTAAAATAAAGTAAAGCTCCCCCTTATTCATTTGAAAATGCAATTTTTCAAACCAAACTCTCCCCCCTTTTTGTTATATCAAAAAGAATTCAAAAGACTTTAAGTTCAAAATAACTTAGAAGGTTTGAAAAGTTGACAAAAAATTAGAATTTTGGTTTTAAAATGGCTCCCCCTTACTCAAAACATCATCAAAATGTTAGTCCAACATATATGATCATTTAGTTGAAATAAATAAAAATTAAATCAAATAAAAGCAAGAACAACTAGATTTTTACCACACTTGAATCCAAGGGATGATGTAAAACCTTCCTTCTTCAAGTGTTCTTCCTTGTGTGCATGGAGCTCCCCCTCAAAATTTGACTTGTTGATCACTCTCCATCACACCTAGAAAAAGACAATCAAGTAATTTTTGGTATCCAAATTGCTTTGGATCCATAGACCTTAGTAGCACAAAATTTAGTCCCCTTAGGAATCCATTTTTCAATTTCATCATTTTTAGTTGAAGTGGTTCGTCCTTTTGGGACCCAAACACTTCTAAAACATTTACCATTTACAAATCTAGGGGCACTATATTGTCTTAAGTAAAAGTTTGATTTTCCAAAATTATTTTTCTTTTCAAGCTCTTTGGAAATCAAATCCTTTTCTTCTTGAACTTTATGAAGCAAATTTTGTAAATCAAAATATTTTTGTTCAAACTATTCGAGTTTTGCTTCAAGTTCAAGTTTGGTGTTAGAAATCAAATCATTTTGAATTTTCAACTTTGAAATCATTTTATTGTTTTTCAAAATGTGATTTTTAAACTCTAAAACCAAATCATCATAGACATCTTGTAATTCATCAAAAGAATATGAACATGAAGTAGAAGTTACCCTTGAATCTTCTTCGACGGCCATAAGGTAAAGGTTAGCTTGTTAATCGTCGGTGGAGTCTTCATCACTCCAAGTAGCCACATATGCCTTCTTCTTATGGCTTGAAGTGCTTGCCCTCTTCTTTTTCGTGGATTCTCGTTCAAGCTCTTTCAAGGCTTTCTTCATGTAAGGGGCACACTTCTTGAAGAAATGAACTATCTCTTCTCCATCCTCCTCCTCTTCACTTGAATCTACATGGTGGCATGTGGAGGATTTGAGAGCAATGGCATTTGTGTTGATGCCAAGCCCTTTGAGCTTCTTCTCCCTCATAGCTCTAATCTCTTCCCTCTTCTTCTCCTCTTTTTTGTTTTTTTTCATAATTTGGTGAGTGAGAAGTGACCCCATTAGTTCATTACGCTTCAAAGTCTTGAGATTCTTGGCTTCAATGATGGCGGTCCTTTTTGAGTCCCATGACTCGGGAAGGGTGTAGATGAGCTTTCGGACAAGTTTCTCTTCCGAGATGGCTTCTCCATAATCTTTAAGTCCATTGGTGATGTTGGAGAATTTATCGAACATCTTCTCAATGTCCTCTAACGGATCCATCTTGAAGTTTTCATACGCTAGGTTGAGGAGCCCGATCTTGGTCTCCTTTACTTCATTTATCCCCTTTTACATAACTTCGAGCTTGCCCCAAACTTCCTTGAAACTCTCACAAGAAGACATCTTCTCATAGATGTTGGGGCCAAAAGCACAAAATAGGATGTGCAAGGCTTTGCAATTTAGCTCCATCTTCTTGCGATCTTCGGCACTCCAATCCGTCTTGCTTTGTTAAGGCACGAACGAACCATCTTCTACTATGTCCCAAAGCTTGTAGTTCTTTGACTTTATGAAGAACATTATCCTTGTCTTCCAATAGGCATAGTGTGTTCCGTCGAAGAAGGGCAGTTTGTCGATGGATTGCGCCATTGAGCCGGTTGTTTGAAATGTTGATTGAGCTTGCCGGATCTTCTCAATAGGATGTTAATCCTCTTCAATTGAGCCAGGCTCTGATACCAATTGTTGGGTTTTTCGGTGCTCAATTCCTTCAACCGTTCTTGCTCGCCAAGTGGTGGAGAAGTGGAATTTTACGTGAAAGAGGTGTGGAAGCTAAAATTGATAAAGATAAGATGATTTATAGTGGTTCAACCTTCTAACCAAGGTCTACATCCACTACCATAGCTTATCACTAAGGATTTCCAATCAATCCACTATTGATTCGTCCCCTTTTCTAGGCTTAGGAGGAAACCCTTACAAACCGATCAAGCTTTCTACCCAAAGCCTTGATCAAACACTCTTTACAAAGAGATAATGATAAGCAAACTCAAATCCCTCTAATAAGTATTTGTTTGCACAATTAAGCTCTCACCCAAACCTAAAACACTTGAGCAAATCTAACAATTTTGGCTCACTAGTGTTTGTCTATACAAGAATTGACACTTAAGCACTAAGACACATTTTAATCATATGTTGTATTACAATTGAAGCATTAACCATTACTAGATGCTTGGAGGTCCCTTTTATACTCCTCTTTGAGTTTGTAGTCGTTACTAGCCGTTGGGGTTGAATTGGAGCCGTTGAAGACTTCATTTCCCACAATAAATGCAGTTCTGCAGCTCCCCGTTTCGAAACGCTCGACCCTGTTTCGAAACACTCTTGAAATAGAAAGAGTCGTTGTAACACCCGTATCGAAACGCTCTTGGCCATATCGAAACGAAGTATCGAAACACTTGTTCCCGTATAGAAACGCCCTGCGTTTAAAAGGTAGTTGGGAAATAGCCGTTGGGGGTTTACGACCATTGAGGTTAATGCCACATAGGCGTATCGAAACGCTATGCAAAAATCTCACCCAAATTAAAGCCCGTTTAGAAACGTTTTGCCACTGTAAAGACCCGTTTCGAAACGCCTGGATGGTTTTGTTGAATTTGGTTTTGAAAACACTTAAAACCCTTTTGAAATATCCCATAAACATGGTTTCAAGTTGTTTGGACTTAGAAATGGTTTTGAATTCTTTTTAACTTTGCCAAAAACATTTTTCAATTATTATATCAAAACATTAGTTATACAATAATATTTATGTGTTCTTTACAATAGACTTTAATATCCTTTTAGTCCAAACTTTTGTGTTGGAAAAAAATTAATTTTATGTACTTTTATTTTTTAAAATGATGACAGTTGGAATAATGTTACATATATGGTGGGATTCTGAATGATAAATATTTCAATGTTTTTTCGTAACAAATTAGATTTATATTTATTTAACTAATATATTATATAAATGGGTTATAGGGCGCGTAATGGGAATTAGGTAGGTCTTTAAACCCACGTGGATGATTGGGCGAGGATGAATTTAGTCTTACAGACCGTGAAGCAATGATGATTTTAGATTTTATATTCACAACAGGTCGTGAGTCAAAAATGAAGAATAAAATTCTTGACGGAAATGAGTGTGAGAAAATATCTTTCGTATCCTTCCCGCCCAGTTGACATCCCTATGTTTTATGCTAATAATCGTACTTATATTTTATACGCATATAAATACACATTTCTATCCTTTTCTTTTTTGTTGGGATAAATACACAATCTATCCATTTCTTTTTTATATTTTATATTAAAAGTTTTCCACCCTACAATGACGACGAGAGCTTAGCTTAGGTTCACTAACGAAACCGATAGGCTTTTGCATTGTTCGGTATTTTCAGGTGTTGTTTCTAGGCACATCTCTCTTTTGGCGTTATTATATAAAAAATCTTTTTTAATAGTTATTTATGACAATGATCCCATCCAATATTATTTAGAATAATGACCCCCCAAATTGTCCACGTAAGGCAACCTCGCGTTCTGGGAAACGCGACCCATGGCCTCGCGTTCTACACGTTGCGAGGTTCGTCGGACGTGGGCCGCCTTTTCATATTATGTAATTTAAAATTACTGGATAAGACCTCGCGTTTCCCAAAACACGAGGTCCACGAGATTTTGAATAAGCACATTTATGTATCGCGATAATTACTGTATGGACCTCGCGCTATGCACATAGCGAGGTCCTCGAAATCCAGGCTGAAATACAATGGTGTATAGGCATGCTTGAGGCATTTTATCGTGCCATTAGCTTGATAATTTTGGTAATTTTTAAGCTTAAAGACGTAGTATCGGAACTTGTCTTCCATTTTAGACCGATATTAGCAGGTACGAGACATTGCACACTGTATAAAAAGCGCGTTAAAAATTGTTCGAACGCTAGTTTTTGTTCAAGAATAAGAAGTTGGAATGGCTTGTTAGGCATGTTGGAGGTATTTTCCTGGGTTATTATTAGAATAATCTTTGTAATATTTTAGGTTAGATGCCTAGTAGTGGAACTTATCTTTCATTTGAGACTGATATTGACACATAACAGACATTTTAAATGGTATAAAAATGGCCCTGAAAATGGTTCTAAAGCTTGGTTTTGGGCATGAAAAAAAAGGTAAAATACCTTGAGAATCATGTTTGATGGTTTTATTTGGGAAGTTAATCGTCACATTCACGTAATTCTTAAGCTTAGAGGCATAGTATCTGAGGCGTATAATTGTAATTAAAAAATAAGAAGCTAAAAATTTTAGTTGTTCAATAATTGTAATTATAAATCACGGTGAAATTATTAATTTAAAACAAATACATAAAATGAAGAAAATAAATTATTGGAGCCCTAAAATGTAGACAAATGGCGCCATAGACCGTCCAAGTTGTTGGAGCCCTAAACCTTTATCCACGATGTTGCCAGTGGAGGACTAGATTCGTGGATTTCATGACTACCCAATAATCAACATCATCCACGACACATATGTCTCCAACAACGTTACTCATTCTCTGGTATTGCGATCTGCCGTAGTACTTGAACCAAAACACGAAAGACACATATTGCCAATATTATTGTAGTTACCGTATAAATGCAACTACTTATACCAACAAATCACAATATCAAGGAAATAAATTTGTAAAACAATTTCCCTGAAATGTGATCTGTTGCCATTAGTAGCAACAATTGTATATTCTCTTCGGATCTAATACAATTTTTTTCAAGCGAGAGAAAATATTGGTGAGTTTGGTTGCTGATAACTGCATAAATATCCTTATTTTCATACCTTTTTGCTATAGCATTTGCCTGTTCTTGAGTTCATACCATAGCATTTAGACTGCATTTAGGTTGCATTTTCTTCTTCTGGGTGCATCTTTATCTTTGCTGGTTGTTGGTTCATATTGAGGGGTACTGCTCAGAAGGTTGGTTTTGGTTTTGTTGGTGTGCAGGAAAGGAGTCAAGAGAGAAAGTTGGTGCCGGGATTTGCTATAGCATGATGGAAGTGGATATTGGCCAGCACGTGAGATACACGTGAGCTGCAAAAGCACGTGAACCTACAGAAAAGGACGATCTGACATGTGCAGCAGCCGGTACCCACCTGCAGACTGTCCTTCTTGTCCCATCGTGGCAGACCTTGTCGGTGGATATTCCTTGGGATTATCAAGGCATCTTTAGGGCACAAAACCCTAGAAGCCTTCACTATATAAAGGGGAGAAAAGCTTGGAGAAAAAGAGGGTGGTGTTGCGAAAGAGAGGCGGAAGAGAGAGAAAGTCACAAGGAGAGAGAAGTTTTCATCTTCATCTTCTCTAGCTTGGTGTCCTCCATCATTGAAGCTCCAAGGAGTAGCCTCGCCATCCTCGAGAGAGGCGGTAGGCATAAGACAGTTGGGCAGTCCATGGCAGAGAGGGAGTTTACCTTTCTTTATGTCTCTATAGCATTTCCTTTTCATATCTTTATCTTTGGTGATGTTATCGCAATGATACGTTGGATGATATTGCCCAGCCACGAACTGTTTTAGGTGGCTTGAGTTTGATGGATGATTTTATTTTGAGTACTTTTTAATGCATGGTATGGTTTTTTCAGTGCTTATCATGTTCTATGCTTTGCTTATGCGTTTTCATTTCCTTAAAGTTGTAAGAGCCCTCGAGAGTTGGTCGTTCTTTAAGTGCGTGTTGGGGTTAGTAATTGAGAGAGCTAGCCTTAGAACCCTCATAAGAAATGGAGTGGCCGTCGAGAGGTAGACTCTAACCTACCTTAGAGATAAGTGATAGGTTTCAACGGCTAAAAAGGATAGTTCGTGAAGGGTAGGGGAGTGTTAAGAGTTTACGTTGAGAGGTATGGCTGTAGCAATTCTAACTCCCAGTTTCTTGGCTAGAGATAGTTTAGGAACACTTTTAGAAAATCCCGCCTAGCATAGAAGATAGCTGAAGAGCCTTAGTATCGTTGAGAAGCTTAAGTTAGGTTGTCCATCATTCCCAGCCAGTCATTATGTAGTGAGTTTCGCATACAAAAGTGGACCTGTTTATCATATTATTATCCCATAATTCTCTGCTCTATTTTGCTTCAGCATTACTTTACATCATCTCTTTTACTATATCATTGTCGTATGCAAAAAGTTCAATCTTTATTGTTACAGCAACCGTGAATACCTCCAATCCCTGTGGAGACGATACTCACTCATCACTTTATTACTTGTTCGACGTGTATACTTACACCATATTTGCGTATCATTTATAGTACACTACACGCAAGCAACAAGTTTTTGGCGCCGTTTCCGGGGATTGGCAATTGGTTGTTTACGATTTTTTTGTTTATATCACTTGTTCTTTTTGTTTTTGTACATATTTATTTTAGGTTTTTCATTTTTCTTTTCAGGTGTCTTGCTAGTGTATGACCAGAAGGCGACCTAGAGGACCCATGCAATCACCTATTTCTGAAACCGAGCATTTCTTGAGACTCAGGAGACGTGTTCGAAGAGAAGAGACTAGAAACATGAACGAAGAAATACCACCACCTCAAGGTAACATAGATGCTATGGCAAATGGCCAGGGAGAAGTAGCTCGACCTCGAGCAATTAGAGATCATTTGACTCCTATCTTGGACGATCTCTATCCCAGAATAGTAGCTCTAGAAATTCAGGCAGCCCAGTTCGAGTTTAAACCTGTTATGTTCAACATGTTGAACACTATTGGTCAATTTGGAGGTATGCCTCACGAAGATGCAAGATAGCATATCTGTGCTTTCTTGGAAACGTGTGATTCGTTCAGACAACAAGGAGTGCACGAGGATGTACTAAAGCTTAAATTGTTTCCATATTCTTTACGTGATCGTGCTAGAGCATGGCTAAGTGGAGTGCCAGCTGGATCAATGGAGACTTGGACAGATCTATGCAAAAGTTTTCTACTACGGTATAATCCACCCAATAGAAACACTCAGTTGAGAAATAACATTGCTTCTTTTCGTCAAGCTGATAACGAATCCATGTATGAGTGTTGGGATCGATTCAAGGGATTATTGAGGAAGTGCACAAATCATGGTTTTCATGATTGGACCCAAGTATTTATGTTCTATAATGGAGTGAATGCTCCTACAAGGATGATGTTAGATGCTTCAGCAAATGGGACCTTGTTAGACAAATCACCGGAGGAAGCATTTGACATTCTTGATAGGGTAGCCAACAATGATTACCAGTTTCTCACCACAAGGCTTGGAACGGGGAGGAGAACCCAAGTAACTCGAGACAGTGAAGCTGATGACTCAGTAGCCACTCAGTCAGCTGCTATCACAAATATGCTAAAGAACCTCCAACGTCCCAACGAAGTCAAGGAAGTGAAGTCTGCAACCTTATGTCTCAGATGCGATGACAATCACCATTTGAACGAATGCCCTGACATTCAAGAGTCAACCAACTATGTGGGGAATTATAACCGCAACAACAATCCATACTCCAATACCTACAACCCAGGATGACGTCAGTATCCAAATTTCAGTTGGGGTAATCAAGGGCACAACAATTCTGCTCAGCCAGTGCCACAGCAAAATCTGATCGAAGCACCATCTTCTAACCAGATGATGCCATGGCAAGGTCACAAGGGAGCAGCATCTTCATCGAACAGTTCACTGGAGAATTAATGGCTATAACAAAAGATTTCATGGGAACCACGAAAGTTTTGCTACAGGATCATGCAGCAAACACTAAGAATCAAGAAGCCTTATTGCAAAGCCACAGTTCCTCTCTATGAGCCTTAGAAACACAATTTGGTCAGATAGCTCAAACCTTGTATGCGAGACTACAAGGAAGTTTGCCTAGTAACACTGAAGCCACCAAGCACCATAGCAAGGAACAATGCAACACACTCACATTGAGGAGTGGCAAGGAAATTAGCAAGGAAAACAAGTTTGAGGGGAAAGAGAAGGAGGAATCTCAGCCCAACTTGCCTCACGAAGAATATAACTCACAAGATCCTCTAGTTGAATGGAAGGGTGAGGAAGTCATTGCAAAAGAAACACCGGAGGAGGAGCCTGCTTTTGCTACAGAGAAAGATGTAACTCCACCAGTCCAAACAAATGAAGTTAGACCCCCACCTCTTTCTCCTCAACGAATCAAGAAGCAGAAAGAAGACCTTCAGTTCCAGAAATTTGTGGATATCCCGGACAAATTACATATCAATGTCCCATTTCTAGAGGCCATTGATCAGATGCCAACATATGCCAAGTTCCTCAAGGATATAGTCACGAAAAAGAAGAAGGTCGAGAAGCAAGAAACTGTCGCTATAGCAGAAGAATGCTATTCTATGTAGAGTAAGCTGCCATCTAAGAGGAAGGACCCAGGTAGTTTTGCTATTTTATGTTCTATTGGCGACACGTTTGTTGGAAGAGCACTTTACGATTTGGGATCAAGTGTTAAATTGATGCCTAAGTCGATTTTTCTGAAACTGGGAATTCGAGAGGTACAACCCACCAAGGTTGTGCTACAACTAGAGGTGGCATTCGGTTCGGGTTCGGTTCGGGTCATTTTGGCTCTATCTAGAATCGATTTAGATTCGGTTCGGGTCGGTTCGGTTCAGGTTCGGGTCTAATTCGGGTCTGTGATGCGTCAGATTCGGTTCGGGTATTGGATCGGGTCAAAATCGGATCAGTTGTTTTCGGGTCGGGTCAATATCGGATCGGTCCCTTTTGGTTCGGGTCAAAATGGGTCGATTTCAGGTCAATTTGGGTCGGGTCAACATTTAAATTTTTGGGTCAATTCGATTTGAGTTGGGTTAAAGGTTTGAGGTTTAATATTTATGGTTTAGTTTAGAGTTATTGGTGTATGAAATTAATTTTGATTCAACTTGTTAATCTATGCATTTGAATTTGATTAAATATTTAAATCAAAGCTTCATGTATCCATATCAAAATTTTTTGTATAATTATATTAAATCAAAGTTTATTATATAATAATAATAATAATAATAATAATAATAATAATAATAATAATAATAATAATAATAATAATAATAATAATAATAATAATAATGTCTGAAATGAATTAATTTATTAAACTTAAGATCTAATTGAGCTAACTAAAATCTAAAAACATAAATCACGGACATAATTAAAATAATTCTAAAACTAAATGTGAAATTTCAATTAAATTAATCTAAATTGAAACTCAATTAAATTAAGAAAAAGGGAAAGAGAAAGACAATTGGTAAAAATAGAGAGAGAGAAAAGATAAAATTTTGGAGGGAAATAAGCCACCAATTTTTTAAGCTAGATTGAAAAAAAAAGACAATTGGAAAAAATAGAGAGAGAAAAGACAAAATTTTGAAGGGAAATAAGCCACCAATTTTTTAAGCTAGAGATTAATTACTTTTTAGGTCATGTTGCATTTAAAATGTTACATTTTAGTCAACTTTAAGTTTTAGTTTAACTTAATTTAGTCACAAGTATCCCCACAGTTTAGACTTCGGCTATAGAAATCCCCTCCCCGTAGTGATATTTAGTCTCTAAAAATTTACTTTTAGTTGAAATTAACTAATCTTTGTAATTTAGTCTATTAAATTAATATAATGATATTTTCGTTCATTTTAATTTCTAAGATTTAATTTTTAGCCAAAATTGACCCCTATTTATTTATATGGTATAATTATAAAATTGGTCATTGGACTCTCAAATTTCTCCACTTCCAAATTGTCAATATAGTCCACAATTTCAATTTTATGCTATATTTTATGGTGAAATTATAAAATTGGTCACCAAGATCTCAAATTTCTATACTTCATTTTATTATTTATTATATTGTTAAAAATAGATATTCGGGTTAAAATCGGGTCAAAATCGGGTTAAAATCGGGTCGATATTCGGTTCAGCTTTCGGTTCAGGTAGCATTCGGTTCGGGTCAAATCGGTTCGGGTCCATTTCGGTTCAACAAAAAATTTCGGTTCGAGTTTGGTTCGGTTCGGTTTATTTCGGGTTTCGGGTGAACTTCGGATCATCATGTTCGGGTCAAAATCGGGTTAGGGTTTGAGTTTCGGGTCTCGGGTCAAGTTTGCCAGGTCTAGCTACAACTAGAAGATCATTCGCATGTTCGCCCAGAAGGAAGAATTGAAGATGTTGTGGTAAAAGTGGACACATTTATCTTTCCAGCCGACTGCTTAATCCTCGACTGTGAAGTTGACATCAACACACCCATTATCTTGGGTAGGCCATTTTTAGCCACCGGGCGAGCTTTGATCGATTGTGAGAAGGGTGAATTCACGATGCGAGTGGCTGATCAGACGATCACAATTAATAATCATGACACCCTCAAGTATGCAGACAATCCAGGAGTATGCCAATATGTAGATGCTACAGCACAGAATGTGACAGATGAGTTTTGCTGTAGCAATGAGATGCAAATGGAAGAGTTTGAAGCACTCTGCAAGGATGATGATTCAGACCTAGAAGAGCTCTCAAGGGAACTGGAGCAGTCTAGTCAACTCGAGGCTAGACCAGGTACGCACTTTGAACCTCTTGATTTTTCAGAATTTGTACCTCCTAAGCCTTCCTTTTAGCAGGCACCTACTCTAGAACTGAAACCTTTGCCATCACATCTTAAATATGCTTATTTAGGGAGCAATGAAACTTTGACTATGATAATCTCATCTAGTCTCACACCTAAGCAAGAAACTAGTTTAGTAAATATGTTGTTACAACATAAAAATGCGATAGGGTGGACTATGGTTGATTTGAAGGGTATAAGCCCTTCTATATGTATGCACAAAATTTTTCTTGATGATTGTCACAACAATCCAGTTAAGCCGTAGAGGAGATTAAAACCAATCATGAGGAATGTGGTGATGAAAGAGATAATCAAATGGCTTGATGTTGGACTAATCTACCCGATATCCGATAGCTCATAGGTCAGCCCGGTGCAATGCGTACCGAAGAAGGGAGGCGTGACCGTGGTAAGCAACGAGGAGAATGAGATATTGCCTACTAAAACCGTCACGGGGTGGAGGATTTGCATAGACTATAGGAAGATCAACAAGGCAACCAAGAAGGACCATTTCCCCTCCCATTCATTGATCAGATGTTAGATAGACTAGCGGGCAAGGCATTTTACTGCTTCCTCGATGGGTATTCTGGGTACAATCAGATTGCTATAGCACTAGAAGACCAAGAGAAGACGACTTTCACATGCCCTTATGGAACTTATGCTTTTCGGAGAATGCCCTTTGGTCTCTGCAATGCTCCAACAACTTTTCAAAGATGTATGCTGGCTATATTTTCAGCCATGGTCGAGGATTTCTTGAAAATTTTCATGGACGACTTCTTGGTCTCCGGAGATGACTTCGTCACATGGTTGAGCAATCTCGCCAAGGTCCTAAAGAGGTGCGAGGAAGCTAACTTGGTGCTCAATTGGGAAAAATGCCATTTCATGGTAACGGAAGGAACGATCTTAGGCCACAAGATCTCGAAGCAAGGGATAGAAGTTGACAAAGCAAAGGTCGAGGTCATTGAAAAACTACCTCCCCCCACTACTTTCAAGGGAGTGAGAAGCTTCCTAGGGCATGCTGGCTTCTATCGGAGATTCATCAAGGATTTTTCGAAGATCTCAAAGCATCTATGCAATTTGCTACAGCAAAATCAACCATTTGTGTTTGACAAAGATTGCTATAGCGCATTTCAAGAACTGAAGGAGAAGCTTATCTCAGCACCAGTTTTCATTCCACCTGATTGAAACGAGCCATTTGAGCTGACGTGTGATGCAAGTGACTACGCCGTCGGTGCAACACTTGGACAACGCCGAAGTAAACTCTTTTATGTTATTTATTATGCTAGTCGCACTTTGAATGATGCACAAATCAATTACACCACCACTGAAAAAGAATTGCTTGTTGTAGTGTTTGCCTTTGATAAGTTTAGGTCATACTTGATAGGCATTAAGGTCATAGTTCACACCGATCACTCAACCATTAAGTACTTAGTGACTAAAAAGGATGCTAAACCTAGACTTATTAGATGGATACTCTTGCTACAGGAATTTGACTTAGAAGTTAGAGATAGGAAAGGATGTGAGAACCAGGTAGCTGATCATCTATCTAGGCTAGAAAATGCTATCACACAAGGTAGTGAAACTAAAATTAAGGATGAATTTCCTGATGAGAATCTGTTAGCTGCTACAGCAATTCCGTGGTATGCTGATATTGTTAATTATCTTGTTAGTGGTATTTTGCCTCCTGATTTATCTAGCCATGGACTCAAGAAATTCAGACATGATGCAAGATTCTACTATTGGGATAAACCCTACCTGTTCAAGCAATGTCCTGATTAGATCATAAGGAGATGTGTTCTAGAGGAAGAATACTATAGCATTTTGTACCACTGTCATTCATCACCATGTGGAGGGCATTTTGGTGGTGCTAGGACTGCTGCAAAAGTTGTTCAAGCAGGATTCTATTGGCCTACACTTTTTAAGGATGCACACGAGTTCTACAAGGCTTGTGATAGATGCCAAAGAACGGGGAACATCTCCAGGCGGAATGAAATGCCATTGCAAAATATTCTGGAGGTTGAAATCTTTGACGTATGGGGAATTGACTTCATGGGTCCGTTTCCTGCATCATATGGCGACCTATATATTTTGCTAGCAGTCGACTACGTGTCAAAATGGGTGGAGGCTGTTGCCACCCCAAGGAATGACTCCAAGACGGTCATGAAGTTCCTTCACAAGAACATCTTCACGAGGTATGGAGCACCCCGAGCCATCATCAGTGATGAAGGAACTCACTTTGACAACAAGCTTATTGCTAAAACATTACACCGATATAGAGTCAGGCACATGATTGAAGAAGGTGGTTAATCCTAAGAGAAAAGACTGGTCCCACAAGTTGGATGAAGCACTGTTGGCGTATAGGACAGCCTTCAAGACGCCTTTGGGCATGTCACTCTTCAAGCTCGTATTTGGCAAGGAATGCCATTTACCCGTTGAGCTTGAGCATAAGGCTTATAGCAATCAAGAAACTCAATATGGATGCCCAACTAGCTTGTGAGAGAAGGTTGCTAGAGCTTAATGAGCTGGAAGAATTTAGAGCCCAAGCCTATGAGAATTCTCGCATTTACAAGGAGAAAACCAAGAAGTGGCATGACAAACACATTTTCCCAAGGCATTTCTCGGAAGGTCAACAAGTGCTTCTCTACAATTCCAGGCTAAAGCTTTTTCTTGGAAAGATGAAATCAAGGTGGTCAGGACCATTCATCATACACAAGGTGTACCCTCATGGCGCAGTTGATATCAAGAAGCTGGACGATGGTGAAGTCTTCAAGGTCAATGGCCAACGCCTGAAGGTGTACAATGGAGCCCCTATTCTCAGAGACAAGTCACACCTGGATCTCCAAGATCCTTGAAAGTTTGCCACTCTAAACCCTATCTTTTATGCTATAGTATGTTCATAAATAATGGTTTTCTTTTTAGTTAGTTTTATGTTATCTTTGTTTTTAATTTCATATCTTTTCACGTGACCCTCGTACAAGGCTTTCTCTTTCCTAGTACAATGTCAGGTACAGAGCAGGAGAGCGTGCCGTCTACAGGGTTGGTAGCAAAAGAGAGAAGGACATGGAGTTTGTTTTTATCCACTTTTAGAAGTACGAAAGAAAAGGGGAAAAGAAAAGGATAAGGAAAGGTTTTATCCGAAAAAGTGGGGATGATGAATTTAAACAAGAGAAAAAAAACAAAAAGCAAGAGAGAGAATATTCATCTAATTAATGAGGTGAAACCCTAGCCACAAAAACCCACATATTCTCTCTCCATCCATCAACTATCACATTAACTCCCACTTTTTCTCTCTTCCTTAAAGCCTGTACATGTCCCATCACTCCCCCTCTTACATTAATTCACCAGTTTCCCCCCCACCTTTTTCAACTTCCCATATTTTCTTCATCATCATCACCCGTCCCTTCACTTTCTTCATCTTCTTCAACACTCAAACTTTTTCTTCTTCACTTCATCTCTTCGATTTTCTCCCAAACACACAAAACACCCTTCACCATTTCCCCCTCACATATTCACTCCTCCCCCATTTTTTTCAACAAAAAAACCCTCCATGGCTCGTTGCAAGAATGCCACTGAAACTTCCGATCGCCTCAAGAAACCACCAGTCTTGGAAATCTCTAAGTTTTTCAACGAGGCAACAACGGAGCGATGGACAAAACTCAAAGATAGGAATGTTCTTTCAGAACTAGGGTTTAAATACCCTAAATAGGAAGACGACCAGTTCGATGAGGCAGTCATGGATGTCATTGGCAAGCATGAGTGGAAAACCTTCACTGCTCACCCTGAGGAAATCTGTACCTCACTAGTAAAGGAGTTCTACGCACACCTCACAAGTCCAACGCAGTCTACGGTTCATGTGCGAGGCTCGCAAATAAAGTTTACTGTTGCATCAATTAATAAGTTTTATGGGCTAAAGCGCACTGTAGACCACCGCACATCTTTTGTGACAACTATGGACGCCCAGACACAACGCGAGGTGCTAGAGGATATTTTTTTTGAGGGAACGGTGCTGGACAACAATAGGTCAGTCGAGAGAGGGCGCCTCAAACCTGAGGCCAAGGTATGTAACCATTTTGTGAGACATAAGCTTATGCCTACACTACACACTGCCACAGTCCACATCTCTGGACTTTTTCTTCTCCACTCAATATTACATGGTAGACGCATTGATATAGTGAAAATCATAGTGGATGAAGTGTATGCTTGTCTGAAACGACCTCGTAGTCCTCTTGTTTTACCTAACCTGATAAATGTTTTGTGTAAAAGAAAATACGTCTTCATAGACGATCTAGTGGATGCAACTAATTCAGGAAAGACAAGTTTAACTCCAGCCATCGTTACGGAACTCCGAGGATTTAATGAAGATGTGTCTCAACAAACAATGGAAGGAGGAGCTAAAAGTTTTGGTGTAGAACGAGTAGCAGCATTGGTGGAAACAACGAAAGAACTGAGCACTGAGCTCAACCTGATAAAGGCACACCAACAGGCGTACTTCAAGTATGCCCATCATTGCGATTGTGCCATAATATCCTGCTTAAGTAAACTCATACCAGACCAGAACGTGTCCTTTCCACTATTCCCCATAGAGTTGCTGCAAGCCCCCACCACTGCTACAGCAAGCACAGTGTCCCTCAGTGACCTTAGCTCCGTCCAACCTGCTGCCAAGAAGAAGACTCCGAGAAAGAAGACGCCTACGACTGTCCAGCAAGAAAAAGAAACTCCGGTGATTCCACCCACTGTAGAAGAGACCGACCAGTGGCTACCCAAACCAAGAAAAGGAAACGTACCAGGAAGGCAACTAATCCAACACCGTCATGACCAGGAAACCCACTTCATGAGCCTGAGCATATATCCAGTGATCATGAGGACCCCCCCTCAGCAGGAGACAACCACAACACCTACACTTAAGCCGACAAAAGTACATTTAGTGGATGCTACATCATCCCGACCAAAGACACACATCAAACATATTGTCGGACGTGTCAGATCTTCCCCTAGAGCTCAGTCAGTCTCCTCAGAGAGTGTGGATGATGTAGCAGATCCCCACCACTACTCCTCTGAAACATCAATGGACAATACCAGCAGCACGGCATAGCATCCGCACCAAGAAGGTAACTAACTTTTTTCTTTTCATTTTCTTTTCATTTTTTCATGGCATATAGTGTAGATCAGTTTATGCATTGAGGACACTACTTCTCTCAAGTTTGGGGTGTTAGTGTTCATAGTTAATATTTTGCTTTAGCATATGCATTATAGGATAGAACAAATTTTTTACTATGGAATTCTGTTTAGTCTAGAGACAGTCTATGAATATATTTATGATGTCTGACGACGAAATCTTAAAGGCCTGAACTAAGTTAGAAAAAATACAACTAGTTGAGATTTGTAGAACTGACCTTAGGATCTAGTTGTTAAAAAAATTGTTACAAACCTGCCCTCTTTCTATAAGTAAGTTTGTTAGAAATTTTTTTAGGAAGAACCCTTGTAAACTCTAATATGTAAATTCTAGAGAATTTAGAAGAAAAACTAGACGACCATGTGCTCAAACAAACGAATAAATGCTACGGCATATCTGTAGAAGGACACTCCGCTTTGCTATAGCATAGTGTTAAAAAACAAACAAAACTAAACAAATATATATATAAATAAAGTTTTGCTATAGCATATGAGTGAATGAAAGTTGTCACGGGATGACTATGCCTACTAGCTTAGGGGTGAGAGGTTTGCTCCCTGCTCATCTAGAGTTAAGGACGGTAGGTGTGATGAGCTGACACCCTTCGTAGCAGAAAACCTATATCTTTGGGAGTCTAAAAATTGGAAAACTAGAGAACATAGTTAGGGTATAACTAGGGAGCTTCCTTGAAAATTTGTCTCACTAGCTTAAGTATAGGAGGAAGGCAACCACACACACACGCACACAGCTTAGTCCTAAGGAATGTTCTTAAGGATCTCACTTCTGGTTGTTTATATTTAATTGCCTAAGTTATTTCTGAGGACTGAAATATTTCCATAGCAATCCTCTAGGTTAAATCATTACCATAGTAATTTTTTGTTCTGTTCTATTCATTGCTTGAGGATAAGCAATAGCTTAAGTTTGGGGTATGATAACTGTATAAATATCCTTATTTTCATAACTTTTGCTATAGCATTTTCATGTTCTTGAGTTCATACCATAGCATTTAGACTGCATTTAGGTTGCATTTTCTTCTTCTGGGTGCATCTTTATCTTTGCTGGTTTTTGGTCCATATTGAGGGGTACTACTCGGAAGGTTGGTTTTGGTTTTGTTGGTGTGCAGGAAATGAGTCAAGAGAGTCGGTGCCGGGAATTGCTATAGCATGATAGAAGTGGATATTGGCCAGTACGTGAGATACACGTGAGCTACAGAAGCACGTGAACATGCAGAAAAGGACGATCTGACATGTGCAGCAGCTGGTACCCACCTGCAGACTGTCCTCATTGTCCCCTCGTGGCAGACCTTGTCGATGGATATTCCTTGGGATTATCAAGGCATCTTTAGGGCACAAAACCCTAGAAGCCTCCATTATATAAAGGGGAGAAAAGCTTGGAGAAATAGAGGGTGGTGTTGCGAAAGAGAGGCGGAAGAGAGAGAAAGTCACAAGGAGAGAGAATTTTTCATCTTAATCTTCTCCAGCTTGGTGTCCTCCATCATTGAAGCTCCAAGGAGTGGCCTCGCCGACCTCGAGAGAGGCGGTGGGCCTAAGACAGTCGGGCAGTCCATGGCAGAGAGGGAGTTCACCTTTCTTTCTATCGCTATAGCTAGGGGTGGGCAAAAATACCCGACTTGATTGACCCGATCCGAAAACTCGACGACCCGAACCTAAAATGTCGGGTAATTCTCGAAAAAAATTACCCGACCGGGCTGGGTACCTGACCTGGCAAATTTCCCGGGACATGGGCCAGAAATTTTCGCTTACTGGTATCCGACCCGACCCGATAAAAAATAATATATATTTTTTATATTTAAAATTATATTTTTATTTTATGTTTCTTAATATTTTCACTTTAAAATTAAGTTTAAATCCCTACATTTTTTCTATGTTTGTATTATATTCTTTTAAGTTTTAAGTTTAATTTTTTAAATATTTTTGTGTTTAACATGTGATTATTTTAAATTTTAGAATTAAAAAAATAAAAAAATAAGAACCGAGTACTCGGTACCCGATTACCTGGGTACCCGGATATAATGGGCCAGGACACGGGCTGCTTAATGAGGTACCCGGATGAACCGGGTTCCCGGTTTTCCGGGTACCCGACAATGCCTACCCCTAGCTATAGCATTTCCTTTTCATATCTTTATCTTTGGTGATGTTATCGCAATGATATGTTGGATGATATTGCCCAGCCACGAACTGTTTTAGGTGGCTTGTGTTTGATGGATGTTTTTATTTTGAGTACTTTTTAATGCATGCTATGGCTTTTCCAGTGTTTATCGTGTTCTATGCTTTGCTTATGCGTTTTCATTTCCTTAAAGTTGTAAGAGCCCTCGACAGTTGGTCGTTCTTTAAGTGTGTGTTGGGGTTAGTAATCGAGAGAGCTAGCCTTAGAACCCTCATAAGCAATGGAGTGGCTATCGAGAGGTAGACTCTAACCTAACTTAGAGATAAGTGATAGGTTTCAAGGGCTAAAAAGGATAGTTCGTGAAGGGTAGGTGAGTGTTAAGAGTTTACGCCGATAGGGATGGCTGTAGTATTTCTGACTCTCAGTTTCCTGGCTAGAGATAGTTTAGGAACAATTTTAGCAAATCCCGCCTAGCATAGAAGATAGCTGAAGAGCCTTAGTATCGTTAAGAAGCTTAAGTTAGGTTGTCCATCATTCCCAGCCAGTCATTCCGTAACGAGTTTCGCATACGAAAGGGGACATGTTTATCATATTATTATCTCATCTTTCTCTGCTCTATTTTGCTTCAACATTACTTTACATCATCTCTTTTACTATAGCATTTTCATCTGTAAGAAGTTCAATCTTTATTGTTACAGCAACCGTAAATACCTTCAATCCCTGTGGAGACGATACTCACTCATCCCTTTATTACTCGTTCGACGTGTATACTTGCACTATATTTGCGTATCATTTATAGTAAACTACATGCAAGCAACAGTTGCCCCCATTCTTACCCTATATAGTTAATCATTCGCACTGTTTGAAACGTGAGGTATTTGGTCACGTTTTAAATGGACCTCGCGTTCTATAGAACGCAAGGTCTGCCGAGATTCCTGACGTGGCAAGAGAATTACCATTGAACCTCGCTATATATACAGAGCGTGAGGTCAATTTTTTAGTTATGATTGAAATCCTAAATTCCACCATCTATAAAAAAATTCTATGAGAGAAGCAGCAAATGGTTTGAGTGAATTGTAGATGTAATTGTAACTAATTGTTATTTAAAACTGAGAATTATAATTGTAGATGTAATATTTATATGTTAAGTAAGTAATTGCAATTATACTGATCTGTGATTTTAATTAGCAGGTGTAACTAGCGCGTGAAAAATGGTGTAGAAGCTCTTTTAGACTCGGAATAACAATGTAAGTTTATTACTTTTCATACATGTTGGGTCACGCTGGTACACCTCATGGCTCAACGGAAAAATTATCCAGCGATTACCACTAAAGATCCATGTACGAGGAATGAATTGGGGTGAATAAGGGTGAAGAATTACCTGTTTAAGATCTAAAATTCTGATTTTGGAGGAGATATATATTCAATTATGATTCCAGGATGTCGATTTTTCAGCCGCAACGATAACGCTCCGACCTCCATATAGTTCACCTAGTTGAAACGAGCATATAAAAATTCTCTAAACCATTTAGAAGGAAATGAGCATATAACTCACTAAACTATTTAGAGGGATTTTCCCAAAAAACATTAATGACTGCTAGATCTCTCATGCCTTTATATAGCCTTTGGAATCCTAATTTAACTCATGTTAGGATTTCAATATATATATATATATATATATATATATATTATCATCTCAATTCAACTTAATTAGAATTTAAATATATATATTAAATATATTTAATCCTAATTCAACTTAATTAGAATTTCAATATATATATATTAAATATATATAATCACAATTCAACTTAATTATGATCTCAATATATGTATATATTAAATATATATAATTCTAATTCAACTTAACTAGGATTTTAATATTTATATATTAAATATATATAATCCCAATTCAACTTAATTAGTATTTTAATATATATATATATATATATATATATATATATAATCTCAATTCAACTTAATTAGGATTTCAATATATATATATATATATTGATTTAAACCGAAATATATTATTTATATATTAAAAGATTGATAATCACAATAATTATTTTTCTTTTAATATTTACCCAATGGTTAAATTATATATATCATATATATTAATTTAACTAAATTTGTGTACAACAAATCTATACATATATAATTCGTTTAATATATGCTCATTTCAACTGTGGGTGTTACCCTGTAGGTTCATGTAACGTTAGTAGCAAATATTAGAACATTTCTAATATTACAAACAATGAGTGACATCTAGCAATATGTCATTGTCACCTAAGTTACAAGAAATCATGTTTCGACATAACATTTTTGTGATTAACTCTATTTATGTATTACATCCTTTTGTCCTTTATATCTAGATTGGACACAAGTCATGGAACAGTCACACTTGTATAGTCCATCTACTATTTCTTGATATCTTGAGTAAACTATTATAAACGAATAACTATAATATCTCATATCAACTTATTCGAGCATGGTCATGCATTTCTAGTCTCACTCAATCAAGTGACCTACGATATTACTCCTATTATGTAGGAGGGACAAATCCTATCTTGATCAACTATATTCCACTACATAGATTGTGACATATCCAATACCAGTCTTTATAGTATAGTCAGTTATGACACACGATTGGCCGTATCAAAATATATAACTCACGATGTTGAAATAATAATAATCTCAAGTCTGAGGATCATACATGTAGTTATCACTATGAGCAATGTTGTGACTTTCATATAATAATCCAAGAAACATGCTCATAGTGGGTCAGTCCAGTGTGTCGTTCTCTAACACATATTTATGTATTGATTTTGACATCTCCACGTCAATGACAACACTTTTTCATCAATCAACTACATATTACTCTTAATGCATTATTGTTGTTCATGCCCACAATAATACTCGACTAAGGACATTTTAGAATAACCATATTACTCTAAGGACTTTATTATAATTCAGTTTATTTATGCACGTAGAATTGTAACTGAAAATAATAATGACAATGCTTCTTTATGAATAAACAAGTTAAAAACAATTGTCATTTACAATCATCTTATGATTGGTCTTCGAGCATACTCTAAAAATTTCCCACTAGCACTAAGACCAATCACTCATGTATCTAATACCAAGTGACTCGGTGTGACGATAATGCTTCTGCCGCGTCAGAGGCTTTGCCAGTGGATCGACAATTTTATCTTTTGTTGGTACTCTACATATTTTCACATCTCCTCGATCTATATTTTTTCGAATGAGATGGTAACGCTTAAGTATGTGTTTGGATTGTTGGTGAGATATGGTTTCTTGTGTGACGACTAAGTTGTTATCACAATGTAGATTCATAGCATTCAATATGCTCAGCACAACCCCTAGTTTAGATATGAACTTATTGATCCAAACATTCTCTTTTGCAACATCGCATGTTGTAATATACTCGGCTTCTGTTGTAGAAAAAATTATTATATCTCGCCTTGAACCTTTCCAGCTCACAACGTCTCCATTAAGGCAAAACATAAAACCCGATTGCGATCGAGAATCATCCTTATCGGTTTGGAAGCTTGTGTCAATATAACCTTTTATACTTAGCTCTTCCTCACCTTCATGCATAAGGAATGTATCCTTAGTTCTTCTTAAGTACTTAAGGATCTTTTTTACTGTAACCCAATGACCTTCACCGGGATCTACTTGGTATTGATTTGTTATACTTAATGCATATGATACATCCGAAAGTGTACATATCATGACATACATGATAGATCCTTAGGTACGGTAAGGAATTACCCTAGCCGAAGCATAGAAACCTGAAACGGTATGGAATTACCAGCCTGATCAGGGCTGAACCTACAGTAACTTCATACTCTATCCCATATATCCCAGTAACGGTCTAGGTAGTGACAATAGTAATCGATAATAGTCGGTAATGATCGATAATAAAAATATTCGGTAGCAATTATTGTTAATCAGTAATAACGGTGAACATAAAGTAACCTTTAGTTTTCGATGAAACGATAACTAGCGAGCATATAAATTTTTATTTTATTTTATTTTCTTTTTCTCTTTTTCTTTTTTTTCTAATTCAAATACATAGGTATATTTCAGTTTGATAAAAGTCATATTTCGTATCAAAAGACAACCTTGGGTTCAGGACGGTAGAATATTTTTGTGCACTTGGAACACACTAAAAGGAACCATTTATTTCTCTGAGATACTTGATATTACACGAGGAATGAAAACTCTGAGCTTTTGACATTTTGAACTGATTCCGGTAATGAGGTCCCGATTAAAGGGGACTTTGTAGCCAACATCTCCAACCAGGCATTTGAAAAAATGCTTTATTATGATCATTCAAGATATCAACTATATTAAGGTTGTTTCGATCACTTTAGCTAACAAGGGCATATTTTTCATTTTTACTATCAGGGGTAATTTTGTAATTTAGCCCAATAATGACAAAATGATGATTTGCAATCTTCAAGATTTCCAACGGTTTATCAAACCTCCAAAAACTCACTCGATCTAACATATCCCAACTCTGCAATACTTACCAAACCTTCAGACGTATGCGTTCCACGTGTATCATTTCCAAAATCAACTATATAAAATGTTGGAATGGTCGTCATCATATTTTACCACAGGCTCACCACTGGGCATTCAAACTTATTTTCCAAGCGGATCTTCCAACCTTGTATTAGTATCATGAGTGATGGACATAAATGAGTATTGCTTCATAACACTTAGGGGCATTTCAGTCATTTAAGCTTTATTTAGACTTTGGAATTTCATCAAAGGAAAACTTTGCCCATTCCGGTCAAGAGGGTATTTCGACCATCTTGGAGCTCGGGATAAATCCATCATTTCTGACAATTATACTATTTATATAATTTCAATCATTTATGTACTCGATAAAGATTTAGCTGTACTGGTCCTTTCAGCCCTTCCAGGCAATTCATTCATTTCAAAACTTGAGGGTATAAATGTCATTTCAGTTAATTAGAAAATTTCGATGCTCGAGATACTTTAGTGATTTTGGTCATTACGCCCATCCTAATCAATTCAATCTTATCAGTACCTTCAATCCTTTAGTCATTTCAGTTGTTTCAATTAATTCGATAATGGAAAGTACTTTGATAATTTCCGAACATACGAATAATTTCTTGTAAATTTATCTTCAAGGAGTAATAAGAATTCAAGAAAACCCAAGCACTTCACAATCTCGAGGGTTTAAGTCTTGTTACTGTAACTCTCCAAGTAATTTGATGTTTTCAGATAAACCGGTTGTTTAACCAAATCTAAGATATATTTCTAGATTGCTTTCATTGTTAGGGTCATTTTAGTCATTCATATATCTCAGGGGCAATTTTTTTAATTTCTCATTCCAACGTTTCGGGCATTAAATCTTTTATCAAGAACATAATCTAATATTAAAGTTTCGAGGTTGTCGCTTTATCGAGTGTTCACTAAACTTGAATTTCTTATCGGTCATTTGTTCCTTATCCGAGTCATTCGGTCTTAACCAGTTTATTATCATTGTATCGTAACTATACGACTTATAATAATCGAGGGTAGTCAAATGACCAATCATACAGTTCATGCATTAATCAATTACCAACATGTTCCATAAAGCATACAGCAGGTAGTAAAGTATTACCTTGAATCCTTGCTATATCGGTCAACCCTTGAAAAGACATTTCGATACTCTCGAACCCGAATTCGACGTCCTCAATTATTTGTATTCAAGGAACAGTGAGTACCTTTAATCGCACAAATTCCAATTTCAGTCCTTATTCACATTGCTCACAATTGATTAATAAAATACATAAGCAAAATAGAGTTCAAGGTCCGATTCGGAGGCTTTCGGGTTAGAATTTCACGAAACGGGCTTCAAAATTGGACTCGGGACGTCGAAAAACATAAAATAGGGTTGTTTGAAAAAGTTGACTTTTTGGTCAAAGTCAACACTGACGTCAACAGTGAACGGTCAAATTCAACTAAGTTGACTTGGTCGGGTTGGCTTGGTTGACTCGGTCAGGTTGACTCGGTTGACTCAGTTCAAACGAGTTCGGGTTGGTTAAGTCAGTCGGGTCGGGTTAGGGTATGGGTTAAGGAACAATAGGTCTTAACAAGCCGGCCCACTGGCTTATAACGAGCCCGTTGATTTATTGGACCCAGATTTTGGGCTTGGACCGGTTCTGGCTAGGTCGGTTCAAGATTGATTCGGTCGGGTTCAAGGGTGAACCGACTATGGTGGTCGGAGTTTACCTCCGGTGGCGCGTGCTCACCACGCGCAACCCCAAATCGATCGAAAAGCGCCCCAAACGATGATAGCAACTGGATTTAGCCTCCAAACCTTGAAAATTCAACAACTAATACTCATTAAACCCAAACCGAAATAATTCCCTTACCTAACTTACCCCTATCGGATGAACATCGACAAACCTTGAAACAACGACGAACCGGCTATTAATCGGTTGGGGTTTGTTCGCCACGGTGCGAGGAGCTCAGATCTGAAGGCCGGGTCTCGGACGGGCAACCACAACGGACAGAAAAAGCAAAAACTGATAGGAGACCTTTGGTTGTTCGTCGGGCGTTCAACCGGAGATTAACGGCAAATGGTGGCCCAAATTTGCGCGTGGTGGCCAGGGGTGTAATCGCGAGGGGGAGACGGCCGAGTTGCCGGTGGCGGTGCACAACACCGACGAGCGGTGGAGGAGATTAAGGGAAGACCGGTGGTTGGAGGTGAACCGTTATGAGAGGATGAAGGTTCTAGATACTTAGATTCAAGTGGGGCATTAATTTCACGATAAAGGGGGGTAGTTGGTAATATATTAGACTTGGTTTATTTTTTTATTTTATTACCCGAAAAGGTTTAGCTCAAAAGATTTTTCTTAGCCTACTCTAACAAAGAAATTAATTAGCCCAACTAGTTTAGATGCAGGCCTATACAACTAAGGGTCACGAGTTCAATCCCTCTTGGATGCATTTCTTTTTCATCACCATTTTTTACAGCTTTAATTATTTAATTAATTTGAGGGTGTTACAACTCTCCCCTCCTAAAAGAAATTCCGTCCTCGAAATTTACCATGGTCAGAGAAATACAGAAACTACTCTTTTGTCCATTCTTGTACTGAAACTTATCCATTAGAGTACCCTTGTTTCTCAGGGATCTTAGATGGTCACAGATCAATCTGGTAGTGTCCTCAGACATTCGGGCTGTTTTCGGACCCAAAGTTATCCCAGCATACATCTTGGACCAACTAATCATCATACAATATTTGAACCCATAATGAACTTCATACGGTGCCAAGTAAACACTTGCCTTATAACTGTTATTTTAAATGGTCTTAGTCAGGGATAAGAAACCTTCTCAACTGCCACAGAAGTCAATCATGTGACCTTGAAGTATCTTCTCTAGAATTTGAATTACTCTACTAGGCCGAACATCAATTCACAGATGAAAACTGTACCTGAAATCTAGATGAGTACTCAAGGTTTCCAATAAGGCCTTTCCAAAACCAGGGTGCAACATCGAATTTCAGTCAGGGATACACCATGCCACATTTTCGAAGGAAGGAGAAAGTCTTTGTTCAAGCCGATAGAACATAAGCAAGGTTTTTAACAGATACTACTTACTTTCAGCTTAATTTTCAAACAACTGCTCCTTTCAAGTATAGAAAAAAATTACCAAAGAATTTACGCTCATACCACGTTCACAAACATTTTTCTTTCAAATTTTTATTACTTTTATCAAATTTCCATCAGAATATTCTTAAGCATAATCGTCATCGCCGAATAACCTTACATGAAATCTTACATCGGTTACTTCACATAATCAAACATTTATTCTCAATCTGAATCAGATAATCAATTCACATGCATTAACCATCTCAAGTTCTTTATCCATATTCAAATTCATCATGTTAATCCAAATCATAGACAAACATTACCAACATTCCTTGCCAGTACAGATCAAGCTATTATAGACAGAATGGTTAGATACACTTATAATAGGAAATGATTCGACATCGGAGTCCCGACTTGGTGAAGACAGTTAAGATCTAGGGGCATGCACAGACCAAAAACCCTATGACAGACGATCGGCCGATCTACCCAGAATGACGCAACTCTAAGCTATGATACCACTAAATGTAACCCCCTAGACCCGCCTATGCGTTATCACGAATCCCAAGAGGTCACATTAGGGTCACAAGAGCAACCCACCGTAAAAATGCACATAAGAAAAACATTTTTCTCTTAAAAACACTTATTATATAATAACGATAACCTCTATTTAAAATACTCTTTTAGAAAATTATTTAAACGTATAACAAAAATTCAGAAAAAAACATTTTTCAGATACTGTCATGAAACAATGATGACGTGCATGCCCACTAACTATGTCGGTACCGTACTCCAAAAGCAACACCGAGAGAACTCCAAACACTGATGTCGATCATCAAACCATGTTAGATTTCTTTTAACTTGCGATGGTAAAAACAACGTGAGCTTCGGAAAGCTCGGTAATACAGAACTACCATATGATGCTACATGCACATACAGGTATAAGAAAAGCATAACATTGTCATGATGTTTCGGGCAACAATAGGCTCCAAAATACGATCAAACATTTCAAAGAAACGGTATACATGAAGATGATGAGATCGTTCTTTATTCAATCACTGAGTATCATACTAAGAACCTATAGACCGAAGAATTAGTCAAGATATGATTTACAATAGTTGAATCAGGGGCTTAAAGTGTGTTCCAACAATGCAACGGTAACACATATTAAGTAACGGTGTGGTGAACGTTATTTCACGGTTATATAATGTTAGTGATAAGGTTTATTTTAGATTTTCTTCCTACCCTCCAACCAAACTCCGGTATGCAGTTCCTCAGATTTGCAACTATAACGGGCATTAACCCAGGCCCATTGGGTGTAGGTGCCAGCCTAAGAAGATACCTTAGGTATGATAAGGAATTACCCTAGCCAAAGCATAGGAACCTGAAACGATAAGGAATTACCAGCCTGATCAGGGCTGAACCTACGATAAGTTCATACTCTATCTCAAATATCCCGGTAACGATCTAGGTAGTTACAATAGTAATCAATAATAGTCGGTAATGATCGATAATAACAATATTCGGTAGCAATCATTATTAATCAGTAATAACGGTGAACATAAAGTAACCTTTAGTTTTCAATGAAACGATAACTAGCAAGCATATAAATTTTTATTTTATTTTCTTCTCTTTTTCTTTTTTTTTTCTAATTCAGATACATATGTATATTTCGGTTTGATAAAAGTCATATTTCGTATCAAAAGACAACCTTAGGTTCAGGACGGTAAAATATTTTTGTGAACTTGGAACACACTAAAAGGAACAATTTATTTCTCTGAGATACTTGATATTACACGAGGAATGAAAACTCTGAGCTTTTGACATTTTGAACTGATTCCGGTAATGAGGTCCCGATTAAAGAGGATTTTGTAGCCAACATCTCCAACCAGGCATTTGGAAAAATGCTTTATTATGATCATTCAAGATATCAACTATATTAAGGTTGTTTCGATCACTTTAGCTAACAAGGGCATTTTGGTCATTTTTACTATCAGGGGTAATTTTGTAATTTAGCCCAATAATGACAAAATGATGATTTGCAATCTTCAAGATTTCCAACGGTTTATCAAACCTCCAAAAACTCACTCGATCTAACATATCCCAACTCTGCAATACTTACCAAACCTTAAGACGTATGCGTTCCGTGTGTATCATTTCCAAAATCAACTATATAAAATGTTGGAACGGTCGTCATCATATTTTACCACAGGCTCACCACTGGGCATTCAAACTTATTTTCCAAGCGGATCTTCCAACCTTATATTAGTATCATGAGTGATGGACATATATGAGTATTGCTTCATAACACTTAGGGGCTTTTCAGTCATTTAAGCTTTATTTAGAGTTTGGAATTTCATCAAAGGCAAACTTTTCCCATTCCGGTCAAGAGGGTATTTCGACCATCTTGGAGCTCGAGATAAATCCAACATTTCCGACAATTATACTATTTATATAATTTCAATCATTTATGTACTCAATAAAGATTTAGCCGTACTGGTCCTTTCAGCCCTTCCAGACAATTTATTCATTTCAAAACTTGAGAGTATAAATGTCATTTCAGTTAATTAGAAAATTTCGATGCTCGAGATACTTTAGTGATTTCGATCATTACGCCCACCCTGATCAATTCAATCTTATCAGTACCTTCAATCCTTTAGTCATTTCAGTTGTTTCAATCAATTCGATAATTGAAAGTACTTTGATAATTTCCGAACATACGAATAATTTCTTGTAAATTTATCTTCAAGAAGTAATAAGAATTCAAGGAAACCCAAGCACTTCACAATCTCGAGGGTTTAAGTCTTGTTACTGTAACTCTCCAAGTAATTTGATGTTTTCAGATAAACCGGTTGTTTAACCAGATCTAAGATAGATTTCTAGATTGCTTTCATTGTTAGGGTCATTTTAGTCATTCAGATATCTCAGGGGCATTTTTTGTAATTTCTCATTCCAACGTTTCGGGAATTAAATCTTTTATCAAGAACATAATCTAATATTAAAGTTTCGAGGTTGTCGCTTTATCGAGTGCTCACTAAACTTGAATTTCTTATCGGTCATTTGTTCCTTATCCGAGTCATTCGGTCTTAACCAGTTTATTATCATTGTATCGTAACTATACGACTTATAATAATCGAGGGTAGTCAAATGACCAATCATACAGTTCATGCATTAATCAATTACCAACATGTTCTATAAAGCATACAGCAGGTAGTAAAGTATTACCTTGAATCCTTGCTATATCGGTCAACCCTTGAAACGACATTTCGATACTCTCAAACCCGAATTCGACATCCTCAATTATTTGTATTCAAGGAACAGTGAGTACCTTCAATCGCAAAAATTCCAATTTCAGTTCTTATTCACATTGCTCACAATTGATTAATAAAATACATAAGCAAACTCAGGTTCAAGGTCCGATTCGGAGGCTTTCGGGTTAGAATTTCACGAAACAGGCTTCAAAATTGGACTTGGGTCGTCAAAAAACATAAAATAGGGTTGTTTAAAAAAGTTGACTTTTGGTAAAAGTCAAAGTGAACGCTGACGTCATGCTGACGTCAACAGTCAACGATCAAAATCAACTAAGTTGACTCGGTCGGGTTGGCTCGGTTGACTCGGTCAGGTTGACTAGGTCGGGTTGACTCGGTTCAAATGAGTTCGGGTCGGTTCAGTCAGCCGGGTCGGGTTAGGGCATGGGTTAAGGAATAATGGGCCTTAACAAGCCGGCCCACTGGCTTATAACGAGCCTGTTGATTTATTGGACCCGGATTTTGGGCTTGGACCGGTTCTGGTTAGGCCGGTTCAAGGTTGATTCGGTCGGGTTCAAGGGTGAGCCGACTACGGTGGTCGGAGTTTACCTCCGGTGGCGCGTGCTCACCACGCACAACCCCAAATCGATCAGAAAGCGCCCCGAACGACGACAACAACTTAATTAAGCCTCCAAACCTTGAAAATTCAATAACTAATACTCATTAAACCCAAACCGAAATAATTCCCTTACCTAACTTACCCCTATCAGACGAACGCCGACAAACCTTGAAACAACGACAAACTGGCTATTGATCGGTTGGGTTTTGTTCGCCGCGGTGCGAGGAGCTCAGATCTGGAGGTCGGGTCTCGGACGGGCAACCACAATGGATGGAAAAAGAAAAAACTGAAGGGAGACCATTGGTTGTTCGTCTGGCGTTCAAACGGAAATTTACGGCAAACGGTGGCCCAAATTTGCGCGTGGTGGCCAGGGGTGTGATCGCGAGGGGGAGACGGCCGAGTTACCGGTGGCAGTGCACAACACCGACGAGCGGTGGAGGAGTTTAAGGGGACGACCGGTGGTGGGAGGTGAACAGTTATAAGAGGATGAAGGTTCTAGATACTTAGATTAAAGTGGGGCATTAATTTCACGATAAAAGGGGGTAGTTGGTAATATATTAGACTTGGTTTATTATTTTTATTTTATTACCCGAAAAGGTTTAGCTCAAAAGAATTTTCTTAGCCTACTTTAACAAAGAAATCATTTAGCCCAATTAGTTTAGATGCAAGCCTATACAACTAAGGTTCACGGGTTCAATCCCCCTTAGTTGTATTTATTTTTCATCACCATTTTTTACACAATTGCTTCCATATTTATAGCTTTAATTATTTAATTAATTTGAGGGTGTTACAACTTTAGATTTATGATGCTTAGATAAATGTACCCATATCTAGTGAAGTCATGTGTGAAAGTAATGAAGTATTGAAATCCTCCTCTGTCTTTTGTATTCATTGGTCCACATACATCACTATGTATTAATCTCAATAAATCACTTGCTCACTCACTTTTATCTCAAAACCAATCTTGTCTAAACAAGAAATCGAAATGATGTTTTTAGTCAAACTAGACACAAAATAACAATCCTCTAAACATAAAATAAGTCCAATATACAATGATAAAGTATATGTTCCTATAGCTAATGCTACAACTCTTGCTCCATTACCGACCCATAGGTTCACCTCTCATTTTTCTCAGATTTCTACTATTTTATAGTCCTTATACAAATGTAAAAATATGAGAACCACAACTGGTATCCAATACCCAAGAGGTAGGTGTTGATAAATTAATATCAATAACTTAAATATCCAAGGCGGACGCTCCGCTTTCATTTGCCTTCTTGAATTTTTCAAGATAAATGGGGCAGTTCCTTTTACAATGACATGTCTTATTACAATGGAAACATTTTCCTTATAGTGACCAGTCAAGGTAGTTTACGTCGTTTAACTTGTCCTTCTCAAGAATCGATCTCAATGATAACAAAATTTGTATTTGCCTTAATAAGTCTACAACAATAAAATATGAATTTTGAGTACGCTTACCATGTTTGTTTATAAAAGGACTTTATACTCCCACTAGTTTTATTAAAATTAATAACCCTCAAACACCTTTTGTAAAGTTTTTCTAGTGGGCAAGGATCCAAATTTCACATTCTCTTAAGTAAGCTTTGGCTTTTCTCTTAAAATTATGGTCTATTTAGGTAATCAACACTTGCTAATTACATCTCATGTAACTCCTTCATTTGGTGAATAACTCTTATTCATAATCATCTTATGATTATCCAAATAACTAACGTTAGGTTTTCTAACCAAATTATTCTAAAGATAAAAACACTTCTCAAGCATCTTTCTGTCGGCCAATACTTCTGTTCTTCTGGTCCATGCTTCTTTGTATAGATTACAATTTCAGAAACTCATTTTACATACGAGGGAGTAAGAAGAGAAGAGAATTACAATAGAAGTAGAGAAAGACATGACACACAAGCCGTATTTATAAAACCTTATAAATAAAACTAAATGGGTCATTGGGCTATAACCATGCATTCCAAACATTGTGCATATCAAACATAATAATTACACGGTTTGTTATTAAGATCTTTCCAAAATGTTCCTACGCAAGGGTCAAGCCCTTTGCGAGGTTTCGGCGGGCCTGATACTGCTGGTGGGGTTACCCCTGCCCGGTTAGCGGCGGGGAAATTTTTTTAAGACTACCATCTTAATTGCTATGTAAAACCCTCATGATTTGATAACTTTTATCAACATTATCCCGTTTTTTAAGATTTTAAAATCCACGAGGTTTTTACTAGAACAACTCTTGTTGCTTCCCCGCACGAAATCTATAAATTAACCATTATCCTAATATATAACTATAACCCGTTCATGTTAACACTTAACATCTAAAACCCTAAAACTACATATTGAATATGTTAACAATTAACATATAATATTTCAAACCCTATCGACAAAGATCCTGATGATTAACTCTTAATCATCAATCTTAGGAACATCTTTTAATTGGATTAACAGATTAACCATGATTGAATAGATTTGCTCATACAAATATCATATATTCGCTAAATAAATCGAAAAATAACATGTATCTTATACAATTACATCACCCAATTAATTAAAACCCGAATCCGTATCGTAGTTCACCCAGTTAAAACAAGCATATAAAAATTCTCTAAACTATTTAGAAGGGAATGAGCATATAAATAATCAATAAACTATTTAGAGGGATTTTCCCAAAAAGCATTAATGACTGCTAGATCTCTCATCCTTTATATAGCCTTTAAAATCATAATTTAACTCATATTAAGATTTCAATATATATATATATATATATATATATATATATATATATATTTCTTCTTTCCCTTACCCTAGGTAGAAATTATTCAAAAGAAAATATTTGATACACTCCTTTCGGTAAATCTGGGCAGCCAACAGGGGCGGAGCCCGAGAAAAAAAGATAAAATCGTAAAATGGAGGAATGGGGGAGAGAGTAAGCGAAAGTAGTGATCGTTTGCGCGGGGAATCACAACGAAGAAGAGTCTGGACTCTGTTCGTCTACAATCTCCCGGAGCAATTACATTGGAAGGGCGTATGGCAGGTCTTCGATTGCCATGGAGTGGTGGTAGATGTTTTTGTCCCCACAAAACGATCAAAGGAGGGAGTGGGATTTGGGTTCGTGAGGATGGGATCGAGGGAGGATGCGAACCGGGTAATTGAGAGATTTGACGGGTTTTGGTTATACGGATCGAGAGTTAAGGTTTCCATGGCTAGGGAGGAGGGTCGCTCAGGTTATTGGCAACATCATAAGGGGAGAGGGAAGCCTACCCAGGACAATGATGGCGGTAAGGCAATTGGAAATTCGCGATCAAAGGGACAATCATGGGTGAAGTCCGATCGGGTAGATGCGACTGGAACGAGAAAAGGGAGTGCCAGTGCGATGGAAACCAGGAGTAATCAGCACAGACAGGTTTTGGGAATTATTCACAAGGATAAGTGGGATGTTCTCCAATCCTGTGCTTTGGGATTTTGTCGCAAGCCTTGTCAGGTTGCGGATTTGGCCAAGGAATTTCAGCGTGCTAACCTCAAGGGTTTTTCAGTGATGCGCGTTGCCAGATCGCTAATCTTATTAATGTTTGAGACCAATCTCTTGCGGACAAAGTTGATCGCATCGGGCAGATTGGATCACTGGCTTGAGAATGTAGTGGAGTGGTCGCCGACAATGGTGATTCCTAATCGCCGCACTTGGCTGACAATTAGCGGACTGTCGATACATGTCTGGTCGGATGAAACGTTTCAAAATATTGCGACACTATGGGGTGAATTAGTGCGAATTGATATGAAGACAATAGCTCCTTCGTCTTTTGAGAGAGCAAGGTTCCAGATTGAGACGGATTGGACCTTCCACATTGACGAGCTGGTAGAATTAAAAGTGGGGGATTCGACGTTTATCATCCGGGTGATAGAATTCGAGGAGGCAATAGGTCCGAAGTGTGATTGTTGCTGTGAATTGGGGTCGTGTTCGGATGAGGGAGAGAAGTTGAGAGATGGAGGGGTAGATTGGAAGTCGAATTCGGTGTTTGTTGCAAAAGATGATGAATCCGACGCGACAATAGTGCCAAATTCATTCATGAATTAGGAGCAAAAAAATGAATCGGAGGAGGATCATGTGCTGGAGAAGAGTTATTTAGATAGAATTTGGGAGGAAAATCGTAAGGAGGATTGGCGGATGCAGTCGACGGAGAGTTGGATGGAGGAGGAAACACTAGCGATGGTGAATAGAGATGTGGGGGGAGGGAACGTGCTGCGATATACGGTATAGTATTGAAGAAATTGCATAGGGTGGTGTTAGTCGAGGTTGAACGGTCCAAGATACGAGTGATCGACACAACGACATTGTGGAGGAAACTATAGCGGTGGTGAATAGAGATGTGGGGGAGGGAACGTGATGTGATGTACGATATAGTTTTGAAGAAATTGCACAGGGTGGTGATAGTCGATGTGGCACGGTTCAAAATACGAGTGATCGGAACAACAAAGTTGAACCGAACCCGAGGGTAATTGGGCCTCGTGGTGATCAAAGCAGGGTTAATAAGGCAAGTTTAGTTGATTTGAATGGTGAAGTTAGAAGAGTTCGACTTCTATCGGAACTCAACCCAGTTGATACCAAGAGAGGAGACTCCACGGTGGTGGATAAACTACCAAAAAGAGGTCATGGCCATCCGAGGAAGAACAAAACAGAGGAGAAATCGGATCCGATAGACATTGCTAACGAATCGCTGTCTGACTCGGACTTCTTGTGCCGTAAACAGACAATTCTAAGAGAGGCGACGAAGACCATCCGCTTGGGGAATTTAATTGGAGCTGTCACGAAGGGAAGAGAAGTGGACGTGATACAGTATATAGCGCGCTTATTGGAAGCGCGCGAGGCATAGGTATAGCGACGAATGAGGCTGTTGTCGTGGAATGTCAGGGGCCTTGGTGCGGCCGCGAAAAGGAGATCGATCGGACATGTACTACGACAACAGCGCTGCATGTTGGCTATTCTTCAAGAGACCAAGACGAAATGTATCACGGAAAGGTTAGTAATTCAATTGTGGTATTCGGATGTGTTTAATTTTGTTTTTGCTCCGTCCGAGGGTAGGTCAGGAAAGCCATTCCGTTTCGTCAATGCTTGGTTGGATTATCTTCCGTTGTTGGAGAATGAATGGCAGTGTTTGTTAATGGGGGAGAATGGCTCTTCGATACGGATGAAATTGAAGGGATTGAAGGATGTGTTGAAGGGATGGAATAGGGAACAATTTGGGGATGTAGAAAAGCAGTATGCTGTGTTGTCTAGCCGTATTGAGAAATTAGATGCCCAGGTTGGGGATGGTAATTTGTCCGCGGCAGATGAAGTTGAACGTCGGGAATTGCACTTGAAACTTTGGAAGGTGGCCCAAATGCGTGAGTCTTTATGGCGACAGAAGTCGAGGGCGGTGTGGTTGGCCGAGGGAGACCGCAATACTAGCTTCTTTCACAAGGTAGCGAAAGTAAGGCAAGCACAGAATACTATCGGGGGGCTGCAAATTGGAGATGAATGGGTGACGGATCCGCGGAAATTGAAGAGGCTGGTTTATAGGAAGTTTACTCAGCATTTTGCTCGACGTTCGAATGATGGGGAATTAGTGCCGGAAGTGAATTTCAATAGACTAACAACCGAACAACGGGACTCTTTGGAGATGTGTTTTTCCGAGGTGGAAGTGAAGGCAGCGTTGTGGAGTAGTGAAGGGGCAAAGGCGCCGGGGCCGAACAGGTTTCCTTTTGAATTTTTTAAGAAGGGTTGGCATTTCGTTCGAAGGGATATCATGCAGTTTGTGGAGGATTTTTATACTTCGGGTAGGTTGCCGAAGGGATCGAACTCGACCTTTGTTGTGTTAATAGCGAAGAAGGAACACCCACGCGTGTTGGGGGACTATCGTCTGATATGCCTCTTGAATTCCATTTACAAAGTGTTGGCAAAGTGCTTGGCAAGACGAATACAAGTGGTGCTGCCGGTACTTATAAGCGATGTTCAAGCTGCATTTATCAATGGGCGTCAAATTATCGATGGCATCCTTTTGGCGAACGAAGTAATTCACTCGATGAAGAAGACACAAGGTAGGATAGGTGGTCTAATTTTAAAGCTTGATTTTGCTAAGGCCTATGAATGTATAGATTGGAATTGCTTGAATTTTGTGATGTTGCAGATGGGGTTTGGGGAGAGGCGGTGTCGTTGGATTAGTGAATGCGTGGAGACGGCCCAGTTATCGGTACTTATTAATGGTAGTCCGACTGAGGAGTTTCCGATGAGGCGGGGGCTTAGACAAGGCGATCCGCTATCGCCTCTTTTATTCGTAATGGTAGCGGAGATTCTTCATCATTTTTTACTGAATGCAGAACATTTGGGTTTGATTCAAGGTGTACGGGTGGTGGGTGATATACCGTTGTCGCATCTTCAGTTTGCGGATGACACGGTGTTGTTCATCCAGGGGATGTTGATAGTACTCGCAATCTGAAAAGGGATCTCACTTGCTTTGAGGTTGTTTATGGTTTACAGATTAACTATGATAAATCATGCATTATTGGTGTAACAATTGGTGAGTCGCCACCAATCCTTAGTTTTACTTTAGGTGCGATTGGAACACCTGAAAAACCCGGTTATTTTAATAAAACTTGTTTTTATTAAAACAACGAGTTTTGGTATGCGAAACCCGAAAAACAGGTTCGGGAGTCGGTTACGTGTGGGGAAGGGTGAGAACCCCCACAACGCCCAAAAAATGGTACCTAGTCGGTTACGAATTGTTTTAATGACGGAACTTAAAAATTCGAATTTAATTTAATGAGGTGATCCCAAAAAGGCTAAAATAAAATTTAAAAATAAAAATTCAAAGAAAGGGATATACACTCCAACGCCCGGAGCATGGTCTCCACTAAATTAAAAATATTATTTAAAAAGTAATGTCAAATAATAATTTAATAATGGAATTAACGGAAAATAGCACTCCAACGCCCGGAGCATGATTTTCACGATAATCCCTTAAAACCTGTAAGCAAAATTTTGGTAGAAACGATAATAATAATAATAATAATAATAATAATAATAATAATAATAATAATAATAAAGGCAGTGGCAGAATTGAAAGAAAAAAGAAATAAAAGGGCAAAACAAATAAAGAAAGAAAGAACAGTGACTAAAATGAAAGGCAAACAAAACAAAAGGGCAGAATCATAAGGATACGAGAAGTTGGATGGCCACGTGCGCAATTTCCCCCTCAGCTTAAAATCACGCGGGTCTAGTGACCGATTCGGGTCGCGTACTCGGGCAGGAGCTTGAAACGACATCATTTTGGTTGTAAGTATCCTTAAGAAATGACGAAATCTAAGAAATTGTGTCCTTAAGAAAGGGCAGAGTTAAAAAAAACTCTTGTCTTGAGAAAATGTGTCCTTATAAAAGATCGAAGTTAGGAAACTCCTGGTTCGAGAAAAGTTGTCCTTGAGAAAGAACAGAGTTAAGAAACTTTAATTTTGAAAAAAAGGGTGTCCTCAAGAAAGGACGGAGTTAAGAAACTCGTGTTTTTGAGAAAAGGTGCCCATAAGAAAGGACGGAGTTAAGAAACTCAAATTCTGAAGAAAAAAAAAGGTGTCCTTAAGAAAGGACGGAGTTAAGAAACTCCAATTTTGGGAAAAGGTGTCCTTAAGAAAGGACGGAGTTAAGAAACTCGTGTTTTTCGAGAAAAGGTGCCCTTAAGAAAGGACGGAGTTAAGAAACTCTTGTTTTTGAGAAAAAGTGCCCTTAAGAAAGGACGAAGTTAAGAAACTCCAATTTTGAGAAAAGGTGTCCTTAAGAAAGGACGGAGTTAAGAAACTCTTGTTTTTGAGAAAGAGTGCCCTTAAGAAATGACGAAGTTAAGAAACTCAAATTCTGAAGAAAAAAAAATGTGTCCTTAAGAAAAGACGAATTTGAGAAACTCGTATTTTCGAGAAAAAGGTGTCCTTAAGAAAGGACGGAGTTAAGAAACTCGTGTTTTTGAGAAAAGGTGCCCTTAAGAAAGTACGGAGTTAAGAAACTCCAATTTTGAGAAAAGGTGTCCTTAAGAAAGGACGGAGTTAAGAAACTCTTGTTTTTGAGAAAAAGTGCCCTTAAGAAAGGACGAGGTTAAGAAACTCAAATTCTGAAAAAAAGGTGTCCTTAAGAAAGGACGAATTTGCGAAATTCTGGTTTTGAGAAAAAACGATCCTTATGAAAGGATGGAATTAAGAAATTCTTGTGTTTTGTGAAAAACGATCCTTAAGAAAGGACAAAGTTAAGAAACTCATGTTTTTGAGGAAAATGGGTCCTTATGAAAAGATTGGTTTCAAATTTATTTTTTTTACTAACCAGTGCAAGGTTAGTTTCTGGTAATGTATTTTTATGCAAATGGTATGCATGCGAATGTTTTTATGATGATGCAGAGATGCATGAAACTCTTGTCGGAATGCTTATCATAATGCATGAATATGTTTGACAATGCAATTATGCATATGTTTTCATGTCGAAATGAATGTTTCCTGAAACACTAGATGTCATGATGTATGAACATTTTTGACGATGGGATGATGCGTATAGAGTTCTTGTAGAAGTCCCTTTCTTTTGGTCTTAGTTTGATCTTCTGATTCTTCTTCAAAATTTGCCCCGACAAAAGTTTGCCCCCAGGCTTCATTGTCCTTTTCTGGATAAGGTGAATGACTCCGACGTCGTCTTCTTCTTTCCTTTTTGGAGGCAATATCGGGAAAAAGTTGACTTTGGAACTTCATCGCATGAAGTTATGACCTGAAAATGAAATGGAATACTAGTTAGTAATATGTCTGGAAAATTTTGTCGTTTTTCACCTGGATGTTTGAGCTTTTTTCGTATTCGGCCTTCTTCAGGGCTAAATCATGTTGCTTCCCCCATAGTTGAGGTCTTCGATCTCTTTGCTGGACCTGTTTGTATGTACAAAAAAATGTGCTATGGGTGCACTTAACTTTGTGTTTGATGCATGTGTCTAGCATAAATACATGATGACTTGTACAATACATGCAGTTAATGTCGAATGATGGATGTGGGAATGAGAGATTCTGATCTGCCTCTTAAAGGGGTGCCCCCGACTCTATAGTAGTTAGATATTTGATGCTGATGAATAGTGCTCGGTGCCTTGTTTATAAGGATGCCCCTACTTTCCTTGGGTTTGATCATTTTTTGAATTACTTCCCCAGGTGAATGCCTCAACATTTTGTCTAAGACTATTCTTGAAGCGAACTTTAAGTATGTTTTCGTCTTTTCTTGAAGAGCTTTCATTGTTCTTCTGGACGTGTTATGTTGCCCCCTGGTCGGGTCTATAAATTTGCTATTGGTTCATGGCAGCTCATTACTTTTGGCTCTAGCGAAGTGCTATAATCGATAATTGATGTAGTCATCTAGGGTGCAGAAGTTTGACTTGGCATCGGAGGCTCACTTCCTGAACTCGTCGAGGAAAGCTCTCAGCTTGGGGCCTTGAAGAGGTATAATGTATGTATGAGTGCAAATGTTATTTGAAAATGCCCATGGATTGGTCAACTTTACTTTATCCGGTATTTGCTAACATGGGGCATCCCGAGATCGGTTTCAAGATTTTAAAAATGCATATGCAAGGTGCGTGTCCTAGATGTGGAAGTACTGATTCATGGTTCAACTTCTGAATTTACGGGATTTATTCGCAACTTTTGAATGTTGCATCGATATCTAGGGTACTAGATCTTCTCCCGATGTTAATTTTTCAAATAGGGACCAGACATGAATCAATACTTCATGCTGATGAAATGCAAAAGTTAAAATGTTATAGTGGTGTCTTGTAATCAATGTAGAATGAATGACCCCTATGCAGTGAGATCACCAAAGAGAAAAATGGGTTTGTTCATAATAAAAGAATTGAATGAATAAATCAAGCGATAAATAGGACAAAAATTAGCAGTAAAGAAATTGCACATATAGCAAATAAAGGCATAAAAACCTAAACAAGGCGACTGCTAAACGGACAAAGTTTCAGCATGGCTCTAAAAGGTTGGCTCATACGGCTCACTATATGTGGTTCTGGTTCTAGAGTAACAATACCCGAACTGTCGCTAGGACATCGATTCGGGAGGATACATTTCCCCAGGTCTGCACGGAGACAGAGGTCTCACGAAGACAAAGGGACCTATATCCCGGAAGCGTTTCACCATCCTACACGGAGGGAGTACCTCACGAAGGCGTGGTTTCTCGCTCCCACTTAAGGGACGAAGCTCGGGTATAGAGCTCATGATATGAAAACTCAGAAAATAAATTTATAAAAAATTTGTAAAAATTTTAGAAAAAAAGGGATCACAAATTAATTAAATCGAAGTCATAATTTCCACCTATAGACAAAAAAGTAATCGACTTGTGGCTTGACTCTCTAAAAAAAGGTCCCCAGCGGAGTCGCCAAGCTGTAACAACTGGTGAGTCGCCACCAATCCTTATTTTTAATTTAGGTGCGATTGGAACACCTGAAAAACCCGGTTATTTTAATAAAACTTGTTTTTATTAAAACAACGAGTTTTGATCTGCGAAACCAGAAAAATAGGTTCGACAGTCGGTTACGTGTGGGGAAGGGTGAGCACCCCCAGAACGCCCAAAAAATGGTACCTAGTCGGTTACGAATTGTTTTAATGACGAAACTTAAAAATTCGAATTTAATTTAATGAGGTGATCCCAAAAAGGCTAAAATAAAATTTAAAAATAAAAATTCAAAGAAAGGGATATACACTCCAACGCCCGGAGCATAGTCTCCACTAAAATAAAAATATTATTTAAAAAGTAATGTCAAATAATAATTTAATAATGGAATTAACAAAAAATAGCACTCCAACGCCCGGAGCATGATTTTCACGATAATCCCTTAAAACCTGTAAGCAAAATTTTGGTAGAAACGATAATTAGTATAATAATAATAATAATAATAATAATAATAATAATAATAATAATAATAAAGGCAGTGGCAGAATTGAAAGAAAAAAGAAATAAAAGGGCAAAACAAATAAAGAAAGAAAGAACGGTGACTAAAATGAAAGGCAAACAAAACAAAAGGGCAGAATCATAAGGATACGAGAAGTTGGATGGCCACGTGCGCAATTTCCCCCTCAGCTTAAAATCACGTGGGTCTGGTGACCGAGTCGGGTCGCGTACTCGGGCAGGAGCTTGAAACGACGTCGTTTTGGTTGTTGTTTAAATGCCCCCTTTTATTCCAAAAAAAAATCATTTGATTGTCATTTGAACCAAAAAAATTTCAGAGCTCTCTACTCTCCCTCTGCCCGTCCGTTTGGTGTCGTCGACGGCGACAGAAGCCACCGTCTCCGGTTGTCGGAACGGCATGCAAGGGTGGTTTCCGACTCGGTTTCGCGTTGTGAACCCGAATCTAAGGTTAGTTTTCTTCAACTCCCTCTCTATTTGTGTAGATCTAAAGAAAAACTTTTCGAATCTTTAAAGTTTTTACCTTTTATTTTGTGTTTTTCGGACCGTGGATTTGCTTGGTTTGCTTCGAGTATTTTTGTTTTTTCTTCGAATCCCTTTTTTTATTTCCAAAAAATCTCCCTTTTACAACACAGGATCCGATATATATATAGCCGGATCTAAAACATAAAACAATATACAAAAAGGGGGATTTTTATCCCCTTTTTCCCCTTTTCATTTTACAGAGATAATCACTCTGATTATTTTTTCTTGTTGCAGGTGGGTGCGACGCGTGGCTTGGTGACACGGATGAGGAGGTCGACGTGGCTCGGCTCGCGGCGGCGGCGGCGGCGGCTAGGGTTAAATAAATAATATTAGGTTTAGGTTTTTTTAGTTTATGATAATTGGGTTTTGGGTATTTGGATTGGGCCGGGTAAATGGGTAGGTGGGTTTGGGTGTATATGGGTTATGAGTATTTGGGTATTAAATGGGTATTTGGGTTTGTAAATGAGTTATGGTTATAATAATAAGGGTTATTTATTTATTTATTATTGGTTATGGGTATGATAATTTTAGACCCAAAAATGGGTTACTACAATTGGATTTGGCATTGAGGAGCCGGTGATGAATACATTGGTGGGTATCATGGGTTGTCTGAGGGGCTTGTTACTGATACGGTACTTGGGTATACCGTTGAGTGTCCAACCAAGGGGCATGGAAATTTGGGATCCGTTGATACAACGTTTTCGCAAGAGGCTTGCTGGATGGAAGCGTGACTCGCTTTCGTTTGCAGGAAGATTAGTGTTGGTCAACTCCGTTCTCTCTGCTTTTCCTGTGTATTACATGGGCGTGTTTTTAGTACCGAAGCGAATTATTCTGAAAATTGATCGTATCCGGCGGAATTTCCTTTGGGGAGGTAAGGAGGAGCGTTCAAAGCTTAGCCGAGTCAATTGGGAAGTAGCGTATCGTCCGAAGCGTTTGGGAGGCTTGGGTGTGGTGAAATTGCACGATCGGAACTTGGCTTTGATGGCGAAATGGGCGTGGCGCTATGCTGAGGCGAATGGCTCTCTTTGGAGGGCGATCATTGATGCAAAGTATGGGACGGAGACCCTTAAGTGGCAGCTTCACCATAGAAGCAAGGGGTCTATGTCGGCAATGTGGAACAAATAGTGGAAGTTCAACAAGATGAGTGTGTGTCAAGGTTCTCGAATGTGGCTCAATTCTCTTGGATTTTAGGTAATGGCGAGAGTATTCTTTTTTGGCACGATTGTTGGTGTATTTCGGAGCCGTTAAAGCATGTTTTTCCTCGTTTGTTTGGGTTGGTGCGCGACAAGGTGGTGAGGGTGTGTGATATGTTATGCTTACCGTTTGAGGAGTGGGGGACATGGTTTAGGTGTGACCTTCGATCCTTCGAGGTGGGCTTGGTTCGTGAGATGCAGGCGTGTGTGCTGGGTTTTTCGTTGAGAAGCGGGATGTAGGATCGCCTGATTTGGATTCATGAGTCGACAGGAAAATTGTCGGTTGGTGCGCTACATAAGTTAATGTCTTCTTTTGGCATTTCGGATGTATCAGAGGTGAGTTGGTCTTGGAGACTGCCTTTGATGCCAAAGATCCAGTGTTTCCTTTGGTTCATCTTGGTTGGCCGGTTGCCAACGTTGCGGATGTTAGCGGATCATGGTTTGCCGTTGGGGGATACCTCGCTTCAGTGCCGCGGTTGTGGAGTGGGCGAGGATGATATCGATCACATCTTTTGGCACTGTTAGATTGCCTGGAGAGTATGGAATTCTTTTTTCGCATGGTGGGGGTAATGGTGGTGAGACCTTGGCTATGCGACAGTGGTGGATTATTGGATGTGCGAGTGTTTTATGGTCGATATGGCTAGCACGAAACGAGCTTATGTTTCAGGACAAGCGTCATACGAGTCAGGGGATCTTTTTCCTAGCCCAATTACGATCATTCCATTGGACTCGGATACGGTTTGGACCCTCTGTCATATGCGAGGTGGCGTGGTGGGAATGTCCGCTTCAGTGTTTGGTTGAGTCGAGGGTGTCGCCTTCAAAGAGACGGGGGTGGAGTGGACGCCTCCTCTGAGGGGCGTGTGGAAGTTTAACGTGGATGGGGCAGCCCGGGGTAAACCGGGATTGGTGGGGTGTGGAGGAGTGTTACGGGACTGGGATAGTAGGATTGTGGGGCTCTTTTCAGGAGCAATTGGGATGGCGGATTCTAATGAGGCTGAATTACAGGCGATCACCTTTGCTTTGCAGATGTTACGAGAGATGTCGTGGGACGGGATTCAGTCGTCGGTAATTGAATCCGATTCGATGGTGCCTGTGGTGTGGGTTCAGGGTTTGGAACGTCGGCCTTGGAGATTGTGGCGTTAGTTTTATCAGATAGACGACGCTTGTGAGGCTTTGCCCAGGGTGTGCTTTTCGAATGTGTTTCGTGAAGCTAATCACTTGGTGGATACTCTTGCTAAGGGCGGTGTTGACAGGTCCTCATGGATATGGGAGCGTGCTTGTTGATCTTTTTCGTGTTTGTTTTCTTTATCACAACCGTCGATACTCATGTATATGGGAGCGTGCTTGTTGATCTTTGTCGTGTTTGTTTTCTTTATCACAATCGACGATACTCTTTTCCCCCATTTAGGCTTAGGGGGTTTTTAATGAGGCCAGTTGGTTGTGCTGCTTTGTATGATTTCCCATTAATAAAATCATGCATTTGTCGATCAATATATATATATATATTAAATATATATAATCTCAATTCAACTTAATTAGAATTTCAATATATATTAAATATATATAATCCTAATTTAACTTAATTAGGATTTCAATATATATATATATATATATATATATATATATATATATATATATTAAATATATATAATCTCAATTCAACTTAATTAGGATCTCAATATATATTAAATATATTAAATATATATAATTCTAATTCAATTTAACTAGGATTTACATATTTATATATTAAACATATATAATTCCAATTTAACTTAATTAAGATTTTAATATATATTAAATGTATATATTAAATATATATATATATATTCCAAATTCAACTTAAGTAGTATTTCAATATATATATTGATTTAAACTGAATTATATTATTTATATATTAAAAGATTTATCATTACAATAATTATTTTTATTTTAATATTTACCCAATAGTGAAATATGTATAATATATATTAATTTAACTAAATTTGTGTACAACATATTTGTACATATATAATTCGTTTAATATATGCTCATTTCAACTGTGGGTGTGACCATGTAGGTTCATGTAACGTTAGTAGTAAATATTAGAACATTTCTAATATTACAAACAATGAGTGACATCTAGCAATATGTCATTTTCACCTAAGTTACAAGAAATCATGATTCGACATAACCTTTTCGTGATTAACTCTGTTTATGTATTACATCCTTTTGTCCTTTATATCTAGATTGGACACAAGTTATGGAACAGTCACACTTGTATAGTCCATCTAATATTTCTTGATATCTTGAGTAAACTATTATAAACGAATAACTATGATATCTCATAACAACTTATTCGAGTATGACCATGCATTTCTATTCTCACTTAATCAAGTGGCCTACGATATTACTCTTATTATGTAGGAGGGGCAAATCCTATCTTGATCAACCATATTCCACTACATAGATTGTGACATATTCAATATCAGTCTTTATAGTGTAGTCAGTTACGACACACTGTAACACCCCTCACCCGATTTAGTCATAAACCGGATAAGAAGCGTTACTCAAACAAGGAAAAACAGGAACCAACAAAAACTTTTTCCTAACTTACCTCTATTATGTAAGTTAGACTTCTAATCAAACAATCATCATGAATCATATTGCAATCAAGCTATAATACATAATCATTAGACATCTTTGCTATAACATACGATCATTAGACACCTTTGCCATAGCATATAATCATGAAACATCTTTGCTATAACATATCATTCGAACATGCACATGACTAAATTAACCATTTCATTTGCCAAAGCAAACCATATATTAGACCCTTGAATTCTTAACTCAATTGATCAACCTAAACAATATCATCAAAAAAATGTTGTAGCATTTTCAATTACGACAGAGCATAACAATACTATGTTGTAGCAAGAAAGCAATCATCATTTTTTATAGTAAGAAATCAAGGCATAAAACAACCCATATATCAATCATCTATGCTTTCAAGACATCATATGTCACACCATAAAACCATCCATGCTCATATGCCATAGCATAATACCTAGATCAACTAGGCTACCAAACAAGTTACATTAACGAGATATACACGCCATATCATATCAAATATATACATAGCCTTTCCAAGGCTCAAAATGCATGAACATGTGATCTAGATACAAGACTATGACCACCAACTAGGAGTTTACAAAAGGTCATAACCATAATTAGTGCTTTAGCTTGCCTTGCCTCCAACTAGAGTAGCTTGCAATCTACAAACCCGTAGTTTGGGAAGAATGAAAATGAGAGTGATAAGTACAGTTAAGTACTTAGTTAGGTAGCAACCTAAGCTAGGCAAGTTTATTCATTTGACAACTGTGCTTTAATCAAGAAAGGCCTAGCTAGGTTCAAGTAAATCAAGCCTAAGCATGTATAAGACATCTGAATGGTCTAGGCCATATAGAGCAATGTATCATTTCATGTAACTTACTCCACACATAGGCATGGCATTTCAAGATCATTAAAATCATGCTATCATTAAAATCATGAATACATGTCACATATCAAATGTCATGGCATATGAAAGTTTAAGCAATTGATTCAAGATTCATTTCATTTACATGCAATAGCAAACTTTACAATAACAATATTATACAATCAAATTCAAGTTTAGGCTCAAGACTAGTTTCATTTCAAATTCATAGGATATCCAAGCTTTGATATAGAAAAATTAGATAATCAAATCAAGATTAGGCTCAAGACAAGTTTCATTTCAAATTCATAGGATATCCATGCTTTGCTATAGCAAAATTAGATAATCAAATCAAGTTTAGGCTCAAGAAAAGCTTCATTTCAAATTCATAGGATATTCAAGCTTTTTATAGAAAAATTAGATAATCAAATCAAGTTTAGGCTCAAGACAAGTTTCATTTCAAATTCAAAGGATATTCAAGCTTTTCTATAGAAAAATTAGATAATCAAATCAAGTTTAGGCTCAAGACAAGTTTCATTTCAAATTCATTGGATATTCAAGCTTTGCTATAGCAAAATTAGATAATCAAATCAAGTTTAGGCCTTGGTATGTAGTCAAGTCTAGGTAATTGAGTCACCAAACAAACTATCGCCAAATCAAGATGCACCGTAGTGCTGGTCATATCTCTCCTGCTGTCGCCAAAGACCATAACACACATCCCTCATACTATCGCCAATTAAGGGCCTTAGCCCGGTCCGTAGACCACCCAACACAAATGAGCTCAAGACTCTATGGCATGCCATCCTACCTATGAGACACTAGCTACCAAGGCATCACTTAGTTTGGTGTGCATTTATCAAGATACATGTGATCAAACAAGGCAAGAATCAAGGAAAGTTCAAGGCACATTTCAAGCTTATCTAAGATGTCGTTATACATTTAACAAGATCATGGAGCCCTTAGGCTAGTGAACCTTAGTTCATTATCACAAGATATCATTCTTCAAGCATGATTCATAAAGTAGCCAATCTAGGCATTCAAGGCATTAAACATGTCATGGCATTCAAGGCATTAATCATGTCATGGCATTCAAGGCGTTAAACATGTCACGACATCATGTAATCATACAAGGTCTAACCAATATCATACATTTATCAAGCTTGGTGTATACCATTTTTCCCTTAGTTAATTACCAAATATATTTTAAGTCCATTTTCATAGAAACATATAAAACAAAATATAATCATGATCAAGCTTGGTTAGGACCTAAGTCCTAACCTTATTGATAGCTACACTCACAAGAACTCCAAGCTAGTCTTGAATGGCAATTCCTTTGTGTCTATCCCTTGGCTGCCCAACTTTAGTGCCTTCAGAAGTCTCTTCTACCTCTTGGTCTATCAATCTATGTAATAATAGCATAAAGGCACCATTAGAAACAATCCATACATCATATACAAACAAGCACATTCATATTATAACACTAATTTGCCCTGTTTTAGGCAGCCTGAACACCTTGTAGTAATCTGCCCATAACTTTTAATCTACACATTGGATTTTCAATTAATTTACACATCTGGAAAGATAATTGAATTATCTTTTCAGTCATATATGGCTCATATTTTTATCCTTTTTAGATCAATAGAGTTTATTAATTAAAGTCGGGTCAATTTTACAGTTTTGAAACTGCCCATATTACAATTTCAGTTCACCTTTAGAGTTAATTCACCTAGAATCCTTATTGATTCATTTTATCCCTTTAGACCCTTATTTCCCCTGCTATTTAGGTATCATTTCCAGTTCTTCTTTTGTTCATTTTAATACCAAAATTTCATATTTATTCCAAAACAGTCCACATACACCAATTGAGCCCGTAGTGTGACCAGCTTTGTTCCAAATTAATTTTCCAGCAATCTATCACCAGTTTCATCAATCCAACACTTCTACCCAATAGAAAATTTAATTTCTAACAACTTTCTCCAACATAATTTTTTTCCAGATCGATTCATATCATGCTTCAATTTCCAGATTTTATGAACAATTTTACAAGGTTGAATCTAATCATTTCTATAGCATTCGGTTGATCATTTTTTAATCAGTTTACAATCTGATTTTAACTAAACTTTAACCCAGCGTCAAATTAGAATTAAGCACAAGACCAAATCCTAATTTGCCAGATTTTTAAGCTTACATAACAATCAATTTAAATCAATTCTAACAAAACACAATCGGGTAATCTAAAGAACACTTATTTGGCTTCTCTTAGCATGCATGTATTACTACCAATCTTAAAAGTTTCCAGCCTTCAATTTTCCTCTTGTTTAATCTCTAAATTCCAGATTTCGCTCTCTCTCTCTCCTGTTCTTTCTTTGGTTCGGTGGAAAGTGAATGAAGAGAAAGATAATTTGGTGTCATGAAACAAGGTAGCCGAGTGTCCCACTGGTGATGACACTTGGTTTCATCCATTGTCACATAATTTAATTATAATTTATATTATAAAATGTATTTAATATCCACGATGTTATTTTATTATTATTTATTATTATTATTTTTAATTTATATAGTTTCAGTCTTTACGATTTAGTTCCCAATTCAAATGTTTACACTTTCCATTTCTATTTAAATTGCAAATTCTAATAGGCTAGAATTTGGGGTATTACACACATGTTTGACCGTATCAAAATATGTAACTCGCGATGTTGAAATAATGATGATCTCAAGTTTGAGGATCATACATGTAGTTATCACTATGAGCAATGTTGTGACTGTCACATAATAATTCAAGAAACATGCTCATAGCGGGTCAGTCTAATATGTCGTTCCCGAACACATACTTATGTATTGATTTTGATATCTCCATGTCAATGACAACACTTTGTCATCAATCAACTACATATTAGTCTTAATTCATTATTTTTGTCCATGCCGACAATAATACTCGACTAAGGACATTTTAAAATAACCATATTATTCTAAGGACTTTATTATAATTCAGTTTACTTATGCACGTAGAATTGTAACTGAAAATAATAATGGCAATGCCACTGTATGAATAAGCAAGGTAAAAACAATTGTCATTTACAATTATCTTATGATTGGTCTTTGAGCATATTCTAAATACAAATACATAAAATGAAAAAAACTATATTATGGTAGTTAGGCCACATAAAATGAAGAAAATAGATAATGCCAGTCATTTTAAATTAAAGAATATAAAAAGACGGTCAACGTCAGACGAACCTCGATACGTGTAAAACACGAGGTCACGTGTTGTGTTTCTCAGAATGCGAAGTCGTCTAACGTTAACGATTTGAGGGTAATTTTTCTAAATAACATTGATGAGGGTTATTTTTGTAAATAACTATTAAAAATGTTTTTAATTAATAATGCCCTCTCTTTTTCCATCATTATCATCATCATCATTATTAGGGGTAAATGCAACTTTTGGTATTGCTTAAAAAAGAATTTTTGTTTAAAAAGTGATTTTTCAAATATTAGCAATGCCAAAACTTACAAATTAAGTTGAAAAATTACTTAAAAAAGCTAATTTTCACTCAACCTCAAATGCTAATATTTCTAATTTTTGGGGTAAAAAATCACTTTTAGAAGAAAATTTACTTTTTTACCTTTGATTATTTAACACTAATATATTAAATATAATAATTATTAAAATAAATTAAGAATTGAATATTTTAAATAAAAATAAATAATAAAAAATTTAATATTATAAAAAATATTAAATACAATAATTACTAATATATTAAATTAATATCTTGTTATATTACACTAATATAAAAATTCCTAGTTTAGAGAGTAGTTTTTTTATTTAATCCAAAAATTTATATTGATTATTTAGAAATACTTAAATTTTATATTTTATATGTAAAAAGTACCAATAAATTTTCATGAATTTTATATTTTTATTATAATTTAAGTTTTCAGAATCTTATTGATAGCACTTTTAAAAGCATTTTTCAAAAGCAATGTCAAACTTATATGAATTATTCTACACATTAGTTTTTATATGCAATTCTTTTGTTGTTTTGATGGTGTGATAATTTTAAAAAAATTAGTCATCACCATAAATATGAAAAAATAATTTTAAATTTATATGAATCTTTTACACTTAATTTAACCGATTTTACCCTCATCGACAAAATGAAAAATGAAAAAGAGAGTTAATTTTAGCCCTCATAAGTCCAAATACATCCAACTCAAAAGGGTCTATTTATTCATCACCATAAATATAAAATATTGACCAATTTTAACTATTTTTTTTTAAACACCAATTTTAACTATTAACTTATGAACAACTAATAAAATGATAACATATGACACATTCTAGAATTATATGTCATAAAATCCTAAAAATAAAAAAAAAATATAAAAAAATCTTTAAAAATTATTAAAAAAAACTTATTAAAATTTCTTAAAATAACCAATTTTAAACTTTATCTCACAAACCAATGAGATTATAACACACATGATACATATTGGAAGTGTCACGTCATAAAATCGTAAAAAAATAGAAAATTATAGTTAAAAAAACTAAAAAAATAAAATTTTATTAAAAAATCACTTATGGTCATCCCCTACCCCTATATAAAACCGAAAAAATTAATTATTGGACGCACTCTAGTAGATACCTCGGAAAACATAAAAATACTAAAAATTCTAGATAAATCAAATTATGATTGTTAACTAAAAAACAAACAATAAGACGTTGTCACATGAAAAACTTGAAATTGTCAAATCATAAGACCATAAAAAAATTAAATATATATTTAAAATTATAAAAATTTGTTAAAAATTAAAAAAACAAAATCAAAATATGATTGTTAACTCACAAAAAAATTATTTATGCATTTAATATTAATATAATATTGTAACATTATTTTTAAAAAATATTAATTATTAAAACATTTAAATATATTTATTAATATTTTTAATAATATAATATAATATAATATAATATTTTTAATAATATAATATAATATTTTAATATAATACTTTTGACTTCTATAATAATATATTCAATTATATTTTAATAATATACAATACAACGTTTTTATTTTAAATAATATATAACAATTTACTAATATAATTAATACTATTTATTATTTTTATTAAAATATTATTTAATATTATAGTAGTATATTGAATAAATTATATTTACTAATTATTATAAAGTTTTATTCAAAGATTTATTCGCATGTAAAATGAAAGGTATTATCTTTTTACATACGGTAACATTAACAATTTTAATTGAATTAAATTTCAGTCCGCATGTAAGGTTAATATATTTTTAAGTTGATAATTTTATTTATTCTAACATGAAGCTTTTAATTGTACAAATAGAGTTAACAATTTGACAAATATTATTATAGGATAAAGTACACAGACGGTCACTGAACTTTGGTAAAAAAACAAAATGATAACCAAACTTTCAAAAATCATAAAATAACAATTAAACTTTATGTTTTGTAACAAAATGGTAACTAGACGTTAAATGCCGTTAAGTGACTGTTATAAAATGTGGTATAATAACACATTTAGTCCTTCATATTTATACATTCAATCAATTTAGTCCTAATTCGAAATAATTCACTAAATTTAGCCCTCGTTATTTATGCATTCTTTCAATTTGGTCCTTAAAGCAAAATTCCAAAGTATGGTAACATGATAAATAATTATAATTAAATTTTTATAGGAACTCGAAAACTCGACTCGACTAGAATCGAAAAAATTTCAAATAAAGTTTGAGTTGTAAAATATGACGTGTCAACTCGAATAACTAGAAATTTTTTGACTCAACTCGATCGAACGCTCATCTCTATCTTAAGAAATGACGCGTCAACTCGAATAACTTGAAATATTCGAATATTTTAAATCATTTTTTTTCTTTTAAATCGAATATATTTTAAAATAGAATATTTAATATTTTCATATTTAAATCAAATCGATTGTTTAATAACAACTTTAAATATTCGATATAAAAGAAAAAAATTGATTTAAAATATTCAAATATTTAATTAAATTTGTATAGGAATTCAAAAACTCGAATCGAAAAAAATTCAAATAAAGTTTGACTTGTAAAATATGACGTGTAAACTCGAATAACTCGAATTTTTTTGACTCGACTCGATTGGACGTTCACCTCTATCTTAAGATATGACGCGTTAACTCGAATAACTCGAAATATTCGAATATTTTAAATCATTTTTTTCTTTTAAATTGAATATTTTTTCAAATAGAATATTTAATATTTTCATATTTAAATCACATCAAATATTTATTAAATACTTTAAATATACGATTTAACTTAAAAATATTCGATTTAAAAGAAAAAATTAACTTAAAATATTCGAATATTTAATTAAATTTTTATAGGAACTCAAAAACTCGACTCGAAAAAATTTCAAATAAAGTTTGAGTTGTAAAAATGACGTGTCAACTCGAATAACTCGAAATTTTTTGGCTCGACTCGATCGAACGCTCACCTCTATCTTAAGATATGACGCGTCAACTCGAATAAGTCGAAATATTCGAATGTTTTAAATCATTTTTTATTTTAAATCACATCGAATATTTAATAACTACTTTAAATATTCGATTTAATTTAAAAATATTTGATTTACATGAAAAAAATGATTTAAAATATTCGAATATTTAAAGTAGTTATTAAATATTCGAATATTGAAAAGAAAAATATTTAAAATAGTTATTAAGTATTTGAATATTTTAAATCATTTTTCTTTTAAATCGAATATTTTTAAATTAAATTGAATATTTAAAGTAGTTATTAAATATTTGATGTGATTTAAATATGAAAATATTAAATATTATATATTAAAAAACGTTCGATTTAAAAGGGAAAAATGATTTAAAATATTCGAATGTTTCAAGTTATTTGAGTTGACGCGTCATATCTTAAGATAGAGATGAGTGTTCGATCGAGTCGAGTAAAATTTTTTCGAGTTATTCGAGTTGACGCGTCATATTTTACAACTCAAACTTTATTTGAAATTTGTTCGATTCGAGTCGAGTCGAGATTTCGAGTCCTATAAAAATTTAATTGTATCTATTTATCATGTTACCATACTTTGGAATTTTGCTTTAAGGACCAAATTGAAAGAATGCGTAAATAACGAGGGCTAAATTTAGTGAATTGTTTCGAATTAGGACTAAATTGATTGAATGTATAAATATGAAGGACTAAATTTGTTATTATACCAAATTTTATAACAGTCACTTAACGGCATTTAACGTCTAGTTACCATTTTGTTACAAAACATAAAATTTAATTGCCATTTTGTGATTTTTAAAAGTTTGGTTACCATTTTGTTTTTTACCAAAGTTCAGTGACCATCTGTATACTTTACCCATTATTATATTTTATTGGGATTATATTATATTTGGTGCCTATACTTTTTGACAAAATGTTTATATGATATTTATACTTTTACAATATCTAATGTGGTACATGCATTTCGATAAAATATCTAATGTGGTACTTGAACTATCATTTTGTGTATTATTATTGAGTTAAGTATTTAATTGAGTTGAGTAAAAAAAATTGAGTTAATCGAGTTAACATGTCTTATTTTATAACTCAAACTTCATTTGATTTTTTAGTCGAGTTTATCGAGTTTTTGTTCAATTTTAATTGTAAACATTTATAATGTTATGATACTAATTGGTTTCAATTTAAATAACTTTCTGTAACCATATACAATATGTATATTTCTTCATATTTTTACATATGTGATATACGTATATCAGACAAAGTTGAGGGACTTGTCTCTAACTTAAAAATTGATCGATCAATTACTAAAAATTTCTAGTTATTTGAAGTTTCATTTTATAACTCAAACTTTATTTGATTTTTTTTCAAGTCAAGTCGAGTCACAATTTTTCGCCTCAAGTTCAATAAAAAATTAATTTTTTTTCGAGTGGAGTTTCTCGCCCCTAATTATTACAGTACCTACAAGTTTTTATCGACTTATTTGGCACTTACTAACAATGTTAACTCAAGTATCATAACAATACAAAGAAATAATAGTTTGAGTACAACACTTACTAATGGTATTAATCCTACTATCATAGTAATACACAGAATGATAGTTCATGAATCATATTGAACATCTTTTACAAAGTATAGGTATCACATTGGGCATTTTAAAAGTCCAAGTACTATATTATACATTTGATAAAAGTACAAGCACCATATTAAACATTTGTCAAAGAACATGTACCATCAAATTGGAGTTTTTAAAAGTACATATATCATACTAAATATTTTGTTAAAGCATATGTACAAATTATGATATTATCCCTATTATATTTAAAGAATATAAGTGTCAAATTTCTCATCCTACTTAAAAGCTTTGTTGATAAAGGACAATATATTTTGGTGTAATTACCGAACAAAATTCGTTTGTCCTTTTTTTCTTTACCTATTTATACCCCTCCAATAGTTTTATTCTATGTGTATTAATGATTATTTTTCAATGTTTTATTGGTTATTTCTGTTACATTGGCAATATATGTGGCAAAAAATTATTGATGGGCGTATAAATGAGCACAAAAAAGGGTAGAATAATTCTACTCTTAACCACCAACATCTAACTCACTAGTTGACTATTCCAGGTCGTGTTTTGTAGAGGCCCAAAGTGGGGGCAACCCTCCCAATCTAATTTTTTTCATGCACAACGTTATGATCTGAATCCCTAACATTGTTTAAGGGATTTAGCAGCTCATCCAACTAGAAAAAATAGTTTTGTAGTTTATTAATTGTAAAACATAAATATATATAATCCTCATGAAACAATTAAATGAAATGAAACTCCTAAACAATATGAGACTTATTTAAATGGTCAACGAGGGTATGAGTAAATTTCTAAATGGCCACAAGGTTTTGTGGAAGTTTTAGAACATCAAAGAATTCAACTTGACTCAGAGTCCAACAATTAGAAATTTTATTATCATCAAGTATGATTTTATTTAAAGGAAAAAATCATACAAATAAAATATTATCAAGTGCCTCATTAAAAACTCCCATAAACCTATGATAGGGAAAAGAGTACAACATATCATATAAAAAGGGAAAAATACCACAACAAATAAAAGGGAAAAAACCCCAACGCGAGAGAAATGTATCCAAACTGAAATCAGCAACACCATAAATGCAAATCAACAGACTCCAATCGATGCATCAACATCCAGGCTTGATAAAAACAGATTCATGCAACCTAAAACTAATAGGTTCTATCAACACCACCTTTCGCTAGCGCATCCGTCATCTCATTAGCTTCCTGATACACATTAGGGAAGCACACACATTATAATTCAGAACAAGCCGCTTAGTGGAGAATGATCCAATAATCCTATATGAAGAGTGTGTTGTGTTAAACTTCCAAACATATCTACACATTCCTCGAAAAAAAAAGAATGCTTCCCAGTTAATGGTAAATCAACCAAACATACCTTAGTGGTGAATTATCCGATAATCCTATATGAAGAGTGTGTTGCTTTAAAATTTTAAACATATCCACACATTCCCTGAAAACAAGAACGCTTCCTAGTTAATGGTAAATCAACCAAACCTCCCTACTCAATGAAAGCCACAACTTCAACAATACCCCTTGTGCCACCAACACACCTAGTCTCTCATCCAAGGACTTGACCATGTTGAAATCATCTCCTATACACCGAGCACTCGATTGACTAGACAACACCTCATTTAATTCCCTTATACAATATCCATGATACAATCTCGATTATCCTCGATACACTACCCCATACTACTAAAATAATTTGATTGTACCAATGACCTTGTCATATGAAAATGAGACACTTCCCAAATAATCAAAATACCTTTTGAATGACCTTGAGAAGGAGAGAACAAAATCAAACACATTCTAGAGCCATACCTGACGAACCACTGGCAATGTAATCACCTCGATCTCTATTTCCTAAATGAATGCTATTTCACAACAATATTGTCTCAATAAATTTTGCACTAGCCTCTTCTTTGTCACAGACCCCAAAACCCCAACATTCTATGAAGGTACTTGTATTGCTTCCCGTTAATGCCCTTTCTCGTGATCCAATGATACGAGCTATATCTTTTACAATTTCTTCCTCGTTCCCAATCATATATGCTTCAATCAATTTCTGTAACACCTGTGTTTTGGGCCTAAGAGTTAACCGGGTTTATAGTTCGAGTCAATAAAATTTAAATTAAAACAATTCAACATAATTTGTGATGTAATTGAGCTTTAATAAGAGGGGAGGGACCTACATTGCGATTTTACCCAAAAGTTTTAAAAAAGGAAGACAACTTTTAAAGTTGTCATCTTCTTCCCCCTTTTCCCTATTGTTTCACGTGAGAACACCCTCCCCCTCTCCAAACTCTCTCAAATTTTCAAGTTACTATTCCATTGATTTGCAAGTTGATTTCAACACCATTTTGAAAGGTAAACATGTTTTCTTACTCTCCTCTTTATCCCCTATCTACTTATGGTCTTAGATTTCAAAGTTGTGGAGTTTTGAAAATTAGGGTTTGTTTTAAAAGGTTGGGTTTTTAAAGGGTTTTCCATTTTGTTTCACAAAATTTAGTTGGGGTTTTAGTTATTCATGTTAAAAGGTGCAACATATATCAAATTGGTTGGGTTTTGTGGAAAATCCGAAGTAGGGTCTTAGGGCAAATTTTAAGGTGTCAAAACTTGGGTTTTTGGGAGGTTTAAGGTTGCAATTGAAGGGCTGTTGGTTTAGGTATGTTAGGAGGGTGATTTGGGGCCTTTTGGGAGTCATTTGGGTGTTTGGAAATGTGTATTTCAGCCAAGGATTGAAGGAGTACGAAATTGAAGTATTTGGGGATTATGGGGATTGGAAAATTGTGGAATTTGGCTTGTGATTGTAAAGTAAGTTAATGGTTGGGTTTTAGCATTGAAATGTGAAGTAATGTATGTGTTTTGCTTGGCTAGAAACAAGAGGAGTCGTTGAGGAAGCTTTGGGACCGAACCCGAGTTCGTAGGAGTTACGCTCGGTAGCTAAGGAAGGGCGGTGAGTGGTTTCAAACTTGATTTAAAGTTTGGTTCGAGTATGTGTAGTGTGTGTGTGTAAGTGTGCTTGGTAGGCCACTTCCTTTTAACTCAAGTAGTTAAATTAGCCTTTGTTCTCCTTAAATGCTAATGTGTATGTTGACTATGCTCTTGTGCTTGTGGTTAATTGGTGCTTGTATATTCATGAAGTGTATATGTATGTGATGAGCATGGAGTGTGGTTGATGATATATAATGTGGTTATGATAATTGACACTAAATAAATTACCGGTTGTAAATGATCGATCATTAGGATTAGTGTGCACACAAATTGAGTCAAAACGTACGTGGCCTTGATGGCGTTAAGTCATCAAGGAGGAGTACGGTGATGTAATATTCCACCGGAAGCTTTTATTTATTTCTACGGGATGATGAGTGGAATCCCATCCGTAGGGCATGTGGCGATGAGTGGAATCCCGCACATGCGAGGTCCGGTGATGAGTGTAATCCCATCGATGTAAAGTGTTGTTGAGGTTTAAATCCGCACAATCGGGGTAATTTAAAGTGGCCAATTAACTTGTTCATATATTGTGATATGTGATGTTGATTTATGATTGTTGATTATTGATGCTTGATGCTTAGTATGAAGTAAGATGCCATACTATGCCCCTTGAAAGACTAGCTAGGTCTACTTGATTGTATGTCAATGCTTGATATATGTGAGACTAGGATTTTCATGCTTGAACCCTGCATTGTTGATGTTTTTCGTTTTAGAGCACCCTCACTAAGCTTATAGCTTACGCTCTCAATGTTCAACAATGCAGATCATTAGCGTGGTGTTAGCTCGAGGCAAGGCAAGAAGGGCTTCCAAGTTTGTGACTCAAGTACGGTGGTGATTTTGTATTAGTTAGCAATGTGGCAATGGTTGTGTATGAGCTTGTATGACTCATTTACATGTGATTATGTTGGATTGACTATGGTTTGTAAGCATGATATGTTATGATGAATGTTGTGTGTTAGCATGTCTTTGGATGCTAGGTTGCCTTGTTATAGTGCAAACCTCTTTATGCTTGTCTTGTGTCTTAAAGGCTTGAGTTCCATGTATGACTTGAATGCCTAATTGCCTTTGTTGGAATGTCAAGCATGTATGCCTTGTTCAAGTTTGAATGTTGTGTTGTATGTATGATTGTGTGTGCTTAGGAGTGTCCAAATGTGCATCTAGAACCGCATGTGAAGTTACCAAGTAGTGAAATGAGGAGTTGCAGAGCAGGGGTATCGATACGGTTAGACCCGTATCGATACGGCCTTCTTATTCTAGGCCATGCGTTTCGATACGCGGGGAGACGTATCGATACCTTTTTGGACACTGGAGTTACTGTCCAACTTGGTATCGATACCGGTCTCAGGCGTATCGATACCTTTTTGGTCACTAGAGTTACTGTCTAACTTGGTATCGATACCGGTCTTGGGCGTATCGATACAGTCTCTACGGGTTGACTCTGACCAGTTGACCTAGTCAAGGGGTATCGATACACCCCTTAGGTGTATCGATACCGCCTGCAGTTTAAGCTTAAAATTTGGGCGGTAAGATGTTGGGTTGGGTTCGTTTGTTTGTCCCGTAAATGTTGTTACGCTGTATGATCACATAGGATTAAATACTCATCTAGACAAGATTTAAAATGAAAAAAAATATAGGGTTGCTAACCGAGGGGGAATCCTTAAGGGGTTTTCACTCGGTTTTCCCCGTGTGGCCCACTCGGACCGGTCATCCGGCCAGACCGGGGCGAGGGGGTTACATTTGTTGGTATCAGAGCCTGAGGTTACCGAGACCTCGGACAGGTAAGTGAGGTAAGCTTAATGTGTCAAATGATTGTGTTGTTCGATGCATGTTTTGCCATGAACCCTTGATACTTGAGTGATTGTATGATGTTTTGAATGCATGAAATGTTGTGTCTGGTGTAGAGTGTGTGCTCATTGCTACTATTACTTAATTTAAAAAGATTTTTGGAAAGAGGAGTACTTGAGCACTATTGGACCCTTGCTTTGACTAACGTAATCCTTATCTGTTTCTTGTTGTAGTTTATACCTTGCTAGTTGTAGCATGAGACCACGTGGGAGGCCTAGAATGGTTCGACCGGAACCACGGGAAGAGGCTCCAGGAGTTGAGCCAGTAGTGAGAGTTGAGGCTCAAGTGGGAGAGCCTGTGGTTGGTGCTGGAGCTCCTCCACCGCCTCCACCACCACCACCTCCTCCACCGGGAGCGGGAGGTGAGGCCGGGACCGAGGGAGAGGGACCACAAGGAGGTCAAGGTGGCCAAGGTGGCCAAGGACCAGCCGGGATAGACTTAGCTCCGTTGGTTCAGGCGATAGCCGGGGCATTTCAGGCTGCGGTAGCTGGAGGTCAGACAGCTCATCATCAGGGTGAGGGCACTAGATTGCCTTTAGAGAGACTTCGGGGCCTTGGGGCCGAAGAGTTCAGAGGTGCTACTCCGGAGCGATCAGAGTTATGGTTTGAGAAGACTGTCCGTATCCTTGCTCAGATGGGATGTACTGGTGAGCGCAAGTTAAGATGTGTCGAGTCTTTACTTCAGGGTGATGCCTACACTTGGTGGGTCACCATTACTTCGGGTATGGATGAGGCCGAGATCACCTGGGAGTTCTTTGAGACAGCTTTCCGTAAGAAGTATCTGGGTCCGCGATACCTCGATGAGAGGAAGAGGGAGTTTATGGCATTGCTTCAGGGGAGTATGTCCGTGACCGATTATGAGATCCGATTTGTCAGATTGAGTCAGTATGCACCTGAGCTTGTACCTACTGAGGTGGAGCGTTGTAACCGCTTCCGATATGGGCTGAGTGAAGAGATCAAGACGTATACTCTAGCTTCAGATTACACTGATTTTGATGTCTTGGTCGCGAGGGCCAAGGACTTAGAGCACAACTTGAGTTTGACCAGGCGATCAGGTGGATCTAGCTCGAGTAAGAGGTCCAGTAACTTTGATAGAGGAGATGCCAAGAGGCATCGGGACAACAGGCATCAGTTTGATCATAGGCGTGGTGGCGGTAACCACGGTAGGGGCCATCAGGGCCAGAGAGCTGGTGGGAAGTTGCCCACATGTGCTACTTGCGGGAGGAACCACACCGGTGAGTGTTGGGGAAATTATCATTCTTGTTGGAGTTGTGGTGCTAGAGACCACATTAGGCGTGTCTGTCCACATCAGGTGGGACAGGCACCAGCTCAGGCTCCTGCTAGAGCCAATGACTATCAGAGAGGCCGCAGGCGCGATAGAGGTAATTTCCAACCGAGGAATGATGGCCAGAGAAATTTAGCACATGTAGTTGCAGTCCAACCGGAGGGCAGAGGACAAGCCAGGGTTTACGCTCAGCGCGGGGAGCAGCAATGCACCGATGTGATCGCAGGTAACTTCTCGATACAGTCTTTGGGTTTGCTTTCTTTGATTGACTCTGGGTCTACACATTCCTACATATTGAGTGAGCATGCACAGTCTTTGAATTTGCCTTGTGAGATGTTAGAGGTAGGAGTTAGTGTTACTAGTTCCTTTGGGGACACGGTAGTGGTTAGGAAGATGTACCGAAGGTGTCCGTTGATGGTTCAGGGGCATGTGTTTCCAGTGGATATGATGGAACTTTCTTTCTATGGTTTTGATGTGATTTTGGGTATGGACTAGCTCACGGAGCATAGAGCTAGGATAGATTTTGAAACTAAGCGGATTTCTTTGAGGCTCACAGATGACTTTGAGATTGTAGTGGTGGGTGAGAACGTGAAGTTCTTGTCCAATGTGGTTTCAGTATTAGAGGCTAAGAGATTAGTTGAGTTGGGGTGTGAAGCATACCAAGCGTATGTGTTGAACCCTAACATGAGTGAGGTTAGACCTCAGGGCATCCGGACAGTATGCGACTTCCCTAGTGTGTTTCCGGAAGAGTTGTCAGGGTTACCACCGGACAGAGAGGTAGAGTTCAGCATTGAGACTTATTCTAATTCAGCTCCTGTTTCGATTGCTCCGTATCGCATGGCACCGAAAGAATTGAAAGAGTTGAAGACTCAGTTGCAAGAATTGACAGATAAAGGTTTTATTAGGCCTAGTTCTTCACCTTGGGGTGCACCAGTGTTGTTTGTGAAGAAGAAAGATGGAAGCATGAGAATGTGTATAGACTACATGCAGTTAAATCAGTTGACAATGAAGAATAAATATCCGTTGCCTAGAATTGATGACTTGTTTGATCAGTTGAGGGGAGCATCAGTCTTTTCGAAGATTGATTTGAGATCGGGCTACTACCAGCTAAAGGTGAGAGAGGTTGATGTACCGAAGACGACCTTTAGGAATAGATATGGTCATTATGAGTTTTTAGTCATGCCTTTTGGGTTGACTAATGCACCGGCAGCTTTCATGGACATGATGAATAGGATTTTTCATCAGTATCTAGATCAGTTTGTAGTTGTGTTTATTGATGACATTTTGGTGTACTCGCGAACTGAAGAAGACCATGACCGACACTTGAGACTTGTTTTGAAGACTTTGCTAGATCATCAGTTGTATGTGAAGCCCAGCAAGTGTGAATTCTGGATCTGAGAGGTAGTCTTCTTAGGACATTTAGTGTCAGCCGATGGGATTAGAGTTGATCCGAAGAAGATTGAGGCCATTGTTGAGTGGAAGCAACCGAAGTCTGTGACAGAGGTACGTAGCTTCCTAGGCTTAGCCGGATACTATAGGAGATTTGTAGAGGGTTTCTCTAAGTTAGCCGCTCCATTGACACAGTTACTTCAGAAGAGTGTTCAGTTTGAGTGGACAGATGCAAGACATAGAGCCTTTGAGAAATTGAAAGAAGCTTTGACCCAAGCACCGATCTTGATACAGCCTGAGTCCGGGAAGGACTATGTAGTCTACAATGATGCTTCATATGTAGGGCTAGGATGTGTTCTGATGCAAGACAAGAGAGTAGTGGCTTATGCCTCAAGACAGTTGAAGACCCATGAGCGCAACTATCCGACCCATGACATAGAGTTAGCCGCAGTTGTGTTTGCTCTGAAGATTTGGTGGCACTATTTGTACAGTGAGAAATGCACAGTGTACACCGATCACAAGAGTTTGAAATACATTATGACTCAGCGAGATTTGAATCTCAGACAGCGTAGGTGGTTAGAGCTACTAAAGGACTATGATCTTACTATTGAGTACCATCCGGGTAAGGCCAATGTGGTGGCTGATGCTTTGAGTAGGAAGATGGCCGTGAACTTGAGAGCTATGTTTGCTAGATTGAGTTTGTCCGGAGATGGTGGCTTGGTAGCCGAGCTTCAGGTTAGACCTACTCTAGGTCAGCTGATTAGAGAGAAACAACTCTTAGATAGATCCTTGGCACCTCACGTGCAAGATATAGCCGAGGGTAGATCTTCAGACTATAGTTTCAGCACTGATGGGGTTTTGTGTTTCAAAGACAGAATAGTTGTGCCAGAAGACTGTGATTTGAGACGTACGATCTTGACTGAAGCCCACAGTAGTTCGTTTTCCATGCATCCTGGAAGTACGAAGATGTACCGTGATTTGAAGAATGAGTACTTTTGGGTTGGCTTGAAGAGAGATGTAGCCGACTTTGTGAGTAAGTGCTTAGTGTGTCAGAGAGTGAAGGCGGAACATCAGGTTCCCTCAGGTTTGTTACAGTCGTTGAGAATTCCGGAATGGAAGTGGGAGAACATCACCATGGGAAAATTTTAATTGGCCCTAAATTTATGAAATCTTGTTTTGATTCTTGCATCCGACACTCCTCGCTCCTAACCTGGGCGAGGGGTGTTACATCTGTGGTAATGCGAGTGCAAAAAAAAAGAAGACAAATAGAGATAGTTGTAGCAGTACAGTGGTTGTCAACGATATACTACTTGGAAAAAGGTTAAGGATTTTGCATAATTATGCCAGTAAATGATGCAAAGTAAATATTTTTTTTTCGTGCAAGTATACACGGTCAACAAGTAATATAGTAGTAAGAAAGTATCTTATCCATATAGATTGTCCAGGAATTAAATGCAACGATAAATACTTGTGAATTAAAACAAATAAGATGGCAATTGATTTCGGATTTAACTAAAGAAAATGATAAAGGTAACTAAAGAAAATTGATTTCGGATTTAACTAAACCTGCCCTTTTGCACAAAATTAATAGAAACTTAGCCTTTGACTTGATTTCTTACCTCAAGGTCATGACACCTATTTAATGTTAGTGATAGGGAATGACATGAAATAACTTAGATTTTAATTTTCTTAGTGCCAGTGCAATGTGTGCAGGTCTGTGTCCATGTTAAACATGTTGAGATTACTAAGTTAACAAAGAATGCTAAATATAATTAAATTCCTAAAAAGCATACGAGTTGCTGCCTTGGCAGTACAATTAAGCACTTCTTTTCCTCTTTTCTTTTTCTCTGATCATGGCTTTAAGGGCTTCAGCTCATCACAACTATTTTCTAAGTCTGAAGCTAAGATAGGTGCACTTTACGAAACTCTGAACCCTTTGAATAGAGTCATCCCGTGAAGGCTTTCATTCACTCTTGCTAATTTATCCGTCACTTGGATTAGATACTTGGAATTCGATAGCAGCAGAGTGTCCTTGCTCATGATCCTTCCTAGAGCCTGTTTCGGGCACCTCTACGGTATTAAACATCCTTCCTAGAGCATGTTTCGGGCACCTCTAGGGTTTTCACCATATTTGTTCTGCTGCTCTGTGCTGCCGCGGCGGCAAACCTGTATTCAATTAAGAAATCTTTATTAAGTAAAGCAGGCAGTGTTAAACTTAGAACTCAAACAAAAATTCAGCATTTAACAGACAGTGTAAGAATGATTGGCAAAAAGAAAAACTTTCTAAGTATTTTTCATGCTTCATCCCATTGTTAAGTCAAATTTTAAGTATGGTGTGAATATAAGTAGTCGGCTAACTATCATAGGCACAAGTTTTGAGTTTTAAGCTAAAAATTTCTATTTCATTAAATGTTTAGGGCAGAATTTACATATGTTCCTATATGCTACTAAATGAACCTAAAGACAAAGAAAACAAAGAGGACTATTCCCCTAAACTCAAGGTTGGCATTGTACTCAATGTCTTACAAAATATAAAATAAAAATAACAAAGAAATAAAACATAAAAAGAAAAAACAAAAGAACAATTAAATTAAAAGAAAAAATAAAAATAAAGTAACGAAAAAAGAAAAAGGTGCTATAGACTAGGGGATTTCCCCTCTGTTGCTGCTGCGTCGGAAGAGGATTCTGAGGAGGCGAACAGGGCTAGGCGGCGTGTGGCAGAAGGTCTAGCGGCTGTGCTCTTCTTCGTGCCACGTGGCGGCTAGATGCGGCTGTGGGTGGGTTTCTTGGATGGTCCTTTTGGCTAAGGTTCAGACCCTCCACCCTGAGGCTCAGTTGCTGCAGCTGGTTGCTTCCTCTTCCTTGCTACCTCGGCCGGTTCATCATCGAAGGAGTCAGAAATCTCCATATTTTAATCGTCGGTGTCTTGGGTAGTTGCCTCCTTTGCTGCTGGGGAGGTGAGTTCGTACGATTGGATGGGAGTGGGTGAGGTTCTACGCTTAGGGCGGATGTGCGGCCCTTCGCTGGCTGGGGCGGCTGGAGTGGCAGCTGGTCTAGGTGTGATCTGTGTCTGTTTGGACGCTGCTAACTATGATGGAAAGGCGGGAAATTGTGGCCCGACGTCATGGTACTGTCAAGCAAGTAGGCCACAAAGGCCTCTTGCACCTCCGTAATGTATTTGGTGAAGATCACATGTTTGTGCTCGATCCTCTAGCAGCTCTCCACAAGGTTGTGCAGCAAGGGGACTACGGCGGAGGGGAGGGCAGCATCAGTACTACCCGCTGCGACTGGGGTGACAGCAGGTTGGAACAGCGGCTGAGTGGTTGACGGTGTTTCAGTCTCCGACTCCTGCATCATCTGGAGGCGCGCCTTTCTTGTCCACCCTTCCTTGGCAGGAATGATTGTATCCTTGGGATGCGGCGACACGTGGAAGTTGGCGCATATGCATGTGATGAGTGCAGGGAATACGAGAGGTCCCTTAGCATTGGGCTTGTCTGCTTGGGCATAGATCTCCTCTAGAATTACTTCGCCAACATTGATTGGCCGCCTCTTCATAATGTTGTGGATAAGGGCTAGATGCGGCCTATTGAGTGTTGATCCAAAGAACGACCTCCGACAGCAGATCGTGGCGGTTGACTGAACCATTATTCTTACCAATTAGCCACTTGGTGTTGGGCTGACAGATTTCTTTCTTGATCTTTTCATGTCAGTCGCCGTTAGGTAGGACTTCCATTCTTCATGCGGATTCCCGATGATGTCTATACTGTAAAATTTATTGATGGTTTCCACCGTGAACTTGACTCCTTCGTCGCGGACATAGACAAAAGGGTTTCCCGGCGTTGGCTTGTGGGCATAGAACTCTTGCACCTGATTGTTATTTATCCCTTCTTGCTGTCGTGCGAAAATGTCCCAGCGTAAGTTGTGAACCTTTTCGAATATGGTGGGTTCGAGGCCAAAATCCCCATCTAGCCTGGTGTATTGGAACCCTATTTCTTCCTAGAGTATCCGCTCAGTGAAGTGTTGCTTGTAAGTTGCCACGATAGCAGGGTTTAAGAACCTTTGGAAGGTAGGCTTAGAGGTGGAGGCGGGTTGTTTTGATGTGGTCATAACTGTGAAAACGGTTGTGTTTTCCTAAGGAAAGAAAAAGAAATTGCAAGAAAATAAAGCAAACGAAATCTTGAAAGCAAAGACTGAAAATAACAATGGAGAGTAAAAGAGAGAGAAAAGTTAAGAATGAGGGGAGAATAGTTGGCTATATATGGCCGCTTCTCCCTGTTGCCTTGGCGGGCACGCTGCCAAAGGGCGACAATGATTGCAGCACGTTTTCTGCGCTTCTAGCCGTTACGCAAATATCTGTTCCACTAGCTGTTGCAGCTAGTTGTTATGAAGCCGCTAGCCGTTATGCTCATCTGCCTTGGGCTGCCTTGGCCACTGGATTGAGCTTCTCATTTATTCTTTCATCCTTCTTGGTCTTGCCTTCATCCCTAACCTGGAATAATTAAATGCAAAAAATTAAATAACTAAAAATTAAATCTAATCTTAATAAATAAATATAAATTAAATAAAATATAAAAATTAGGTTATGTAGGGTTGTGCATTTCCCAAACATAACCACTTTCTGAGGGCTTTGCGTATGGCTTTTCGTCCGGGCATGTCCTTCCCCTCCTCAAGTGGATGTTGGCTGCCATCTTTGCCGCCCTGGCGGGACATACACCAAAGAAAACAAAGAGGCATAAATTATATATATATATTTAAGCAAAATAAAAAAATAGAATTTTAATGTGCAAAAACTAAAGTAGAAGTGCCGAAATTCAAACACAATTGTTGTTGCCAATCCCCGACAACGGTGCAAAAAACTTGTAGAGCGTTAGGGTGTTCTCTTTTTATGAGCGCAAGTGCACACTCTTGTCAAGTTATAGTATAAAAGATATCGTCTCCCAAAAGGATTGGAACGGTCCTATGAATGTTTTCCTGCACAAGGATTTAGTAAGTTGCAGAATTAAATTTCTAAATGTGGAAAAATAAAGACACAAATAAGATAAAGATAGTGATGATAGGGAGAGATAAGGTCGATAGATCGGGTACGGTAATTGTAGCTCAGTAGTGTGTGAAATGTATTGTAAAGCCTAAGTGTGTTGTGCTGCCATGGTCTGCTGCCTCAGCGGGTAATGGCGGATGGCAACTACGACCCTGTCACGCGGCCGCAGCGGGTCTCTGCTCTTGAAACACTCACTGTCTCGGCAAGTGGAATGGAAATACGTCATGGCGACAAGTCTACAGATTCTCCAAGTTCGACAGAGCAATTCTAAAGTGATCCTTCCTATGTCTAGGCAAGGATTCTATCACCACGTGATGTAGGCAATACCTAGCAATCTCAGCTTAAACCCAACACATGCAGTCAACGTTTGGTTTCTCCTTTTAGGCGCTTAAACTCAAATTTATGTCTAAGCCGAATTAGTCAACACCTCGACATGATGAGACCGTACTTAATTCTTTCGTGAGTCTTACACTTTCGTGCCCGACAAATGGATTTCCTCAACTGGACTTTTGGAACTAATTGAAGAAGTGAAGAACATGAATTAAGCAAACTTGAGAATATTCCATTGAAAACACACTTAAACTATTACAACCGTTTCTCACAACTACTTTACATTCAAAAACCTAAACCCTAAGAGAGTTGGGTCGCGACCTCCAACACCTCTATTAGTCTATCTATCTACCTCTCTGCTATATCCCATCATGTGTGCATCTAAGCATAATCATACTCATGCCCCTATGCCCTCGCATACATTGGGTATATATAGGGCTCGTGACCTAAGTTTGAGTCCTCTTTGAAGTAGAAGTCATAAAAGTAGCTTTACATTAAATGCTAACTCCTTTTTGACTTGAATATGGACTCTTTGGACGTTGCCTTCTTCAGCAAGTAGAGATATGTACTCCTACTTATCAATCTTTAATCAGCTTTTCAAGCCGCTACAATCTTAAGAAAATTGCAAGACTGGGCTCATTGGACTCAGGGAATTGTCCTCTTTCAATCGCAACCCATCTTGACTAAGTCGGTTTAACTCCTACCTAGGCGGCCCTCGGCGGCAGTGCTGCTACGACGGCGTCCTTGGAGGCACTTGGAACTACTTCAGTACAACTCCTTTTTGCTCCCAGTTTTCCTGTCCTCTCCACAGCTACCATCTACAACACCTGAAAATAAAAACTGACCTAAAACAATATCTTTTCTTAACCAAACATGAAATATTCAATAAAAGCATGGTGAAAAAGAAAATACTATTATTATGCATGCAATGCACCTAAATATGCCTAAATGAGCTTAAGAACAACAATAATAATGGCAGGAATATGTACAAAATATAGAACTCGTGGACACTCTACAGTGGTCTTCACCTAGCCTCCACGATTAAGGCGTAAAAATAAGTTACCCAAAACCTCACCAACTACGTTAAGAGGGTTGCCGACACTTTGAGAAGACCACATTTTTCATGATATTGTGATATGTTGTTCATCTTGAACAAAAAAGCAGAACACCCCTCTCACAAAAATTGTCAACCCACGAATAGCATATAAATATTCCAAAAACATGACTTGTTGCCATTGGGGTGGTGGTTTTTTTCTTCGGATATGATGGTAATTAGCAACAGTTTAGAAAAATTTGGGTTGATAACAAGCAAATGTCAGTGAGTGAGTTTGTCTCTCTGGCCTAACTTCTATTTATGTAGAAGTCCCACGCATTTTGCAAAACGCAACTTCCATAGAGATTCGATGTGTCAGAACTAGTGAACATGCAAGATTTGACGTGGCATTAAACCTCGCGTTCTGCAAATAGCGAGGTCCATTTAATTTAATTTTAAAAGTAAAATTTTGTGTAAAAATGTTGTGGAGAATTGAAAATAATTTGGTATTGGCACATAGGAATTAAACTCCGTAACTGTGTAAATAATCACATTTAAAATGGTTCCAAAATACTAGAAACCTTAACGAAGAGATCTTATTACTTAAGATAACATTGGTATAATAATAAAGTACAATTAATTAATACGGGGGCCTGAGCGATTAGGATATTTGTTCTTCTGGTGTCCGGGATTCCCACATCTACTGCATAGTTTCAGCTATTTGATTTTTTCTCAATGTTCGACCAAATCCTCAGCACAATAAATCTGCGTCGATCATGGATGACCCTCTTTTTGTGTCGTAGTCTGAAATCTAGCCATATTATAGGTTCACCATCAACTTCGGTCGGATCAACTTCATTCCTGATGGGAGGAAACTCGTATTCATAAACCTTGGATACGGTTTCGATTAAGTATACTGGTTAACGTAATGCTTGTAGATAATCCGTACAGATGAACAAGTAGCAATGGCGTGCAGACACGAGTACTTGAATGCTTGGAATACTTCGTATTCGCAGGTTCTATCTTGTAGATTAACTATGTATGAGTTGTGTTGTATACCTTCCAACGGCCTCGAATATTTCGATACACAGAACAGATGTTGTCGGCACGAGAAGTAGGTAGCACTTATCACATTTGAATACCGCGCAAAGTTTTGAAATGTATCACAAAGGTTTGGGTGGACTATGTGGCCACCTTACATATAGTCTATTGCTTTCTTTCCCAAGGTTGCAAATAGGTAGCCACCCGATAATATGTCGCCTAGAAAACAGAGGTGATAGGAAAATGACGCACTCCTTTTAGTGACGAATTCACAGCCTCAGCCAAGTTCATTGTCATGTGACCATATCGTTTACCACAATCATACGATTGAAGCCATTTTCCCCTTGGGATTGCAGCTGGGTAGTCGTAGCCATCTTTGTTCTTGAGAAGAAGTTCTTCAAATAGCTCGTCAACCTCTTGCACATAATGCGAGTTGCCTATAAAAATATGTTGTAGATAATGATGAATAATAAATAGGAAGATATCTTAAACGGAAAGGAGTGGAGTAGGACGTACCCATTTGAAGCACCATTTGATGTTCATCATCATTCTTGTACTTTTGTAAGTAGTTCGTAGCAATTTGGCGTAAAAATTACCGGTGATGAATATGGGGAGGTTGCCAAGACGGGCCCATACGCTCAATCGCCCATAGGAGCGTCGTGCCTCTGTTAGAAATAACACATAACCCATATTCTTTATCACGCATAACATGAGTTAGGACATGCCTTCGTAAGTTCTTAAGGAAGAAAATCTAGGACTCGAGATCTTCCTTCTCGACTATTGCGAAGACGATGGGAATGGTTTTTATGTTTCAGTCTTCTACAACCGTCAATAACAAAATTTGTGTGTATTTTTCGTACAACCAAGTGTCATCAATCTGAACCATGGACTTGCAATATTTGAATGCATTGACGCACTACGGAAATGTCCAAAATAGCTGGTGGAATTGACACACTCTTCCTACGACACTATCATTTTGGTACGCTGGTACAGTTTACATCTTCACAATCGTTCCCCGTATGTGTTTCTACAGTAGGTTTAGCCACGGTCGCAATTCTTTGTACGATTCCTCCCACTGACCATACAATTTTTGTATTCTCCGCCACCTTGCATACCATGCTTTGTGGTACTCAACTATGTAGCCGTACTGAGATTTGGATGCATCAATACATGTGGAAACCGTTACGCATGGATTTGCCTTCACTACTGGAATGAATGTTTTGCAGAGCACATGCACATCCATGTTAGGATGATACTAACTTAGTCTGCTGACGGTGCACATATGAGGCCCAATGAGTTTTTTTGATCTGCCATAGTCGGTTCAGCTTTTTCAAGCACGATACACGAACCCTCCAATTACACCCCTGGCTCTTGTGGGAACATTCCGCAATGTAGTAATCTGTGTAAAAATAATGTTTTGATATAATAATTGAAAAATGTTTTGGACTAATTTGAAAAGAATCCAAAACTTGTCTTTAAGTCCAAACAACTTGAATTTATGTTTGAGGGATCTTAAAAGTTTTTTGGCAATGTTTTTATTGATTTTAAATAGCCAAACTTGAATTTTCAGGTTGCCCGTACCGATACGGTCTAATCTGTATCGATACCTTTTTGCCCAAGTTTGGTCACTGCCAAAACTCGTATCGAAACAGGCTTTGTCGTTTCGATACAGTGAGGGATCGTTTCGATACGCCTTGTAAGTGTACCGATCCCCATTTTAACAACCCAAACGGCTAGTTTCCCAACGGTCTTTTAAATGTCATACCGTACCGATACGCCCTCAAGCGTATCGATACGCTTAGGCTGGCAAGAGCCAACGACTAGTTTCTGATGAAGGTTGTACCGATACGGGTCCACGCGTATCGATATGGAAGGCTGCAGAACAGCATTAAAGATGGGAAATAAAGTCTCCAACGGCTCCAATTCAACCCAACAGCTAGTAACGGCTACAAACTCATTAAGGAGTATAAAAGGGACCTCCAAGCATCAAGTAATGGTTAATGCTTCAATTGTCAACAACAAATGATCAAAAAATTGTCTTAGTGCTTATTTGTCATTTCTTTGTATAGACAAACACTAGTGAGCCAAAATTGTTAAATTTGCTCAAGTGTTTTAGGTTTTGGGTGAGAGCTAAATTGTGCAAACAAATACCTATTAGAAGGGATTTGAGTTTGCTTATCTTTTCTCTTTGTAAAGAGGGTTTGATCAAGGCTTTTGGTAGAAAGCTTGATCGGTGTATAAGGGTTTCCTCCTAAGCCTAAAAAAGGGACGAATCAATAGTAGATTGATTGGAAATCCTTAGTGGGAAGCTAAGGTAGTAGATGTAGACCTTGGTTAGAAGGTTGAACCACTATAAATCATTGTGTCCTTAATCTTTTTAGCTTCCACACCACTTGCACCCAAAATTCTACTTCTCCACCACTTGGCGAGCAAGAACGGTTGAAGGAATCGAGCACCGTAAAACCCAACAATTGGTATCAGAGCTTGGCTCAATTGAAGAGGATTAACATCCTATTGAGAAGATCCGGTAAGCTCGATCATCATTTCAATCAACTGGCTCAATGGCGCAATCCATCGACAAACCGCCCTTCTTCGACGGAACTCAGTATATATGCCCATTGGAAGACAAAGATGAAGATCTTCAGAAAGTCAAGGGACTACAAGCTATGGGACATAGTAGAAGATGATCCATTCATGCCTCAATGAAGTAAAGCGAAATAGAGTGCCGAAGATCGCAAGAAGATGGAGCTTAATTGCAAAGCCTTGCACATCCTCTTTTGTGCTTTTAGCCCAACCATCTATGAGAAGATGTCTTCTTGTGAGAGTGCCAAGGAGGTATGGGACAAGCTTGAAGTCACATACGAAGAAACCGACGAAGTAAAGGAGACCAAGACCGGCCTCCTCAACCTAGCGCCTGAGAACTTCAAGATGGATCTGAAAGAGAACATCGAGAAGATGTTTGATAGGTTCTCCACTATCACCAATGGTCTCAAAGGCTATGGAGAAGCCATCCCGGAAGAGAAGCTTGTCCGAAAGCTCATCTACTCACTTCCCGAGTCATGGGACTCAAAGAGGACCGCCATCATCGAAGCTAAGAATTTGAAGACCTTGAAGCTTGATGAACTCATGGGGTCACTTCGAACTCATCAAATAATGAAGAAAAACAAAGAAGATGAGAAGAAGATGAAAGAAATTAGAGCTATGGGGGAGAAGAAGCTCAAAGGGCTTGGCATCAACACTAATGTCATTGCTCTCAAATCCTCCGCATGCCATTATGTTGATTCAAGTGAAGAGGAGGATGAAGAAGAAGAGATAGTTCATCTCTTCAAGAAGTGTGCACGTTCATGAAGAAAGCTTTGAGAGAGCTTGAACGAGAATCCATGAAAAAGAAGAGGGAAAACACTTCAAGCCATGAGAAGAAGGCATATGTGGCTACTTGGAGTGATGAAGACTCCACCGACGATGAACAAGCCAACATTTACCTTATGGCCATCGAAGAAGATTCAAGGGTAACTTCTAATTCATCTACTTCATGTTCATCATTCTAGAACTACATGGACGTATTTAGTGAAGGATAAATCTGAAACTGGGGGTATATTTAAGAAATTCTATATGCCGATTGAAACTCAATTTCGTAATAAAATTCAAAATTTGAAAACTGACAATGGGGTGAATTTTTTTTACTACTACTTTAGGAAATTTTCTTCGAGAGAGAGGTATCATACACATTAGTTATTGTGTGGATATTGTAACACTCCTTACCTAGTTTAGTAGATAAACCGGTACAAGAGGGGTCACGTTGCAAACATACCTATATTCATGAATCTTTCTTAAAATGGCTATGATTAACCTATAAGATTCAAATTGCATCCATTGTTATAATACAATTTACACATTCATAATCATAATACATAAGATATATATTTATATATTTAACAAATGAAATTTGCATGGTATAACTTAAAATTATATATGACACGCGCATAAACCTAGTGTCTTATAATTTAAAGGTTTCAAACCATAATACTAACATGACTTAAATAAAGTCTGTAAATTGAATCATGAAGTTTTTAAAATGCTATGTGATGAATCCTTAATCTAAACTAATGGAATTATGGTATAATCAACCCAATGTTATTCAAAACACTAACACCCGACTAGCTTATGATTAGGAAACTTTAAAAATATCAATGATACATTATTATTATTATTATTTTGTTTTTTTTTCACTTATCTACAAGATCTATCAATTCAAACAAGTTATTCAATCTATACCATACATGTACGCAACTAGTCATTTGGACAAGGACTACATCAAGCATACCATCACACAATTAGATATCAACCAAATTAAATATCGCTTATACGAAACCATCAAAAGATAAATAGCAAGGTGGATACTTGATGGCCTTAAACAAACCAGAAAAAGCATATCATGGCATTGTAGTCTAAAGGTGTATTAGTTAAATGCATTTACACATGCTTCAAGCCACCATTCTAGGTGTTTTCAAAAGAAAAATTACAAAAGAGTTACTTAAGGACTGTGACTTGAACTTCCGATGATACGAAGCTGTTGTCCAAGTAAAGATTATCCTGAAATTTCATCAAAGGTAACTAATTAAGCAATTAAGCTTAGTGAGGTAGATTCATGTACATTAATGTGAAAAGAAAGGTAAATCTACAATATTATAATCAAAGGATAAACAAATTCATAGCAAAATCAGTAATTGAACTCAACTTGATTTGAATTTCAAGTTAATCATACATTTCACATTATAAACATGACATAAATATGAATTGTTTTTTTAGGCTATTATTATTTTCAAATCTAATATAGGGCAACCAAAGGCTTAAAACAATGTATTATGATGTAACATCCAAATAACAATGAATCAAGTTGATTTTTGGATACAAAGATCGATAAAAAAATTTATTAGTATTATCCTTGGTTTTCAAGTAGAGTATGTACACGAATCCCCAACCAATTGTTGCTTGATATCATATAGTGGTCAATTCCTTCTGATGTCACCAATGACCTTATACACATACCTCCTACTCTCGCCAAATAAGGATCGTAGTCCCTCCTAATTCGAGCTCAATGAACTCTATGGCATACCAACTATACCTATGACTGACTCGAAACTAAGGCTTTTTAATTGACATATCATATTCAAAGATGAGCCTAAGCTCCATACTTCCAATAAACAAGATGAGAATAGCTCCATTACTTCTTTTATTTGTATCACATATTCTCTAAAATTTTCAGAATTTATATCATTCAAATATTAACCTTTCATGTTAATTCATTTCTTTATAAAGCATAAAACCTTCATAATTCATAAATTTCAAAACATGATTCATAAAAAATTTCATACTACTACAAGTTCGATTTACTAAACTTACCAACTAGGTATTTATAGCTTAGCAATTGATCAATTGTAGACACATAAATCATCCAAGGATAAAAACAAAGTATTTAAAGCAATTAAGTATGTTCGGGAAGGGTTCAAACCTATCCGGAGACTTTAAACTACACTCATAAGTAATCCAAGCTATACTTGATCTCGAATCACTATTCTAGATTGCTTTTCTACTATTTTACCCCGTAACACCCTAAAATATGGCCCATAAGTAATTAGAATCATGAGTGTGTCATTTAGATTGAAGGTTGTGAATTTAAATCGAATGAAAGAATAAAAATTAAATAAGGACCAATAAGCAAAGAATTAATTGTTGCTAACTTTATTGGAGTGACTAAACCGAAACTCCCTTATAGTGGAAGTATTGCATGTAAACATAAATTTTAAAGAAGGACTTGGCTATGTGACCTAAGCTTACCATTCTTTGTGGGACAAGGATGAAAGATGGTTCGGACAAAGGGGGGAAAGGAAGAACTTTGACACCATTCTCTTCATTCTCACTCTAAGGCCGAAATTTAGAGGAAATTAGGGGAAAAGAAGAACCACCATTGAAGCTAACCTTAAGCTCTAATTGTTGTGACATGTTGAATTTATTTTTCTTAACCTTCATCAAGGATGTAAGTCCTTCTTCTCTTTCTTATTAAAGTGAATGAAATGATACAATTCTTGGTTTTTAGAATTGTAGTTACTAGAATGCATTCATGGCCATTTTTTCATACATATAAGTTGATATGTGTTGGAAAATATACTGCAAAATCACACCGTTAGTACTAACTGGAAAAAAGAAATTCAACGGACAAAATATAAGGAAATCATGTCGTGGTTCAAACCACTACCTTAGAAACAAATTTGTCTCGATGTGTGTAATCGATGTGATAGACGAATTGTCCCTCGAGGTTTACACGGTCACTCTGATGATCCATACACCGAACTCAGATTGAACTGCAGTGGTATTGCTCCTTTGATCTTTACAAATTCTGAGAGAGATTTGAGAGAAAATTGGTGAGTGGGTGATTGAGAGTAAGTTGGGAAGCTGAGCCAGCTTCTCTATTTATAGGCTACATTTGGGGTTAAAATTGTCCAAAAATTTAAATAGAGTTTAAATTTTGTCTTAACACTGGATAATTAAGCCTATAACAACAATTATAATTATAGAGTTTTAAGACTCTAAAACTATTGTATTAACTCAGCTTTAACAAATGTTTTAGTAGATGAATTTGTCCCTTAAGATGTCTAGATTCATTGGATAACACATAGATGTTTGCAGGCTGATTGAATTCGAGAAATCAAAATAATAGTGATCAACTATTAATCCTCTCAAATTTAAATTCGACTATTTCTCAACACAGCCTATAAATAGTAGTCACTCATCTAACCATTCTTTCACATTCTTTATTCATCCGAAAATTCTTACGAATTTTATCTAAAGGGATACTACGCGCGTGAACGTGTTGAACATACGTGTTACCACGACCACGACCTGGAGGCTGCTCAAAACCTGTTAGTCGCTCCATATAGATCTTCATTCAAGAAAGTAGTTTTTACATCCATTTGATGTACTTTTATTTTATGAATTGAGTCTAATGAAAATAATGCACGGATCGTTGAGATTTTTGTAGCAGGAGAATAAGTGTTGAAAAAGTCTAAACCAAACTTTTGAGTGAATCCTTTGATAACTAGCCTTGCCTTGTATCTTTGGATTGAACCATCAAGTCTAAGTTTCTTCCGGAATACCCATTTGTTACTGATAGGTTTAAATCCTCTCGCAAGTCCACTAATTTCCAAGTATGATTAGACATTATTGATTCTAGTTCATCTTTTATCGCATCTTTCCAAAACTAGCATCAATTGATCTTAAAACATCCTCATAAGTCTTCGGATCCTCATCTAAAAGAAACAACTAAGCTATCAGATCAGGTATAGAGTCTATATCATTCATCTCAAAAATGAAGAAAGTAATAAAATCTAGTCCAAAAGAGGTTTCTACTCTTTGTCTCTTGCTTCTTCTAGGTTCAAATTTAATCTCTTGAGAACCCCTAGCAGGCACACTAGAAGAAAAGGATGTAACAATTTCTATTTGTGTTTCTTCATTCGGTCTAGGTTTCTTTAAAAGAAAAATATCCTCAAAGAAAACATCCCTAGACTCACAAATAGAAGAATCATATAGTAATATGAATCTATATGTGGCATTTTTTGTTGCATACCCAATAAACACTGCATTAATGGTTTTAGGTCCAATAGTGGATTTTTTAAAGTCTGACAGTCCCACTTTAGCCAGACACCCCCACACTTTAAGGTATTGCAAATTTGGTGTATAAACTTTCCACAGTTCGTATAGAGTAGAATTCATTTTCTTGTGAAGTACACAGTTCAAAATGTGATTTGCCGATAGAATGGCTTCCGCCTACATGTTGTAGGGCAACCCAAAACTTATCAACAATGAATTCATCATTCTCTTTTAAAGTTTTGTTGAGGAAAGTAGAGAGCCAGGGTTTCGTGAATAATGTCATTCATCTCACATGCCTCTTTTAAGAAATTAGATCCATATACACCACTTGTATCGGATCTAACACGTGTTTAATTCTCCTATGTGATAATGTTTTCCTCTTTTACTTTTAAAGTTTCTTAAATCCAACTATATCAGTATGTACGACAAGGACCGAGCCAACCAGACGGCAGCAGTGGCGGCGCGCGAGATTTTCCCTTGTTCTCTATCACTCAACAAAAGAAGGGAGAATGGTCACTATAAATACCCTTGCCTTGGTATTTTCCCACTCAATGTGGGATTGTGACTCTTCCTTTTCCAATAATATGGTGTCTTGAACTTTCCGTTAAATAGGCTTAGAATCTTGGCCATGAGAAGCAAAAAGAATCTTACCTTGATTACCATGTGGCGTCTAGAACTGATTATGTGTTTATAATTTGGAGAACTGTTCTGAAAGTTATTTTAAAAGAAAGAAGAATTAATTGAATTCCAATTGGGGGACTGCCATTCCATGATTTTATGCTTGAGAACTGTTTTTGATGGAAATAGCAATTCAATGGATTGTTTTCATGTTCCTGCAAGTAGGGATTGTTTTGTGTATTAGTTTAGGAGTTGTTTTGTATGCTTTAATAAACAATGGGACTGTTATAAAGATGGTAAAACAGGGGAAATATTTGAGGCATGATTAGAGAATACTTTGGGTGAAAATATTAGCATCTAAAACTGCCCTTCATCTAGGGGAAAATATTAAGGGCCATCTAAGGGTAGTTTGATCAATTAGGAGCTGTTAGATCATAACTAATGGTATGTTTATGATTATAAAAAGATTCTGAGTAGCTAAGAGATTAATTGTTTGTTTGTGAGTTAATAATTGTAATGAAAAATCATTTTGTGCACATGAGAGAGTAAGTTTGGATCTAAAACTGCCATTCATTAGGGTTGTTTTTGAATGAATTAAGCATTTGGAAGACTGTTTTTACGAGACAAAAACACATACACATATAACCACCTTGTTTTAACTTGAACAAGTATGATAATATGTTGAATTTTTGTGCCTTAAATATATGTTGGTGCGTGTAAGAGCTGAAAAATCTGCACATGATATAGTGTAAAAATTGGTCCTGAAGTTTCCAATCATTTCTTGTAAATTATTAGAGCAAGAGGGACTGGTCGAAGAGGGAACTAAAGTGGATCATTCGGAGGAGGATCGTAAAGGAGTGGTGACCCAAGAGCAAAAATAGAATGATTTATCTGTGAGTGCAATTTTAATGTGTTTAAATTGATTGTTTTATCTTGTGTGAGTGGGATCAAATTGGTTATGCTTGATCAAATAGTGGTAGGTATCTTGAGGTAAGTGATTAGAAGTATCTACAATCAAATTAGAAAGAGATATGTCTATGAACACGTTGTCTACATGTATTAATTGCTTGGTAGCATGTTGTCTACATGTATATCTTCTCCCTTGAAAGTAATCCATGTTGTGAAATGTGATGTTATTTATTTAAACCAGTAATTGAGATCATAGCAAGATGGTAGTATGTCAATTATGTAACCATTTATTAATAAAGCTATGGAATATCATGACTATTAGAGGGGATGCACTACTTGAGCATGCTGATTATGAATCATCTATGTTTCTATGAACTTTAGTTAAATATATATGGATTCTTATTTGCTCACTTTGAATCCTTTCAGAATAGGTTGATTTTGGGTAAACTCGGGAGATCTCAAGAAGCTTATAAAGTACGTTTTGCATATGTTTTCCTAGAACTCCTAGAAGGTGGCACAAATGTACATAATGATGCATATAATGTTTTGTTTGCATGGATAACTAAAAAATTCAAGTGGCTGTGATGGTATAAATTATCATGCTTTCTTTTGCTTGACTTGTTGGATGCTTTCTAGTGCCACAATTCGTATGTTTAGATTCTCCGAAGATTACTAATCACTTGAAGAACTTGGTATAGTTTTGTGATGTAATATGATGCTAAATGGTGATGTGTGGAATTCTAAAGGTGAATAACCTAGATTAGTTGATTGATTGCTTGTAACTATAATAAATTATGGACCTTGCTACTTCAACTACCTCTTGGTCTAAGCACAAAAATAAAATGCAACCATGCATCAAAATTCATTCCATTCTAGTGTAAACAATGTCACTTTAAAATGCATGGATAAGCTTTATCACACTTAACACTTTACTTCACACATATCATCATAGTCTTACAACTTCATATACTAAAATAGTCTCAAAGCAGTCCAAAAAATCTTGTTTCATCATCCGACTATTCACACTATAAAATATACAATTTTCTTAAATTAGCTTTTTTATTTACTAATCAAGTTATTATCACATAAACATCTTATTTTATATTTTCAACATCAAACTCCACTCCCATGCTTCCTATCATCCTCCCAAATTAAATATATACTTTCCAGCTTAAGTTCCATACTTAAGTTTAGCCTCCAAACATCATGTTAACCCATTTTCCCTACCTTTGTTCAATTGCTAACTAACCAACATTTTCTTTTCATTCTTTACCTAAAACATTACTACTTATATTCTCATTGTTTAAACTAACTGACGACCCACATATAAAAAATTTCCAGTTCAAGTCACGATCACAACAGCACCAATCATTCACCATACCGTACATACTTACAATTTAACCTAAACATGAAATATGTAATTACATCAAACAGAGCAGCAGCAATACATTCTAATTTCTCATCAAAAAGCCGCTTTTTTCTAACTTCATTTCAACATAAATGGGCAGCTATCATCATATACTCAAATGTATTCACCTAATCTTCGAAAACATGAACAAAGTCACAATATCATTCTTCTAATTACATAACCGAACAATAAATTGAGTTCCTCATCATATGTTATACTAAAATCATTACCTTAATGCAACGAAGATAAGAAATCAAATGAATTCCATGCAACAAAGAACTTAATTGTTTAGCTATGGTGATTTTTTATGAAGATGAAGGAGGGAAGAAGACAATTGTTTTGGGATTTTCGTTTCTCTTTCCTCTAGTCGGCTGCCCCTTCATTTCCCTCCATTTCCCATTAATTTTTTCCATTAATAAAAGTGATGAATAATCACTCTTATTGGTTATGAATGTGACACGCACATAGCCCTCAAACTCTTTGAGTTTTACATGCAAGCAACAATTTTCAATTTTAAAAATTTCAGTCATCGTTAGTATTTGTTACACATCACAATAAAGTCATTCACTTCCAAATTCACAAATATAAGTCACTTAACCTATCAATTCTTAATGCAAACAATAATTAGTCATTAATTAATCCAATAATAACTAACCCGGTTTTAAGGGTGTTAAAGATACTCCATAGCAAAATGGAGTGGCTGAAAGGAAGAATAAACACCTTTTAGAGGTTGCTAGATCATTGTTCTTTTCCTAAGCATTTTGGGGGAAAGCCTTGCTTACTGCTACATAGCTCATTAATAGACTCCCCGGTAACGTATTAAAATTTCAAACTCCTAAGGAAGTTCTTCTTAAATAGTTTCCTTTTTTTTAAACCTATGTCTTGTACATTACCTGCTAAAATATTTGGGTGTTCTACTTTTGTTTATATCCATAAGCAGTTTTGAAGTAAATTGGATCATAGGGTTGTGAAGTGTATTTTTTTCTTGGGTATTCTCCTCTTCAGAAGGGTTATAAATGTTATTCCCCCATCACTCGTAAATTTAATGTTTCTATGGATGTTACCTTTCATGAACTACAACTTTTTTTCTCAAAATCTAAAATTCAGGGAGAGAGTTTAGATGAATTTTAGCCACAACCAGTCCAGCTACCTATACATATTCTTACATCCACAATAAACAGTTCTATATATACCAAAGACATTCCTTTATCCACCACAAATGTTCCTACATCCATAACAGATCTTATTCCCCAATACTCCGTGCAGAACCCACATTTCCCATACAAGATTCACTACCTAAAACTCCACATAATCCTTATTCAGAAACTCAACTTGGGACAAAGGAGCTGAGTGTCTATACAAGGAAGAAAATGCCTACTTCACAAAAAAACTACATAGCCTAGGATTGCTCAAGAACTGGAACCAATTCCATTATCCTTAGAGGATGAAAAAGGTATGGAATCTATGAGTAATGATATTATTATTCATTTGATTGATACATCTAATATAACTATTGCTCAAAGAAAAGGTGTCAGGAAATGTACCAGACATCCAATACAAAGGTATGTAGCCTATGGGAAGCTAATGATTTCATTTAGAGCCTTCACTACCATAATTGATAAGGTGCATATTCCTCAATCTGTACATAAGCCTTGAAATATCCAAAATGGAAGAAGGCTATAGAAGATGAGATCAAGGCACTGGAAGAGAACAAAACCTAGGTTATGACTGATTTACCACCTGAAAAAAGGGCAGCGGCCTTGAAATATAATGTCGATGAGAGCATAGAAAGGTTCAAGGCTATATTGGTGGCGAAAGGATTCGCTCAGTCCTATGGGATTGACTACTATGAGACATTTTCACCAGTGGCAAAATTTAATATTGTGAGAGTTTTATTATCTCTTGCTACAAATCAAGAATGGCCACTTCACCATCTTGGTATAAAAAATGCATTCCTAAATAGAACTCTAGAAGAAGAGGTGTACATGAAAAAACTACCTGGCTTAAATGAAGACTCAAATTCTGGTCATGTATGCAAACTACAAAAATCACTATATTGTCTTAAACAATCACCTCGGGCTTGGTTTGATAGATTTACTAAAGCCATTCTAAAATTCGGCTATCTACGATGTCAAACTGACCATACTTTGTTTGACAAAACTTCTCCTGAGAACAAAAGGTTATCTTAATAGTCTACGTTGATGATATAATCATCATATGTGATGATTCTATGGAAATTAGAAAGTTAAAAGAGTTTTTGGCAACTCAATTTGAAACTAAAGATTTGGATTACTTGAGATAATTTCTAGGAATGGAAGTGGCTAGATCAAGCACCGAAGTTGTAATCAAATAAAGGAAATACATTCTTGACTTGCTTTCAGAAACTGGAATGTTGGGGTGCAAGCCAGCCGAGACACCTATGGAGTATAATCTGAAATTCAGCAAAGGAGTTCCAGTGGAAAAGAACACTATCAAAGACTGCTAGGTAAGCTGATTTACTTATCACTTACAAGACTAGACATTGCTTATTTTGTTAGCATTGTAAGTCATTTCATGAATGACCCAAGAGAAAAACATTTAGAGGTAGAAACTAGAATCTTGAGATATTTAAAGATGACATCAGGTCATGGACTGATTTTTTCTATGAATTAGTCGAGAAAAGTTTGGTTTGAAAAATTGCTTTTTCAAATGAATAAGGGGGAGCTTTACTTACTTTTAAATTTTTCATCTCTTATTCAAATTTTTAAACTTGAACGAGGAGAATCCCAAATAATTTTTCAAGATAGTTTTATTATATCAAAAAGGGGAGATTAAAGAACTAATGTTTTGATATAATAATTGAAAAATAGTTTTGTACTAAATTAAAAGATTTCAATTTTTCTTTTAAGTCCAAATATCTTGAAAATACGTTTGAAGTATTTTAAATGGGTTTATAAAGTGTTCTTAAAGCCAAACATTGAAAAACCACCTAGGTGTTTTGAAACGCCCCTAGGTGTTTCGATACATGACTTCACAGAGACAAAGTGTTTCGATACAGCCTTGTCTGTTTCGGAACGGGGCTTGATCTGGGTGAGAATTTTGCATAGCGTTTTGATACGGCCACTCCCGTTTCGATACGCCTATGTGGCAATGACCTCGATGGTCAAAACCCCCCAACGGCTATTTCCCAACGGCCCTTTAAATTGCATGACGTTCCGATATGGAAATCAACGTTTCGATACGACCGTTGCGATACAGCCAAGGATGTTCTGAAACGGGTGCTACATCAAACTGCAACGACTCTTTCTATTTCATGGATGTTTTGAAACAGGGTCGAAGGTTTTGAAACGGGGAGTTGCAAAACTGCATTTATGGTGGGAAATAAAGTCTCCAACGGCTCTAATTCAACCCTAACGGTCTTCAACGGCTACAAACTCATTTGGGAGTATAAAAGGGACCTCCAAGCATCAAGAGAAGACTAATGCTTCAATTGTCAACAACATTATGATAAGAAAATTGTATTAGGTCTTTATTGTTCAATTTCTTGTATAGACAACACTTGTTAGCCTAATTGTCAAATTTGCTCAAGTGTTTAGGTTTTGGGCGAGAGCTTTAATTGTGCAAACATATACCTTCTAGAGAGATTTCTAGTTTGCTAAGTCTTTCTTGTGTAAGAGAGTGTTTGATCAAGCTTTGGGTAGAAAGCTTGATCGGTGGAACGGTTTCCTCCTAAGCCGAGATAAGGGGACGAAATTCTTAGTAAATTTGTTTGGAAATCCTTAGTGGGAAGCTAAGGTAGTGGATGTAGAATTTGGGTTAGAAAGCCGAACAACTCTAAATCCTTGTGTTTATCTCTTATTTTTAGCTTCCACCAAATCACCCAAAAATCCAATCTTCTCTGAACTTGACAAACACATCGGTTGAAGGAAATCGAGCGTCACAAAACCCAACAGTTTGCAACTCTAAGCATTCGCCCAAAACCTATACACTTGAGCATACATAAACATTTTAGCTCACAAGTGTTTTGTCTATACAAGAGAATGACAATTTAGCTCTAAAGACATTATGACATCATATGGTTGTTGAGAATTGAAGCATTAGCCTTTCCTTGATGCTTGGAGGTCCATTTTATACTCTCAATTGAGTTTGTACCCTTAGTGACCGTTGGGATTAATTTAGAGCCGTTGGAGTCTTTATTTCCATCATTAATTGCAGTTTTGGAGCTATCCGTATCAGAACACGAGAGGCAGTATCAGAACGTCCTTCTTCAGAACTAGCCATTGAAGCCTGATGCAGCACCTCGTATCGAAACGCCTTTGGTCGTATCGAAACGTTTTTGAGAAGTATCGAAACGTTTGTAAACCATTTCGGTACGGATGACCGTTGAGCTGCATTCAAATAACCGTCTGGGAAATATGACCACTGGGGAGGTTTTGAGCATTAGATGTATCAAAACATCAATGGAGTGTTTCGAAACAGAAACCCTTCATATCGAAACGGGCAAGCTCTGTTTCGGTACGCGTTTTGGCAGTTTCAAAACGTATCGATACAGATTGCCCCTATATCGAAACGGGTACCTTAAAAACACTAGTTTGGCTACTTAAAAACGTTTCAAACATTGTCAAAACCTTTTTAAACATCCTCAAACTTATTTTCAAGTTGTTTTTGACTTAGATAATATTTTAAATTCTTTTCAATTAAGTCCAAAACATTTTTCAATTATTATATCAAAACATATATTTCTACAAAATAGTTTATCTACGCAGTCATCAAATACCCCCAAACTTAAACTATTTCTTGTCCTCAAGAAATTGAAACCTAGACCTAAACTAAGAACAAGAACCTAAGAACAATACCTATCGTTTCTAAGGTTAAAACTTCAAGGATTTAAGGCTTGATCTGCCCATTTCTCTCTTTAGGTGATGAGTCACCATGACAAGGGTTAAGCATTCTAATATTCACTATTTTTTTTTAATTAAGAAAGATGAAAAGAATAGCCAAAATGGATAATTCCTTCACGGCAATGAATGTAGTGGGAGGAAAATTCATCTTCTTCCACTCTCTTTTACGCCATAGTTGGAAGCTTTTAGGACCCTAAGAGTTCAGCTCAAATTTCTCACAAATTGGTTACGATTCTTGTAATCTAAATTTGTATTCGGTAAGTTCTCATCTATATTCTTCATCCGATATCAATTCTCTTAAGGTTAGATCTTAGTTTCTCTTGAGCTGATTTATTAAAGTAAGGGTTTACATGTAATTAGGTTGAATCCTAAGCTTAGAAATAATTTTCTTATAATTTTTAAGTTATGGTAATGCCCAAGTCTAATGCTTAGGAGATTAGGAACCTCTAAGTTTTCGTGAATAAGAAATTTCATATGTGTTGATATTGTATTGATAAATTCTTTGTTCAATTTCATGTTGGAATTGATTCTAATGGTGAAATTCCTAATTCGACAAAAAGATGCTATGGGAGTTCAAGCTTGGTTAACAATTTGTGAGGTTCCGTATATCGGTGAGTGTAGTTATGAGTTTTGGGATTGGTTCGGTATCATTTTGATTGCATTTAATATTTTCAATTACATATAACATAATGTGTGATTTGTTTACAAGCTCAATTAGAGAATTTTGATGCTATGGTGTGGCATGGAGGTAAGCTCGATGATAAGCTCTCAAATGTGACATTTTTTAATTGCTATTTTTCTAGTTTTTAGGATTTCTTGCTACCTAATCCATTTTGTTTTGCTACATTTTGCGCAAGGAACCTAATTTTGGAAAATAGCAGCAAAAGGGGGCATTTCTGCAGCCTTTTATTTATTCTGGTCATGACTGGTATCGTGGGCACGACGCGTCTGACGTGGCAGATACGTGGCGACTTCTGGAAGACCTTATCAGCTTATCCGTTTCGATTTGCTGTATTTAAATTTCAAAAACATTTGAATTGTTTATCTTTCCTTTATTTTGAATCTTTCTTATCATTTATCTTTGTAAATCCAAGCCTATAAATATCACTCCTTGGTAAAGACTTAGGCATCGAATTTAGTCTTCATCTTCTAGCTTGAAAACACTTGTTATTTCTAGTTTTTAATTAAAGTTCTCTTTTCTTTATTTTTATTCTTTTATGTTATTTAATTATAAAATCAAGTTAAGTATGATAACTAATATCATGCTTAGCTAAACTTCTTGAGCCAAGAACTAGCCAAATCAATTCAAATCGTGAGAATTGAACATTGCCTAAATTTTTTCGGGAATACATTTTTATCTTTATGTTTAGATAGTTTAGCAATCGGCCTTACTAAAGTTTTTAATCGTTTTTCAAATCAAAAAGAGCTCGTTGGTCTGGAATCGTTTAAAAACATAGTTGGGAGGAAGGATTGGCCTGTGGCAATTTCGACTTCCTGTGAACACTCTTAGCGGTGGTCCGCTAAGGAAAGATAAAATCAGAAGCGATTCTTTTTAAGACAATTTCTGAGTCGGGCTTTTCCTGTTTTCAAAACTAAATATTTTGACGGCGATGGACGTGGTTAATTTGTTTAAGAACCAACCTTCGAAGATAGACTTGGGAGGATTTGTTACTCGAGAGAGAAGCAAGTTGCGACGGGTTGGGCCTCGCAGACTTTAACTGACATGATCCCCAGAGTAAAAATCTATTTCAATGATCGAAGGAATTGACAAGGCTAGCTCGAGGCTATTTTGCATATTTGGCATTTCTTATTATTTTCTTTACTTCTGCATTTAATTCTACTATTTCATTTTCATTCAATATCAGATCACCCCCCTTTTTATTTTTCTTGTTTTTACAGATATTCCTGGAAGCATTAATCAAAGCAACCTTCAGTCAAGAATTCCGACTAATCTCCCTGTGGACCGACCCTCTTTCCCTATAACTACTTAATTTCTTTATTTTATTATTTGTTGAAAGAGGTTTATTTATTTATTTATTTTGACGGGTAAAACGACGCTTGTCAAAATTGGCGATGTTCCCAGGGAGTTTTATTTTTCGGCAATCACTGATTGTTTTGTTTGATTTTTATGACCAGGAGCAATCCGGTAAATCTAGTTGACCTTGACCCGGAGATCGAAGCAAGAGCTCGTAGAACTCACGGTGAAACACTTTAGCGAAAGAAACAACAACGAGAACAAAGCATACAACAATCTGATCAGGAATCCACTACTGAAACTACACCAGTCGAAGATCCTATACTAGAACCAGAACCGACGGCAGATCAAACGATTCGAGAACTAAACGCAGCCCCTACTGTGCAACAACCACTATGGATCGCTTTTCCTCACGGCGATACTCCCTTCCAGCTCAAAACAATATTAATCCACCTACTCCCTACTTTTAATGGCCTCCCTACTGAAAGCCCACACAAGCACCTTGCCGAGTTCCATATGATGTGCAGCAGCATGAAACCGCAAGGGGTCTCGGAGGATCAAATAAAACTAAGGGCTTTTCCTTTTTCCTTGGCCAGAATGGCTAAGGAGTGGTTATTTTATTTACCTCCAAATTCGATTAATACGTGGGCTGATCTCTCTCGTGTTTTTCTTGACAGATATTTCCCTGCGGCAAAGGCAACAGAACTTAGGTGAAGCATTTTGGGAATCCAACAAATGCACGATGAGTCCCTATACGAATATTGGGAGAGATTCAAAAAGTTGTGTGCAAGTTATCCGCAACATGGCTTATCCGAGCAAACACTCCTTCAATACTTATACGAAGGAATGTTGCCAATGGACAAAAGGATGGTAGATGCAGCAAGCGGTGGCACGCTCGTTAACCTGACCCCTGAAAATTATCGAACCTTGATATCTACGATGGCGGCTAATTCGCAGCAATTTGGTTCTGCGAGTGAACCCAACCGACGGGTTCACACAGTAAGCACAATTTCATTAGAGAATAAAATAGACAATTTAACTAATATTGTGAATTCTCTCGTTTCAGGGGACTTAGGAGCTGCTAAGGTATGCGGAGTATGCACTATGCTAGATCACGCAACCGACTTATGCCCATTGCTGCGGGATACATCTGGTGCCCAAGTTAACGCCATACACAATTTTCCCGGACCTCCCCAAAGACCTTATAACCCTCAGAGTAATACATTTAACCCCGGTTGGAGGGATCATCCAAACTTGAGCTATGGTAATAAGAATCAAAATTTCCAAGCTAGGCAGCAACCTCCCTACCAAAATCAAGCTCCCCAAAAATCTTCGCTTGAGTCTATTGTTGAGAGGTTAGCAGTTTCGCAGGAAAAGTTCCAGAACCAAACACAATCTCACCTTCAGGAACTAGATAAACAAGTTAGCCAATTAGCTCAAACAATAGGGCGTCTAGAATCCCAGGGGAAATTACCATCACAAACCGAAACCAATCCAAGGGAAAATGATAGCGCGATCACTATGCGTAGTGGAACTGTGATAACACCTAAACCCCCTAAGCAAGATGAACAAAAATCTGAGAGCTCTTCGGAGCACCAGAACGAAAAACCTCCTTCCACTACAAGTAATATCAAATCTAAAATTCTTGTTTCTACTTACGAACATGTTCCTCCTTTTCCAGGAAGATTGGCAAAACGAGACAAAAAGGAGGAAGAGAAGGAGATAATGAAGATATTCAAAAAAGTGGAAATCAACATTCCACTTTTGGATGTTATTAGGAAGGTTCCTAAATACGCAAAATTTTTGAAAGATCTATGCACAAATCGAAGAAGGTTGTCGGGGAACGAGAGAGTCAACCTTAGCGAGAATATTTCAGCCATCTTTCAAAAGTCGTTGCCGCCAAAGTACAAGGACCAAGGAATGTTTGCTATCCCTTGCAAGATTGGAAACGTCGGCATTAAAAGAGCAATGTGCGATTTGGGCGCCTCCATCAATGTTATGCCTTTAAGTGTTTATAGAAAGATCTCAACGGAACCATTGAAGGAAACTAAGGTAACAGTACAACTCGCCGATAGATCAATTATTTATCCTGAAGGGGTATTGGAGAACATCCTGGTTAAGGTAAACGGTCTCATTTTTCCCGCTGATTTTTATATTATTGATATGGAAAATGATCGTAGTAACAACGGATCGGAAATTTTGCTTGGACGTCCCTTTTTATCAACCGCACATACGAAAATCGATGTCCGTAACGGTATTTTGACCATGGAATTCGACGGAGAGGTGGTGAAATTTGATGTATATAAGGCAATGAAATATCTTGATTCTGTCGCAAGTCTTAATTTTGTTGATGTTATAGATCCTTTGGCTAATGAATTTGTTGAAACTAACTTGTTTTCTGATTTTTGCAGGGAACTAGCAGAGTTAGACAACGAAAACATAAGCGAAATCATGTCCTCTCTTTCGTCAATTTCAGATTTACTATTGACACCGTCCCATTCTAAACCACTTCCTTCAATTTTGCAGGCACCTCTTTTGGAATTAAAGAAACTCCCACCGCACTTGAAATATGCATATTTAGGTGACAAGGAAACTTTGCCCGTCATCATATCAAGCGAATTGTCGTCACAGCAGGAAAAGGAGTTGATAACCGTATTAAGCATCCATAAAGAGGTGATTGGATGGACATTAGCCGATATCAAAGGCTTAAGTCCTTCCACGTGTATGCATAAAATAAAAGTGGAAGAAGGTGCGAAACCTATCCGAGAGGGGCAGCGACGATTAAACCCACCAATGATGGATGTTGTAAGACAAGAAATACAAAAATTGCTAGATGCCGACATCATCTGCGCAATTTTTGACAGTAAGTAGGTTAGTCCAATTCATGTCGTGCCGAAGAAAACTGGAATAAATGTTTTCGAAAATGATGAAGGGGAAAAGATTCCAAAGAGAGTTCAAAACGGATGGCGGATATGTATCGATTACAGGAAACTTAATTCTCAAACCCGGAAGGACCATTTCCCTTTACCGTTCATTGATCAAATGATCGAAAGACTTGATGGAAAAACACATTACTATTGTCTTGACGGATTTTCTGGATTTTTTCAGGTAAAAAACTACATTCACTTGTCCCTTCGGCACCTTTGCTTATAGGAGAATGCCTTTTGGACTTTGCAACGCTCCAGCTACTTTCTAGCGTTGCATGCTGAGCATCTTCTCTGACCACATCGAGCGAGGAATAGAGGTATTTATGGATGATTTTACCGTTTACGGTGATTCATTCTCTAACTGCCTTTCAAATCTTTCTTATGTACTTAACCGTTGCATTGAGTATAACTTAGTTTTAAACTATGAAAAATGTCATTTTATGGTAAGTAAAGGTTTACTACTTGGTCATGTGGTCTCTGCACAAGGTATAGCCGTTGATAAGGCAAAGGTTGATGTTATTCGTTCACTTCCATAACCCACTTCGGTGAGGGAAATTCGTAGTTTTCTTGGTCATGCAGGATTCTATCAGCGTTTCATAAAGGATTTCTCCAAATTAGTGCAACCGCTTTGCCGCCTGTTACAAAAAGACGTGCAATTTGACATAGATCAGGCTTGTAGAGAATCATTCGATGAGCTTAAGATGAGACTTGTTTCCGCTCCAATCGTACAGCCTCCGGACTGGTCATTACCTTTCGAAATAATGTGCGATGCATCCGATCTAAGCGTAGGCGCAGTTCTTGGGCAAAGAACTAAGGATGGACCACATGTGATCGCCTATGCCTCTAGAACCCTCGACTCGGCACAACGGAACTATTCAACAACGGAGAAAGAACTTTTTGCTATTGTTTTCGCATTAGACAAGTTTCGCTCTTATTTGTTAGGTACTAAAATCCTTATTTTTTCTGATCATGCAGCGCTGAAATACCTGATCAACAAAAAAGATGCGAAACCACGGCTGATTAGATGGATACTCTTATTGCAAGAGTTCGATCTTCAAATCAAAGACAAAAAGGGCAGCGAAAACTTGGTGGCGGACCACCTAAGTCGTTTGGCTACATCTCCGATCGAACCACCTTTGCAAGAGGAATTTCCGGACGAGTCATTAATGGAGGTAAAGGCGACATTTCCTTGGTTCGCCGATATGGAAAATTTCCTAGCCACTGGTAAGATTCCTGATAACTTGTCACGATCTGAGATTAAGCGTATTAAAAGAGATTCTAGATATTACATCTGGGATGATCTGTATTTGTGGAAATTGTGTTCTGATCAAATAATTCGTCGTTGCGTAAGTGATAGCGAGGTAACATCTATACTTGAATTTTGTCATTCTTACGCTTGTGGGGGGCATTTTGGCCCTAAAAGAACTGCGCACAAAATCCTTGAGTGCGGTTTCTTTTGGCCTACTTTGTTTAAGGATACTTACAATTTCTGCAAAACTTGTGACAGATGCCAGCGGGTTGAGAATTTAAGCCGTCGAAGCGAAATTACATTAAACCCAATACATATATGTGAAGTTTTTGACGTGTGGGGTCTTGATTACATGGGACCTTTTATTTTATCTCATGGAAATTTATATATTATTTTGGCATTTGATTACGTTTCGAAATGGGTAGAGGCGAAAGCCACCCGAGAAAATGACGCGAAAACCACAACTAATTTTTTACGTGACTTTATTTTTTCCAGGTTTGGAACTCCGAGGGCAATCATTTGTGACAGAGGAATACATTCCGTTTATCAAATTGTCGAGGCTTTAATGAAAAAATACGGTGTGACACAACGTATATCGACGGCCTAACATCCACAAACAAACGGACAAGCGGAAGTTTCAAATCGGGAAATCGAGTCAATCCTAGAGAAAATTGTTAAACCTAATCGAAAGGATTGGAGTTTGAAATTAGTTGATGTGTTGTGGGCATACAGGACGGCCTACAAAGGACCTATCGGCATGTCACCTTATCGACTTGTCTTCGGTAAACCTTGCCATCTTCCAGTCGAACTTGAGCATATAGCATTTTGGGCCATAAAAGAGTGTAATATGGAGATGAATGCAGTTGGCGAAGCACGGAAAATTCACATTCAAGAGCTCGAAGAAATTCGCCGAAACGCTTACGATAGCGCACAACGTTATAAAGAGCAAACAAAAGCATTTCATGACAAGCACATTTCATTTAAATCTTTTTCAATTGGACAAAAAGTTCTCCTATTTAACTCAAAGTTGAAACTTTTTGTAGGAAAACTTAAGTCTAAGTGGAGCGAACCCTTTACCGTAGTCAACACTTTTCCTCACGGAGCTGTAGAAATTGAAGATGGCTCGGGTGCCCAATTTAAAGTAAATGGACAGCGACTTAAACCTTTTTCGAGAACACACCGATCGAACAAATTGAAGAAATCACCGTGGAGGAACCAAAAATCTGAAGAAAAAAAATAAATTTGTCGAGCTTAACGGCGTTAAACAAAGCGCTAAATGGGAGGCAACCCATTCGTTTCTTTTTCGTTAATTTTTTGTTTTTTATTTCCTTTCTTTTAATTCTTTAAGTAAGATTTTTTTTACTTTAATTTTTTTCTTCTTTTGTATTTCTGTAGGATTTTCTCAGTGCCAGACCATGTTTTCTAACCTTTCACAGCAGCACATTTCGACCCTAAGCATTGGAGTGCATCGTTTCATTAAACAGTGCACATTAGCATAACCCAAGGAAGCCGGCACATCTTAGCAAATCCTCATAAAAATTTTCCCCTTTTTTCCCGTTTCTTGTCTTTCTTTCCCGTGAACTACCCAAACCCTAAAAAAACACAACCAAACACCTTTTTCTTTTTCTTTTTCACTCAGCCACGCGACTTCACCATGCCCCGCACGCGACAGCAGGCTCGTCGGCTTCCCCAAGAACCGCCGCTAGTTATCGGCGGTCGACGTCGTCTTGTGCCACCACAATTCATGGCAATCAGCAACGACTCCGAACCGGCTCCCGCACCTCCTCCACACCGCGGTGGTCGACGACAGCAAGCCCCCAATCCCTCGAACGAGAGTCTCATTCCTACGGCTTCCACCGCACCTCCGCCTTCTCCCCCAACCGCCAGCCACCGTTCGCATCTCTCCAACAGCACCTAATTTTGCCGAAAGACTCCACACCCTCGAGGACAACATTGCATAAATACTTTCCTACCTTCGTCCGAGCCGCAGTCGTGGCCGCGATCATCATTGACCACGGGGAGTACTCTTTACCCCTCTCTGCCTTGCACTTTTATGTTTTTCATCTGAATTGGGGCAATTCACTTAAGTGAGGGGGAGGGTAGCAAACCGCTTGTTCTGCATGTCTGCTATATGTTTGATTTTGGTTTGACTTTGAGATGACATTTTTCTTGCCATTGCTTGATGTCCAGCATGTTATAATTGCTATAGTGCGTAGGAATATTTGAATGTTGACATTTTTGATAATCAAATGACATGAGTAAAATGATAGTTTGACATCTCTTTCAATTTGCCTTGATTGTGATAATTGGATTTCTCGCCTAGCTTAATCAACTTAGCCTAATTTTGTGAGAATTTGAGCCTCGAGCATGCATCTTATTCTTTATGCTCGTTTTTCCTTGCTTGAGAGTGTCATCTTGAAATTAGGAATCTAGAACTTGTGACTTGTATGTAATTCGAGACTACACTAGAATGAGGTGCTTTAAGATGATTTAGGCATTAGGATTTAGCCATTTTCTCTCTTTTACCTTTTTCTCATCTCTTAGTGAACCCTCTTGAAGCCTTATATCCCATTTTTCTTGGCTTAACCTTCAAACCTTGTTCTTCCTCGACCAAACTTTTTGATTGATCAAATGCTAGAAACTATATTACTAGACAAATAAGGGGCTGCAATTCGAATAAGAACGGAATTTTTCCAGAAAAAATGAAAAAAAAATAGAATAAAAGGAAGCAATTGCTTCGAAAAGAAGAAAAAAAAGAGAAAAACAATTTCGGAAAAAAAGAAAAAAAAAAGGAAGAAAAATATGTGTTTGCTTGCCCATTTTTAGCTCCTCTTTTGTCTTCACTACTTATTGTTTGAAACTTCTTGCATTGATCATCTTCTTTTGCCTTTTCTTTCCATCTTTCTACCCTTTTTCTAAACCCACATTACACCTTGAACAAAAGACCTAATGATTTTTGCACCTCGATTATAATAAAGTAGTGGAGAATTGAACTTGTTACAAGCCTATGGAAACCTTTGTTCATGTATGACTTAGAGTGTGTTTGCTTCACTTCTACCTATAAACACTTTGAGTGCTCTTGAGTGTATCTTGGTGAGGATTAAGACTAGGTTAGGATTTGATTAATACTTGATAGGCAATTGGAAGAATGAAGGGTTGTTCTTTGCTTATATCCACTTGGTTTGATTTGTGTTTCTTTCATTATACTCCTTTTGCACTAGAACTCTTATAATTATGTTTGATGCTTGTGATGGCTTGAGAAATGCATTCTTGGGTTAATATCTCTTTCGGACATACTTGAGGACAAGTATGAGACAAGTGAGGGGGAATTTGATAAGCTCTCAAATGTGACACTTTTTAATTGCTATTTTTCTAGTTTTTAGGATTTCTTGCTACCTAATCCATTTTGTTTTGCTATATTTTGCGCAAGGAACCTAATTCTGGAAAATAGCAGCAAAAGGGGGCTTTTCTGAAGTCTTTTTATTATTCTGGTCATGACTGGTATCGTGGGCACGACACTAGGCAAGACGCGTCTGACGTGGCAGATGCGTGGCAACTTCTGGAAGACCTTATCAGCTTATCCGTTTTGATTTTCTGTATTTAAATTTCAAAAACATTTGAATTGTTTATCTTTTCTTTATTTTGATTTTTCTTATCATTTATCTTTGTAAATCCAAGCCTATAAATACCACTCATTGGTAAAGGCTTAGGCATAGAATTTAGTCTTCATCTTCTAGCTTGAAAACACTTGTTATTTCTAGTTTTTAATTAAAGTTCTTTTTTCTTTATTTTTATTTTTTTATGTTATTTAATTATAAAATCAAGTTAAGTATGATAACTAATATCATGCTTAGCTAAACTTCTTGAGCCAAGAACTAGCCAAATCAATTCAAATCGTGAGAATTGAACATTGCCTAAATTCCTTCGGGAATACATTTTTATCTTTCTGTTTAGATAGTTTGGCAATCGGCCTTACTAAAGTTTTTAATCGGTTTTCAAATAAAAAAGAGCTCGTTGGTCTGGAATCATTTAAAAACATAGTTGGGAGGAAGGATCGGCCTGTGGCAATTTTGACTTCTTGTGAACACTCCTGGCGGCGGTCCGCTAAGGAAAGATAAAATCAGAAGCGATTCTTTTTAAGACAATTTATGAGTCGAGCTTTTCTTGTTTTCAAAACTAAATATTTTGACGGCGATAGACGTGGTTAATTTGTTTAAGAACCAACCTTCGAAGATAGACTTGGGAGGATTGGTTACTCGAGAGAGAAGCAAGTTGCGACAGGTTGGGCCTCGCAGACTGTAACCGACATGATCCCCGGAGTAAAAATCCATTTCAATGATCGAAGGAATTGACAAGGCTAGCTCGATGCTATTTTGCTTATTTGGACTTTCTTATTATTTTCTTTACTTTTGCATTTAATTCTACTATTTCATTTTCATTCAATATCAGATCACCCCCTTTTTATTTTTCTTGTTTTTACATATATTCCTGGAAGCATTAATCAAAGCAACCTTCAGTCAAGAATTCCGACTAATCTCCCTGTGGATCGACCCTCTTTCCCTATAACTACTTAATTTCTTTATTTTATTATTTGTTGAAAGAGGTTAATTTATTTATTTATTTTGACGGGTAAAACGAAGCTTGTCACTCGATAAGCTTAACCTTTCGATCTTTGCTTTTGTAAGTTTAAATGCTTTAATTTTGATATGATTTATGTTTTGATTGGAACTATAATAATAAGGCAAGTCATGGACATGAAATTATGATCAATGACAAATTATTATGATGTGTTAAACTATGGAGCTCAAAGCTCGTTTATGGCTAAATTATGATGTTAAAGCAAGCTATGAAACTTCAAAATTCACTTATGATTGAATATGATACTTTGGAGTTAAAAGCTCACTATTGTCATAAAACTCATTTTCCTAATGATAAAGCTTAAAATATATAAGTTGCCTATACAATGGAAGTCCTTGGACACTTTGGCATGGTACTTGGTATATTGGGATTACGGCCCACGGGCTACGGCTCAGGGTTGATGACCCCATATTGTGGATATATTGGCGACAGTAGGAGGTAACATTGGAGTTGATGGAGGAGAAGATAATATTGATTGATATGCTTTAACACTAGCCATTGCTTTGTGTTTTGAGCTATGTGTAACAGAGACCAATATTACCTATGTTCAAATGTGATCCAAGGCAAATGTTCTAAAAGATGTGTACTCATATATGAACTCTGGTATGAACTTAGATACGAACTCAGATAAGAACTATGAAAGATCCTCGATAAACTTTAAATAAGATATTAAACCCCTAATTCTTTCAATAAGACTTTGTATAAAGCTTTCATAATAAAAACTAAGTGTAAATTAAATATTAAGACTTAAGTATACTTTTGGTATTATATGCTTGGTTTGCCTTGAATGGTGTCATTCATTACCATTAACATTATACTATGTTATCATTTGGCCACTACCTCACTAAGCTATGTAAGCTTACCATATCTCCTTGTATGCACTACATGTATTAAGTCTCTATAATCGCTCAGGATCGTATTTGGAAGTTGCAAGTCAATCTTTAAGCGTTGATTAAGTTTTCCTTTGCCAAACTTCTAGTTGGTGGCATATGAACTAAGCATGATTGTTTGCATTAAGCTATGGTGTTATTAGATTGATTCTATGAAGTGATTAATTAACATGTGATAATTTTGACATGATAGTTATGATAAAGTAGTTTTATACTATGTTTATATGTTTGATAATATGGCTTAAACAAGTAAGGTATGAACTTGAATGATAAGCATTATAAAAAAGGTGTTTATAGTACCTTGTATATAGTAGCCAATGTTATCATATTCTTTGATGTATTGTGAATAAGTATATGTTAAGTTGCAATGGTAAGTTATTTGATTATGAGTAAGCATGGATGGGTAAGCTTTGTTATGAATATGTCTAATTGTTAGGGTAAGAATTGAGATACGATAAATATTGGATGAATTGAAATGTAATTACACATATGGTGTACTTGTTAGTTAATTCATGTTCGGTGCTTATTTTGGTGATGAATTATGTCTTAATTGGTGTATTTGATGGTTAGGAACAATTTGGTTAATTTTAATGTAAAATGCTCTGTTTTAGGTTTTTAGGCATAAGGGACTGATCCCTTATCAAAAAGCATCGATCCCTAAGATTATAGTAGCTAATTAAAATGATCTCCTAGGCTTATAGTGTAAAAGGATCGATCCCTTAATAAAACAGATCGATCCCTTGAAGTTTGAAAATTTTACAAGTTAGTCCTTAAGCTGTATCTTAACCAATTGATGTCAGAATTGATCTCTATTTCTTTTGAATTTCATAATTTTGTAATAATATATGTTTAAGAGTACATTTACTCAATAAATTTAATATTTTGAATGATCCTCCAAAATTTTAGAAATTTACAAATAGGTCCTTACCTTTTGAAATGTCATTGTTTAGTCCCTATTTGTTATTGATGACACATATGTCAATAATTACCATGATTATGTTACAATGAGACTTAAATTCAGTAAGAAAAATAACCTAAAATTGATTTTGAATAAATCCTTGAACTATGATGTTTAATGATTTGCTTTGATGTTGTGTATGGTTTGTAATAATTTGTTATTTTTTTTAATTTTTGATTTTTCTATTTTGAATTTCGGTGACATCTCCGATCATGGCTCTCTTCCAAATCGAGTAGGGGTGTTACAAAAGCGGTGTGATTCTACAGGATGGATTGTTGATTATGGCACATAGCGGCTTGTGTTGTGAGCATGTCACTATGGTTGTTGAGATGTGTTGACTGATCCTGCATAATAACTCGGGCAATATCCATAAAACTTTTATCAGAAGAATCAAAAGAATTAGAATTAGAATTAGAGTTAGAAACTCCCTGGTACTACCTCTGAGTTTTTTTGTTGGAATCCAAGAGGCTCTACTGTAGCATTTTGTCGTGCTCCTGAATTTCTTATGTTACCTCTCCAACCAAAATTTGGATGTTGTCGCCACCTTGGACCGTAGGTGTTCGAGCAAGGATTGTTGTTGCGGTTGGCGTTCCCTACATAACATCCAGATTCTTGTTGATGGGGGCATTCATCTGATTGGTGTTCCCCATCACAATGCTCGTATGTATATTGAATTACCTTAGCCTCCCGTGTGTTGGATGGTTGTTGGATGGTTGTTGCATGTTCTTGAGCAGGTTTGCGATGGTGGAGAGTTGAGCCGCCACAGTTTGGGAATCATCCAATTGGAGTGTTCCAAAAAATTTAGGGCCGGGATTCAATCTCCCCGTAGGAAACTAGTAGTTGTTATTGGCTATTTGATTAAGAATTTCAAATGCCTCTTCAGGATCTTTATCGACCAAAGTACCATTGGCAAAGAGTCAATCATCATTCTTGTGGGAGCGTTAACGCCATTATAGAACGTTGCCAGTTGTAGCCAATCATGGAATCCATGAATTGAGCACTTGCACAGCATGTCTTTGTATCTATCCCAGCATTCATACATGGATTCATCATCTCGTTGCTTGAATGCTATAATTTCGCTCCGCTTCTGATTGTGCACGTTCGGTGGATCGTATTGGTTCAAAAAGCTTTTGCACAAGTCATCCCAGTATGTAATATATCTTGAGGATATAGTCTTCAACCATGCTCGGGCTCGATCACGCAATGAGTACGGAAATAGTTTAGGTCTCAGCACATCATCAGGAACTCTATGTTGTCTAAAACAATCACAAACTTCCAAGAAACCTGGAATCTGCTCTCGAGCATCCTCATGTGCTGATCAACTGAATTGTACAATGGAGTTGAGCATGTTGAACATAACTGGCTTCAGCTCAAAGTTAGTTGCCCCTATTCCTGGGTCGATAGGTTGAGGTCATTAATGACAGGTGCAAAATTGTCGCGAATAGGTCGCGCTGGTGGTGGAAAAACCAGTTGCCTTCCTTGTGCTCCATTGGTGTCTACATCGTTAACAATTACTCCTCTATCCCGTGGTGGAAGATCGTCGCTAACTCGTGCGTTGTTCAGGCCGTTATTGCCGACTTGGTGAGGAGGATCCATTATTCTTTGTTCTCTGTGTAAGTTTCGTAGGTATCTTTCGGTCTCTGGATTATATAGATTAATGGGTTCCTCCCAATTTGTACGTCTGCTTATGCATTGTAACGTACTTGAAAAAGAAAAAGAAAAAATAAAAATAAACTAAAGAAAATCTTAAGCGTAATTACTACGTAATTATCAAATTTCCAATCCCAACAGTAGCGCCAAAAACTCGATGCTTGGTAAACAAGTGTGCAATTTAGAGCAAGTATACTCGTCAATCAAATAATAAAGCGATGGAGTAGAATGTCGAACCCACGAGAATTGTATTGACAAATAAGAAGAGGTCGTACTTAAGAGTTGGTGAACAAGTATTGGTTTGATGGTGATTATCAAAATTAAATGCAATAAAAGTAAGGTAGCAATGATCAATACAAGCAGATGTTGTAGCAAATATTCAGATGATTATGGAAGCTGGGTTTATTGCCTAGGAATTATGTCGTTTACTTATTTGAATGCTATAGTAGTAGCCAATACATGTCTGCGTAAACCAATTATGTCTTTACCTATTCGACAAGATTTTCTAATTAACTTCTAACTCTTTCGATGCCTATAAGTTGATAACAAGGAAGCTAAGCCAATATATGTTTGCGTGAATCCTAAGAACTCTATTATCTATTCAAGTTTCCCTTATTAGTCGTTGAAATCCTAAACTTATGTCAAAGCCGGATTAAGACTAAGTTGACAACTTAAGTCCCACTGTTCACGTTTGTACAACCTAACTCTTTCGATATTAAGCCACGGATCAATAGTTAAAAGGTCTCTCTCGATAGCTCTTACAATAACTACACATGAATAATGATGAACAAAATAGATAAAGGGAAAAACTATAACATTAAACAATTAATCAAAACATAATATCCTAAAAACAATGAACCCAACGAAAGTATTTAGCTGATGTCTGAGCCTAAAACATCCATAATAAAAATATAAAAGAACATGGCAGTTTATCAAGCAATGGAAAAGAAAGAATCAAGCGTCCTCGACGTTCTCCTCCAAGCTCTCTAACTGTGATGCAGGTTCCGCACTCTTCAAGCTTCTCTCGATGGCTTTCGTTGTGTGGAGACTCCTCTAGACCTTCGACTCTGGTGGTTCTTCGATAACTGAAGATTAAAGGTTTCCGTCTAAGATCAAGCTTCTTTTTTGTGGCCCGAGTCTTCTTTATATAGGCGGAAAAGCTAAGGTTCGATTATCTGCAATAATAGATAGGCTATTTACTCAAAGAAAGTAATTCCCATGATTTTAGGTTTGTGTGCTATTTCAAGAATGCGTATGCAATTCAGATAAAACACTGTATATTTCTTATATGCCGATTGCTGCTGCATCTGCATGTGAGATACATGGCAGTGGCATCGAACTTGTAAATACAAGTACAAACTAAATGCACAACACACTTGAAATAAACTGCTAGCTGTGGTATATAAACAGCTCTGGTATGATTTCAAATGAGTAGACAGGATTCGATTGTTTTTTTTTTCTTTTTTTTGGAGCATCAGTCGTCATCGCCACCGAGATCACCCCATCTAACATTGTACTTGGCCGCAAGATAATGTGCTCCGACAGGTCCTCTGCTTCCGTAAGGATACAGCTCTGGAGAAATCTTTTTTGCTTCAAGTTCTTTCAACAATGGTGTAAACAGTGACCAAGCAGCATCGAGCTCATCGCTTCTAATGAACAACCTTCGCTCCCCTGCTATAGCATCTAAGAGCAGTCTCTCATATGCATCTGGGATTTCTCTTGGATATCTGCATATCATAACCAGAGTCTTAAACTAATGTCATAAGAGAATCTTGGAAGCAAATAAGGTGTTCCATACCAAAAAATATCTGTTTCACTAACAAGCCTGGCCTAAAGATGCTTCCAAAACTAAATGAATGGCCGCAAGGATTGTTTTTACCATGCGGAACATTGTAGTTTCAACCACAAGCTCATTGTTGATACGCTTCACAGCGAGTTACATGCAGGTCAATGAACCAAAGCAGCATATTGAGTTCACACATAATTAATTATCCCCGTACCTTGCTCGATAAAGCAAATTAAGGTCACTGCGGTCTAATCTCATCCCAAGACCCGGAACTTTGTTATTGATCTTCAGATAAATGGCTTCATCAGGTTGCACACGCAGCACAAGTTCATTTGTAGCCTTGTCCAAATCAGTTCCGAAATTTCGCTTGTACAAATTACCCGGAACATGTCTGAACTGAACTCTGATCTCCGCCCTGGATTTCCATATCAACAACTTTTCAATACATATGATTATACGCATGATCACAAGGCATAGGCCCTCCTCAAGATAAAAATCAATGCATAAAGACATCCACCTACCGCTTCCGATGGAGAGCTTTTCCGGCCTTCATAAGAAAAGGAACACCGTCCCATCTAGCATTATTGATAAACAAAGCTGCTGCCGCAAATGTAGGCGTAATACTGTTGCTTGGTACAGTTGAGTCATCGGTGTAACCTGGATATGTTCTACCACCCTTGTTGTGACCCTTATACTGACCAATGATGACATCTTCTAGTTCCAGTGGTTTCATTGATCTCAGAACCTTTACCTGAAAATACCAGCCATGTTGTACCGGATTGTAAAAGAATAGAGTTTCTGGAAAATTTAAAACAACTTAAAAGTAAATCATGTCAAAGGAAATCCAAATACCTTTTCATTCCTAATGTCCTCGGCATCTAAGCTGACAGGAGTCTCCATTGCAAACAGTGCCAGAATTTGCAGGAGATGATTTTGCATTATGTCCCGTATGATCCCGTAATTATCAAAATAACTGAAATTAATGAGGAACACTTGAATGATCTTGGTATTCGGAAAGAACCATGCTTTTAGACACAAAAAGATCAGACACAACTCACCCTCCTCGCCCTTCAGTACCAAAGTCTTCAGAAAATATAAATTGCACATTGCGGATATAATTCCTTGACCATAAAGGTTCGAAAACAAGATTGGAGAAGCGAAGCACTGAGAGGTTCTCAACGAGCTCCTTACCCAAGTAATGGTCAATCCTATAAAAACATAATAAAAATTAAGCTGTTCTTTTAGTTTTAATAACTTGTAATTTTCTTTCTAAAACAGCAAAATGTACCTGAATATCTGTTCCTCCGTTAGGTACTTTTTCAGACATCTTGTAAGCTCAGCTGAGGATTCTGAATCACGGCCAAATGGCTTTTCGACAATGACCCTTGTCCACCCCTTTGCTGAAGAGGCTTTCCGGCTGGCACATCTCACCACATCCACAAATATATTTGGAGGTATTGACAAGTAAAATAACCTGTTCGACCGTTTTCCAGCCTGGAAATAAGCAATTTCTATGTCAATTAGCATGCATTGCGTCTTTAGTAGGCAAACAACAAACTCCATCATTTGTTTCAATAAGACATCCCCCAGGAGTAATAATCTATGGCATTATTTTCCTTTATTTCGGAAATATAGAAGGGGTTCCGCAACCATTGAAAAGTTAAAAGAGCAGTCTAACCTTCAGTAATAAAATATCAGATCTTAATCAATCTTTTCTAAGGTCAATCTGCTGGTAACAAAGGCAAAAAGCGTTTCAGTATCAACCATCCTAAAAGTTTCAAGGCTTCAAAAAGTGGACAGTGGGGATATCTCAATTGGATGTGAAATAAATCGTAAAATGTTAGAAAATGCTAGATGTTTTCATAATGATACTTCGTTTTCACTCGCAGATCCAACACTGCAACCTTTTGAAAGATAAACATCGAACTAAAAGAACAAACTTTTAATAAGAGTAAATTCTCCATAAATCTAAAGGAAAATTCTCAGATTCTCAAGTCTAGTTCATCTTAGTACCATGACGTATCCACTGACAAAACCTATCCAGCTCTTGTAGCTAGAAGTACATAATATGAAAACAAGTGAATATGTTACCTCTTTCTCTTTAAGCTTGTTGTCTAGTTCCGCAAAATGCTCCTCGGAACTATACTCACCTGAATGGTAAAAGCATCTCTTTAAGAACTGCTCCATTTTATCTTCACAATTTGCCCTACAAGTCATACCACCAAATAAATCAACACAACGCCATACCGAGCATTTAGATATAAAATGATAGAGATTAGTAAAATTACTTCAGCGTGATATTACTCTCACCTCTTATCAATTCTACAAGTTAAAGTTCTACTAATCATGTTCCTCAGCTCTTCATCTGTCAGTTTAGTACGAGCATAACCAAATATTACAAAGTTCTGCATAATAAGAGATAGAAAAACGATAAAAATTCACAAATCATTTCTCTGCCATACATAAAACACCTAGACTCCGGTTAAAGAAACTTATTCAATCTTATGGAAGTGAAACTATGTTTAGAAACGAAGAGCATTACCTCAGGAAGCCAATCCTCATAGTAAAGAGCAAAAAGTGCAGGAAAAATTTTCTTCTTAGCAAGGTCCCCTGAAGCTCCAACAACAGTTATGCTGAGTGTAGAGTGAGCTTCCTCTCCGTCCGAGATGTCGATGAAAAAATCTTCTTCTTTCTCAGGGTTGATTCCTTTGGCCAAAGGACTTCCATCCATACCTAATCCAAAAATCCCTTGAGGGCTCAAAAAACAAATGTGAAACTAAACAAAGTACGAACTTGATGAAGAAGATAAGGGCAAAATCACATGATTTCCAGAATCCTAAAGCATGCTTTGATATGAGTTATGACAAAACCAATAGCATCATACATGGTAAAAGAAACTATTGCTACATTGGACCAAGATCATATCAGCACATAGCATTAAAACTTTCCAGCTAATTTCAAATGCCAACAATTGGAAATTACTAACCAAAAACCAATCATCTAAAGATAAAAAGCAAGTTTCGTTCACAAAGACAACTCATTGCATACTTTTAACAAATCAAACATAAAAAACAGACCATGAAACAAAAAGGGTTATTTAAATGACTGACCACCCTGCATAGAAACTGCGTTTAATGGATGGCCGTTAGAGGTCTTGATCTGGAAATGGGTTCTTGTACGGATTCTTGGACAAACGTGAGAAACCCAGTTAGAGAAACAACAGTTTCTGGGCTTGCAGAGATTGAATTCAGAAGGGAAAGCAAGTGAAGAAGACGAAGATGGGGAAGAACAAGGTGTAATTGGTGCAGCCATGCAAATTATTTATCAATATCAAAAAATACTTAAACAAATGTCAAAGCAACCGTGTTGAGTGCATTGTTGGATCTTATACGAAGTAGAGAAAAGAATGTCAAGAAAATATCTTTGTAAATGGCCTTTAGAGTTGTTGAAAAGTTGAGCAATTGGGAAGAGAATTCTTTGAAAAATAAAAATGAAATCTGCAATGTGTGGTCAGGATTTTGTTTGAATCTTATCAGGTTTTTTTTTACTATATAAATACAGATAAAAATGGCGGTAAAAGGGCATATTTCATCATCTTCATCATTGCTGATTCGTTTCTTCTGTTGAAATTTATTAAAAACAATGAAAGATTAAAAAAATGGAAAGAAATTTATGGGGAAAGTATCAAGTTCTAATCTTAATTTATTCGACTTGAGTTGGTATGATATTTACTCCCAACTATAATAAAAACAATAAAGGTTAAATTACACTCCAAGTCACTTTGTTATGAGTTTGGTGATGAATGATTCATTTTTCTTTAAAAATTACAAACACAACTCTAATTAAAATATTTGTTGCAAATAACTTATTGATGGTTAATATTAGACGGGGATAGTGAGGTGGTCTAGTATAATAATAATTTTAGTGGTCTGGCCTTGATTCAAGCCGGTTTGGCTCAAACTAGGTCTGCAAGATCCGAACCGGCCTGTTTAAGGCCCTTTAGTAACTCGGTTCGATCCTGGCCCAAATATCCAACCCGAACTATTTCTGTCCAACCTAACCTGGATCTGACATGTCCTAGTAACCCAGCTGATGTCAACTCAACTGAGTCAAACCTGTTGATCGTTGACTTTGACCTTAACTTGACCGTTGACTGTTGACGTTGACCAAAAAGTCAACTGTTTTTTGAAAACCCCTATTCTAAGTTTTTCGACCTCCTGTATCTGATTTTGAAGGTTGTTTCATGAAATTCTAACCTGAAAGTCTCTGAATTTGACCTTGAACCCGAGCACGCATACATGTTTAATTATTTAATTTAAGAGTAATGTAATTAAGTTTAGGACTAATTTTGAAGTATGTTTAATTGAAGGTATTCACATTTCCTTGTATCTGAGATTTTGAGAGACGTCGAGTTTGAAAGTGATCAAAGGGAGTTTCAAGGGTCAACCGATGTAGCCGGAGTCGAGGTAATAATTTACTACCCACTACATGCTTTACGAAACTTGATGATAATTGGTTAATGCATGAAAGAATATGATTGGCCATATGATTATTGTAATGCCCTGGTTTTGGGCCTAGATGTTTTAGATGTTGAATCGGGCCGGTCGGGAACGGTTCGAACCCTTGAGGTTGGTTTAGAGAACACCTAGTTCGGGATGTTTTAAAAATATAGAAAAATATCTAAAAATCCCCATTTACTATATAAATTATTATGGTAAAAACAATTTTACAAAATGAGATTTGGAAATATTACATTTTGGTATAGTGACCAAAATGTAGTTTTTGCAAAAGTTGGCTAGTGACTATTTTGTAAAGGATTGAAACTTTGAATCTTTAAGGAGCTAATTTTACCCATTTGTTTTCATTAGATTTCTCTTTAATTTGGGGGCTTTTAATAATGATAATATTAAAGAAATAAAAAGGAAATCAAAGTTGATTTTTCATAACTAATTTCACGATAGTTCTCTTTTCATTTTCTCTCAACTTCCAATCAGCCAAACACTTTTCTCTCCTCTGATTTTCATTTTGTTTGTTGAGATTTTATCTTCCAAAGGATTTCCTTTCTTTGTTTCATCAAATCCTTTTTGATTTTGCTTTGGATTTCAAGAAAACTTACCCAAATTGAAGAGAGATCAACCATTAGAGGTAAGCTTCGTCCTTCTCCTCTAATGAACAGTTCTTTACTAAAATTCCCAAGTTATCAGTCCTTTGTTAATGGTTTTTGAGTTGTTTTAACGTTATAAACAAGAAAGAGTTGCTAAATTCAAGATTCTTGATGAGATCTTGGTGATTTTCGTATTTCTATGTTAAGCTTTGTTTTAAGGTTAATTTCTAATATATTTTGGATGATATTTGATGTTGAGAATGAGGTTTTAACAAATAAATCCTGAATAGGTTTGGATTCCTAAGTTTGAGATGCTAGATTTGTGGTTTTTGAGGTGTTTATGGTGATCTGCTTTTGCTGGAGGTATAAGGCTGTGTTTATGGTGATTTTTTATGTTGATTGAAGTTTAGAAGAGGTTAGAATTGATAGATCTTGGCTGGGCTTAGTTTAGGAGGCAATCGATTGAATTTACGGTTGTTTCATATGGATATTTTGGTGAGCAACGAATTTGTGTTTAGTTGCTGGTGTTGAAATGCATTTTAATGCATTTGGATCTCTGTTTTGATGGTCTAAAAATAGGGGATCTTGATCCGGAAGCAAGCAAAGCATTTTTGGAGGCTTTGGATGGGTGATCTTCGCGTTGAAACGTGAAGTTTCTCGTATCGGTGAGTAGATGTGTTTTAAAGCTTTGTTAAGCTTGGGTACGAGGTGTTGGGAGGTTAGTGTAAGCTTGAAACGCTTAGCTAATCTCGAAAGTAAGTATGGATACTTGTACTCTCGGATTTCGGTTTGAAATGGACTCCATGGTTTATCATGCTCATGTTTTGATAATGGTTGTTACTCACTGTTATGCATGGATTTAAGCATGATTTTGCTTGTGTTTATCCCATTGAATGATTTGATTTGAATACAAGATGGGTTGATCTTGCATGAAATGGTTTTGCTATTTAAAAAGCATGTTTAATTTGGGATATGTGAAGATTTTCAGTGATGCATTGAAAGCAGTGAGTTAACATGGTTTTATGAGTATATTGGCAAGTGTTTGATCTATTTTTAATATTCGGATATGTTGGTCGACCAATAGGATGTGAGTGCACTATAATCTATAAACCGTACGTGTGTCTAGCTACGTGACGTAATAAGGGTGAGCATATTGCGGGTGGTAGAGGTGAGTCTATCATTATGGGTTAGGGGTGAGCCTAATTCCATTCGTAGCTATTAAGATGGGGTGAGCCATCATTGAGTATAGGGGTGAGCCTATACAAGTCTGTGTATCCGATATTGTGAGTGAAAGTGATAGAGGTGAGTCTATCATAACGGATAGGGGTGAGCCTATGCTGGAATGTTTATGCCAATATATGTGTTTGTTGTTGTTGCCCATGTATCATGATTATTGGTGGTTGCATAATGGATTATTATGCATATGATGTGACGATGAGATGTTGCATAGGGTATATCTATGCATGTGAATTAAGCAAGTGAGGCTTAATGGAGTTTTGCATTGTAAACAATGCGCGAGGCTAATGATACATGTGGAGCATGGTTAAAGAATGTTTTTCTTTGGTTTAGAAGCATGTTTAAGATTGAGCATGATATGGTTTCAATTGATGTTTTAAAAACTGCATTGTTGTTGTGTTTTGAGATTTCCCTCCCTAAGCAAGACTGCTTATGCTTATTTTTCCCAACAATGCAGATAACTAAGCTTGAGGGATGAGAAGTAGCAAGTGGGAGCACCTAAGTCGTCACTCAAATTCAAGTATGAAGTTTGGTGAATTTAAATAAGTAGATTTTGGCAATGGGGAAAGAACCTCGGTTTGGGAGTTTGATTTTGTAGTCTCCTAGTTGAGATATGTTGGTTTGCCTATTAGGTTTGTAATAGGCTATTATATTGGTTTGGAGGATTTACCTTGCCTTTTGGGATGCTTATGGTCTTTTGGTGTTTTTGACTCTTAGGGAGCATGCTTTAGAAGTCAATTTTGATGATGATGATGTTAGACGTTTTACCTTAGCTTGTACCTTTGAGTGTTGATGCATATTTGTGAGCAAGCATGTTTAGCTATATGTTGGAATGGTTTGGATGGGTCGTTGGGGTTCAAAATCTGCAATTTGGAAATTTGCAGACTGCAGCGTATCTTTACACCTCAGAGAGTATCGATACGGCCTGTTTGTTTTGTGAAGGGCGTACCAATACACGGGGTCGTATCGATACCCTCTTTAGTCACTGGACGAGGGCGTACCGATACGGTACCGCGGCGTACCGATATAGTCTGGTGACGCAAGCCTGGGCAGTTTGATCATTGAGGGCGTATCAATACCCTCCTTAAGAGTATCGATACGCGGGTCGTTAAGTTGGTTAAACCTCACTTGTGAATGTCTTGAAACGTTGTGTTTTAGTCCCTAAACCTCATGCATGCATTTGGATGTGATTGGTTGGTTAGATTGTGATGAACATTGACAAAGAAGCATGAAATATGACTAATTGAATAAAGGTAACTTTAAAATCAGAGAAGTCCTTGTAATTTGTAGAAATTACATTTTGGTCCCTAAATGTCTAGTTGTGTAATTAAACCCCTAAACGAAATCTGATCGTTGTGTCGTTTCTTCCTATGCTCATTGGTGATCACATAGGACTTAAGTTGCATTTAGAAAAGATAAAAAGAAAAAAAAAGGTCGTAAATCGGAGTCGGCTTTAACGGGTTGGCTTCAATTTTCCCCGTGTAATCACCTCGGTTCGGGTCAACCGTCTAGACCGGGCTAAGGGGGTTACAATTATCGTTGATTACTTTTTAGTTGTATTGTTTACGGTAAAAAGATAATAATCTGGTTAAGATCGAATGACTCGAATAAGACATTTGATGACCGTTAAGAAATTCAAGTTTCGTGAATAATCAATAAAGTAGTAACCTCAAAACCTTTAATTCTGATTATTTCTTGTTATAAGGTCTAATGCATGAAATACTTAGATGAGAAATAACGAAAAATACCCTTTGAGGTGTATAAAGAACCTAAATACCCCTGAAAGTGGAAATGACTTGAGAATTCATTTTTGACCTGATAGGACCTTTGATTCAACATGTTAAATTTCCAATTTGTTTGAAAAATTTTGAAATCAGGCTTCTAACCTTCGAGATTGTGAAATGCCTAGATTTCCCCGATTTCTAAATAAACGTCTAAAAATTATTTTCCTATAAATACCCTAAATGATTGAATTGACAAGAATGATGTATATACCATGTGCTCTGAAATGATTAAAATACCCTCATGACTGGAATAAGTGAATTGCCTTTGATAAATCTTGAAAATACCAATAAAGCTTAAATGATTGAAATGCAAGTAAGGATTATGAAACCTGACGCGTGTAAGTTAGTCACTCCTGATATTAATACAACACTGGAAGATTTTCGCATGAAATATATGTTCAACTACTCAGGTTAAGTCTTGATATATCTGAATCTTGCATGATCCTGATAGATCAATTCCTGAATGCCTGGGGTGGAGCCATTAGCTATCAAACCCCTTTTTATTAAGGATCTCGTTTCAGAAATCAGTTCGAATTTGTTAGAAGTTTAGTGTTCTCTTTCTTGTAATTACCAAGTGTCTCCGAGAATTTAATTGGATAATCTAGTGTGTTCCGTGTGCACGTGAATATTCTCTCTGTTTTGAAACCAAGACTATCTCTCTGATCTGAAGCACGACTCTTATCCATTTGAAAGTATACCTAATTGTTTTTTTTTTGAATAAATGCTCCCTGATTTCTGTCATACTAAAAATACATACATGTATAATTATTGTTTTTACACCATTACTACTAATTGCATTAAACTGATTTTTCTAGGGTACTATATGGATATAATAAGAAGCATCTACATGTTCACCCCTGATCAAGCTGGTAATTCCTTATGGCCCAAGGTATCCCCTTGGGCAGGTTCCTACGTTTCCGCTAGGGTGATTCCCTATGGACCTAAGGTAACCCCTTAGGTTGGCACCTACATCCAATGGACCTAGGGTAAGACCTTATGGACCTAAGGCATCCCCTTAGGTTGACTCCTACGCCCTATGGGCCTAGGGTAAGTCCTTATGGATGCAGTTTTGGGGAACTGCATATTGATGTACGGTTGGAGGGTAGTTAGATGCTTTAAATAAATTTTCCACGTCTCTTCTAAAATCTACCCTACTGAAATAATAAATGAATATTCGAAGCATTCAACATGTTCCGATCTGCACTTTATGGAACACGCTAAACTCCCTAGTTCAACTTTTGTAATCTATCTCTTTTCCGACTCTTCGAATTATAGGCATCTTGTCTGGTAATTAGTTGAACAGATAAAGAACAACCATATTACCTTCAAGTATATCGTTATTACGCTCCTTTCAGAAAAATATCATTATTAAGAATATCAATTCATATTGGAACTTGTTGCTTTCTGGATCTAAATGTTAGTATTATGCTTTTGTCATGTACTTGCTTGTGCCTACTGCATCATTTGGTAGTTCTGTATTACTGAATTTTTTCAAGTTCATGCTATTATTTACCATGCATGTTATAAAAAGATTGAGCATAGTGCAATTATCGATATCAGTAAGAGAGTTCTTTCAGCACTGCTTGCGGAGCACACTACCTATGTAATTAGAGGCCATGTATATTACGTCATGTTTTATATTTGAGTCTAAAATACATTTTATAACATGTATTTATGAGCATTGTCTTTTTTTTATCGGCAAATGCATGATTTTATTAAAGGATAATCATACATATCAGCACAACCCACCAGCCTCATTAAAAACCTCTTAAATCCTAGATGGGGGAAAAGAGTACCGGCGGTTGTGACAAAGAAACCAACACTCACTACAAAGATCAACAAGCTCGCTCCCATATCCATGTTGTCCTGACGACACCACCCTTAGCAAGAGTATCTGCTATGTGATTAGCCTCCCGAAACACATTCGAAAATCATACCCGAGGCAAAGCCTCACATGCCGCATCTATCTGATAAAACCAACGCCAAAGTCTCCAAGGCCGTCGCTCCAAACCCTGAACCCACGCCACTGCCACCGTCGAATCCGACTTTATTACCACTGATTGCACACCAACCCACGACAACTCCTGTAACATCCACAAGGCAAAAGCAATCGACTGTAACTCAGCCTCATTAGAGTCGGCCCTCCCGATCGCTCCTGAAAAAAGCCCCACAATCCGAATATCCCAGTCCCTTAACACCCCTCCACAACCCGCTAATCCCGGTTTACCCCGGGCTTCCCTATCCACATTAAACTTCCACGCACCCCTCGGCGGAGGTGACCACACCACCCCCTCTTCTCCGTTGGTTTCACCATCAATTCCATACGACACTTAAGCGGGCAGTCCCACCACGCCAACTCACACAAGTCGATAGCACCAAACATGGTCCTAGTCCAATGAAACGACCGTAATTGAACCAAGAAGAATATCCCCTGACTTGTATGTCGCTTATTCTGAAACATAAGCTCGTTCCGTGCTAACCACAACGGCCATAAAACACTCGCACATCCGATAATCCACCATTGTCGCATCTCACTACAGAAATGATCAATATCATCCTCCCCACTCCCACATATGGTACTCGCACTGACTAATAAACTCTCTAACCCACCAAGGCCTCACAACCAACAACCCCCACCATGCAAAGAACAAGGTCCAAACCATCCATGCAATCTCACATTGCCATAAGATATGATCAATATCATCCTCCCCACTCCCACATCCGCGTCAAACAAGGGAGGTGTCTCCCAACGGCAAGCCACGATCAGCTAACATACGCAACGTGGGCAAACGACCAACCAATATGAACCAAAGAAAGCACTGAATCTTCGGCAAAAAAGGTAAATTCCAAGACCAGCTCACCTCTGAAACGTCCGATAGGCCAAATGACGACATCAGTTTATGCAACACACCAACCGAAAATTTTCTCGTCGCCTCATGCATCCAAACAAGACGATCCTCCACCCCGCAACGCAAGGAGAATCCTATTACACACGCCTGCAACTCACGAACTAATCCCACCTCGAAAGAACGAAGTTCCCGACGAAAGCAATCCCCCCACTCCACAAACGGTGTACTTAACATATCACACACCCTCGCCACCTTGTCTCTCACCAAACCAAAAAATCGAGGGAATACAAATTTCAACGGTTCCGAAATACACCAACAATCATGCCAGAACAGAATACTCTCGCCATCACCTAAAATCCATGTAAACTGAGCAACATTCAAGAATCTCGACACACACTCATCTTGTTGAACATCCACTATTTGTCTCCACATTGCCGACATAGACCGCTTACCTCTATGATGAATCCGCCACGCTAATGTCTCCGTCCCATATTTCGCATCAATTATTGCCCTCCATAGCGAACCCTTCGCTTCGGCATATCGCCACGCCCATTTTGCCATCAAAGCCAAGTTCCGAGCATGCAAATTCACCACTCCTAGACCCCTCAAACGTTTCGGTCTACACGCCACTTCCCAATTCACACGACTAAGCTTTGTTCGCTCCTCCTTTCCTCCCCAAAGGAAGTTCCTCCGTATCCTATCAATTTTCAAAATAATTCGCTTCGGTACTAAAAACACACCCATGTAATACACATGCAAAGTAGAGAGAACTGAGTTCATCAACACTAGCCTTCCTGCGAACGATAACGAGTCACGTTTCCATCCCGCGAGCCTTTTGCAAAAACGTTGCACCAAAGGATCCCAAATCTCCATACCCCTTGGCTGTACACCCAACGGAATCCCCAAATATCGTATCAGTAAACCGCCCTTCGGACAACCCATGATACCCGCCAGTTGGTCCATCACCAACTCCTCAATGCCAACTCCAATAATACAAGATTTTTCATAATTAATCTGTAATCCAGAAACAAACTCAAAGCAAGTGAGTACCCGTTTCAAATTCCGTGAACACTCGACATCCCCCTGAATGAACAACATTGTGTCATCCGCAAACTGAAGATGCGACATTGATACATCTCCCACCACACGCACACCCTTAATAAAACCCAGTTGCTCCGCATTCAACAAAAAATGATGAAGAATCTTCGCTACCATAACGAACAAGAGAGGCGATAGCGGATCGCCTTGTCTAAGCCCCCGCCTCATTGGAAATTCCTTAGTCGGGCTACCATTGATAAGTACTGACAAACGAGTTGTCTCCACGCACTCACTAATCCAACGACACCACCTCTCACCAAATCCCATCCGCCTCATCACAAGGTTCAAACATTTCCAATCAATACAATCGTAAGCCTTTGCATAGTCAAGCTTTATAATTAAACCACCCGCCGTACCTTGATACTTCTTCATCGAGTGTATTACCTCGTTAGCCAAGAGTATGCCATCAAGAATTTGGCGACCATTGATAAATGCAGCTTGAACATCACTTATAAGCATTGGTAACACCACTTGTAGTCTCCTTGCCAAAGACTTGGCCAAGATTTTGTAAAGGGAATTCAATAAACATATAGGGCGATAGTCCCCCAATACTCGCGGATGTTCCTTCTTCGCTAATAACACAACAAAAGCCGAATTCGACCCTTTTGGCAACCTACCCGATGTGTAGAAATCCTCCACAAAGTGCATAATGTCATCTTTAAGAAAATGCCACCCCTTCTTAAAGAACTCAAACGGGAACCCGTTCGGACCCGGCGCCTTCACACCCTCGCTACTCCACAAAGCCTCCTTGACCTCGACCTCGGAAAAGCACCTCTCTAACAAATCCTGTTGCCCAATTGTTATCCGACTAAAATCCACTTCTGGCAAAAGTTCCCCAACATTCGCACGTCGATCAAAGTGCTGTGTAAATTCCCTACAAACCAACCTCTTCAATTTCATCAGCTCAGTTACCCATTCACCCCCAATTTGCAACCCCCTGATCGTGTTCTGTACTTGCCTAATTTTCGCTGCCTTGTGAAAGAAGCTAGTTTTGTGGTCACCCTCGGCCAGCCACATTGCCCTTGACTTTTGCCGCCACAACGACTCACGCATTTGAGCCAACTTCCATAATTTCAAATGCAACTCCCTACGCTCCACTTCCTCAGCTGCGGACAAGTTACCAGCCCTAACTCGCTCGTCTAACCTATCTATAAGGTGAGACAAATCAACAAATTGTTTGTCCACTTCCCCAAATTGTTCACAATTCCATCCCTTCAACACTACCTTCAAACCCTTCAATTTCATGCGGATCGAAGAACCACTCTCCCCCATTGATAGACGCTGCCATTCTTTCTCCAACATCGGCAAATTATACAACCATGCATTGACGAAACAAAACGGCTTCGGACCACTATCCCACTCGTCACTCTCCAACACAATTGACGAATGGTCCGACAACTCCTTAGGAAGATGCACCACCACAATTGAACTGAAACGTTGAAACCAACCATTCGACACCAAGAACCTATCTAATCGACTACCTTTTCCACCCGGTCCGAACCACGTGAATTGTTTCCCTTTTATCGGAACATCCAGTAATGCAATGCGTTCAATAAACTCACAGAAAGCATTCATACCTTTACTTAACTATACACAGCCACGACGTTCCTCTTGGAACTTCACCATATTGAAGTCGCCACCAACACACCATTCTATCGCCCGTGACAACACGACCTCGACAATACCATCCCAATAGCTAATCTGCTCCACCAAAACACAAGGTGCATACACCCCTATAACCCCACACGACCATTCCTCTCTAATCCATTTCCCTTCTATCAACACCATATTTTTTCAAACTTCAGATACAGTAGCTTGAAAACCCGTAGGATCCTAGATAGCCAACACCCCACCTGATCTACCATCGGACGGTGCAAAAATAAAGTAAAAAACATACGCATACCACAATTGACTTACTAACCTTTCTGTGATACACTCCGTCTTGGTCTCTTGGAGTAGAGCCACCACGCATCGCTATTGTCGTAGGACCCTTCTGATCGACCTTCGTTTCGCTGCTGCGCCAAGCCCCCTTACATTCTACGACAACAGCCTCATTCGTCGCTATGCCTGTTCCTCGCGCGCCTCCAATAAACGCGCTATATCTTGTATCACTTCTTCTTCCCTTCCCTTTGTGACAGCACCAATCAGGTTTCCCAATCGGATGGTCTCCGTCGCCTCTCTTAAAATAGCCTGTTTGCGGCACAAGAAGTCTGAGTCGGATAATGATCCATTAGCAATTTCTATCAGCCCTGATTTCTCCTCCGTTTTGTTCTTCCTCGGACGACCACAGACCCGTTTTGGTGCTTTGTCCGCCAACTTAGAATCTCCGATCGTAGTATCAATTGGATTAAGTTTCGAAAGAAGTCTAACTCTTCTACTTTCTCCATTAAATTCAACTACACTTGCCTTACTAGCCCTGGATTGTTCACCACATGGCCTAATTACAACCAGGCTCAGTTCAATTCCATTGTTCCGATCACTCGTGTTCTGCACCGTACCACATCGGCTATCGCATCCCTGTTCAATCTTGTCGACACTACACATTACGTCGCAGCTTAGACGATTCCCCACCTCTCTGTTCTCCATCCCTAAGGTTTCCTCATCCATCCAACTCCCCGTCGCTTTCACTCTCCAATCCTCTCTCTTATTGTCCTCCCAAATTCTCTCAAGGTAACTCTTCTCCACCACAATATTCCCCACCGACACATGTTGTTCCTCATGAGTAAATGAATTTGGTACAATTGTCTCATCGGACGCATCATCCCTAGCCACAAAGGTCGAATTCGACTTTCAATCTACCCCTCCATCGCCCAATTTCTCCCTCTCATTTGAGCACGACCCCAATTCACAACAACAATCACATTTCGGACCTATCGCTTCCTCGAACTCTGAGACCCGAATTAGGAAAGTCGAATCCCCCACTTTCAATTCCACCATCTCGTCAATGTGGAAGGTCCAATCCGTCTCAATTTGGAACCGTGCTCTCTCAAAGGACGATGGTGCTATCGACTCTATGTCTATACGTGCCAATTCACCCCAAAGTGCCGCTATATTTTGGAATGTTGCATCCGACCACACATGTATCGGCAGTCCGCTAACCGTCAGCCAAGTGCGTCGATTAGGAATAGTCATTGTTGGCGACCATTCCACCACGTTTTCTAGCCATTGATCAAGGCTGCCCGAGGCGATCATTTCCGTCCGCAAGAGCTTGTTCTCAAACATTAACAGATTAAGCGATCCGGCAACGCGCATCACCGAAAATCCTTTGAGGTTAGCACGCTGGAACTCCTTGGCTAAATCAACAACCTGATTAGGCTTGCGACAGAACCGTATTGCGCAATATTGTAGAATGTCCCACTTCTCATTATCAATTACTCCCAACACTTGTTTGTACTGCTTGTCCCTGGTTCCCATCGCGTCGGCACTTCCTTGTTTCTTCGCATCATCATCTACCCGGTCTGAATTCCCCCACGATTGACCCTTCGATTGTGAGTCCTAAACGAATTCCTTCCCCTATCGTACTCGTTACCCTGTATTGAATCCCCTCTCCTCTGCGATCGTTGCCAATATCCCGATCGGCCCTCACCTCTAGCCATGGAAACCTTTACTTTCGTACCATACAACCAAAACCCATCAAATCTTTTGATTACCCGATCCGCATCCTCCCTCGATCCCATCCTCACAAACCCAAATCGCAATCCCTCCCTTGAACGTTTCGTAGGGACAAAAACATCTACCACTTCTCCATGGCGATCAAAGACCTGCCACACACCCTTCCAATGTAATTGCTCCGGGATATTGTAAACGAACAGTGTCCAGACTCGTCTTTGATGCGGTCCCCTTCGCGCCCGATCGTTGCGCTCGTTTGCTCTCTTCACCACCATCGCACTCTTATAATGCTTGTTTGTACCCAATTCCCCTTTTGGCATAACTTATGAGCATTGTCTTGTTAAAATGAATAAATTCTGAAGTTGCAATTTTTTAAAATTCATAATTTGTTTTATGGTTTTAAATGGTTTGACAATTTGTTTTATCTGAAATTTTAGTGTAGGTTGCTCCAGTGGCCCGAATGTGACACCTCAAATTGGATCAAACAATCCATATTTGTATAGGTGTTGCAATAAATTTAACTCTTCATATTTAAAAATAATCATTTTAGCATTTGTTTTTTCTCGTAAATTGTTTATTTTTTCTCTCAGAAATGTTATATTATTTCCTTTTAATTTCTTGATATAATAACAAATTAAAAGTAATTTGTTGTTGCTTTATGGTATAATGCAATTATCTAACTACTATTGTTAGGGGTGAACGTTTGATCGAGTCGAGTAAAAAAATTTGAGTTATTCAAGTTGGCGCATCATATTTTACAACTCAAACTTTATTTGAATTTTTTATTCGATTCCAGTTTTCGAGTTCCTATACAAACTTAATTGTAATTATTTATCATGTTATAGTACGATTTGATTCCAATTTAAACAACTTTCTCTAATCATATAAGATATGCATATATATAATTCTTCATATTTTTTTCATATGTGGCGTATATTTCTTCATATTTTTTATATCGGTATATATATCAAGAAAAATGAGGGACTCAACTTGAACTTAAAAACAAATCTACTAATTACTAAAAATTTTGAGTTATTCGAATTTCCATTTTACAACTCAAACTTTATTTGAAAACTCTTTCGAGTTAAGTCGAGATTATAAAATTTCAAGTCGAGTCGAGTCAAAAAATTTGATTTTTTTGTCAAGTCGGGTTTTGCCCACCCCTAACTACTTTGACCCGATGAGCTTACTTTTTTTTACAGTACCACAAAAAGACTAAATTGATGAAATTTTTGAATATGGATGATTAAATTTATTGAATTGTTTCTAAATAGGAGAAAGTTAATAAAATGTATAAGTTTTGAGACTAAAAATGTTATTATATGATGTCACATTAGACAATCTATTTCAATTTTAACAACGGGCTGCCATATTTTTAACTTTTAGAAAAATGACATGTTTGTTATTAAACTCATAACTGAATAATATTTGGTGTGCTTTAGTCAATCATAAAATTATATAATGTGTTAAGTCTATTTTAATTCAATTGACATTGGTACTGTTATAATATTATATGAAACATCTGATTTGGGGTTAATTAGAAACACCCCAAATCATGTATTCTGGAACGAAACCAGAATTAAAGGTAAAACATAATTAATTTATTTTAAAAAATATATATAAATAAAAGATAAAAAAATATTGTGTGGGAAGGACAACATCCACTTCCAATCTAAGCATGTTCATTACGGGTGTTCATATCCGGGTACCCGGATTTTCGGGTACCCTAAATTTCGGGTACCCGGAATTTTCGGGTACCTAAAAGTCAGCCCGTGACCTGGCCCATAAGAACAGGGTACCCGCAAATCGGGTACCTGCAAAATTCGGGTACCCGCAAAATTCGGGTACCGGGTACCCGGTTTACTTTTTTTTTTTTTTGAAAAAGATAGGAAACACATGAAGTTCCATGATAAATATTTCAAACACAAAAATCATTTATTTGAGATTAATTTTAAGAGAGAAATATTTGGATATATATATATATATATATTAAAGTTTATCGATTAAAGAAGATATTAAAAATATTAATCTCGATCATGATTTTTCTTTCGACTCTCATATTGAAAAATTAATATAAATATTTTTAAAAAATTGTAAACTTAAAAGTATCTAATACAAGTATAAAAAGAATTTAGGGGTTTAAAATTAATTTTAAGAAAAAATTATAAGAAACATAAAATGAAAATAGAATTTAAAATATAATATATATAAATATTAAAATTAACGGGTCGGGTCGGGTACCCGGTTATAAAAATATTTCGGCCCTGACCCGGCCCAACTACCCGGAAAAAATTACGGGTCGGGTACCCGGCCCGAAAAATTCGGGTACTTTAATATAAATACCCGATAAATTTTAATCGGGTAGACGGGTCGGCGGGTCGAGTAGTCCGGGCCGGGTATTTTTGAACACCCTTAATTCATAGTTAACCATTCTACTATAACAATTAACCTGTAAATTTTGTTCTAAGTACAATTAAATAAAAATATCTTAAAATAATATACTTATGTTATTATATTTAAGCAAAATACTATAACGTTTAACCATAAACACATATACCTTCCGCTTAATACATAGTTTCGTCCGCATGCATTATAATTGAAACTCTCAATTCTCTAACACACGTGACCCTTTTCATCATCTCTGTACATGTACCTTCAATGATTTCTCCTATTTATGGATTCAGCACAAAATAAGAAAATCATCTCTTCAACGTATAAATGGTCGAGAGTTCTCATTTATTGTATAAAAATAAATAAATTGTGATCATCGGGATAGCCAACCGATCTATGGATTTTCTTATTTCGATTAATTGAGACTTTTTTTCCCTATACTTCCTTTTAAAAAAAATAGGAATAAATTGTTTTTGTATTGTTATGAATTATGATATCTATGTTTTCATTTTTATTTTTAATATTTAAATTATTTTGAGACGTGATGTTTTATTAGGTCATAGTAGTTTTTTTTTTAATTAAATAGTTAACAATGAGAGATTACGATGGACAAAATAAAGCTACATGGACTTAAGTAAAAAAAATGGCAGAAGACTGAAGAGCCGAAGTGACAATTTTACTATGTCACATAGGGGTGAACGTTCGATCGAATCGAGTCAAAAATTTTAAGTTATTCGAGTTGACGCGCCATATTTTACAACTCAAATTTTATTTATAATTTTTTAATTCGAGTTGAGTTTGAGTCGAGTCGAGTTTTCGAGTTTCTATACAAATTTATTTTTAATTATTTATCATGTTATAGTACGGTTTGATTCCAATTTAAACGACTTTCTCTAATAATATAAGATACGAATATATATTTCTTCATACTTTTTCATATGCGACATATATTTCTTCATATTTTTATATCAGTAACAAACTTATAAGTCAATCCACTAATTATAAAAATTTTCGAGTTATTCGAATTTCCATTTTACAACTCAAATTTTATTTGAAAGTTTTTCGAGTCGAGTCGAGTTTATAAAATTTCGAGTTGAGTCAAGACGAGTTAAATTTTTTCGCCTCGAGTCGAGTCGAAAAACTTAATTTTTTCGAGTCGAATCGAGTTTTGCTCACCTCTAATATTACATGGACCAATGTATATATTACGCCTAATAAAAATAACACTAACCAAATGATATCGGTTTATATATTTTTTATAGGAAAAAAGGGTAAACTACATGCCTCATTAAAAACCCTCCTAAACCTAAATGAGTGAAAAGAGTACCCATAGAATATCTTTCAAGGGAATACTAACTCATAAGAATAATGTACAGCTACGAAGACAACAAAACAAAACTAAAAAAGAACCAAAATCTACAAGCAATTACTACCTAAACTCCAGGTTCGAGAGGCCGCTCATTTTACCCATAATGCCTAGTTACAGGGAAAACCAAAGAACCCAAGTACTCCTCTTGCACCAACGTAGCGAAGCAATCAGGTGGAACAATGAATATCCTTGACGCCATAGGCATCGTGCGGGCCAACGAGGCTAGTTTGTCTGCCACCCTATTTATTTCTCGTTCAACATGGCTAACCCGGACACTCCAATATCGGTTGAGCAGCTCTCATATTGATAGCACCAATGCACTTCCAGGAAACGCATTCGATTCTCGAGTGACAATCCGCACCGCCTCCGGGCAATCCGAGTTTAACTCAACGTAACGATAACCAAGTGCCCTAGCATGCAAGAGACCATCATGCATGTAGAACTAATGTTTTGATATAATAATTGAAAAATGTTTTGGACTAATTTGAAAAGAATTTAAAACTTGTTTTTAAGTCCAAACAACTTGAAATTATGTTTGAGGTATTTTAAGAGGTTTTTGGCAAAGACTTTTCATGTTTTTAATAGCCAAACTTGTGTTTTCAGAGTACTAGTATCGATACGGTAAACCCACGTACCGATACCTTTTTGCCTCAGTTTGGCCACTGTCAAAACCCGTATCGATACAGGCCCTTGCCGTATCGATACGGAGTGGGGTCGTTTCGATACGCCAGGTAAGCGTACCGATCCCATTTCAACTACCCCAACGGCTATTTCCCAACGGCCATTTAAATGTGAACCCGTACCGATACGCCCTCAAGCGTATCGATACGCCCAGGCTGGCAAGAGCCCAACGGCTAGTTCCTATGAAGGCCGTACCGATACCGTTCCACGCGTATCGATACTGATAGCTGTAGAACAGCATTTATGAAGGGAAATAAAGTCCTCAACGGCTCCAATTCATCCCCAACGGCTAGTAACGACTACAAACTCATTTGGGAGTATAAAAGGGACCTCCAAGCATCGAGAGAAGGCTAATGCTCATATTGTCAAACATCAAATGATCAAGAAATTGTCTTAGTGCTTAATTTGTCATTTCTTGTATAGACAAACACTAGTGAGCCAAAATTGTCAAATTTGCTCAAGTGTTTTAGGTTTTGGGTGAGTGCTTAATTGTGCAAACAAACACCTATTAGAGGGTTTTAAGTTTGCTTATTGTTTCTCTTTGTAAAAGAGGGTTTCAATCAAGGCTTTGGGTAGAAAGCTTGATTGTGTATAAGGGTTACCTCCTAAGCCTAGAAAAGGGGACGAATCAATAGTGGATTGATTGAGAAATCCTTAGTGGGGAGCTAAGGTAGTGGATGTAGACCTTGGTTAGAAGGTTGAACCACTATAAATCATTGTGTCTATTTACATTCTAGCTTCCACAACCCTTCCACCCAAAAATCCATCTCTCCACCACTTGGTGAGCAACATTGGTTGATCGAATCGAGCCCCACACAACTCAACAATGCATCACCCACAACTCTGCCAAAACGACAGGGCATCGGCTAACAAATTGTGCAAATCCACTGAGCCAAACCCCTTGGCCATCGCACATGACTCCGCCAATCGCAGCTCTCGAATCCGTTGTATTAATAACAACATCAACATTCACTTTCACCCAGCCATCCGGAGGACCAGTCCAGTGATGATCCACACCCAGTGAAGGTCCATCGCCTGCAACATGGGAAAAAGCGCGGCCACATTCATCCACCATCTTATTACCCCGTGCTAATATCTCATCCCGTTGAATATAGCCAAAATCCAATACTACAATACATCTGTTTTCCACAACAACCAACAATAAATCGAGATACGTATCGCCTATTCTTCATTGTTAGGCATAAATGAAGTAGAAAAAAGATTCCGTCGAAACCAATCTTTGAACAGGGAGCTGAAAAATTCCTCAACATTATCCGGCGGTACCACTCTTAACCATAGTCCTCGAGCCGTGATACCAGACCACAAGACATGCTCGACATCTTCGCTCTCTCCCCCACAAATCTCACACATATTCGACATGGCAAGATGTCTACGGACACGCTCCACGTTTGTTAGGAGACGTTCATGCATGGATAACCATAGAAAAACATGCACCCATTGAGGAGCACGTAGCTCCCAAACCCTCCTCCACTGACCAGTGCTTCTCGTTGTGTCACCACTGGTGAGAAAGGAATACACAGATTTAGTGGAGAACATTCTCTTGTCCTCCTAACATCAACACAGTTTATCCGCGCCTAGATGATGTTGTGGTGGCTAGATCGCCGCTACTCTTTTCAGGCTCTCATTCAGCAACAAAACTTCAAACCTATCCCAATCCCACTCGCCATGGTTATTAACCATGTTCGCTACCCTCGTCGGCCTTGGAACATTGAATTGTGTGTACGAAAACACAAGCCTCTCACTTTTCCCCAACCAATGATCATACCAAAAATCCGTGTTCATACCATCTCGTACATCCCAATTAACGCATTCCATGAAATCATTCCACACACTACTGAGCCCCTTCCATAACCGAGAACACTTCCCATGACTTATCGCTAAAGGCACCTCCTCCTCCCACTTATATTTAGTCTTTAAGACTTGTACCCACAGACTCTCCGCATCGGTTAATAACTGGAAACCAATCTTCATGAGAGAAGCTCGGTTCTGTTGGTGTAAATCTTTGAAGCCCAATCCACCTTGATCAACGGACTGCTGAATATACTTCCAAGACAACAAAGAAACACCCGACTTCCTATCCTTAAAGCCCCAAACGAATCTCCAAACCAACTACTCCATTTCTTGATAAGAACTTTTCAGGATCCTTGTAGATTGCATTATATACACCGAAATTGCCTATAGGACGGCTTTTGCCAAAGTAATCTTGTCGGCCAAAGTAAGGGACTTAGCGCCCAACCCGGAAGTCGTTACCGCATCTTCTCCAACAAATAATAGTAAGCTGCACGAGTCACCTGCTGATGTAAGAGAGGCACTCCAAGGTACTTACCAAGATCATTCACTTATTCAAATCCAAATTCCTGCACAATATAAAATCAAAAAGAGCTCGGGAAATTCCGAGAAAAGCATATATGGGTTTTGGCGACACTAATCTTGTGACCTGAGGCCTTACAAAAATGCTCAAAAATATCCTTAACCAACTTAAATGAACGGTTAAAACCAGGGTCAAGAGCACCCTAGGCATTCCAATAAATAATCTTAACCATTAAGAAAGTATATAAAAAGAGCAATAGGATCAAACCTGCATATCCAACTCACCCAGCTGCTTAAACTCTGAGTTCATTTTCCACTGTACCTGTGTACCATCTAAAGCTTGCCCTAACAAACCCGCCGCAAGACGTACAACCTCTAAAGCCGTAGCCTTATCCAAGTCTGATATAAGCGACGATAACCGAGTAGCTAACACGAGTTTAGTCAGACCGCGATCCTCTTTCTTCTGCGGTTTAAGACTATTTTTCTGCACCCCTTGGACCCGCAACACCCTTGTTAGAGGCTCCCCTAATAGATGCCGGAAGGACCCTTCCTTTGCTCACCTGAGGCACACGGCTCTCCTCAACATCCACCACCTGCACCACTGCATGGTTATCTTTACTCAAACTCGACTTTGCTACCACAACTTTCCCTTGCGATGCTACACTAGTTTCTTCACCCACTGATGATCCCTTTGTTGCCTTAGGTCCCTTGAAACGCACAATCTCCGCTGAGCCCTGTTGGCTAGCTCCGCCAGATCCATCCTGAGATGCACGAATCATCTGTAGTTGGCATTATTCAAAACCTCGCGTACTAGCCCCATGCGCAATCACCTCACGTTGCGCTAGCTTGGGCGCACTGTTACCAGAGCTTGTCCCATTGTTGCTTTGCCCCGCATGCCCCTGCACAATAACATCACTTCCCTCTCTGTCTCCATTATCCTCAGCAAGTGCTTCAAACCTGGACCCTACGACCACCTACTCTTTGCCACCTCCATTCTCCTTTCCTGTTGCCTTTTGGCATGTAACATTACGCCGACGTTTATTAACCACTTGCATCCGCGGTCCATAGAGTTTGCACGAGCCCCTCTGTTCAGCCACGCTCTGCACCGCTACCTCCGATTTCTTCTAGAGACCACAAACCTCTTTCGAGTGACCATACTTGCCACACTTGAAACAACTTAAAGGCAAGCCCTCAAACTCAATGTCCTGTCGAATTCCATCAATCACTATACCTGACACCAGAGGCTTTTTGAGATCAACTATGATAGCAACGCGTGTAAACCTTCCCCTCTTACCTTTCGTCGTATTATAATCCACTCACACCATCTTACATATAGCTGTAGCTATATACCGAAATAAACTCTTAGTGTAGTATCTGTATGGCAATTTAGGTAAACGTACCCATACCATAATATGAGATGGGTGTTCCTCAGTGGTGGAAAAGAAACGACTTCATGGTTGGACCACGAGATAGCTACCATAAATCACCCACGCCCCCTGAAAGCACCTTGTGAAAGTCCTCCTCATTCGCAAACCACACCAGATAATATTCATTGTCTAGGTCAATTAGACTAATCTCCCTTGACGGAGTCCACAACGCCATGATTCTATTCCACAACGCACGATACCCAATAGATTTCCCCAAGAAATGAATAATCAACGACTTCACCAACTTCGCACCAATGGCGTCATGCACCATATCCGAGAACCAAATCTCCGACAGTTCACTCCCACCACCAATACAGACATCCTCATCTTTGACTTCAACGTCCAAATCACTAATGATTTGAGCCCCCCCCCCCTTGATTTTCCCGTCATGCCTAGCAACATATCCATAAAACAAAGGAGTTGCGACCTTCGATCCATGCTCTTCACCAGCATCAACTCCTGTCCCTGCAGCCGTAGATTTTACTGTTGATCCACCCAGCACCTCCATTGGACTCGACTCCTCGTCCAAAAGGATATCCACCGTCTTGTTTTTCTTGCTCTTAGGTTGAGACTCCGCCGATAAAGGGGAACCAAGCCGTTCCAACATTTCCTGTACATCACCAACGATCACCACTTTCAGTGGTCTCCCACTGAATACCCCACAAAGGAGTCGTCAGCGGCCATCGTCCTTGCCAAGTTAGGGTTTTCCAAAATGCTAGGGTTTTCCATCTTCTTATTTTAATTATAGGATATATAATATTAAAATTAAAGTATGATTTTTTGTTAGCCTTTCGGTTCCCAAGGCTCGAGACTTGCTTAAGCGATGCCTATTTTGACATTAATTTTTAAATTCAACCAGATACATAGGTATGTGGGGGGGGGGGGATCCATGTCCCACCACCAATTTTTCACCTTTATTATATATAAAAAATTTAAAAAAGTTGATTATAAATTTGTCCTCCACTTTTAAAATACTTATATTTGTCCCCCAGCCTCCAATCCTAATTTCGTCCTTGAGTTCAACTTTTTGAATTTATTTAGTAGTACAAATTCTTTTATCAAGGACCATAAATAGGGATGGGTAAAACTCGACTTGAATCTAAAAAAACTAAATTATTCTCGACTCGACGCGAAAATATCAGACTCGTTTTAACTCGACTCGTTTTGAATCGACTCGCAATTTTATAAACTCGACTCGAAAAAATTTCAAATAAAATTCGAATAACTCAAAATATTTAGTATTTAGTTGATTAGTTTTCAAGTTCGAGTGGAGTCCCTCAATTTTGTTCGATCTATTATGTATATCACGTGTAAAAATATGAATATATATATATATATATATATCATATATAGAATAGAAAGTCGTTTAAACTGGAATCAATATGTATTATAGCGTTATAGATAATTACAATTAAATTTGTGTAGAAACTCAAAAACTTGACTTGATTCGAATTGACTTGAATCGAAAAAATTTTAAATAAAGTTTGAATCGTAAAATAAGACTTGTAAACTCAACTAACTCAAAATTTTTTGACTCGACTCAGTCAAAGGCCCAACCGTAACCATAAAGGCTAAATCGGTTAAAAATGAAAAAAAAAAAAACTACATAAAAAGTGAAATTTGCATGAAATCATTGGCTTATGTCAAGGAAATCCAATCTCAAGCACACTTTTATGTCAAGGTTATCTTTATGATGTTGTCATCATTATTGAGTATCAATTTTAATTGTGTCGAGTAATGAGATTTAAATACGAGTATCAAATATGAACACATTTTTAATATAAATATTTTTAAAAACAAATTTTTATTCTCATTTGAACCAAACACATATACTAAATAATAATACTTTGACTAAAATAACTTCAAGCAAAATAGTCAGGGACAGAGGTATATAAGGATGAGTATAATAACATTTTAAGTCATTTTTACTTTAAATATTAATTAAATAAGATATCTGTCCCTCTCTATTTTTAAATTTAAATATTTAATCAACTCTTGTCGCTCCCAATATTTAATCTAACTCCCATTAATCATTTCGTGTCTGCAGAAAATCAGTTTTTAACTAAAAATTAATTTCGACAAAAAAAAAAACAGTTGCAGTTGTGAAAAACCAGTTGCAGTTATGCAAAAAAACTAATTTTGAATATATGTTATAGAAATAACAATTTTAAAAAGAAAGATAGAATATTAAAAGGTTGCAGCAAGCTCACACTCCTTTTTTACTTCATTACAACCCACTTAAAAACATTACAAAAACCAAAATTGACAGTTGTCTACTTCGTGTTTTAGAAATAAAATTCTCTTCCTTGAAAGAGCCTTTGTCATCAAATCAGCAACTTGCATCTCAGATGAACAAATTTTCATCTTAATCAATGAATACATGAAACTTCACATTGATATGCTTTGTTCTACCATGTTGAACTGAATTTTCATTGTCACACAAAAGAATGGTAAAATTTTCTTGCTCAAAGCTAAGATTAGAAAGTAAATTTTTCAGCCAAATTGTTTGATTTGAAGCAACAACAGCAGTGGTGTATTCAGCTTCTGCCGTCGATTGAGCCACAACTTGTTGCTTCTTTGAGCTCCATAAAATTGCACCTGAGCTAAGGTTGAAAACATATCCAGATGTACTATTCATACCATCTAAACTCCTTGTCCAATTATTGTCAAAATATCCACTTAAAAATCACATTACCCATCTTCAAATAACTCAGTCCTTCACTTATTGTACTCCTTACATATCTAAGAACACTTTTAGCAAATAATGCATAAAGATTGAACATGTATACTAGAAGAGGTAAAGGTTACATAAAGATTGAACATATCTAAGAACCCTTTTAGCAAATAACTCAGCCCAATCACGGTCAGAATATCCAACATTTCAATGAACATGTATACTAGAAGAGGTAAAGGTTATAAAGAGTGAAGAGTTCAAATATAACACTGAAAAGTTCTCATCGAAATCAGCAAATAATGCATAAAGATTGATTTTTTATTTATTTTGGTCAAAAACAAAAGCAAAATCTACCCTTTTTCATGTAAAATAAATAAATACGGTGGCTAAATAATTTGACCAAATACTCTCATGGAACAAACAAGAAACACAACAGGTTTTCTGCCATTTACAAACAGGAACATCCAAAAATATAAACAAGAGAGGATAAATACAATCAATGGAGAAAACAGAAAAGGGTCTCAAGAAACACGAAAGTCAAACGTTGATCCTCCCAATTCGGACAAAGGATAGCTCGTACTACAGGTTTTTTGGAACTGGAACTAATTGGAACCACATATTACTATGGCACTGTCTGTGCGTACTAATTATTTGAGAACTCGTCTACATCATTCTGCATTTGCAAATGATAAGTAACCAACGTCTTCTAAAACTATTTCCCTTACATAGCTAGAAAAGAGTTCATTATCAAGTCAAAGGATCATTTAGAGGTTTGCTGTGCAGTAGCCTCTTATACGCTAAAAGCAGCAACATTGACACCATATGCCCAAGCAGTTAAATTAATCTTCAATTTTTCTTTTCTCTCAAATCCTCTTTTGATTTCTATTATTTCTCAATTGATTCTTTCCATTTTTCTTCAAGTTTCTTTAAGCAAATCTTACCAAATTAAAAGAGAAGCAAGGATTGGAGGTAATTTTCGTGCTATCCCTCTAATCTAAGTTATTTAATGAAATTCCAAAGATATTTGACACTTTAATACTGATTTGGATTGAGGTTTTGTTGTTAGATTAATAAAATCTTGAAATCTTGATGAAAAATTGTTTTAAAATGTGATTTTTGGACTTTGATTGATTTGGCTGGTTTGAGATTGTTTCTAAATGAGTTTTGAAAGTTTTTTGGTGTTGAAGTGGAGTCTTAATCATACAGATCCCGAAATCCTTGAGATCCTTAATTTTTGAGGTGTTGTTGGGTGAGTTTTTGAGGTGTTCTTGAGGACTTTGGTTTGCTGGAGGTATAAGGTGGGTTTTAGGTTGTTTTTGGATGTTGATTAATGCTTAGAATATGTTGGATGAGTTGGGTAATGGCTGGGCTGAGGTTTGAGGTCAATCGATTGAGTTTTCGGTTGTTTTGGATGGGTGTTTTGATGCTTTAGAGCAGGGCTTCGGGTTTTCTTGTGTGTGCTGGAGTTTTGGATGCATTTTTATGCATTGAACCTCTATTTTATGTGTTTAGAATAAGGGATAGTAATCCGGAAGCAAACGAGGTGGTTTTGGAGGCTCCGGACGATTGGTAGTCGCGTCGACAAGCGTGGTTTCGCGAGTCGGTGAGTGGAATTTGGTTTTCCAACGTGGAAACAATTTAGAAAAGGTTTTGAGAACTTAATAAGAGCTTGAAACGCTTTATTAAGTTCGGAAGTAAGTAAATCGAAATTTCTCCCTCGGTTGTGCTAGTCACGAGCCTTTGGTTGCACTTGATTTTAAATGCATTTACCTACTATTTAAAGCATGTTTTGAGAATATAAATTGTGTATGATGATGCCATGTGGTTTAAGGATGCACTAGGTATGTGGTCCTTGTATGCATGTGTTGACATATGAGGTTTTAAGCATGGTTTAATGCTTGTTGTTGGCTTATCATGAATGATTTGTAAAAATAGTGAGTTATGCATGAGTTATGGGTTATATTGGCAAGCGATGTTGAATAAAATGTTTTGAAAGATGCATGTTTTGGTTTAAGCTTAGCATAATGGTGTTTATGCTTGCAAGGCATGGTAAATGAGTAGCAATGGTTTAGTTGCTGGTTTTGATTGGATCATGTTACATGGTGTTTAAAACAATGAGTTTGATGAAAAAGTGTATGGTTTATCAAGAAAGCCATGTTAATTTTAAAAAGAGTGGAAAATGGTTTTGTGCATTGATGATGTTTGTGGTTTTGAGCAATCCTCACTAAGCTTTTATGATTATGCTCTCTTTATTTCACCAATGCAGATAATTAGACTTTTAGAGGCAACATTTTCGAGGAATCACACAAAGACATTTTGCTAAAAGTATGTTGAACTTTTGAACTAGTGTAATAAGGGCAATGAGGGTGTCCGATGCATTCATTGTTAATGATTTGTTGATTTCTGGGTTTGAGCAAGTTTGTGATACATTTTTGGACTTGTAAATGGCCTTTGAGTTTTGGAATATGATTGTTTTTGGATTTTAGCCTTTTGGTGCTTTTGACATCTAGGAAGCATGCCTTTAGAGTCGTAGCTTGTGTGAATGATGCTATGATGATGCTTGTGCTTTATATATTTGGTCATTAATGTGTATTTAAGTTGTATGTATGTTAGGGCATGTGTCGGGATGATTCCGGAGGGTAAAAACTGATTAAAACCATCTTTTTGGAAAGTTGCAGGCCTAGGCGTTTCAGAACGCCTTTACCTATTTCAGAACAGTGGCCTGTAATGGCCTTGGAGTTTTGGAACGGTGATACTCATTCCGAAACATTTTGCCTCTGTGAATCATCGTATCGAAACGTGTCTTGTGGGGTTTCGAAACGCACCCGCGTATCGAAACAGTCAACTATGTTTCGAAACGGCCGTTCTGATACGGGACTTTCTGTTCTGAAACACTCGACCGTTGGATCTGTATTTGAATTGTCCTGAGTTTTGTTTCTTGCATTTTGGTCCATGTTTTCCTTGCATGCAATTGAATGAGTTGTAAATGTCTTGTTGAGCTGAAATTTCGCCGAGAAGTATGTAATGAATCTAATTGAAGATTGGTAACTTGAATTTGGTGAAAGCCCCCATAATTTATCAAATTTACAAAATGGTCCTTAATCCTTAATTGGTTCTAATTAATTGGCAATTGTGTTGATGCCATATCCGTTGCTTGTGTACGAACACCTAGGAACCTAAATTGCATCTAGACAAGATATAAAGAGTAAAAAAAAGGTCATTTATTGAGGTAAACTTTTCCGGTTTACTTCAATATTCCCCAGTGATCCGTTCGGTTCGGTCTATCGGCCAGGCCGGGTCGAGGGGGTTACAAAATCTTTTGAAGCCTGTTTACTTATTCATCCAAGCATAAGGAGGATGAAATCTTTTGAAGCTTGTTTTCTTATTCATCCAAGCATAAGGAGTGAAATCTTGTGAACCCAATTTTAAAAAGCCCAAAAAAAATACCCAAAAGAAAAGCTCAAATAACCTTTTTTAAACAAATTAAACTAGAGCCACCCGATTTGGGGAATTTTAATCGAATGACCCTAATTAAAAAAGGGGCGAGGCACGCGCAGCCACGCGCCCGATCGGGATGGCCAAAACCCTTGGCTGGGTGGCTGTCGAACGGCGGCCTGCCGTCCCTGGGCCACGGTCGTTGTCGCTGAAGATATCGGCCGGTCCATCTCGACGTCGCCATTCCAACGCCACTGACACCGCTCACTGTCGTCACCCGTTGTCCCCGGAATCTACAAAAAATGAACTGAATAGTTAAAACCTAGGCTCGAATCAAGGGAGAAATTTGACTCTGAATCTGAACCAAATCGAGAATTTCTTAAGGGGTTTTTTTTCGAGGATCAAGTTCTTGGTCGGATTTTAACTTCAATTTGGGGATTGAATCCCGATTTTGCATTGAATTGAAAGGCCTAGGGACTAGTATAAATACCCCTTTTTGGAGCGTGTTCGAGCTTTGCAAAATTTCTTGGAGCGTGTTCGAGCATTGGGTAACTTTTTGGAGACGTTCGAGAGCTATTCGAGAAGGAGTCTTACTCGAGTTCTTCATTTCCGGTAAAGCCACTTTCTTTTCTTTTAAAATTGTTAGTGTGTTTTTCTTTTGTTTTTGGTTGAATTTTTCTTTTGTGTGTTTGTTCATGTTTTGATAGGTTGCATTTTTGGAATTGGAGGATCAATTTTTGAGTTTGGGTAATAATTTTATTTAATCTTTCATAATCTTATAAAATGCAAAAATCATGTTTTTTGAGGTTTTAATCCATTTCCATCTTTAAAAATAGAATTTGAAGTTGTTAGAAATTTTTTTGAATTTACTCTTTTTTTTTAAATTAAAAAAATAAATGAATAAAGGTGGATGAAAGTAAAGAAATTTTGAAATAAAGGGGCTTTAAAGAAAACTTTCATTTCTAAAATAAAAGTTTTTTTTTCTTAGGGAAATTAGAAAATAAAAAGTTTTTATAAAGTAAAAATGACGGTGTAAAAAATAAAGTTTTCAAATAAAAAAACAATTCAAAAGAAAAAGAAATAAAAAACATTATAATAAAGAGGTTTTATGACGTTTTTTTAGAAATTAAATGGGTTTAGATAAAAGTTTGAAAAAATGAAGAAAAATATAAAAAGAATAAAAACTAAAAACCCCTTTTAAAAATAGAAAATTATAAACATAAAAAGTAAAAAACTTCTCAAAGTGACAAAAAGCTTTAAAATAAAAATGTTTCAAACATAATATATTTTTTTGAAATAGAAATAAAAGTGTTTAGAACAAGTATTTAAAAAAATGAAAAAAGGTTTAGATTTCAAAGATTTAAAATGAATATAAATAAGAATCCTCTCAAAAAAAAGTTTCAAGCGTGCTTTGATAGTCTTGTTTGTGTTTTAGAAATATGTTTAACCTTAGGTCTAGGTTCTTTAAGCTTAGATTAGAGACTAGTTTGTGGAAAAACTTTCTTCACAAAAAATACACTTAATAAAATTTAGGCTAAAGGGCCAAATCTGCCCCTATAGTAATCCGAAATCAGCAATGTTGCTCCTAACTTTTTTTTCCCGTAATTTTGCCCTCAAAGTCAGTCAATTGTAGCAATGTTGCCCTTTGACCGATTTTGACCGTTAAATGCTGACAGGGCAATTTTACCCTCGAAGTCATTCATGCAATTTTGCCCTCGAAGTCATTAATTGCAACACTTTTACCCTTGGTTTATTTAGTTTTTGAATAAAATTGGATAAATAATTTGGTTTTTTCGAGTTGAACTTTAACAAACAGAATATATGAAAAATCGATTAACAAATTGATATAAATATCCTTTGAGTCCCTAGTAATTTTAAAAATAAGCAAAATGAGAACTCTCACAAAAAATCAAAATATTATTCAATTTTTTTAAAAAAATCTATAAACTTAATAAAACTAAATACGATATTCAAAAAAAATTATTGAAAATAAACCAATGAGAAGCGTGTTAATTGAACGGTGAACGCGAACTATTCTATTCGAACGACGTTCGATTGACACACTTACCGACGATGAGTTGTTAGGAAAAAATGTACGATGATCTCAGAAAACGACATTAGTGGTTTATTTCACGTTCACCGCTCAATTAACACGCTTCTCGTTGGTTTATTTTCAATAATTTTTTTAAATATCGTATTTATTTTTATTAAGTTTATAGATTTAAAAAAATGAATAATATTTTGATTTTTTGTGAGAGTTTTCATTTTTCTTATTTTTAAAATTACTATGGACTCAAAGGATATTTACATCAATCTGTCAATCGATTTTTCATATATTCTGTTTGTTAAAGTTCAACTCGAAAAAACTAAATTATTTATCCAATTTTATTCAAAAACTAAATAAACCAAGGGTAAAAGTGCTGCAATTAATGACTTCGAGGGCAAAATTGCATGAATGACTTCGAGGGTAAAATTGCCCTGTCAGCACTGTTAACTGCCACATCAGCATTTAACGGTCAAAATCGGTCAAAGGGCAACATTGCTACAATTGACTGACTTTGAGGGCAAAATTACGGAAAAAAAAGTTAGGGGCAACATTGTTGATTTCAGATTACTATAGGGGCAGATTTGACCCTTTAGCCTAAAATTTAAACCCTAAATTAGTAATAAAAGACTTATTGTAACCCCTTAGCCCAACCTAGACATCCGACTCGAACTAAGAAGATTACACGGGGAAAATCAAAGTCAACTCGTTAAAGTTAACCTCGATTAACGACCTTTTTTCTTTTATCTTCTCTAGATGCACATTATTACCCTATATGTTCAGCAAAGCGATTAGGCGAAAACGACACATCGATCGGAGTTCAACTAGGGGTTCAATTGCATACATTTGACTTTTAGGGACTAAACTGTAGTTTCCATAAAATACATGGACTTTCAAGATTTTAAAGTTACCAATCTTCAATTAGTCATGTAACATGCCAACATGCCAAATTTCAGCTCAAACGGATCATCCAAACTCATTCAATTGCATACACAATATTCAAAGACCAAAATGCAACATTTCCAAACTTAAAAAGATTCTTTTAACTGAATTTCAACTACCCGTATCGATACGCCTTAGCCCGTATCGATACGCAAAATGGCAGTAGCCAAAGTTGAGAGAGGGTATCGATACACTTCCCTCGTGTATCGATACACCCTACTAAAATTGCACAGGTGTATCAATACACTGATGCTCGTATCAATACACTTGTACCATTTTAGCTTAAGAGTATCGATACACTTGCCCGAGTATCGATACCCATACAAGAAATGCTCAAGAAATAGCCCCAAAAACACTTTTAACATCATCTAATCATGTCCTAATCATTCATACATACAATAATCAACATACCAACACTTATGTATCAACAAATATTCACCATGTAAGCATCAAGCATGGCAATTCATGGAGAGTCGCTAACTATTCAAGCATGCTTTGAAAACATAAACCATAGCATATCCAAAATGCAAAATGAGGACCCAAATACCACATAATGGCCATTTACAAGTCCCAAACCATAAACCAAACTTGTTCAAGGTATCACATAACACCAAGCAACACATGAGTGGAAATCCATCCCATTGCCTCTTATTACACTAAAGTTAAACCACATACATTGTTTAGCCAAAATACTTGTATATCCTTTGCTTGCTTGCTGCCAAAAATGCTCGATTCTCTGCATTGATGAAACAAATGAGCGTAAGCATAAAGCTTAGTGAGGACCGCTATAAAACCAAAACATTCATCAATGCATTTTAAAAACCAAATCATCATTCTTTGTAAACACATGCCTTCCTTTAAAACATGCACTTAAAAACAACACTTCCTCTTCCAAATCCACATGCTCATGACATCATTAATTACAACAGAAAAAAACCTTGCTCATGCTTAAACCAACATCACATGCATTCTCAAAATAAGCGCTCGTCATTAATTCATTATATCATCACCATTATATTGGCTCACATGTAACCCCCTTAGCCTGGCCTATACGGTTGACCCGAACTACGAAGATTACACGGGGAAAACCAAAGTCAACCCGAAAGTCAACCTTGATTAACGACTTTTTTTTTCTTTTTAATCTTGTCTAGATGTATATTAATCCTAAGCGTAGCCTTGAGAAGAGCATACTTGAAAAGCACAGCGATCGGAAAACGTTAAGGGACTCAATTGCACAAATTACAACTATTAGGGACCAAAATGTAAATTCTGCAAATAAAGAGGACTTAACTGATTTTAAGTTACCATTATGAAATTAGTCATATTAAATGCTTTCCTATCAAATTTCACCTTAAACGGACATCTCAAACCCAAGCAATTGCATATACAAAATTCAGGACTAAAACGTAAAGCATGCAAACCTTAAATTATTCAAATCAGTGCCCAACGGTCATCTGTTTCGGAACGGGGGTTGACCGTTCCGAAACGCGGGTTTGTTTCGAGACCTGTATCGAAACAGGGCTTGGCAGTGGCCAATTCGTTTCGGAACGGCCTCTACCCGTTTCGGTACACGAAGGCCATTACAGGCCCCCGTTTTGAAACGTTAGTGCCCGTTCCGATACGGACTGCCCAGAAAATGCAGAATTTGCTGGTTTAACACTCAATTATCCACCCAAACACATTCTAATGACCTCCTAATCATGCCAACAAGTCATCATACATACAAGGTACATATTTGCATCATCAAAACACATTCATGGCATCAATTAGGTAAAACCCCAAGTCTATAGGCATGCAACCTAATACTCAAACCAACTAATCATCAAATCATCAAAGCACACACCAAAATGACCATTTACAAGTCCAAAACATTAAAGGCATCGTGCCATACTTAGGGAGTCCAAAACATCTCCCAAAACACAACCTAGGTTCCCATTGCCAAATACCAAAAACTAATAATGTGTGAAAAAGTCACCATACATGAGCTTAGCTTTCCCTTGGATTCTTAGCCTCCTTGCTTCCCTTTAAGCACTTCAATTCTCTTCATTATTGGTTCAAGAAAGAGAGCGTAAGCACATTTGCTTAGTGAGGCATGCTCTAAAGAAACAACACAATAATGCACTTAAAAAAACACCTTTCAAAAGGCCTTTAAATTCATAGACATCATTTCTCATGCAACAATGCATACACAACAAGCATCTCACGCTTCATTAACATCAACATGTCATATTGGCTTCCAAGTGATAAACCATAACCTTTTACAACATAAAACACAATCGGATACGCGGATTACAAGCGTTGTCCCATACGCTTCATACACACTACCGAACACACAAGGTGGAGTTTACCGGTACAATCACAACCCCTCAACACCCGTGATGGAGTTTAACGGTACAATCACAACCCCTCCACATCACTCATCGGTAGTTGTATAACATCACTAACGAGAACACGGGACACACAACAAAAGATCCACACATGGCCTTTTAACCACCATTGTGATCTTAACCATCTCGTTAGTGTACATGGATGGAGTTTACGGTACCATTACAACCCCTCAACATCCAAGGCGACTTTATTCACGGTGCACCCAATTCTATAGCCGGCTAACTATATCCGATTCAAGTACTTTAAAACCAACACATCACTTGCCAATATACATCAATTATCAACAACAATCCACTGTTTTAAAGCATTAATCAAAGCCATTAAACCATCATGCATCACTATGCATCAAAACCGCATTTATCAATATCAAACCAAGGATCTCTTACCTTGAGCATCCTTCAACACATGGCTTTCAAAACCAGCATTAATCATGCTAAAACATGCTTTCAAAATAGAATTTAAACATGCAAATTAAATACATTTCATCCAACCATCTCATGGTTCATCAGAGAGAGAGTTTCTTCGAAAACTTACTCTTGAGCTTAGTTAAGTTGCTTAGACTTAAACTAAGCTCCCAAAACCTTCAAACATTGGTTTCAAAGCTGAAAACCCAACTTCACTCACCAATTTCGTTTCGCAAGCTTGCCGAAACACCGTTCAAGCCTCCGGATCAACACCACAAGGATCCGAAGATGTCTCCCCTGTTTTAAACACATCAAAGTAGAGGATTAATGCATCATCATGCATTAAAATCTTCAGCCAACACACCTAAACTCGCTGCTCTCACCAAATCTAACATTTCGGCTACCAAACACAACCGAAATCACTTCCAAACTCTTCCACAACATTACCCAGCCAAGATCCATCACTTCTAAACATTCTTAAACATCAATTAACATCCAAAAAGATCCTAAACTCGTCCTTATACCTCCAGCTATAACAGAACACCAAGATCACCCCAAAAACCACCATTTTCACAAGTAAAAACTTAGAAAAATCAACCTATTCGGGATTGCATTGATTAAACCTCAATTACACATCATTAATCATCCAAAATACATTAAAAGACATCTCAAAACAGAGCCCAAACATTCATCACGAATTTCTTCAAGATTTAATCCAAATCTTGAGTTTTAAGCCAAAATCAAGATCACAACATTAAAACCTTTCATAAAACTTAATTTAAGGATTGAGAACTTGGGAATTTCAGTAAAGAACTGAGTATTTAGAGGAGAAGGACATCCTTACCTCTAAATAGGGGTGAGCAAAACTCGACTCGACTCGAAAAAACCGAATAATTCGACTCGACTCGAGGCAAAAATACTCGACTCGTTTTGACTCGACTCGAAATTTCATAAACTCGAATAACTCGAAAAAAATTCAAATAAAGTTTGAGTTGTAAAATGGAAATTCGAATAACTCGAATAACTCGAAATTTTTAGTAATTAGTGGATTTATTTTTAAGTTCCAGACGAGTCCCTCTATTTTTTATGATATATACATACTAATATATAAAAATATGAAGAAATATTGTCACATGTGAAAAAATATATATGTGCATATCTTATATGATTAGAGAAAGGAGTTTAAATTAGAATCAAACCATACTATAACATGATAAATAATTACAGTTAAATTTTTATAGGAACTCGAAAACTCGACTCGAATTGACTCGACTCGAATTTCTTAAACTCGACTCGAATCGAAAAAATTTCAAATAAAGTTTGAGTTGTAAAATATGACTCGTCAACTCGAATAACTCGAAATTTTTTGACTCGACTCGACTCGAATCGATCGAACGCTCACCCCTACCTCTAAATGTAGATTTCTCCTTGATTAGAGCCAAAATCCTTGAAAATTCAATAAGCAAATGAAGAGGATTTGATGTAAAAAGGATTAGGAATCAATTGATGATTGAAACCTCATCATTTAGTGTGAAAATCAGAAGAAATGTTGCTGTGGAAATGTGTTTGGCTGAGGAAATTTTGAGAGAAAATGAGATGAGAAAGTTTTAGCAAAAGTTAGTTATGAAAAGCTAAAGTATGGTTTCCCTCTGTTCTTTTAATTAATTAAACATTAATAAAATCATTAAAATTAAGAAAAATCTGGAGAAATCCTTCCTTGGGTAAATTAGCTCCTTAAAGATTCAAAGTTTCAATCCTTACAAAACAGTCACCACTGAACTTTTCAAAAATTACATTTTAGTCACTATTTCGAAATGTCACAGTTCCAAACCTTATTTTGTAAAATTGATTTCACCACTCTCTTATATATATTAAAAGAGGATTTTTAGATATTTTCCATATTTTTAATGCAGCCCGAACTAGGCTTTCCCTAAAACCACCTTTTATATTCGAACCAAAATTCAGACCGGTCCGGTTCAGACCCTAAACTTCCAAGCCCAAAATTGGGGTGTTACAACTCTCCCCCCTTAAGAAATTTCGTCGGCAAAATTTACCTGGAGGAAAAAGGTATGGAAACTCTTTCTCCATGTCATCCTTTCTTTCCCACGTGGCTTCCTCAGCACCACGATGCTTCCACAACACCTTTACCAACTCAATGGTCTTGCCTCGAAGAACTTTACTGTCTGAATCCAAAATTTCCACCGGCTCCTCATCATAGGTCAAGTCTGGATTCAACTCCACTTCCTCCACATGCATAACATGCGAGGGATACGATCTATACCTCCGAAGCATAGAGACATGAAACACATCATGAATCTTTTCCAACTCTTGCGGCAATCTCAACTTGTACGCAACAGGACCCACACGTTCAATCACCTCGTATGGTCCAATGTACCTAGGGCTCAACTTGCCCTTTCGACCAAACCTCATCACCTTTTTCCAAGGCGAAACTTTCAAAAACACACGGTCACCTACCGCATACTCAATATCCTTACGCTTCAAATCTGCGTAAGACTTCTGTCGATCAGAAGCTGCCCTCAAGCACTCGCAAATGAGCTTCACCTTCTCGGTGGTTCCTTTCAACAAAGCTTGCATTGAAACTAACTTCTGACCTGTTTTAGCCCAACAAAGAGAAGTCATGCACTTCCTCCCGTACAAGGCTTCATAAGGTGCCATTTGAATACTTGCCTGGTAGCTATTATTATAAGCAAACTCCACCAAAGGCAAATGCTTCTCCCAAGAACCCTTAAACTCAATCACACAGCACCTCAACATATCCTCCAGCACTTGGATAACACGCTCAGACTGTCCATCCGACTGTGGATGATAAGAAGTACTGAAATTCAGCCGTGTACCCAAAGCCTGATGTAAACATTCCCAGAAATGCAATGTAAACCTCGGATCTCTATCCGACACAATCGACTTTGGCACACCATGCAGCCGCACAATCTCAGCAATGTACAGCTCTGCAAGCTTGTCCAAAGTATACGTAGTATGCACAGGCAAGAAATGCGCACACTTCGTCAGGCGATCCACAATCACCCACACTGAATTCTTCTTCGATGGCGACAAAGGTAAACCAGACACAAAGTCCATGGTAATTCTTTCCCACTTCCACTCAGGAATCCTCAACGGTTGCAACAACCCAGAAGGAAACTGATGCTCAGCCTTAACTCGCTGACAAACCATGCACTTGCTCACATACTCAGCAACATCTTTCTTTAAACCCACCCAATAGTACTCATCACGAAGATCACGATACATCTTAGTACTACTAGGGTGCATAGCAAAAGGACTACTATGAGCTTCAGTCAAAATAGCACGCCTCAACTCAGCATCATTGGGCACTACTATCCGACTCCCAAAACATAAAACTCCATCATCATTAAAGCAGAAATCCGATGGCCTATCCTCAGCAATATCCTGAACATATGGCACCAAGGAATCATCCAACAGTTGCTTATCCTTTATCAACTGAACCAAGGATGGTTTCACTTGCAACTCAGCCACAAGACCACCATCTCGCGAAATGCTCAAGCTGGCAAATATAGCCCTAAACTCCACTGCCACTTTCCTACTCAAGGCATCCGCTACAACATTAGCTTTTCCTGGATGGTACTCAATCGTCAGATCGTAATCTTTAAGCAACTCCACCCAACGTCGTTGCCTAAGATTCAACTCCTTCTGCGACATCAAATACTTCAAACTCTTGTGATCCGTGTACACCGTACACTTCTCATCATACAAGTAATGTCTCCAAATTTTCAAAGCAAAAACCACCGTAGCTAACTCAATGTCATGCGTAGGATAATTGCGCTCATGCACCTTCAACTGGCGCGATGCATAAGCCACCACCTTACCCTCTTGCATCAACACACATCCCAAACCAACGTAGGATGCGGCACTATACACCACAAACTCTTTCCCTGATTCAGGCTGAACCAAGATAGGAGCTTGCGTCAAAGCTGCCTTTAGCTTCTCAAAAGCCTGCTGTCTCGCTTCCGTCCATTCATACTTAACATCCTTCTGCAACAACTTCGTCAAAGGTGCAGCAATCTTCGAAAATCCATCCACGAACCTCCGGTAGTATCCTGCCAAACCAAGAAAACTACGGACTTCATGAACAAACTTAGGAGGCTTCCAACTCATCACAGCCTCAATCTTTTGAGGATCAACACGAATCCCCTCAGCAGAAACCACATGACCAAGGAACACAATTTCTCTGAGCCAGAACTCACACCTGCTTAGCTTAGCATAAAGCTGATTCTCCAACAAAGCCTGCAACACAATCCTCAAATGCCCTTCATGCTCCTCCTCAGTACGAGAATACACGAGGATATCATCAATGAACACCATAACAAACTTATCCAAATACTCATGGAACACTCTATTCATCACGTCCATAAAAGCTGCAGGAGCATTCGTCAAACTAAACGGCATCACAAGGAACTCATAATGCCCATACCTTGTTCTCAAAGCTGTCTTTGGCACATCCACATCCTTCACCTTCAAGTGGTAATACCCTGACCTTAAGTCAATCTTAGAGAACAAAGCCCCTCCCCGAAATTGATCAAAAAGATCATCAATCCTCGTCAATGGATACCGATTCTTGATAGTCAACTTGTTCAGCTGGCGGTAATCGATGCACATTCTCATAGTGCCATCCTTCTTTTTCACAAACAAGACCGGTGCACCCCAAGGTGACACACTCGGCCGAATGAAACCACGATCAAGCAACTCCTGAAGTTGCGTCTTCAGCTCCTTCAACTCCTTAGGTGCCATTCGATAAGGTGTAATGGACACTGAAGTTGTATTCTCATACAGCTCAATTCCAAACTCCACCTCTCGGTTAGGAGGCAATCCAGGCAACTCCTCTGGAAACACTCCAGGAAACTCTCGCACAGTCCTGATGTCTTGAACTCGCAACTCCTTCGAGCTAGGATTCATCACAAAGGCTAGGTAGGCTTCACATCCTTGCCTCAGCATCCAACTCGCTTCCAAGGAAGACACCACATTGGCAAGAAACTTCACATTCTCACTAACCACCACCTCATAATCATCCGCAAGCTTCAACGAAACTCGCGTGTTCTCAAAATCCACCACAGCTCGATGTTCCTGGGAGCTTCATCATACCATGCATAATTGGGGATAAATTCGTTGGTAAGACACTTTGTGATCTTGGTGCCAGCATAAATCTAATGCCCAAATCTGTGTTTCAGAAATTAGGTATTGGACAAGCCAGGCCCACGACAGTCATGTTGCAGCTGGCAGACCGCTCTTACGTACAACCAGAAGGGAAGATTGAAGATATTATGGTAAAGGTGGATAAATTTATTTTTCCTGCTGACTTTCTTGTTTTAGATTGTGAAGCAGATGAAAATGCACTGATCATCCTGGGGCGACCCTTCCTAGCCACAGGCAGAACTGTGATCGATGTTGAGAAAGGAGAACTGACCATGAGAGTGAATGATCAGCAAATCAAACTCAATGTTCTCCACGCAATAAAACATGATGATGCAGAAGAAGAGTGCAAGGCAATCTCTAAAGTAGTCCTTGACCAACCCTGCATCAGGTAGAGCTACCACGACAGACAGTTTGGTCACTGCCACCGGAGTCACCTATAAGACTGTCACGGCAACAACGACGACAGTGACTCCTCAGACATAGAAACATCCGACACTAAAGGTTCGGAGGAGGTAAATTGGATAGGCACTCGTCCAGGTAAGTTCTTCGAGCCTCTAAATTATATCTCGAATGAACATGTAATCCAGAAGCCTTCAATTGAAAAGCCATCTGTTCTAGATCTTAAACCCCTGCCAGGGCAGCTTAAATATGTCTTTATTGGTTAAACGATACGTTGCCCGTAAACATCTCTTCCAAGTTAATGCAGGAACAAGAACAACAGCTAATCAGAATGCTACAGCAACATAAGAAGGCTATTGGATGGACTATAGCTGATATCCAAGGCATCAGTCCGGCATTATGCATGCACAAGATTCTCTTAGAGGATGATCATAATCTTGGGTCACGTGGGCACGCCCCGTGGCGCAGCAGAAAAAAATCTGACGTAATCCAGCCAGGATCCATGTGCAGGAACGAATCCGGGGTGAAAAGATAAAGAGTTACCATTTAAAACTCTGGAAACTAGAAAACCGATGGTATGTCGAAATAACCACGTCAAGAAAAACTGGAATCGTCACATGTTCGCAACGACCTCTATTAAGTCCACCCGAACAAAACAGACAAAGTTTCCGCCTCCCTAACACTTAGGGATAAATTTTGACAGGTTTGAACACCTTCCAGGGAGAAGTCGAAATCCCTCAAGGGATTCCTGAGGGAGTCTGAAATCGACCAGGAGTTCAACCGGGACTTGCAGTCGAGCAAGGGAACCTTCAGGGATTTGCCAGGGGGCAAGTAGAACACCAGAAAAATATCTAATAGCTTCTCAGAGAGCTTTCTGGGATATGTCGAATTCCAGTGGGAATCCCTAGGGGTGTTGTCGAAATCTTCAAGAGGAGGAAGAGGGATGATTTGATTGCTAGCCCTTGTCCCTTTAAATAGTGTTTAGAGACTTAATTCTAGTTGAATTCCTTAAATCCAAGTTCAACCAAAATTCATAGAATCTAATTCTACTTGAAATTGATTTACATTAAATATACATTATATTTAATAATATTAAATGAAATATATATATTTAATTATGTAGAATCTTATTCTACATAAAACATGGATTTAAATATACATTATATTTAAACCAAATATATATATTTTTATTATATAGAATCTCATTCTATCTTTACTTGGATTTAAATATATTTAAATATATGTTTTTTTAATTATGTGGAATCTAATTCTACATAAACTTGGAATTAAATATACATTATATAAATTCCAAACATATATTTAAATTTCTATAATCTTATTTTATAATATTTAAGTCTCTAAATATTTTCCATACTCTAAATAATATTTGATAAATACAATATTTATCCAATATTATTCCCATTTAAGGGAGTTGCCGATTTCCCTTATCCCATAGGGGATTTTCGGCAACCTCCCTAAAATAGGGAGTATGGTTTCAAATTTTTGTTCGTTTCATTCGAAGGGTGTGGCCCTTGTAGGTTCATGCAACGTTAGCAGCAAAATTAGAACTGTTCTAATTTTACAAACAATGAGTGGCATCTAGCAATACATCATTGCTACCTAAGTTGTATGAAGTCATGGTTTGACTTTCCTAATTCCTGAAAAAACTTCCTTTATGTATTTCATCCTTTTGTCCTTTATATCTTAGATGAACACAAGTCATGGGTTAGTCACACTTGCGTTGTCCATCTAGTGTTTCTTGATGTCTTGAGTAGATTATGATAAACGAGTCTCTATGATATCTCATATCATAATATTCGAGCATGGCTATGCATTTTCTAATCTCACTCAATCAAGTGGCCGAAGATATTTCTCCCATTAAGTAGGAGGGACAAATCCTTTCTTGATCAACCATATTTCAGTACATAGGTCATCATGTATCCAATCATCAGTCTTTATAATGTAGTCAGTTACGACTAGGGATGGGCACGGGTCGGGTTTTTGGCCCACCCGAACCCGACCCGAAACTAATAATCCTAAAACCGAACCCGACCCGATCTAATTTTTTAAAAAACTCGACCCGACCCGACCCGAAAATAAATATTCTAAACCCGACCCGAAAATAAATATTCTAAACCCGACCCGACCCGACCCGACCTGACCTATAGAAAAAAATAATTTTAGGGATTTAATTGTAAAAAAATAATTTTAAGAGGCATAATTATAAAAAATAATAAATTTAAGGACTAAATTGTAAATAAAAAAATTAATTTTAAGGACCTAATTATAAAAAAAATATATAAAGAGGGGGTAGTATTACAAATATCCCTAAAATATTTAGGGGAAAATTACACTATTAGTCCCGGGTTGGGTCGGGTCGGATTTTTTCACCCTAAAACCCGAACCCGACCCGACCCGACCTCACACTACACAAAAACCCGACCCGACCCGACTCGAACCCGATTTTTTCATAAAAATACCCGACCCGATCGGGCCGGGTCGGGTCGGAACCCGTCGGGCCCGGGTGAAATGCCCATCCCTAGTTACGACACACGTTTGACTATGTCAAAATACGTAAATCTTTATGTTGAAATCATGTTGATCTCAAGTCTGAGGATTATACATATGTTTATCATGAGCAATGTTGTGACTGTCACATAATTACCCAAGAAACAAGCTCATAGCGGGTCAATCCAGTATGTTGTTCTCTAACAAATACTTATGTGTTGATTTTGACATCTCTATGTCAATGACAACACTTGTTATCAATCAACCACATATTAGTCTTTATATATTATCACTGTCCATACCCGTAATAATATTGGACTAAGGATCCTATTTAACAATAATCGTATTATTGTATGGACATTATTATCCAATGGTTAGTTTGATGCACATAAACATATCAAATGATAATAACGGTAATGCCATTACTTGATAAATCTAGTAAGATAGTATGTCTATTCAATCATCATATGATTGGTCTTTGGGCGTACTCCAACAATCTCCCACTAGCACTAAGACCAATCATTCTCGTATCTAATACGATATGGCTTAGTGTAGCTGACATGCTTATGCTTTGTCAAAAGCTTTGTCAGGGAGTTGACAAAGTTATCAACTTTGTGTGTATGTTGCATACTTTCACATCTCCAAGATGTAAGCACTTTAGAATATGTTTGGATTTATTGATGAGATCTGGGTTTTATTTGCTTACGCAAAGGTTCCATCATAACAGAGTTATGTAGTATCTAATATGCTGGGAACAACCCTTAGTTCAGAAGTGAACCCTTTAGATCCAAACATCCTTCTTTATTGCTATGTCGACTGTAATACATTCAACCTATGTTGTAGAGTTAGGTACTATCTCATGTTGCTAACTCGCAGTATCTTTTATTAATGCAAAACAGATTGCGATCTTTAGTTCCTTTTGATGAGTATGTCATATACATACAATACTTAGGAAAGTAACAATGCTCCCACTAGCTTTTTTGAAAACAAGACTCCCCTTTGTTTCTAGATAAACCAAACCTTTTGATTGTATCTTCTGAAACGAATATCCCAACTTTGAGAAGCTTGCCTTAGTCTATGGATAGACCTTTGTAGCTTACACACCTTCCAAGTGTTTACTAGAGTGACAAAACCTTCTGGATGTGTCATGTACACATCTGTTTTAAGTTTTCCCTTAGGAAAGTTGTTTTGACATTCCTTTATTTTGATTCCATAATCATCGTATGTAACTACTTACAAGTGAGATTAAGATGGATTAAACATAGCTACAAGGAAGATGCTTTATCATAGTCTATACTATGAAGTTTGTCGAAAACTTTTCGCGACGAATCATCCTTTGTATGTTTTATCATCCATGTCAGTTTTTCCTTTTTGGAAAACTCATCCATACCTCTTAGGTTTTACCCTTTTAGGTAACCAAAGTCTACTTGGTTTTAGACATGGATTCCATCTCATATCTCATGGCTCTTAGCCATTTCTTGAATTTTGGGCTCACCATTGCTTTCTGATAAGACCTAGTCTTTATCTTGATCCGAAAAGAAGAGTGTTTCCATGTACGGATAGTGAGAAATCCATATTTCTTATATGGTATTCTCTTAAGGATCAACACAATGGTTGTGTTTTGTTCCAAAGTTCCTTGATCATTTGTGGAACATTCTCAATCTTTTGTTCATAAATTTGTTGTCTAAAATTTCTTCACATTCCAAATTCCATTTTTTCCTTTTGTGAGAGGTAATCTCTTTCGAGAGAAACTCTCGTTTGAGCAACAAACATTTTGTTCTCGTTAAAAAATGAAATCCCTTAGTGATAAGTATTCTCTTTCGAGATAAACTATCGTTTGAGCAACAAATATTTTGTTCTCGTTAAAGTTGAAGAAATAATATCCCTTTGTGAGAATTAATCTCTTTCAAGATAAACTCTCGTTTGAGAAACAAACGCTTTGTTCTTGTTAGGATAAATAACAAATGGAATTTTTAAGGTTCGAACGTTGTAAACATTTTAATATGTAAGTAACCTAAAAACTTCAAAGGTATTCTAGAACAATTCTTAGTCCATATCTTATATGACGTTTCGAAAAAAAACACGATTAAGTATGTGAGTTGTTTTTCTAGTGTGTAAAGAAGTCGAAAATAACTTGTTCTGAATCAAAACATGTCTAACATATTTGATTCTCTTTCAAAGACTTTTCGTTCCACTTGTGGGATTTAATTATAGGACAATCCCATATTCTTTGAAAGTTCATTAAACTTTAAATATTCTTGAATTTGATCTCATCAAATTACCTTAATACTTTTTATGAGTTTGAAATTAGTCATTTGTTTTATTTATCTTATAAATATTATTGATTTGATTATTTTAAAGATCATTGATTCGTTGTGCCATAAGAGATTAAAAGAATAACATTTATTTAAATAATCTCAAAATTAAAATAGCTTGTCCTTACAAGATAACTAAAACTTAGGCACAAAATAATAATCTTAAAAACTAAAATAAATCTATTTAAGCAAAAACACATGTCCTAATGGATGATGTAGCAACTCTTGCTTTATTTCCATTCGCAGGTCCATGTCTATTCAGATGCCTTCTCTTTAGAAGCCTCCGAGGTTGATGCGTCACTCGTTTTTGCTTTCTTGACTTCTTGTAGATGTGTGGGCAGTTTCTCTTCCAATGTCCAGTCTTGCCGCAATGGAAACATTTTCCATCCTTCTTGATTCCCTTCTTAGGTTTCAATGCCTCCTTTCCATCGGTTTTGGTCTTACCATCACTTTTAGACTTTGCTGCCGATTTACCTTTCTTCTTGCCCTTGCGGACCATCAGAACAGGTTTAGGTCCTACCTTCTTCAGGTTGATTTCAGCAGTTCTCAACATGCCGAGCAACTGTGGCAACGTCTTGTTAATTTCATTCATATTGAAATTAAGGACGAACTGATTGAAATTATCCGACAACGATTGTAGGATGAAATCAGTATCTAATTCGTCTTTCAGTGAAAAGCTGAGCTTCTCAAACGTTTGGATGTAGCCCATCATTTTGATGACGTGAGCTCCTACGGGAGATCCCTCACTCATCTTGCATTGAAACAGAGCTTTAGAGGTCTCGTACCTCTCTTGACGAGCTTGCCCTTCATAAATCTCCTTGAGATTTTGAATCATATCATAAGCTACCATGTCCTCATGTTGCTTCTGAAGCTCAGGGGTCATGGAGGCAAGCATAAGACAACCGGCATGCATCATGTCGTCTATGTGTTTCTTAAACTTGTCTTTGTCAGCTCTAGAAGTAGTGGCAACCGGTTCATCAGGAACAGGTTCTTCAATGACATATTCCTTCTTTTCCTGTTTGAGAACAATTCTCAAATTGCGGAACCAGTCAAGGAAGTTTATGCCATTGAGCTTATCCTTCTCAAGGATAAATCGCAGAGATAGATTATTATTTGCCATTAATTCTACAACAAATAAAATATGCTACATAAGTTTTACTAAATTTTAAAATTTATAGACAGGTCTTTACTATAAATTTACTCCCACTATTTTCTTCAAAATTAAAAACCCTCTAGTTTTAATTTCGGAAAAATGTTTCGATAGTTTTTCTAGTGAGTGAGGATTCGTATTTCACCATTCCTAAATCAGCTTTGGCTAGTCTTTTAGGAAATGGTTATTTAGGTAAGTAACACCTTACTAATTACATCTCATGTAATTCCTCATCTTTTGGCGAACAACTCTTGTTCTTTAAATCATCTTATGATTATCCAAAACTTTTAACCACTAGGTTTTCTAATCCTATTAGAACAACCCAGCTAAGTCAATACCAATATCTCAACCGATGAATATCACTAGATTATTCTTCGCGTTTAACTAAGATAGATAAATGTGACATTGCTTTGGCAAAGCTCGCATTATATCGATCGAAGCTTTAACGGGGGTAAATATTGGATGGTTAAAACAGACTTTGAATTATAGTGAGGGATTTACTTAATTATCTCGTCATTTTAACATTGATCCTATCAATAGAACTATGTTTAATCATGCTTATAAAACATCCATTGCATCACATACAAGGTAAATATAAGCGGTAAATAAATATGCAATGATTATAGCCCTTCTTAACCTAAGGCGACTCGTCCCAAGCCAATGGGAGGACCATTCTACTGAAGATAGAATCTGCTTCTGAAACGCCCGGTCCACCAGGGAAGGCCCACCACGCTGCTACCTTGGTTCTTGCTTTATCTCCATGAGTATTTACAATTTTTAGAAACTCGCGTTACATGCGAGGGAGTGAGATGAGAAGAGAAGTACAATAGAAGATAGAGAAAGGCACGACACTTAGGCCGTATTTATAAAAACTAAAACTATAAAGGCTATGGGCTATAACCATGCAAAATAAACACCGTGCAATCTAACATGCATTTCAAAAATCGTGCGAACAAAGTAACGACGTGTTTACGGAGTTTTAAACTGATTATCCCTATGTTGCGGTTAATGGGCCAAAGAAGGATCACGAGGTTTCATAAACCATTTGCGTTAACGAACAAATGCACCAGCTAGGTCAACATGAAAGAGAGGTGGCGCACTAGGCACACTTAAGTATCAGGTCTTTGATGATGCCAATCCTAGACATGCATTTTTCATAACATCTAACCATAACTCTTATGGATTCACCGTGAAATATAGTTTGATAACTTTTATCAAATTAGAAGCCCTTTCAGAGATTTCATAAATCTATGAAACTATGAACATCTACTTGTTCTCTAGACTAATTATTAGTCTCAACATGTTAACATTTAACATTGAAGCAACCTAACATAGTTATGATAAACTATTAATCATTCAGTGATAATCGAAATAAGTCTTTATTAGGTGTGATACGATAAACGATAAATATCTAAATCGAATCAAACAAAATGCATCTCATACATAAACATCACCCAAGAATTTAAGTCTGAATTCGTATGATACAAGTGGCTCTGATACCACTGTTGGGTCACGGCGGCACGGCCGTGGCGCAGCGGAAAAAAATCCAACGTAATCCAGCCAGGATCCATGTACAGGAACGAATCCGGGGTGAAAAGATGAAGAGTTACCTTTTAAAACTCTGGAAACTGGAAAATCGACGGTATGTCGAAATAACCACGTCAAGTAAAACCAGAATCGTCACATTTTCGCAACGACCTCTACGGAGTCCACCCGAACAAAACGAACAAAGTTTCCGCCTCCCTAACACTTAGGGATAAATTTTGACAGGTTTGAACACTTTCCAGGGAGAAGTAGAAATCCCTCCAGGGATTCCTGAGGGAGTCTGAAATCGACCAGGAGTTCAATCGAGACTTGCAATCGAGCAAGGGAACCTTCAGGGATTTTCCAGGGGGCAAGTAGAACACCAGAAAAATATCTAACAGCTTCTCAGAGAGCTTTCTGGGATATGTCGAATTCCAGTGGGAATCCCTAGGGGTGTTGTCGAAATCTTCAAGAGGAAGAAGAGGGATGATTTGGTTGCTAGCCCTTGTCCCTTTAAATAGTGTTTAGAGACTTAATTCTAGTTTAATTCCTTAAATCCAAATTCAACCAAAATTCATAGAATCTAATTCTACTTGAAATTGGTTTATATTAAATATACATTATATTTAATAATATAAAATGAAATATATATATTTAATTATGTAGAATCTTATTCTACATAAAACATGGATTTAAATATACATTATATTTAATCCAAATATATATATTTTTATTATATAGAATCGCATTCTATCTTTACTTGGATTTAAATATATTTAAATATATGTTTTTTAATTATGTGGAATCTAAATCTACATAAACTTGGAATTAAATATACATTATATAAATTCCAAACATATATTTAAATTTCTAGAATCTTATTCTATAATATTTAAGTCTCTAAATATTTTCCATACTCTAAATAATATTTGATAAATACAATATTTATCTAATATTATTCCCATTTAAGGGAGTTGCCGATTTCCCTTATCCCATAGGGGATTTTCGGCAACCTCCCTAAAATAGGGAGTATGATTTCCAATTTTTGTTCGTTTTATTCGAAGGGTGTGACCCTTGTAGGTTCATGCAACGTTAGGAGCAAAATTAGAAATTTTCTAATTTTACAAACAATGAGTGGCATCTAGCAATACATCATTGCTACCTAAGTTGTATGAAGTCATGGTTTGACTTTCCTAATTCTTGAAAAAACTTCCTTTATGTATTTCATCCTTTTGTCCTTTATATCTTAGATGAACACAAGTCATGGGTTAGTCACACTTGCGTTCTCCATCTAGTGTTTCTTGATGTCTTGAGTAGATTATGATAAACGAATCTCTATGATATCTCATATCATAATATTCGAGCATGGCTATGCATTTTCTAATCTCACTCAATCAAGTAGCCGAAGATATTTCTCCCATTATGTAGGAGGGGCAAATCCTTTCTTGATCAACCATATTTCACTACATAGGTCATCACGTATCCAATCATCAATCTTTATAATGTAGTCAGTTACGACACACGTTTGACTATGTCAAAATACGTAAATCTTTATGTTGAAATCATGTTGATCTCAAGTCTGAGGATTATACATATGTTTATCATGAGCAATGTTGTGACTGTCACATAATTACCCAAGAAACATGCTCATAGCGTGTCAATCCAGTATGTTGTTCTCTAAAAAATACTTATGTGTTGATTTTGACATCTATATGTCAATGACAACACTTGTTATCAATCAACCACATATTAGTCTTTATATATTATCACTTTCCATACCCATAATAATATTGGACTAAGGATCCTATTTAACAATAATCGTATTATTGTATGGACATTATTATCCAATGGTTTGTTTGATGCACAGAAACATACCAAATGATAATAATGACAATGTCATTACTTGATAAATCTAGTAAAATAGTATGTCTATTCAATCAGCATATGATTGGTCTTTGGGCATACTCCAACACATAAGCCGACCATTGATGCCCAAAGATGTTTGAACGAGGCTATGCGAGAAGTGGTGAGGAAAGAGATTATCAAATGGCTCGACGCCGGAATCATATACGCCATCTCGGATAATAAGTGGGCGAGCCCGGTGCAGTGTGTGCCCAAAAGGGAGGCATAACCGTGGTAACCAATGAAGAACATGAACTAATCCCAACCAGCACTGTGACCGGTTGGAGGGTTGATATGGATTACCGAAAGCTTAACAAAGCTACTCGGAAAGACCATTTCACCTTACCCTTTATTGATCAAATGCTTGATAGATTAGCGGGGAAGCCTTACTACTGTTTTCTTGATGGTTACTCAGGTTATAATTAGATAGCAATTGCACCAGAGGATCAAGAGAAAACCACCTTCACATGCCCGTATTGCACTTATGCCTTTCGGAGAATGCCTTTTGGGCTCTGAAATGCACCATCAACCTTCCAACGGTGCATGATGGCAATATTCTCTAACATGGTGGAGGATTTCCTAGAGATTTTCATGGACGACTTTTTTGTCCTTGGAGACAGTTTTGAAGGTTGTTTAGGCAACTTACAAAAGGTTCTTGAAAGATGCAAAAAGGCGAACTTGGTTTTGGACTGGGAAAAGTGCCACTTCATGGTGGATGAAGGAATAGTACTGGGCCACAAGGTGAGCTGCCGCGGCATAGAAGTGGACAGAGCCAAAATAGAGGTCATCGAAAAGCTGCCGCCACCCACCACAGTCAAAGGGATTCGAAGTTTCTTAGGGCATGTTGGGTTCTATCGACGATTTATAGCCAATTTTTCAAAGATTACCAAGCCCTTATGCCACCTATTGGAGCAGAATCGTCCCTTTGCTTTTAATGTGAATGTACTGAGGCATTCAGAATACTGAAGGAGAAGCTGGTAACAGCCCCGATCGTACAGCCACTAGACTGGAGTTTGCCATTTGAAATAATGTGTGATGCCAGTGACTACGCTGTCGGGGCAGCATTAGGGCAAAGGAAGGATAAGCTCTTCCATGTGATTTACTATGCCAGCAAAACACTAAATGATGCCCAAGTCAACTACACCACGACAGAGAAGGAGCTGTTAGCAGTGGTGTTCTCAATTGACAAGTTTCGTCCGTATATTCTTGGAACAAAGGTGGTAGTCTATACAGGCCATTCAACACTGAAGTATCTATTCACGAAAAAGGATGCAAAACCTAGATTGATATATTGGATTCTGCTGCTGCAAGAATTTGACATTGATATCAAGGACAAAAAGGGAACAAAGAACCAAGTAGCAGACCACTTGCCAAGGCCGGAGTCGGGAAAGAGTCAATCATCAGACAAGACCAACATATTGGAGACCTTCCTAGATGAGCAGTTGCTTGCTGCCACCAGTACTGCCACGACAGCCATGGCGGCAGGTAAGCTTTCTGAAACCCCTTGGTATGCTGACATTGTTAATTACATCGTAAGTGGGTTATTACCTCATGAACTTAATTACCAAGCAAGGAAGAGGTTCCAAAATGATGCAAAACATTATTATTGGGACGAACCTCTTCTTTTCAAACATTGTGCAAATCAGATTATCAGGAGATGCGTACCACATGGCGAACATGAAGTTGTGCTTCACCACTGCCATGCTTCCCCTTATGGAGGACACCTAGGTGGAAACAAAAACGCTGCCAAGGTTCCGCAATCCGGTCTCTACTGGCCCACATTGTTCAAGGATGCACAAGCTTTTTACAAAGGCTGTGACAAATGCCAAAGGACTGGGAACATATCGAGAAGGCATGAGATGCCACTGCATAACATATTAGAAGTCGAAATCTTAGATGTATGGGGAATCGACTTCATGGGACCATTCCCAACATCTTGCAGGAATTTATATATCCTACTGGTAGTAGATTATGTGTCAAAGTGGGTAGAAGCAATCGCCACTCAGAAAAACGACGTCAAAACTGTTCAAAGATTTCTTCACAAGAACATCTTTTCCAGATTTGGCATCCCAAGTGCGATAATTAGTGATGAGGGGAGACACTTCGATAATAGGGTAATTACTGCTGCCTTGAGAAAATACAGAGTAAAACACCAGATTGCAACAACATACCACCCTCAAACCAATGAACATGCCAAGATATCGAACAGAGAAGTAAAGAACATACTACAAAAGATGGTTAAACCCACTCGAAAGGTTTGGTCTCTACATCTCAATGATGCATTCTGGGCCTATAGAACAACGTTCAAAACACCATTGAAGATGTCACCCTATAGACTCATCTATGGGAAAACATGTCATTTACCTGTTGAGATAGAACACAGAGCTTACTGGGCTATCAAGGCAGTAAATATGGACTGGGATAAAGCAGGACAGAAAAGGCTACTAGACTTGAATGAGATTGAGGAAATTTGAGCAATGGCTTACGACAATGCCAAGATCTACAAGGAAAAAACCAAGAAGTGCCACGACAGTTCTACCCAGGGCAGCAGGTGTTGTTGTTCAACTTCAGGTTGAAGCTTTTTCCAGGAAAGCTCAAATCTATGTGATCTGGTCTTTTCCAAGTTGTCCAAGTTTTCCCTCATGGTGCCATTACAATCAGATCATTGAAAGATGGGCACCAGTTCAAGGTCAATGGACAGAGACTCAAGCATTATCAGGGGACTGAAGCCCCAAGGATGCAGGAAGTAGTTACTTTATGAGATGCCCCTCAAGGCATCCCTAATTTAACTTAGTTTTATTTAATTTAATTTATTTATTATGAAGTAAGATTTTTATTTTATTTATTTAGGAACTAAGATTTTAATTCAGTTTATTTATTTATTTTTAGGAAATAAAAGGAAGCAAAGCAAAGAGATGGAATGAATTAGCCCAACGCACCCACAAACAGCCCAAAAAGCCCAACGGACAAGCCTGTCGTCACAGCTTGTCACTAGTTGTCGCGACAGACGCGGAGAAGACAGCTTGTCACGGAGCTGTCGCGACAGACACGCAAACGCGTAACAGACGCACAGTAGACACGAAAACGCGTGACAGACGCGTCAGAAACCGCGTAACAGTTGGCCCCGTTATTCGCGCCTGCCGTTACAGACTCAACGGGCAGAAAATCCCCATTCTATATAAACCCCCACTCCCTTCTCATTTTTCATCTCATTCTAATTCTATCAACTTGCTTCCTCTATTTTAGATCTCAAAAATTTCTTTTCATTTTTGCTATAGTCCTTGCAATGGCCAGCAGAAACACCCGCCGCAGCGCTACCTCCACTTCTGCCACGGCAATATCAACCCGAAGTCACAGTGCCATTCCCAACCGGTTTGCATCCACAGAATCTGCCAAGAGGTACTACAGTTCTTTCCAAAAGAGGGAAATATGGGAGGAACGAGGGTTCATCTACACCCAACAAACGAGAGAGCTAGGGCTAGAAGGTTTCATTGCCAAGAAGATACAAGCCCTCAAGTGGCAGAAATTTGTTGCCCAGCCCTAGGAAATGAATGTAACCCTCGTTTGAGAATTCTACGATGCCGTCAATAGTAAGGATGCCACGACAGTAACCGTTCGAGGCAAAGAAATCTCTCTCGAGCCTGCGTACATCAACACACTATACGGGCTATACGTGAGCAAGAAGGAGGACGCCCACTGAAGGTTCGTGAATAGTCTGTCGCTTGCAGACTATGAAACTGTCATGGCAGAGGTTACAGAAGAAGGAACGGAGTGGAACGATGATCCTAAACACTGATGGACCGTGAGGAGGACCCATCTGACTCCACAAGCCAAGCTGTGGAACCACTTCGTCATGAAACGCCTCATGCCTACCTCCCACAACAGCACTGTCGACAGACTGAGGTTAGCCCTTGTCCATTATATTCTTAATGAGAGGCAAATCAATGTCGGCCGCTACATCCGGGACGGAATCCTCGAGTGTGCTCTCCAACCGTCAGGCCCCCTCGTCTTCCCCTACCTCATCACCACAATCTGCCAGGGCAACAACGTACCAGAAATTGGAGAGGATGTCAAAGTTCAAGGAAATGGGTGGACGCAATAGAATATTTACAGTCTGATGGAGTTGAAAGCTGCCACTCCTCTATCGTATTTTAACCCCTCTGCCATAATAGAACCGACGGTAGACCCTAGCTCCCCTGACACTGTCGCAGCAGACTTAGAGTAGACGGTAGCCGCACCACCAGCAAACACCTCCGGCTAGATTCTGACGATGCTGAAAAGGATGGCGGAACGATAACTCGGCCTGATGGGCTTTATGAGGGACTTCACTGCTGCAACAGTAAATTTCATTAAAAATGATTTACATTTTACCAATGTGCAATTCCCCTCCTTCCCAGAGAATTTCTTTGCTGCACCCACACCTGCTACGAGCCCTAGAACTCCCTCTGCTGCCTCCACACCCACACTTGCCACAATCGGCGAAGGCGGTAGAAAATCTGCCACTCCCAGAGGAGAGAAAAGGAAGGACCCCCCCACCGGAGATCGACCCAAAATATTGGGAAGGGTTCTCCTCCTCCTCCGTATGGCAGGACTCTAACTCCGAGCCATCCGTAGCCCGAGACATCTCTACGGACTTCCCTCTGATGCAAAGGAAGAAGCTGAAGAAGACTGTCGATGGACCCTGCCACGGTAGAACTGCCAACAGCAGCAGCTCCGATGATGATCTCAAGGTCCTGGACTAGCCCCTACACATCTCACCGACACGTGTCCAGCCACCTCGAGAGGCAAAGAAAAAAATGGCCTCTGCGTCCCCCAGCAACCTGCCAGCCCCTACCATTAAGGTCACTGCCCGCCGGCAGCTCCAAGTCAGTAGCAACAGCGACGGCAGCTCCTCAACTTAAGTTTCTTTTCTTATATTTTATTGTCTTTGTTGTTTTATCTATTTTGTGATGTATTTTTTGTTTTTCTTTTTTTTATCATTATCATGCATTGAGGGCAATGCAACCCTCGAGTTTGGGGGTGGGCATCCCTCCAGTAATGAAACTGTTAGTTGTGTCTTAATTTGTGTCTAATTATTAGTTTATTTTTAAGTTATTTTTGTGTCAAAAAAACGAAAATAAAAACAAATTTTTGGCTTAAGTCTTTGAACTGAACTTAACTGGCGCGACATACTCTGTCGTGACAGTGCCTTTAGGATGTTTTTAGGAACTGTTTAGAGACTTGCTATAGTTCTGATCTTTAGAACACCCTTGTGACTCTTATATGTTGTCTAGACTTCTATTAGTAAACTAGAGTAGGAAAGCTTAACCACTTGAGTTGCCCCTAGAGGTGCCTAACACTGGCTCTAGGACAAGAATATAAGAAAAGGTTAGACTCAACACCCCTAGAGGTGCCTAATACCGGCTCTAGGAAGATAACCAGAGGTGCCCAAAAACATGCTCTGGTCAAATCAAAATAAGAAAAACATCGATTCTAATTCAGAAAAAAATTAAAGGAGCCTAAAAATTGCCTCCAAGAAAATGAAATTTGGCATTAAACTCAAGTTTGTAAGTACGACTATTCTGGTTAGCTAAATGAGTCTAGGCACATATTTATTCACAAAACCTGCACACACTACACAAGAACTATAGCATTGTTCCGGATAAATCCAAAAATGCCCGTCGAGGTACTGCTCTTGATAGTAAATGTGTGGTAGGTAATGAAAAGTTCATTGAATTAAGCCAAACCAAAAAGTTTTTATTTTAGTTAGGTAGTGTTTGCTTGAGGACAAGCAAGAACTTGAGTTTGGGGGTGTGTTGAGTGTATAAAAGTTCTATATTTTACCCCTCATTTACCCATATTTATGTTGCACTCAAGCATATTTCATTGCATTTAGGATAGATTTCTGCATATACATTACAACTAGATAAAATGGCACAGTTACTACTGATTTTGGTCACTTTTGCAAGTATCTGCTGCGGCAGACCCAGGGCAGCAAAGGAGCAAAGCTGGATCATAGAACTGGAGTCGAGGAGCAAACAATTTCGTGGCCACTGCTGTGGCAGCCATGGCGACAGAAGGGTGAAGTGGAAAAGTGAAGTGGAGCTCGACAAATAGAGGATTTCAAGCCGGTCTGTTGTGGACCACTCCTATATTTTTCTGAGCCCTGAGGCAGAATGAAGGCCAAGCCCAAAGTCCAAGGAAGAAACCCAAGGCAAGAAAAGATGACGAATTAAAGACATCTACTCAGAAGATTTAATCTTTAATAGAGTTGTACTTTAGTTTAAACTTGTATTCTTGCCATATTAGAAAACTTGGAGCCAAGGCCTATATAAAGGCATGTAATTCAACCTAGGGAAGGATATCTCATTCATAGCCATCTTCCCTAAAACCCTTGTCGTTTTCCCCTCTTCATCATGTTCTAAACTCCCCCAAGGGCTAAGGGTTGATTCTATAAAGTAGTTGCAAGGATTGTACTGTTTTAGGAATTTTCTGTCAAGCAATAAAAACTTCAAGTTTATTTATTCTGGTTTTTCATATCTCGCAAGAGTATCGGGAGAGCATTGTGAGGTTATCCATTTGTTTGATATCGGGAGAATCAAGCATACGAACGAAATACATACCCGTTATCCAGTTTATGGTTAAACTATCTCAGACCTAGGGATAGGACGAGGTTCAGTGGCTAATAAACACTTCTCAAACATCGGTGTTCATCCTTTGATTCACGCCGAGAGGTATCATCCAAGACGTGTTCATCGACAGACTTGGGCCTAGGGATAGGACAAGTCATAGCAGGGATTCTTGCCAAGCTTGAAGTACAGAGTTGTGTGATCGCTGCCGCGACATCAACAGACTTCTGCCGAGATAGGTGCTGCCGCGACAGGGACGGCGACAGAAACAGAAGTTCCTCTTACAGTGCAACACCTGCACTACTAAGCAAATCAATACCGATCTGTTTCTTAAACCTGATTCTTTACTCTTCTATTTTAAGTTGTTTATCCAGATTACTTCACAATCCAATTAAACTATTTCTCTCTCTTGTGCAGCAATTCGAGGATAGAGTTATTTCCAGTCCCTGTGGAGACGATATCTGATACTCCAAGTATCACTTTACTACTTCCGTCGTGTACACTTGCACTATTTGCGATAGGACTCTTTTACACGCAACATTGTTTTTGGTTGATTATTTGTGTTTGTGTGGATTTTAGGTTGTGTTCATTGAAGTTGGAAATTCGTTTCGCGGTTCCGTTAATGTTTTTGTTCTAAATTTACGATTAATTTTAGTTTAATCTTTGAAAAATCTTTCATGCTTAAAAAATATTGTTTTTAGGAGTTTTGATCTTTAGAAATAAAATTGTTAAACCTCAAAAGTGTTATTATACAAATGTAGGAATAAAAATTGAATTAATGTTGTTTTTAATGAGAAACTAAAATTAAGGGTTTTAATAATTCACGGGTAGAAAATAAAAAGTGCTTGATTTGTAGGAAAAATAATAAAAGAGTTTTCTTGAAATTTAGTTTAAATAATAAATGTGGTTAAGTAATTTTTTATGAAGGTTTTTTAAAGAGAAAAAGTAAATAAGGACTTTTTTTTAAGTGAGTAATAAGTTTTTTTTAAAAAAACAAAAAAAATAAGTTTTAAAAAGGGGTTTTAAAGCTTACAATTTTTTTAAGAGAAATAAAGTTTCAAAAAAGCATAAAGAAAAATATTTTATAAAATAAGATTTTATTTTTAAAGTCATCTTTTAAATAAAAACTTTTAAAAAAATTTAAAAAAAAGTCTTAAAAGAGAAATTTTTTGGAAATAGAAATAAAAAGAAATAAAAAATGAAAAAAGCTAAAAATGTAAAATGGTCAAAAGAAAGGTCTTGGTTTTAAAAGTAAAAAGAGAAGAAATAAAAGTTTTTTTTTAAAAACGAAACAAATAAAAAAACACAAAGGAAAAATAAGTTACTTGCTTGTTCTTTAGAAGTAGGTTCTAAAACACTTAGGACTAGGTTCTAAAAGCTTAGATAGAGACATGCTTGTAGAAAAATTTACTTCACAAAAAATAAGATACACTTAAGCAAACTTAAACCTTTAATTAGGAATAAAAGACTTAGACATATTTTTAGGATTTTAAAATGAACAAACTTAAACCTTTAATTGGGAATAAAAGACTTAGACTTAGACATATAAAATGCTCAACACATTGAATTTTCATGTTGCTTGAAAAGTGAAATTAATTTAATGCGGTGTCTTATCAAACGGGAATGACGGGTTAGCGCCAGAAACGTTGACGGTGATTAAAGTTCATCTCTAAGGCGATAAGACCGTTAAAATAGTTTGATATTCATTAAACGGACAAATAAAGACGAACCTTCATGAACTTGCAAATTCCAGTTTTGAAAACGATTTTAAAATTAATTAGGTGCCAATTTTGGACGTCGTGGGGGTGCTAACCCTTCCCCACGCGTAACCGACCCCCGAACCTATTTTCCGATTTCTGTGGACCAAAACCGTTGTTTTATTAAAAGAAAACGTTTTATTAAAATAACCTCATTTTAAAGTGATCCAATCACACTTTTCAAAAAAGATTGGTGGCGACTCTGTGTTTTTAAAGTTTTCAAAAAGTCGAAGCTCGAAAGGGTTGCGACAGCTTGTCGACTCCGCTGGGGACGTGTTTTTGTTTTTAAAATAAATTCAAAAGAGGGTCAGGCCAATAATTGACTTTAAATGGTTTTCAAAAAGATTTTTTTAAAAAAAATGGAATTTGCAAGTTCACAAGATGTTTAATTTATTTGTCTGTTTAATGAATGTAATTATATTTTACGCATTTAAGACTTAGTTCCAAGATCTATACCCGAGCTTTGTCTCATTCGTTTAAGTGGGGGGAACACGCTTTGCTCATGTAATAATATTGGTTCTTCGCATGAGCCTAGCAAGTACCTCCGGGACTCATTCCCTTGTCTTCGTAAGGATATTGATTCTTCGAGAAGGCATCGATGGTGAGTCCTCCTAAGTTAAACTCGATTCGTTTGGAGCTTGTAACGGGTGAGAATCGAGGGCCTTTCTACCCTTAGTAGGGGATAGCAAGGACAACTCGGGTACCTTTTTAGAACCAAACCAAGTTTGAGAATCTAGAGCCTACCCTTAATAGATTCATGCGGAAAGCCTAGGGTGTTGAGTCGCATGAATAATCCGTGGAGACATGTCCTGAAATGTTGGAGTGTCGGCCCAGAATTATTGTGCAATTATTTTTTTTACTGTTTCCTTTCCCTTTTCTTGCTTTATTAATCTATGTTCCTTATCTTGTTTGTTTTGCGTGTGCATCATTCCATATTTAGAAGGGGTTGATTCTAAAAATTGTTCAAATTATGAATGGAAAGCTCTTGAAAAATGTGGAGGAGAATGCGAAAGTACGTCACTGGTCTGAGGTCAACCAGAGAGCGTATGGAGATAGTTTGGGTGCGGGTCATGAGACAAAAACTTCGGAGTATGCCCATATTAGTGTTAAGCCGAACAATGTGCAGGAGTTGCGTGATATTTGGGAAAATTTTGATTATAAGACCAAACATTTGTTCCGTGACTCCTATGGCGACATAGCTTATCTTTTGTATGTAAGGGTTGATGAGTCGTTTCTGAAGGCTTTGATCCAGTTTTGGAACCCTGGGTACTGCTGCTTTATGTTCAATGGAAAGGATATGATGCCTACTTTCGAGGAATACTTGACTCTGTTCGATATGCCTGAGGTGAAGGAGAATTGGGTGTATACAAAGCCATCCAAGAACAAGAACTCACACTTAAGACTTGCCTCATTTGATGGAATGAGCGATGAATGGGTTGAAAGGTTGATACGGAAGAGGGGCAGTTTTAATTTTCCTTGGTCATGCATTCAAAACATCATTCTGGTTCATCCAGACAAAGCGAAAAGGGTGGATCTCTTGGCTATTACAATTTATGGTCTAGTAATTTTTCCAAAAGTGTTAGGAAATATTGATGTGGCCTTGTTAGATTTCTTTGAGCAATTAAAGAGGAATGTCAATCCAGTACCTGCAGTGTTAGCTGAAACCTTATTTTCTTTGAATGCTTATCGAAAAGTTGAAAGTGTGCGTTTTGGAGGATGTCCTCCTTTGCTTCAGGTTTGGGCCTTTAGTCATTTCTGGGAGTGTCCAACTTTAGCCTTACTGAATGTGTTTTCTCCAAACTTTTCCCCACTCCGGGAATTTTTGGCAAAAGATTGGCCAAGTATCAAGAGAAGAAAGTTGGTGGATATCTTCAGAGATCGTCATGAAGAAGACATCAAATAGAGGGTACCATGGATGGGTCATGCTAAAGTAAGGTATAGATGTGGAGACTACAACTTTTTGATGTCGTTAGGATTATGGGGAGGAATTGGTTCTGCACCTTTGCTACTTTCACGTTAATATAGATCATGACAGTTTGTTCCTTTCACCACCGAGCTTGGCACATCAGAATTCGAGTTTCAAGGAGAGTTTAGATGGAAGGTACAAGAAATCAGTGATTCATGGAAGCATTGTTATTATATGAAACTGGATTCTGACAAACATTGCATGTATACCTCTGATTATGATATTTGGAGGCATACGAGGATGAATGACAAGATTATGCTACCTACTTATAGGCCCACCAAGTTTATAGAAGAATAATTGAAAGTGGTTCCTTCAGAGGCCGGCATTATGAGAGAAGAGCTAAGACGAGCTAAGTTAGAAATTGAAGCTCTCAAAGAAAAAAATCTGCTGGATAAGTTTAAAGTTATCATTGATGTAGAAAAGCACAAGGGAGAAGCCAACCAAGTGCGGAAAATGTATGAGAATTTAGAAGAAATGTATGACATTCAGAGGGTTGACTTCCTTAAGCTTCAAGCTACCGTGCGATATGCAGATCTCCGAAAAAGCCCAGAACAATGGAGACAGGAGATAGAGCAAGCTGTAGGGAAAGAGAAGGAATGCGGTAAGAAGGAAGTCGAGAAGTTCCAATGGGGCTTGACCGAAGAAAGAAAGAAAATGAAACAAGAAGTGGAAAACGAGAAGGGTAAGAGGGCAAGAGAGGAGGAAGATTCGACTGCATGGAAGAGGAAAGCTCATGACAACAAAATATGTTTGCTAAAGTTACAGTCAGCCTATGACGGAACCTCCAAGAAGTTGAACCAAAGCCAGGCCTTCATCATTGTGTTAGAAGCCAAAATAGATAACTTGAATCGAACAGTTCATAAGATGGAAAATGACCATACTTATGAGGAACTCCAAGCTAGTTTGAGCGAGAATGGCTTCTTGAAAGAGCGAGTTAAGGAAATGGATAATCTCCTTCAAGAGTACAGGACAAAGATCTTTGTTCTCGAAGATATAGCCGAATGAGGAAATGACTACTAGTTCACTCGCCTCAAAGATAATGCTCAAAGATTCTGAGAGAGATGAGTTCGATAGGATGGTGATGACACAGGTCCAAGATGTGGCCAAGCATGTGACAATGTTTGCAACTGAAGTTGCAGCTCATCGTCAGTACATCAAGCCCATTGGAGAAGTTGGACCAAGGCTTATGTGGCTAGTAGAAGAAATTAAGGAATTAGGTGTTCAAGCCGAAAAATATTTGTAATTCGAAATAAAGAAAAAAGATGTAGTAAAAAGCATTCATATTCAATAAATAGTTTCCTTTCATGAGTAGATTTTCAATGGAATTAATGGCACTTCGACTGCATTCATGCATTTGCACTGTTTTGTTTGCATTGTTGTGACTTCATTTGTGCATACATTCATTCATGTCAAAAACTAACTTAATATAAAAACATGATAATATTCAAAATTGCTAAGACAACTCATAAATACGGTACAAGAGCCCAAACCCGAGCCATGAACTCTAAGGAAACGTTGACAGCTTTGGAGGCAAACCAAAAGAGCACTCAAGACAAGTTGAAGAGAATGGAAGCCTACCTGAAACAACAAATTGAGTCAGTCTATCAAAAGACGGTCAGTTCAATAGCTGCCATGCTAGGGTTCAAGGATCCAGATGCAATTGAAGAAGGTAGAAACACTAGCACACTCCCACGATTTCCCGGAATAACCTTTAGGTAGGAGACTGCTGCCAAAGCCAAAACACCCATCCATGTTGTTGAATCCTCTACTCATGTTCCAAATGGAGAGGCTAATAATTACGAGGTACCTGACCTTGATGAAATTGCTGATAAGGTTAAAATTGAGAAGAATTGGGAGGATAAGTATGAGAAGTTAGAGGGATCACATGCCCATAGTGGAATGGATGCCAAGGACCTGAGCTTGGTAACTGATTTGGTTGCGCCACTAAAATTCAAGATCCCAGACTTTGAGAAATATAATGGGACCACATGCCCATCGGCACATTTAACTATGTACTGTAGAAAGATGTCAATGTACCTGAACAATGAGAAGCTGCTCATTCATTGCTTCCAGGATAGCTTAGTAGGTTCTGCTGCACGTTGGTATTTGCAACTAAGTCGGGTGAACATCAAATCATGAAAAGATTTGTCTAGAGCCTTCAGTGAGCGATACAAGCATATTTCAGACATGGTCCCAACTCGTTTGGTCTTGCAAGGGATGGAACAGAAGCATCATGAGAGCTTCTGGTATTATGCACAAAGGTGGAGGGATGTAGCGACACAGGTGCGGCTACCGTTGCTAGAAAATGAAACCACCCTGATGTTTTTGGAAACTCTAAAGGGTCCTTTTTACGATCGCATGCTCAACCATGCTACGAAGAACTTCGCGGACATGCTAATGAATGGTGAACTAATCCTAGCAGCTATGAAGAGTGGAAAGTTGGACAATGGGGAAACAAAGAAGACGTATAAGAAGATAGATAATGAAGTCAATACTACGAATGTCTACAACCCCAGCTTTTCAATAGGAGTGGTGTTCAAGAAGCCCAACACTTTCAAAAAACCCAACACCTCAGCTTCGTCAGTCGCAAATGCCCCAAAAGGAGAATGAAGATATCAAGGAAACACGAGACCCTACTTTCCTCCCATCCCAATGACGTATGCAGAGTTATTTGCTGAGTTGGTCAAATTGCAGAAGGTGTTGCCAAGACATGTCCATCCATTCTCACCTCCTTATCCACCATGGTACGATGAGAAGGCCCAATGCAAATACCATGCAAGAGTAAGGGGGCATACCATTGAGAACTGCACTGCGTTCAAAAGGGTGGTAGATGATTTAAGAAAATCGGGCATGCTATCATTTGAAACATCCGAAGAGAAAGGTAATCCTTTGCCGGACAACCAGAAGACCAGAAAAAATGATGTTATAGAGGAGGAATCTCACACCAACAAGAAGCATGTTTCTGAGGTTAAGGCATCCATGAAATGGGTATGGACCCAGATGATCAAAGCTGGGGTAATAGAAGTAAGGTTTCAAGAAGCAACGGTTGAAGGATTGTATTGTGAATACCATCAGAAGGAGGGGCATAAAATTGAAAATTGCTTGGAGTTTAAGCAGTTAGTGCAGGCAAAAATTGACTGTAAAGAGTTAGAATTTTATGTGCAGAAAGAACAGAGGATGGAAGTCTGTGCATTAGAGGAATCATCCTCTAAAAAGATTTATACATGAATGAAGCCTTTGTTCATCAAGACCAAGGTAAGAATTAGCGAACAAGCTAGGAGTGTGACCCCGCGATTGGTTGTGAAGGCACCAGCCTCATTCCCATATAAGGACAGTAAACAAGTCCCTTGGAACTATGCTTGCGCAGTGACGGATCTGAGGAGCTTGACAGTTGAAGAAGGAAGAAAAGAAGAGCATGTTAATGAGGTAGGTCATTTCACAAGGAGTGGAAGACTCTACTCGGCACCAGAAGTTGAAGATAGAGTTGCAGTGCAGAGAAAGGCTGCAAACCAACAAGATAACAAAGAAGAAAAAGATTTCTTCCAAGAGAAAACACCAGTGATTCATGAGCCAGTGATAGAATTAGAGGCTCAAGAGTTTCTGAAAATACTCAAGCACAGTGAATACAGTGTGGTGGAGCAGCTACATAAACTTTCAGCCCGATTTCTATGTTGTTTTTGTTACTGAGTTCCGAGGGTCATCGGGATGCTTTGTTGAAAGTGTTAAACAAGACATTTGTGTCAAAGGAGATCACGACTGACAAGATGGACATGTTGGTTAGTAATATTGCAGTTAATAATTTCATATCATTCAGTGATGAAGAAATACCTACTGAGGGAAGAAGATCATGCAAGACCCTCCATATTTCTACAAGATGCAAAGGATATATGCTACAAGGAGTTCTCATTGACAATGGTTCAACTTTGAATGTTCTCTCTTTGGCAACGTTAAAAAAGTTGCCTATTGATATTTCTCACATGAGACCTTATCAAAATACAGTACGGGCCTTCGACGGGACCCAAAGTGATGTGTTAGGAAAGATTGAAGTTCCCATATAGATTGGGCCATCAACATTTGAGGTAGACTTCGTGGTCATGGATATAAACCCTAGTTATAGATGTTTTCTTAGGTGCCTGTGGATTCCCACAGCAAGCGCAATACCTTCTACTCTTCATCAAAAGTTGAAGTTTGTTATTGATGGACAATTAATCTTGGTTGGTGCGGAAGAAGAAATCATTGTATCGGTAATCACTGATGCACCAGACATTAAAGTAGATGAGGGGGCACTTGAGTGTCATTTCAGAACGTTGGAGTTAGTCAATGCAACCTTCGTCACTGAAGGGAGCAAAGTGCCAAAACCAGAGCTGTCAAGTTGCGTAAAGATGCAAGTGAAGCAAACACTTGGAAAGGGAGCCAAGGTTGGATTGGAATTTGGAAGGAACCATCAGGGAAGGCTTTACCCAGTGGAGATCCCAATAAAGAAAGACCGGATCGGTTTGGGCTTCAAGCCCACCAAATGGCAAAGGAAAGAAAAGTTCAAAAAACAACAAAAAAGAAGGAAGTCGAAATTGAGTGGAGGAGAAGTTGAGTGGGTGCCAATAACGTATCCACCCTTAAGTGACACTTTCAGGGCTGGATGGCTCCTAGACCCTAATGCATGTTTTGATAAGAGGAGAAAGGAAAGAATGAATTATGCGAGGCTTTTGAGAATTTGAGCATTAATGTCACTACATAAAAGGAAGGAGGGGAAAACATATATATGTCCAACATTTGCCCCAGTGTTGAGCTGAAGAATTGGATCGCTAAAGTAGTTCCTGAAGTTTTTAAGACTGCCTCAGAGTATTTCTCGAAACCAACTCTTTTACCCTTAGGCCATGGGTAATTAGAGATCTTATGTAAAAAGGGTCTATGTCAAAACCATGATTCTTATTTCAATAAAAGATGTATATTTTTCCCAATAGTATCGTGTGGCAAACTTTATTTCGCAACACAAAACCGAAAAGCAAAAGATCATAAAAAACCCAAAAAGCAAACCTTTAAAAACATAACAAATCATATCATTTCATCCATTCTTTATTTCTTGGTAAATTTTTTTTCTCTTTTATTTGCAGGTTATTAGATATCAACGGTACAAATGACTCTGAGTCAAATTCCGAGGTCAATTTTGAGTTACCACTATGTTTAGAGGAAGTTGGGAGTATTGATGATGAAGAAGAGTATGACTTGCCTGATGATCTGCTTAGAATGATAGAGGGAGAGGAAAAGCAAATTCTACCCCACAAAGAAGAGTTAGAGGTTTTGAATCTTGGAACCGAAGAAGAGAAGCGTGAAGTAAAGATTGGTCCACCATCGCAGTTAAAACGCGACAATGTTTGATTGAGCTTCTGCAAGAATATAAAGACATTTTTTCCTAGTCATATCAGGATATGCCTGGCCTTGATACAGATATTTTTATGCATATGCTTCCTATAAGGGAAGGATGGGAGCCAGTAAAGCAAAAGGTCAGAAGAATGAAGGCTGATACACTTCTAAAAATCAGGGATGAAGTTAAGAAGCAGTACAATGCAATATTCCTCGAGGTAGCTAAATATCCATAATGGATGGCAAACATTGTTCCAATGCTTAATAAGAATGGAAAAGTTAGAATGTTTGTCGACTACAGGGATCTTAATAGGGCAAGCCCCAAAGACAACTTTCCGCTCCCATATATCGACACCTTGGTAAACAATACAGTTGGTCACTCCCTTTTCTCATTCATGGATGGATTTCCTGGATATAATCAAATAAAAATGTTCCCTAAAGACATGGAAAAGACAACTTTTTTAATGCTTTGGGGAACCTTTTGCTATAAAGTAATGCCTTTTGGATTGAAAAAAAAGCAGGGGCAACTTATTAGAGAGCTATGGTTACTATGTTCCATGATATGATGCATAAGGAAATAGAAGTTTATGTGGATGATATGATTGCCAAGTCCAGAACTGAGGAGGAGCATCTAAACTTGAGTAAGCTTTTTCAAAGATTGAGAAAATTCCATCTAAAGCTTAATCCTGCCAAGTGCACATTTGGGGTTACTTCTGGAAAATTTTTAGGCTTTGTAGTAAGAAGAAGAGGAATTGAAATTGATCCTGACAAGATAAAGACCATACAAGAGCTTCCACCACCCCAAACACAGAAGCAAGTTCGAGGATTCTAGGGAAGGTTGAATTAAATAGCTCGTTTCATCTCCCAACTAACGAATAAATGTGATCCAATATTCAGGTTTCTTAGAAAGAACAATCTGAGGACATGGAATGAAGAATGCCAAGCAGCCTTCGAAAAGATCAAGGAGCAGTTAACTAATCCTCTAGTGTTAATGCCACCTATTTTAGGAATACCGTTATATACTCTATCTAACGGTGTATGAAAATTCAATGGGCTGCGTATTAGGGCAGCATGACGAAACTGGAAGGAGGGAAAGGGCAATATATTACGTAAACAAGAAGTTTACTGACTGTGAAGCAAGATATACTCCGATTGAAAAGGTATGTTGCGCTCTGGTATGGGCCACTAAAAGGCTTAGGGAGTATATGTTGTATCATACCACATGGTTGATCTCACGGTTAGATTCGTCAAAGTTTATGATGCAAGCTCCAGGCCTATCAAGAAGAATAGCGCGATGACAGATGTTGCTCTCAGAATATGATATTTAGTATGTGAATCAGAAAGCAGAAAAAGGAAGCGCCATAACAGATTTTCTTGCAAGTCGTGCACAAGATGATTATGAGGCATTAGATTTTAATTTCCCCGATGAGGATTTGATGTGTATTACAGAAAATGAAGAGTCACAAACAGAATCATGGGTCATGCATTTTGACGGTGACGTAAATGCTCTAGGATGAGGTATCGGGGCAGTTTTGGCCTCACCAGAAGGAGATCATTATCCTTTCACTTTCCGTTTGAAATTCTTCTGCACTATTAATATGACAGAATACGAGGCGTGCATATTGGGCCTAAGGGAAGCCATTGACAGGAAAATCTGAAATTTGAAAGTCTATGGGGATTCAACGTTGATCATCTACCAAATATGTGGCGAATGGGAAACAAAAGATGCAAAATTAATAGAGTATTACAAGTTGGTCCTTGAATTAACTAAAGAATTAGATGTGATCACTTTTAGGCATCTCCCAAGAGAAGATAATCAGATGGCTGATGTGTTAGCTACTTTGGCTGCCATGTTTAAAGCAAGTGGGAGTTCTGAGATGATGCCTATTCAGTTACAAATGATGGAGTCCCCGACTCATTGTTACAATGTAGAAGAGGAGGCAGATGGTTTGCCATGGTACCATGATATCTTGCAGTACATAAAGCTTCAGCGATGCCCAGCACAAGCTTTAGAAAATGAAAAGAAAATGATTAGGAAAATGGCATCAGGATATATTCTTGATGGAGAAATCCTTTACAAACGAAGTCGAGACCAGGTGCTATTAAGATGTGTTGATGCAAAAGAAGCGCAGTTGATTTTGGAAGAGGTTCATAAGGGAGTTTGCGAAACTCACCCTAGTGGTTTCACTATGGCAAGAAGAATTATGTGTTTTGGATATTACTGGTCAAAGATAGAAGGAGATTGCATTAATTATTCCCACAAATTCCACAAGTGCCAGGTTTATGCCGACAAGGTTCATGCATCTCCTTAGTCTCTTCATGTCATGTCATCTCCATGGACATTCTCTATGTGGAGCATAGACGTCATTGGGCAGATTCATCCGAAGGCGTCAAATGGTTATCGCTTTATTCTGGTAGCCATCGATTACTTCACAAAATGGGTGGAAGCGACCTCGTATACAAATGTAACTAGGTCCACTGTTTGCAATTTCTTAAAGAAGGAGAACATTTGTCAATATGGTCTACCAGAAAGCATAATCACCAATAATGCCTCTAACTTGAACAACCGAATGATCGTTGGGGTTTGTGAACAGTTCAACATTAAGCACCACAACTTAGTAGTATATCGCCCGAAGATGAACGAAAAGTTACCATTTACTTTGTATGCATATCGAATAGTGGTACGAACATCTACTAGGGCAACTTCGTTCTCATTAGTATATAGAGTAGAAGTCGTGCTACCAATTAAGGTTGAGATACCATCGTTGCGTGTCTTGATGGAGGCAAAGTTAGACGAAGCAGAATGGGTTATGGCAAGGTATGACCAATTGAATTTAATTGAGGAAAAGAGGCTGAAAGCCGTATGTCATGGTCAAATGTACCAAAGGAGAATGATAAGAGCTTATGAAAAGAAGGTTCGCCCTAGGGAGTTCCAAGAACGCGATCTGGTATTAAAGAAGAAGATGCCAATACAAAGTGATCCCCGAAGAAAATGGGCCCCTAATTGGGAAGGACCATACATCGTGACAAAAGTTCTTTCAGGTGAAGCATTGATTGTAGCTGAGATGGATGGAGATGAGTTTCAAAACCTGGTAAACTCTGATACTGTAAAGAAGTATTATGCTTGAAGAAAAAAAAAGAAAAAAGAGAAAAGAAGAAAAGAAGAAAACGAAAAAAACAAAAAAGAAAAGAAGGGTTCAAAATGAAAACCCGCAAAGGGCGTTTTGAAACCAAAGGAGGGACTGAGTTGAAAACCTGTAAAGGGCGGCTCAGATAATTCGTATGATAGTTTTTGGGGCTCCACAGGTTATGCATTGTACTCAATGTTTCCTCGATAATGGTGGCATTGAAGATTACTTTTGGTGTTTGATATGAGGAGTTTGGACTGTGGATATCTGAATGTTTGTTCCCCTTTCTTTTTTATAAACCTTTTTTGTGTTTGCCACAACATCAATAAATTTAGTTTCATGGATTTTTCTTTCTTTCTTGTTTTCTTCTCTATCATTATTAGCATCTTGCTTTGAAATGAGGATCAATGGATTTGACAATCATTTAGATATGCAAAAGATTTTTTAGCATTAATTTAAGAAGGTTTTGGAAAATACAGGGACTATGAAGTATTTCATAATTATCGTTTGGGGCATGAGACGTTAAAATGCTTGAAGTGGAAATAAAAGTCTTGTTGCAAAATTCTCAAAAAGGAAGAAAAGCCTTACAAATGTCTTGACGCTTAAATAGTGTTTCCTAATCGTTGGCCTTTCTTACATGATAATGAGAGCAATCATACAATGTCGAAACTTGGCTTAGGAAGCTCGTCCTTGAATATGAAAATATTGACTAAAAAGAAAGATGAGGATCAAATGTCTCTAATGAAGTAAAGAGTAACATGTATAGGTAAAGCCAGTCCTTCCAGCTAAGAGTGCAAGTTTTAGTATGTAGAGGATCAAAAATGAAGCAAAAGCCAGAGTTGCTCATGACTCATGGGTGAATTCCAAGGCAAGGGAGAGGGTTCTATCTAAGGAATGCTGGACGAAGTTGGGGAAGCCAGGAAGAATTGAAAGAGAAGTGAAGCTAGCCTTCTTATCTACGCAAGGTTTGGAGGAAGTTCATGTTAATCGGGTTGGAATCGGTAACCAGAATTTCATCAGAATTAAGAAAATAGTCCAAGCAAAAGAAGTCCTTAAAAAGGAAAAAAAAAAACTTGTCATGCCTTCATGTTTTAGGCATCCCTAGAGGCATGCACATCATAATTGTATTGCATGTCGCATTTTGTTCAAGTACATGGAAGACATGTTCAAATAAGAGTTTGCTTATTCATCCAAGCATAAGAGGGATGAAATTTTTTAGAAGATTCGCCTATCCGTTCAGGCATAAGGAGAATGGAGTTTGCTTATTCATCCAAGCATAAGGAGGATGAAATTTTTCAGAAGAATCTGCCTATTTGTTTGAGCATTTGGGAGGATAGAACCCAGCTCAACTATTCAGGCATTTGGAAGAATAGAACCCAGCTCAGCTATTCAAGCGTAAAGAGAATAGAACCAGCCTATATGTTCGGGCATTTGGAGAATGGAACCCAGCTCAGCTATTCGAGCATAAGGAGAATAGAACCAGCATATCCGTTCGGGCATTTGGAGAATGGAATCCAACTCATATATTCGATCATAAGGAGAATAGAACTAACCTATTCGTTCGGGCATTTGAAGAATGGAACCCAGCTCATGTATTCGAGCATAAGGAGAATAGAACATGTCTATCCGTTCGGGCAACAGGAGAATGGAGCCAACAAGAAAATCAGTGAAAATCAGTGCCTTTTGGTCTTTGCTTTATCCCTGTTGCACAAAGATAAGCAAAGAGGGGCAGCTGTTGTCACTAGATTTTCACCCACCATTATTAAATAATTTAAAAAATAAAAAATCATTTTCCCCTTAAAATAATAAAAGGCCCACCCCTTCTAAAATAAATAAAAAAACAACAACAACAAAAAAACCATCCCAAAAGGCCCATTTTGTAAAACCCATTTCAAAAAATAAGCCCACCTTGAAATGCAAAAGTCCAATTTTAAGAAAAAAACCATTTGAGTAAATAATAATAATAATAATAAAATAAATAATATATATAATAATAAATGTAGAAAAAAGAGGAAATAAAAATGACAGCAAAAAATAATATTAAATGAAAGAACATCAAAGAAAAACAACAAAAAATAAAAAAATAAAATTGAGGAAAAAAGGGGAACCAACGCTCGTCACGCGCCTAGCGCGTGTGCCGCACACGTGTGGGCTGGTTCCCAGTAACCCTTGTTCGACGCGGCTGTTGGTGGTCGTTCGTCGTCCACCGGCCACGGCTACTGTCGTCGTTGGTGTTAGTTGACACATCTCGCCGTCGCTGACCCAACATCACCAACGCCGCTCGCCGCCATCCACTGTAGCTACCGGAATCTACAAAAAAAACAGAGAAAAAGTGGTCAAAACCTAGGCTCGATTCCAAGGGAAAATTCGATCCCGAATTTGAACCAGATCGAGATATTCTTGAAGGGTTTTTCGAGGATCAAGCCTTGTGTCGGATTTAGGCTTCAATTTGGGGATTAAATCCTGATTTGGATTGAATTTTACGCTGAAAATTCAACTATAAAAACCCCTCTAAACCCCAGTTTTCAACACACTTGAAAAGAAGAGAAAAAAAAAACAAACTTAAAAAATATTCGAAAATTCTCTAAAATTTTCTCTGAGTTTGCTTGAATTTTTGGGGTGAAGTTCGAGTTTGGGGCAATTTTCCGGAGGAGTTTGGGAATTAATTCGTGAAAGATCGCATTCAAGTTCTTCGCTTTTCGGTAAAATTCTTCTCTTTTCTTTTTAATTTTTTAGTGATTTCCCTACTTGTTTTGGTTGAATTTTTGTGTTTGTGTTTGTGTTTGTATAGATTTTAGGTTGTGTTCATTGAAGTTGGAAAATCGTTTCGCGGTTTCGGTAATGTTTTTGTTCTAAATTTATGATTAATTTTAGTTTAATCTTTAAAAAATCTTGCATACTTAAAAAATATTGGTTTTAGGAGTTTTGATCTTTAGAAATAAAATAGTTGAACCTCAAAAGTGTTACTTTAAAAATGTAGGAATAAAAACTAAATTAATGTTGTTTTTAATAAGAAACTAAAATTAAGGGATTTAATAATTCATGGGTGGAAAATAAAAAGGGGCTTGATTTGTAGGAAAAATAATAAAAGAATTTTCTTGAAATTTAGTTTAAATAATAAAGGTTGTTAAGTATTTTTTTAAGAAATTTTTTAAAAAGAAAAAGTAAATAAAGACGTTTTTTAAAGTAAGTAATAAACTTTTTTCTTTAAAAAAAACAAAAAGAAAATAAATTTTAAAAAAGGGGTTTAAATAAAAACTTAAAGTTTTTTTAAGAGAAATAAAGTTAAAAAAACATAAATAATTTTTTTTCTAAAATAAGATTTTATTTTTAAAGTCATCTTTTAAAGAAAAGCTTTTAAAAATGGAAAAAAAAAAGTCTTAAAAGAGAAATTTTTTTTGAAATAGAAATATAAAGAAATAAAAAAAAAGCTATAAATGTAAAAAGGTTAAAAGAATGGTCTTGGTTTTAAAAGTAAAAAGAGAAGAAATAAAAGATTTTCTTTTTAAAAGAAGAAACAAATAAAAAATAAAATACACAAAGGAAAAATAAGTTACGTGCTTGTTCTTTAGAAGTAGGTTAAAACTTAGGACTAGGTTCTAAAAGCTTAGATATAGACATGCTTGTAGAAAAATTTACTTTACAAAAAACAAGATACACTTAAGCAAACATAAACCTTTAATTAGGAATAAAAGACTTAGACATTTTTTAGGATTTTAAAATGATCAAATTTAGAATAAATATAAAATGCTCAACACATTGAATTTTTATGTTGCTTGAAAAGTGAAATTAATTTAATGCGGTTTATCAAACGGGAATGATGGGTTTGCGCCAGAAAATGTTGGCGGTGATTAAAGTTCATCTCCCGGGCAATAAGGCCGTTAAAATAGTTTGATATTCATTAAACAAACAAATAAAGTTGAACCTTCATGAACTTGCAAATTCAAGTTTTGAAAACGATTTCAAAATCAATTAGGTACCAATTTTGGGTGTCGTGGGGGCGCTAACCCTTCCCCACGCATAACCGACCCCTGGACATGTTTTCCAGTTTTTGTAGACCAAAAATGTTGTTTTATTAAAACAAAACATTTTATTAAGATGACCCCGTTTTAAAGTGGTCCAATCACACTTTTCAAAAAAGATTGGTGGCGACTCCGTATTTTTAAAGTTTTCAAAAAATGGAAGCTCGAAAGGGTTGCGACACAATGTTAAGATTATATGTTAGCTCGATGGCTTTTGTTGACCTCAAGATCTTTTAAGTGTTCTTTAGAGATCAATGTATCAGTGTATAAGTTCTTCGATGTAGTCCTCTGGTCAGTACATGGTAAATTTTGGGAACCACAGTTGTACCTAGCTTCTCCACGTATTTTGATAGACAGTGTGGAGTCGTGTGTTTGAGAAAGTGGTACGTGTTGACTTGTCGTCAATTGAAAGTCTAATGTTTAGTTCTTTAGAGTTGTTGTGATGCTTTGATGTTCCTTAGTGGAATTAAACAAATGACCGTAGATTTTGTAAGGGGTTGTGAGCGCGCAGTTTCAATGAATTTCTTTGAGTAATGAAATAGTCCTTGGTGGGTATTGTTTGACATCTTTGACAAATATGAGATCCAAATAGAAAGTCTGCTTGGATTGGTTGGGGGTTAGGTTGTACGACATTATGGTGTGTACATGCTACCCTTTGGGTACGAGATTTGAGGTTTGTGTTGGAACCTTATCCCTTGGTGGGATTGCATGTAGTGGAAGATCCGATGGAGGGTATAGATGATGTGTTTTTCGGACATGTGATAGTTTGAAGTGTAAGATCCTCGTGTGAATCAAGTTAATGCGGGATTCTTTAGTTGCCTATATGAGTTATCATGTTGAGTTTAAGGTAAGTGCTTGAGGTGTTTTGGGGCGCCGTTCATTTTTAGAAGTCTTGCACCGGGCAAACAATGACATTGGTAAAGGATGCCATCCGAGTTAGAGTCTCCTTCATAGAGTCGTCACGTGATGAACTGCTTCGTTTTGGTTACAACAGTTGTGTAACCTTCCGTTCTTTTAGATCATGTGGAGTTGTGGAAAGATATTGTTGTACAACAATCTTTTCGGTTCTACAGTGTAAGTTAAGTTTCCTTGATGATGTTTTCGTGTGACAACTTTGTCGGGGTACTGTTGGGTTTTGCTTGTCGTCTATGATGTACCGAGCGAAGATGACTTCCTTCTAAGAGGAAGAATCGGTTGAGATTTTGTTTGTGTCCTTAGAAGACAATAGTCATTGTTGATAAGTGTTGTAAGAGATCAGAGTAGCGCAGCGGGATAGATTTGAGAATGTTGGACAATTATAATAGTTGTGGCATCTTCTCTGGTTTACTCGTATAAATTTCAAGGACAAAATTTCTTTTAAGGTGGGGAGAGTTGTAACGACCCAAACTTCAGGTTAGCAAATCGGGTCTTAAACCAGATTTTGGGCCTTTATGTTGGTAGCCCAATTAATGAGTTTGGGCCTAGTGGCAAAAGAGAAGAATTGGGTGTTGGGCTTTTAGTTAAATGGTATCATCTTTTATTTTGGAGAGTTTGAAATTGAAAAGATAAAATAAAAATAAAGGAAGAAAAAAGATATAAGGGTGGTAGGTGGAAAAAGTGAAAAGGGGATTGATGGGTGTCGAATCCGTCAAAAATAAATACATACTTGTTCTTTGGATTTGTAGTGGTGGCTAGTAGGGTCGATTCTATAGAGAGAGATAAGAAATTAAAGTAAAAGGGGGAATTTAGATTTGAAGAAAAAGTTTAAGTAAAGAAGAATTCAATATAAATTGGAACTCTAGTCAAGGTAGAACTTGGAATATTAAATCAAGAAGTTAGATCATTAACCCACAAAAGATAAATCAACATCAATTACAAATAGCTTGGTTTTAAGTTAGATGATAACCCACAAATAACTTAAATCTATTATTTGATAGAAAGTGACTTAATAACCCATAAATTACTAACTCTTATTAACAAGGTTAAAATTCATTACATAACCCACTAAGAATTAAAACGTATCAAATAGCATTAAGAACCATAGAGACCCAAAGCACATATTCTTACTAAGCACTAACATGTTAACTTATTAATAACATGAATTCATAGTTTTGGAAATCTAAACCAAATTTCCTTACGACTTGTATTCAAATACCATTGAATTGGTTGTAGAATATATTTAACCCAACATACACATGAATATGAAGCACAAAAGATATGAAAATACTTGAACAAAGATAAAGATAATTTGGGAACAAGAAATCTCACTAAAAACTTGAAATAATATCATTTTAACTGCACTTGACTAGAAAGAGGGGTTTAGCTACTCATGGAGTAGGCGGCTCAAGAAGATGGATAGGGTTTCGGCTACTTGGGATACTTTCCTTCACCCTTATGATCTCTATTTATAGGGAAAATATGAGGAAGACTTTACATTAAATTCAACAACCGTAAACTACTTTAATTATGGTAAAAGTAGAAGTCCACTTGTAGTAGGATAGCTTGTTCTCCAAGTCAAAAAGTCTGTCTTGCGTCGTTGTCACGCCTTATTTCACGGATGATGCTGGTTTTGCACGAAGGATTTGTAAAAACACCAAAAACGCGCTAAAGCTTGTCTTTTACGTATAAAACATCGTTAAGCCCCCAAAACACCTATAAAACGAAATAGGAATTAAATTAACGGCTTTAAGATAGATTAATGTGAAAAATCATAGGATATAATATATGAAAAAACATGCAAATTAATGACTTATCATATACCCCTACACTTAGATTATGATTGTCCTCAGGCATATTGAAATTCAAGATCTAGGGTCCTTTTGGTAACGAAGAGAGGATAAGAGAAATAATAAATCATGATTGCAAATTCGCACAAGCAAATAATATCCCAATTAATTATCATTAAGTCAAAGATGGAATAAAATCAAACACCCTCGCAAAGGATTCTCTCAATATCGCTCAAAATTTTTAGGGGACAACAACACTCAAGTCAAAGCATGAAAAGATACTTACCATAAGCTTGAAAATATATCAAATCTCCACCACTTAGCTAGGATGAATCACGAGATCAAAAGGTCTTTGAGTTTGATTGTAACGAGGCTTAGGAAAAGGTATGGTAAGAAAGACTTTTAGGCTTTTTGAATCGAAGAACTTCACACTCCTTTATCTCTTTTGTATCAAGATTTTGCACAAACTTAATTTCGGGAGAAACAATGATTCAATATTTTCCACATTTTTTGTCTTTTCATTTCTTTGAATTTTCTTTTTGAACAAACAAGACAATTTTCTCTTTGATATTATTTTTTTTCTTTTCCTTGTTTTCAAGATTTTCTCCCTTTCCTTTTTCTTTTGCTTGATTTTCTCTTTGTGATGAAAGTGTGTAGTTCTCCAATTTCGGGTGCAAATTGCGGAAATCTCAAAAGTGGTTCTCTAATGGTCATATTTACCAAGGTAGGCTTTTTGGCTCAAGGTTCATAGCTAAGTGCCTTAATCAACTAAAATAATTTGATCCTATGTGGTCTCAACATGTATAACATCACAAGTTCTAGAAGTAATCTAATCATTCTTGACAATCACACAATGAAGAAAAAGATAAAGCACAAAAGATATATGCTTATTAAGGCTCAAGTCTCACAAAGTGTTTTGTTGTGTCCAATTTTTTCCATCGACTATCAAAACAATTAATATGAGAAATGATTTTCAAGTCTAACAAGATTTTATCAATCCTATTTTACATCCCATATTAATATCATCTTTATCTAGGGATCCAATTTTTTTAAAAATCTCAACATGTTATGTTCAAAAAAAATTCATGTGAAAGTAATATTCAAAGTCATCTAGAAGCATGCAATTTCACACAACTATATCCCATGGTTTTAGCATAATATAAGCACATCGAAGTTAACCCCCCCCCCCCACACACACACACTTAAACCTAAGTTTGTCCTCAGTGTTCCCCAACCTACATGTAGAAAAAAGAAAGAAAGCAAAAGTGTCATCAATAAGAAGGACCGGTTCGGGCTCGGATACAAGCCCAATTTTAAGCAAAGGAAACTAGAGTGTAAGAAGAGGGAAGAGCAAAGGAAGGCCAGGTTCAGTGGATAAGATATCTCATTGGAACTAATGACTTTTTCTGACATGAAGGACATTTTTATGTTTGGTGGAATAGTCATTGCCGAACAAAAAGTGCAGGAAGCAATCATAGAGAGTGACAAGCTCAATGGTGAAGAGATGTTTAGTGAAGAATTAGAAGGGATGGATGTCAACATTATAGAAAAAGGTGGCAATAGTGGCAAGTTTCTAGCCGGAATCCGTCCCTGCTTCCCAAGAGAAACACCCAATAATTGGACTAGTGTTGACCTACCTATAGTTTTTAGGTCTGAACTAGAGTAATGCTCGGAACCAACTCTATTCGCTTTATCCCGCGAGCAATAGGGATCTTTTGTAAAGGGCTACTATGTTAATTTACTTGCTTTCAATTCAATGAAAATGATACTTTCCTCATTTTCTCTAATGGAAAACATCACATTCATTTATTATCTAAAGTTTATTCATTATTTCATTCATTCTATAAAATATTCATTTCTCTTCCCAAAATGTGTTAATTTCCAAACTGTTTCAGGGTCCCTGTTATTAATTGTAAGAAAGATTCTGAATCTAATATTGAGATGGATTTCGAGCAACCCTTGTGTTTGGCAGAAATTGATGAAGAGGAAGATGAGGTAGAATGTGAGGTCCTAGATAAATTGCTAAGATTGATGGCAAGTGAGGATAAACAAATCTTACCCCCGCCATGAAGAAGTGGAGATTCTCAATTTGGGGATCGATGAAGAGAAAATAGAGGTGAAGATTGGCACCACTTTTTCATTAAAGACTAGACACGATTTGATAGAATTCCTTTTAGAGTTTAGGGACATCTTTGCTTGGCCTTATCAAGATATGCCAGGTTTAGATACGGACATTGTAGTGCATAAGTTACCGATAAGGATAGAATGCAAGCCAGTTCAACAAAAGCTTAGAAGGATGAGGACAAATAAGTTGTTGAAAATCAAAGAAGAAGTGAAAAAGTAGTTTGAGGCTGGTTTTCTAAAGGTTGCCAAATACCCAAACTGGGTGGCAAATATAGTCTCGGTACCTAATAAGGATGGGAAGGTTGGCATGTGCATAGATTATAGGGATCTAAATACGGAAAACCCTAAAGACAATTTTCCCTTACCTCGTATCTATATTTTGGTCGACAACACCTCAGGGGATTCGTGGTTCGCTTTCATGGATGGTTTCTCGGGGTACAACCAAATAAAGATGCATACCGAAGACATAGAGAAGACTACATTTGTGACCTTGATATCCTAAAATGTAGCTTAGAATTTTTACATGAGTTCGAATGTGACTCAAAATGGTTTATATTTTTTGAATGAACAACTAAGAACCTTAGGATCAAAATAGAATTATATAAAAACAATAGGGGTGATGTTACAAAGGGGAAACTCGAAAGCTTAAAAAATGTAGTGGGTTGTATGCAAAAAGAGAGTAAGTTTTGGACTTGAACACATGTCCCCTTTGTAAGAGGGCACTTGTAGGGGTCGGTGGAGATGAGAACCATTTCTCATTATCCTTTTCCTCCTACTTGGCCGAAATCTTCAATTAGAAAAAGAGGGGGGAAGGATTTGCCATAGCCATGAAAGAATTAAGCTAAAAATTCATCTAAGCTTGAGTATTCTTCGGTGAAATAAGAGAAAGGTAAGGAATCATTTCGTTCTTTTTTTACAAGCTTTAGCTAAGAAATTATTGAGTGTAAACATAGAGGTAGTTCTAAAATTTTATGATTGTTAGAATGGTTGGATATGGAATTATGATAAGGAAGAATTTTAGTCCTTTTATGGGATGTGTATATATATATATATTTAATTTAGCACGTTTTAATGAATTAAACGAATGAAGTAGGGATGTTGATTGTTGAGCTTTTGAGTAATATTGTCATTGAAATGGATTGAGCATTAGGAAGAATCTTCGATACATGTGTAAGTTGTGATTGAAAATGAATTTGTGCTTACATCACTTGGTAGGAAGATTAGGGGTTGTGTCATTTATACATGAACATATGAGACTGATTTCAATGAAAGAATGTACTCGTATATAAACTGCTTTATTTTGATTGTTTAAAGGCATTAATGGATCATTTTAAATGTGTATGAATGTGTTTACATGTGTATTGGATTGTCTTAGCATGCTAGTAAAGCATGATAGATTGTTTGAGTGTAAATATGTACATGTATATGATTTGGGACTATTTTGTATATGTTATAACAATTAGGAACTGTTTTGGATTAATATGAAACAGGGGAAGGGCTGTAATACTTCATAAGGAATATTTTGTGCATGAATAAGTGTTAAATAAACTACTTTAAGAATATATAAATTGATACATGCATATAGGGGCTGTTTTGCATTAACATGAATGATAGTGAACTGTTTTAGTGCACAAAAGAAAGTATAAAAGTATGTGGACAGTTTTGAAAATAGAAAAGCATGGTAGGGACTGTTTTGTAGTTGCATAGGTGAAAATATATGTGTTAAGGAATGTTTTATATTGATAAAACTGTAATGAACTGTTATGTTGATATTTGAATATTATGGATTGTTTTTTTTATATGAATGCATATACTAGTGGGCTTTTGAGTATGAAGATATAGTTATTCATGGAAATTTGAATGGTTCTAATGTATGAAAATACCCTTGTAATGTTAGAACAAGAAAGAATTGAGGAACTAATAGTTAAAGGAGATCAACAGTGGATAAACAAAAGGGGATCGTGATTCGTGATCGAAATTAGCTCGAAATAATTAGTAAGTGTAATTTAAACTCCCGGGATAGGTTAGTAACCTTCCCGAGCATTTATTGTGTAACCCCCTCGACCCGGCCTGTACGCAAGACCAAACCGAATAGGTCACACGGGGTATATTGAAGTAAATCGGGAAGGTTTACCTCAATAAGCAACCCTATTTTTTTCTTTTATCTTGTCTAGATGCCATCCTTTAATTAGTCATATTTCATGCCATTGTATCAAATCTCAGCTCAATTCGATCATCCAAGCTCATTTAATTGCGTCCACAACATTCAGGGATCAAATTGTAAGAAACAGAACTTCAAGAAGATTCCAAATAACTAAATCACTGCTTAGCGTATCGATACACTCAACCCTTTATTGATACGCCATGTACCGAAACAACTCTAGGTGTTTTGATACATGAACCGTACTGAAACGGTCTTTGAAGCGTATCGATACACTGAATTTCAGTAACCAAATTAACCAAGCTTGTTTCGATACACCAAGCACTGTACCGAAACACCATGCCTATTTCATACTCATCGTATCAATACACATGGGCCTGTAATGTCTCATTTTGCTGGTTTTTCACTCTTTAATGCAACACAAACCACCTAAACATGCTTCTAACACGTGCACAACATTTTCAAATATCAATTCTCAATCAAACATGGCATATTCAACATCATCTCATGGCAAAATGCATTAAAAAAAACTATAGGCATGTAACCTAGAAACCAAGCCAAACAAGATACCAAACAGCATAGCAAAGAACAAACCAAATACCAAAGGCCATTTACAAGTCTAAAACAGCGATGTAAACTTGCTCAAATAAGGAGTTTACACAAATCTCCCAAAAACACAACGGATCCCCCATTGCCCATATTACTTATAGTCTAAACCGAAAACATACTTTCAAGAATGAAGTCTCTCTTGATCCCTTGCTCCTTGCTGCCTTCCGAACCATAATTCTCTGCATTAATGGACAAAATAGAGCGTAATCACACAAGGCTTAGTGAAGAGTGCTCAAAAACAAAACACCATCAATGCATTTAAAACCATTTTCCAAATCCACATTGAAATCTCATTTCAATTACTTCAAATCATCACTTGAAAACCATCATGCCCTTAAAACCATGCACTTTAAGTAATCAAAAACCAACATAATAAACCTTATGCAACATGTATCATGAACCAACAACAAATCCCATTGTTAACACTCAATTTAAGGCTTCTCATGCATAACTACCATATGCAAAGCTTAAAGAGTAAACATGTACAAATCACATTTTACAACACTGTCGCAACCCTTTTCGATCTTCGACTTTTTGGAAAACTTTAAAAGCAACAGAGTCGCCACAAATCTTTTTGGAAAAGTGTGATTGGATCAGTTTAAAGCAGGGTTATTTTAATAAAACGATTTATTTATTAAAACAACTGTTTTGGTCTGTAAAAAGTAGAAAAATAGGTTCGGGGTCGGTTACTCGTGGGGAAGGGTTAGCACCCCCACAACGCCCAAAATTTGTAGCTCATTGATTTAAAATGTTTTCAAAAATTGGAATTTGCAAGTTCACGAAGGTTCGATTTCATTTGTCCATTTAATGAATATAAATCTATTTTAACGGCCTTATCGCCCAGGAGATGAACTTTAATCATCGCCAATACTTCTGGCGCTAACTCGCCATTCATCTTTGATAAGATACCACATTAATTAAGTTCCGCTTTTCATACAACAAAGAAATTTAATGTGTTGAACATTTTTATTCATTCTAAATTGAAGTTTATTAATTCTAAAAAAAGATTATAAGTGTAACGCCCTGGTTTTGGGACTAGATGCTTTACACATCGGATTGGACCGGTCCGAAACGGTTCGAATCCTATTAGGTGATTTAAGGAATCAAGGATCGGGAAGGGATAAAAATATGGTAAAAATTGATAAAATCCTCTAAAAACATATTTAAGAGATTGGTCAAATCAATTTTACAAAATAAGCTTTGGAAGTGGTACATTTTGGGTAGTGACCAAAATGTAAAGTTTCAAAACTGTGGAAAATGTAATTTTAAAAGAGAAGCCAAAAATCTTAGAATATTTAGGGAGCTTTATGACAATTTAGCCTTTCCTTAATTTGACATGTGTTTAAAATGATTTTTAAACTAATTGATTTTAGAAGGCTTTTATATATTTAATTAATTAGGTAGTTAATTGGTGAGATTTTAATCACGTAACTACCTTTCTCTTCTCATTTTCAGCCAAATACCATTTTAACTCATTTTCTCCAGAACTTTTTCTCCCAAACACTCTCTCAATATTTTCCAAACCAATTTCAAGATTTGCATGTTTTGTGAAGCTAAAACTTATCATTCATTGAGGAAAGCAAGGATTGGAGGTAAATCCCGTTCTCAACCTTCAATCTAGGTTCTTTATTGAAATTCTCAAGATCTTTGGCTTCTAATTAATGTTTTTGGTTGAGTTTTCATTATAGTTTGATTTGAGATTGAAATCTAGCAAAATTATAATTTAAATCTTGATTTTCGGAGTGTTGTTGATGAGCTCTATTTTGGATTGATTTTAATTGAGTTTTGAGTTGATTATTATGTTGAAAAAGGGTTTTGATAATATATATCCCGAAATCCTTGAGATCCATTAGTTTCTTGATGGTTTTAGTTGGGTTTTTGAGGTGAAATGATGGTGTTATGCATGCTGGAGGTATAAGGATGAGTTTAGGTTGTTTTTAGATGAGCTTTTATGTTTACAAATGGTTGAAAGTGATGTATGTTGGATGGGCTTGGTTTAAGAAGCAATCGATTGAGTTTTCGGTTTTTTCAGATGGGTAAATTGGTGTAGTTTGGGTGAGCAACGAGTTTGTGTTTAATTGATGGTGTTGAAATACATTTAGATATCTGTTTTGGTGATCAAAACCAGGGGATCTTGATCCGGGAGCAAACGAGACATTTTGGAGGCTCCAAAAAGGTGATTTTCGTGTCGGCGAGCAAGGCTTCGCGTATCGGTGAGTGGAAAAGGATTTTCCAGCTTTGAAACGTTTTGAACGTGGTTTTGGGAGCTTAGTGTGAGTTTGAAACACTTAGCTAAGCTCAAGAGTAAGTGAATCGAAAGTCTCTCTCGGAATGTGCTATGTTTTGGTTTAAAATGCACTTGATTTGAATGTGGTTTGATTACTGTTTTAAAGCATGTTTTGAGCATTAATTTTGCTGGTTTTAAATGCCATTATGTTAAGGATGCACTTGGTAAGTGATCCTTGGATTTATATGTTTTATGGGATTGGTTTAAAGCATGATATTGGTTGTGGAAATGGCATTGTGATTTATGCTTGTAAAACAGTGAAATGATGTTGATAAATAATTATATTGGCAAGTGATGGTAAATGGTTTTGGTTACTTTAATCGAATATAGTTAGCCGGCTATAGGATTGGGTGCACCGTGAATAAAGTCACCTTGGATGTTGAGGGGTTGTGATTGTACCGTAAACTCCATCCAAGTACCCTAGCGATTGAGGAATTGGCGTCACCACGATGGAGGTTGGCTCTCATGGGTGGACTTGGTTAAGCGTCGCAACGTTGGAGGATTGCTCCCGTGTGTGAGCTTGGTTAAGGTGATTACAATGGTTGAGGTAGCTCCCATGTGTAAGCCTTGTTTTGTGTCCCGGCTCTCGCTAGTGGGTTATACAACTACCGATGAGTGATGTTAAGGGGTTGTAATTGTACAGTTAAACCCCATCACGGGTGTTGAAGGGTTGTGATTGTACCGTTAAACTCCACCAAGGGTGTCACAACGGTTGATGGTCTAATTCCGTATGTGAGCCTTGAGTGTCTGGTAGAGTGTATGAAGCGTTTGGGACAACGCTTGTAATCCGCGTATCCGATTGTGTCAATCGTGTTGTGTTTTGAAATGGTTCTTGTTATCGATCACTTGTGAGCCAATATAATGGTGATGATATAATGAATTAATGATGAACGCTTATTTTGAGAAAGCATGTGATGCTTGAGAGTTATGCTAGAATGCATGTGATGCTTGGTTTAAGCATGAGCAAGGTTTTTGCTGTTGTAATTAATGATGCCATGAGCACGTGGATTTGAAAGAGGAAGTGTTGTTTTTAAGTGCATGTTTTAAAGGAAGGCATGTGTTTACAAAGAATGATGATTTGGTTTTTAAAATGCATTGATGAATGTTTTGGTTTTATAGCGGTCCTCACTAAGCCTTTGCTTACGCTCATTTGTTTCATCAATTCAGAGAATCGAGCATTTTTGGCAGCAAACAAGCAAAAGATATCCAAGTATTTTGGCTAAACAATGCATGTGGTTTAAATTTAGTGTAATAAGAGGCAATGGGAGGGATTTCCACTCATGTGTTGCTTGGTGTTATGTGACACCTTGAACAAGTTTGGCTTATGGTTTGGGACTTGTAAATGGCCATTATGTGGTATTTGGGTCCTCATTTTGCATTTTGGATATGCTATGGTTTATGTTTTAAAAGCATGCTTGAATAGTTAGTGACTCTCCATGAATTGCCATGCTTGATGCTTACATGGTGAATATTTGTTGATACATAAGTGTCGGTATGTTGATTATTGTATGTATGAATGATTAGAACATGATTAGATGATGTTAAAAGTGTTTTTGAGGCTATTTCTTGACCATTTCTTGTATGGGTATCGATACTCGGGCAAGTGTATCGATACCCTTAAGATAAAATGGTACAGGTGTATTGATACGGGCATCCGTGTATTGATACACCTATGCAATTTTAGTAGGGTGTATCGATACACGAGGGAAGTGTATCGATACCCTATCTCAACTTTGGCTACTGCCATTTTGCGTATCGATACGGGCTAAGGCGTATCTATACGGGTAGTTGAAATTCAGTTAAAAGAATCTTTTTAAGTTTGGAAATGTTGCATTTTGGTCCCTAAATATTGTGTATGCAATTGAATGAGTTTGGATGATTCGTTTGAGCTGAAATTTGGCATGTTGGCATGTTACGTGACTAATTGAAGATTGGTAACTTTAAAATCTTGAAAGTTCCTGTATTTTATGTAAATTACAGTTTAGTCCCTAAAAGTCAAATGTATGCAATTGAACCCCTAATTGAACTCCGATCGATGTGCCGTTTTGGCCTAATCGCTTTGCTGAACATATAGGGTAATAATGTACATCTAGAGAAGATAAAATAAAAAGGGTCATTAATCGAGGTTGACTTTAACAAGTTAACTTCAGTTTTCCCCGTGTAATCTTCTTAGTTCGGGTCGGGCGTCTAGGCTGGGCTAAGGGGGTTGCATTTTTTGGTATCAGAGCCAGGTTAGGAAAGAATTGGGGATGATGGTAAGTGAAATTGGTATGTTTTGATGTTTGATTCAATGTTAAATGGCATGTTGTTTGAAAAATCATGTTTTGGTTGAATATTGGTGTTTATGCCATGCTTGGTTGTTTTGAATCATATATGAGTAAAATATGATTGTACGATGATGATGTGTGTTGATTGAGGATGATGTAAAGCATGATGATTATGATATACTTTCATATGCAATGTTATGCTTGAGGGAAATCGGGGTGCCCATTTCCCTATTACACTAGATAAATGTTTTAAATTGGTTTTGTAAACTTGGATCCTTGCTTGAGGCTGGCCTATATCATGGTTTGAATTGTTTTTGTTATTATGCCTTATTAAATATAGCACAATGAGTCCGAGGAGAGAGTTGAGATCGAATATGGTTGTACCTGCGGGTGAGTAGGGTAATCAAGGGAATGATGTTCCGTCTGTTGAGAATGTGTATGTTCGGCCGTTCTTATATGGAGTTGAGGTGATAGGGTAGCATGAGGGGGCTGGCCCTATGATGAAAGTTTTATCATCCGTGGTTCTGGAGATGTCTGGAGCATCTCAGGTCGCGGTGAATGAAAAGCCTGCACATGTGCCGGCTGTCGGACAAGTTAGTTTGTCAAAATATCGTCTACATGATTTGGGAGCTGTTGAGTATCATGGGTCGATGCCTGAGGCGTTCGAGGCTTGGTTAGCCAGTACGATTCCAATCCTGGTTCATAGTCATGGTCTAAATTGAGTAGTTTCATATTCTAATATAATTAATGGAATGAATTTAATCAAGTTAAACCGCATCACATTAAGGCTTTGTTTAGCATTGATTTTCAAACCAGCTTTTGGTTCCAAAAGCTGGTTTGAGGTCAAAAGCTGTGCTAAACAGCTAGCTTTTGGAGAAAAAACTGATTTTGAAAAGTGATTTTCAACCCAAACGTAAAAGCTAAAATTTTTAGCTTTTGCGGTTGTAAAAGTGATTTTGAGAGGCAAATTACAATTTTAACCTTCATTTGCTATTATGTTTATTTATAATTTATAAATTTATAATTATTTACGAAGATATAATTATATAATTAATAGTTATTTTTTAATTTTAAATGATATAGATTTATTTATGTCAAGTTTTTAAAATAAAATATGTCAATTTTGTTATATTTTTATGGAACACGTATAATTGTTAAAAAATATATTTATTAATAAAAACATTTTTATAATAATTTAAGCTGATATATTTAATATATTATAACATTAGAAAATTTGAATATCATTTTTATATATCTATACATACAAATATATATAACTAACAATACCATGTCCAAAATGGTCATTTATCTTTTTAAAAGCACTTTTTGACATCAATGATAAACACTAAAATCTTACAACTAACTTTTTAAAATCTCTTTTTAAAATCTATTTCTAACATCACTTTTAAAAATCACTTTTTAAAAGCAATGCTAAACTAGCCCTAAGTCAATGACCTATTTTAATTTGATTAATTCAACTAAAATCTAACTAGGGGCTTTTAATCTTATCTAAAGCTAACCTAATTTAATTTGATTAATTTTTTTTTATTAATAAAGGGATATGCTATGGCGAGCCTCGTTAAAAACCTCCCTAACCTAGATGGAGGAAAAGAGTACTCACCATACCATTACAACTTGCGAATAAACGAAACAAAATTAACCCGACATGGGTAAGTCCTCATGCAATAATCTTAAAACCGCATCCGGCGGTAAACTAAAGGAAGTAACCTCATACCCTCGCCAAGGCCCCAATTTTGCCAAAGCATCGGCAACATGGTTAGCCTCGCGACAAACATGACAAAACTTACAAACCCGGAATCGAGAAGCCAAGGCCCGAGTTGCACTCATCAAGGAAGACATCATTCGTCCATCGTTAACCTTATTCAAAGCACGTATAACCTCCAAGCAATCAGATTCGACCACAACATCTTCAATGCCATGCGCACGAGCATAAATTAACCCTTCATGGATCGCCCAGAGTTCCGCATCAATCGAACGGCATCGACCTATAAATTTCGAGAATCCACCACCCCATGTGCCCAGCGCATCCCTGAGCACACCTCCACACGACGCCGAACTAGATCCAATGTCACATGCCCCATCCACGTTTAGCTTCCAGCTAGACCCCTCCGGCGGTAACCAACGACGCTGCTGTTGTGACATAGCCGGCCGCTGTTCCTGCACAGTTCGTGCGCTCAGTAACGCCCGGGATACATCACGAACAAGACCCTTGCTGCGCAATACGATTTCCGTGACCCCCCTCGCCTCGTTGCGAAACACAACGCTGTTCCGTGCAAGCCAGAGCTGCCATAACACAGCTGCAAACATCACATCCCACCGATCATGACCCCCTCATGCAGCAACACCACCGCGCTGTAGGTTTGTCAACACCCACTCAGCTATCGAACCGCTGAAGAAGCTGCTCCACTGCGCCTCCGGTACCATTAAATGCCATACTGCCTTCGCAACAAAACATTGGCGCATAATATGATCTATGTCTTCCACACACGCACCACACGATGGGCAAGCCGCCGACTCCGTTAAATGTCGTCGGACTCGTTCGCTATTAGTCAACACCCTTCCCTTGCAAACCAACCAAAGAAATATTTTTATCCTTTGCGGCCCTTGGAAACGTTGTATAACATTCCAAATATTACTCCGAGGCGCATTACTATGTGAGCAGATTTTATCATACGCCGATTTTACCGAAAATGCCAAGTTATCCGACCATTTCCATCCCGGCGAATCCATCGTCAAACTACCGCTAGGAGCCCTAATAGCCATAATTTGATCCAACACATCTCCCGTAAAACAATGTTGAATCTGATCGATGTCCCATTAGCCGTCACTAATACACAAGTCCTTGATAGGAGTAAAATTGTTCGGAACAAAAGTCTGATCCGACACTACCGCCTCAAGAGGTCCAACTCCACGAACCCAGTTATCGCGCCAAAAATCAATACTCTCGCCATCTCCAACCCGCCAAACAACTCCCTCTCGCACATCATTCCAAATAGCCGAAATACCCTTCCATAAATATGAACAATTGTTTCGAACAATAGAGGTCGGAATAATCTCAACACATTTGTATTTAGCCCGCAAGAACCGTACCCATAGCTGTCCTCGCTTCGCTATCAGGTTGAATCCAACTTTCAGAAGGAAGGCATCGTTTTGGTCCCGTAAACTCTTAAATCCTAAACCGCCAGAGCCAGTAGGTAAGCATAACTCATTCCAATTAACTAGGTGAACCCCTTTCCTATCCGCATTACTTCCCCAAATAAAATTGCGTATCAGTTTCTCAATCTCCTCACAAACTCCAATAGGGATCTTAGTCGATTGCATCGCATAATAAGGGATTGCCGATAGAACCGCCTTCGCAAGAGTAACTCGCCCCGCAAAAGACAGATATTTAGCTTTCCATCCTGACAGCCTATCGCGCACCTTCTGGACCAAGTAAGAATACGTCGCTCTGGTAACCCGTCGATGTAACATCGGAACACCTAAATATCGCCCAAGATTATTAACCTCCGCAAAACCTACCAAAGCACTCAACTCTTGCCGAAGCTCACCCGATACATTCTTTGAAAAGAATATACTCGACTTCTGAACATTCACCTTGAGTCCTGAGACCCCACAGAAATCCACTAAAGTTTCCCGGATCACATCTAATTGTTCCACAGAAGCTTCCGCAAAGAGAACCATATCATCAGCAAACATCAGGTGCGAGATCACCGGGCTGCGTTTAGAGGTACAAAACCCTTTCCATTGTCCGGATGACACTTTCTGATTGACCACCTGACTAAGTCTTTCCATGCAAAGGACAAATAAATATGGGGAAATAGGATCACCTTGACGAATGCCCCGTGTCGGCGAGAAGGAATCAGTCAACGATCCATTCCAGCTGATTTGAGTTGAAACACTGGATACACATCTGATAATCAATTCGCGCAAGTTATCCGGGAATCCAACATCACGCAAAGTATCATCAATGAAACTCCACTCCAGTCTGTCATAGGCTTTTTCCAAATCAATCTTCAATGCCATCCATCCCCGTTTTCCTGACTTCCGATTCATAGAATGAACAATCTCCTGTGCTATGATAATGTTATCAGTGATAGCTCGCCCAGGCACAAAACTGGTTTGGCTTTCCGACACCCAATCAGATAGAAAAGGCTTGATCCGGTTAACCACAACTTTCGTAATAGCTTTATAAATTACCGTGCAAAGGCTGATAGGTCTGAATTGACTCATAGTTTCCGGCGGAGCAACCTTCGGAATAAGAACCATGATGGTTTTATTAATTTCCACCGGAAACGGTTCCCCTGCAAAAATATTCCTAATGCAACGGCAAACACTGTCACGCACAATATCCCAATTACGCTGATAAAAGGCTGCATGTAACCCATCAATACCCGGAGCCTTCCACGGATCCATATCAAAAATAGCAGTTTTAATTTCCATATCCGTAACACTCGCTCTAAGAGCCCTCTTTGCATCCTCACGCATCCGAGGAAATAACCCACGCACAAAGCGTTGTCCATGGCAATTTGGATCAGCGGAAAAAAGCTGGCGGTAGAAGGCAATCGCCTCGGCTTTGAGCACTCCCTGGTCCGTGTTCCAGAAGCCGTTAGATGCTTTCAAACCGGCAATCATATTAGCACGGCGACGTGCCATAGTGGAGGCATGGAAATACCGAGTATTCTTGTCGCCCGCTAAAATCCATTGGCTTCGCGACTTCTGAAACCATAAAGATTCCTCCTGCTCAAGAATGACGTCAAGTTCCTCCCACAACTGATTCCTTAAGTCAATCAAAAAACCCGACTATGCACGTTGAAGCGATTTTTCAATACCCCTAAGCCTGGCCAAGATACGTTTCTTCTTTTTTCCAATATGGCCAAAAACATTAATATTCCATTGTTTAGCAGCTTCTTGAAATTTCTGCGCATTACTCATAACCGAGGAAGATTCATCCCAAACGGATTCAAGAAATCCCCGGAAATCTGGATGATCCTGCCATGCTGCCATGAAACGGAACGGCTTCGCTAATTCAGTACCCAAAACACCTGTCGGTTTAAGAAGTAACGGGCAGTGGTCACTCCCTACCCTATCAAGATGAACAACAACCGACAACGGATATTTCACCAACCAAGCATAATTCGCCAAGCATCGATCCAAACGCTGATACAAGCTACCACGACACCAAGTAAAAGCATCACCTTTTGAATCAAGTTCAGTTAACTCTGTAACATCAATAAAATCTTGAAAGAGCGAACTAGTACCCAAAATCTCACTCGAACCACCACACCGTTCTTCTTTACGAAGAATCGCATTAAAATCACCCCCTAAAACCCATGGAACATCAACCCCAGGGCTAAGCTGATATAACTTGTCCCACAAATGACGCCTGATACATGCATTAGGACTAGCATAAACAGCTGTAAAATAAATCCAATTTTCAGAGTTCACCTCACGGGCCTTGCCATGCACAAACTGATTGGAGACAGTAAGAATATCAACCTCCAAATCATCTCGCCACAATATCCACACACCACCACTGAAGCCTCGTGCCTCGACACGAAAAGAATTTGGAAAACCAAAGCTCCCAATAACCCTATCAGCCTCACTATAACTCACACGCGGTTCAAACAAAGCAACCATCCGCGGATTATTAACTCGTATGAAATTTCTAAAATGGCGTCGGAACTCCGCACTTCCAGCGCCTTGCGTATTCCAGAACATAATATCCATTAACATAAGGAAAGAGAAGGCGATAGTAAGAAACACTTACTGAGAAGGCGGGAGATTCTCCTTCCCATCATCCCCAACATGCTCGTCATCCGACATTTTATCAATATTCATATCACCATCCGGCGCACTTTCATTCACATTCGTTTCAAGTGTTTGCCCTGTATCTTGTAAATTGTTGAGCTTCGTAGTCAACGACGAAACCCATTCTGTCAACACAGGACGAGGTGGGATGCGTGTCTCAGGCTTCTTCGACACTTTCAAATTCTTCTTTTTTACCGCGGAAAGCACACCCCCATCCTTACCCAAAGCCGTTCCATGCCGAAGTCGCGACGTTGATTTAAAATCATTCCTTCCTTCCTTGATAACGATAGCCCTATGAGCACCCGATGCTATCTCAGTCGAATGTAAACTAGCTTGTGTTTCAACGCCCATAACCGATGGAATTACAACCACCGATTGATTACCTACTCGCATCGCCTGTCCATCAACCCCCTACGACATCTCCTGTCGGTTATCAACCGATGATCGAGCCTCCTCATCGATAACGGTAGCCCTCTTACCTTTGTCCACACCGCTTGTATTCCCTGTGGTTCGACGAACCTCCGCACTATCGGTAGCCCCAGCAGGTTTCAATGCTGTTCTCGGATCAGCACTTCCCACTCTGCTGCTAACCAACGGATTCCTAGCAGCACCCTTCGAGCCTGCACCAGTCACGGATCCCTTCGATGTTTTGTGACCTGTATTCCCCGCATCCTTGCTTGTACCTCGAGCCCCACGGCCATAATCCTTCCCTTCCCTAGTCGGATGTTGTACATTCCCCCCTGTTACATCACTCGGTAAGGTTCCATGATTCGTCATATCCGCCTCGTCTCGCACCTCCTGTAATATTCCAAAGCGAGAACCACCATTAACAGCACGATCTCCACTTACTTTACTATTAGCCACTCGAGACGGCCTTCGACGATTCCGTTCCACAACCATCCAAGGCCCGAATAAATCCTCTTTCGAAACCTCAACTTTAGATTGCACATCCGTACTAGCTGTGTTTGATTGCAATATCCCATCTGCAACATTCTCCGGCTGATCATCCACACAAAGTTCCATAGCATGTCCATATTTACCGCACTTAAAACAGATCAAATGAAGTCCCTCATACTCAAGCTTCTGAATAAACCCATCAATCCCGATACATGATAACAATGGCTTATTCAGGTCAACAACTACAGCAAGCCTTGCAAACCTACCTCTTTCACCCAGGGCTGTACTATAATCGATTTTGATTACACGACCAATTACTTCCGCGATACGACGAAACAAAGCTTTCGTGTAGTATCTGTACGGCAAACCTGGCAGACGAATCCACACCACCACCTGAGACGGGTGTTTTTCGGCAGTAGAAAAGTTCCTGCACCACGGCTGTACTGTTAGGTAACAACCAAATAGGGTCCATGGACCACCAGTAAGGACCTTCGTATAATCATCAATGGATTCAAACTTCACCAGAAAATAATTGTTATCCAGATCGATAACCTGAAAATTTTTTTCTGTCTTCCAAATCGCATGAACCCTATTCACCAAAGTCTTAAATCCTATTGCTCGACCCAGAGGCCTGACGATAATGGTCATACGCATACTCTCATCAATACGTGCATGCACCTTTTCAGAGAAAGAAATTTGAGGAAACAAACCACTCCGATCGATCACCACGTCCGTATCCAAAACTTCAAAATTTTCCTCTGCCTTATCAATACTCGCACCACCCCCGTTCACCGGAGACGCCGCAACCATCGCCGCATAGGACTGCCTTGCGTTGCTCTCCTCGCCCGGAGCAACACCTGGCCCTGCTGCCGTCGACTGCCCAGGATTCTCCCCTACCATATCCACGTCGGTTCCATGCATGGTCTCAACGTTGTCTCTACTTTTTTTTAAAGCCGGCTGGGACTTCAAATCAATCGGAGATCCATGCCTCTCCAAAGCCGTCGGGACAGCCACGTCGACCACCATCCCCGGTGGCTGCCCGCTAGAGTCGTTGTATAATGCAGCCGCCTGAGCGCCGTCAGCCGCCGCAGAAGTAGGAGGAAACGAAAAACTCATGCCGCTAGGGTTTCCTCCGATAATTATGTTTTGGTTAATTTGATTAATTTAAACATACATCTCATTAAGTTAAAGGCATATTTCTAAATTAATCGAATTAAATTTTACTAATCCAATATCTAACAAAACAACGTGCAAGGAAAGAAAGGAAATGTAATATGTACATATTAAACAACTAGCCATATTTATTAAAGGTAATAAAAATAATTAAATGCATATCTAACTTACGTAAAGTTATTATAGTAACACTAAAGTAATATATATATATATATATATATTAACGTACAAAGTTTAAAAATAAGAAAATATATATTATATGAGAAATATACATTTTATTTTTATGGTAAAAATATAAATGAAATATACTATATATATATATATATTCTAAAATGGATTTCACATTACATTAAATATTTTACATAAATAAAATCATATATATTTAGTAATTAACAATCAAAAATAGTAATAAAACACATATATGGTATAATAATATAAACAACCAATCAATCAAGCAATTAAAAAACAATATACCTTACGCAGTTTAAATTAAACAACTAGTTAAAGCTGTAAACGTGGACTAAATTAAAAAAACAAAGAGAAAGGGACTAAAGGGATGATTTTAATACTGGTCATCACTCAGACCAAATTAAAGCAGAAGGATGAAATCGAAAGTTTTGAAAAAGATCCAAAGACCGCGGAAAGGATTTTGAAAAATGAAATAACTTGCGGGTGTAATTTAAAGGAGGAGGGTTTTAATATGATCAATCATTTTTTAAGTTTTACAAGAGTATAAGACTCATTTTTAAAAATCAACCCAAACCCTTTTTCCCATTTTTTTTAAAACCTTTCCCAAAAGCTGTAACTTTCTCTCTGAAAGTAAGGATGAACACTATCACGTTATTCATTTGAATCTGAGAAAAGCTCAAATTTCGGCCACCTTATACCAATGCAGGCCGCCGAGACCCTCCTCTTCTTATGAATGCATGCACTAAAAGAAAGTAAGAGAATACCTCTATATTGATTTTTTTTTCTTGCTTTGTATTGCTCTTCTCGAAAATTTTAGAATAATTGTTACAAATGGTTGACCTCGTTTTATAAACGAGTTAAAAAAATATATAAAAAAAACTACATAATCATTTTTGATCTGATCTGTAATGCTTTTTTTACATTAATTTGTGTTTTTGTCTTTTTTAATTTATCTATGATAATAGGAAAGAGAGCCGGTCGTAGCTTCCGACGTAAATGAGATGCTCGACAAACCCAAAGAATCGCGGGCTCGTCCGATGATTGACGTAGCGTGAATCTGTCAGTTGGACAAATTCCGAGGCAGCTGAACTGGAACATCAAAAATCGTGCGACATTAATTGTGTTTCCTTAAATCCCATGTAGCCATAAATCACCCATTTATTCCCGCATTTGCATTAATTAACCACCTGAAAAATCAAATGAGTTGACGGCTAGGATTTCCCTTTAGTCAAAAGAGTTAGAGTGTGGGTTGTTGGGTTATATTATATTTGGGCTCAATATAAATGGGTCATTGTGGGTTATTTGGGTATATAATGTGGACTGTTTAATAAAAGAGATTTAGTTTTTATTTAGGTTTAACCGTTAAATAAGTGCCTAAATTATACTATTTTTTTCAGTTAGGTGTCCAAACTATTTTTCGTGTCATATAAGTGTCTAACGTTTCATTTCGTAACCCATTTAAGGTTTTATCTGTGACGGACGTTAAATTTTTTTCGTTTTCCATTCACAATCCAACATGTGACACTTATTTTCTTTTTTTGAAATTAAACCCAAAATTAAAAAATAAAATAAATTAATATTTACCCAAGGTTATTACCCAGGGTTAAATCTCGTAAACCCATACTCTTCTTCATCAAACAGAAAAAAGAAACGGAACTTGTTCTTCTGAGTTGCAATTACGCAACAACGAAAATGGCAGAACTAAGCCTTGGTGATTTTGAGCATATTGATCCCGATTGGGATCCTTTTGAATGTTTTATTCAAATAGCCAAAATCGGAAAAAAAAATTGCAAAGAAGCTGTGATCATGGTCAGTCTCTTTACAAGTAAGAAAATGTGGGTTTGAAGTAGAGGTTTACGTTCAACAACAATGGTGGAAAGAAAACGAAACGTTTGTTCAAAGAAGAAGATGGAGATAGAGAATGGAAAAGTGGACTGAAACCCAGGTTGAAGAGAAACAAGAAACATAGATTCACGTTCAACATCAATGCTGACAAGAAAACTAAACCTGAGTTCAAAGAAGAAGATGGAGAATGAGAAAGTGGACCGAAGTTACCCAAGTTGAAGAGAGCCAAGAAACATAAACCGCCTTGCCTAATCCCAACACATGACTTGTCCGAAAGATTCAAACGTCACATATCTGAAAACATGGGTGGATCTGGTCTATTTTAGTGATTCAAAAGACTTTTTTTCTCCGAAGTTAATCCTACGACCAGCCGCCTCTCCATACCCTTGTCGCAAATCAAAACACATCACTTTCTCGAAAAAAACAGAGGCTGGTGAATTGGATCACAAAAATCCAATGCAAGTGTGCTTGTTAGATCTATCCATAGAGAAAACTACTGTGACTTTTAACAAGTGGGAGATGGGAAAAACCTCTCTCTATGTGATGATTGAGTCGTGGAACTCGGTGGTGAAGAACAACAAACTCAAGAACGAAATTTAACTATGGGTAATAAGCTTGGTAAATATTAATTTATTTTATTTTTTTAATTTTAGGTTTAATTTCAGAAAAAGAAAATAAGGGCCGCGTGTTAGCTTGTGATTGGAAAAGAGAAAAATTTAACGTAGGTCACGGCTAAAACCTTAAATGTGTTACGGAATAAAACGTTAGGCACCTATATGGCCCGAAAAATAATTTGGGCACGTAACTGAAAAAAAAGCATAGTTTAAGCACTTATTTGACGGTTAAGCCTTTTATTTATAAAAGAGATTTATTATATTTATATTATTTAATATTTATTATTTATTATATCGGGCCGGATAAAATTTAGTGATTACAGTACCATTTAAAATCTTAAAATTAAGATTGTATGGCTAGTAGCGATATAATGTCCACTCTCCTAGCTTATAATCAAAGTTTTTCTTGTCATATTTATGTATCAAGGATTATCAATCTCGACACTGGCGGTGTCGAGCTCTATATAATTTAAGGATTACCAATCTAGACACTTAAGGTACAATGTTAGTTCTTGTCAGTGGAACAGCCCCGTCGGACTTAAAACCGGAATGTTAACCTCGCTACCTGCGGATGATAAGATCCTTTTGTGAACAACAAATTCAGCATTTTGTTAAATAATGTTTTAACCTCAGCATTGAATATTTGAGTTTAAAATCCGAAAAAGGGAGATCCTAAGGTTTTGCTGGGTAGAGAGTAAAAAAAAATTGGAAGGAAGAGAAATTGAAATGATAGAAAAGTAAAATGATGAAAAATATATTTTTTTTTCTTTCTATCGATGTGCTTGGTTAAGAGGATGTAAAATTAAAAGGAAAATATTTTTTTCTTCTCTATTGTTTGATAAAATAGAAAAATAAGAGTAAAGAAAATTAAGCTTTGAAAACTATAATTTAGTTTTATTTTTTTATAATTTAGTCAAATATTTTTATTATGATTAATTTTTATTCAATTTAGTTCTTAAAATTTTTATTTAATATGAAATTGACCCCTATTTATTCGAATCAAGGTTGAAGGACTAAAATGTAAATAGTTCATAAGTTGGATCTTAAGTTAAAACATAGTTTCAGGTTCGTTTTAGACTTATTAATTCCAGTTAGACTTAATAGTAAATTTATGTTAAAATTAAATTTAAAATAGAGTGTTAATCACAAAAATAAGTAGTTTATGGGCATTTTGAAAACATTAATAAAAGACAGAGACCTAATTTTCAAAAGGTGAAATCAAACATTAATTTATGAAATCAATATCATCATCGACATATAGACCACGTTTCAGGTTAATTAGAAACAAAACTAGTGACTGAAACATAAAATTTGCGATTATAAGACATTTGACTAAATTGTAAAATAGAAATGAATAGAGGTTAATTTCAAATTGAATAAAATTTCAGGGAATAAATTGAACAAAAATAAAATCATAGTAAAAATATTAGATAAAATTATAAAAGCTAGAAACAAATAATAGTTAATTTTGGATCAAATAAATATTATAGAGACTACAGTGAAAAAATATTATTATATTAAAATATTAAATTTAATAATAAAATTAAAAAACAAATAAAGGAAAATTTTAAATTGAATATAGTTTTTAGGACTAAATTGAACAAAAATAAAATTATAATAAAAATAATGAAAGAAATTATAAAAATTAATTATAAATATGATTAAAATAAAATTAGAAAATTTTTAATATAATTTGATAATTTTATTATTAAAGTGTGATATGTTTCACTTCTATTTCGTACTTTTCTACTCAATTTTGGAGAGAAAATGATTTGTATAGGAGCAAGAACAACTACCTCCCCTATTTTCTTTCCTTCTAATTTTTCACTCTACCAAGTAACTCTTAAATTCATTTTCTTTTCAATTTTCTCTTCCCTCCTTCCCTTCTACTTTTCGACCCAATCAAAGAAAGCCTATAAAAAAAATCGGTTCCCACCCAATCAAAGAAAGCCTATAAAAAAAATCGGTTCCCACTTCCCATGAGCAAACATTGTTGCCCAAGGAGATCTAGATTTAGGTAGCAGCCATACGTACAAACTACGTCGATGACCGATGACACAAAAGAACAAGTCAATAAGCATAAAAAAAAAACATTTTGTTGGGAGGAGGTGACCTGAGAATGAAAGGACATGAAGCTCCATAAAACCCCGACAAACTGACATTGTCGATATTGTTGATATCGTTGTAACATCTCGCCGTGCCATTGATGGTGACTGACAATTGACATTGTGTCTAAATCCGCCAAGTCGACATTTATCTGTACAATAAGTCAGCCTAATACCATAAACAAAGCTAGTTTTTGCTAAATTTCCACTTAATGTATAGCAATGAAGTAGTTTCAAGACCTTAACATAGTGGCCTTGGATTCATATAGACTCAAACAGAATAGGATTACAAGCCTAATGACTTCAGTATCTGGAAGGAAAAAACAAGTTCAAATTGGTGTATGCATGTAACATAGGTCTACTAACAAGTGTGCATAGGACAAGCGGATAATCAAGTAAACAGGCAATGCAACAATTTTCAATTCGGGAAAACTGAAAACAAGACATCATTTGTTGTGCATGTATGAAAGCGGATGATATCCAGACAACGGTACTTATTAATATGATACGTATGTCGACCAACAACTTACAAAGGGATCTAAGCTCAAAAGGAATCCGCTACCGACAACATCAACTTATTGCTCCTAGGACAAGCATTGAGGATCAAGTTGCTTCAAATTCAATAAGAAAACAGTAATAATCAAGTCTCTTTGCAGCTAAATTTGGAGAAAGAATAAGAGATTTTATCGACGTTACACAATTATAACAACTTCGAATCTATATATTTCTAGAAATTATAGAAGAAAATAATCCAATTCCAGATCTCACCAGCTACAACAGTGGGAAAACTGAGATGTCAGAGGCTCAACTCGTCACAGCTAAAGAAGTGTTGTATGAAGGATACATTTGAGCAAAATTCAAGCACAATTGACGATCTCTGCGATCCCCCCAGCCACCCCAGCCCTTAAACCCAGCTTTATACCCAGCTTGATCGTGATACACAAGCAACATTCCATTCCGATCTGATATTAGCAGCCTTATCAACGTCGTCTACTTGAATGTTCACCGATCCATTATCAATGCAAGCATTACTCTGCCCTTGGCCCTGATGCAAACCGCACTTCCCAAAGTGAACTGCACTAGTCCTTGGACCTCGTAATGTGTACACCGGACTGCCAAACGAAGGATAGACCGTCGCCCACATTGTTATATCCCAGTTGTAATCATCAAAGAAGCAAAACTCTTTAGCCTTCCGATGGATTTTTCTCCAAACAGTCCGATTGAAGGCATATCCAATGTTTCCCATCCTCTCCGCAATCAAACTATCCCATCCTTCCCCTCTTGCATTCACGTCACAAGGTGCAAGATTTGCAGCATAGCAATCCAGGCATTTGATAGGCTTCAGCGAAACAAGAAGCTGTAGGTTGCGATATGCATTGGGGTAAATGAAGTGATCCTCCTCTATGAAAAGAATATGCCCATCATGCCCTCTGCTCTCCTTCAAACCGTCCCACACAGTGTTCATCATCCACCACCAATGATGCTTCAAAGAAACTATCTTTGGAGACCGGTGGTTGCCATACTGATCAGGATTCCCAACACATTTTTTCCTTACAGTCGTCCCACGAAACACCCGGAAAACCGTCCGTAAACACATGGGGAGAATACGGTGCAAAGATCTGCTTCACTTGGCAAAATTTGATCCCTTCCACAATCTTATTCATTTCTTCAAAGTATCCATCGTGGCTAACTATCAACAATGTTTCATTTATCCCCACAACCTTGGACAAGCTTTCAACAACCACTCGGAGATATTGCGGCCGATTATGCACGTATAAAACAATGTTTATATGATCTTTAGCTAACTTAGGATACAGATCTTTATTCCTAGGGGGAAATTGGTTTTGTTTATCCAATCGAATCGAAAACTCATTCAGTTTAGTAAGGTTGTTGAGCCTGTCACTAAAGCTCTGAATATCAATGGTTTCACTTAAATCTTCATCTAATCCAGTTAAACCAGGTGTTGTATTGGTCCTAAGAGAAACTACCAAAAGTGAAACTCCTAATAAAGTAACTAAAACTACAGATAGCAAACGCTTAAGAGCTGCACCTTTCAAACGCAGTTTCTTGCAATTAGCCATAGAACACACAATACACAATATCAAACAACTTCCAATTCGAATTCTTTCTCTTCAAAAAAGAAAACTTCACATTCATATACAATCTAACAGCAAAGAATAAAAGCAACCCATTTTAGAAGAAGCTGAATAAGTAGAAGGGTAAGTGCCAAAATCCTCAGAGCTTTATCCCTTGCCGCGACTGGAATCAATGGTTTTAGCGGTTAGAAAGAAACCGCAAAACCCATAGAAAATGGGGATCAAAGTTTGGATTCGAGGGAAGTGGAGAGATCGAGAACAAGGAGGACGGCAGGAAAATAAATAAAACGATAATAGATAGCAGCCATGGCCCATAATCAGAAAGATCAACGGTGCAAGTTACTTGGTTGACAGGTTTAGAGTAAGAAAAGTATTGACTTTGTTTAAGACTTAATTAAGACGGTAAGTTGATAGATAAACTCGTTAATGATTAATGTACAAGTTTGGCAAAAACAAGAATTAATTAAAGCTTTAAATTCAAACAATTTCCACAATTTATTTGTGGAAAGAATAATGGGGGGTTTTGTATAGATTTAGAAATGTTTTTTTGGGTCGGATTCCACAATGGGAACATTGCTTAGTCTTTGGTCGATTTCTTCTTTTGTTTGATTTAGGGATGATAAGTTGATAACTGGACGGGATGAGACGGATTTTTAACCGTTCGATCCGATCTGAAATTTTAAAATTTAATTTAACTTCGATCTAAATAGATTTAATATATTTTATCTTCAACCTCGACCCGACATAATAAAAATATAATTTGATTTTAAAATTTTAATAAAAGAATTTATTCGACCAAAAAATTAATAAAAAATTAAATATAATATATATATATATAATTATAAATAAACTAGGGTCCTGACGAGAGCGAGTAATTTTATCATCTCTAATTTGATTGCAAATCTTACGAGATTTATGTTGAAATAAAAAAAATAGATTACATTTTTCTAAATTTAAACGACTATGAAATCCGGAAGCACTTGCTTCTGTTTAGTGAATTAGTAAATTAAATAATTTGACAAGGCAACGGTCAAAAATTAAATACTAAATTTTTTCAGATTTTATCAACTTGTATCGGTACGACAAGTAACGTATCGGTACCTTTTTTAACTCGTTTTCAGTAGCCAAAACTCGCACTGATACGTGTGTAATCGTATCGGTACGCCTGGACTAAACTTCAAACAATTAGATAGAAAAATACTTAGAAAATTTTTAGAATACTTACATTTTGATTTAGAAATATTTAAAGTTCGAATCTTTGTCATTTTGTGAGTCTTTTGAGTATTTAAAAATTTATTTCATTTTTCAATTAAGTCCTTGAAAATGTTGTTATATCAAAATCAAATTTGATTTTATAATCTCCCTTTTTTATATAACAAAACTCAAATAAATTTTTAAAATTCCCCCTTATTTTAAGACGAAAAGATGTAATTCGAAAAAAAATAAGGCTCTTGCTACTTCTCTCCCTTTTTGATAGATCAAAATCAATGTAGGGAATAATATAAGCAATGTAAAGTAACATAAAGCAACATAAACTTCATTAAGCACTTAAAACATAAAAGTTAAAAGCAAAATAAAATTCAAACTCAAATCCTAAAAACATAATTCAAAAACAAATAAACAAAGGATATGTTTAAAAGGAAATAACATAGGTGCATAAAAGAAAGTCATAAATGATATGATATTATATGCTATGATATGCAATGAGAGGTCTAAGGAGCGTTATCTTCGCCTTCATCATCATCTTCATCTTCCATGGCATCATTACCGAAGGTATGTCCACGCCACTCTCCACGAAAGGCAGTAAGAGTCATATCCATTGAGGCTTGGCTAGCCTCCATAGAGGTGATTCTAGCATCCATAGCCATGAGACGAGTGTCCATGGAGGAGAAATCGACGTTCATGCTCGCTCTTAAGGAAGAAAACTTCCCATCAAAGTAGGTCATAAGAGCATCAAAGGAAGGCAGTTGAGGAGCAACCGGAGGAGGCGCTACGGGAGAATTCTCTTCTTCTTCGGGCTGAACATGTTAAGGTAGATTCGCATTCTTAACCCATTGGTTGTCATACCAAGTAAACTTAGCCTTGCGGAAGGATTTGTCGTCAATAGGATCAGTGAGAGACACTTTAAGATTATACGAGAAATCAATCCCAATCTTGTGAAAGATGTAACTCAAGGAGGTGCCATAGGTGAAGGATGAGACAGAGGTCGAATGGCGGTTTCGAACAATGTAGACGATCTCCGCAAACATAATCTAATAAAAGTTTGGGGGCATGCCTTCCCGAAAGCAACCTATCAACTTGAAGAATGATGGACCATTTACCACCGGATGGACGAAACCACCAAGTGATAAGGAAGTGAAGGAAGTGGTCATAAGCATCAAGGGTGGAGATGGAGCCGAGTTGAATGTTGCCTAAAGAGTGTTCATCATATCTCCCAATATCCTCAACCCCAAAACGTTAGCTATAACTTTAGGATCAATTCGAAAAGTTTGGCCCATAAGGTATGACTCAATGGCTATAACTTTGATTTTGGCTTTGTCCATAATACATCGGGCATTAGAATAAAAGATTAAAACAAGGTTTTTATAAAAGACCCCAAGTATACTTATAAAAGGCATGAATTTTCATTGGGTAAGTAACTCAAGATAACAAAAGTTAAATTCAGGGGAAGTGTAACACCCCCTTCCCGACCTGGTAGAGAACTGAATCGGAAAGTGTTATCAAAAACATATTTAGAGATCGATAGATAATCAGAGCTCGAAAACTTGTTTGAAATGGTTTATTAGTCTTCTTTTAAAACCCAACATACTAGCTTATTAACAGCTTACTCAATTTGGGGTCAATTTTAAACTTTTCAAACTTTAAAGACTAAATTGTAAATATTAAAAATTAAGGGTCCTTAGCCGAAATTCGTATCATCATACTAAATTAAACTTACTAATTATTAGTCTATGAAATTTCGTTACAAACTAAGGTCATTTACCTATCTGATTAGACGATACAATATTTAGTGACCATTTTATAAATTATTCAGGACTGTTTTTATTTGAATTAACCTGCCAAACGATTTCCAAATTTTACCAGATTTCACCAAAAAGTTTATAGCCCGTATTTCTCAAATCATACAAAATTTTAGAGCATTCTAAATCTATTTACTAAGTTTTTCACTTTAGACTCATTTTAGGAATTTTTAATCGTTTTAACCTATCGAGATCTAGTCATTCTAAGCATACAACAAAACCATATTACCATATCATCATATAAACATAGAAGGGCTAATACAAAACAATTTGGACCATATACCACTTTACTAGGAGTTATAACAAAAGATAACATACATATATGGCAGGGACGTGATTGCAACTGCACAACACGATTAAGGCTCGAAATTGATCAAGGTCCTGAAAATGCATAAAACACATATGTTAAGATTACATAGCCTAGTGAGGAAGTCAAAACACTATGATAACAATGACATAATATGCATGACATGACCTTCAATTGTTGTGCATAAACATATTCTCATACTTAATCCATATTTCACATGTTGTCATAATTTCACATTAGAGATCATATCATAAAATTTTATTTATTAAAGACCATTGGATACTCAGATCTCCTGTACACCAACATATCGAATCTCCTATCATATCAAATCATGTAATAACCATGTACACCACATATGGGCCGCGACCTCGAAACTCCAGTCGTAACCTTGTACACCATGTATAGGCCATAGCCTCGAAACTCCAGATCATACTGAGCTTAAAATCCTATGGCATGCCATCGCATCCAATGTCCTTTAATTCATAAAAATCACATATCATTTATTTCTTTATAACACATGTCAATTGAGCTTTAGCTCCATATCATATATCATCTTTAATTTAGTCCACATAACATAATTTCATATGTCAAAGGAGCATAAATAACTTACCTGATTTGCAAACTGAATTCCACATAGTTTCTCTATATGAGCTCATAATAAAATATATATCAAAATCACAAATAATGCAACAGGATGGCATCGTGCCTATCTCTTGACACAACTATACTCACCTCAACAACTCGACGCTTTAAGATTTTCGGATAACAACGACTTTATTCTTAGTTTTTGAAAGAGATGACGGTTGTTATTTATCAACCTCTTAAGCTAGGTTAATCAATAAGAATTGATTAGAATCGACAAAACGATATCGAATTAATATGAAAATATTAACTAAGGACTTTGAGCTTACCCAATCGATAACAAGAACTCGAATTTATTAAATCGAAAACTCGAGCTTACTAACCATATCAACGGATCATATTTTTGCTTCTCACTTGCTGTGTTTCTAGCGTAAAATCCCCCCTATTTATACACAAATTTTCCGGCCCTTATTGTTTCCTCCATGCTCCACGTGGTGGGAGGCATGGCCACCTTACCACATTTTGCGCCACCTTATCCCAATTCGTGGGATTGCCCACGGCAATTCCTTCAATTTGAAGGAATTGGCTGTGGGTCCCACATCCTTTTTTTTTAATAATAATAAACTAATACAGTTAGCTCAAATAACCTTTATTGTTTCAAATTCAGTAAAAAGTCGAGCAAGTTACATAATCGGTACAAAATATTCGATTACCAGAACCTAACCCCGACTAGACCGGTTTGTCGGGATGTGACAACTCTCCCCCCTCAAGAAAATTTTCATTTTTAGGCTAACAGATGAGGATACTGTTTCTGCATAGTCTCCTCGAGTTTCCATGTTACTTCTTCAACGAAATGACTTTGCCACAAAACTTTCACTAAGGGTATAGTCTTGTTTTGAAACCACGTAACTTCTCGTGCGAGGATCTGGACAAGTTCTTTGTAACCCCCTTAGCCCGGCCTAGACGGTTGACCCGAACTATGAAGATTACACGGGGAAAATAAAAGTCAACCTGAAAGTCAACCTTGATTCACGACCCTTTTTTTCCTTTTAATCTTGTCTAGATACATATTATCCCTAGGTGAGTACTCACGAGTTACGACAGAGAAAGGCACAGCGATCGAATTTCAAAAAGGAACTCAATTGCACAATATACAAATTTAGAGACCAAAATGTAATTTCTGAAAATTAGAAGGTCCTTACTGGTTTTAAAGTTACCAATATGTAATTAGTCATGTTACATGCTTCTCTGCCAAATTTCAACTTAATTGGACATCTCAAACTCAAGCAATTGCAACTTAAACAATTGGGACTAAAATGTAAAGCTTGCAAACTTCAGCATCATTCAAATCAGTGCCCAACGGTCACCTGTTTCGAAACACCCACCTGTTGTATCGAAACGCAGGATCGAAACGGCGTTGACCGTTTCGATACGCGGGTTGGTTCCGAGACTGGTTTCGAAGCGAGGCCTTCCAGTGGCCAAATCGTTTCGAAACATTTCTTGGCGTTTCAAAACACGAAGGCCATTTCAGGCCCCCGTTTCGAAACACTAGGGAGTGTTCCGATACGGTTTGCCTAGAAATAGCAGTAATTGCTGGTTTTTCATGCACAAACTCGTTCAAACACATCCAAATGACTTCCCAAGCATATCAACAAGTCAACATACATACAAGGTGCACATATAGAGCCCCAAAACTCCTTCATAGCATCAAACAAGAAAATTCATAAGACTAGAGGCATGCATCCTAATATCCAAACCAAATAGGGTAAACAAACCTCCAAACAAGCATTAAAGGCCAATTACAATACAAAACAACCAAGGCACACATGCCACAACCTTAGAGAGTTTAATACATCTCCCAAAACAAAACTTAGGTTCCCATTGCCAAATTATCAAAACTAATAGTGTACGAAAAACTTCACCATACATGAGCTTAGCTTCCCTTGGATACACTTAGCTCCCTTGATGCCCTTTAACACCTCAATTATCTGCATTGTTGGTAAAAGAGAGTGTAAGCACAAATGCTTAGTGAGGCAAGCTCTAAATAAAACCAATACAACAATGCATTTTTAGAAAACACTTTCAATAAAGCTTTTAAACCACATGCTCATCTCTCTCTCATGCTACCTTGCATCATTTTCAAGCATCTCACGCTTCGTTACATTTAAATACATTATATTGGCTTTCAAGTGATAGTTCATAACCATTTCAACACAAAACACAATCGAATACGCGGATTACAAGCGTTGTCCCACACGCTTCATACACACTACCGGACTACACAAGGTTCACACTCAAGAGCAATCCCTCCATTGATGTGACACCCGTGGTGGAGTATAACGGTACAATCTCAACCCCTCAACACCACTCATCGGTAGTTGTATAATTCTACTAACGATAGTAAGGGACACATAACACAAGATCCACACACGGAATTTACAACCACCGTTGTGATCTTACCTCAATCGTTAGGGTACTTGGATGGAGTTTACGGTACAATCACAACCCCTCAACATCCAAGGCGACTCAACTTACGGTGCACCAAATCCTATAGCCGGCTAACTATATCCGATTCAAGTACTTTAAAAACCATTTCATCACTTGCCAATATACATCAAATACCATCATCAATTCACTGTTTTAAGCATTAATCAAAGCCACTTATCATCATGCATCTCCATGCAACATAACCAAATTAATAACATGTCAAACCAAGGATCTCTTACCTTGAGCATCCTTCAATACATGGCTTTCAAAACCAGCATCAATCATGCTAAAACATGCTTTCAAAACAGTAATTAAACATGCATTTCATAACTAATGCATCAACCATAACTTAGCACATCCGAGGGAGTTTTTCCGAAAACTTACTCTTGAGCTTAGCTAAGTTGTTTAGACTTAAACTAAGCTCCCAAAACCTCCAAATAACCGTTTCAAGCTGGAAAACCAACTCCACTCACCAATTATGTTTCGCCTTGTCCGCTGAAACACCGATTAAGCCTCCGGATCAACTCCAAAAGTGTCCGAAGATGTCTCCCCTATTTTAAACACATCAAAGAAGAGGATTAATGCATCATTATGCATTGAAATCTTCAGCAAACACTCCTAAACCCGCTGCTCTACCTAAAACCAACATTTCGGCTACCAAACACAACCAGAATCACCTCCAAACTCTTCCAAAACTTAACCCAGCCAAGATCCATCACTTCTAAACATTTCTAATCATCAATTAACATCAAAAACAACTCTCAACACGTCCTTATACCTCCAGCTATAACAGAACACCAAAAACTCCACAAAACCACCATTTTCACAAGCAAAAACTTAGGAAACACAACCTATTCGGGATTGCATTGATAAAACCTCATTTCTAACATCATTTAACATCCAAAATACATTAAAGAACCATCTCAAAACAGAGCCCAATCAATTACAACGAAAATCTTCAAGATCTCTTCCAAAATCTTGAGTTTTAAGCCAAAATCTTGTCTCTATCATTAAATCCATTTATAAAACTTTAAATAAGGATTGACAACTTGGGAATTTCAGTAAAGAACTGAGTATTTAGAGGAGAAGAACAATCTTACCTCTAAATGGTGATTTCTCCTTGATTTGGGCCAAATTCCATGAAAATTCAATATGGAAATCAAAAGGATTTGATGCAAGATTGTTTAGGAATCAATGAGTGATGGAAATCTCATCAATTGAAATGTGAATCTATGTGAAAGTTGCTGGAGAAAAAGTGTTTGGATGATGGGATTTTGAGAGAAAAAGGAATGAGAGAAAAATAGGAAAAAATAGTTATGAAAATCAAAAGGTAGTTTTCCTTTTCTTTTATTTAATTAAAACATTAATTAAATCACCCAAATTAAGGAAAAATCTGGAGAAAAACATTTTGGGTAATTAGCTCCTTAAAGATTCAAAGTTTCAATCCTTTACAAAACAGTCACTACTAAACTTTGCAAAAATCGCATTTTGGTCACTACACCGAAATGTAGTATTTCCAAAACTTAATTTGTAAAATTGATTTCACCACACTCTTATATATATTAAATGAGGATTTTTAGATATTTTTCTATATTTTTAAAGCATCCCGAACTAGGCTTTCCCTAAAACCTCCTTTTATATTCGAACCGTTACTCAGACTGATTCGATCAAACCCTACACTTCTAAGCCCAAAATTGGGGTGTTACAACTCTCCCCCTCTTAAGAAATTTCGTCCTCGAAATTTACCTGGAGGAAAAAGGTAAGGAAACTGATTCTTCATGTCATCCTTTCTTTCCCACGTGGCTTCATCAACACCACGATGCCTCCACAACACCTTAACCAACTCAATGGTCTTACCTCGAAGAACTTTACTGTTCGAATCCAGAATTCCAACCGGCTCTTCATCATAGGTCAAGTCTGGATTCAACTCCACTTCCTCCACAAGCATAACATGCGAAGGATTCGATCTATACCTCCGAAGCATAGAGACATGAAACACATCATGTATCTTTTCCAACTCTTGTGGTAACCTCAGCTTGTACGCAATAGGACCCACACATTCAATCACCTCGTATGGTCCAATATACCTAGGGCTCAACTTACCCTTCCGGCCAAACCTCATCACCTTCTTCCAAGGTGAAACCTTGAAAAACACACGGTCACCCACCGCAAACTTAATCTCCTTACGCTTCAAATCCGCGTAAGACTTCTGTCGATCAGAAGCTGCCTTCAACCGCTCACAAATGAGTTTCACCTTCTCGGTGGTTCCTATCAACAAAGCCGACATTGAGACCAACTTCTGACCTGTTTCAGCCCAGCAAAGAGGAGTTCTGCACTTCCTTCCATACAAGGCTTCATAAGGTGCCATTTGAATACTTGCCTGGTAGCTATTGTTATAAGCGAACTCCACCAAAGGCAAATGCTTCTCCCAAGAACCTTGAAACTCAATCACACAGCACCTCAACATATCCTCAAGCACTTGAATAACATGCTCAGACTGTCCATCCGACTGAGGATGATAAGAAGTACTGAAATTCAACCGCATACCCAAAGCTTGATGCAAGCACTCCCAAAAACGCGATGTAAACCTCGGATCTCTATCCGACACTATAGATATTGGAACACCATGCAAACGCAAAATTTCGGCAATGTACAACTCTGCAAGCTTGTCCAAGGTATACGTAGTGTGCACAGGTAAGAAATGCGCACACTTCGTAAGGCGATCCACAATCACCCACACCGAATTCTTCTTCGATGGCGACAAAGGCAACCCAGACACGAAGTCCATGGTAATTCTTTCCCACTTCCACTCAGGAATCCTCAACGGTTGCAACAACCTTGAAGGAAACTGATGCTCAACCTTAACCCGCTGACAAACGATGCACTTACTCACATACTCCGCAACATCTTTCTTTAATCCCACCCAATAGTACTCATACTTTAAATCACGATACATCTTCGTACTACCAGGGTGCATAGCAAAAGGACTACTATGAGCTTCAGTCAGAATAGTATGCCTCAACTCCGCATCATTCGGCACTACCATCCGACTTCCAAAACATAAAACTCCATCATCATTAAAACAGAAATCCGATGGTCTATCCTCAGCTATATCCTGAACATGGGACACCAAAGAATCATCCAACAACTGCTTATCCTTTATCAACTGAACCAAAGATGGCTTCACTTGCAATTCAGTCACAAGACCTCCATCTTGCGAAATACTCAAGCTGGAAAACATAGCCCTTAACTCCACTGCCACCTTCCTACTCAAGGCATCCGCCACAACATTAGCTTTTCCCGGATGATACTCGATCGTCAGACCATAATCCTTAAGCAACTCCACCCAACGTCGTTGCCTAAGATTCAACTCTCTCTGCGACATCAGATACTTCAAACTCTTGTGATCTGTGTACACAATACACTTCTCACCATACAGATAATGTCTCCAAATCTTCAAAGCAAAAACCACCGCAGCCAACTCAATATCATGCGTAGGATAATTGCGCTCATGCACCTTCAATTGTCGTGATGCATAAGCCACCACTTTACCCTCCTGCATTAGCACACATCCCAAACCAACATAGGATGCATCACTATATACCACAAACTCTTTTCCTGATTCAGGTTGAACCAAGATTGGAGCCTGCGTCAAAGCTGCCTTAAGCTTCTCAAAAGCTTGTTTTCTTGCCTCCGTCCACTCATACTTGACATCTTTTTGCAACAACTTCGTCAATGGTGCAGCAATCTTTGAAAATCCATCCACAAACCTCCGGTAATATCCTGCTAACCCAAGGAAACTACGGACTTCGTGAACAGACTTAGGAGGCTTCCAAGGTAGACACCACATTACTAAGAAACTTTACATTTTCACCCACGACCACTACCTCATAATCATCTGCAAGTTTCAACGAAACTCGCTTGTTCTCAAAATCCACTACAGCTCGATACTCAACAAGCCAATCTATACCAAGGATTACATCAAAACCATAGAATGGCAATTCCATGAGATCAACAAGAAAGACATGATTTTGCACTTTTAAAGGACACCTCCTATACAACCTCCGTGTCACCACCGTCTCACCAAAAGAACTAGTTACTTGCATCCCTAATCCAAGCATCTCCACAAGTATATCAAGCAAATGTGCATGCTCACTCAAAATATAAGAATGCGTGGATCCAGAATCAATCAAAGCCAGCAAGGATAAAGACTGAAGAGCAAAAGTACCTGCGATCACATCGGTGTCGTTGCACTCTTCGCGCTGAGCATACACCCTCGCCGGTCCTCCACCTTCAGGTCGAACAGCTACCACGTGAGCAATACCCCGTTGTCCTTCCTCCCTTCTCTGGAAATTCCCTCGGCCACGCCCTGACCTCTCTGAGGTGCAACTACCCCAGGAGCACGTCCCTGACCACCACCGGCTAACAAATGACACTCCCTCCTCATGTGGTCTGCCGAACCAAAATTCCAACATGAGTTACCTGTTGCTGCAATAGGAGCCTGAACCTTTCTCGCTGCTCGAGGACAATCTCTCCTAAAATGACCACGAGATCCACACATCCAGCACGTGTTCTGATCAGCCCTCATCCTATCTCCCTGAACAAGCGTACCATGTCCTCCATTACCACGCCTAGCAGTAGACTGATACCTCCTATCTCGTCCTCTCTTGTTCCGTCCACCACCAAAACTATGATCAGCAGCTCTTTTCCCCGAGCTGGAACTAACGCCTCTGGAAGACAAACCCAAGTTCTGCTCGATGTCTTTCGCTCGACACACAAGCACATCAAAATCTGTATATTCAGTCGCAAGCATAAAAGTCTTCACATCCGCTACCAATCCATAATGGAAACGTTCACACCTCTCCCGCTCATCAGGGATTAGCTCAGGTGCATACTGACTAAGGTGGACAAACTGGATCTCGTACTCAGCTATCGTCATGCTGCCTTGCACAAGAGACATAAATTCTCTTTTCTTCTCATCTAGGTACCGCACACCCAGATACTTCTGCTTGAACGCATTCAGGAAAAATGTCCAAGTTACATCATTGTCCTCCATTCCAGAGATAGTGGTCGTCCACCACGTATAAGCATCATCATGCAGCAGTGACACCACACAACCCAACTTCTGCACATTATTGCAGTTCATTTGCCCCAAAATCCTCTTGTTGCTTTCCAACCAAGACTCAGATCCTTCCGGAGATAAACCTTTGAACTCAGTCCCTCCCAGACTGCGAAGACGTTCCAAAGGCAATTTCACATTAGCATCATCCTGATGCGCAGCTCCATGAGCTCCAGCTACTGCTTCCTGAAAGGCTCCAGCAATAGCCTGTATCAACACAGTCATGTCAGGAGCAGCTTGCCCCTGCACACCTTCAGGTCCAGCGACCCCAGCACCAGCACCAGCACCAACACCAGCATTATCACCTCCAGCACCACCACCACCGGGTGGTCCACCACCAGGGGGAGGAGGTAAATCCACAACATTCTCAGCGTTCTCATCATTCTCATTCTCATTCTGAGCCATAGCTCTTGTATTTATTCTCATCTCTCCACGCGGCCCCATTACAAAGAAAACAATGCACTGACACAAATGCAATAAACACAATTAGGCTCAATAAGGTAAGTAATCTAAGTACTCAAGCTCTTTTTTGAAAACAAGTTCATTTCATTAGTTTTGATATGGCAATGGGATCCCCTAACACATTCCAACATAGCACATCATCACAATTGAAACCATGCATCACTATTCATACAACATACTTTCACCCGAAGGCATATCATGCAAATACACATTCCCAATTACATGAGAACCTGGCTCTGATACCACCAAATGTAACCCCCTTAGCCCGGCCTAGACGGTTGACCCGAACTATGAAGATTACACGGGGAAAACCAAAGTCAACCCGAAAGTCAACCTTGATTCACAACCCTTTTTTTTCTTTTTAATCTTGTCTAGATACATATTATCCCTAGGTGAGTACTCATGAGTTACGACAGAGAAAGGCACAGCGATCGGATTTCAAAAAGGAACTCAATTGCACAATATACAAATTTAAGGACCAAAACGTAATTTCTAAAAATTAGAAGGTCCTTACTGGTTTTAAAGTTACCAATATGTAATTAGTCATGTTACATGCTTCTCTGCCAAATTTCAACTTAATTGGACATCTCAAACTCAAGCAATTGCAACTTAAACATTTGGGACTAAAATGTAAAGCTTGCAAACTTCAGCATCATTTCGAAACATTCCTTGGCATTTCGAAACACCTGTTTCGAAACACCCACCTGCCGTATCGAAACGCAGGATCGGAACGACGTTGACCATTTCGATACGCGGGTTGGTTCCGAGACTGGTTCTGAAACGAGGCCTTCCAGTGGCCAAATCGTTTCGAAACATTCCTTGGCGTTTCGAAACACGAAGGCCATTTCAGGCCCCCGTTTCGAAACACTAGGGAGTGTTCCGATACGGTTTGCCCAGAAACAGCAGTAATTGCTGGTTTTTCATGCACAAACTCGATCAAACACATCCAAATGACTTCCCAAGCATATCAACAAGTCAACATACATACAAGGTGCACATATAGAGCCCCAAAACTCCTTCATAGCATCAAACAAGAAAATTCATAAGACTAGAGGCATGCATCCTAATATCCAAACCAAATAGGGTAACCAAACCTCCAAAAAAGCATTAAAGGCCAATTACAATACAAAACAACCAAGGCACACATGCCACAACCTTAGAGAGTTTAATACATCTCCCAAAACAAAACTTAGGTTCCCATTGCCAAATTATCGAAACTAATAGTGTACGAAAAACTTCACCATACATGAGCTTAGCTTCCCTTGGATACACTTAGCTCCCTTGATTCCCTTTAACACCTCAATTATCTGCATTGTTGGTAAAAGAGAGCGTAAGCACAAATGCTTAGTGAGGCAAGCTCTAAATAAAACCAATACAACAATGCATTTTTAGAAAACACTTTCAATAAAGCTTTTAAACCACATGCTCATCTCTTTCTCATGCTACCTTGCATCATTTTCAAGTATCTCACGCTTCGTTACATTTAAATACATTATATTGGCTTTCAAGTGATAGTTCATAACCATTTCAACACAAAACACAATCGGATACGCGGATTATAAGCGTTGTCCCACACGCTTCATACACACTACCGGACTACACAAGGTTCACACTCAAGAGCAATCCCTCCATTGATGTGACACCTGTGGTGGAGTATAATGGTACAATCTCAACCCCTCAACACCACTCATCGGTAGTTGTATAATTCCACTAACGAGAGTAAGGGACACATAACACAAGATCCACACACGGAATTTACAACCACCGTTGTGATCTTACCTCAATCGTTAGGGTACTTGGATGGAGTTTACGGTAAAATCACAACCCCTAAACATCCAAGGCGACTCAACTTACGGTGCACCCAATCCTATAGTCGGCTAACTATATCCGATTCAAGTACTTTAAAAACCATTTCATCACTTGCCAATATACATCAAATACCATCATCAATTCACTATTTTAAGCATTAATCAAAGCCACTTATCATCATGCATCTCCATGCAACATAACCAAATTAATAACATGTCAAACCAAAGATCTCTTACCTTGAGCATCCTTCAGTACATGGCTTTCAAAACCAGCATCAATCATGCTAAAACATGCTTTCAAAACAGTAATTAAACATGCATTTCATAACTAATGCATCAACCATAACTTAGCACATCCGAGGGAGTTTTTCCGAAAACTTACTCTTGAGCTTAGCCAAGTTGTTTAGACTTAAACTAAGCTCTCAAAACCTCTAAATAACCGTTTCAAGCTGGAAAACCAACTCCACTCACCAATTATGTTTCGCCTTGTCCGCCGAAACACCGATTAAGCCTCCGGATCAACTCCAAAAGTGTCCGAAGATGTCTTCCCTGTTTTAGACACATCAAAGCAGAGGATTAATGCATCATCATGCATTGAAATCTTCAGCCAACACTCCTAAACCCGCTGCTCTACCTAAAACCAACATTTCGGCTACCAAACACAACCGAAATCACCTCCAAACTCTTCCAAAACTTAACCCAGCCAAGATCTATCACTTCTAAACATTTCTAAACATCAATTAACATCAAAAACAACTGTCAACGCGTCCTTATACCTCCAGCTATAATAGAACACCAAAAACTCCACAAAAACCACCATTTTCACAAGCAAAAACTTAGGAAACACAACCTATTCGGGATTGCAGTGATAAAACCTCATTTCTAACATCATTTAACATCCAAAATACATTAAAGAACCATATCAACACAGAGCCCAATCAATTACAATGAAAATCTTCAAGATCTCTTCCAAAATCTTGAGTTTTAAGCCAAAATCTTGTCTCTATCATTAAATCCATTTATAAAACTTTAAATAAGGATTAAAAACTTGGGAATTTCAGTAAAGAACTGAGTATTTAGAGGAGAAGAACAATCTTACCTCTAAATGGTGATTTCTCCTTGATTTGGGCCAAATTCCATGAAAATTCAATGTGGAAATCAAAAGGATTTGATGCAAGATTGTTTAGGAATCAATGAGTGATGGAAGTCTCATCAATTGAAGTGTGAATCTATGTGAAAGTTGCTGGAGAAAAAGTGTTTGGATGATGGGATTTTGAGAGAAAAAGGAATGAGAGAAAAATAGGAAAAAGGTAGTTATGAAAATCAAAAGGTAGTTTTCCTTTTCTTTTATTTAATTAAAAAATTAATTAAATCACCCAAATTAAGGAAAAATATGGAGAAAAACATTTTGGGTAATTAGCTCCTTAAAGATTCAAAGTTTCAATCCTTTACAAAACAGTCACTACTAAACTTTGCAAAAATCGCATTTTGGTCACTACACCGAAATGTAGTATTTCCAAACCTTAATTTGTAAAATTGATTTCTCCACTCTCTTATATATATTAAATGAAGATTTTTAGATATTTTTCTATATTTTTAAAGCATCCCGAACTAGGCTTTCCCTAAAACCTCCTTTTATATTAGAACCGTTACTCAGACCGATCCGATCAAACCCTATACTTCTAAGCCCAAAATTGGGGTGTTACATTCTTCCTCGTATGTCAAATTGGATTGGATTTCTACAGATTTCGGTTTAATCACATAGGAAGGATCTGACCGGTACTTGCGTAATATAGACACATGGAAGACATTGTGAATCCAACTTAACTCATCAAGAAGAGCTAATCGGTAAGCAACGAGTCCGACTCTTTCGATTACTTCAAACGGGCCAATGAAGCGGGGGCTTAGCTTTCTTTTCTTTCCGAAACGAAAAATTTTCTTCCACGGAGATACTTTGAGGAATGCCTTTTCACCAACCTCGTATTGAATATCTCTCTTGCCCAGGTCAGCATAGGACTTGTGCCTGTCAAAGGCAGCTTTAAGTCGATTACGAATAATGGTAGTCCTTACCTCGGTTTCCCGAAGTAAGTCAGGCCCTAACATCTTGCCTTTACAAAGTTTGGTCCAACAAAGGGGTGTTCTCCATCTCCTTCCGTAGAGGGCTTCACATGGAGCCATTTGAATTGAAGCATGGTAACTGTTATTGTACGCTAACTCAACTAAGGGTAGGGATTTCTCCCACGTATTCCTGAAGTCGATAATACAGGCTCGAAGCATGTCTTCCAGAATCTACAAGGAAGAATCATGATTGGTATAAACACTTGTTTACATTGTTAGTAATGCAAAAAAAAAAATCCCACATTGAGTGGGAAACTAACATGTAAAGGGTATTTATAACCTTCATCTTCCCCTCCCTTGTTGAGTGATAGAGAACAAGAGCTAGTCTCGCGCGCCGCCGCCATCCATCTCGGCTCGGGCACGGGCACGTGGTTCATGGCTCGTGGTAACACGTGTCTACGACGAATTTTTCTCTGAGATTGAAACAGTGAAAGAATTATTTTTGGAAAATGGATCTATTTATAGGCAGTTTGTTGATGTTTGAACTTCTGTATTTACAGAGGAAAACAGTCAGATTTTAATCTGAATATAGAGATTGTACTTGGACAGAATTACAGCTTAATTCAGCTGTTTAATTCTGCTAGTTGCGGGCATAATTACAACTTTAAAACAGAGTTATAACAGAGTTATAACACCTGTTATAACAGCTAATTGATGGTAATAAAATACCATAATTTAGATTAAATATTATGGCTGTTGAGATTATGAATGGACGATTTTGTCCTTCATGTTTAGCCTATAAATAGCATGCTTTGCATGCTTCATAATCATCCAATTCCAGAAACAGTATTACATACACACTCTCACAGCCTTCTTCCAGTTTTTCCACCATTGTCCACTTCAAGTTCGGGTGTACGAACTTCGAAGAGACCATGTTAACCTCAGGGGACGTATTCGCCCGTAGCAGCGATTACACACATCGGAGCAAATTCGTTTCTAAGGCAGTGGCAGCTTCCACGACACGGTTCAGCTTGTTATTCTATTTTTGATTTTTCCAGTCAGTGCTAACGTCCTGTTTTGCAGCTTATTTTTCCAACATACATAACTTAAAGAAGGGTTTAGAGTTACCTGAATAACTCTTTCAGATTGTCCGTCAATTTAAGGATGGAAAGTAATGCTAAGATGCACTCGCGTCCCCAAAGCCTCTTGTAAGGTCCTCCAAAACCGAGACGCAAATTGTGGGTCACGATCGGAGATGATAGATACGGGAATTCCGTGTAAACGAATAAGTTCACGGATGTACAGCTCCGCGAGCGTAGGCAAGCTGAAATCCATTCTTACTGGAAGGAAGTGAGCATGTTTGATGATTCGGTCCACAAAGACCCAGATGGCATCATTTTCTTCGGTGTCAAAGGTAGACCACTTACAAAGTCCATCATGATACGCTCCCATTTCCACTATGGAAGTTCAATGGGTTTCAGAAGACCCGCAGGTACCTTGTGCTCAGCTTTGACCCGTTGGCAAGTCAAACACCTAGCTGCATAATCCGTGATTTCATTCTTCATACCATACCACCAATAGATCTTTGTACATTTTGATAGCTCCAGGGTGAACAGAGAAAGGGCTAGAATTAACTTCACTTAGAATTTGATTCTGAAGATCATCATCATCGGGAACACAAATACAGTTGCGGAAACATAGTAACCCTCCAGAATTCAAAGCAAAGTCAGGATCTGAGCTATCCTTGACCTTAGCAATAAGGGGTTGCAACTCCTCATCAATTTCTTGGAGTGTCTTAATTTGAGATGCAATGGTGGAGTGAACTCTCAACTCAGCTAACAATTTGCCATGCTTTCTGAGTCGGAAATGAGCATTCAAGCATCTTAGAGAAGAAGTGAGCTTCCAACTAAGAGTGTCAGCCACCACATTGGCTTTACCGAGATGGTAGTCAATGATTAAATCATAATCTTTCAAAAGCTCCATCCATCAGCGTTGGTGTAGGTTTAACTCTTTCTGAGTTAGGAGATATTTTAGGCTTTTATGACCAGTGTAGAGATAACATTTCTCAGCATAAAGATAATGCCGCCAAATCTTCAGAGAAAACACAACTGCGGCGAGTTCCAGATCATGAGTCGAATAATTTAACTTGTGAGGCTTGAGTTGACATGAGGCATAAGTGTTGCGTGTAAAAGAGTCTATCGCAATTATAGTGCAAGTGTACACGACGCAAGTAGTAAAGTGATACGAAGTATCGGATATCGTCTCCACAGGGATTGGGCTAATAGCTTCACCTTGATTTACTGCACGAAGTAAAGAAAATAGTTTAGAAAGTTGTCACGAAAATATTGAAGAAAACGTAAATAAACGAATTGAGATATCAAGAGAGAGAGAATGGGCTGGTATTGAATTGTTCGGTAGTGCATGTATTGAATTGCTTAGGATCTCCAGTTCTGTCGTCGCTCCCGTCGCCGACAGCACCTGTCGCGGTGGCTGTCCGTTAGCTGTCGCGGCAGCAGACACACCAACTCTGTACTTCAAGCTTGGCAAGAATCCCAGATCTGCCTTGTCCTATCCCTAGGTCCAAGTCTGTCGATGAACACGTCTTTGATGATACCTCCCGGCGTGAATCGAAGGATGAACACCGATGTGTATGAATTCTTCCTTAGCCACTTAACCTCGCCCTATCCCTAGGCACGAGATGGTTCAACTATAAACTAGAGAACGTGCTCTTATCTCTTTCGTATACTTAACTCTCCCGATGCTAAGTAAATGGATAACCTCACAATGCTCTCCCGATGCTCTTGCAAGATATTAAAACCAAGATAAAAGAACTTGAAGTTTATTTTATTGAACTTGGAAAATCCTAAAACAAAACAACCCTTGCAACTACTTTACAAAACAACCCGTAGCCCTAGGGGGAATTTAGAACATGTCGGTGACGGGTGGACGACAGGGGGTTTAGGTTTCGGTTATGGGGTAATCGGGTCTACCTCCTAGGTTAAATCTATGCCCTTATATAAGCTTTGGGCTCAAGTCTTCTAAGGTAACAAGGATTACAACTTTAATTAAAAGTAAGATTCTAATAAAGACTAATCTCTAAAGACTCCTACTTTCCAGCCGCATCCTTGCTTTTGGGAATTTCCTTTCCTTGAGCTTTGGCTTGACATATCTTTTGATCCGGGGCTTGGAAAAATATGTGGCTTTCACACGACAGACGAGCAGATTTTTCTCTATCTATCGAGGTCCACTTTGCTTTTCCTCTTCATAAGTCTGCTGTCACCATGCTGTCACGACAGGTCCATGGCAGCTTCGTCTTCTTCGTCTGCTTGTCCAGTTCAGCTCTTCTGCTTCTCTGCCCTGCGCCTGCCTTCAACGTCTACTATGGCAGATACCTGCAAAAATAGCCACCTTTTAGTAGAATCCGTGCTTTTAATCCATTTGTGATGTTTTACTGAAAACTAACCTAAATGCAATGCAATGATGCTTGAATGCAGCAGAAATATGGGTTAAAAAGGGTGTAAATAATAGAACTTTTACACACTCAACAATAAGCTATAACTTTTCCTTCTTGCATCAGAACACAGCCTAATCCCAGGTGGGATGCATCATTGTACACGGTGAAGTCCTTGCCCGACTCGGGTTGCACTAACACTAGAGCATGGGTAAGGACTTGCTTGAGCTGGTCGAAACTCTTTTGTTGATCAGCAGTCCACACAAAAAGAGTATCCTTACAGAGTAGCTTTGTTAAGGGTGCAACAATCAATGAGAATCCCTTAACGAATCTACGGTAGTAGCCTGCAAGGCCCAGAAAACTACGAATTTCTCTCACATTCTTTGGAGGGGTCAAATCAAGGATTGCCCGAATCTTCTTTGGGTCCACTTGAATTCCCGCAGAAGAAATCACATGGCCAAGAAAATATACTTTTGATAGCCAAAACTCACATTTACTGAACTTGGCAAAGAGTTGTTTCTCGTGAAGGGTCTGAAGCACAATCCGGAGATGTTCTTCATGAGAAGCAGAGTCTTTAGAATAGATCAAAATGTCATCTATGAAAACAACCACAAACTTATCAAGATAGGGTCGAAAAACATGATTCATCATGTACATGAAGGCTGTAGGTGCATTTGTGAGCCCAAAAGGCATCACCAAAAATTCATAGTGACCATATATGGTTCGAAAGGCAGTCTTTGGAGCATTAGACTCCTTCACCAACATTTGATAATATCCGGACATAAGATCTATCTTGGAAAAGATAGAAGCATCCTTCAACTTATCGAAGAGATCATCAATCCTCGAAAGTGGATACTTATTCTTGATCGTTACTTTATTCAATTGATGATAGTCAATGCATAAACGCATCGACCCATCCTTCTTCTTGACGAACAAGACCGGTGCTCCACAGGGTGAAAAACTTGGTCGAATGAATCCCTTATCCTTGAGATCTTAAATTTGAGCCTTTAATTTCTTTAACTCCACCAGAGCCATCCTATACGGAGTAATGGAGACTAGAGTAGTTCCAGGTTGCACTTCTATCCCAAATTCTACCTCACGGATGGGAGGGAGTCTCGGAAGTTCATCGGGAAACACATCAAGAAATTCTTTCACCATAGGTACATTTTCGATCTTCAAATCTTTCTTAGATTCGATGGCATACATAAGACTCTTTTTAGGCTCGGGTTCGAACTTCATTAAAGTTATACTCTCCTTACCTAGGGATGGCCATTTCACCCGGGCCCGACGGGTTCCGACCCGACCCGGCCTGATAAGGTCGGGGTTTTTTGTGAAAAAATCGAGTTTGGGTCGGGTCAGGTTTTTGTGGAGGGTGAGGTCGGGTTCGGGTTTAGGGTGAAAAAAATCCGACCCGACCTGGGACTAATATTTAATTTTTTTCATAATTTTTAGGGATATTTGTAATAATAACCTTTTTTATATAATTTTTTATAATTAGGTCCTTAAAATTGATTTTTTATTTACAATTTAGTCCTTAAATTTATTATTTTTTACAATTAAGTCTCTTAAAATTATTTTTTTACAATTAAGTCCCTAAAATAGATTTTTTTATATAGGTCGGGTCGGGTTCGGGTTTAGGGTTAATATTTTCAGGTCGGGTCCGGGTGGGCCAAAAACCCGGCCTGACCCGACCCGTGCCCATCCCTATCCTTACCGAGTCCACAGAGATACGATTTCTTCTTTGAGCAATCCACCCAGGCTTGGTGTTCAGCTAGCCAATCAAGGCCTAGGTTGAGGTCAAACTCATGAAAGAGAAAAGCCAACAAATTGGCCGGAAACGGGATCGCTTGGATCGTCAGAGGTCAAGCTTCACAAATTATTTGGATAGTCACACTATACCCTAAAGGATTTGAAACAACTATCTTGAAAGCAACAGGTTTACATCCTAAAGCATACTTTTCAATCAATGGTTCACTGATGAATGAATGAGTGGAGCCTGGATCTATCAAAGCATAAACAAGGTCAGAGCATAATTCTATCATACCTGCAATCACATCGAGATCATCTTCTTGCTCACAGCCTCGAACATGGTACATTTGGGTTGAAGTCTGAGAATCTCGACCCACTAGGGCAACGCTGTTGTTACGAGGTCTACCTACAGATTCAGTAGGCGTCGACTTTGCTCCCATCCCCTTAACAAGATTGTTCTGAGAAGCTACATATGCAACAACTTGCAAATTCTGAGGGCATTGCCGAATAAAGTGGCCAGCTTCTCCGCAGAGGTAATAGGAACCAGACTGCCTGCAACACTGACCAGGGTGCCTCTTTTGACAAAATTTGCATTGAGGAATCTGAGAACCCTTCACGGAGCCACTCGTACTATCAATCGATGTTACATGAGTAGAAGACATCCCTGCAGACTGAGACTGATACACATAGTTAGATCGTGGCATCTGCTGGAAAGTGGTAGATCTTTGGTCCCAATATCTTCCCTTCTTCTATGATGTAGGTGGCTTCGAGTCGTCACAGGATCTCTTATCGGATCGAGCTTGGTTTCCCTTCCTTCTTTCAGAAGCCTTCTGGGAGGCCTAAGCAGAAATGGCTTGATTAACGACAGTTTGGAAGTCTTCTAACTCTAGAACAGTGAAAAGGGGTCACAGCTCGTCACTGAGGCCATCCACAAACATCCTACACTTCTCTTTCTCCGTACGAATAATCATTGTGCCATATCTTGCATACTTGCAGAATTCTTGAACATATTGCTCCACTAGTTTTCCTCCTTGTTTCAGATGGAGGAACTTCTTACGCCTCTTGGCAATATAATGATCTCTAATGTACTTCTTGTAGAACTCTTTAAGAAAGAAGTCCTATGTGACACGATGTTCAGCAACAGTAAGATTCACCATATCCCACCAACTCTGAGCTTCTTCAGTAATTAGGGCCAAAGTACACTCCAACTTGTGCTCTTCAGGACATTTCATTTGTTTATTCAACACTTTCATCGTGTTCTCCAACCAATATTCTGTGATTTCTGGATTGTCTAAATCTTGGCTAGAGAATGTATAAACAGGATACTGCTTGAGCTTGTCAACATGTGCTCGAGAGATTGATTGGTTCATTTCAGCAGGAGGTAGTGGTTCTTGTCGAAGAGACACTACCACTTGTTTAATCATATCAACCATAGACATCACACATTTCTGCTGAACAGTCGACATTGAAGGCGGGGGATGAGGTGGGTTAGTTTGTCCCACTTGTTCAGGCCTTTCTCCAGCCCTCAGATTATCCCCTTAAGTAGAAAAGGTATCATGATCAGGCTCGTTCTCGACTTGCTTATCAGTAGGATTTCACATTTTCAGATCTATTCATAAAGAAAGATTAAATCGTGTAAGTTGCAAGTCACAGATACATACGCATTCAACTCCTAATTGGCATATGTAGATGCAGACTCGCGATGGAAGCCGGTTTAGTCCTAGAATCAACTAAACCTAGGCTATGATACCACAATTGTAACAACCCCTTCCCAGCGTGGTAGAGAACCGGATCGAAAAGTGTTACCAAGAACATATTCATAGATCGATAGCTAAATCGGAGCTCGAAAACTTGTTTGAAATGGTTTATTAGTCTTCTTTTAAGACCTAACATGCTAGCTTATTAACAGCTTACTCAATTTGTGGTCAATTTTAAACTTTTCAAACTTTAGGGACTAAATTGTAAATCATAAGAATTAAGGGTTCTTAACCAAAATTCGTGTCATCATACTAAAATTAAACTTACTAATTAGTAGCATGTGAAATTTCGTTACAAACCGAGGTCATTTACCTATCCGATTAGACGATATGATATTTAGTGACGGTTTTGTAAACTATTCAGGACTGTTTTTATTTGAATTAACCTGCCAAACAATTTCCAAATTTTACCAGAAAGTTAATAGCTTTTATTTCTTGAATCATACAAAATTTTAGAGCATTCTGAATCTAATTACTAAGTTTTTCACCTTAGACTCATTTTAGGCATTTTTAATCGTTTTAACCTATCAATATCTAGTCATTCTAAGCATACAACAAAACCATATTACCAGATCATCATATAAGCATAGAAGGGCTGAAACAGAATAAGTTGGACCATATGCTACTTTACTAGGAGTTATAACAAAAATAACATATATATATGGCATGGACGTGACTTGCAACTGCACAACACGATCAAGGCTCGAAATTTATCAAGGTCTTGAAAATGCATGAAACACATATGTTAGGCTTACATACCCTAGTGGGGTAGTCAAAAAACTATGATAACAATGACATAATATGCATGAAATAACCTTCAATTGATGTGCATAAACATATTCTCAAAATTAATCCATATTTCACACGTTGTCATAATTTCACATTATAGATCTTATCATAAAACTTTATTTGTTAAAGACCATTGGATACTCGGATCTCCTGTACACCAACATACCGAATCTCATATCATGTCATAACCTTGTACACCACATATAGGTCGCAGCCTCGAAACTCCAATCGTAATCCTGTACACCATGTATAGGCCATAGCCTCAAAACTCTAAATCATACTGAGCTCAAAATCCTATGGCATGCCATCAAATCCAATGTCCTTTAATTCATAAAAATCACATATCATTTATTTCTTTATAACACATGGCAGTTGAGCTTTAGCTCCATATCATATATCATCTCTAATTTAGTCCACATAACATAATTTCATATTTCAAAGGAGCATAAATAACTTACCGGATTTGCAAACCGAATTTCACATAGTTGCTCTATATGAGCTCATAATAAAATGTATTTCAAAATCTCAAATAATGCAACAGGATGGTTCTGTGCCTATCCCTTGACACAACTACACTAACCTCGACAATCCGACAATTTTAAGGTTCTCGGATAACAACGACTTTATTCTTAGTTTCCAGAAGAGATGACGGTTGTTATATATCAACCTTTTGAGCCAGGTTAATTAATAAGAATTAGTTAGAATTGACAAAACGATATCGACGTAGTATGAAAATATTAACTAAGGGTTTGAGCTTACCCATCGATAACAAGAAATCAAATTTATTAAACCGAAAACTCTAGCTTACCAACCCATTTTTTCGGCCCTTATGCTTAGGCCACTTGGTGGGAGGCATGGCCACCTTACCACATTTTCCGCCACCTTATCCCAATTTGTGGGATTGCCCACGACAATTCCTTTAATTTGAAGGAATTAGCTGCGGGTCCCACGGTCTCTTTCTTTCTTTTAAATAATAATAATAAACTGATACAGTTAGCCCGAATAACCTTCATTGTTTCAACTTCGAGCAGGTTACATAATCGGTACAAAATATTGGATCACCATAACTTAACTTCGACTAGACTGATTTTCGTGGTGTGATAGGATGTCAAGTAAGGGATAGAAACCTTACGCTCGCGACGAATTTTGAAGTTTTGAAAAACTTTGAAATGATCCATCGCTCGAGTGAAACTGGGCTCATTAGTACTATGTTGCAAAATATATGACAAATTTGGTTTAATACCATTGGTGATATGACCATCAAGAACAAGGACCCGGAGAAGTACCCAAGTGGCCCCATTACACGTGCACGGGCCAAGGAGTTTCAATCAGCCATGGAAAGCTTGTTTACAACAAGCCATGAACGTGAGAAAGAAGAAATAATAAGGGAGGAATGCCTTACCTTGCTCATGCATGCATTTGCATGAGAATTTAAGTATTTCAAACTTCCTCTACATTGATAAAGTGTGTTGGTCATTAAAGCATGCATTTCATTTATAGTTTTAGTTCATTTAGGGAAGTAGTTTAATTATGTATCTTAAATCATTCGTTAAACTACTTCATTCATGCATTTAGTTAAATTCAATAAAGTTAGTTCTTTAATTAAACTAGTTCATTCATTTAACTAGTTCACTCAATTAACTAACAATTTAATTGTTTCATGCATCTATTGTTTTAAGTTTGAATAAATCCTTTGTGTGTGTCTAGGTTCATGTGACATGTGGATTAAAGAAGAGACTTTTCAACTTCAACTTGGAAACAAGTCATTGATGACCATCTTTACTCATGCAAACAAGGCAATTGAAGGCAATTGAAGGCTGAATTATTTTCATCTTTTCAAGGCTGTTCATCTTCTTAGAGTAACAAAGCATTTAAGCTTCATAATTCACCTATTCAAGGTTGAAATTATGAACCAATGAAGTCCATTCACGTTCAAGAGAAGGGACATGCAATAATCAGCATTCAAATTATGCATTCAAGGCCTTTATTTATCATTTTTTTGAAGGTTGATCATATTCCACAAATGGGCAAGCAATGAAGGCTGGTTTAATGTCATTTAATCATCAAATTAAGTGATAAAATCATCAAGGAATTCAAAGAGACAAGCTGATTTGGACTTGTGGGATGTCTACATTCATCCTATGTCCACATCCATTCCCTTTTATCCATTTGCAAGCAAAATGAAGCAGCCCAAGAGTCACCACTCCTTTTGGACGAATTTAAGGCTAAATTCATCTCAATTTAAAGCAAAATTCATCCATCAAAAGGATAAGAAAGAAACATTTCATTTATTTGTATTCAATAGCATTTAGATGAGCATTCATCTCTCTTTTGTGTGACTTTTCATATGGTGCCTATCCACACTATAAATAGGCACCTTAGATTCATTTGTAAAGCATTTTTTTTGGAGAATATAAACCTTTGAAAGATTGCTTTCATCTTGTTCTTGCGAGAACTCTATCGGCTTCAAGTTGTGCTTGTAGTCTTCTATCCATTTCATTTTGCTATAGTGTTGGTTCCAAGCTCTCTTATAGCTTGTGGGTCACGTTCCACACTCCTCCACCTCGAATCCATCAAAGTATATTGTTGGTTCCTAGCTCGTTATAGCTAGCGGGTCACAATTCGCTATCCTTGCAACCATACAAATCCACGCCGCCTTTATCATCTCCCATCACTCCTTTGATTTACACCTTTCCATGATTATCATCCTCCATCCTTAGCCACCATACTATCCAAATTACCTATCCAATTCCTTTCTTCATTAATTTTTTATTATATTGCTATTCATCTCACATGTATGTTTTATGATATCTCAGAGTTCAAAGCGTAGCAAAGAATATTTCTTACTAGAATCAAGATCGGGCACATCTATAGGACTCGGGTCACATTACCGGGTTCATATCAATTGGTATCAGAGCAAGGTTGATTCAATAAGATAATCGTTGTCTCTCTTCTGAAAAAAAAGAAAAAAAAAAGAAAAGAAAAAAAATCGAAAAAATTAGAGAAAATTAAAGAGGGAGGGAGCATCGTATTCTCCATTCTTCTTTAAAAAATCTTACATCATTTCTTCTTTTGCTACTATTTTGTCATCTTTACCAACTCTCACAATTTACCTTTTTTTTGTTGTTGCCACTTTTTCTTATCCCACCTTCCAAATTCTTTTCGCCAAGTTTTGTTTTTTTCAGCCGAATTCTACAAGCCATTTGCAAGCCTTGAGGAAGTTCTTAAAAGGACTTGATTGAGAGCAAGAGTGGAAAAAGGCAAGAGTGCACATGAAGGGTAAAAGCCATCCCGAGTGAAACACGAGTGTGAGTGCATTTTCTAGGAGTGGAATAGGTGAGGTTTTGTGTTTGTGAGGTTTTAAATTTTTTTATTTTTGTTACTAATAATGTCTCAAAATTCTGTGAGAAACTCTGTTGGAGGAAGTAATAATGTTAACGTAGATGCAACTAACTCCAATCTTCAAGATATTATCCGAGAGATGGACAGGTTGTTGCAACAAAGGTTGGGGCTGATGCAAGAACGATTAGATCATTTGGAGGAAAGATCTCAACGAAGGCATAATTCAGATCACGAGGAAGAGTATGAGGGAGAGGTGGACGAAGAAGTCATAGACGAGCGAGCCTCCCAACAAAGTTTGAGGCGTCGAGAACCTAGGTACCAAAGAGCTCGGCCAAGAGTTGATGATAATCTTAGCAACATCAAAATAACCATTCATTCTTTCCAAGGAAGAACGGATCCTGAAGCTTATCTTGCATGGGAAAAAAAGTTGAGCACATCTTTGAGTGCCACAACTACTTCGAGCTTAAGAAGGTAAAACTTGCAGCCATTGAATTTACAAATTATGCACTAATATGGTGGGATCAGTTGACATCTAGCAGGAGACGCAATGGAGAACATCCAATTTCTACTTGGAATGAGATGAAGGCTGTTATGCGTAGGAGGTTCGTTCCAACTCACTATCATAGGGAGTTGTTCAACAAGCTTCAAAATCTCACCCAAGGCAACCGTAGTGTTGAGGATTACTTTAAAGACATGGAAGTAGCCATGATCCGAGCCAACATTGATGAGGATCGAGAAGCCACCATGGCCAGATTTCTATCCGGCCTTGATCCTAATATTGCGGCCACTGTTGAGTTGCAACATTATGTGGAGATTGAAGACATGGTTCATATGGCCATGAAGGTCGAGAGGCAACTCAAAAGAAAGGGCACAACTCGTGCCTATGGAGGCTCTTCTTCTAAATGGGGGCAGGGTACCTACAAACAGAAGGCATCCTTTACGCCTAAAGAACGAAGCGTTCCAACAAAGAGTGCCAAACCCATTGCCAAAACTAGCAAAGGTAAGGCTCCGAATGTTCCAAACCATTCCCGAGATATACAATGCTTCAAGTGCTTGGGAAGAGGGCATATTGCAAGCCAATGCCCAAATCGCAACACCATGCTTCTTCGTGATGATGGAGAGGTTGAATCAGAACAAGAGAAGGAAGATGAAGTTGCTGCCATACAAGAAGATGAAGATGGTGATATAGAGTATGCAGCAGAAGGAGAGGCCCTTATTATGAAAAGAAGCCTAAGTGTGCAAGCGAATGAAGGGAATGAGCAACGCGAGAATATCTTTCATACTCGCTGCCATGTTAATGGAAAGGTATGCTTTGTCATTATTGATGGAGGTAGTTGTACTAATGTTGCTAGTACTCTTATGGTAGAAAAACTTGGATTAGCAACCACAAAGCATCCACATCCCTACAAGCTGCAGTGGCTTAATGACGGAGGAGAACTCAAGGTTACCAAGCAAGTTCTTGTTTCTTTCTCCATTGGAAAGTATAAGGATGAAGTTCTTTGCGATGTTGTTCCGATGCACGCTGGCCATTTACTACTTGGGAGGCCATGGCAATTCGATAAACGAGTCATGCATGATGGATATACCAATCGGTATACACTCACCCATGGAGTAAGAAAGATTACCTTAGCCCCTCTTTAACCAAAACAAATTCACAAAGACCAAATACATTTGAGACAAAGTATTGAAAGAGCCAAAGAGAGAGAATCAAAAATGGAGGTAAAAGCAAGTGAGAGTGAGCAAAGTGAGGGTGCGAAAATGAGTGTTTTTACCAAAGAAAGAGAGTTGATAAAGTGTTTGTTGTCGGGAAAGGAATTACTTGTACTTGTGTACAAGGAAAGTTTATTGAACACTAACCAACTTGATCACACTTTGCCTTCTTCTATAGTGTCTTTGTTGCAGGAATTTGACGAATTATTTCTGGAGGAGATACCAAGTGGGCCGCCACCAATCTGTGGCATTGAACATCAAATAGATTTCATTCCCGGTGCCATCATTCCTAATCGTCCAGCTTACCGAAGCAATCCCGAGGAAACCAAGGAGTTGCAAAGGCAAGTGGCTGAACTGATGGCCAAAGGCTACGTGAGGGAGAGCCTTAGTCCATGTGCCATTCCGGTATTACTTGTGCCAGAGAAGGATGGAACTTGGCGCATGTGTGTAGATTGTCGAGCGGTAAACAAAATTACGGTAAAGTATCGTCACCCTATTCCTCGTTTAGATGGTATGTTAGATGAGCTTAGTGGTTCTAACCTTTTCTCTAAGATTGATCTTAAGAGTAGTTATCACCAAATAAGGATGCGAGAAGGTGATAAATGGAAAACAGCATTTAAAACAAAGCAAGGACTCTATGAATGGTTGGTTATGCCTTTTGGCTTAACTAATGCACCAAGTACTTTCATGAGGTTAATGAACAATGTTCTTAGACCGTTTTTGGGTAAATTTTGTGTGGTTTATTTTGATGACATCTTAATCTATAGTAAATCAATGGAAGAACATATTCAACACTTGAGGTCAGTTTTGTTGGTTTTAAGAAAGGAGAAGTTATATGCTAATTTAGACAAGTGTACATTTTGTACTGACAAAGTTGTCTTTCTTGGTTTTGTTGTCAGTTCTAAAGGCTTAGAGGTTGACAAAGAGAAGGTTAAAGCCATTGAAGAATGGCCACGACCAACAAGAATTTCCCAAGTTAGGAGTTTCCATGGACTTGCAAGCTTTTACCGGAGATTTGTGCCAAACTTCAACACCATTGCCGCCCCTTTAACTAGTGTCATCAAGAAGAATGCTAACTTTTTCTGGGGGGGGAGACCAAGAGAAATCTTTTAATTACATTAAAGAATGTTTAATTCATGCCCCTTTGCTTACCTTACCTGATTTTAACAAAACATTTGAAATTAAATGTGATGCATCAGGTGTGGGAATTGGAGCGGTATTATCTCAAGGTGGACGTCCTATAGCATATTTCAGTGAGAAATTAAGTGGAGCCACGTTGAATTATCCAACATATGATAAGGAGATGTATGCCCTTGTTCGCGCAATGGAAACATGGCAACACTATCTATGGCCTAAGGAGTTCATTATTCACACCGATCATGAGGCATTGAAGCACATTCGGGGGCAACATAAACTCAACAAACGACATGCCAAATGGGTGGAGTTTCTTGAATCTTTTCCCTATGTGATCAAATATAAGAAAGGTAAAGAGAGTATAGTTGCCGATGCATTGTCTCGGAGGTACGCTCTTCTAAACACCTTAGAATCTAAGTTGTTGGGTTTTGTTTTCATTAAGGATTTATACGAATCTGATTCTGACTTTGAAAAAATTTACAAAGCTTGTGAGAAAGGAACGTTTGAAAACTTTTATAGGGACAATGGGTTCCTATTCAAGGAAGGAAGACTTTGTATTCCACAAGGTTCCACACGTGTATTACTTATCAAAGAAGCCCATGGAGGAGGCTTAATGGGACATTTTGGAATAGCAAAGACTTTGGCCATACTTCAAGAGCATTTATATTGGCCAAAGATGAGACGAGATGTAGAGAGGTTATGTGAACGTTGCATCACTTGCAAGAAGGCTAAGTCTAAAGCCATGCCACATGGACTCTACACTCTACTACCTATTCCAGAAGCACCATGGATGGACATTTCAATGGATTTTGTGCTAGGGCTTCCACGCACAAAGAATAACAAAGACTCCATCTTTGTAGTAGTGGATAGATTTTCTAAAATGGCTCATTTTATTCCTTGCAACAAGACTAATGATGCCTTACATATTGCTAACTTGTTTTTCAGGGAAGCCTTGAGATTACATGGTGTGCCAAGAACTATCGTTTCCGATCGAGACGTGAAGTTCTTAAGCCACTTCTGGAGAGCCCTATGGAGTAAGATTGGAACTAAGCTGCTATTTTCCACCACTTGTCACCCTCAAACGAATGGCTAAACCGAAGTGGTGAATCGAGTACTCTCCACATTGCTTAGGAGCATTATTAAGAAGAATCTAAAGACATGGGAAGAGTGCTTACCACATGTGGAGTTTGCATATAACCGATCAGTCCATACCACCTCGGGACACACTCCTTTTGAAGTTGTGTATGGGTTCAATCCATTAACTCCGATGGACTTATTGCCATTACCCGCTAATCAAATTGTGAATAAAGATGGACTTAACAAAGCTGAATTTGTTAAGAAACTTCATCAACAAGTGCGGGATAATATTGAAAAGAAAACCAAGCAATATGAGCAGCAAGCAAACAAGGGTCGAAGGAGAGTTGTCTTTGAGCCGGCAGATTGGGTGTGGTTGCACATGAGAAAAGAAAGGTTTCCAGCCCAACGGAAATCTAAATTCATGCCTCGAGGAGATGGGCCATTTCAAGTAGTTAAGAGGCTCAATTATAATGCTTATCAACTAGACCTCCCAGGTGAGTTTAATGTTAGTGCAACCTTTAATGTTGCTGATTTATCTCCTTTTGATGTAGGTGCCGATTTGGGGACAAATCGCTTTAAAGAGGGAGGGACTGATATGACCATCAAGAACAAGGACCCGAAGAAGTACCCAAGTGGCCCCATTACACGTGCACGGGCCAAGGAGTTTCAATCAGCCATGGAAAGCTTGTTTACAACAAGCCATGAACGTGAGAAAGAAGAAATAATAAGGGAGGAATGCCTTACCTTGCTCATGCATGCATTTGCATGAGAATTTAAGTATTTCAAACTTCCACTACATTGATAAAGTGTGTTGGTCATTAAAGCATGCATTTCATTTATAGTTTTAGTTCATTTAGGGAAGTAGTTTAATTATGTATCTTAAATCATTCGTTAAACTACTTCATTCATGCATTTAGTTAAATTCAATAAAGTTAGTTCTTTAATTAAACTAGTTCATTCATTTAACTAGTTCACTCAATTAACTAACTCTTTAATTGTTTCATGCATCTATTATTTTAAGTTTGAATAAATCCTTTGTGTGTGTCTAGGTTCATGTGACGTGTGGATTAAAGAAGAGACTTTTCAACTTCAACTTGGAAACAAGTCATTGATGACCATCTTTACTCATGCAAACAAGGCAATTGAAGGCTGAATTCTTTTCATCTTTTCAAGGCTGTTCATCTTCTTAGAGTAACAAAGCATTTAAGCTTCATAATTCACCTATTCAAGGTTGAAATTATGAACCAATGAAGGCCATTCACGTTCAAGAGAAGGGACATGCAATAATCAGCATTCAAATTATGCATTCAAGGCCTTTATTTATCATTTTTTGAAGGTTGATCATATTCCACAAATGGGCAAGCAATGAAGGCTGGTTTAATGTCATTTAATCATCAAATTAAGTGATAAAATCATCAAGGAATTCAAAGAGACAAGCTGATTTGGACTTGTGGGATGTCTACATTCATCCTATGTCCACATCCATTCCCTTTTATCCATTTGCAAGCAAAATGAAGCAGCCCAAGAGTCACCACTCCTTTTGGACGAATTTAAGGCTAAATTCATCTCAATTTAAAGCAAAATTCATCCATCAAAAGGATAAGAAAGAAACATTTCATTTATTTGTATTCAATAGCATTTAGATGAGCATTCATCTCTCTTTTGTGTGACTTTTCATATGGTGCCTATCCACACTATAAATAGGCACCTTAGGTTCATTTGTAAAGCATTTTTTTTGGAGAATATAAACCTTTGAAAGATTGCTTTCATCTTGTTCTTGCGAGAACTCTATCGGCTTCAAGTTGTGCTTGTAGTCTTCTATCCATTTCATTTTGCTATAGCGTTGGTTCCAAGCTCTCTTATAGCTTGTGGGTCACGTTCCACACTCCTCCACCTCGACTCCATCAAAGTATATTGTTGGTTCCTAGCTCGTTATAGCTAGCGGGTCACAATTCGCTATCCTTGCAACCATACAAATCCACGCCGCCTTTAGCATCTCCCATCACTCCTTTGATTTACACCTTTCCATGATTATCATCCTCCATCCTTAGCCACCATACTATCCAAATTACCTATCCAATTCCTTTCTTCATTAATTTTTTATTATATTGCTATTCATCTCACATGTATGTTTTATGATATCTCAGAGTTCAAAGCGTAGCAAAGAATATTTCTTACTAGAATCACGATCGGGCACATCTATATGACTCGGGTCACATTACCGGGTTCATATCAATTGGAGTCGGAGTTAAAGGAGGATGCAATATCCTTTCTCATATGTTTATTAGGAGCCTTAACTTGAGATCAAAATCAAGTAAAAACAATGTATGCATATGTCATCATATTCGATCCAATATCCAAAATTCAAGATGTTTGTTAAAAAGTATATAATATAGTTTGAAAACATATACAAGTATAAAAAGAATTTTAGGTGAGAAAATTTTGAAAAATAGTTTATACAAGTATACGATATATTTTTATATTCGAATAAAAAAATCTAGTTTAAAAGAATTTTTGCAAAATCTTTATAAACCATATAATATGCATAATGTATATACAAAAACCAATTAAAAACAATGTATAAATTTAAACGAATTTAAAAAAGATAAGAAAATAAATTTATACCTTGAATATGAAATTTGAGATGAATGAGGAGATGATGATGCACAAAATTGATGACAAAGCTCAGGCTTGATTTTTAAAGAAAAAACCCTCAAAAGATTTTAAGAATTGTGTGAGAAATAAATGAGTTTTGGTGGGTTTTTATAGCCGAAGCTCGACTAGGGTTTTGAAGAAAATGTGATTGTGTTTTAATTAAAGTAGGAAACCCTTATGTAGTGACATTTAAACACTCCAACGTCAATGCGTACCGAGGTACGCTGAAAGCCGTATCAGTACCGACTTGACAAATTGTACCAGTACAGTTTTACCTGTACCGATTCCTTCGTGAACACCCGTACCGGTACAATGTTACGTGTACCAAAACTCTCATGAACACGTACTGATACGCGATTACACGTATCGGAACCCCATTGCCAGAAATGACATTTTTGGCAGCAATAAGCTCAAAATTTTGATTTTAATTGATTCGATATGCATGCATGTGATATATGAACAACATTTGTAGGCTACAACAAGTGCATACTCCCCCTAGCAACAAACATGGATGCATAAAGGAGCAGAAACACATAAGCATGGCAATCACATATATTCAAGCAAATTTTTAACCTTAAGAGGCTCTAAAGGGTCAAGGAAGGATAGTTAGAGTAACTTTCTCCTAAGGGTCCAAAAACGCTTTTTGTCTAGAGGTTTTACAAAAATGTCCGCTAATTGGTTCTAGGAGTCAACATACTTTAGAACTACATCTTTCTTCAAGACATGATCCCTAATAAAATGATGTCTTATTTCTATGAGTTTGGTTCTAGAATGTTGGATGGAATTCTTAGTGAGACATATGGCACTAGTATTGTCACACCTAAGGGGTATGGTGCCTACATCAACTTTTTAATCTAGAAGTTGTTGCTTCATCCAAAGGGCTTGAGCACAACAACTTTTGGCCAATATGTATTCCACTTTGGTGGTATATAAGGTTACACTATTTTGTTTTTAGAGAACCTGTAACACCCCCTTCCTGGCCTGGTCGAGAACCGGGTCGGAGCGTGCTACCGATGAACGATACGGTGATCGGTACAATAAAATTTCATTCCAAATTCAACACTTAGACAATATTACACAACAAAAATTTAACGGATGTGTATCTTAGTCCAATTCACTCATTGGAAAACATTAATTAATCAATTATGACCAATTTATAGTTATTACAAGTTTCAGGGACTAATCTATAAAACTGCTAAATTAGAAGTCCTTTGATGCAATAGATTATAATACAATGAAATTCGGTATAATATTAACTAGCCTGTGGAATTTCATGCAAAACGGTGTTCATTTACTCATTCAATTTAATCTTTCAAAATACAGTGACCAAAATGTATAAAATGCAAACCTTCAGATTATGCCTTTTAACCAATTTAACTAACCCTGTATCGAAACACTCAAGCCTGTTTCGATACGGGTGGACGATGGTTAACCCATGTTGACTTTCCCCCTTGACCGTATCGATACGGGCAAGCCCTGTATCGGTACGGGTTGACTTCCTTTGACTTTGACTTTGACCCGTTTCGATACGTTATGAACCCATATCGAAACGAGGGATTCCAGAGACAAAATGTTTCGGTATGGCCCTAATCCATTTCGGTGCGCCCTGTTTTCTTAGATTCAATTATGCTTACCCGTATCGAAACGTCATCACCCGTTTCGATACAACCTGAAATGTAATGAAAGATTCTTTTTGGTTTTTATTGGATTTAACCTACCAAATGATGTCCAAATGCAATGAAACTTTATACACAATATTCCAATTATATAAACTAATGTCATGCCAATTTTCATTATCATTCGAATATGTTTACTACGTTTTCACCTTTTTAAGCCAAATATGCATATTAAGCCATTTCAAGCAAACTTAGCAAGCCATTTAAGACTCTTTATCCACACCATCATCAACTACTTTAACTACTTTGCTACCATTCTAGGAGTTCAAAGGGACAAAATTACTTTACATTAAACCCGTGGTGACCTGCCAAACTTCCAGCTAATCCCGATCTCGATCTGATACTTTCCTTAACATGAAATGTATAGACAATGAATGCATTAGACTTACATAGTCTAAGTGAGGTAGCCAACAACAACGTATGAATAACGTATGCCATTTAATATGCCTTAACAATCTTTGCAACATCAATTGCATGAATAAGCATGGCATGCTCCTTAATCATGTTGAACCTAGTATCAATAATCTTATCATCAATGTCAATATCTCAATATCATGACAATGCAATATCATTAATCATATCATCAATAACAATATCAATAATCAACATTCTTCCTTGGATCGATTTCAACCGTATTTGGATACGCGAATTCCACCACTACACCAACAATGAACAATATGGTCCAATATCCTCAACTATACCGTTTTGACCAACACACATCACATCTCTCCACTACACCGTAAAATCTTCGTACCACTGAGCTCATGAATTCTATGGCATGCCAATTGTATCCAATACTTCGATCCTAATGTTCGATAACAATAGCTCAATATCAATGATTCAATGACAATAGTTCAATATCAATGTTTCAATGACAATAGTTCAATAATCATGTAGCCTTAACAATTGGCCATAACAATAAACTCATGTCAATGATTCTATATGTCGATGCTTCAATGATTTCTATGTCAATAATAGCATTGATATGGACATTGAATCGATGCCATACTTACCAAACTTACCAATATGGTTTTCAATGATGCTTTATACAATACCCCTTTAATTCAACGGTTAGTAAATCATACGAAATCAACAACGATAAATTCAGAAAGGCTCATCGCCTAATTCCGAGACTCCAACTACACTCACCTTGATAATCCAAAACTTCTAAGGCTTTCAGATTGTGATTCCTTTATTCCTAGCTTTCGATGAAGACAATGGGTTATTCTTTTCCACTTCTTGAGCTAGAAAGGGCAATAAGGAATTATTAGAATCAATATGACAATATCGATGCTTGAATATCCATTAGCTATTAGACAAAGCTTATCTTAAGTTTGAAATTGGACATTCAATAATCAAGAGAATCGATGATTAACTTAGGGCTTCCACTTACCCGATCAATAGCTATGAATTGATGTTCTTAGAGCAAGAGGAACTTAAACTTAAGAGGATCAATTAGAGAGGTGTATGCTTGAGCTTGGTGGAGAAGATAACAATGTAGGTGTGAGCTTGTTCATTCAATAGCTAGAAATGGAGATGAGTCAAGGTGAAGCCAACAAAGATGAAAGCTTTTCTTTTATTCATTTTAACAAAACCATATCTTTAATCATTTCCCCACCTCACTTTTAGCCAATGGAAAGGTTTCCCTCATCCAAGGGTAAGCTATATAATATTACTATCTATCTTTTATATCTTTTCAATATTAATCATATAGATGACCTCTAGTCATCTTTTCTGACCGAAATCACGTGGAGGGTGTCAAGGCAATAGATGAGTCATCATCTCATCATTTTCTTTTAGTTTTATCCTTCAAACATATTCGAAACAGGAGACCCATTTCGAAACGAGTGAAACTGTATCGAAACGGTTGAACAAAAGTCCAAAAGTTAGTTAATATAGTTATAACCGTATCGGAACGCCTATAAACGTTTTGAAACGCCTTACCTAGGTCGTTTCAGTACAGGTTTGACTGTATCAAAACGCCTGGCACAAAATCATTGTTTTAAGCATTTTCAGGGAAGTCTTAACTAAGGATAAGTTCATTTAGGATCACTTAACAATATAATCCATAATAAAAAAAATCAATATTCAAATATTTTAACACCAATACTCCGATCATCGGAATCCAATTCCGACTAGACCGATTTTCGGGGTGTTACGGAACCAAGATATGAGCATACTACCTAGGAATGGACATGTTCTGGAGGTACTTTTTCTATCAATTTTACATCCCTCCATAACCCGCATCGGAGAAGGCATGTAAGTCCAAAGATGAGTCTTTAGGATACCATAGACCTAAACAAGGCGTGTCTCTAAGGTATATAAAGATTCTCTTAATGGCTATAAGATGTGATTCTCTAGGACTAGCTTGAAACCTAGCAAACAAGCAAACACTAAACATAATGTCGGGTCTACTTGCGGTAAGGTAAAGCAAAGAGCCAATCATAGAGCGATATAGCTTTAAATCAAAACACTTACCTCCTTCATCTTTGTCAAGCTTAATAGAAGAGCTCATTAGAGTGGCTTGAGGCTTCACATTCTCCAAGCCAAACTTCTTGAGCATCTCCTTGATGTACTTAGCTTGATTGATTAAGATGCCATCATTCCTTTGTTTTATTTGGAGCTCCAAAAAGAATGAGAGCTCCCTCATCATGCTCATCTCGAACTCACCTTGCATTAACTTAGCAAACTTTTGGCTAAATAACTCGTTAGTAGAACCAAAGATAATATCATCAATATAAATTTGAACTACTAAGATGTTTTTTCCTTTTCTTTTAATGAAAAGTGTAGTGTCCACCTTACCTTTTTCAAAACCTTTTTCAACCAAAAAGTTTGAAAGCCTTTCATACTAAGCTCTAGGAGCTTGTTTCAAACCATATAAAGCTTTAGCTAGATTAAAAACATGGTTTGGAAATTTTGGGGCTTCAAAACCGGTTGGTTGTTCAACATACACTTCTTCATTTATAAAACCATTTAAAAATGCACTTTCGACATCCATTTGAAAAAAACTTGAATTCGTGAAAGCATGCAAATGCAAGAAGCATCCTAATTGCTTTCATCCTAGCTACAGGTGCATAGGTTTCATCAAAATCAATTCCCTCTTCTTTAGTGTAACTTTGAGCAACAAGCATAGCCTTGATCCTCATTATGTTACCATTCTCATCTAGTTTGTTTCTAAAAACCTATTTTGTCCCTATAGTAGATTAATTACTAGGCCTATCAACTAATGTCCAAACTTTACTCCTTTCAAATTGATTTAGTTATTCTTGCATGGCCAATATCCAAAAATCATATTTTAATGCTTCTTTGATATTTTTAAGCTCAATGCATGAAATGAATGCAACATTATTCATTAGTCTAAGAGGGGATCTAGTGGTTACCTCTTTGGATGGATCACCCAAAATCTCACCACCTTTGACATAGTTGAACTCCCTTGGGTAGCTCACTTCCTTTTCCTCTAGAGTCATGTCCATCAAATATTCTAGAGGTGGATCTTGTGTTTCTTTTTCTTTGCTTGGAACCTCATCCGCTTTTGATGATTGTCCACCATCGTTAGCTTCAATGATTTCTACATCATCATCATCACAAAAATCCTTCCTCTGAAGAAGGTTATCATCGAAAACCACATGAATTGACTCTTCTACAACTAAAGTTCTTTTGTTAAATACTCGGTAGCCTTTAGAATTTAAAGTGTAACCTAAGAAAATAGCTTCATCACTTTTTGCATCAAATTTACCTAAATTATATTTTCCATTATTTAAAACAAAACACTTACATCCAAAAGGATGAAATAGCTAATGTTAGGCTTCTTGAATTTTAAAATCTCATAAGGAGTATTCTTAAAAAGTGGCTTAATCATTGCTCGATTTATAATATAGCAAGAATTGTTTGTGGCTTCCGCCCAAAAATACTTAGGTAAATTATTTTCACAAAGCATAGTTCTAGTCTTCTAAAGTTAGATTTTTCCTCTCAACTACCCCATTTTGTTGAGGAGTGCGAGGTGCGGAAAAACTATGGCTTATATCATTTGTTTTACAAAAATCCTTAAATCCTATATTTTGAAATTCGGTTCCATAGTCACTTCTAATGTGTGAAATTTGTTGACCAAGGTCATATTGAGTGATTTTTTTAAATGTGATAAACTTTTTTAAAGCCTCATCCTTAGTACTTAAAAAGAGAACCCGAGTTTATCTAGAGAAATCATCAACTAAAACAAATGCAAATGATTTTTCACCCAAGATTATAGTCCTAATTGTCCCAAAGAGATCTATATGGATCAATTGTAATACCCTACTAGATGAAATATCGTTAAGATGTTTAAATGAGGTTCTTTTGTATTTACCCTTAGCACATGCATCACAAATTTTATTTAGAGAAAATTTTAATTTGGGTAAACCTCTTACTAGATTTTGAGAAACTAATTTCTCTAAAACACTCATGCTAGCATGTCCTAGTTTCCTATGCCATAATCATGCATCATGTTCATCTTTAGCTACAAAGCATGCATTGGAAACTTGTATGTCATCTAAATGCACCATATATATTACCTATGCAATGACCAATAAACATTATCTTATTAGTTTCAATGTTCATATTTTTGCACCCATTAACATCAAAAAGAACATTAAAACCTTTATCGCATAATTGACTAATGCTCAACAAATTATGTTTTTTACCGTTGACATACAATACATTTTAAATGAGTATGGAAGAGTGATTACCAATGGAGCTTATTCCTTCAATGTGGCCTTTTGAGTTGTCACCAAAAGTTACCACTCCACCACTTTTAGGCTTTAGTTCCAAGAATCTACTCTTGGCACCGGTCATGTGTCTTGAGCATCCACTATCAAGGTACCATGTGTTTTGACTTGAAGCTTTGGCCTTTGGAAGCCTTTTTGTTTAGTGTGATTAAAGTTTCTCTTCACATATTGGGTTTTTAAAGAACATCCTTTTTCAAAGCTCGATTTCCCAATATTGCTTAGAGAAGCTTTAAGATCATTTACCTCCTTTTTGTGATGATCACTAATCTCGAAAAGAAGGTTGTTCAAATCAATGTTTTCTTTTTCAAAATAATTTAAATTGTCTTTTAAGGCACCATTCTATCCAAGGTTGCCCACAAGCCCGAGTCAACAAAAAAAGAGGCCCAATCCGGCCAAGACCAAGCCGAGGTGTCAACTTTGACCACCATACAAGGCAAGCTTTCATCCTTCAAGCCACAATAGAGGAAACAAGCCAATGACACCAAGGCAATGATGTCATTGGGCACATAACTTAGGCAACTATGTATTAGGATGATAGACTTTCCATTTTTATGAGATTCCTTTGTAAGACTCATCCAAGACGATTGGATTGAGTCATTCCTAGCCATTGGATCGAGGGGGCCAAGGCTATAAATAGGAGCCTTCCCCCACCATTTTAATCACTTCACCTTTGAGTTTTCTTGAGCATTAATAAGAGTAAGAAATGAGTTTTTAACGAGGCTCTTTTCTCCCCGTCTAGGCTTAGGGGAGTTTTTAACGAGGCTCTTTACTTTGATAAACACTTGTCTCGTCTTTCTTTCTTTGCCAAGCCATCGCCTCTATCTTTCCAACGTTTCCGCAACCCAACCAAGCCTTCCAAGGCTGACTTGGTCACCTTTCTTCCTCTTTTCGACCAAGTGCCGCACAGTGCTAGCCCTTCCATCCTAGCCCCGTGACAAGAACCTTTTTTTCAAGTTCAGAGTTGATTTTGTATAAAGAATTGTTTTGATTTTTCAAATTAGAAATAGTTTTATTGTTTTTCAAAATCGATTATTTAAACTTTTCTACCAACTCATCGTAAACCTCTTGCAACTCATCATAAGCTTCTTGAAGCTCATCAAAAGTAGATGAGTTAGGGTTTACCTTAGAATCTTCCTTAAGGGCCATAAGGCAAAGGTTGCCAACTTCTTGCTCCTCTTCATCGGATGATGATTCTTCATCACTCCAAGTAGTAACGTTGGCCTTGAGCTTCTTCTTCTTCCCAAAGCTCTTCCTTTTGAGTTGCGGGCATTTGGTTCTAATGTGCCCCAGTTTCTTGCACTCATAGCATATAAGTTGATTCTTCTCTTCTTCCTTGTTCTTATTCTTGAAGTCTCCTTTTCTAAAGAACTTTCTTCTCCAGTTGGACTTCATGAACCAGGTGAATCTTTTGGCTAGCATATCCATCTCTTCAAGCTCCTCCTTGCTTGAATCGCTCTCTTCTTGTAAAGCTTTGAGAGATATTCTGATTTTTTTCTTCTCCACTTCCTTCTTCTCCATCTTCTTCTCTTCTCTTTTCTTCTTCTATTCCTTGCTTCATGATCTCTTGAGTAAGGAGAGAACCCATGAGTGCATCGAGCTTCAATGTCTTTAAATCTCTTACCTCGATGATGGCGGTTCTCTTCCCATACCATGACTCGAGAAGAGAGTAGAGTAGTTTTCAGACAAGCTTGTCTTCGGGGATGATTTATACGAAACCTTTGAGACCATTGACAATGACCGAGAAACGATCAAACATCTTCATGACATTCTCGTCAGGCTCCATTTTGATATTCTCGTAGCTTAAGTTGAGGAGTCCAATCTTGGTCTTCTTAACATCGTTGGTGCCCTCGTAGGTGGTCTCGAGCGTATCCTACACTTCTTTTGCACTTGTACAATAGGACATCTTCGAATATATGTCCAGTCTGAGTGCACAAAAGAGCATGTGCAAGGCCTTGTCATTGACTTGTAGCTTCTTCCTTTCTTCATCGGTCATTTCTTGTTTGGCCTTGGGAACTCGTCTATCACATTCTTTTTTAATTAGAATGGATGAAACATCTTGGATTACATTCCAAAGGAGATAATCGTTGGATTTGATGAATAGCCTCATCTGGTTCTTTCAATATAGGTAGTTGAACCCATTAAAAAATGGATAAATGGCCAAGAGGGGGTGAATTGGCTTTTAAAAGTTTGAGGGATGAAATTGGTAAATTAAAAATAAAGGCACAAGAGATTTATAGTGGTTCAAGCTTAGAACAAGCTCTACATCCACTACCTTAGCTCCCACTAAGGATTTTCAACCAATTTACTAGAAATTCTTCCCATTTCTCAGATTAGGAGGAAACCTTACAAACCGATTAAGCATTCTACCCAAAGCTTAATCAAAGATCACTCTTAACAAGAGAAGTTGTTGGTAAATGAAAGTAAACCTCACAAAAGTAAAATAATTTTCCCCAATTACAAGAACTGTAACGCCCCGGTTTTGGGCTTAGAAGTTTTGGGCGTTGACCGGTCTGGTCAAAGTGCTGTTCGAATCTAAAAGGGTGAATTTAGGAAAGCCTAGTTCGGGTTGCATTAAAAATATGGAAAAATGTTCTAAAATCATCTTTTAATATATATAAGTGAACTGTGAAATCAATTTTGAAAAATGAGGTTTGGAAGGGTGACATTTTGTCTAGTGACCAAAATGTAATTTTTGAAAGTTGCGTGACTGTTTTATAAAGGATTGAAACTTTGAATCTTTAAGGAGCTATTATTCCAAAAGTAGTTTCTCCAGATTTTTCTAAGATATTTTAAGGTTTTATTATGATTTTAAAACATAAGAAAAAAGGAGGGAAAGTCATTTTGGCTATTTTGTAACTAACTTCTCATTTTCTCTCAACCCAAACACTTTCTCTCCAGAGAGTTTCTTCTGATTTTGTTACCTAAATCTCTCCTTTCAACTCTCTTTTGATTCCTAATCATCACATCTACAAAACCTCTCAATTTGCTACTTGATTCATCAAGCTTTTTGGTTCCAAAAGAGGAGAAACTCAAGTTTGGAGGTAAGAACGTCCTTCTCCTCTAAACTCTCAGTTCTTTACTGAAATTCCCAAGTTCTCAATCCTTAATTGATGTTTTATAAATGGCTTTTAAGATTGTTTAATGGATCTTGGCTTAAAATGCAAGATTAGGTGTGTTTTGATGAAATTTCGTTGGATCTGTTGAAGCAGTGTTTTAAGGTGTCAAAATGATGATTAATGAATGTTAATTTGATAAGGAATTGAGTTTTGATTAATGCAATCCCGGATAGGTTGAATTTCCTAAGTTTAGCTTATGATTCTTGGTTGTTTTGGAGTGATCTTGTGGATCTGTTGTTGCTGGTGGTATAAGGATGTTGTTAAGCTCTTTTTAGATGTTAAATGGTGTTAAAGGATGTTAGGTTTTGTTAGTTTATGGCTGGGCTTTGTTGAGAAGTGGTTTGGATGCATTTTTGGTTGTGTTTGGTGGCCGAAAATGGAGTATGGATGAGAGCAGCGAGTTTAGGTGCTTTCATTGAAGCTATTAATGCATGATGATGCATTAATCTACTGTTTTAATGTGTTAAAACAGGGGAGTCATCTTTGGATCCAAGTGGTGGTGATCCAGGGGCTTGATTTGGTGCTTCGGCAAGAGGCGAAGTGGAATCGGTGAGTGAAATTGGGTTTTCGGCTTTGAAACCAATGACTTGGGAGCTTAGTTTAAGTCTAAACAACTTTGCTAAGCTCAAGTGTAAGTTTTCGGAAATACTCTCTAGTGGTGGCCATGATTTGATTGTTGTGCAATGTGGTTTATTGCATGTTTTAAATTCTGTTTTGAAAGCATGATTTAGCATGGTTAATGCTGTTTTTGTAAGCCATATGTTGAAGGAAGCTCAAGGTAAGAGTTCTTTGTTTTTGAACATTGATTAAATGTGGTTTGATGCTTTTAAATGCTTGATGAATATGGCTTGGTTTAATGCTTTAAAACAGTGGATAAATTGATGATAATGATGTATATTGGCAAGTGATGTTTTGTAAAGGTTAAGGTCACTAAGGTGGTTAAAAGTCCTTGAGTGAGCCTTGTTTACTTAAGAACATCAAGGTGGTTAAAAGTCCTTGGATGATTCTTGTTACGGACACAAAGGTGTTTAAAAGTCCTTGTGTGATCCTTTCCAAGGTGTTTAAAAGTCCTTGGGGTCAAGGTGTTTAAAAGTCCTTGAGGTGATTTATATCATGGTGTTTAAAAGTCCATGGCCAAGGTGTTTAAATGTCCTTGGGATCAAGGTGTTTAAAAGTCCTTGATGTGAAACTTGATGCGGACACAAAGGTGGTTAAAAGTCCTTGTGTGGTCCTTTCTATGGTGTTTAAAAGTCCATAGGTCAAGGTGTTTAAAAGTCCTTGGGGCCAAGGTGTTTAAAAGTCCTTGGGGTGAAAGTTGATGAACTTGTTTTTAAAGAAATGAAATGTATCACTTGTGGCCAATATGACATGTAATGATATGAAGCATGAGATGCTTGTTTAAGTATGCTTTTGTGCATGTGTAAATGATTATTTGAAGCATGATTTATAAAGTGTTTTATAAATGCATTATTGAATGGTTTTATTGAGCATTCCTCACTAAGCTTTTGCTTACGCTCTCTTTGTTTTCTCAAACCAATAATGCAGAACATTAAAGTACTTTGAGGGCAGCAAGGAAGGCAAGCATTCAAGTGGAAGTAAAGCTCAAAGTATGGAAGGTTTTCTTAAGTACATTTAGCTTTTGGTAATTTGGCAATGGGGGACCTATGTGTATGTTTTGGGAGATGTTTTGAACTCCCCAAGTATGTTTTAGGTTGTTGAGAATGCTGGTTTTTGTAATTGACCTTTATATGCTTGATTTGGAAGTTTATGCTTGAATGGTTGCTTGTGTAGGAAGCATGCCTATAGATTTGGGGCTTTCCATATATGTTGATGTTTTGATGAATTGTTGATGCAAGTATGTCTCATATAGGTTGAATAGCATGCTGGTAAAGTTTGGTGGCATTTGGAGCATGATTGGATGTTTAATTGCATGTTTAAGTATGCATTTTGGGGCAATCTGTGCAGGGTGTTCCGGAACAGCACCTACCGTTTCGGAACGGGTGCCTTAAACAAGCCCAGGCGTTCGAAACGGGAGGGACCGTTCCGAAACGGATAGGCTATTGTCTGCCCTCGTTTCGGTACGCGTTGCGGAACGGCCTCGCGTTTCGAAACGGGCTGTCTCCCGTTTCGGAACGGCTGACCGTTGGGGCTGACAGTGGCAGTTATATGTTTTGAATTGTTTGCATTTTGGTCCTGAATCTTGTTTGTGCAATTGTATGAGTTTGGGAAGTCCTTTTGAGCTGAAATTTCACAGAGAAGCATGAAACCTGATTAATTTCAAGTTGGTAACTTCAATTTGGGTTAAGTCCTTATAATTATCAGAAATTACAATTTGGTCCCTAAAGTTGTAATTTGTTCAATTGGGTCCCTGTTTGACCTCTGATGTTTATGATCTTTGAGTATGCTGTTGTATGATCATATCTAAGGATTAATATGCATCTAGTTAAGTTTAAAAAGAAAAAAAAAGGGTTGTTAATCAAGGTTGACTTTTGGGTTGACTTTGGTTTTCCCCGTGTGACTTTCTTAATTCGGGTCAACCGTCTAGGCCGGGTTAAGGGGGTTACATTTGGTGGTATCAGAGCTGAGTTCTTGAGTAATTGGGAATGAATGTGTGCATGATTGAAGTATGTATGCCTTGTATGCTTGTTGATCGAAAGCATGTTTAGTGGCTTGTGATTTGGATGCAATTGAGATGTATGCTGTGATGTAGCATGTTGTGGGTACCCATTGCCAAATAAAAGCTAATGAAATGGTGTTGATTTTGAATGAAATTGAGCTTGAATACTTGGATTGCTTACCTTGCTGGGCCTGACTTCGTTTTATTTGTATTGTGATTGCATGGTAAAAGTATGGCACCACGTAGAGAGTTACGAGGTAATGTGCGAGCTACGGCTCCTAATGAGAACGAGAATGAGGAAAACACGGGTAGTGCGGTGTTACCTCCTCCTCCACCTGGTGGTGGTGCTGAGGGTGGAAGAGTTGAAGCTGCAGCTGGTGCTGGAGTTGCTGGACCAGAGGTTGGTCAGGGGCAAGCTATGCCTGATATGTCTATGTTGGTACAAGCTATTGCGGGTGCTTTCCGAGCAGCGGTAGCTGGAGCTCAAGGAGCTGGGCATCAGGGAGATGCTGGAGTTAGACTACCTTTGGAGCGTCTGCGCAGTCTTGGTGGGACTGAGTTCAGGGGTATGTCTGCTGAGAGTTCTAAAGTTTGGCTAGAGAGTACCAAGCGAATCTTGGGACAGATGAGCTGCACGGATGTGCAAAAGCTGGGTTGTGTTGTGTCCTTGTTGCAGGACGATGCCTATACGTGGTGGACGACCACCATAGCTGGGATGGCTGAAGCTGATGTGACTTGGACATTCTTCCAGAGTGTGTTCAAGCGGAGATATCTTGGTGTTAGATATCTTGATGAGAAGAAGCGTGAATTCATGTCTCTTACCCAAGGGAGCATGAGTGTGGCTGAGTATGAAGTGCAGTTTGTGCGACTCAGTCAGTATGCACCTGAGCTGGTACCTGATGAGCGGGCAAGGTGTGAGAGGTTCCGTTATGGCTTAGTGACGGATGTGAAAATGTATGTGCTGGCCACCGAGTATGATGATTTTGATGTGTTGGTGGGCCGAGCCAAGGACATTGAGATGAACTTGGGTTTATCTGCGAAGGGTGCTGGCAAGCGAGCTGCTGAGTATAGTTCCGGAGGTGGACGGAACAAGAGGGGACGTGATCAGAAGTATCAGTCTTCAACTAAGAGAGGTGGTGGTGCACCTGCTAGAGGAGGCAATGCTAGAGCTGATCCGAGTGCTTGTTGGATCTGTGGTTCACGTGGTCACATGAAGCGTGACTGTCCTCGTGCTGTGAGAGAGGTGCAAGCTCCTGTTGCGGCAGCTGGTAATGGGTGCTGGAATTGTGGATCCGCAGACCATTTGAGGCGAGATTGTCCTAGGTTGGCTGGTGATCAGGTGCGTGCTCCTGTTGTTGCTGCACCGCAGAGAGGTCGTGGGCGCGGCCGTGGTAATTTCCAGAGAAGGGAGGAAGGTGGCCGAGGAGTAGCTCATGTTGTGGCTATTCAGCCGGAAGGTGGAGGACAAGCAAGGGTGTATGCTTAGAGGGAAGGGAGGAATGATGCAGATGTGATTGCAGGTACATTTACTTTGCAGTTCTTGTCATTGCTTTCTTTGATAGATTCTGGATCTACGCATTCATACATTTTGCGTGAGCATGCTGAATTGCTTGGTTTGCCTGTTGAGTCTTTGGATGTTGGTGTTCGTGTCACTAGTTCTTTTGGTGAGACTGTTGTGACTCGAAAGCTTTATAGAAGGTGTCCCTTGGTTGTTCAAGAACATGTTTTTCATGTTGATCTTATGGAGTTGCCCTTTTATGGCTTTGATGTAATCCTTGGTATGGATTGGCTTGCTGAGCATCGTGCTGTTGTGGATTGTGAAAACAAGCGAGTTTCGCTTAAGCTTGCGGATGATTATGAAGTTGTTGTGGTTGGTGAGAATGTGAAGTTTCTTGCCAATGTGGTGTCTACCTTGGAGGCGAGCAGGATGCTGAGGCAAGGTTGCGAAGCTTATCTAGCTTTTGTGATGAATCCTAGCTCTAAAGAGTTGAGGGTGAAAGATATCAGAGTTGTGAAGGAGTTTCCTGGTGTTTTTCCTGAGGAGTTGCCTGGGTTACCTCCTAACCGCGAGGTGGAGTTTGGAATTGAGCTGTATGAGAATACAACTCCTGTGTCCATTACCCCTTATCGGATGGCACCTAAGGAGCTGAAAGAGTTGAAGACGCAGTTGCAAGAGTTGCTTGATCGTGGTTTCATCCGGCCGAGTGTGTCACCTTGGGGAGCACCGGTCTTGTTTGTGAAGAAGAAGGATGGCACTATGAGAATGTGCATTGATTATCGTCAGCTGAACAAGTTGACTATCAAGAATCGGTATCCTTTGCCGAGAATTGATGATCTCTTTGATCAATTACGGGGAGCTGCTGTGTTCTCTAAGATTGACTTGAGGTCAGGGTATTATCAGTTGAAGGTGAAGGATGGGGATGTGCCTAAGACAGCTTTCAGGACAAGGTATGGGCATTATGAGTTCCTTGTGATGCCGTTTGGGTTGACAAATGCTCCTGCTGCTTTCATGGACATGATGAATCGTGTGTTTCATGAATACCTGGACAAGTTCGTTGTGGTATTCATTGATGATATCCTTGTGTACTCGCGTACTGAGGAGGAGCATGAAGAGCATTTGAGGATTGTTTTGCAGGCTTTGTTGGAGAATCAGCTTTATGCTAAGCTGAGCAAGTGTGAGTTCTGGCTTAAGGAGGTGGTGTTTCTTGGGCATGTGGTCTCAGCTGAGGGGATTCGTGTTGATCCTCAGAAGATTGAGGCGGTGATGAACTGGAAGGTTCCTAAGTCTGTTCATGAAGTTCGTAGTTTCCTTGGTTTGGCGGGATACTACCGTAGGTTTGTGGATGGTTTTTCCAAGATTGCTGCTCCTTTGACGAAGCTGTTGCAAAAGGATGTTAAGTATGAGTGGACGGAAGTGAGACAGCAGGCTTTTGAGAAGCTTAAGGCGGCTTTGACGCAAGCTCCTATCTTGGTTCAGCCTGAATCAGGGAAAGAGTTTGTGGTTTACAGTGATGCATCCTATGTTGGTTTGGGGTGTGTGCTGATGCAGGAGGGTAAGGTGGTGGCTTATGCATCGCGGCAGTTGAAAGTGCATGAGCGCAATTACCCTACGCATGATATTGAGCTGGCTGCAGTGGTTTTTGCCCTGAAGATCTGGAGACATTATCTGTATGGTGAGAAGTGTACGGTGTACACGGATCACAAGAGTTTGAGGTATCTGATGTCTCAGAAGGAGTTGAATCTTAGGCAGCGGCGTTGGTTGGAGTTGCTCAAGGATTATGATCTGACGATTGAGTATCATCCTGGAAAAGCTAATGTTGTTGCGGATGCCTTGAGTAGGAAAGTAGCTGTTGAGCTGAGGGCTATGTTTGATAGCTTGAGCATATCGCAAGATGGTGGTCTTGTTGCTGAGTTGCAAGTGAAACCATCTTTGGTTCAGTTGATCAAGGATAAGCAGTTGCTGGATGATTCCTTGGTGTCTCATGTTCACGATATCGCGGAGGGTAGACCTTCGGATTTATGCTTTAATGATGATGGAGTGTTGTGTTTTGGGAGTCGGATAGTAGTGCCTGCTGATGCTGAGTTGAGGCGTGCTATTCTGACTGAAGGTCATAGTAGTCCTTTTGCTATGCACCCGGGTAGTACTAAGATGTATCGTGATCTTCGTGATGAGTACTACTGGGTGGGTTTGAAGAAAGATGTTGCGGAGTTTGTTAGCAAGTGTATGGTATGTCAGCGAGTTAAGGCTGAGCATCAGTTTCCTTCGGGGTTGTTGCAACCGTTGAAAATCCCTGAGTGGAAGTGGGAACGGGTTACCATGGATTTTGTATCTGGTTTACCTTTGTCTCCCTCGAAGAAGAATTCGGTGTGGGTGATTGTGGATCGCCTAACGAAGTGTGCGCATTTCTTGCCTGTGCATACCACGTTTTCTTTGGATAAGTTGGCAGAGCTGTACATTGCTGAGATTGTGCGGCTGTATGGTGTGCCTAAGTCGATTGTGTCGGATAGGGATCCGAGGTTCACATCGCGTTTCTGGCAGTGTTTGCATCAAGCCTTGGGTACAAGGTTGCATTTCAGTACATCCTATCATCCTCAGTCGGATGGTCAGTCTGAGCGAGTTATCCAGATTTTGGAGGATATGTTGAGGTGCTGCGTGATTGAGTTACAAGGTTCTTGGGAGAAGCATCTGCCTTTGGTTGAGTTTGCTTATAACAACAGCTATCAGGCAAGTATACAGATGGCACCTTATGAGGCTTTGTACGGGAGGAAGTGTAGGACTCCTCTTTGTTGGGCTGAAACTGGTCAAAAGTTGGTTTCGATGCCGGCTTTGTTGAAAGGGACCACAGAGAAGGTAAAGCTCATTTGTGAGCGGTTGAAGGCTGCCTCTGATCGGCAAAAGTCTTACGCGGATTTGAAGCGTAAGGAGATAGAGTATGCGGTGGGTGACCGTGTGTTCTTGAAGGTTTCGCCTTGGAAGAAGGTGATGCGGTTTGGCCGGAAGGGCAAGTTGAGCCCTAGGTACATTGGACCATACGAGGTGGTTGAGCGTGTGGGTCCTGTTGCGTATCGGTTGAGGTTACCTCAGGAGTTGGAGAAGATTCATGATGTGTTCCATGTCTCTATGCTCCGGAGGTATAGATCTGATCCTTCGCATGTGATGCCTGTGGAGGATGTGGCATTGAATCCGGATTTGACCTACGATGAGGAACCGGTGAAGGTTCTGGATTCGGATAGCAAGGTTCTTCGTGGCAAGACCATTGAGTTGGTGAAGGTGCTGTGGAAGCATCGAGGTGTTGAGGAAGCCACGTGGGAGCGGAAGGAAGACATGCTGAAGCAGTTTCCTTATCTCTTTCCTTCAGGTAAATTTCGGGGACGAAATTTCTTAAGGGGGGAGAGTTGTAACGCCCCGGTTTTGGGCTTAGAAGTTTTGGGCGTTGACCGGTCTGGTCAAAGTGCTGTTCGAATCTAAAAGGGTGAATTTAGGAAAGCCTAGTTCGGGTTGCATTAAAAATATGGAAAAATGTTCTAAAATCATCTTTTAATATATATAAGTGAACTGTGAAATCAATTTTGAAAAATGAGGTTTGGAAGGGTGACATTTTGGCTAGTGACCAAAATGTAATTTTTGAAAGTTGCGTGACTGTTTTATAAAGGATTGAAACTTTGAATCTTTAAGGAGCTATTATTCCAAAAGTAGTTTCTCCAGATTTTTCTAAGATATTTTAAGGTTTTATTATGATTTTAAAACATAAGAAAAAAGGAGGGAAAGTCATTTTGGCTATTTTGTAACAAACTTCTCATTTTCTCTCAACCCAAACACTTTCTCTCCAGAGAGTTTCTTCTGATTTTGTTACCTAAATCTCTCCTTTCAACTCTCTTTTGATTCCTAATCATCACATCTACAAAACCTCTCAATTTGCTACTTGATTCATCAAGCTTTTTGGTTCCAAAAGAGGAGAAACTCAAGTTTGGAGGTAAGAACGTCCTTCTCCTCTAAACTCTCAGTTCTTTACTGAAATTCCCAAGTTCTCAATCCTTAATTGATGTTTTATAAATGGCTTTTAAGATTGTTTAATGGATCTTGGCTTAAAATGCAAGATTAGGTGTGTTTTGATGAAATTTCGTTGGATCTGTTGAAGCAGTGTTTTAAGGTGTCAAAATGATGATTAATGAATGTTAATTTGATAAGGAATTGAGTTTTGATTAATGCAATCCCGGATAGGTTGAATTTCCTAAGTTTAGCTTATGATTCTTGGTTGTTTTGGAGTGATCTTGTGGATCTGTTGTTGCTGGTGGTATAAGGATGTTGTTAAGCTCTTTTTAGATGTTAAATGGTGTTAAAGGATGTTAGGTTTTGTTAGTTTATGGCTGGGCTTTGTTGAGAAGTGGTTTGGATGCATTTTCGGTTGTGTTTGGTGGCCGAAAATGGAGTATGGATGAGAGCAGCGAGTTTAGGTGCTTTCATTGAAGCTATTAATGCATGATGATGCATTAATCTACTGTTTTAATGTGTTAAAACAGGGGAGTCATCTTTGGATCCAAGTGGTGGTGATCCGGGGGCTTGATTTGGTGCTTCGGCAAGAGGCGAAGTGGAATCGGTGAGTGAAATTGGGTTTTCGGCTTTGAAACCAATGACTTGGGAGCTTAGTTTAAGTCTAAACAACTTTGCTAAGCTCAAGTGTAAGTTTTCGGAAATACTCTCTAGTGGTGGCCATGATTTGATTGTTGTGCAATGTGGTTTATTGCATGTTTTAAATTCTGCTTTGAAAGCATGATTTAGCATGGTTAATGCTGTTTTTGTAAGCCATATGTTGAAGGAAGCTCAAGGTAAGAGTTCTTTGTTTTTGAACATTGATTAAATGTGGTTTGATGCTTTTAAATGCTTGATGAATATGGCTTGGTTTAATGCTTTAAAACAGTGGATAAATTGATGATAATGATGTATATTGGCAAGTGATGTTTTGTAAAGGTTAAGGTCACTAAGGTGGTTAAAAGTCCTTGAGTGAGCCTTGTTTACTTAAGAACATCAAGGTGGTTAAAAGTCCTTGGATGATTCTTGTTACGGACACAAAGGTGTTTAAAAGTCCTTGTGTGATCCTTTCCAAGGTGTTTAAAAGTCCTTGGGGTCAAGGTGTTTAAAAGTCCTTGAGGTGATTTATATCATGGTGTTTAAAAGTCCATGGCCAAGGTATTTAAATGTCCTTGGGATCAAGGTGTTTAAAAGTCCTTGATGTGAAACTTGATGCGGACACAAAGGTGGTTAAAAGTCCTTGTGTGGTCCTTTCTATGGTGTTTAAAAGTCCATAGGCCAAGGTGTTTAAAAGTCCTTGGGGCCAAGGTGTTTAAAAGTCCTTGGGGTGAAAGTTGATGAACTTGTTTTTAAAGAAATGAAATGTATCACTTGTGGCCAATATGACATGTAATGATATGAAGCATGAGATGCTTGTTTAAGTATGCTTTTGTGCATGTGTAAATGATTATTTGAAGCATGATTTATAAAGTGTTTTATAAATGCATTATTGAATGGTTTTATTGAGCATTCCTCACTAAGCTTTTGCTTACGCTCTCTTTGTTTTCTCAAACCAATAATGCAGAACATTAAAGTACTTTGAGGGCAGCAAGGAAGGCAAGCATTCAAGTGGAAGTAAAGCTCAAAGTATGGAAGGTTTTCTTAAGTACATTTAGCTTTTGGTAATTTGGCAATGGGGGACCTATGTGTATGTTTTGGGAGATGTTTTGAACTCCCCAAGTATGTTTTAGGTTGTTGAGAATGCTGGTTTTTGTAATTGACCTTTATATGCTTGATTTGGAAGTTTATGCTTGAATGGTTGCTTGTGTAGGAAGCATGCCTATAGATTTGGGGCTTTCCATATATGTTGATGTTTTGATGAATTGTTGATGCAAGTATGTCTCATATAGGTTGAATAGCATGCTGGTAAAGTTTGGTGGCATTTGGAGCATGATTGGATGTTTAATTGCATGTTTAAGTATGCATTTTGGGGAAATCTGTGCAGGGTGTTCCGGAACAGCACCTACCGTTTCGGAACGGGTGCCTTAAACAAGCCCAGGCGTTCGAAACGGGAGGGACCGTTCCGAAACGGATAGGCTATTGTCTGCCCTCGTTTCGGTACGCGTTGCGGAACGGCCCCGCGTTTCGAAACGGGCTGTCTCCCGTTTCGGAACGGCTGACCGTTGGGGCTGACAGTGGCAGTTATATGTTTTGAATTGTTTGCATTTTGGTCCTGAATCTTGTTTGTGCAATTGTATGAGTTTGGGAAGTCCTTTTGAGCTGAAATTTCACAGAGAAGCATGAAACCTGATTAATTTCAAGTTGGTAACTTCAATTTGGGTTAAGTCCTTATAATTATCAGAAATTACAATTTTGTCCCTAAAGTTGTAATTTGTTCAATTGGGTCCCTGTTTGACCTCTGATGTTTATGATCTTTGAGTATGCTGTTGTATGATCATATCTAAGGATTAATATGCATCTAGTTAAGTTTAAAAAGAAAAAAAGGGTTGTTAATCAAGGTTGACTTTCGGGTTGACTTTGGTTTTCCCCGTGTGACTTTCTTAATTCGGGTCAACCGTCTAGGCCGGGTTAAGGGGGTTACAAGAACACTCTCCCCAATCTTGAAATAAAGAATACAAGTGAATTACACAAGATGGGTACAAGGGTTTGACTCTATTTGGCTCAAATTAGATTGGATTTTTGCTTGAATAAGCTTGACTTGATGAATAGTTGTTGTTGTAGCTTTAATGGCTTGCTTTTATATCTCTTCACTGAATTCTAACCGTTTGAGTGGTTGGCATTATCAATAGAGCCATTGGGCTCTCCTTTTCCCACCATAAATATAGTTCTGCAACGTACCGTACCGGTACTCATATCACCGTATCAGTACCTATCAAAAGAAGAAAGATTCGTTGTATACAAATAGCGTATTGATAGGCGAAGAGGCATATCAGTACGGAAACCATATTTTATATAGGGGATCGGTACAACATAGTGCATTCCGGTACCAATTTTGCTCACTAGAATCTAGAGAATTGGTTAACCAAAAAGTGGCTCGGTACGGTAGTTAGGCGTATCGGTACTATTAACCAATTTTCAAAATGTTTGGTTCCAATAATTTGATAAGGCCACAGTCAAAAATTAAATGCCAAGATTTTTCAGATCTTACGAACTCATATCGGTACGAAAAGAGTGTATCGATATGGTAAGTAGTTTTTACTTTCTAGGATTATATCAAGTCTGAAAACCATATCGATACAACAAGTAGCGTATCAATACACTTTTCTTGACTCATTTCCAGTAGCCAAAAATTGTATCGATACGGGTGCAACCGTATCGGCACGCCTGGACTAAACTTCAAAAATTTAGATAGAAAATACTTAGAAAATTGTTGGAATACTTAGCTTTTGATTTATAAATACTTAAAGTTCAAATCCTTGTCATTTTGTAAGTCTTTTGAGTATTTAAAAATTTATTTCATTTGGCAATTAAGTCCTTGAAAAATGTTGTTAAATCAAAATCAAAATTGGTTTTACAATCTCCCCTTTTTGATATAACAAAACCCAAATAAATTTTTAAAATTTCTTCCCCTTACTTTAAGACTAAAAGATGTAATTTGGAAAAAAAAATTTAAGGCTCTAGTTACTTCTCCCCATTTTTGTTAGATCAAAATCAATATAGGGAATGAGATGTCTAAGTAGCGTCATCTTCACCTTCATCATCATCTTCATCTTCCATGGCATCATTACCGAAGGTATGTCCATGCCACTCTCCACGAAAGGCGGTAAGAGTCATATTCATTTAGGCTTGGCTAGCCTCCATAGAGGTGATTCTAGCATCCATAGCCGTGAGACGAGTGTTCATGGAGGAGAAACCGACATTCATGCTCACTCTGAAAGAAGAAAACTTCCCATTAATGTAGGTCATTAGAGCATCAAAGGAAGGCGGTTGAGGAGCAACCGGAGGAGGAGCTACATGAGCATTCTCTTCTTCTTCTTCGAGCTGAACATGTTGAGGTAGATCCGCATTCCGAACTCATTGGTTGTCATACCAAGCAAACTTAGCCTTGCGGAGGGATTTGTCGTCAATAAGACCGATGAGAGACACTTCAAGATTATACGAGCAATCAATCCCAATCTTGTGAAAGATGTAACTCAAGGCGGTTCCAATGGTGAAGGATGAGACGAAGGTCGAATGGCGGTTCTGAACAAGGTAGACGATCTCCGGAAACATAATCTGCACAAAGTTTGGGCGCTTGCCTTCTCGAAAGCATCGGATCCAAAACCTATCAACTTAAAGAATGGTGGACCATTTACCACTGGATGGACAGAACAACCAAGTGATAAGGAGGTGAAGGACGCGGTCATGAGCATCAAGGGTGGAGACAAAGCCGAGTTTAATGTTGCCTAAAGAATGTTCATCATCTATCTCAATATCCCAACCCCAAACAATTAGCTATAACTTTAGAATCAATTCGAAAAGTTTGGCCTATAAGGTATGAATCAATGGCTATAACTTCGTTTTTGGCTTTGTCTACAATACATCGAGCATTAGAATAAAAGATTAAAACAAGGTTTTTATAAAAGACCTCAGGTATACTTAGAAAATGCATGAACTTCCATTGGGTAAGTAACTCAAGATTAAAAAAAAGTTAAATTCGGGGGAAGTCAAGTAGGGGATAGAAACCTTACGCTCACGGCGAATTTTGAAGTTTTGAAAAACTTTGAAATTATTCATTGCACGAGTGAAATCGGGCTCATTAGTACTATGTTGCAAACTGTAGGATAAATTTGATTTATTAACATTGGAGTTAGAGTTAGAGGGGGATGCAATATCCTTTGTCATATGTTTCTTAGGAGCCATAATCTGAGATCAAAATTAAGTAAAAATAATGTATGCATAAATCATCATATTCGATCCAATATAAAAAATTCATGGTGTTTGTTAAAAAATATATAATATAGTTTGAAAACATATACAAGTATAAAAAGAAATTTTGGTGAGAAAAATTTCGAAAAACAGTTTATACAAGTATACGATATATTTTTATATTCGAATAAAAAATTTCCAATTTTTAAATAATTTTTGTAAAATCATTAAAACTCATACCATATGCATAATGTATATATAAAAACCAATTAAAAACAGTGTATAAATTTAAACGAATTTGAAAAAGATAAGTAAACAAGTTTATACCTTGAATATGGAATTTGGGATGAATGGGGAGATGATGATGCAAAAAATTGATGACAAAGCTCAAGCTTGATTTGAAAAGCAAAAACCCTCAAAAGATTTGAAGAATTGTGTGAGAAATCAAAGAGTTTTGGTGGGTTTTTATAGCCAAAGTTCGACTAGGGTTTTGAGGAAAAGGTGGTTGTGTTTTAATTAAAGTAGGAAACCCTTATTTAATGAAATTTAAACACTTCAGTGTCAACGCATACTGGTACGCTGAAAGCCATATCAGTACCGACTCAAAAAATCATATCGGTACAGTTTTACCTGTACCGATTCTTTCATGAACACCCGTATCGATACATTGTTACGTGTACCAAAACTCTCATGAACATGTACGATACGCGATTACCCGTATTGGTACCCTATTGCTAGAAATGACTTTTTTGGCACCAAGGAGCTCAAAAATTAGATTTTAATCGAATCGATATGCATGTATGTGATATATGAACAACATGTATAGGCTACAACAGGTGTATACTCCCCCTAGCAACAAGCATGGATGCATAAAGGAGTAGAAACACATAAGCATGGCAATCACATAAATTCAAGCAAATTTTTTACCTTAAGAGTCTCTAATGGGTCAAGGAAGGCTGATTAGACCTAACTCTCTCCTAAGAGTCCAAAAACGCTCTTTGTCAAGAGGTTTGGTAAAGATGTCCACTAATTGGTTCGAGGTGTCAACATACTCTAGAGCTACATCTTTCTTCAAGACATGATCCCTAATGAAATGATGTTTTTTTCTATGTTTTTGGTTCTAGAATGTTAGATGGGATTATTAGGAAGACATATGGTACTAGTATTGTCACACCTAAGAGGTATGGTACCTACATCAACTCCTTCATCTAGAAGTTTTTGCTTCATCCATAGGACTTGAACACAACAACTTTCGGCCGATATGTATTCCGCTTCAGTGGTAGATAAGGCTACACTATTATGTTTTTAGAGAACCAAGATATATGCATACCACCTAGGAATTGACATGTTTCAGAGGTATTTTTTCTATCTATTTTACATCCCCCATAATCCGCATCAGAGAAGGCATGTAAGTCAAAGGATGAGGCTTTAGGATACCATAGACCTAAATAAGGTGTGCCTCTAAGGTATCTAAAGATTATCTTAACGGCTATAAGGTGTGATTCTCTAGGACTAGCTCGGAACCTAGCACACAAGCAAACACTAAACATAATGTCGGGTCTACTTGCGGTAAGGTAAAGCGAAGAGCCAATTGTTGCGTGTAAAATAGTCTATCGCAATTGTAGTGCAAGTATACACGACGCAAGTAGTAAAGTGATACGAAGTATCGGATATCGTCTCCACAGGGATTGGGCTAATAGCTTCACCTTAATTCACTGCACGAAAGTAAAGAGAATATTTGAGAGTTGTCACGAAAATAATAAAGAAAACGTAAATAAAAGAGTAAAGATATCAAGATAGAGAGAATGGGCTGGTATTGAATTGCTCAGTAGTGCAGGTATTGCAGAGTTTAGGAAATCCAGTTCTGTCGTCGCGCCTATCGCGGGCAGCACCTGTCGCGGCAGCAGTCTGTTGATTGTTGCGGCAGCAAACACTCAACTCCGTACTTCAAGTTTGGCAAGAATCCCAGATCTGCCTTGGCCTATCCCTAGGTCCAAGTCTGTCGATGATCACGTCTTGATGATACCTCCCGGCGTGAATCGAAGGATGAACACCGATGTGTATGAATTCTTCTTTAGCCACTTAACCTCGCCCTATCCCTAGGCACGAGATAGTTCAACTATAAACTAGAGAACTTGCTCTTATTTCTTTCGTATACTTAACTCTCCCGATGCTAAGTAAATAGATAACCTCACAATGCTCTCCCGATGCTCTTGCAAGATATTAATAACCAAAATAAGAGAACTTGAAGTTTATTTTATTGAACTGAAAATTCCTAAAACAAAACAACCCTTGCAACTACTTTACAAATCAACCTGTGGCCCTAGGAAGGATTTAGAACATGTCGGCGGCGGGAAAACGGCTAGGGGTTTTTGGTTATCGGTTATGGGGAATTGGGTATGTGATATCTCCTAGGTTAAAATACATGCCCTTATATAAGCTTTGGGCTCAAGTTTTCTAATTTAACAAGGATTACAACTTTAATTAAAAGTATGATTCTAATAAAGACTAAATCTTCAAGGAATCTACTTTCCAGCCGTCCTCCTTGTTTCTTGGGATTTTCTCTTCTTGAACTTTGGGCTTGACATATCTTTTGATGTGGGGCTCGGAAAAATATGAGGTTTTCACACGACAGACGGGTTGAATTTTCTCTATCTGTCGAGGTCCACTTTGCTTTTTCTCCTCAAAAACTGTTGTCGTCCTCTGCTGTCACGGCAGCATCGTGGCAGCATCGTCCTCTTTGTCTGCTTGTCCAGTTCAGCTTTTCTGCTTCTCTGCCCAGCGCCTGCCCTCTCCGTCAGCTACGGCGGATACCTGCAAAAACAGCCCTTCTTAGTAGAATCTGTGCCTTTTAATATATTTGTGATGTTTTGCTGTAAACTAACCTAAATGCAATGAATAACGCTTGAATGCAGCAGAAATATGGGTTAAATAGGGTGTAAATAATAGGACTTTTACACACTCAACACACCCCCAAACTCAAGTTTTTGCTTGCCCTCAAGCAACTAAGACCTAACAGAAAAATGAAATATTTTTGTTTTGGCTTTCAAACAGTGAACTTTCCCGTGCCCGTCGTTCGTTCCCTGTGACGGCAGCAACCTGTCGGATAATTTAGGATCTGTCCGAAATCTCCCTATAGTCCTCGTGCAGTGTGTGCATGCTTGTGAACAGTTATATGCCAAGACTCTCTTAGTTTCACTAGAATATTTCAGCTCTTAACTCGAATTTTTATGCCAAGTTTATCTTTTTGAAGGTACTTCTTATGCTCCTTTGATTTTTTTGTTTTGACTCGATTTCATTTTCTTAAGCTAAAGTTTCACTAGAGCCGGTTTCGGGCACCTCTAGCTAACTTTCTAGAGCCGGTTTCGGGCACCTCTAGGGCTGTTGAGTCTATTTTGCTAAACTTCTTTCCTAGAGCCAGTGTTAGGCACCTCTAGGGGCTATTCAAGTGCTAAGCTTCCTATTCTAGTTTGGCTAAAAGAAGTCTAAGCAGTATAACAGTCACAATGGTGTTTAAGTTTTCAGAACTATAGAAAGGCTCTAAACTTCTCCTAAAACTATCCTAAAGTTGCTGTCACTACAGAGCTGTCACGACAGGTAAGTTCAGTTCACAGTTTTCAGCCAAAATTTCCAAAATTTCTTTTTTTGACGAAAATAAACTAAGTAAAAGACACAACAATTTAACTAAGATGTACTTGGACTCCATTAATATGGAGGGTTGCCACCCCCAAACTCAAGGGTTGCATTGCCCTCAATGCAAATGACAAAATAAAAAGCAAAATAAATGAAGGCAGTACATCATAAAATATATATAAATAGCAAGCAGCAAAAGAAAATAAGAAACTTAAATTTTTAAGCGCTGTCTTCACTGCTGCTGCTGAGGCGGATTTGGCGGTGGATTCTGGTTCTTGGTTGTTGTACAACCTGAATGTCAGAGCTGCTGCCGCTGCTGTCACTGCTGCTACTGCTGCCGCTGGCTGTTGGCAGAGTTTTCTTGACTGCCATTCTTTTCTGCCTCTTTGCCGGTGTAACTTCCTTTGATAGGTTCCTATGAATAGGGGGTTCATCATCACTGGCTGCCCAAACCGAGGCGGAGGAAAACCCATCGACAAAGGCTTCAAGGTCATCCATTGGCACTGGTCGCTTTGTTCCTCGAGTGGTTGTTTCGGCATGGGTGCTGCCGGCTGCTGTCTGGGCAGGTAATGGTGTGGAGGCGGCAGATTGTGTTTGTGGGGTTGCAGCAGGTGTAGGTGTGTGGGCAGGGGTGGGGACAGTGAAGTAGTGGGCAGGGAAGGTGGGGAAAACAACATCAGGGAAATTTAAATTATTATGAATAAAATTTACCGTGGATTCGGCAAAGTCCTTCATGAATGTCATGAGGCCCAACTGTCTGTCCTCCATCCTTTGAATGGCAGCTAGGATTTGATTGGATGGTTCTGTTGGAGCAGCTGCTGCGGCAGCAGGTTCAGGGTTTGGCTGCTCTGATGATTCAGCTGGGACGTCAGCAGGGTTGAATGATGAAATAGGGGTTGCTACTGTTAGCTCCATGAGGCTGATGATATTTTTGTCTGTCCAGCCCCGGCCTTTCACTATTCGATCGGTGTCTGGTTCCGGCACGGCAGAGCAGCGGCAGAGGGACGTGATAAGGTAGGGAAGGCAGAGGAGGGCCGTCGATCTATGGGCGCAGTCCAAAATACTCTGTTGTATGTAACTCCCCACATTAATGGGTCGTTTATTGATAATGGAGTGTATTAGGGCTAACCTCTGCTGGTCCATGGTGGTGTGATGTGAGGACGGCAGAATCCTCTTCTTAATGAAGGCGTTCCACAGTTTAGCCTCCGGCAGCAGCTGCCCCCTCTTCACTGTGTGGGGATTTTTGCGGCTTGTGTTCCATTCAGTCCCTTCTTCCGTTACTTCTGCCATGACAGCATCATAGGCAGCATCATCTAGACTGTCAAGGAACTGCTGGTGAGCATCATCGTTGGGGCCGAAGTAGAGGCCATAGAAAGAGTTAATGCGCTCGACTGTGAACTGCACTTCTGTCCCTCGGACAGTTACTGTTGTTGCCGTCCTGCTGCCGATGGCAGCATAGAATTCCCTCACCAGTGTTTCATTCATTTCTGCCGGTTGCTCCGCGAATTGTTCCCACATGAGGGCTCTAATCGTCCTTGCGATGAAAGGCTTGAGGCCCATATTGACTGCTCTTGGAGTGTAAATAAATCCTCTTTCTTCCCATAAATCTCTAGTAGCAAAGGATTGTGGGGTAGGTGCTGCCGATGAAGAAGGTGAAGCAGCACTGCGGCGGGTTCTTCTGGAAGACATGTTAGTGCAAGGGTTGTTGAAAGTAAAATAAAACAAACGAAAACTAAAGGGGGAGAGCAAGTAAGAAAAGCAGAAGTGAATGAAAATGAAAATGAAACGGGGTTTTATAAAAGAGGAATTGATGCCCATTGAAACTGTAACGGCAGGCGTGAATAACGGGGCGACTGTTGAGCTTTAGCGTGTCTGACGCGTCTGACACACGTTTCCGCATCTGTCGTGACAGTCTGGTGACAGCCTGTCTTTTCCGTGTCTGCCGCGGCAGCTGGAACGACAGGCTTCAATATTGGGCTTTGTTGGGCTGATGGATGGATGGTGGGCTGAGTTCACTTCTCTTGTTCGTCTTGACTCCTTTATTTCCTAAAAACAATAAACATAAAAACATTATTCGAATAAAATAAACCTTATTTCCTAATAATAATAATAATAACTAAATTAAAAGAAAAATAAAATTTAGGTTAAATTAGGGATGCCAGGTGGGGCATCTCCTAAGGTAACCACTTCTTGCATTCCTGGGGCTTCAGTCCCCTGATAATGCTTGAGGCGATGTCCGTTGACTTTGAATTGGTGCCCGTCTTTTAATGATCGTATTGTGATGGCACCATGGGGAAAAACTTGTACGACTTGGAACGGGCCAGACCATCTAGATTTTAGCTTCCCTGGGAAGAGTTTCAGTCTAGAATTGAACAACAATACAAGCTGCCCTGGGCAGAACTGTCGTGGCAGCAACTTTCTATCATGCCACTTTTTAGTTTTCTCCTTGTAAATTCTTGCATTGTCGTAGGCCATTGTCCGTATTTCTTCAATTTCATTCAGATCTAACAACCTTTTCTGCCCTGCCCTATCCAAGTCCATATTCACTGCCTTGATCGCCCAATATGCTTTATGCTCTATCTCGACAGGCAGATGACAGGTTTTTCCATAGATCAATCGGTATGGAGACATGCCCAATGGAGTCTTGAAAGCTGTCATATATGCCCATAACGCATCATTGAGGAGTAAAGACCAATCTTTCCTAGTTGGCTTAACCATCTTTTCAAGAATGTTCTTAACTTCCCTATTGGATATCTCAGCTTGTCCATTGGTCTGTGGGTGATATGCTGTCGTGATCCGATGCTTGACACCATATTTCTTCAAGGCGGAAGCAATGACCCTATTGTCGAAATGTCTCCCTTCATCACTGATAATCGCCTTAGGGATACCAAACCTAGAAAAAATGTTTTTGTGTAAAAACCTTTGGACTGTCTTGGCATCATTCTTTTGTGTGGCGATAGCTTCAACCCACTTAGAGACATAATCTACTGCCAGGAGGATGTATAGATTTCCACATGAGGATGGAAAAGGTCCCATAAAATCAATCCCCCAAACGTCGAAGATCTCGACCTCTTGAATGTTCTGTAGTGGCATCTCGTTTCTCCTTGAGATGTTTCCTGTCCTTTGGTACCTGTCACAATTCTTTTAGAAGATTTGTGCATCTTTATACAGTGACAGCCAGTAGAACCCTGACTGCAGCACCTTGGCAGCAGTTTTGTTGCCTCCTAAGTGACCTCCATACTGCAAAGCATGGCAGTGATGTAATATGTCTTTCTGCTCCTCCTGTGGTACACATCTCCTTATAACCTGATCTGCACAAATTTTGAAAAGAAGAGGTTCGTCTCAATAATAATGCTTAACATCATTTTGGAACCTCTTCCTGGCTTGATAATTAAGATCAGATGGGACTATTCCGCTAACTAAGAAATTAACGAAATCTGCATACCAAGGAAGTTCAGAATACTTACCTGCCGCCATGGCTGTCGCGGCAGTGATTGCGGCAGCAAAGAGCTGCTCGTCTGGGAAGGTCTCCAGTATGTTTGTCTCATCTATTGGTAGACTCTTTCCCTTCTCCAACCTTGACAAGTGATCTGCCACCTGATTTTCTGTCCCTTTTTTGTCCTTGATTTCAAGGTCGAATTCTTGCTATAGCAGGATCCATCTTATCAATCGAGGCTTTGCATCCTTTTTCGCGAACAGATATTTGAGGGCAGAATGGTCTGTGTGCACTATTACCTTCGTTCCAAGTATGTAAGAACGAAACTTGTCAATGGAGAATACCACAGCTAATAACTCCTTTTCTGTGGTGGTGTAGTTCACTTGGGCTTCATTCAGTGTCTTGCTGGCATAGTATATGACATGAAACAACTTGTCTCTCCGCTGCCCAAGTGCTGCCCCGACAGCATAGTCACTAGCATCACACATGATCTCAAACGGCTGTGTCCAGTCTGGTGGCTGTACTATTGGGGCTGTTACCAGCTTTTCCTTCAGAACCTTGAATGCATCAGTACATTCATCATTAAAGTCAAAGGGTCGGTTCTGCTCCAAGAGATGGCATAGGGGCTTGGTGATTTTTGAGAAATTTGCAATGAACCTCCTGTAAAAACCAGCATGTCCCAAGAAACTTCTAATACCTTTGACTGTAGTCGGCGGCGGCAGCTTTTCGATCACTTCTATTTTAGCCCTGTCAACTTCTATCCCACGGCAGCTAATCTTGTGGCCAAGGACTATCCCTTCATCCACCATAAAGTGGCATTTTTCCCAATTTAAGACCAGGTTTACTTTTTCACATCTTTCAAGTACCTTTTGTAGATTGCCGAGGCAGCTCTCAAAATCGTCTCCAAAGACTAAAAAATCATCCATAAAAGTCTCAAGGAAGTCCTCCACCATATCGTAGAATATGGCCATCATGCACCTTTGGAAGGTGGCGGGTGCATTGCATAATCCAAACGGCATTCTTCTAAAAGCATACGTTCCATAGGGGCATGTGAAGGTCGTCTTTTCTTGATCTTCCGGTGCGATAGCAATTTGGTTGTAACCTGAATAACCATCAAGAAAACAATAGTAAGGTTTACCCGTTAATATATCAAGCATTTGATCAATAAAGGGTAAAGGAAAGTGGTCCTTTCGGGTAGCTTTGTTAAGCTTCCGATAGTCCATACAAACCCTCCAACCGGTCACAGTCCTGGTTGGGATTAACTCGTTGTTTTCATTGGTCTCCACGGTCATTCCTCCTTTCTTTGGAACGCATTGCACCGGGCTCACCCATTTGCTGTCGGAGATGGCATAAATAATACCAGCATCTAACCATTTGATTATCTCTTTACGCACCACCTCTTTCATTGCATGGTTTAGCCGCCTTTGGGCATCTATAGTCGGCTTATGATCTTCCTCTAAAAGGATTTTGTGCATGCATAACGCCGGACTAATGCCTTGAATATCAGCTATCGTCCATCCAATTGCCTTCTTGTGCTGTCGCAGCATGCCTACTAGCTGTCGTTCTTGTTCCTGTGGCAGCTTAGAAGAGATGATTACGGGCAACGTATCATTTGAACCAAGAAAAGCATATTTTAGCTGCCCTGGCAGGGGCTTGAGTTCTAAGGCAGGTGGTTCAACAGTAGATGGCTTTTGGATTGCATGGTTATCCGAAGTATAATTTAAAGGTTTGAATAACTTACCTGGACGATCGCCTATCCAGTTTACCTCCTCCTGATCTTCAGTATCAGATGTATCGGAGTCAGAGGAGTTGCTGTCGTCGGTGTTGTCGTCAGTGCTGTCGTGACAGTCATGTAGGTGGCTGCCGCGGTAGTGACCAATTTTTATGTCGTGACAGCCCGACCTGATGTAGGGTTGATCAAGGGTAACTTCAGTGATAGCCTTTCATTCCTCGTCTGCATCAGCATGCTTCATAGCTTGGAGAACATTCAACTTAATCTCTTGATCGTTCACTCGCATGGTGAGTTCTCCTTTCTCCACATCAATCAGTGATCTTCCCGTGGCTAAGAAGGGTCGCCCAAGGATGATTGGTGCGTTTTCGTCTGCCTCACAATCTAAAACAAGAAAGTCAGCAGGAAAAATAAATTTATCCACTCTTACCAGAATATCTTCGATCTTTCCTTCCGGATGAACGTAAGATCGGTCTATCAGCTGCAGAATTACTGTCGTGGGCCGCGCCTTTCCAATACCTAATTTCTGAAAAACAGATTTTGGCATTAAATTAATACTAGCACCAAGATCACAAAGTGCCTTACCCACATATTTGTCTCCGATTACACAAGGTATGATGAAGCTCCCCGGATCCTTCTTTTTCTGGGGTGGCTACCGATGAAGAATACTCATGCAACCTTCTATCATCTTTACCATTTCAAATTCCCCAAGTTTAGATTTCTTCGACATGACATCCTTGAGAAATTTGGCGTAAATGGGCATCTCCCTAACGGCATCTAACAGCGGAATATTAATATGAACTTGCTTAAAAATATCATAAATCTTTTTAAGTTGAGATTCTTGCTTAGCTTGCTGTATCTGTTGAGGAAAAGGAGGTGGGGGACGATAATCAGCAATACGTCCTTCCCACTGCATATGAATCTGAGGAGGTTTGGGTTTATCACTTTTCTCCTCTGTCGCTTCTGCTATCGTGACAGGTTCATCGGCAGCAGTCTGTTTGTTACCTGTCGGGGCTGCTTCCTCGGCAGGTTTGTCCAAAGCTGGTTTCCTTACTGTTTCAGCTTCCTTTTCTGGCCCTGGTAGTTTCTTCCCACTCCTAGTAGTAATGGCCTTACACTGCTCATGTGTGGGCTGCCTAGCATTTTCAGTATTACTAGGGAATCCTCCAGTCTGCCTTGGCTTAATATTTTGGGAAACCTGACCCATTTGTGTCTCCAAAGATTTCAGAGTAGCTTCATGATTTGTCATCCGCATCTCTGTTTTATCCATGAATGTCTCTGTTTTCTTGACAAACTGATTCATGTTCTCAATATAAGTACCTGTCTGAGACATAAAAGTGGCCAGAGTCTGTTCCAGTATACTGTTAGTGGCAGCTGGTGGCTGCTGTCGCTGCTGCAGCGGCAGTTGTTGTCGCGTCAGCAATCTAGGTCCTCCCTGATTCTGATTGTGTGCTTGGGGATTCAGGGCATTATTAGGATTACTCCAAGAAAATTTGGGATCCTTCCTCCAATTGGGATTATAGTTGTTGGAGTTGTAATTCGGCTTGTTGTAATTTCCAACATACTTTCCCTCTTCTAACTGTATTGGACATTCATCCGAACTTTGATTTCCCTCACAAATGTCACATACCTCCTCGACAGCAAATCCATGTTGTGCATCATCGTTCAAGAGTTTTTTCATTGCCTTAGTAAGGTATGCCACCTGTGATTTCATCGTGCTGTCGGCCTCATAATCCTTGACAGCTAGTACCCGTTTACCCCTTCTTCTTGCTGTAAAAAACTGCTCCTCATTCTTAGCCAGATTTTTCAATACTTGCATTGCCTCGTCCGGATCTTTATCCAATAATAGTCCGTTTGCTGCTGAATCAATTCGAATACGAGTTTGTAAGTTTGCAGCATTATAAAACTTTGTTACCTGATTCCAGACGGGGAATCCATGCATTGGGCAGTTCCGTAGAAGAGTAGTAAATCTGTCCCAGGCCTCGTGCATCAGCTCGTCATCTTCCTGTTGAAAAGTAGCAATTTCATTACGTAATCGCTCAGATAAATGCGAAGGATTAAAACGAGATAAAAATTCACAATATAAGTCTGCCCAAGTTCTAATTGAACCCGGCGTAAGTTTATTCCACCAAGTTTTTGCTCTGTCCCTCAATGAATGGGGAAATAACTGAAGCCTCAGTATCTCCGGATTAACTCCTGGCAGTCTAAACGAACCACAGATTTCCTGGAACGTTTTGAGATGCTCCCTAGCATCCTCTGTAGCAGCACCACTAAATTGCCCGGCATTGTTGATCATACTAAACATAACAGGTTTCAGCTCGAAGTTGTCAACATCTATGTTCGGCAGCGTGGTTTCCAGCTCTACATGATCGTTCAACATGTAGTCACGACAGGACCGTCAGCCGGCAGCGGCGGGCAGGTCGCTGACAGGTGGGTCGTTTCCATTGTAGGCCATCTTCTCTAGTTGTTCCTCAAGGTACTCGTTCCTGGCTAGTAAGTGACGAAGTTGTTTCTTGAGATTGAATGAACGTTCGATCTCCGGATCTAATTGATACTCAGGATCTTTACCTCGGTTCGATCTGCGCATAAACAAGAAACCTTGTGAAAAGCAAGAGTTGAATGCACCAAAGAAAAACAGAAAAATAAAAATAAAAATAAAAATAAAAACGAAAAGTGCAGTAAAAGAAAAGGTAGAGTTATGTTGTCAATCCACGGCAACGGCGCCAAAAACTTGTTGCGTGTAAAATAGTCTATCGCAATTGTAGTGCAAGTATACACGACGCAAGTAGTAAAGTGATACGAAGTATCGGATATCGTCTCCACATGGATTGGGCTAATAGCTTCACCTTAATTCACTACACGAAAGTAAAGAGAATATTTGAGAGTTGTCACGAAAATAATAAAAAAAACGTAAATAAAATAGTAAAGATATCAAGATAGAGAGAATGGGCTGGTATTGAATTGGTCAGTAGTGCAGGTATTGCAGAGTTTAGGAAATCCAGTTCTGTCGTCGCGTCTGTCGCGGGCAGCACCTGTCGCGGCAGCAGTCCGTTGATTGTTGCGGCAGCAAACACTCAACTCCGTACTTCAAGTTTGGCAAGAATCCCAGATCTGCCTTGGCCTATCCCTAGGTCCAAGTCTGTCGATGATCACGTCTTGATGATACCTCCCGGCGTGAATCGAAGGATGAACACCGATGTGTATGAATTCTTCTTTAGCCACTTAACCTCGCCCTATCCCTAGGCACGAGATAGTTCAACTATAAACTAGAGAACTTGCTCTTATTTCTTTCGTATACTTAACTCTCCCGATGCTAAGTAAATAGATAACCTCACAATGCTCTCCCGATGCTCTTGCAAGATATTAATAACCAAAATAAGAGAACTTGAAGTTTATTTTATTGAACTGAAAATTCCTAAAACAAAACAACCCTTGCAACTACTTTACAAATCAACCCGTGGCCCTAGGAAGGATTTAGAACATGTTGGCGGCGGGAAAACGGCTAGGGGTTTTTGGTTATCGGTTATGGGGAATTGGGTATGTGATATCTCCTAGGTTAAAATACATGCCCTTATATAAGCTTTGGGCTCAAGTTTTCTAATTTAACAAGGATTACAACTTTAATTAAAAGTATGATTCTAATAAAGACTAAATCTTCAAGGAATCTACTTTCCAGCCGTCCTCCTTGTTTCTTGGGATTTTCTCTCCTTGAACTTTGGGCTTGACATATCTTTTGATCTGGGGCTCGGAAAAATATGAGGTTTTCACACGACAGACGGGCTGAATTTTCTCTATCTGTCGAGGTCCACTTTGCTTTTTCTCCTCAAAAACTGCTATCGTCCTCTGCTGTCACGGCATCATCGTGGCAGCATCGTCCTCTTTGTCTGCTTGTCCAGTTCAGCTTTTCTGCTTCTCTGCCCAGCGCTTGCCCTCTCCGTCAGCTACGGCGGATACCTGCAAAAACAGCCATTCTTAGTAGAATCTGTGCCTTTTAATATATTTGTGATGTTTTGCTGTAAACTAACCTAAATGCAATGAATAACGCTTGAATGCAGCAGAAATATGGGTTAAATAGGGTGTAAATAATAGGACTTTTACACACTCAACACCAATCATAGAGCGATAAAGATTTAAATCAACACACTTACCTTCTTCATCTTTGTCAAGCTTAATAGAAGAGCTCATTGGAGTGGCTTGAGGCTTCACATTCTCTAAGCCAAACATCTTGAGCATGTCCTTGATGTACTTAGTTTGATTGATGAAGATTGCATCCTTCCTTTGTTTTATTTGGAGTCCCAAAAAGAATGAGAGCTCCCCCATCATGCTCATCTCGAACTCACCTTGTATTAACTTAGCAAAATCTTAGAAAAATAACTCATTAGTACAACCAATGATAATATCATCAACATAAATTTGAACTACTAAGATGTCTTTGTCATTTCTTTTAATAAAAAGTGTATTGTCTACCTTGCCTTTTTCAAAACCTTTTTCAACCAAAAAGTTTGAAAGCTTTGCATGCTAAGCTCTAGGAGCTTGTTTCAAACCATATAAAGCTTTAGTTAGTTTAAAAACATGGTTTGTGTTGAGATTTAGGGTGCTCAATTCGATCAACCGTTCTTGCTCGCCAAGTGTGGAGAAGTTGGATAATTGGGTGTTTTAGTGGGAGGTGAAAAATTGGCAATTTGACACAAGGATTTATAGTGGTTCAACCTTCTAACCAAGGTCTACATCCACTACCTTAGCTCCCCACTAAGGATTTCCAACAAATTCACTAAGAATTTCGTCCCCTTTTCTAGGATTAGGAGGAAACCGTTACAACCCTCAAAGCTTTCTACCCAAAGCTTGAAGGAACACTCTCTTTACAAAGAAGGACTTAGCAAACTAGAAATCTCTCTAAAAAGTGTTTGTTTGCAATTCTAAGCACTCACCCAAAACCTAGACACTTGAGCAAATTTAACAATGTAAGCTCACAAGTGTTGTCTAAGCAAGAAATAAACAATTTAAGCTCTAGACAAATTTTGACATCATAATGTTGTAACAATTGAAGCATTAACCATTACAAGATGCTAGGAGGTCCCTTTTATACTCCCAATTGAGTTTGTAGCCGTTGCTAGCCGTTGGGATCAATTTGGAGCCGCTTGAGTCTTTATTTCCCACCATAAATGCAGTTCTGCAGCTTGGCGTATCGATACTCGTCCAACCGTATCGATACGGTCTCAATGAGGAAAGAGCCGTTGGGCTTCTTCAGCTGATGCGTATCGATACGCTTACCTAGCGTATCGGTACGGTCCTGCAATTTAAAAGACCGTTGGGAAAATGACCGTTGGGGTGGTTAGGCGTATCGGTACGCAATACAACCGTATCGGTATGCGACTAGCCGTTGGGCTATTTCAAAGCTCACCGTATCGATACAGCTAAGCGTATCGGTACGGGTTTTGGCTACTGGAATTCTGGTAGTTTGTAAACCCTAAGGCGTATCGGTACGGTTCAATACCGTATCGGTACGGTCACTTTAAAAGCCTGGTTTTGACTACATTAAATGTACTTTTAAGTCCATTCCAAAGCCTTTAAAACCCTTAAACATATTTTCAAGTTGTTTTTGACTAAAAACTCATTTTAAATTCTTTGCAATTTAGTCCAAAACATTTTTCAAATATTATATCAAAACTTAGTTCTACAATCTCCCCCTTTTTGATATAATAAAACCAACTTGAAAAATTGTTTGGAATTCTCCCCCTTTGACTTTAAAATTGTGAATAAGAGATTACAAATGAAAACAAGTAAAGCTCCCCCTTATTCATTTGAAAATTTCAATTTTTCAAACCATTTCTCCCCCTTTTTGTTATATCAAAAAGAATTTAAAATGACATTTAAGTTCAAGATAACATAGGAGGCAAAAAAAAATTTTGACACACTTAAAATTTTGGTTTTAAAAATTGGCTCCCCCTTACTCAAAGCATCATGAGAATGTTAGTTCAACATATATGAATATCTAGTTGACATAAAAGAAAATAAATCAAATAAACACTAAAGCAACTAGATTTTACCACACTTGAACTCAAGGGAGGATGTGAAGCCTTCCTTCTTCAAGTGTTCTTCCTTTGTGTGCATGGAGCTCCCCCTCAATTTTTGAATTGTTGATCACTCTCCATCACACCTAGCAAAAGACAATCAAGTAATTTTTGGTATCCAAATTGCTTTGGATCCATAGACATTAGTAGCACAAAATTTAGTCCCCTTAGGAATCCATTTTTCAATTTCATCCTTTTTAGTTGAAGTGGTTAGTCCTTTTGGGACCCAAACACTTCTAAAACATTTTCCATTCACAAATCTAGGGGCACTAGATTGTCTTACATAAAAGTTTGATTTTCCAAAACTATTTTTCTTTTCAAGTTCATTGGAAATCAAATCTTTTTCTTTTTGAACTTTGAGAAGCAAATTTTGTAAATCAAAACATTTTTGTTCAAAATCTTTTAATCTTGCTTCAAGTTCAAGATTTGTTTTGGAAAGCAAATCATTTTCAATTTTTATTTTTGAAATCAACTTTTTGTTTTTAGAAAATGATGCCTTGAATTCCAAAAGCAAATCATCATAGGCATCTTGTAACTCATCAAATGTATAAGAATTTGAAATAGATGAGTTAGAAGTTACCTCCCCCTCATTGAGGGCCATCAAGCATAGGTGGGCTACTTCATCATCGGTGGAGTCTTCATCACTCCATGTGGCCACATATGCTTGTTTTGAAGATGATCTCTTCTTTTTGGATTTGTGGGAGTCCTTCATCTTCTTCATCGATTCATGCTTGGATTTTTCCATTTTGCTCTTCATGAACCGGGCAAACTTGTTGAAGAGATAGGCCATCTCTTCATCTTCACTATCCTCCTCACTAGAATCTTCGTGATGGCAAGTGGAGGATTTGAGAGCTACGGCACTTGCATTGATGCCTAGCTCCATGATCTTCTTCTTCCCCATCGCTCTAATCTCTTCCTTCTTCTTCTCCTCTTCTTTGTTTTTCTTCATTATTTGGTGAGTGAGAAGTGACCCCATGAGTTCATCAAGCTTCAAAGTCTTCAAATTTTTGGCTTCGATGATGGTGGTCCTCTTTGAGTCCCATGACTCGGGAAGGGAGTAGATGAGCTTTCGGACAAGCTTCTCTTCCGGGATGGCTTCTCCATAACCTTTAAGACCATTGGTGATGGTGGAGAACCTATCAAACATCTTCTCGATGTTCTCTTCCGGATCCATCTTGAAGTTCTCATACTCTAAGGTGAGGAGCCCAATCTTGGTCTCCTTGACTTTATTGGTTCCTTCGTATGTGACTTCAAGCTTGTCCCATACTTCCTTGGCACTCTCACAAGAAGACATCTTCTCATAGATGGTTGGGCCAAAAGCACAAAAGAGCATGTGCAAGGCTTTGCAATTTAGCTCCATCTTCTTGCGATCGTCGGCACTCCATTCCGCTTTGCTTCCTTGAGGCACAAACGGACCATCTTCAACTATGTCCCATAGCTTGTAATCTCTTGACTTCAAGAAGAATTTCATCTTTGTCTTCCAATGGGCATAGTGATCTCCGTTGAAGAAAGGCGGTTTGTCGATGGATTGCGCCATTTGAGCCGGTTGATGAAATGTTGATCGAGCTTGCCGGATCTTCTCAATAGGATGTGAATCCCCTTCGATTGAGCCAAGCTCTGGTACCAATTGTTGAGATTTAGGGTGCTCGATTCGATCAACCGTTCTTGCTCGCCAAGTGTGGAGAAGTTGGATAATTGGGTGTTTTAGTGGGAGGTGAAAAATTGGCAATTTGACACAAGGATTTATAGTGGTTCAACCTTCTAACCAAGGTCTACATCCACTACCTTAGCTCCCCACTAAGGATTTCCAACAAATTCACTAAGAATTTCGTCCCCTTTTCTAGGATTAGGAGGAAACCGTTACAACCCTCAAAGCTTTCTACCCAAAGCTTGAAGGAACACTCTCTTTACAAAGAAAAACTTAGCAAACTAGAAATCCCTCTAAAAGGTGTTTGTTTGCAATTCTAAGCACTCACCCAAAACCTAGACACTTAAGCAAATTTAACAATGTAAGCTCACAAGTGTTGTCTAAGCAAGAAATAAACAATTTAAGCTCTAGACAAATTTTGACATCATAATGTTGTAACAATTGAAGCATTAACCATTACAAGATGCTAGGAGGTCCCTTTTATACTCCCAATTGAGTTTGTAGCCGTTGGGATCAATTTGGAGCCGTTTGAGTCTTTATTTCCCACCATAAATACAGTTCTGCAGCTTGGCGTATCGATACTCGTCCAACCGTATCGATACGGTCTCAATGAGGAAAGAGCCGTTGGGCTTCTTCAGCTGATGCGTATCGATACGCTTACCTAGCGTATCGGTACGGTCCTGCAATTTAAAAGACCGTTGGGAAAATGACCGTTGGGGTGGTTAGGCGTATCGGTACGCGACTAGCCGTTGGGCTATTTCAAAGCTCACCGTATCGATACGGCTAAGCGTACCGGTACGGGTTTTGGCTACTGGAATTCTGGTAGTTTGTAAACCCTAAGGCGTATCGGTACGGTTCAATACCGTATCGGTACGGTCACTTTAAAAGCATGGTTTTGACTACATTAAATGTACTTTTAAGTCCATTACAAAGCCTTTAAAACCCTTAAACATATTTTCAAGTTGTTTTTGACTAAAAACTCATTTTAAATTCTTTGCAATTTAGTCCAAAACATTTTTCAAATATTATATCAAAACTTAGTTCTACAGTTTGGAAATTTTGGGTCTTCAAAATTGGGTGATTGTTCAACATACACTTCTTCATTTATAAAACCATTTAAATGTGCTTTTGACATCCATTTAGTCTCTATAGTAGATTTATTACTAGGCCTATCAACTAATGTCCAAACTTTACTCCTCTTAAATTGATTTAGTTCTTTTTGCATGGTCAATATCCAAAAATCATCTTTTAATGATTTCTTGATATTTTTAGGCTCAATGCATGAAATGAATGCAACATTATTCATTAATCTAAGAGATGATCTATTGGTTACCCCTTTGGATGGATCACCCAAAATCTCACCACCTTTGACATAGTTGAACTCTCTTGGGTAGCTCACTTACTTTTCCTCTAGAGTCATGTCCTTCAAAGCTTCTAGAGGTGGATCTTGTGTTTTTTCTCTTTGCTCGGAACCTCATCCACTTTTGATGATTGTCCATCATTGTTAGCTTCAATGCTTTCTACATCATCATCATCACAAGAATCATTCTTCGGAAGGAGGTTATCATAAAAAACCACATGAATTGACTTTCCTGCAACTAAAGTTCTTTTGTTAAATACTTGATAGGCTTTAGAACTTAAAGAGTAACCTAAGAAAATAGCTTCATCACTTTTTGCATCAAATTTACCTAAATTATCTTTTCCATTATTTAAAACAAAACACTTACACCCAAAGGGATAAAAATAACTAATGTTAGGCTTCTTGAATTTTAAAATCTCATAAAGAGTTTTCTTTAAAAGTGACTTAATCATTACTCGATTTATAATATAGCAAGAAGTGTTTGTGGCTTTCGCCTAAAAATACTTAAGTAAATTATTTTCACAAAGCATAGTTCTAGCCATTTCTTCTAAAGTTCAATTTTTCCTCTCAACTACCCCATTTTGTTGAGGAGTGCGAGGTGCGGAAAAATTATGGCTTATACCATTTGTGTTACAAAAATCCTCAAATCCTAAGTTTTGAAATTCGGTTCCATGGTCACTTCTAATGTGTGAAATTTGTTGACCAATGTCATTTTGAGTGATTTTTTAAAATGTGACGAACTTTTCTAAAGCCTCATCCTTAGTACTTAAAAAGAGAACCCAAGTGTATCTAGAGAAATCATCAACTAAAACAAATCCCTATGATTTTTCACCCAAGCTTATAGTCCTAATTGGCCCAAAGAGATCCATATGGATCAATTGTAATACCCTACTAGTTGAAATATCATTAATAGGTTTAAATGAGGTTCTTTTCTGTTTACCTGTAGCACATGCATCACAAATTTTATCTGAGAAAATTTTAATTTGGGTAAACCTCTTACTAGATTTTGGGAAACTAATTTCTCTAAAACACTCATGCTAGCATGTCCTAGTTTATTATGCCATAACCATGCATCATGTTCATCTTTAGCTACAAAGCATGCATTGGAAACATGTATGTCATCTAAATGCACAGTATATATATTACCTATGCGATGACCTATGAGTATTATCTTATTAGTTTCAATGTTCATAATTTTGCACCCATTAACATAAAAAAGAACATTAAAACCCTTATCGCATAATTGACTAATGGCCAACAAATTATGTTTTAGACCATTGGCATACAATACATTTTCAATGAGTATGGATGAGTGATTACCAATGTAGCCTATTCTTTTAATGTGGTCTTTGGAGTTGTCACCAAAAGTTACTACTCCACCACTTTTAGGCTTTAGTTCCAAGTATCTACTCTTGTTATCGGTCATGTGTCTTGAGCATCCACTATCAAGGTACCATGTGTTTTGACCTGAAGCTTTGGCCTTGTAGCAATGCCCCCATCAAACAAAGAGTTAAGTCTTTATTTTTGGTACCCAAATAATTTGGGGTTCATGAGTGTTAGCTTTCAAAAACTTGGTTCCCTTAGGAATCCAAGAAGAAATAACACCAATATTATTAGAAATAATTAATTCCTTAGGAACCCAAACATTCCTAATCCCCTTACCTCTAGAGGGCCTTTAGAAGCCTCTTTGTTTAGGGTGATTAGAGTTTCTCTTCACATATTGGGTTTTTGAACAACTTCCTTTTTCAAAGCTAGATTTCCCAATATTGCTTAGAGAAGCTTTAAGATCATTCACCTCCTTTGGGTGACGATCACTAATCTCGGAAAGAAGGTTGTTCAAATCAATGTTTTCTTTTTCAAAATAATTTAAATTGTCTTTTAAGGCGAAAACCTTCTTTTCAAGTTCACAGTTGGTTTTGGATAAATAATCGTTTTGGTTTTTCAAATCGGAAATAGTTTTTTTATTTTTCAAAATCGTTTATTTAAACTTTTCCACCAACTCATCTTAAACCTCTTGCAACTCATCATAAGCTTCTTGAAGCTCATCAAAAGTGAAATCAAAAGTAGATGAGTTAGGGTTTACCTTAGAATCTTCCTCAAGTGCCATAAGGCAAAGGTTGCCAACTTCTTACTCCTCTTCATCGGATGATGATTCCTCATCACTCCAAGTAGCAATGTTGGCCTTGAGCTTCTTCTTTGTAACCCCCTTAACCCGGCCTAGACGGTCGACCCAAATTAAGAAGATCACACGGGGAAAACCAAAGTCAATCCGAAAGTCAACCTTGATTAACGACCCTTTTTTTCTTTTTAATCTTGTCTAGATGCACGTTAACCCTAGATATGTTCACAAGATAATCATATTCAGACATCATAACAATTAGAGAACATTCAGGGACCCAATTGCACAAATTACAACTTAAGGGACCAAATTGTAAATTCTAATAATTATAAGAACTTAATCCAAATTAAAGTTACCAGCTTGAAATTAATCATCTTTCATGCTTCTTTACCAAATTTCAGCTCCAACGGACATCTCAAACTCATACAATTGCAATAACAAGTTTCAGGACCAAAACGCAAACATTTCAGAACATTCAACCAACAATTCCAGTGCCCAACGGTCGGGTGTTTCGGAACAGGGAAGGCCCGTTCCGAAACGCGGGACCGTTCCGAAACTGGTACCGAAACATGGCCTGGCAGAAGCCAAACCGTTCCGGAACAGTGCCTCCCGTTTCGGAACGCCCAGGCCATTTCAGGCCCCCGTTCCGATACGGTAGCACCTGTTCTGAAACAGGATGCCCAGATTGCAGAAAATTTGCTGGTTTATCATGCAATTGACTTAACAAACATACTCCAAAAGCAACCAAATTTTACCAGCAAGTCATTCAACATTCAAGGAACATAATTGTATCAACCAAACATCAACATGACAACAATTATGAAAAATCCCAAATCTATAGGCATGCTTCCTACTTAGCAAACCATTCAAGCATCAAAATACCAAAACCATCTCATAAAGGCCAATTACAAGCTCCAACATTATTAACATCATTAAACCAACTTAGGGAGTCCAAAACATCTCCCAAAACAACAATATAGGTTCCCATTGCCAAATGCCAAAAGCTAATAGTGTTTAAGAAACCTTCACCATACTTGAGCTTAGTTCACCACTTGGATTCTTCACCACCTTGCTGCCCTCAATGCACCTTAATGCTCTGCATTATTGGTTTAAGAAAAGAGAGAGAGCGTAAGCAAAAGCTTAGTGAGGATTGCTCATTTAAAACCTCACAATAATGCATTTACAAAACACATATATAACCCTTAAATTCAATCATCATTTGTACATACTCATAAGCATTTAAAACAAGCAATACATGCTTCAAGTTCATAACATGTCATATTGGCAACAAGTGATACACTCAACATAAGATCCACACATGGACTTTTAAACACCATTGTGATCTAACACTTTCCAAGGACCACACATGGACTTTTAAACACCATTGTGTCCTTAACCCCATGGACTTTTAAACACCATGGCAAGGACCACACAAGGACTTTTAAACACCTTTGTGTCCTTAACAAGAATCTCCCAAGGACTTTTAAACACCTTAGAGTTCTTAGATAACAAGGCTTACACAAGGAATTTTAACCACCTTGAACCTTAACCAAGAACCAACCATGGACTTTTAAACACCATGTTGTTCTTAAATAAACAAGGCTTACACAAGGAATTTTAACCACCTTGAACCTTAACCAAGAACCAACCATGGACTTTTAAACACCATGTTGTTCTTAAATAAACAAGGCTCACACAAGGACTTTTAACCACCTTTGTGACCTTAACCATCATTTGCCAATGTGCATCATTACAACAATATTCCACTGTTTTAAAGCATTTAACAAAGCCATAGACATCATGCATCATTATGCATCAAAACCACATTTAACAATGTTCAAAAACAAGAATCTCTTACCTTGAGCATTCTTCAATACATGGCTTATAAAATCAGCAACTAACATGCTAAAATATGCTTTCAAAACAGAATTTAAAACATGCAAACAACCACATTGCATACAACCAATCCATGGTTCATCATCAAGAGAGTTTTTCCGAAAACTTACTCTTGAGCTTAGCTAAGTTGCTTAGACTTAAACTAAGCTCCCAAACCTTCAGAACATTGGTTTCAAGGCTGAAATCCAAAATCCACTCACCGATTTCGTTTCGCCTCTTGCCGAAACACAAATCAAGCTCCCGGATCACCACCTCTAGGATCCAAAGATGACTCCCCTGTTTTAAACACATCAAAACAGTAGATTAATGCATCATCATGCATTAACATCCTCAATGAAAGCACCTAAACCCGCTGCTCTCAACCACACTCCATTTTCGGCTACCAAACACAACCGAAAATGCCTCCAAACAACTTCACAACACTACCCAGCCAAGATCCAACAAATCTAAACATCCTTAAACATCATTTAACCTCCAAAAAGGATCTAACAACATCCTTATACCTCCAGCTATAACAGATCCACAAGATCTCTCCAAAAACAACCAAGAACACAAGCTAAACTTAGGAAATTCAACCTATCCGGGATTGCAGTGATTAAACCTCAAATCCTTATCAATTTAACATTCATTTAACATCAATTTAACACCTCAAAACACAGCCCAATCAGATCATACGAAATTTCATTAAAACCAATCAAATCTTGCATTTAAAAGCCAAAATCAAGAACAAATCAATAAATCCTTTTATAAAACACAAATTAAGGATTGAGAACTTGGGAATTTCAGTAAAGAACTGAGAGTTTAGAGGAGAAGGACATTCTTACCTCCAAACTTGAGTTTTCTCCTTCTTGGAACCAAAATCTTGAAAATCCAATTAGCAAATGGTGAGGTTTTATTGTAGAGATGATTAGCAATCAAAAGAGAATTTAAAAGGTATATTTAGGTGACAAAATCAGAGAGAAAAGCTCTGGAGAAAAGGTGTTTGGTTTGAGAGAAAATGAGAGAAAATGAAATTGGAAGATTTGAGAGAAAAGTTAGTTATGGCCAAAAATATCTTCCCTCCACTTTTGTTTTATTTAAAAACCTTTAATTAATCATATAATATCTTTAAAAATCTGGAGAAAACTCCCATTGGGTAAATAGCTCCTTAAAGATTCAAAGTTTCAATCCTTTTTAAAACAGTCACGCAGTTTTCAAAAATTACATTTTGGTCACTAGCCAAAATGTCACCCTTCCAAACCTCATTTTACAAAATTGATTTCACAGTTCACTTATATATATTAAAAGAGGATTTTAAGACATTTTTCCATATTTTTAATGCAACCCGAACTAGGTTTTCCTAAATTCACTCTTATATATTCGAACCGCGATCCGACCGAACCGGTCCGAATCCCAAAACTCCTAAGCCCAAAACCGGGGCGTTACAACTCTCCCCCCCCCCTTAAGAAATTTCGTCCTCGAAATTTACCTGGAGGAAAGAGATACGGAAACTGCTTCAGCATGTCATCCTTCCGTTCCCACGTGGCTTCCTCAACACCACGGTGCTTCCACAACACCTTCACCAACTCAATGGTCTTGCCACGAAGAACCTTGCTATCCGAATCCAGAACCTTCACCGGTTCCTCATCATAGGTCAAATCCGGATTCAATTCCACTTCTTCCACAGGCATCACATGCGAAGGATCTGATTTATACTTCCGGAGCATAGAAACATGAAACACATCATGAATCTTCTCCAACTCTTGAGGTAACCTCAACTTGTACGCAACAAGACCCACACGTTCAATCACCTCGTATGGTCCAATGTACCTAGGGCTCAACTTACCCTTACGGCCAAACCTCATCACCTTTTTCCAAGGCGAAACCTTCAAAAACACACGGTCACCCACCGTATACTCAATCTCCCTACGCTTCAAATCCGCGTAAGACTTTTGCCGATCAGAAGCTGCCTTCAAACGCTCACAAATGAGCTTCACCTTCTCGGTGGTTCCTTTCAACAAAACCGGCATCGAAACCAACTTCTGACCCGTTTCAGCCCAACACAAGTAGTCCTACACTTCCTCCCGTACAAAGCCTCATAAGGTGCCATTTGAATACTTGCCTGATAACTATTGTTATAAGCAAACTCTACCAAAGGCAAATGTTTCTCCCAAGAGCCCTGAAACTCAATCACACAGTACCTCAACATATCCTCCAAAATCTGAATAACACGCTCGGATTGACCATCCGACTGAGGATGATAAGATGTACTGAAATTCAACCGTGTACCCAAAGCTTGATGCAAACACTGCCAGAACCGCGATGTAAACCTCGGATCCCTATCCGACACAATCGACTTTGGCACACCGTGCAGCCGCACAATCTCAGCAATGTACAGCCCCGCAAGCTTATCCAAGGAGTACGTAGTATGCACAGGCAAGAAATGCGCACACTTCGTCAGGCGATCCACAATCACCCACACCGAATTCTTCTTTGTTGGCGACAAAGGTAACCCAGACACAAAATCCATGGTAACCCTTTCCCACTTCCATTCAGGAATCTTCAACGGTTGCAACAAACCTGATGGAAACTGATGCTCAGCCTTTACTCGCTGACACACCATGCACTTGCTTACAAACTCAGCCACATCCTTCTTCAAACCCGTCCAATAGTATTCATCACGAAGATCCCGATACATCTTAGTACTACCTGGGTGCATAGCAAAAGGACTACTATGACCTTCAGTCAAAATAGCACGCCTCAACTCAACATCATTGGGCACCACTACCCGACTCCCAAAACACAACACACCATCATCATTAAAACAGAAATCCGAAGGCCTACCCTCCGCGATATCCTGAACATGAGGTACCAAGGAATCATCCAGCAACTGCTTTTCCTTGATCAACTGAACCAAAGATGGTTTCACTTGTAACTCAGCCACAAGACCACCATCACGTGAAATACTCAACCTGGCAAACATAGCCCTCAACTCAACAGCTACCTTCCTACTCAAGGCATCCGCTACAACATTAGCTTTTCCAGGGTGATACTCAATCGTCAAATCATAATCCTTAAACAACTCCACCCAACGTCGCTGCCTAAGATTCAACTCCTTCTGAGACATCAGATACTTCAAACTCTTGTGATCCGTGTACACAGTACACTTCTCACCATACAGGTAATGTCTCCAGATCTTCAAAGCAAAAACCATTGCGGCCAACTCAATATCATGCGTAGGATAGTTGCGCTCATGCACCTTCAACTGCCGCGATGCATAAGCCACCACCTTACCCTCTTGCATCAACACACATCCTAAACCAACATAGGACGCATCACTATACACCACAAACTCTTTCCCTGATTCAGGTTGAACCAAGATAGGAGCTTGCGTCAAAGCCGCCTTAAGCTTCTCAAAAGCCTGATGTCTCGCTTCCGTCCACTCATACTTAACATCCTTCTGCAACAACTTCGTCAAAGGTGCATCAATCTTAGAAAACCCATCCACAAACCTCCGGTAGTATCCCGCCAAACCAAGGAAACTACGAACCTCATGAATAGACTTAGGAACCTTCCAATTCATCATCGCCTCAATCTTCTGAGGGTCAACACGAATTCCCTCGGCAGAAACCACATGCCCAAGAAACACCACTTCACTTAACCAGAACTCACACTTGCTCAGCTTAGCATAAAGCTGATTCTCCAACAAAGCTTGCAATACAATCCTCAAATGCTCTTCATGTTCCTCCTCAGTACGCGAGTACACAAGGATATCATCAATGAACACCACAACAAACTTATCCAGGTATTCATGAAACACACGATTCATCATGTCCATGAAAGCTGCAGGAGCATTTGTTAACCCAAACGGCATCACAAGAAACTCATAATGCCCATACCTCGTCCTGAAAGCTATCTTAGGCACATCCACATCCTTTACCTTCAACTGGTAATACCCTTACCTCAAGTCAATCTTAGAGAACACAGCTGCTCCCCGAAATTGATCAAAGAGATCATCAATCCTCGGCAAAGGATACCGATTCTTGATAGTCAACTTGTTCAGCTGACGATAATCAATGCACATTCTCATAGTGCCATCCTTCTTCTTCACAAACAAGAGTATCACATGCAACTCCTTAGAGCTAGGATTCATCACAAAAGCTAGATAAGCTTCACAACCTTGCCTCAGCATCCGGCTCGCCTCCAAAGAAGGCACCACATTGGCAAGAAACTTCACATTCTCACCAACCACAACCACCTCATAATCATCTGCAAGCTTCAACGAAACTCGCTTATTCTCACAATCCACAACAGCTCGATGCTCAGCAAGCCAATCCATACCAAGGATCACATCAAAACCATAGAAAGGTAACTCCATAAGGTCAACATGAAAAACATGATCTTGCACGACCAAAGGACATCTTCTATAAAGCTTTCGAGTCACAACAGTCTCACCAAAAGAACTAGTGACACGCACACCAACATCCAAAGACTCAACAGACAAACCAAGCAATTCAGCATGCTCACGCAATATGTATGAGTGCGTAGATCCAGAATCAATCAAGGAAAGTAATGACAAGGATTGCAAAGTAAAAGTACCTGCGATCACATCCGCGTCATTCCTTCCCTCTCGCTGAGCATACACCCTGGCTTGGCCGCCACCCTCAGGCTGAATAGCCACAACATGAGCCACACTCCGACCACCTTCCTCTCTCCGCTGGAAGTTACCACGGCCGCGCCCACGACCTCTCTGTGGTGCAGCAACAACAGGAGCACGCACTTGGCCACCAGCCAACATAGGACACTCTCTCCTCATATGATCCTTAGATCCACAATTCCAGCATGCATTACCAGCTGCCACAACAGGAGCTTGCACCTCCCTCTCAGCACGAGGACAATCATGTTTCATATGGCCACGCAAACCACATGTCCAACAAGCACTTGGATCAACTCTAGCATTGCCTCCCCGGGCAGGCGCACCACCACCTCGCCTAGCTGAGGACTGATACTTCTGATCACGTCCCCTCTTGTTCCGTCCACCACCGGAACTATATTCAGCAGCTCGCTTACCAGCACTTGATCCAGCACTTCTAGCAGATAAACCCAAGTTCATCTCAATATCCTTTGCTCGGCCCACCAACACATCAAAATCATCATACTCGGTATCCAGCACATACATCTTTACATCCGTCACTAAACCATAACGGAACCTTTCACACCTTTCCCGCTCATCCGGAACAAGCTCAGGTGCGTATTGACTGAGTCGAACAAACTGTACTTCATACTCAGCCACCGTCATGCTCCCCTGGGTAAGAGACATGAACTCCCTCTTCTTTTCATCTAGGTACCTCACACCTAGATACCTTCTCTTGAACGCGTTCTGAAAGAACGTCCAAGTTACGTCAGCTTCTGCCATCCCAGCGATAGAGGTAGTCCACCAAGTGTAAGCATCATCTTGCAACAATGATACTACACAGCCCAGCTTTTTCACATCAGTGCAACTCATCTGACCCAAGATTCTCTTGGTACCTTCTAACCAAGATTCTGAACCTTCAGCAGACAAACCCCTGAACTAAGTCCCTCCTAGACTGCGCAAACGCTCCAAGGGTAGTCTAACTCCAGCATCTCCCTGATGCCCAGCTCCTTGAGCTCCAGCTACTGCTGCTTGAAAAGCTCCAGCAATAGCTTGTATCAACATTGTCATGTCAGGAACAGCTTGCCCCTGACCAGCCTCAGGTCCAGCGACCCCAGCACCAGCTGCAGCTCCAGCTCCTTCACCCTCAGCACCACCACCACCAGGTGGAGGAGGTAAATCCACTGCACTCTCAACATTCTCATCATTCTCGTTCTCGTTCTAAGCCGTAGCTCGCACATTACTCCTCAACTCTCTACGAGGTGCCATACTCTAACAATGCAATCACAATGCAATTAAACAAAGTCAGGCCCAGCAAGGTAAGCAATCCAAGTACTCAAGCTCATTTTCAATTAAAAACAATATCATTTCATTAGCTTTGATTTGGCAATGGGTACCCACAACATGCCTCATCACAGCATACAACTCAATTGCAACATATTTGCAAATCACACATCATGCTTTCACTCAACAAGCATACAAAGCATACATACCTTAGTCACACACACACAACCGTTCCCAATTACTCGAGAACTCAGCTCTGATACCACCAAATGTAACCCCCTTAACCCGGCCTAGACGGTCGACCCAAATTAAGAAGATCACACGGGGAAAACCAAAGTCAACCCAAAAGTCAACCTTGATTAACGACCCTTTTTTCTTTTTAATCTTGTCTAGATGCACGTCAACCCTAGATATGTTCACAAGATAATCATATTCAGACATCATAACAATTAGAGAACATTCAGGGACCCAATTGCACAAATTACAACTTAAGGGACCAAATTGTAAATTCTAATAATTATAAGAACTTAATCCAAATTAAAGTTACCAGCTTGAAATTAATCATCTTTCATGCTTCTTTACCAAATTTCAGCTCCAACGGACATCTCAAACTCATACAATTGCAATAACAAGTTTCAGGACCAAAACGCAAACATTTCAGAACATTCAACCAACAATTTCAGTGCCCAACGGTCGGGTGTTTCGGAACAGGGAAGGCTCGTTCCGAAACGCGGGACCGTTCCGAAACTGGTACCGAAACATGGCCTGGCAGAGGCCAAACCGTTCCGGAACAGTGCCTCCCGTTTCGGAACGCCCAGGCCATTTCAGGCCCCCGTTCCGATACGGTAGCACCTGTTCCGAAACAGGATGCCCAGATTGCAGAAAATTTGCTGGTTTATCATGCAATTGACTTAACAAACATACTCCAAAAGCAACCAAATTTTACCAGCAAGTCATTCAACATTCAAGGAACATAATTGTATCAACCAAACATCAACATGACAACAATTATGAAAAACCCCAAATCTATAGGCATGCTTCCTACTTAGCAAACCATTCAAGCATCAAAATACCAAAACCATCTCATAAAGGCCAATTACAAGCTCCAACATTATTAACATCATTAAACCAACTTAGGGAGTCCAAAACATCTCCCAAAACAACAACATAGGTTCCCATTGCCAAATGCCAAAAGCTAATAGTGTTTAAGAAACCTTCACCATACTTGAGCTTAGTTCACCACTTGGATTCTTCACCACCTTGCTGCCCTCAATGCACCTTAATGCTCTGCATTATTGGTTTAAGAAAAGAGAGAGAGCGTAAGCAAAAGCTTAGTGAGGATTGCTTATTTAAAACCTCACAATAATGCATTTACAAAACACATATATAACCCTTAAATTCAATCATCATTTGTACATACTCATAAGCATTTAAAACAAGCAATACATGCTTCAAGTTCATAACGTGTCATATTGGCAACAAGTGATACACTCAACATAAGATCCATACATGGACTTTTAAACACCATTGTGATCTTACACTTTCCAAGGACCACACATGGACTTTTAAACACCATTGTGTCCTTAACCCCATGGACTTTTAAACACCATGGCAAGGACCACACAAGGACTTTTAAATACCTTTGTGTCCTTAACAAGAATCTCCCAAGGACTTTTAAACACCTTAGAGTTCTTAGATAACAAGGCTTACACAAGGAATTTTAACCACCTTGAACCTTAACCAAGAACCAACCATGGACTTTTAAACACCATGTTGTTCTTAAATAAACAAGGCTTACACAAGGAATTTTAACCACCTTGAACCTTAACCAAGAACCAACCATGGACTTTTAAACATCATGTTGTTCTTAAATAAACAAGGCTCACACAAGGACTTTTAACCACCTTTGTGACCTTAACCATCACTTGCCAATGTGCATCATTACAACAATATTCCACTGTTTTAAAGCATTTAACAAAGCCATAGACATCATGCATCATTATGCATCAAAACCACATTTAACAATGTTCAAAAACAAGAATCTCTTACCTTGAGCATTCTTCAATACATGGCTTATAAAATCAGCAACTAACATGCTAAAATATGCTTTCAAAACAGAATTTAAAACATGCAAACAACCACATTGCATACAACCAATCCATGGTTCATCATCAAGAGAGTTTTTCCGAAAACTTACTCTTGAGCTTAGCTAAGTTGCTTAGACTTAAACTAAGCTCCCAAACCTTCAGAACATTGGTTTCAAGGCTGAAATCCAAAATCCACTCACCGATTCCGTTTCGCCTCTTGCCGAAACACAAATCAAGCTCCCGGATCACCACCTCTAGGATCCAAAGATGACTCCCCTGTTTTAAACACATCAAAACATTATATTAATGCATCATCATGCATTAACATCCTCAATGAAAGCACCTAAACCCGCTGCTCTCAACCACACTCCATTTTCGGCTACCAAACACAACCGAAAATGCCTCCAAACAACTTCACAACACTACCCAGCCAAGATCCAACAAATCTAAACATCCTTAAACATCATTTAACCTCCAAAAAGGATCTAACAACATCCTTATACCTCCAGCTATAACAGATCCACAAGATCTCTCCAAAAACAACCAAGAACACAAGCTAAACTTAGGAAATTCAACCTATCCGGGATTGCAGTGATTAAACCTCAAATCCTTATCAATTTAACATTCATTTAACATCAATTTAACACCTCAAAACACAGCCCAATCAGATCATACGAAATTTCATTAAAACCAATCAAATCTTGCATTTAAAAGCCAAAATCAAGAACAAATCAATAAATCCTTTTATAAAACACAAATTAAGGATTGAGAACTTGGGAATTTCAGTAAAGAACTGAGAGTTTAGAGGAGAAGGACATTCTTACCTCCAAACTTGAGTTTTCTCCTTCTTGGAACCAAAATCTTGAAAATCCAATTAGCAAATGGTGAGGTTTTATTGTAGAGATGATTAGCAATCAAAAGAGAATTGAAAAGGTATATTTAGGTGACAAAATCAGAGAGAAAAGCTCTGGAGAAAAGGTGTTTGGTTTGAGAGAAAATGAGAGAAAATGAAATTGGAATATTTGAGAGAAAAGTTAGTTATGGCCAAAAATATCTTCCCTCCACTTTTGTTTTATTTAAAAACCTTTAATTAATCATATAATATCTTTAAAAATCTGGAGAAAACTCCCATTGGGTAAATAGCTCCTTAAAGATTCAAAGTTTCAATCCTTTTTAAAACAGTCACGCAGTTTTCAAAAATTACATTTTGGTCACTAGCCAAAATGTCACCCTTCCAAACCTCATTTTACAAAATTGATTTCACAGTTCACTTATATATATTAAAAGAGGATTTTAAGACATTTTTCCATATTTTTAATGCAACCCGAACTAGGTTTTCCTAAATTCACTCTTATATATTCGAACCGCGATCCGACCGAACCGGTCCGAATCCCAAAACTCCTAAGCCCAAAACCGGGGCGTTGCATTCTTCTTCCCAAAGCTCTTCCTTTTGAGTTGGGGGCATTCGATTCTAATGTGCCCCGATTTCTTACACTCATAGCATATGAGTTGATCCTTCTCTTTTTCCTTGTTCTTGTTCTTGAAGTCTACTTTTCTAAAGAACTTTCTTCCCTGGTTGGACTTCATGAACCGAGTGAATATTTTGGCTAACATAGCCATCTCTTCAAGCTCCTCCTCGCTTGAATCGCTCTCTTCTTGTGAAGCTTTGAGAGCTATTCTGATTTTCTTCTTCTCCACCTTCTTCTCTTCTATTCTCTTTTCTTCTTATATTCCTTGCTTCGTGATCTCATGAGTAAGGAGAGAACCCATGAGTGCATCGAGCTTCAATTTCTTCATATCTTTTTCCTCGACGATGGTGGTTCTCTTCATATCCCATGACTCGGGAAGAGAGTGGAGTAGTTTATGGACTAGCTTGTCTTCGGGGACGACATCTCTAAAACCTTTGAGACCATTGACGATGACTGAGAAATGATCAAACATCTTCTTGACACTCTTGTCAGGCTCTATTTTTAAATTCTCGTAGCTTAAGTTGAGGAGTCTAATATTGGTCTTCTTAACATCGTTGGTGCCCTCGTAGGTGGTCTCGAGCGTATCCCACACTTCATTTGCACTTGTACAATAGGACATCTTCGAATACATGTCTGGTTAAAGTGCACAAAAGAGCATGTGCAAGGCCTTGTCATTGACTTGTAGCTTCTTCCTTTCTTCATCGGTCATTTCTTGTTTAGCCGTGGGAACTTGTATATCACCTTCTTACTTCATTGGAATGGATGGCATGTCTTCGATTATATCCCAAAGAAGATAATCGTTGGATTTGATGTATAGCTTTAATGGCTTGCTTTTGCACCTCTTCATTGAATTCTAACCGTTTTGGTGGTTGGCATTCTCAATAGAGCTGTTGGGCTCTCTTTTTCCCACCATAAATGCAGTTCTACAACAAACCCAACCGATACTCGCATCACCATATCGATACATGTGAAAAGAAGAAAGAGTCGTTGTATACAAATATCGTATCGATACGTGAAGAGGCATATCAGTACAGAAACCATATTTTATATAGGGGATCGGTACAGCATAGTGCGTACCAGTTTCGATTTTGCTAACTGGAATCTGGAGAATTGGTTAACCAAAAAGTGTATCAGTACGTTAGTTCGATGTATCGGTACTATTAACCAATTTTCAAAATGTTTGGTTCTAATAATCTGACAAGGCAACGGTCAAAAATTAAATGCAAAGATTTTTCAGATCTTACCAACTCGTATCGGTAGGAAAAGAGCATATTGATACGGTAAGTAGTTTTTATTTTCCAAGATTACATCGAGTATGAAAACCGTATCGATACGGAAAGTAGCATATCGATACACCTTTCTTGACTCGTTTCCAGTAGCCAAAAACTGTATAGATATGGGTGTAACCGTATCAATACGCCTGGACTGAACTTCAAAATTTAGATAGAAAAATACTTAATTTTTTTTGGAATACTTGGCTTTTGATTTTGAAATACTTAAAGTTCAAATCCTTGTCATTTTGTTAGTCTTTTGAGTATTTAAAAATTTATTTCATTTTGCAATTAAGTCATTGGAAATGTTGTTATATCAAAATCAAATTTGATTTTACATATTCGATTTAATTAAAGTAGTTCAAGCAAGATTTAAAAAATAGATTTACGATTTTTTATTTTAAAATTAAATCGAATATTTTTTCATATTTATTTTAGTAATTTAATATATATATATATATATATATAATGTTGAATCAGATTATTTGATTTAATTAATAGTTTTAATTTTTATTGAATTAAGATATTCAATAAAAATTAAAATTATTAATTAAATTATATAACTGAATTCAACATTATATATATGAAATTACTAAAATAAATATAAAAAATATTTGATTTAATTTAAAAATAAAAAATCATCAATCTATTTTGATTTTAAATCTTGCTTTAACTACTTTAAACATATTTAAAATATTTTTATTTTTACTTAATTATTTTATTTGATTTGGTGGTTTGTGTGATTTTACACGTCCCAATTGATCTAGGTTCAAGTCTATTTTTAACCATTTTTACTTTTTTTCCTAACATTTACAACATTATAAGATGTGTATATAAAATGGTGCAATTCATATCATCAAGAGTAGGTTGGTGTGGTGGTAAAGGCTTTGGTATATCCCCTATAGGACCTACGTTTGATTCATCGCAAGGTCATTTCATTCCTTTTTTAATTTTCCTTTAACCAGTTGGTGACATGTGTCACCACCTGCTTGGAGGAAAAAATATATTAAATAAATTAAATTAAAATTTGAGTAAATTTATCCAATTGGGTGATGACATGTTTTATAATCTAATTAGTTGATCAATTTATTTTATTAAATTAAAATTAGGAGCAAATTGATATAATAGGTAAATAACATTGACAAAATGTTAGTTTTTTAACAGCGGTGGTTAAAATAGAACCAGATTAAAAGTTTAGTGGTCTGATTGACGAGTTGCCTAATTCGGTGTTCAAACTAGGTACGCTCAAATATTTCAGTGGTCACCTGAGTAGTTTACGCTTTTTTATTAACATTGAATACAAGTCTTTTTAAGTAACATCCGATTAAATCAGGGTGAGTCTAGGGTGCAACGCTTTAATTTAAGGCTGAAAAAATACAACTTAAGATGTTAAATAAACATACAGCCTAAAATGTTACTACACAATCAAAATGTTAAGTAAACTTGTCATAAAACGACAAATGAAGTTCCGAAACTTGCCAAAAAACCATCAACCTAAAATATTATCGAAAATTATAATATTTTGAACTGTATGATTTAAATTGTATTAACCTTAAATTAAGTTGATAACTTGAAATGTTAAAAAAGCATACAACCTAAAATGTTACAACCTAAAATGGTGCAATTCGTGTTTTCACGACATGTTTTGAAACTTGTCATAAAACGACAAATCAAGTTTCGAAACTTGTCAAAAAACCATCAATCTAAAATGTTATCGAAAATTATAATATTTTAAATTGTATGGTAACTATTTTCTAACATTTTGGTTCTAACGTTTTTTAACCTTAAATTAAGTCGATATACCCTAAAGTAGGGATGTGCAAAAAAAAACCGAATAACTGAAACCGATTCTGAAACTTGAAAAAATCGAACTGAAAAATTGGTTAACAGAACCTGTAACCCCCTCGGCCCGGCCTAGCCACCAGACCGACCTAAGGTGGTCACACGGGACTAACTGAAGAAAGACCCGAAGATTTCTCTTCGATTAGCAACCCTAAAAGAGGAACACGCTTTTAAAATTATCTTTTCTAGATGCACTTATAAAAACTTAGGTGAGGAACACTCACAATGGATAAAAGCACGAAGAAACAAACCTCGAACCGGCAAACAAGCATACAAGGACCAAAATGCAATTCTAGCATAAAATAGGGACCTAATATGAAATTAAGGTTACCATCTTGCAATTAGTAAGTTTTCATACACATATGCCAAAATGCAGCATGAAACGATCATCCAAACTCATACATTTGATAAAACATCGACTGGGGACCAAAATGAAAGAAAAAAGAACCTAGGAGATGCCTTTAACTAGATTAATTGCCAGGTGTTCCGAAACGTTACTGCCCGTTTCGAAACAGGGCTTCAAAACCAGATTTTTTAGAGGCAAACCATTCTGGAACACAAAGGGGCGTTTCGAAACATCTAGGCAAACTTCATGCATGTTCCGATACGGTCGAGCCCGTTTCGAAACCCATGTGCACAGCTTGATTCAAAAAGGGTCTTGGGCACTTTCGAAGCTCACTGAAACCATTCCAACAACTTACTAACAGAAAATGATCAACATAACATGCATTTCCAGGGCAAAAGAACTTAACAACATCAAACAAGATCATTTCAACACTAAGATTAAACAAGGACGATGCAAACAAAGATCCACACTTGCATAAGAGGTCAAACTACAAAATAAACATTAAAACAACGAAGTCATACTTCACACAACTTCTTAGGATCATAACAAACTTGCCTCAAACCATACATACACAAAACATTAAGTCTCCAAACATAAACATAGCATCCTCATTGCTAGTAGTATTATTACAAACTTAGAAAATCATACTTGAGCCAAAGTGGAAATTGGCCTCGCTCCCTTTGCTTGCTTGCTGCCCGAAACTCTAACGGTTTGCATTGTTGGAAAAGAGAGCGTAAGCATTTAAGCTTAGTGAGCGGAGCTCAAAACCAAACAACAACAATGCAGTTTTAAAACCAAATGGAGTTTAGAAAACTAAAACCTTTCCCAAACTAAAATGTGCATACAACACCTCATAACAACGTAATAACCAACAAGATCATCTTACCATTCAACCATTCTTACAAAAGCACAACTTACTCTTACAAGGCCTTACCAAACCTTGTTTCATCTTACCATTATATAACAAAGTCTTACAAAGGAGAAGAGTAGCATACTGGCATAATTAACAACAATACTCGGATATATGGATTTCTTACAATATTACAAGTCTTACAGGACATCGATGAGAGTAAACTCAATCACCGTGCCCAGGCTAATCTTACACGTACAAATTTGTCTGACACGACCGAATTTTCTTACACGTACGAATTTGTCTTACACACATGCAAATTTTGTCTTACAAGTCTTACATGTGCACATTAATCCTAGTTGATCGATCAACTATATCCGGTAAAGATTCTAACTTATGCCAATATTCTAACAATGGTCAAACTTACCAAACTTACATGGCTAACAAGCTCATCTTACCACATCTCACTCTTACCAACATTTCCATACCAAGCATGCCTTTACCAACACTTATATCTTACAACAACAACAACAACATAAGCATGCTCACAACATATCATAGGCAATAAAGGTAGGAAAAACAGTAGGCGGTTCAATCTCAAGTCTTACCACAATTTTATAACACATCACACAATATCAAAACATGGTTAAGTGTAAAACCACTTACTCTTGAGTTTAGATTGGCTTATCAAGCCCAATCTAAACTCCCAAAATCATCTTTGAACATTTTCAAACGCTTTAAAACATTCCCACTCACCGATAAACTCGTTCCAAAAAGCTGAAACCCACAATTATCTAACGGTCACCCGGATTTGCTCCCAGACTAGGATCCTTTGTTTCTAAACAAGTTAAAACAGAGTATTTATACCCAAATAAGCTTCCAAACTTGCAGCAACACTGAAATCCAACAAATACTCTCAAATACCCAACAATCCAATATCGAAAATCATCAAAATCACTTCCAAAACGTCCAAAACACAAATCCAGCCATTACCCATCATTTCAACCATCAAAAACTCATCTATTAACATCAAAATCAGCCACTTAAACATGCTAAACTCACTGATGCCATTAAAAACCCGAAATCAAGCTTAACCCCGAGATTTTTCATACCCAACTCCACTCAAACTTCAAGTTTTAGTTTCTTTAGGATCCTACCTTCATTTAAGCATCATTTAAACACCAAAACACCATTTAAAACATTCTAAAACCCAGCATAAGCCATTTGAACGAAAATCTTCTAAAAACTATTTTATTTCAAACCTTGAACTTTTAAAATAAAAGAGGTAAACCATTTGATTTTGATAGAAGACTAACAAAAAGAAGTTTAATTAAATAAAGGCAAGGTGAAATCAAGTCTTACCTCCAAAACCTTGATGGGTAATCCCTTGGATTGAAAAAAGGCTACAATGGTGGCTTGGCTTTAGGAAACTAACGTGAAAATGAAAGTGGGACTGATTCAAAAGTCTTTCTTTTTATTTTAAAACCCTATTAAAATAGGTTTAGGTTTAGTTAAAAACTAGAACCACCTTTTTGGCTGATTTTACAAAATGGCAACCAACTTTTGAAAACTTGCGATTTGGTCACTAGACCGAAATCTCAACCTTCTAGAATTGATTTTCTAAATTTTTTTTCACAAAACTCTTATACATAATAAATAGTAATTTTAGAAATTATTTTCAACTTTTTAGGAATACCCGGAGAGGGTTTTCCCTGGTCTAACCCCAAAATGTCAACTAGCTCATCGAATAAGAAAATCCATATACGCGACATCTAGCCCCAAAATTGGAGTGTTACAGAACCGAAAAATTTAGTTTCGGTTCGGGTTTTTATTATTTTAAAAGAAATCAGTTCGGTTACGATTTATAGTTTTGGGACAAACTGGGTAACCGAACCGACCGATTATATATTATATATTATTATATAATAGGCCATTTTAATATTTTATATTAAAAAACTAGATTTTATTTTATTTTTTCATTTCTCAAAAGTAAAACAATAATTTCATTTTATAAAGTTTAAGTATTTACCTTTCTTGTATTAAAAAAGATAATAATATAATGTATCGGTTTTTAAAAGTATATACATTTTTTCTAACATATTATTAAATTTTATATTTTTAATAAACAAAATAAAAAACCGTTACCCGAATCGAATTTTTAATCAACCAATTAAATAATTACGGTTTAAGGTAAGAATTGGGTAACCCAAATTTACCGATTAACCGGAATAATTTGCTAATAGTTAACCAAACCTAGTTTTGTACACCCCTACCTAAACTCACCTATTAAATTACATTTAAATTTCAGCCGGATGATGCTTAGCCATAAAGTTTTCCAAGGGAATATATGGTCACCAACCCTAATCAATTTAGCTTTAAGTTTACTCCATTCGCACGTTTATTACTTAAAAATTTGAAATGTTTATTTTCAATGTTTGCTTGAAGTAAATTCTTTATTTAGATTTCACATTTCGATAGGTGACAAATATTTTATATAAGATTTTTTTAAGGATAAATATTCTATACACAGGCGGTGGAAACTGAAAGTTTCCACAAGCGCCTTAGTTTTAGGGTATAGGGAGTTAGTTTAGGGTATATGGTTTAGGGGTTTAGGTTAGGGGTTAGAATTTAGTGATAGTTGTTTCAATTTAAGGTTTGGGGTTATAATTTAAGGTTTATAGGTTAAAACCTAAATCCTCACCATATTACCCTAAAAACTAAACCCTAACATATAAACCCTAAATTGTAATCCTAAACCTTAAATTGAAATAACTATCCCTAAATTCTAACCCATACACCTAAACCCCTAAACCATATACCCTAAACTAACTCTTTATACCCTAAAACTAAAGCAATTGTGGAAACTTTCAGTTTCCACCGCCTGTGTATAGGATATTAATTTTTTTAATAGTCTAAATGCAATTATAAGATAGTATTTGTTCATAAATATTCTTAACTCTTTGACATGCACACACATTGCAGACATTGCGATTGAACTCGAGTCTCGTAGGATGAACACCACCCGCTTTTTTTACTGTGATTAAAATGTGTCATGTCATATTTTTTAATTGAGGGTAAAGTACACAAATGATCATTAAATTATTCTAAATAAAAATAAAATGGTCATCAAACTTTCAAAAGTTACACAATAAATAATGAAATTTGATTTTTTTATAAAATAATCACTGAATCATTAACCGTCGTTAAACGAGTGAATGATAGTTAATAAAATTTGTATAAAAACATATTTAGTTATCTAAATTTGCACATTCAAATAATGTGCAAACTTGGTAAGGATTCGTTTGGTTTTAGAAAATATTTTCTATTTTTGTATTCTATTTTCATTTTCAGTTTCTAAAATTAGAAAATATGTTTGATTAATATGGATAGAAACTTGTTTTAAAAAATAAAAATAGTGAAAATGTGTTTGGTATCTAATTTTTCAGAAATAAAAAATAATTATTAAATAATTAAAATAAAATATAGTTAGAAAAGTATAATAATAATAATAGTAAATAAATAAAATATGACTAAATTCACCACAGTTTTAAAAAATTGGCAATAGAATGATTAGAACCCGAGTAAAAATGAAGTTAAATTAAAAAATTATTTTTTTATATTTCTCACTTTCCTAAAACATTTTCAATGAAATTTTTTATATATTTTCACGTTTTCACTTAATTTTATTTTATTTTTTAAAAATCATTTTCTAATTTTTCAGTCAAACATATTTTTTTTCACCGTCTCTAAATCAAGCCGACCCTAAGTGTCCATTTGTTTCATGTAATTGGTTTCACTGAAAATTTTATTCTCGTTTTCCACTTTTTGGTTGGAGTAAAATGAGTTCAATCAACGACAACATAAATGATTTTATGGTCAACAAAAAAAAAAAAGCTTGTTTTGTTGTAAAATGGCTTACGCCTTTTAATTCCATAAGTTATTTTCTCAACTTTTCACATCAAAACATAAACACAAAAAAATAATATTATTTTATGTATTTAATATTAATATAATATTATTTTTTATAATATAATATTTTAATATAATAATTTTGACTACTATAATAATATACGCCCTCTGTCCCACTAAAACTGTCACATGTTGACTTTTTTTGGGTCAAACTTTTTCAACTTTGACCTCTTATAATTTAAAATTTATTATTGATAAAAATATGAAAAAATATATTTTAAAAACTTTGAATCAACTAGTTTTTAAATATATTTTTTATAATTTTAAATTAATTAAAATATTTAAATAAATTATAGTCAAAGTTGAAAAAATTTGACCAGAAAAATGTCAACATGTGACAGTTTTAGTGGGACGGAGGGAGTATATCAGTATCGATATGCGTGTGAGTACAGTACCAAGAGTACCGTATCGCTGCTCGTATTTGAGTATCGGTACTCACTGAACGAAATAATCTGTAATGCTAATAAAAAGATGGAAATTGACGTGAAATATTAATAAGGTAATATAAATTAATAGAGATAATTAATAAGGATAATTAATGTACACTTCATAATAATTAATAACTTGGTAAACGTTGGACAACTTAATGTTAATAGCAACCATAGGGGTTTATAGTATATCGTGTGATGTTGTGTGTTGTGTGGTTGACGTGTCCTTGCTATGTGTTGATATGGGCATTTAGATGGTTGAGTTACCATTGTTTGGTTGAATTTGAATATCCAGTGAGAGAAATAGTGTGTTGCAACACCATGGTTGAAGGTTCTCGTATGCATGATCCCGATGCTTAATGAAAACGAGCCTCATTTGAAAATGCTTGATGAGAGATTCTAAACATGAGTGTATTATCTCCATGCTTAGTGATACCATGTCTCACCCCAAAGAGTGTATGATTCTTATGCTTAGTAAAACCGGGCCTCACTCAAAGTGTATGATCCCGATGCTTAGCGGGACTGAACCTCACTTCTATATTGTCGTATAATGTTTATATGCTATGAGAAGCTTATGCCTTCTTGCTATGCTATATTGTTAGGCGGTTAGAGGTAGTGCCACATTTATATGATGTTATATTACCGTGTTATGAGTTTGGTTGGGTCTTGTGTGCCATGTATGATGATTGCTTTGATGAGAGCATGCGTTTATACGAGTTGTGGTAGCGCCATAAGTTTATTTATCTCTCCTTATTGCTCGTACTAGCTTGCATGCTTATGTTTTATGATTAACATGAAGTATAGTAGAGTAAATGTATACCACTGAGCTTTGTAAGATCAACACTCGGAATCGTTGTTTTCGTGCGTAGGTTGATCATTGGATCGTGGGATCGAGGAGCACTACCGACATGAGATTCTAGCATGTGGTGATCTCCAGAGTGCGGTACTTGTGTTTAGTGGGCTATGTACTCATAGGACCTTACATTATGGAGTTTGTAATCTTTATTTTTAAAATTGTATTAATCAAATCGAATGTTCAAATATTTTAAATTTAAATTGGAACTTCTTTGTACCGTTTTGATTATTTAACTATAATTACAATGGTTAGCTTTAAATGTTTTTGAGAAATTTTATGGTTTTGGGTTGGGCTTGAGGCACAAATGTGAAATCCGAGTCGAAGGTGTTACATGTGGCTTGATTGCGTTGTTTGGTTATAGAGCTTGTCTTATTTGTCTCTTATATAACTATTTCCATATGCACTCTTTTTCCTCCATTAAGGTCTAGAAAGGTTTTTTAACGAGACATATAGTAATAATACCCATCCTTAATAAAAAAAAATATAGTATGATATTGTATTATTATTCTTAAAACTACTTATTAATATTTATTTGTTGTGAATAAAATAAAGAAGAACAAGAATAAGAACAAGAAGAACAAAGAGATGAGAGAAAGAGGGAGATTTGTATTATTCTCAAATATAGACTTGTATATAATGCCTTCAATGAATCATCTATTTATAGGCATAAGAAGTACATAATACATTAAACTCTAATTCATAGAGATAATATTCCTAATAATAAATAAATCAAACTCCTTTGATAAAGTTCTAATCATGATAGACATCCACATAGATAAATATTCATAACATTATTAACATATTTAGCCTTTGTTATTAATAATTTTTAATAATATGATATAATATTTTTATTTTAATAAGTAACTAGTATAATTAATAATATTTATTATTTAATAAAAATGTACTAGTCTTAATATTTTTTGTAACATTGTAAAAAATAATATTTTAATAATAATAATAATGACATAAATAATATTTACTAAATATTTAATGTTTTAAAAGTTCTATTATTCAAATTTTAATAATCGGTAACATTATTTTATGTATTTAATATTAATATATAAAGTTTAGTAATATTTTTAAGTGGTAGTTATGAAAATATTTAGTATATAAAGTATTTAACAATATTAATAATATAATATAATATTCTTATTTTAATAAATAATAAATAATATTTATCATTTAATAAACTATACTAGTCTTAAATTATTATTTATTCAATTTAAAAAACAATATTTTGATAATAATGTTCTCCTAAACAATATTAACTAAATTATTATAATATTTTAAAAATAATAATATTAATTTTTTACAATTAAAATATTATTTATTATATTTGGTGTTTACAATGAAAATATAGCTATCTAAATTAAATATTTTTTTCGAAATTTAAAATTATTTTAAAAATATGACATTGAGGTTATTCATATAATCTGAAATATTAATAATATGAAAAATTGTAAGATCATTACTCAAGGTAATATTCAAAAGGAAAATTCTACAACGTGCAACGAACATCGATGAACACCACTAATGATGAACACCGATGAACACCATTAAATTAATTAATGAAGATTTAAAATTTCAAGGACCCATCATACAATTAATAATTATTTTAAAAATTCAATTAAATTATTTTTTATATATATTAAAAATTTATTTTTTTAATAAGGGTAAACTATATATTTAGTACATCGCTTATTTTCGTATTTCTATTAAACCCTCATTATTTAAATATTATTTTAATTTGACTTTATTCTTTATAAAAAATAATTTAACCCTCAAACTAAAACCCTAAACTATTAAACCTTAAATTCTTAAACTCTTAAACATATACCCTAAACTATATACCATTAAAAATAATTTACAACAACCATAGTATACGATAGAACAGGGGAGGTCAATGAATCAGAGCTTCATGAATTGAAGTACTTGAAGTTAGTCATCGAGGAAACTCTGAGATTACACCCTCCTGCACATTTGCTACTTCCAAGAGAAGGTTCACAGAGACGTGAGATTAATGGATATGAGACACCAGCCAAGACCAAAGTGATTATTAATGCATGGGCAATCGGAAGAGATTCGAACTACTGGAACGAAGCCGAGAGATTTAATCCAGAGAGGTTCAGTCGATTATAGAGGTGCTAACTTCGAATATGTTCCGTTTGGTGCTGGAAGGAGGATATGTCTTGGAAGGTCATATGGTATGGCTGTTGTAAATTATTTTTAATGGTATATGATTTAGGGTATATGTTTAAGAGTTTAAGGTTTAATAGTTTAGGGTTTTAGGTTGAGGGTTAAATTATTTTTTTTATAAAGAATAGGGTCAAATTGAAATAATTTTTAAATAATGAGGGTTCAATAAAAATACGGAAATAAGCGATGTACTAAATATATAGTTTACCCTTATTAAAAAATAAAATTTTAATATATATAAAAAATAATTTAATTGAATTTTTTAAAATAATTATTAATTGTATGATGGGTCCTTTAAATTTTAAATTTTTATTAATTAATTTAATGGTGTTCATCGGTGTTCATCATTAGTGGTATTCATCGATGTTCGTCGCACGTGGTAGACTCATCCTATTCAAAACCGATATTATTTCAAAATCTTAAATTATTTTCGAAAACATTCAATGGGAAATTATTCAAAAACAATCAAATTGTAATATCCGAACGGAACAAAGAAGAATTAAAGGAAAAAAAAAGGGTATATATTTAGAGGGTAAAAAAAGAAACAAAAGAAAGATGGTAGACTTCACATGGCATATCGGAGAATCGAGCAGTTCACGCGCATGAAACATCAATGGCTCATGATTTGCCACGTGTACCCAGAGAGAAGATGATGTATGGATGATGATGATGAGTTGCCATTGCCAGCTCGAATTAGCTCAGCTCAGCTCAGCCAGCCAAAATTACCGAGCCGCAGCGGCCGCCTAAAGATTCTCTCTTGCTCCTAAAAAGTTAAAAACGCACTCTTCTCCATTTTGTCCACCACGTGTTTCATTTCAACACCTTTAGATCACCGGGTCCCACAGAAAATCCAACGACCTGAATTCGAGTTCCGGAGTCCACTCTTATCGATAAACAAACGGTCCAAAACAATCCACGTGTCATACCCGATGCATTATTATCTCATCTATCCAACGGACCCAAACAACCTTTCTCTCTCTCTGCACCCGACACTCCCTTCCTCTTTCTCCGGAACCGTTCTTGCTTTCCGACCAGCGACCACGATCGTCGTGGATTCTCGATTCTACCCCCACCAAACCCTCAAGTTCACTGCTAATTTATAACCAACAAAAAAAAAAGCTTGTCTGAGATTTGGGATGGCGGACTCGGACAATGAATCGGGGGGAGGGAACGCCCACAACGAAGCATCGGCGCGTGAACAAGACAGGTTCTTGCCGATCGCCAACGTGAGCAGGATTATGAAAAAGGCGCTGCCGGCGAACGCGAAGATCTCCAAAGACGCTAAAGAAACAGTCCAGGAATGCGTATCTGAGTTCATAAGTTTCATCACCGGGGAAGCTTCCGATAAGTGCCAGCGAGAAAAGAGAAAGACAATTAACGGGGATGATCTGCTTTGGGCCATGACGACGCTCGGGTTCGAGGAATACGTGGAGCCCCTGAAGATATATTTGCAGAAGTACAGGGAGATGGAGGGCGAGAAGAGCAACATGGGAAGGGGAGAGAAAGATGGCGCCAGCGGCGGTTCATCTGGCGGTGCAGGTGGCAGCGGCGGCGGCGGCGGCGGAGGGGGTGGAGTTGGTACGGGTGGCGGTGGATTTAATGGAGGAGGGATGTACGGGGGGATGATGATGATGGGTCATCACCAAGGTCAGATGTACGGCTCGGGTGGGTACCATCATCAGATGAGCATGGAGAAACGAGGCGTGGCAGCCGCCGGTAGTGAAGAAGCAAGAGGTGGAGCTGCTGTGAGGTGAAGGTAGAAGAAACATAGATTGTTTGGGTTGAAGGGAATTGTTGATGGAGTTTCCAAAATTTACTTTGTAAGCATTATTAACTCAGTTTCTCAGGCTACTTGTTTTTCTTCTCTATTTCGTGGGATATGCAATTGTCGGCAAGAAGAAGAAGAAGAAGAAGAAGCAGCAGCAGCAGCAGCAGCATAGTAGAATTGTTGTAACCTTTAATCATAAGAAGATAATTAGTAGTATTTCTAATTGAATGGAGAAAAAGAGGCAAATTTAATCATGCAGATACATTCATTTTCTTCCATTTATGTATTGATCTATGAAAGAAATTTTAGTGTTTTTTCTTTTTAAAAATGTATCATTTCATGTAATTCCGAATTCAGTTGAAATCTAAGTAGAACGAAAGGTTGAAAAAAAAGTTGGGTCATTCTCATCTGAATAGGGAATTTGCCTGCCCCCAAACATTTTTTTTTTATATCTGTTTGCTTTCACAGTTGCATTGATCTATGAAAGAATTTTTAGTGTTTTTGCTTTCACATTGGCCTCCCCCAGCTTAATTATGTGTTGAAAAACATTCTGTGCTTCAATTGTATCATATGGTAGTCTCCCATTAAACTTTTCTTAATCATTTATAATACACATACATTTTATATATACAAAAGTATTTAAATCCAAATCTTTAAATGCTTTTCTCTTTTTCCTTAAATGAAAAATTAGCCCTTTAATTATGTTTTTTTTTTTCTGTTTTAAGTACCTAAACTATGGTTTGGGTAAAATAAGTCCCTAAACTATTATTATTGGTCATTTTAAATCTCTAAACTATTTTTTGATCAAAATAAGTACTTAAACTGTCATTTTTCTTCTTTCAGTCCCTAAACTATCTATTGGTCAAAAAGAATTTGTGACGTGTCAACATCTTATTAGTCGAAATAATTTTCTTTTGACTTAAATAATTATCGAACTTGAAGTGACCAAAAATATTACTTTATGGGCTTATTTTGTCCAAACCATAGTTTAAGTACTTAAAACAAAAAAAAAATAAAGTTTAAAGGCTGCTTTTTAGTTTAAACCTTCTCTTTTTTTTATTGAAGCCTCTCGTTAGGTTTCTTTTTAATCAATTTTAAAAATTTTAAATAAAGTTTATAAATTTTATATTATGCAAGTGGATTTTTATTTTTAATATATAATAAATATTATATATACAACTTATACCAATCAACTTTAAATTAATTTAAAGTATAAAAATCGAGTTTTTTAAATTATAATTAATTAAATGAGTTTTTATTAAAATCCCAACAGAAAAAAACCGATTGCTCTGGTTCAATCGGGGTGGGAGAGCAATAGCATTGAATGGGAGAAGTGGTTAAGTTTAACAGGAAACTCCACTCGTTGTCCACTTTAAAACTCCACCTCCTTCCAATCCAATCTTGCAGTGTTTTTTGGGATAAGGGTCACGATATTGCATTATTTTAGGGATATTATTTTATATATGGTGATTTTTTTTGGGTTAAAAAGTGATTTTTAATGTCGTCATATGTGTTATTTAAAATTTAAATGAGATCATTAATTTATCGAGTGATATGCTAATGTTATCTTCATCTTGTTAAAGATGACAATAGATTGGACTGTATAGAGTTTAAGCTTAAATACAATTATAACCGAATTCAGATATTTTTTCGAATTTAGGCTCAGATTAAATTGTGATCCCTATTGTTGACTCGAATTCGAGGGATAGATCAACAAATTTTAGCGTCTTTAGGTTATATTGTGTTTCGGCCCTCTAATATTTTTATTTTAATGCAAAATAGTCCATAATTTTGTGTATTTAATTTCTTATGTTTTTAAATTTGTGTCATTTAATTATGTATTTATTCACTTTTGTCCCATTTTTTGTTGACTACATTTAATTTTTTGTGTTTATTATTTATGCTTTTAATTTGCTTCCTATTTTAATTTATAATTTTAGCCTAATATATCTTAACTTTATCCTGCAATTTCAATCACTTACTATTTTATTCACTAATTTCCTTAATTTTCGGTAACTCATTGATATTTACATTTATTTATTTCTCCATTGTATTTATTTTCTTGTTTGTTTGTAAATAATTTTATCTTACATTTATTTCATTTTTCATATTTATGTATATATGCATAATTGCATATGATATATGTAAATATTTTTTTGATATAAATGTCGGCTGCTTCATTTATTAAAAAGAAACTAAAACATAAAGTTATAAAGAAAAACCAATTAAAGTGCAACGAAACAAAAGAAACTTCAGGAAGAACACCAAAAAAGAGGGGATTTTACAGACATCCCAAACGACGCAACCGACAAAAACTCCCACACAGATTCACGATGACAACGAGAGCGCCTGTGGAAGATGGAAGGAGGGATCGGCCCAAAGCCAAATTTGAAGAAATCCCTCTGAAGAAACGTAGGAGTCCGACCGCCTACGGTGGATCTTGAAACCGACAGTCTTCTTCGACGAACTGGAGAACCGAGTTTGGGGCATCTTCAACCCATTCTTTATCCGTAGTTGCGAAGACACCCTCCGCCGCCATTGCATGTGACGATCGATTACCTTCCCGTCGGATGAACGCGAATCGACATTAGTAAAACGGTGGGTCAACACTTTAATATCCCTCGTGATTTGGCCAATTTCTGAAAAATATGTATCTCTAGAGTTCAGTTTTGTAACCACGGTGCGAGAATCACTTTCGACTACCACGAATCGAAACCCAAGATCAGCTGCGAATTCCAAACCCTGGAGAACGGCCACAGCCTCTGCAACAAACAGAGAGATAATGTTGAAATTTACCCTATGAGCAGCCCCCATTATCAAACCCTCACAATTACGGATAATAATCCCCGAACTCGATTTTAATTCCTCCATTTTATAACCCGCGTCTACATTAATCTTGATGTCAGGGGCTATCGGCGGACGCCATACAACGGAGGGGCGAGGTTGGGGAAGACCAATCGTCGCAGTAAGATGGGAGAGTTCATTGCAGTAGCTTCAGATGAGGGTAAGGACATCTTCGACTCTATGATTGATTTTCTCATGCACCAATTTGTTTATGGAATTCCAAATTGCCAAAATTGTAACGATAATTTGCCTGTGGAGTTGATTGCTTGAAAATTGAAAAAGTTGTAGAAGCCATTCATGAAAATCGTATTGCTCTGCTATAGTTGACCAGTAGAAATTCAATGAGTTCCATATGGATATAGAAAACCAGCATTCTCTTATGACATGAGAAGTGTCCTCGATACCCAACCCACACCTAGGACATGCTGAACTAGTACCCACTCTTTTGATCATGAGGTTATGATACGTAGGGACATAGTTTCGTGTAAAACGCCAGATGTTAATCTTCATTTTTAAGGGACAATCAACTCTCCAGATATAGTTATAGAGCCTGTCAGCAGGTTGACTCCAATGTAGCTCCTTTATAAGTAGTTTATACCCACTTCTTACTGTATACACCCATGATTTCTCACACTGCCATCGAAGAACATCTACTTGAGGGAAGATTGGTAGGCGAATACTTAAGACCAGACTAGCTTCACTAGGATTAAAAATAGATTGGACCAATGTAGTATCCCAATCACTACTTTCGGGTGAAATAAGATTTGAAACAAACCAGACTTGATTAGTTCGTATAGATTCAACCTTCCTCGCTGGAACCACAGGTAACCAATAATCGTTCCAAATCAAAACCGAGGAGCCAGTTCCAATAGTCCATCCCAAACCTTTCTCAAGGAGACCCCTAGACGACCATATACTTCTCCATATAAGAGAAGGGGAGGAACCCAAGGAAGCATTAAAAAATTTCGACGCTGGGTAACACTTGGCTCGTAAGAGTCTCGCTACAAGGGATTCAGGGTCCTGAACCAATCGTCATCCCTGTTTAGCAAGGAGTGCTATATTAAATTTACTAAGATCGCAAAAACCCATCCCACCATCTTCTTTTAACTTGCACAACTCATCCCTTGTACACCAATGCACTCCCCTCTTCAACACAGATCGTTGCAACCAATATCTAGCAATTTTTACTTCCATTTCTTTACAGAAAGCTCCCGGCAAAAGAAAACATGACATCGCAAAGAGAGGGATAGATTGTAAAATTGATTTAATAAAAATCTCCTAACCTCCTTGTGACAATGACCTAGAACTCAAACCGTGGGTCTTCGAATCCACCTGATCCATCAAATACTTAAAGGCCCTCCTTTTATTTCTACCCACCACTGCGGGAAGGCCCAAATAGTTTTTTGGGATACACTCCTCAGATACCTGGAGGACACTGCACACACTGGCCCTGGTATGGGGAGAAACATTTGAACTGAAGAAAGAGTGTGATTTGTCATAATTAACAAGCTGCCCAGAGCAACCTGCATATATACTCAACAAGTTCTTAAGGAAATGAGCACTATCGATAGTTGCATTTCCAAATATTAAGCAATCATCCGCAAACAATAAATGTGTTACCAAGGGGGCACTTCAGGCAATTCTCACTCCTCTGATCAGTCCTGTTGAGGAAGCAGTGCGAATTAGAGATGAAAGACCTTCACCACAGATTAGGAAAAGATACAGGCTTAAAGAGTCACCCTGACGTAATCCTCTAGACGGAGTAAAACTATCAGAAACAACACCATTAACGACCACTACATATGACACCGTAGAAACGCATCGCATAATGCCTTGAATCCATAAGTCTGAAAAGCCCATCTTGTTCATTATAGCTTCTAAAAAACTCTACTCCACACGATCATACGCTTTACTCATATCCAGTTTTAGAGCGAACGAACCATTTCGCCTAGTTCGTCTCTTCTTGAAAGAATGCAGCACTTCATAGGCTGCAATTATATTATCAGTAATTAGGCGGCCCGGAACAAAAGCACTTTGTGCTTCGTCGATACAATCACCTAGCACCTCCTTGAATCTGTTTGCTAGAACTTTTGTAATAATTTTCAGTAACACCTTACATAGACTTATCGGTCTAAACTGTTTCATATTTCTAGCATTGTTCACTTTCGGGATCAGCACAATATGGGTTCTGTTGATATCAGCAATCAGGTAGACACCCTTAATGACATCAATACAATACTGGGATATTTCATTGCCTACTAAATTCCAAAACCTTTGGTAAAAAACCGCACCTAGCCCATCAGGGCCCGAGGCTTTTAACGGGCTCATGGACTGTAGGGCATTGTAAACATCCTCCTTAGTAAAGTCTCTCTGTAGCTGGTCATTAATTTCATGCGTAATACATGTATTAATACCCTGTAAGGCAACATCCAAATTACACTTACCCGTGGATGTGAAGAGAGTGGAGAAATATTCTAGAGCAATATTCCGAACTTCCTCCTCATCCTCATGTAAAATCCCATCATCAGTAATGAGCTTATCAATTCTATTCTGCCGTTTCCTTTTACTGGAAAATCTATGAAAAAACCTTGTATTCCGGTCTCCATAGTTCAGCCAATTAGCCCTTTCCCTCTGCTCCCAAAAAATCTCCTCCTTGTCTAACTCGATGTTGAGGCTCAGCTTAGATTCCATAATGTCCATAAGAACATCATTCGAAATAGGTTGGGAGTTGAGAGAGTCAATTCTCTTCATCAGATCCCGTATTGAAAGTCGTTTCTCCCTTCTAATTTTCCGAAACCACATGTCTAAGCCTTGGCTTACAAACAATAGTTTATCTGGGATAGAACCCGGAGCCGCTGCCCATAGTTGGTGTATTTCTTCCTCACAAGACGTTTCCAATAGCCAGCTTGCCTCGAATTTAAAATTCCAAACTCTATTCCGATTATGTAGGCTCGCATTTGTGTTTAATAAGATAGAGCAATGATCAGAGAAAGGGTGAGGTAGATGGTCCAATTGAAAATTCAGAAATAAATCCCACCAATTAGTATTCGCCACCCCTCTATCTAATCTCTCACGTATATTATTCCCTATCGAGCGTCCCCACTGCCATGTGAACCAACTCCATTTGTACCCCAGGTCACTCAAATTACAGTTGGAGAGAGCCTCTTGAAAATTGTCTATTTGCCATTGGTTACGTAAAGGCCCACCTTTCTTCTCTGCATGGCTAAGAATCTCGTTAAAGTCACCAGCAACGCACCATAGAATATCTGGACAATCATCCAACTGTCGTAGAAGATGCCATGAATCAACACGATTACTCACTCCCGGTGCTCTATAAAATCCCGTGAATCGCCAACATTTCCCATCATCATCCTCATCAATTAAAATGTCAATATGAAAGGTAGAAAATGACCGTAATGTAATAGAAACCGAGTCCCTCCACCCCAAAGATAAACCCCCACTTCTACCTCTGGATGCCACATCAATACCATTATTGTAACCACAAGAACGACATACACACTCCATACGAACAGACGGCAATTTTGTCTCTATGAAGAAAACCACCGAGGGATTTATGTCTTGTAAAATACATTTGAGACGTTTTACCGTCTGGGTCATCCCTAAACCCCGAACGTTCCACGATAGGATCTTCATTGGGCTCGGCTGGCCTGTATAACGGAGCCTGCCGATACATTAGATGGAATTTCAAGAGGATCAGAAACACCTCCACCTTTTACTTTTAAATCCTCAACTCTAGGCCTTTTTTCTGTATCACCAACTTCCAGTTGGATTTCCTCACCAATATTACCCATTATAACATCATACCCATCAGACGCCCCTATGTGTCTCATATCTGTCAAGGCCTGTGGCCCAATTAACCTCCCCGACTTGCCATGTGAGCTGGAAGCATCAATCACAATTCCTTTATTTGGAAAGGAAGCATGATAAGTATCACCATTCATAACTTGCTTGGACTTGCCTAACTTACTGCCAAGATCCAAATCATTGACCATTGACGGATTTAGAGAGCTTGATTGAGAGAGATTTTGGTGCACCACATGTGGCACTAAATTAGCATTATTAACTCCCGAAAAATAAGGTACTTCGATTCCCTCTTCCACCAGCCACCGGCTTTGTGATGGCCGCGCCCTTCTCGGAGGCGCTCGGATAGACGCATCCTAGGCCAAAGGCAGATCACGTCCTCCTTCTGTGAAGCGTAGAGGGCAAAAGCTTTCCCCATGCCCAAGTTTTCCACAGAGGAAGCAAAATAATGTGAGCTTTTCGTATTCGAATCTCACGTATTGCGACTGCCCGTTCACCAACAATAATTTTTTCCGTCGTTTCAAAGGAACACGTGTATCCACCCGAGCACAAACCTTCATGATACGTTTATATCCCAGGCTACCCGTCGTTGCATCGTAGTCAAGGAACTTTCCGATGAAGTCACCAATAATTCTGGCCACCTTCACAGACATAAAACCTACTGGAACATCATAGATAGCAACCCAGAAATCAACATGAAAAAGTGGGACAGTCAAGGGGTCCTCCTCATCCTTCAGTCTGTGTAGAACTAATAGATGGGAATTAAAACTCCAAGGACCATCTTTCTCAATCCGGTCAGCATCAATAGCATGATAAAAACGAAAGAGAAACCTTCCCTCGCCCAACTCAGAAATGGAGATCCCTCCAGGAGGGTGCCACACATTAGCCAAGGTTGATCGCATCGCTGGAGCATGGATCACACTGGTCGTTAAAAAAGTGCCTACAAAGCAATGAGAATATGTTCTGCCTTCTCCAAGTCAATATGCACCCCATCATCTTCATCATTCTCAATCGACAAACCAGCCATATTGTTCTCAACAGTAGCCATATTGTAAAACACCCCCACCAGAAAAGCGAAAAAGAAGAGATCGTGGAAGAATACTAGAAGAAAAAAGAACAATCCTGCCACAAGAGCAGAGAGAAAAATATATGTAAATATAATACACTATATAGGTTTAGTTCATAGATATTAATCATAGTAAATATTATTAATATTATTATTTAACTTGCATTTTTAATATATTTATATTTTTAATATCACTTTTAATACGAATATATATATGTAAGTTAATTTTTACTATTACCATTATTCTAAGTTACCTAATATATATTTATGTTAATATATTTATATTTTTATTATCTTAACTTTATATATACGTTGTCTTATTATTTTAATGTAAATTTTATAAATGATATTTTGTTTTAAATAATTAAAAGTTATAAATATTTTGATTCGAACTCAGATATGGAGCAGATTTAGATCGAATTATGACATTATCCATATCTGATCCGCCTCCTATTAGGACTCAGACCCTTTTTAGGATTCGGATTTGGATTCAGACTTTTTCCAATCATATTTGGATCAATTTTTTTCTTCGGATCGGATCGAATTCAGATTAGATTCCCATCCCTACATCTTGTGTTGATTTGAATCCCGACAATTGCTTTGGGAATGTAATATCTATTGACTTAATAGAAAGAATTTAAAATTTAAATGTTTAGAGTTTAAGAGTTAGAATTCCTTAAAATATGACATATGTAATGTGGATGATTCTACAATAAACGCCATGTACCGCTATGCATCACTAATCATGTGTACCGCTATGTACCATTAACTATTTTAATTATTTATAAAATTACAGGGACTGAAAGTGTTATTATCTCTTTTAAGAATAACATCTAAAAAACAATTTTTATACTATTATTTTTCTTTTTGGGTAAAGTACACGAATGATAACTAAACTTTGGTAAATTATTCAATTTGGTAACCAAATTTTCAATTGCTTCATTGTGTCAAAACCATTTTTAAGCGGGTGTAAAAATATCTTGATGATTATTCTTTGAAAATTAGAGTTTTTCATTTAATTTGATTTTTGAAAAGAATGGAGTCGCCACCGATCACTTCGAGGTAGATCGGACATCATAAAACAACCAGAGATTCATTCTTTTAAAATTGAGTTCGAGAGTCGGTTACGTGTGGGGAAGGATAAGCATCCCCACAAATGCAATTATCGGTACCTTTTAATTTTACGTGGCATTTTGACATTTTGAATAACAATTTGAATTTAGTTTAACCATAATTATTAATTAAATTTAAATTCCAAATGGAGATATCCTTTTATAAGGAAATATATTTTTATCCGAATATGAGATTAGAAGTACCCAATTACGTTAGGGCACCCCTATTCGTATTCAAAATTATATTTCCAACATGAAAGATTTTGAAATGCATGATCGATTATCGTCTTATTTATTTTAAGGTCTAACTTAAAAAGGCTCTAATTAATTAAATTATTTAAGACTATGAATATTATTAAATTTAGGGTATTTATAAAATAACACCCAATTGCTTGAGCACTATTCATATAAAAACCCCAAATTAAATAATATTCCTAATTTAATTGATGAACCTAATTATTTAAATACTAGTCTTAATTAAAGCTTTAATTCAATTAACAAGGTCAATTTGTCATTTTCTAAGTTTAAATGGATACCAAATGTTCTACTTAAAAGCTCCATTGGGTAACATCTCATTGCAATGAGACACTATCCAAATTATAACTTCAAAGTTTCCATTTTAATACTCATTTATTTCCTACAATTGTCTCTCCTATTTTAATTACTTAATCCTAATTAAAGAACTTATGATTAAGGCTCTAACTATTTAATTAAATCTAAGTGAATTAAGTTATCTGAACAATTATACTATATGGTTCATTTTAAATCATGCAACATACAAATAACTTAATGTAAAACTAATAAATTGATTTTGATAAAACAAAGGATTTAAGGATTAAATTGAAAAAGAGAAAATGAATTTTTAAGTCCTCAAAACCTCTCTATATGTTTAAAGAAAAATGTACAAGTCAAAACCTTAACTTATCAAATATTTTCTAAGTGTTTACCAAGTCAAAACAGTGATTTTCGAGTCACCGTTTCGGAACGGCCTCTGGGCGTTTCGGAACACTTTGAAACTGTTAACCTCTATTTCGGAACTAGCTTTCCCGTTTCGATATGGGCATATCGAAACAACTAGTTGTGTTTCGAAACGGATGAAGAACAACAGAACGGTTTGAACCGTTTCGATACGACTGTATCGGAATGACCTCAAACGTTTTGAAACGAATTTCAAACTTGGTTTCAAAATATGACCGTTGAAGTTTTATAACTGAATTTAAAAATATTGTTAAGGCGTATCGAAACGCTTCTAAGCCATTTCGATACAGGTTTGGACAGTGGTAAAATGTTTCGAAATGGGTTTCGGAACAGGCTCTTATCATATCGAAACGATCGTGCCGGTTTCGGTACGACATATTTATTACACCCCAACGACTCTTTCTATTTTGGTATGTTTCGAAACAGGGTCGGGCGTTTCAGAATGGGTAGTTTCAGACTGCATTTATGGAGGGAAGATAACATCCCAACAGCTATAATAATGAAGGCAACAACCCCAACGAATAGAATTCCATGAGAAGGTATAAAAGGGACCTCGAAAAGCACCAACAACAACTATTGATCTCAAAAGAATTTTCCAAACATCAAATCCAAGCAATTGTGCTAAAATCTCATATTTTCTTGTAAACCCCAATTGTAGAACTTTGTATTTCCAATCTTATTTGTTCAATTGGATTGAGTGCTTGTAAAAAGGGCTATATTTGTATTGAGAGATACTAGTCTTTAGCCTTAAACTTCTTTGTATTACTTGAGTGAGGATTGGGTCAAATTTTGGGTAGAAAATTTGACCAGTATTGTAAAGGTTACCTCCTAAGCCTTGAAAAGGGGAAGAGCAATTAGTGGATTGTTGGAAAATCCTTAGTGGTAGCTAAGGTAGTGGATGTAGAGTTCAATTGGAACTTGAACCACTCTAAATTCTCTTGTCTAGAAAATTTTAATTTTCCATTCCACCACCAAAATTTCTAAAAATCTAATTCACCCCCCTCTTGGCTTAAATCGATTCTTCGATCCACTCAACACTTAATTTCAATTAAATTCAATTAATTAAACAATTTAAAGGATTAAATTGAAACTGAAATATGACTTTATTTCGATTGGGGACCAAATTGCAAAACATTCCAAAGTTTCGAAGACCCAAAGCCTAATTAACCCAAATATCCCAAAATACGCATGTCTCTCTACCCGACCTGATTCATGGCGCGCAGATCCCATTCCCAAAACGTTTTCGTTTCAACCCACTTATATATAACCGAACACCGAGTAAACTCACTCATTTGTCATCTTTCCCCTCTCACTTTACTTTCTCTCACAGCCAAACTCTCTAAGCATAAACACTAAAATTTCCAAATTTTTTCTCTTTTGGATCAAACTCATGGGTTTTAGGTTGGTGTTCTTCAAGTTCTTGAAGAACACTATAAATTCCGACGAAGAACAACCGCTCACACCGCCGTTCAATCTTCTTTCACCTATCTCTGGTCACCAAGCACCGTTCATCGGCCACCGTGCCCCCAACTCCGGCCACCGTCTACCTTCCGGCCGGCCGCCGACCAAAATCCTAAAAAATCTATTTTTTTAATTTTCACCTAAAAATCCTAAATCTACCCGGACCCGGTAGGTTCTAACCCATACTTTCCTAAAAATCGAATCTAATCTACCCGAATTTGAAAGAACCCACCAAGTCCTCCCAATCTAGGTCTAGGCTACCCAAACTGAGGCTCCACTACTCCATTTGCATTGTTTCCGAAAGCTCCGACCGTCGCGAATATATGAACCAATTCCTCTTTAAATTTTCAGTTTATATTTCAGTTTATATGTGTGAATCTAAACTATTTTTTCATTTATTTGCAGAAAATTAGAAGAACAAAAGTGGGTATACCTACTGATGGCTCGAAATGGTAATTTCGGCAAGGTCTCTAGTGACTGACGAGCTTCTTCGGTCACTCCTCTGCTTTTCGCATCGATTCAGTTCTCGACAGTTCGGTTTCTAACATCGGTTTGGCTTCCCAAGATGGTAAATCTCTCTCCTAATTATTATTATATTTATTATTATTATTTTATTAAAGTATGATATTAGTTGGTAATTATTGGGCGACAATCTCTCTCCTCCTATTTATAGGTGAGTGCCTTTTGACATCATCGTTGACGTTACACGGGTGACGTCAACGACCATTTATTGGGAGAAAAACCACTGTCCGCGTGATAGCTTTTGGTCCAATGGGAAGATGCCACATGACACTATTTGGGCGGGAAAGAAAGGATTTCAAGTTCAATTGTTTTTGATGGGATGACATATTGTAAAAATGAGCTGTAAAGATTGACATTTGGGCCTTTTAAACTGAATTGGGCTTTGTATGTAATATTGGACATTGTACTTATAGAAATTTGGGATTTTTGGACTATTTTTTATTTATTCAATATGAGATTTAATTAATTATTTTTAGATTTATTTATAGAGAAATATAATATATATACACTAGGGTAAAATTCGGGTCTTACAACTGCCCCTCTTTGCTCGTTGCCGTGGAACAGGAATTGGGAAAATACTGAAAAGACAAATTTTGTCCGAACTTGCTAGCTGTTGCTCTATGCTGCAAGATCTTCTTATTATGAACTTTCACTCATTCCTCTTTAGAAAGCTTGAACAAGTTCTTCTTATTATGAACTTCTCAATCCTTCTGTTAAGGCTCAACTGAAGTCTGAACTAATTCTTGTGAAAAATGTTGATCCACTTTTCTCTACAAAAAACTTGACCCTCATCTACTGTTGAAAATGTTGATCCACCTCTCTGTAAAGGTGTCATACAAACAAACTCTTCCTCAATCTTTCTTGGAAATGTTGATTCACATCTCTGCAAAGGCGTCAAACAAGCAAGTTCTTCTCATTAGGAACTCCTTATTCTTCTTTGAAAACATTAATCCACCTCTCTGTAAAGGTGTTGAACAAGTAAGCTCTTCTCATTAGGAACTTCTCATTCTTCGAAGGGTAAACTCTTCTCATTAGGAGTTCTTTATTCTTTGCTGGGCGAGTTCTTCTCATTAGGAACTCTGTATTCTTTGCTGGGGGAGTTCTTCACATCAGGAGCTCTGTATTCTTTGCTGGGTGAACTCTTCACATTAGGAGCTCGGTCTTTTCTTGGTGAACTCTTTACATGAGGAGCTCAGTCTTCTTTGCTAGGAGCTCTGATTCACTGTTAGAGTATGCCTAAATACCAATCATAAGATGATTTTAAATGACATTTGTTTTTACATTGTTTATTCATAAAAAGGTATTGCCATTATTATTTTCAGTTACAATTCTGTGTGCATAAATAAACTGAATTATAATAAATTCCTTAAAATAATATGGTTATTCTTAAATGTCATAAGTTGAGTATTATTGTGGGAATGGACAACAATAATGCATTAAGACTAATATGTAGTTGATTGATGACAAAGTGTTGTCATTGACATGGAGATGTCAAAATCAATACATAAATATGTGTTAGAGAATGACATACTGGACTGACCCTCTATGAGCATGTTTCTTGGATTATTATGTGACAGTCACAACATTGCTCATAGTGATAACTACATGTATAATCCTCAGACTTGAGATCATCATTACTTCAACATCGTGAGTGACATATTTTGATATAGTCAAACGTGTGTTGTAGCTGACCACTCTATAAAGACTGATATTGGATATGTCACAATCTATGTAATGAGATATGGTTGATCAAGATAGAATTTGTCCCTTCTACATAATAGAAGTAATATCTTAGGCCACTTGATTGAGTGGGACTAGAAATGTATGGCCATGCTCGAATAAGTTGATATGAGATATCATAGTTATTCGTTTATAATAGTCTACTCAAGATATCAAGAAATATTAGATGGACTACACAAGTGTGACTGTTCCATGACTTGTGACCAATCTAGATATAAAGGGCAAAAGGATGTAATACATGAAAAAGAGTTAATCCCGAAAAGGTCATGTCGATTCATGATTTCTTGTAACTTAGGTGCCAATGACATATTGCTAGATGTCACTCATTGTTTGCAATATTAGAAATGTTCTAATATTTACTACTAACGTTACTTGAACCTACAGAGTCACACCTACAATTGAAATGAGCATATAGTAAACGGATTACATATGTACAAATTTGTTGTACATGAATTTAGTTAAATTAATATATATTCAATATATGTATATATATAATTTAACTATTAGATAAATATTAAAAGAAAATAATTATTGTAATTATGACTCTTTTAATATATAAATAATATATATTGAAATCCTAATTAAAGATGAATTGAGATTATATATATATATATATATTGAAATCCTAATTAGTTGAATTTGGGTTATATATATTAATATATATTGAAATCCTAATTAAGTTAAATTGAGATTATATATATTTAATATATATATATATATATATATATATATTGAAATCCTAATTAAATTCAAATTGAGATTATATATATATATTGAAATTCTAATTAAAGTTAAATTAGGATTATATATATATATATATATATATATATATATTGAAATCCTAATATGAGTTGAATTAGGATTTCAAAGGCTATATAAAGGCATGAGAGATCTAGCAATCATTAATTCTTTTGGAAAAAATCTCTAAATAGTTTAGAGAGTTTTATATGGTCGTTTCAACTGGGTGAACTATGTAGGTCAGAGTGTTATTGTTGCGGCTTAGGAATCGACATCGTGGAATTGTGATTGTATATCTATCTTTTCCAAATTCAAAATTCAAGATTTTAAACAGGTAATTCTTCACTCTTTTTCAGCCCAATTCGTTCCTCGTACATGGGTTTCTAGTGGTGACCACCAGATAATTTTTCCACTGCGCCATGGGGTGTACCGGCGTGACCCAACATTCACCTCCTCCTCTAGGAAAAAAACTGAAACCACAAAAAGAAATATCATTTGTTAATAAAGATTCTTTCTTGGAGTAATATGAAAGATTTTCAATTTTTTTGCTTGAAGCACTGAGATATTTAGAGTCACTACTTTTTTGGCTAAAGTGACTCGATCTTTCAATTTGAAGCTTGCATGAACTCTTTTGTTCCTCTTCCTCTGTTGATCGATCTCCTTCTATTCTTGAAATGTATATGTTACTTGCAAAAAGTCAAATTTATCATTAATCTTCCAACATCAATTGTAAATCAAATGTACAACTTGGGTATATCATTAAGAAACTCCAAGTGCTTCAATGAGAAACGTTGAAACTTTTAACCAATTAAACTATGTATTCTTCTCATTTGATCTCGAAGTTGATCTATCTTGCTTTCCAACTTGGCAACATGAACTTCCTTCTTTTCCTTGAAGTTGGTGGCCCAAAAAGTTTAAATCTTTGATGATACCATGCCCCCACTGTCTTACCGTGACGACATTCGAAAAGTTCTTATCATTTCTGAAGATGTCGACCTGAAAGACTTAATATCATGCCCGAAGGACTTTGTAACACCCCAAATTTGGGCTTAGAAGTTTTAGGTTTGGACCGGACCGGTCGGGTTGCGGTTCGAATATAAAAGGGTGAATTTAGAAAAGCCTAGTTCGGGTTGCATTAAAAATATGGAAAAATGTCTTAAAATCCTCTTTTATTATATATAAGAGAAAGGTGAAATCAATTTTACAAAATGAGGTTTGGAAGAGTGACATTTTGGGTTAGTGACCAAAATGTAATTTTTGAAAACTGGGTGACTGTTTTAAAAAGGATTGAAACTTTGAATCTTTAAGGTGCTATTTACCCAAAGGAGTTTCTCCAGATTTTTCTTAATATTAATCAATTTAATTAATGGTTTTAATTAAAGGAAAAAGGAGGGAGGAAGATATTTTGTCATTTTTAACTTTCTCAAATTTTCCATTTTCTTTTCTCTCAACTTTTCTCTCAACCCAAACACTTTTCTCCAGCAAATTTCCCTCTGATTTTGTCAACAAAAGATGAGATTTCAATCCTCATTTGATCTCTAATAATTTCTACAACAAAACCTTAGCATTTGCTTATTGGATTTTCAAGAATCTTGGTTCCAAAAAAGGAGAAACTCAAGTTTAGAGGTATGAACGTCCTTCTCCTCTAAATTCTCAGTTCTTTACTGAAATTCCCAAGTTCTCAATCCTTGAATTATGTTTTATTAAAGGTTTTGCAATTGAGTTCTTGATCTTGGCTTTAAAATGCAAGATTTGCTTTAATTTTGATGAAATTCGTATGATCTGATTGGGCATTGTTTTGAGATGTGTTTTTGATGTAAAATGGATGTATAATTGATGAGAAATTGAAGTTTAATCAATGTAATCCTGAATAGGTTGATTTTCCTAAGTTTTGTTTAAGTTTTTGGTGGTTTTTGGAGTGATCTTGATGTTCTGCTATAGCTGGAGGTATAAGGACGTGATGAGATCCATTTTGGATGTTAATTGAGGTTTATGAATGTTTGGAATTGATGGATCTTGGCTGGGTAGTGTTGTAGAGGTGTTTGGATGTGATTTCGGTTGTGTTTGGTGGCCGAAATGTGAGTGTTGATGTGAGCAGCGAGTTTAGATGTCTTGGTTGAGGATATTAATGCATGATGGTGCATTAATCTACTGTTTTGATGTGTTTAAAATAGGGGAGACATCTTCGGATCCTCGTGGTGTTGATCCCGAAGCTTGATTGGTGTTTCGGCAAGTGGCGAAACGGAATCGGTGAGTGGATTTTGGTTTTCAGCTTTGAAACCATTGCTTTGAAGGTTTGGGAGCTTAGTTTAAGTCTAAACAACTTTGCTAAGCTCAAGAGTAAGTTTTCGGAAAAACTCTCTTGTTGATGAACCATGTGTTGGTTGTGTGCAATGTGATTGTTTGCATGTTTTATATTCTGTTTTGAAAGCATATATAGCATGTTTATTTGCTGGTTTTATAAGCCATGTGTTGAAGGATTCTCAAGGTAAGAGGTCCTTGTTTTAAACATTTGATAAAATGTGGTTTTGATGCATAAGGATGCATGATGATTAATGGCTTTGTTAAATGCTTTAAAACAGTGGATTATTGTTGTTAAATGATGCATATTGGTAAGTGATGTTTCGTGAAAGGTTAAGAACACTATGGTGGTTAAAAGTCTATAGGTGGTTCTTGTGTTAAGAACAACATGGTGGTTAAAAGTCCATGATTGGTTCTTGTGCTAAGGTCACAAAGGTGGTTAAAAGTCCTTGTGTGAGCCTTGTGTATTGTAAGGTCACAAAGGTGGTTAAAAGTCCTTGTGTGAGCCTTGTGTATTTTAAGAACACCATGGTGGTTAAAAGTCCATGGGTGATTCTTGTGCTAAGGACACAATGGTGGTTAAAAGTCCATGTGTGGTCCTTGTGAATTGTAAGATCACAATGGTGTTTAAAAGTCCATGTGTGAGTCTTATGTTGATTGTATTATGAAATGGAAAGATTATGATTATCACTTGTGGCCAATATGACATGTTATTAATTTGAAGCATGTATGCTTGTTTTAAATGCTTTTGTGCATGGATAAAGGATGTTTTGAATTGAAGTTTATAAAAGTGTGTTATAGATGCATTATTGTGTTGTTTTAAATGAGCATTCCTCACTAAGCTATGTGCTTACGCTCTCTTTTTTCTTAAACCAATAATGCAGAGCATTGAAGTGCATATAAGGGCAGCAAGAGGTCAAGAATCCAAGTGAAGAACTAAGCTCATGTATGGTGAAAGTTTCTTTACACTATTAGCTTTTGGCATTTGGCAATGGGGAACCTATGTTGTTGTTTTGGGAGATATTTTGGACTCCCTAAGATGGTTTTATGTTGTTGTTGATGATGGAACTTGTAAATGGTCATTATGAGAATTGTTTGATGTTTTGGTGTTGAATGGTCTTTCAATATAGGATGCATGCCTATAGAATTGGGGCTTTTCTTGTTTGATGCCATGTTTATGAATTGTTGATGCCATTATGTTCCTTATGCATGTAATGTGTTGCTGGTTTAATTTGGTTGCCTTTGGAGCATGTTTGATGGGTCAATTGTGTGATAATCTAGCTAAATTTCTGCAATCTGGGCAGCCTGTTTCGGAACAGGTGCTGCCGTTTCGGAACAGAGGGCCTGAAATGGCCTAGGCGTTTCGAAACGGGCAGAGCCGTTCCGAAATAGTTTGGCCACTGCCAGGCCCTGTTGCGCAACGCGTTTCGGAACGGTCCCGCGTTTCGGAACGGATCATCCCTGTTCCGAAACACCCGACCGTTGGGCACTGAAATTGTTGGTTATATGTTTTGAAACCTTTGCGTTTTGATCCTGAATCTTGTTTATGCAATTGAATGAGTTTGAGATGTCCGTTTGAGTTGAAATTTGGCAGGGAAGCATGAAATATGACTAATTTCATATTGGTAACTTAAAAGTGGGTTAAGTCCTTCTAATTTCCAGAATTTACATTTTGGTCCCTAAACTTGTATGTTATGCAATTAAGTCCCTGAATGTTTTCCGAATGCGCTGATCTTTGAGTATGCCGATTGTATGAACATATCTAGGGTTAACATGCATTTAGATAAAATTTAAAAAGAAAAAAGGGTCGTTAATCAAGGTTGACTTTCAGGTTGACTTTGGTTTTCCCCGTGTAAACTTCCTAATTCGGGTCAACCGTCTAGGCCGGGTTAAGGGGGTTACATTTGGTGGTATCAGAGCTGATTTCTCGAGTAATTGGGAATGATTATGTGGGTGATTAATGTATGTATGCTTTGTATGCTTGTTGAATGAAAGCATGTTGTGTGAATTGTAAGTATGTTACAATTGTGATGTATGCTAAGCTGAAGCATGTTAGGGGGACCCATTGCCAAATCAAAGCTAATGAAATGATTTTGTTTTTAATTGGAAATGAGCTTGAGTACTTGGATTGCTTACCTTGCTGGGCCTGACTTTGTTTATTGCATTGTGATTGCATTGTTTAGTGAATGGCACCTCGTAGAGAATTGAGGGTTAATACGCGAGCTATGGCTCAAAATGAGAATGAGGAGAATGCTTAGAATATGGTGGATTTACCTCCTCCGCCTGGTGGTGGTGGTGCTGGGGGTGAAGGAGCTACTGCTGGTGCTGATGCTGGGGTCGCTGGACCTGAAGCTGGTCAGGGACAAGCTATTCCTGACATGACAATGCTGGTTCAAGCCATTGCTGGAGATTTTCGAGCAGCGGTAGCTGGAGCTCAAGGAGCTGGGCATCAGGGAGATGCTGGAGTTAGACTACCTTTGGAGCGTTTGCGCAGTCTGGGAGGGACTGAGTTCAGGGGTTTGTCTGCTGAAGGTTCTGAGTCTTGGCTGGAAAGTACCAAGAGGATCTTGGGGCAAATGAATTGCACTGATGTGCAGAAGCTGGGCTGTGTGGTATCATTGTTGCAAGACGATGCTTACACTTGGTGGACAACCTCTATCTCTGGAATGGAGGAAGCTGATGTAACTTGGACGTTCTTTCAGAACGCGTTCAAGAGGAGATATCTGGGTGTGAGGTACTTAGATGAGAAGAAGAGAGAATTCATGTCTCTTACCCAAGGGAGCATGTCTGTAGCTGAGTACGAGGTTCAGTTTGTCCGACTCAGTCAATACGCACCTGAGCTTGTTCCTGATGAGCGGGAGAGGTGTGAAAGGTTCCGTTATGGTTTGGTGACGGAAGTAAAGACGTATATGCTAGCTACTGAGTATAATGATTTTGATGTGCTGGTTGGGAGAGCAAAGGACATTGAGACGAATTTGGGTTTATCATCTAAAGGTGCTGGTTCTGGTGCTGGTAAGCGAGTTGCTGAGTATAGTTCCGGTGGTGGACGGAACAAGAGGGGACGTGATCAGAGGTATCAGCCTTCGGCTAAGCGAGGTGGTGGTGCGCCTGCTCAGGGAGGCAAGGCAAGAGCTGAACCGAACGCATGTTGGACATGTGGATCGCGTGGCCATATGAAACGTGATTGTCCTCGAGCTGTGAGGGAGGTGCAAGCTCCTGTTGTGACAGCTGGTAATTCGTGCTGGAACTGTGGATCTACGGATCACTTGAGGAGAGAGTGTCCTATGTTAGCTGGTGGCCAAGGGCGTGCTCCTGCAGTTGCTGCACCACAGAGAGGTCGTGGGCGCGGCCGTGGAAACTTCCAGCTGGGAGAAGAGGGTGGACGGAATGTGGCTCATGTTGTAGCTGTTCAGCCAGAGGGTGGAGGCCAGGCTAGAGTGTTTGCTCAGAGGGAGGGGAGGAATGACGCAGATGTGATTGCAGGTACTTTTACTTTGCAGTCCTTATCATTACTTTCCTCGATTGATTCTGGATCTACACACTCATACATTTTGCGTGAGCATGCTGAGTTGCTTGGTTTGCCTGTTGAGTCTTTGGATGTTGGTATGCGTGTCACTAGTTCTTTTGGTGAGACTGTTGTGACTCGAAAGCTTTATAGAAGATGTCCTTTGGTTGTGCAAGATCATGTTTTTCATGTTGATCTTATGGAATTGCCTTTCTATGGTTTTGATGTAATCCTTGGTATGGATTGGCTTGCTGAGCATCGTGCTGTAGTGGATTGTGAGAATAAGCGAGTTTCGTTGAAACTTGCGGATGATTATGAAGTGGTTGTGGTTGGTGAGAATGTGAAGTTTCTTGCCAATGTGGTGTCTACATTGGAGGCGAGCCGGATGCTGAGGCAAGGTTGTGAAGCTTATCTAGCCTTTGTGATGAATCCTAGCTCTAAGGAGTTGCGTGTGCAAGATATCAGGACTGTGCGAGAGTTTCCTGGTGTGTTTCCGGAGGAGTTGCCTGGATTGCCTCCTAATCCTGAGGTGGAGTTTGGGATTGAGCTGTATGAAAACACAACTCCAATGTCCATTACTCCTTATCGAATGGCACCTAAAGAGTTGAAAGAGCTGAAGACGCAGTTGCAAGAGTTGCTTGACCGTGGTTTCATTCGGCCGAGTGTGTCACCTTGGGGTGCGCCGGTCTTGTTTGTGAAAAAGAAGGATGGCACTATGAGAATGTGCATTGATTACCGTCAGCTTAACAAGTTGACTATCAAGAATCGGTATCCATTGCCGAGAATTGATGATCTTTTTGATCAATTTCGGGGAGCAGCTGTGTTCTCTAAGATTGATTTAAGGTCAGGGTATTACCAGTTGAAGGTGAAGGATGCGGATGTGCCAAAGACAGCTTTCAGGATGAGGTATGGGCATTATGAGTTCCTTGTGATGCCGTTTGGTTTAACAAATGCTCCTGCAGCTTTCATGGACATGATGAATCATGTATTTCATGAATACCTGGATAAGTTTGTTGTGGTGTTCATTGATGATATCCTCGTGTACTCGCGTACTGAGGAGGAGCATGAAGGGCATCTGAGAGTTGTGCTGCAAGCTTTGTTGGAGAATCAGCTTTATGCTAAGCTGAGCAAGTGTGAGTTCTGGCTTAGAGAAGTGGTGTTTCTTGGTCATGTGGTTTCTGCTGAAGGGATTCGTGTTGATCCTCAGAAGATTGAGGCGGTGATGAATTGGAAGGTTCCTAAGTCTGTTCATGAAGTTCGTAGTTTCCTTGGTTTGGCAGGATACTACCGAAGGTTTGTGGATGGGTTTTCGAAGATTGCTGCACCTTTGACAAAGTTGTTGCAGAAAGATGTTAAGTATGAGTGGACGGAAGCGAGACAGCAGGCTTTTGAGAAGCTTAAGGCAGCTTTGACACAAGCTCCTATCTTGGTTCAACCTGAATTAGGGAAAGAGTTTGTGGTGTATAGTGATGCGTCCTATGTTGGTTTGGGATGTGTGTTGATGCAGGAGGGTAAGGTGGTGGCTTATGCATCACGGCAGTTGAAGGTGCATGAGCGCAATTATCCTACGCATGACATCGAGTTGGCTGCGGTGGTTTTTGCTTTGAAGATCTGGAGACATTATCTGTATGGTGAGAAGTGTACTGTGTACACGGATCACAAGAGTTTGAAGTATCTGATGTCACAGAAGGAGTTGAATCTTAGGCAGCGACGCTGGGTAGAGTTGCTCAAGGATTATGATTTGACGATTGAGTATCACCCTGGGAAAGCTAATGTTGTAGCGGATGCCTTGAGTAGGAAGGTAGCTGTTGAGTTGAGGGCTATGTTTGCCAGTTTGAGTATTTCGCGTGATGGTGGTCTTGTGGCTGAATTGCAAGTGAAACCATCTTTGGTTCAGTTGATCAAGGAAAAGCAGTTGTTGGATGATTCCTTGGTACCACATGTTCAGGATATCGCGGAGGGTAGGCCTTCAGATTTCTGTTTTAGTGATGATGGAGTGTTGTGTTTTGGGAGTCGGATAGTAGTGCCCAATGATGTTGATTGAGGCGTGCTATTCTGACTGAAGGTCATAGTAGTCCTTTTGCTATGCACCCTGGTAGTACTAAGATGTACCGTGATCTTCGTGATGAGTACTATTGGGTGGGTCTAAAGAAGGATGTTGCTGAGTTTGTAAGCAAGTGCTTGGTGTGTTAGCGAGTTAAGGCTGAGCATCAGTTTCCGTCAGGTTTGTTGCAACCGTTGAGAATTCCTGGGTGGAAGTGGGAGAGGATTACCATAGATTTTGTATCTGGTTTACCTTTGTCGCCATCGAAGAAGAATTCGGTGTGGGTGATTGTGGATCGCTTGACGAAGTGTGCGCATTTCTTGCCTGTGCATACTACGTATTCTTTGGATAAGCTTGCGGAGCTGTACATTGCTGAGATTGTGCGGCTGCATGGTGTGCCTAAGTCGATTGTGTCGGATAGGGATCCGAGGTTTACATCGCATTTCTGGCAGTGTTTGCATCAAGCTTTGGGTACACGGTTGAATTTGAGTACATCTTATCATCCACAATCGGATGGTCAGTCCGAGCGTATTATCCAGGTTTTGGAGGATATGTTGAGGTGCTGCGTGATTGAGTTTCAGGGCTCATGGGAGAAACATTTGCCTTTGGTAGAGTTTGCCTATAACAATAGTTATCAGGCAAGCATTCAAATGGCACCTTATGAGGCTTTGTACGGGAGGAAGTGCAGGACTACTCTGTGTTGGGCTGAAACGGGACAGAAGTTGGTTTCGATGCCAGCTATGTTGAAAGGAACCACCGAGAAGGTGAAGCTCATTTGTGAGCGCTTGAAGGCAGCTTCTGATCGGCAAAAGTCTTACGCGGATTTGAAGCGTAAGGAGATTGAGTACGCGGTGGGTGACCGTGTGTTTTTGAAGGTTTCGCCTTGGAAAAAGGTGATGAGGTTTGGCCGAAAGGGTAAGTTGAGCCCTAGGTACATTGGACCATACGAGGTGATTGAGCGCGTGGGTCCTGTTGCGTATAAGTTTAGGTTACCGCAAGAGTTGGAAAAGATCCATGATGTGTTTCATGTTTCTATGCTTCGGAAGTATAGATCGGATCCTTCACATGTGATGCCTGTGGAAGAAGTGGAATTGAATCTGGATTTGACCTATGATGAGGAACCAGTGAGGATTCTGGATTCGGATAGTAAGGTTCTTTGTGGCAAGACCATCGAGTTGGTAAAGGTGTTGTGGAAACATCGTGGTGTTGAAGAAGCCACGTGGGAGCGGAAGGATGACATGTTGAAGCAGTTTCCGTACCTTTTTCCTTCAGGTAAATTTCGAGGACGAAATTTCTTAAGGGGGGGGGGGGAGAGTTGTAACACCCCAAATTTGGGCTTAGAAGTTTTAGGTTTGGACCGGACCGGTCGGGTTGCGGTTCGAATATAAAAGGGTGAATTTAGGAAAGCCTAGTTCGGGTTGCATTAAAAATATGGAAAAATGTCTTAAAATCCTCTTTTATTATATATAAGAGAAAGGTGAAATCAATTTTACAAAATGAGGTTTGGAAGAGTGACATTTTGGGTTAGTGACCAAAATGTAATTTTTGAAAACTAGGTGACTGTTTTAAAAAGGATTGAAACTTTGAATCTTTAAGGAGCTATTTACCCAAAGGAGTTTCTCCAGATTTTTCTTAATATTAATCAATTTAATTAATGGAAAAAGGAGGGAGGAAGATATTTTGTCATTTTTAACTAACTTTCTCAAATTTTCCATTTTCTTTTCTCTCAACTTTTCTCTCAACCCAAACACTTTTCTCCAGCAAATTTCCCTCTGATTTTGTCAACAAAAGATGAGATTTCAATCCTCATTTGATCTCTAATCATTTCTACAACAAAACCTTAGCATTTGCTTATTGGATTTTCAAGAATCTTGGTTCCAAAAAGGGAGAAACTCAAGTTTAGAGGTATGAACGTCCTTCTCCTCTAAATTCTCAGTTCTTTACTGAAATTCCCAAGTTCTCAATCCTTGAATTATGTTTTATTAAAGGTTTTGCAATTGAGTTCTTGATCTTGGCTTTAAAATGCAAGATTTGCTTTAATTTTGATGAAATTCGTATGATCTGATTGGGCATTGTTTTGAGATGTGTTTTTGATGTAAAATGGATGTATAATTGATGAGAAATTGAAGTTTAATCAATGCAATCCCGAATAGGTTGATTTTCCTAAGTTTTGTTTAAGTTTTTGGTGGTTTTTGGAGTGATCTTGATGTTCTGCTATAGCTGGAGGTATAAGGACGTGATGAGATCCATTTTGGATGTTAATTGAGGTTTATGAATGTTTGGAATTGATGGATCTTGGCTGGGTAGTGTTGTAGAGGTGTTTGGATGTGATTTCGGTTGTGTTTGGTGGCCGAAATGTGAGTGTTGATGTGAGCAGCGAGTTTAGATGTCTTGGTTGAGGATATTAATGCATGATGGTGCATTAATCTACTGTTTTGATGTGTTTAAAACAAGGGAGACATCTTCGGATCCTCGTGGTGTTGATCCGGAAGCTTGATTGGTGTTTCGGCAAGTGGCGAAACGGAATCGGTGAGTGGATTTTGGTTTTCAGCTTTGAAACCATTGCTTTGAAGGTTTGGGAGCTTAGTTTAAGTCTGAACAACTTTGCTAAGCTCAAGAGTAAGTTTTCGGAAAAACTCTCTTGTTGATGAACCATGTGTTGGTTGTGTGCAATGTGATTGTTTGCATGTTTTATATTCTGTTTTGAAAGCATATATAGCATGTTTATTTGCTGGTTTTATAAGCCATGTGTTGAAGGATTCTCAAGGTAAGAGGTCCTTGTTTTGAACATTTGATAAAATGTGGTTTTGATGCATAAGGATGCATGATGATTAATGGCTTTGTTAAATGCTTTAAAACAGTGGATTATTGTTGTTAAATGATGCATATTGGCAAGTGATGTTTCGTGAAAGGTTAAGAACACTATGGTGGTTAAAAGTCCATAGGTGGTTCTTGTGTTAAGAACAACATGGTGGTTAAAAGTCCATGATTGGTTCTTGTGCTAAGGTCACAAAGGTGGTTAAAAGTCCTTGTGTGAGCCTTGTGTATTGTAAGGTCACAAAGGTGGTTAAAAGTCCTTGTGTGAGCCTTGTGTATTTTAAGAACACCATGGTGGTTAAAAGTCCATGGGTGATTCTTGTGCTAAGGACACAATGGTGGTTAAAAGTCCATGTGTGGTCCTTGTGAATTGTAAGATCACAATGGTGTTTAAAAGTCCATGTGTGAGTCTTATGTTGATTGTATTATGAAATGGAAAGATTATGATTATCACTTGTGGCCAATATGACATGTTATTAATTTGAAGCATGTATGCTTGTTTTAAATGCTTTTGTGCATGGATAAAGGATGTTTTGAATTGAAGTTTATAAAAGTGTGTTATAGATGCATTATTGTGTTGTTTTAAATGAGCATTCCTCACTAAGCTATGTGCTTACGCTCTCTTTTTTCTTAAACCAATAATGCAGAGCATTGAAGTGCATATAAGGGAAGCAAGAGGTCAAGAATCCAAGTGAAGAACTAAGCTCATGTATGGTGAAAGTTTCTTTACACTATTAGCTTTTGGCATTTGGCAATGGGGAACCTATGTTGTTGTTTTGGGAGATATTTTGGACTCCCTAAGATGGTTTTATGTTGTTGTTGATGATGGAACTTGTAAATGGCCATTATGAGAATTGTTTGATGTTTTGGTGTTGAATGGTCTTTCAATATAGGATGCATGCCTATAGAATTGGGGCTTTTCTTGTTTGATGCCATGTTTATGAATTGTTGATGCCATTATGTTCCTTATGCATGTAATGTGTTGCTGGTTTAATTTGGTTGCCTTTGGAGCATGTTTGATGGGTCAATTGTGTGATAATCTAGCTAAATTTCTGCAATCTGGGCAGCCTGTTTCGGAACAGGTGCTGCCGTTTCGGAACAGAGGGCCTGAAATGGCCTAGGCGTTTCGAAACGGGCAGAGCCGTTCCGAAACAGTTTGGCCACTGCCAGGCCCTGTTGCGCAACGCGTTTCGGAACGGTCCCGCGTTTCGGAACGGATCATCCCTGTTCCGAAACACCCGACCGTTGGGCACTGAAATTGTTGGTTATATGTTTTGAAACCTTTGCGTTTTGGTCCTGAATCTTGTTTCTGCAATTGAATGAGTTTGAGATGTCCGTTTGAGTTGAAATTTGGCAGGGAAGCATGAAATATGACTAATTTCATATTGGTAACTTAAAAGTGGGTTAAGTCCTTCTAATTTCCAGAATTTACATTTTGGTCCCTAAACTTGTATGTTATGCAATTAAGTCCCTGAATGTTTTCCGAATGCGCTGATCTTTGAGTATGCCGATTGTATGAACATATCTAGGGTTAACGTGCATTTAGATAAAATTTAAAAAGAAAAAAAGGGTCGTTAATCAAGGTTGACTTTCGGGTTGACTTTGGTTTTCCCCGTGTAAACTTCCTAATTTGGGTCAACCGTCTAGGCCGAGTTAAGGGGGTTACAGACTTGCTGATGACCCGAAGGCTTTAGGATTGTAATGCACTTTCTATCTTGTGCAAACAATCAAATATCCACATCGCTCCCGAATGTGATGGACTAGAGGACTTACTGATGACCCAAAGGATTTAGGATTGTAATGCATTTTCTATCTTATGCATACAATCACACCACTCTCGAAGGTGATGGCCTAAAGGACTTAACATCATGCCTGGAAGACTTACTAATGACACGAAGAATTTAAGATTGTAATGTATTTTTTGTGTTATGCATACAATCACACCACTCCCAAAGGTGATGGCCCGAAGGACTTAACATCATGTTCGAAGGACTTACTGATGACCCGAAGGCTTTAGGATTGCACCGCACTTTCTGTCTTGTGCAAACAATCAGAAAATCTTTGTTGAAATCCGCCTTTTTAAACGAGTTGAAATCATTATTGAGACCCGTCTCTTCAAACGAGTTGAAATCTTTACTAAGATTCGTCTCTTAAAACATGTTGTAATCATTGCTGAAATTCGTCAATTCAAATGGGTTGATATCTTTGCTTCATGAAAATGTGATTGAAATCTTTATTAGTCTTTACTAAATCTACTTCTCCATTGCCGAAGTGGTATATTGAGATCTTTGTCTATTTTTTCTAATTTGTAAATTCCTACCAAAACATATAAAAATGCTCTAAATGCATGAGTTAGTATGCTCATATCTTATTGATGCCTAACTATATATGATGCATGAATTGTGACAACTGAGGACCACTTGGAAAGGCTCTAATCTTCTTTGCTTCTCCTTTGAGTTTTTTTGATTCGGTTGCAACAATACCTCATCTCTTAAAATTGTTCTTATCAAATCTTTTTTTAAGTTGATCTTCTCGAGACTTGCCTTAAGCTCTTACTGTCTTCATGCTCCGACAAAATTTGCCACAAAATTTTGTTTTCGAACTCTTTTCCTTCTTCTTATCTCTTTAGATTGTTCTTATCAGATCTTGCTCAACTTGATCTTCTTGAGATTTGTCTTAAGCTCTTACTGTCTTCATGTTTCGACAAAATTGCCCTAATATTTTTTTGTTGAGTTCCTTTTCTTTTTAAGCAAATTTTGACTTCTTTAGTGATCGAATTCATTCAGGCTTTGTATCCTCTCTTGTCTTTTCAGATTTGAACTCTTATGCACCGTGATGCCTCACTAATCTCTTTGTTTCTTGCACTGTCATGTAGTATCTGCCCCTCTTTCGTCATTTGGGGCGAGCAAATGCCTCAAGTCCCTGAACTTTTTACAAGTCCCTTTCTTCAAGTTCATTCTTTTATTTCAAAGGCCAACCAAAACTTCATGGTAACAACTTGTTTTAGGTCCATAAACTATATGATATATGCATTCTTGCCATTATTCTCACCATGACCCCTGATGGATTATTCATCTTCAAATAGAGGTTTGCTGACTACAGATAACTGTCCCATACTCAGCCATATCTTTACCATATCAGGTCAATCATTTGCATCCATGGCTTGCATTTTGAAATTTATCCCTGAAGCAATACAAGGAGATCTTTTTGTTTGTAAAAAATGTCAGTTTTGTTGATCGACATTTCAATGAAGGGTACCTTTTTCATAGAAGACCTAGAAAGCCAGAGTCTTAGTAAAAAAGAAAATAGAATATGATGCTCTGGATATCAAGTGCAATAGCGTCTCAGATTCAACCTTCTTGTGATTAGCATATCTTGTGAATATTGTGGGGAGTTAAGAAATTTATTCTAGAACACTCGGTTCACGCCCCATGATTATCGCATTGCTCGATCTAGTAAGAAAAAGCTCCATTTCTGTTCTCTTCATTCATTTCTATTTATAAAAGTGTTCAAGCTTCCCGGAGTTGTTTAACCAGTAGAGTGCAAAAATATCATTCAAAGAATAAAATTCTATAAGTGAACGTGTGTGCTTCTGATTGTTACTAGCTATTATTATATTATTATTATACACATATCTTCAAAGATACATCTATGACGCTAGAGTATTGGACAAGTGGAGTATAACTTCTTATTAGATTTGTCGACATCCTTCACGGCTCCATCAGAGTGCTCCGAGACTTATTTATTGAATAGTTCATTACCTCTCTCTCTTACTTTTTCTTGTCTTTCTTTTCTCTATTTTTTTCTCTCATTGTTTTCTTTTTTTCTTTTTTCTTTCTTCTTTTTTCTCTTTTTTCCCATTTTCTTTCTTTTCCTTTTTTCACTTTTCTCTTTTTTGCCTCTCTTTCTCTCTCTTCTTTTCTCTCATTTTCCCTCTCTTTTTATGTTTTTTAAGGTATAGAAGACTATGCTTAAAACTTTAATTTCAAGCAACTCTACTTGGTTAAAATCGTCTAGCCCACTTCACTGTTTATGAATTTCAAAGATTTGTCATATAACCTCATCAAAGGTGTAGTAATATGCCCCTTTCTTGCTTTGCTGACCAGAATAACCTGAGAAATAAATTTTACTTCATCGTTTTCACAACATTCGATTGATCTTTGTACTAGAATCGATGCCACATCTTGCAATTGGCATCCAAGGACCTACAAGGGTAAAAAGAGATATACATATATTCATGGATTTCACAAACATCTCTTTATTGAAATGAAAACCAACAAACATGATATATGCCCCTAGAAAAAGATCTCTACTACTTCCTGGCTAGGTGTAGTAGAATTGCAACACCCCAATTTTGGGCTTGGAAGTTTAGGGTCTGAACCGGACCGGTCTGATTTTCGGTTCGAATATAAAAGGTGGTTTTTAGGGAAAGCCTAGTTCGGGATGCTTTAAAAATATGGAAAAATATCTAAAAATCCTATTTTAATATATATATGAGAGTGGTGAAATCAATTTTACAAAATAAGGTTTGGAAGTGTGACATTTCGAAATGCTGACTAAAATGTAATTTTTGAAAAGTTCAGTGGTGACTATTTTGTAAGGATTGAAACTTTGAATCTTTAAGGAGCTAATTTACCCAAGGAAGGATTTCTCAAGATTTTCCTTAATTTTAATGATTCATTTAATGTTTAATTAATTAAAGGAAAAGAGGGAAACCATATTTTAGCTTTTCATAACTAACTTTCTTAAAAACTTTCTCATCTCATTTTCTCTCAAAATTCCCTCAGCCAAACACATTTCCACAACAACATTTCTACTGATTTTCACACTAAATGATGAGGTTTCAATCATCAATTGATTCCTAATCCTTTCTACATCAAAACCTCTTGATTTGCTTATTGATTTTTCAAGGATTTTGGTTCTAAACAAGGAGAAATCTACATTTAGAGGTAAGGATGTTATTCTCCTCTAAATACTCAGTTCTTTACTGAAATTCCCAAGTTCTCAATCCTTAAATTAAGTTTTATAAAAGGTTTTAAAGTTGTGATCTTGATTTTTGGCTTAAAACTCAAGATTTGGATTAAATCTTGAAGAAATTCGTGGTGATTGTTTGGGCTCTGTTTTGAGATGGCTTTTTAATGTATTTTGGATGTTTAATGATGTGTAATTGAGGTTTAATCAATGCAATCCCGAATAGGTTGATTTTCCTAAGTTTTTGCTTATGAAAATGGTGGTTTTTGGGGTGATCTTGGTGTTCTGTTATAGCTGCAGGTATAAGGTCGAGTTTAGGTTCTTTTTGGATGTTAATTGATGTTTAAGAATATTTAGAAGTGATGGATCTTGGCTGGGTAATGTTGTGGAAGAGTTTGGAAGTGATTTCGGTTGTGTTTGGTAGCCGAAATGTTAGATTTGGTGAGAGCAGCGAGTTTAGGTGTATTGGCTGAAGATTTTAATGCATGATGATGCATTAATCCTCTTCTTTGATGTGTTTAAAACAGGGGAGACATCTTCGGATTCTTGTGGTGTTGATCCGGAGGCTTGAACGGCGTTTCAGCAAGCTTGCGAAACGGAATTGGTGAGTGAAGTTAGGATTTCCAGCTTTGTAATGAATGTTTGAAGGTTTGGGAGCTTAGTTTAAGTCTAAGCAACTTAACTAAGCTCAAGAGTAAGTTTTCGGGAAAACTCTTTCTCTTGGATGAACCATGAGATGGTTGGATGCAATGTATTTAATTTGCATGTTTAAATTCTATTTTGAAAGCATGTTTTGGCATGATTAATGCTGGTTTTGAAAGCCATATGTTGAAGGATGCTCAAGGTAAGAGATCCTTGGTTTGTTATGGATATATGTGGTTTTGATGCATAGTGATGCATGATGATTTAATGGCTTCGATTAATGCTTTAAAACAGTGGATTGTTGATGATAAATGATGTATATTGGCAAGTGATGTGTTGGTTTTAAAGTACTTGAATCAGATATAGTTAGCCGGCTATAGGATTGGGTGCACCGTGAATAAAGTCACCTTGGATGTTGAAGGGTTGTAATTGTACCGTAAACTCCATCCAAGTACACTAACGAGATGGTTAAGATCATAATGGTGGTTAAAAGGCCATGTGTGGATCTTGTGTTGTGTGTCCCGTGTTCTCGTTAGTGATGTTATACAACTACCGATGAGTGATGTGGAGGGGTTGTAATTGTACCGTTAAACTCCATCACGGGTGTTGAGGGGTTGTGATTGTACCGGTAAACTCCACATTGTGTGTTTGGTAGTGTGTATGAAGCGTATGGGACAACGCTTGTAATCCGCGTATCCGATTGTGTTTTATGTAGTAAAAGGTTATGGTTTATCACTTGGAAGCCAATATGACCTGTTGATGTTAATGAAGCATGAGATGCTTGTTGTGTATGCATTGTTGCATGAGAAATGATATTTAAGAGTTTAAAGGCCTTATGAAAGGTGTTTTATAAAATGCATTATTGTGTTGTTTCTTTAGAGAATTCCTCACTAAGCAAATGTGCTTATGCTCTCTTTCTTGAACCAATAATGCAAAGAATTGAAGTGTTTTGAGGGCAGCAAGGAGGCTAAGAATCCAAGGAAAAGCTAAGCTCAAGTATGGTGACTTTTTCACACATTATTAGTTTTTGGTATTTGGCAATGGGAACCTAGGTTGTGTTTTGGGAGATGTTTTGGACTCCCTAAGTGTGGCATGATGCCTTTGATGTTTTGGACTTGTAAATGGCCATTTTGGTGTTTGCTTTGATGCTTTGATGATTGTTTGGTTTTGGATATTAGGATGCATGCCTATAGACTTGTGGATTTTCCTAATTGATGCCATGAATGTGTTTTGATGATACAAATATGTACCTTGTATGTATGATGACTTGTTGGCATGATTAAGGGGTCAATAGGATGTGTTTGAGTGGATAAATGTGTGTTAAACCAGCAAATTCTGCACTTTCTGGGCAACCCGTATCGGAACGGGCACTAGCGTTTCGGAACGGGGGCCTGTAATGGCCTTCGTGTATCGAAACGGGTAGAGGCCGTTCTGAAATGTTTTGGCCACTGCCAAGCCTGTTTCGATACAGGTCTCGAAACGAACCCGCGTTTCGAAACGGTCAACCCCTGTTCCGAAACAGACGGCCGTTAGGCACTGATTTGAATGGTTTTGTGGTTTGCAAGTTTTACGTTTTAGTCCTGAATATTGTTTTGCCAATTGCTTGAGTTTGAGATGTTCGTTTAAGGTGAAATTTGACAGGGAAGCATGTAATATGATTAATTTCATATTGGTAACTTAAAAATTAGTTAAGTCCTCTTAATTTCCAGAATTTACATTTTGGTCTCTAATAGTTGTAATTTGTGCAATTGAGCCCCTTAACGTTTTCCGATCGCTGTGCATTTCAAGTATGCTTTTCTCAAGAGTACACTTAGGATTAATATGCATCTAGATAAGATTAAAAAGAAAAAAAGGGGTCGTTAATCAAGGTTGACTTTCAGGTTGACTTTGGTTTTCCCCGTGTAATCTTCGTAGTTCGGGTCAACCGTCTAGGCCGGGATAAGGGGGTTACAAGAATTATTTCCATGTATTACTTCAGAAATGGTGTCTGTAAATTGTAACCACTTGATTCAGAAAGAAGAGTAAATCCGACTTCTCAGAACTCCAAACAGTCTTGGAAGCATTCATCATGATTCTCTGATTCCTCGCATGGTATAACAACTTGCCCCACTCCTTGCCATTGTTGTACTAGCTCTCGTGTCAAGATTCCATTACTTACTAGCTTCTTTATTTCTTCCATTAAAGGTCTACATTTCTTGGTAGCATGTCTTGGTGCCCCCATGTGAAAATCACAAACGTTGTTTGGATCATAACTATGGGCAGATGGCTTTGGCATTAGCTTCATTGGCCTAGGAATGATATATTATCCTTTAACAAGGTGAGGAAATAAGTTTGAAATTGATACTCCAAATATCTATAGATTTGCATTTGCTCGAGGAATTTTTTGTGGTTGTTCTGTTAAATAAAATGGCCTCTTTCTTTTATGGCTTTGAGAACTCTGAACATTATATTCATTCACTTCTTTCTCTTGCTTCGCTTCCTGATTAACATGGTCTTCAAATCTTGGTTCAATTTTCCCTTGTCAAATTCTCGTTTCTATTGCTTCTCCAATCACCATGAGGTCACTAAAATTTCCCCTTGAATTCGCGAGCATTTTCTCGAAGAAAGGAGATTGAAGAGCATGATGAAACATGAGAGATATTTCTTCCTCTATCATAGGAGGTTGTACTTGAGCCGCTAATCCTCTCCACCATAATGCATAGTCTTTAAAGCTTTCACTAACCTTCATACTCATGTTCTGCAGAAGCCGACGATTTGGAACCAAGTCTATAACATACTTGTATTGACCCAAAAATTCTTTGGCTAGATCAACCCATGATCAAATATGTTCTCGACTTAATCGATTGTACCACATTGCAGCAGGTCCACCCAGGCTATCATGGAGACAATGGATCAACAATTTATCATCATCCAAATGTCCTCCCATTTTTCTACAAAACATTGCCAAGTGGATTCCAGGATAGCTTGATGCATAGTCTCCACCTTCATATTTCTTCCTCTAACATGGGAGGTTGTACTTGAGCCGCTAATGTAACACCCCAATTTTGGGCTTAGAAGTTTAGGGTTTGAACTGGACCGGTCTGAGAAACGGTTCAAATATAAAAGGGAGTTTTAGGGAAAGCCTAGTCCGAGATACTTTGAAAATATAGAAAAATATCTAAAAATCCTCATTTAATATATGTAAGAGAGTGGAGAAATCAATTTTACAAAATAAGGTTTGGAAATATTACATTTCGGTGTAGTGACCAAATTGCGATTCTTGCAAAGTTTAGTAGTGACTGTTTTGTAAAGGATTGGAACTTTAAATCTTTAAGGAGCTAATTTACCCAAAATGTTTTCTCCAGAATTTTCCTTAATTTGGGTGATTTAATTAATGTTTTAATTAAATAAAAGAAAGGAGAAAACTATTTTTGATTTTCATAACTACCTTTCTCTAATTTTCTCTCATTCCTTTTTCTCTCAAAATCCCATCATCCAAACACCTTTTCTCCAGCAAAATTCACATTGATTCTTACTTCAATTGATGATATTTTCATCAATCATTGGTTCCTAATCAATCTTGCAACAAATCCTTTTGATTTCCACATTGCATTTTCATGAAATTTTGCCCAAATCAAGGAGAAATCATCTTTTAGAGGTAAGATTGTTCTTCTCCTCTAAATACTCAGTTCTTTACTGAAATTCCCAAGTTGTCAATCCTTTATTAAAGTTTTATAAATGGTTTTAATGTTAGAAACAAGATTTTGGCTTAAAACTCAAGATTTTGGAAGAGATCTTGAGGATTTTCGTTGTAATTGATTGGGATCTGTTTTGAGATGATTTTCTAATGTATTTTGGATGTTAAATGATGTTAGAAATGAGGTTTTATCAATCCAATCCCGAATAGGTTGTGTTTCCTAAGTTTTTGCTTATGAAAATGGTGGTTTTTGAGGTGTTTTTGGTGTTCTATTATAGCTGGAGGTATAAGGACGAGTTTAGGGTTGTTTTTGATGATAATTGATGTTTAGAAATGTTTAGAAGTGATGGATCTTGGCTGAGTTATGTTTTGGAAGAGTTTGGAGGTGTTTTCGGTTGTGTTTGGTGGCCGAAATGTTGGTTTTAGGTAGAGCAGCGAGTTTAGGAGTGTTGGCTGAAGATTTCAATGCATGATGATGCATTAATCCTCTGCTTTGATGTGTCTAAAACATGGGACACATATTCGGACACTTTTGGAGTTGATCCGGAGGCGTAATCGGCGTTTCGGAAGGCAAGCGAAACAAAATCGGTGAGTGCGATTGGTTTAGAAGTCCATGAGGACAAAATTACAAGGTTTGGGGATTTAGGAGAGGTTTGAAACACCTTCCTAAGTCTGGAAGTAAGTATGGCTTGTTTTGATCTCTCTAAAGTGGTGTTTGGCCCCAAAATGCTTTTACATGCACATGGTTAGAGATTGTTAAATTCCTACTGTTTTTATGCATGTTTTGGAGCATGAGATTATGCTTGTAAAGATGTCATGAGATGGCATGTTGCATTGAATAGATTTGAGCTTTTGGTTTGAAGCAAAGTATGATTTATGATTTGAAATGTGGTGAGAAAACTCTTGAGTTTTATTGCATGAAAAACAATAGGTGAGATGATATTTTAACACATTACATTGGCATAGATGTTGAGAAACTTACCGGATATAATTGATCGATCAATAGGATGAGAGTGCACTATAAACTAAAAATTCGTACGTGCTCTTTGGTTAAGCCAAAGGGAGATTTTCCGATGATGGGCATTCCATCGGGTAGGACTTGGTGAAATACCAAGCTTTGTGGCGATGAGAGATTCCGCCATGTGAGTACAGTGATGAGAGATTCCACCGGAAGTTGTGTTGCTAGACAAGTGAGTACGGTGATGTGAGATTCCATCGGAAGAGTCTAGTGTAGAAATGTGTCCGCATATCCGAGTATTAATGGGATGCTAAATGCCAATATAAATGATGAAATGGTTTTTGTTACACATGTACCTTGATGAAATGATTTATGCTATGAGATATGCATATGTGTTTTGTTTTGAAATGCTTGACAATACAAGCATGTGAATGGCCTTGCCATGAGTTTTGCATTAGTTGTAATGCATGAGATAGAATGAAGGTACATGTGATTTCAATGAGTTTTGCTTTGAAAGTTATCAAGCATGAGAAAGAGATGAGCATGTGGTTTAAAAGCTTTAATGAAAGTGTTTTCTAAAATTGCATTATTGTGTTGGTTTCTTTAGAGCATGCCTCACTAAGCAATTATGCTTACGCTCTTTTTTACCAATAATGCAGATAAGTGAGGTGTTTAAGGGCATCAAGGAAGCTAAGTTTGTCCAAGGGAATCCAAGCTCATGTATGATGAAGTTTTCGTACACTATTAGTTTTGATAAATTGGCAATGGGAACCTAAGTTTTGTTTTGGGAGATGTGTTAAACTCCCTAAGGTTGTGGAATGTTTGCCTTGGTTGGTTTGAATTGTAAATGGCCTTAAATGTTTGATTTGAAGTTTGATTGCCTATTTGGTTTTGTTAATAGGAAGCATGCCTCTAGATTTGTGAGTTTTCATGTTTCATGCTATGAAGGTGTTTAGAAGTTCTAAATATGTACCTCATATGTATGTTGACTTGTTGGCATGTTTGAGAAGTCATTAGGATGAGTTTGAATGGGTTTATGCATGAAAAACCAGCAAAATCTGCAGTTTCTGGGCAAACCGTATCGAAACACTCTCTGGCGTTTCGAAATGGGGGCCTGTAATGGCCTTTGTGTTTCGAAACGGCTGGAGGCTGTTTCGAAACGTTTTAGCTACTGGAGAGCCATGTTTCGGAACAAGTTTCGAAACGGGGGAGTGTTTTGCCCTACCGTTTTGATACGGCTAGTAGGTGTTTCGAAACAGGTGACCGTTGGTCACAGATTTGAATTGTTCTGAAGTTGCATGTTTTACATTTTAGTCCTAAATGTTGAGATTGCAATTGCATGAGCTTGTGCTGTCCAATTAAGTTGAAATTTGGCAGAGAAGCATGTAACATGACTAATTTCATATTGGTAACTTTAAAGTCCGAAAAGACCCTCTGATTTTCAGAAATTACATTTTGGTCCCTAAATTTGTACATTGTGCAATTGAGTCCCTTTTTAAAATCCGATCGCTGTGCCTTTCTCTATCATATCTCGTGAGTACTCACTTAGGGTTAACAAGCATCTAGACAAGATTAAAAGAAAAAAAAGGGTCGTGAATCAAGTTTGACTTTTGGGTTGACTTTGGTTTTCCTCGTGTGATCTTCGTAGTTCGGGTCAACCGTCTAGGCCGGGTGAAGGGGGTTACATTTGGTGGTATCAGAGCTTGGTTCTCGTATGATTGGGGTTTGTTATGTGGGTGATATATGTGTGATTGCATGATGTGCCTTTTGGGTGAAAGAATGTTGTGTGAATGGTGATGTATGATTTAAATTGTGATGTTTTTGTGATTTTGTGCTATGTTGGAGTGTGTTAGGGGATCCCATTGCTGTATCAAAACTAATGAAAGGAATTGTTTTCGAAAATGAGCTTGAGTACTTGGATTACTTACCTCATTGTGCCTAATTGTGTTTATTGCATTTTTGTTAGTGCATTGTTTTCTTTGTAAATGGGGCCACGTAGAGAGATGAGGATGAATACAAGAGCTATGGCTCAGAATGAGAATGATGAGAATGCTGAGAATGTTGTGGATTTACCTCCTCCTCCTGGTGGTGGACCACCTGGTGGTGATGGTGGTGCTGGAGTTGGAAATGCTGGTGATGGTGCTGGGGTCGCTGGACCTGAAGGTGTGCAAGGGCAAGCTGCTCCTGACATGACTGTGTTGATTCAGGCTATTGCTGGAGCCTTTTAGGCAGCAGTAGCTGGAGCTCATGGAGCTGCGCATCAGGATGATGCCGATGTGAGATTGCCTTTGGAACGTCTTCGCAGTCTGGGAGGGACTGAGTTCAGAGGTCTATCTCCGGAAGGATCTGAGTCTTGGTTGGAAAGCACCAAGAGGATTTTGGGTCAGATGAACTGCAATAATGTGCAGAAGCTGGGATGTGTGGTGTCACTGCTACATGGTGATGCTTATACATGGTGGACGACCACTATCTCTGGGATGGAAGATGATGAGGTGACCTAGACGTTCTTCCTGAGTGCATTTAAGCGGAAGTATCTGGGTGTGCGATACCTAGATGAGAAGAAAAGAGAATTTATGTCTCTTGTGCAAGGTAGCATGACGATGGCTGAGTATGAGATCTAGTTTGTCCGCCTCAGTCAGTATGCACCTGAGCTGATCCCTAATGAGCTGGAGAGGAGCGAACGATTCCGTTATGGGTTAGTAACGGATGTGAAGACTTTCATGCTTGCGGCTGATTATACAGATTTCGATGTCTTGGTCACTAGAGCCAAGGACATTGAGTCAAATCTTGGTTTGACTAGCCGTACGGGTGGATCTAGCTCTGGGAAGAGAGCGGCTGAACGCAATTATGGTAGAGATCGCAACAAGAGACATAAGGATAGGAGGCCACACTTTGATGCTAGGCGCGGGGGTGGTAACCCTGGTAGAGGTCAGCAAGGACCTAATGCTGTTCTAAGGACACCTGAGTGTAACCGTTGTGGTAGACGACATGGTGGTGAGTGTTGGGGTAACCTTGGAACATGCTGGAATTGTGGGAACCGTGGACATTTGAAGAAGGATTGTCCTCAGCCTTTGAAGGAGGGACATGCTCCGGTGAGAGCAGCTGAGCCACAGAGGGGCCGTGGGAACGGTCGTGGTAATTTTCAGCGCAGAGATGATGGAGGCAGGAATGTAGCTCATGTTGTGGCCGTTCAACCTGAGGGTGGCGGTCAGGCTCGAGTGTATGCCCATCGTGAGGGAAGGAATGGTACGTATGTGATCGCAGGTACCTTTACTTTGCAATCCTTATCATTACTTTCTTTGATTGATTCTGGGTCTACACATTCATACATATTGCGTGAACATGCTCAAATGCTTGGTTTACCTGTTGAGTCTTTGGATGTTGGTATGCGTGTGACTAGTTCCTTTGGTGAAACGGTTGTAACACGAAAGTTGTATAGAAGATGTCCCTTGAAACTGCAAAACCATGTTTTTCTTGTTGATCTCATGGAATTGCCATTCTATGGTTTTGATGTAATCCTTGGTATGGATTGGCTTGTTGAGCATCGGGCTGTAGTGAATTTTGAAAGCAAGCGAGTTTCGCTAAAACTTGCGGATAATTACGAAGTGATGGTGGTTGGTGAGAATGTGAAGTTTCTTGCCAATGTGGTGTCTACGTTAGAAGCAAGTCGGATGCTGAGGCAAGGTTGCGAGGCTTACCTAGCCTTTGTGATGAATCCTAGTTCAAAGGAGTTGCGAGTTCAGGATATCAGAACTGTTCGTGAGTTCCCTGAAGTGTTTCTGGAGGAGTTACCTGGATTGCCGCCTAGTCGAGAGGTGGAGTTTGGAATTGAGCTGTATGAAAATACAACTCCAGTGTCCATTGCTCCCTACCGCATGGCACCTAAGGAGTTGAAGGAATTGAAGACGCAGCTTCAGGAGTTGCTTGGTCGTGGCTTAATTCGGCCAAGTGTGTCACCTTGGGGTGCACCGGTCTTGTTTATGAAGAAGAAGGATGGCACTATGAGAATGTGCATCGATTATCGTCAGCTGAACAAGTTGACTATTAAGAATAGGTATCCTTTGCCGAGGATTGATGATCTTTTTTATCAGTTTCGGGGAGCGACTGTGTTTTACAAGATTGACTTAAGGTCACGATACTACCAGCTTAAGGTGAAGGATGTGGATGTGCCAAAAACAGCCTTTAAGACGAGGTATGGGCATTATGAATTCCTTGTGATGCCGTTTGGTTTGACGAATGCTCCTGCGGCTTTCATGGACATGATAAATAGGGTGTTCCATGAATACTTGGATAAGTTTGTTGTGGTGTTCATTGACGATATCCTTGTGTACTCTCGTACTGAGGAGGAGCATGAAGGTCATTTGAGGGTTGTCTTGCAAGCGCTTCTGGAAAATCAGCTTTATGCTAAGTTGAGCAAGTGTGAGTTTTGGTTGAAGGTAGTTGTGTTCCTTGGTCATGTGGTTTCGGCTGAGGGAATTCGTGTTGATCCTCAGAAGATCGAGGCGGTTATGAATTGGAAGCCTCCTTAGTCTGTTCATGAAGTTCGTAGTTTCCTTGGGTTGGCAGGATATTACCGGAGGTTTGTGGATGGATTTTCGAAGATTGCTGCACCTTTGACGAAGTTGTTGCAAAAAGATGTCAAGTATGAGTGGACAGAAGCAAGACAACAAGCTTTTGAGAAGCTTAAGGCAGCTATGACGCAAGCTCCAATCTTGGTTCAACCTGAATCAGGAAAAGAGTTTGTGGTATACAGTGATGCATCCTACGTTGGTTTGGGGTGTGTGCTAATGCAAAAGGGTAAGGTGGTGGCTTATGCGTCGCGACAGTTGAAGGAGCATGGGCGCAATTATCCTACGCATGATATTGAGTTAGCTGCGGTGGTTTTTGCTTTGAAGATTTGGAGACATTATCTGTATGGGGAGAAGTGTACGGTGTACACGGATCACAAGAGTTTGAAGTATCTAATCTCTCAAAAAGAGCTAAATCTTAGGCAACGACGTTGGGTGGAGTTGCTTAAAGATTACGATCTGACGATCGAGTACCATCCGGGAAAAGCTAATGTAGTGGCGGATGCTTTGAGCAGGAAGGTGGCGGTGGAGTTAAGGGCTATGTTTGCCAGCTTGAGTATTTCGCAAGATGGAGGTCTTGTGGCTGAATTGCAAGTGAAACCATCTCTGGTTCAGTTGATAAAGGATAAGCAGTTGTTGGATGATTCGTTGGTGCCACATGTTCAGGACATTGCTGAGGATAGACCATCGGATTTCTGTTTTAATGATGATAGAGTTCTATGTTTTGGAAGTCGGATAGTAGTTCCAAATGATGCGGAGTTGAGGCGTACTATTATGACCGAGGCTCATAGTAGTCCTTTTGCTATGCACCCTGGTTGTACAAAGATGTATCATGATTTAAAGGATGAGTACTATTGGGTGGGTTTGAAGAAAGATGTTGCAGAGTATGTGACTAAGTGCATGGTTTGTCAGCGGGTTAAGGCTGAGCATCAGTTTCCTTCAGGGTTGTTGCAACCGTGGAAGATTCCTGAGTGGAAGTGGGAAAGAATTACCATGGACTTCGTGTCTGGTTTGCCTTAGTCGCTATCGAAGAAGAATCCGGTGTGGGTGATTGTGGATCGCCTTACGAAGTGTGCGCATTTCATACCTGTGCATACAACGTATACCTTGGATAAGCTTGCTGAGTTGTACATTGCTGAGATTGTGCGTTTGCATGGTGTACCAAAGTCCATAGTGTTGGATAGAGATCCAAGGTTCACATCGCGTTTTTGGGAATGTTTGCATCAAGCTTTGGGTACGCGGCTGAATTTCAGTACTTCTTATTATCCAAAATCGGATGGACAGTCTGAGAGTGTTATTCAAGTGCTTGAGGATATGTTGAGGTGCTGCGTAATTGAGTTTCAAGGCTCTTGGGAGAAGCATTTGCCTTTGGTGGAGTTTGCTTATAACAATAGCTACCAGACAAGTATTCAAATGGCACCTTATGAAGCCTTGTATGGGAGGAAGTGCAGAGCCCCTCTTTGCTGGGCTGAGACGGGTCAGAAGTTGGTCTCGATGTCGGCTTTGTTGAAAGGAACCACCGAGAAGGTGAAGCTCATTTGTGAGCGGTGGAAGGCAGCTTCTGGTCGACAGAAGTCTTACGCGGATTTGAAGCGTAAGGAGATTGAGTTTGCGGTGGGTGACCGTGTGTTCTTGAGGGTTTCACCTTGGAAGAAGGTGATGAGATTTGGCCGGAAGGGTAAATTGAGCCCTAGGTATATTGGACCATACGAGGTGATTGAACGTGTGGGTCATGTTGCTTACAAGTTGAGGTTACCATAAGAGTTGGAAAAGATACATGATGTGTTTCATGTTTCTATGCTTCGGAGGTATAGATCGGATCCTTCGCATGTTATGCCTGTAGAGGAAGTGAAGTTGAATCCAGATTTGACCTATGATGAGGAGCCGGTTGAGATTCTGGATTCGGACAGTAAAGTTCTTCGAGGTAAGACCATTGAGTTGGTTAAGGTGTTGTGGAGGCATCGTGGTGTTGAGGAAGCCACATGGGAAAGAAAAGATGACATGAAGAAGCAGTTTCCTTACCTTTTTCCTCCAGGTAAATTTCGAGGACGAAATTTCTTAAGAGGGGGAGAGTTGTAACACCCCAATTTTGGGCTTGGAAGTTTAGGGTTTGAACCGGACCGGTCTGAGAAACGGTTCGAAAATAAATGGGAGTTTTAGGGAAAGCCTAGTTCGAGATGCTTTAAAAATATAGAAAAATATCTAAAAATCCTCATTTAATATATGTAAGAGAGTGGTGAAATCAATTTTAAAAAATAAGGTTTGGAAATACTACATTTCGGTGTAGTGACCAAATTGCGATTTTTGCAAAGTTTAGTAGTGACTGTTTTGTAAAGGATTAGAACTTTTAATCTTTAAGGAGCTAATTTACCCAAAATGTTTTTCTCCAGATTTTTCCTTAATTTGGGTGACTTAATTAATGTTTTAATTAAATAAAAGAAAGGAGAAAACTACTTTTGATTTTCATAACTACCTTTCTCTAATTTTCTCTCATTCATTTTTCTCTCAAAATCCCATCATCCAAACACCTTTTCTCCAGCAAAATTTACATTGATTCTTACTTCAATTGATGAGATTTTCATCAATCATTGGTTCCTAATCAATCTTGCAACAAATCCTTTTGATTTCCACATTGCATTTTCATGGAATTTTGCCCAAATCAAGGAGAAATCATCTTTTAGAGGTAAGATTGTTCTTCTCCTCTAAATACTCAGTTCTTTACTGAAATTCCCAAGTTTTCAATCCTTTATTAAATTTTTATAAATGGTTTTAATGTTAGAAACAAGATTTTGGCTTAAAACTCAAGATTTTGGAAGAGATCTTGAGGATTTTCGTTGTAATTGATTGGGCTCTGTTTTGAGATTGTTATCTAATGTATTTTGGATGTTAAATGATGTTAGAAATGAGGTTTTACCAATCCAATCCCGAATAGGTTGTGTTTCCTAAGGTTTTGCTTATGAAAATGGTGGTTTTTGAGGTGTTTTTGGTGTTTTGTTATAGCTGGAGGTATAAGGACGAGTTTAGGGTTGTTTTTGATGATAATTGATGTTTAGAAATGTTTAGAAGTGATGGATCTTGGCTGGGTTATGTTTTGGAAGAGTTTGGAGGTGTTTTAGGTAGAGCAGCGAGTTTAGGAGTGTTGGCTAAAGATTTCAATGCATGATGATGCATTAATCCTCTACTTTGATGTGTCTAAAATAGGGGAGACATCTTCAGACACTTTTGGAGTTGATCCGGAGGCGTAATTGGCGTTTCGGCAGGCAAGCGAAATGAAATCGGTGAGTGAGATTGGTTTAGAAGTCCACGAGTACAAAATTACAAGGTTTGGGGATTTAGGAGAGGTTTGAAACACCTTCCTAAGTCCGGAAGTAAGTATGGCTTGTTTTGATCTCTCTAAAGTGGTGTTTGGCCCCAAAATGCTTTTACATGCTCATGGTTGGAGATTGTTAAATTCCTACTGTTTTTATGCATGTTTTGGAGCATGAGATTATGCTTGTAAAGATGTCATGAGATGGCATGTTACATTGAATAGATTTGAGCTTTTGGTTTGAAGCAATGTATGATTTATGATTTGAAATGTAGTGAGAAAACTCTTGAGTTTTATTGCATGAAAAACAATAGGTGAGATGATATTTTAACACATTATATTGGCATAGATGTTGAGAAACTTACCAGATATAATTGATCGATCAATAGGATGAGAGTGCACTATAAACTAAAAATTCGTACGTTTTCTTTGGTTAAGCCAAAGGGAGATTTTCCGATGATGGGCATTCCATCGGGTAGGACTTGGTGAAATACCCAAGCTTTGTGGCGATGAGAGATTCCGCCATGTGAGTACGGTGATGAGAGATTCCACCGGAAGTTGTGTTGCTAGACAAGTGAGTACGGTGATGTGAGATTCCACTGGAAGAGTCTAGTGCAGAAATGTGTCCGCATATCCGAGTATTAATGAGATGCTAAATGCCAATATAAATGATGAAATGGTTTTTGTTACACATGTACCTTGATGAAATGATTTATGCTATGAGATATGCATATGTGTTTTGTTTAGAAATGCTTGACAATACAAGCATGTGAATGGCCTTGCCATGAGTTTTGCATTAGTTGTAATGCATGAGATAGAATGAAGGTACATGCGATTTCAATGAGTTTTGCTTTGAAAGTTATCAAGCATGAGAAAGAGATGAGCATGTGGTTTAAAATCTTTAATGAAAGTGTTTTCTAAAATTGCATTATTGTGTTGGTTTCTTTAGAGCATGCCTCACTAAGCAATTATGCTTACGCTCTTTTTTACCAATAATGCAGATAAGTGAGGTGTTTAAGGGCATCAAGGAAGCTAAGTTTGTCCAAGGGAATCCAAGCTCATGTATGGTGAAGTTTTCGTACACTATTAGTTTTGATAAATTGGCAATGGGAACCTAAGTTTTGTTTTGGGAGATGTGTTAAACTCCCTAAGGTTGTGGCATGTTTGCCTTGGTTGGTTTGAATTGTAAATGGCCTTAAATGTTTGATTTGAAGTTTGATTGCCTATTTGGTTTTGTTAATAGGAATCATGCCTCTAGATTTGTGAGTTTTCATGTTTGATGCTATGAAGGTGTTTAGAAGTTCTAAATATATACCTCATATGTATGTTGACTTGTTGGCATGTTTGAGAAGTCATTAGGATGAGTTTGAATGGGTTTATGCATGAAAAACCAGCAAAATATGCAGTTTCTGGGCAAACCGTATCGAAACACTTTCTGGCGTTTCGAAATGGGGGCCTGTAATGACCTTCGTGTTTTGAAACGACTGAAGGCTATTTAGAAACGTTTTGGCTATTGGAGAGCTGTGTTTCGGAACAAGTTTCGAAACGGGGGAGTGTTTTGCCTTACCATTTCGATACGGCTAGTAGGTGTTTCGAAACAGGTGACCGTTGGTCACAGATTTGAATTGTTCTGAAGTTGCATGTTTTACATTTTAGTCCTAAATGTTGAGATTGCAATTGCATGAGCTTGGGATGTCTAATTAAGTTGAAATTTGGCAGAGAAGCATGTAACATGACTAATTTCATATTGGTAACTTTAAAGTCCGAAAGGACCCTCTAATTTTCAGAAATTATATTTTGGTCCCTAAATTTGTACATTGTGCAATTGAGTCCCTTTTTGAAATCCGATCGTTGTGCCTTTCTCTATCGTATCTTGTGAGTACTCACTTAGGGTTAACAAGTATCTATACAAGATTAAAAGGAAAAAAAGGGTCATGAATCAAGGTTGACTTTCGGGTTGACTTTGGTTTTCCCCCTATGATCTTCGTAGTTCGGGTCAACCGTCTAGGCCGGGATAAGGGGGTTACAGCTAATCCTCTCAACCTTAATGCATAGTCTTTAAAGATTTCACTGACCTTCATACTCATGTTCTGCAGAAGCCGACGATTTGGAGCCAAGTCTATAACATGCTTGTATTGCCCTTAAAATTCTTTGGCTACATCAACCCATGATCAAATATGTTCTCGACTTAATCGATCGTACCACATTGCAATAGGTCCAACCAGGCTATCATGGAGACAATGGATCAACAATTTATCATCATCCAAATGTCCTCCCATTTTTCTACAGAACATTGCCAAGTGGATTCCAGGATAGCTTGAACCGTCATACTTCTCAAAACAAGGGACCTTGAACTCAAGTGGAATAATTAAATCAGGGACTAAACATAATTCCCTTGCATCAAATTTTGGATTGCCGATGCCTTTTCCTGTATTGATCTATTTCTTAAGTCTTGCATATCTATGTTCCAACTACTCGAGTCTTAATCCAGAGACAAATGGTTTCAGAGAACCTATCTTTTCTGAGCTTGTTCAATTCCTTCTATATCTTCATCCATGATAACAAATTTCTAAACTTTCACCGATTCCCATATTGCTACCATCGAACACCCCGATTGCTTGAGATCACGAATGCTTATGTAATGTAATGTTATGAAATGATAATGTTATGTTGATAAATATGCAATGCATGAATGCATGAGGTATTGATTCCCAAAGTGATCATCATAGAACAACTTTCATTAAAGTAAAATGATTTATTACATCAGATATCAGATACTACAAATATTAGTGAGCTATGACTCCTAACTTCTTAACTTCTTCTAAAAGCCAAGTTAAGTCCCTCCATGATCTAATTCTGGATCAATATTCTAACTCAAAGCCATTGCCACATCAGCTAGGTCTGCTTGGCAGCATTTGTTGGCATTCAAACCAAAATTTTGTCGAGGTAACTTTTTCATAGTTTTTATTTTCTATGCATTACTTGAGGATACGCAATGAGTTAGGTTTGAGGGTGTGTTACCTATCCAAAAGTACTTTTTTAATTCCAATTTTACAATGCTCTTGCTTGTTTTTAGGTACATTTAGTTGCACTAGGTTGTTAGAATCATGTATTTGTATAAGGAGTTTAGTATGCTATCTATGCAAGTGTGAAAGGTTGTTTTGGTGGCAATTTTTGCAGGTTTGATACAGGTTTTGGCACAGGAAAGGAACACAATTAGGATTGCCAAGGAGAATGTCAAGTGTTGTTGGCATAGAAGGACCAGACAATGCCAGACACCTGTTGGCAGAGAAGTGAACTTGGTGCCACGCCAATAGGTTGTTGAACCCCGAAAAAATAAGAAACGATCAAGCTCCTAAAAGATCACAAATGGACGAATCTCTGGAAAAATAACGGATAAGGTGATGTCAAGCTATGTTGGCAAAGACTTGCCAAGCTTGTGTGCCAAGGTAACATTGACATGATGATGTCATCCCTAGCTTGATAAGCTATCACACTAATCGGCTAAGACTCTATCTCTTATCCTTGGAGCATTTGAAATTCAAATGAAGAAGCTATCCTATTCCCCTCTTCGCAAGCCTATTTAAACACCAATCGATCAAGCATTTGAGAGTCGTGAAGGCTTAGAGCGATCAGAGTGAGGTGTAGGAGTGATCGATGAGTGACGGTCGGTTGCACCGAGAAAGGGAGGTTCAACCACTTGGCTGAGAGCTTGGATTTGAGGGCTGCATTGAGAGACCCCTCGAGCCTATTCCCTTGGCTTTAAGGTATTTTTTCTTTTGTTTTTATGAGGATGTATTTGAAAACGGTTATGGTTCTATTTGTTAAACCCTTCACCATGAACTACTTTTATAGTTGGTGGGGGATGTTTGGTTTAAATGTTGCAATCATACCTTAGTTTCTTTAATAATAATTCATTTTGGGCAAAGTTTTTCTATTCGGCATACTTGAAAATTTCCTAAGTACTTTTCCAAGTGAGAGCTAGCCCAGTTAGCCTATTTCCCTTCAATATCTTAACAGACTTGGGGTGGTGACAATTAAGTTTTTGAATACTAGGGAGAGAAGCTTCGAGAGAAATTGTTCAAGTAGATGAACTTACTTCAGAAGTGATATCTACCCCATAGGAGTATAGATTGGTACTTAATCAACTCGTTTCATTCAAAACATTCACTATATAAATATAAGGGTTTTTGCATAATCGACTTAGGGCAATGGCCATCGAGAGAGGCATTGCTAATGTTGAATATGCTCGGAAAACAATGACAAGACAGTTTTCCAACAAGGGTGGGCATGAGCAGCATTAAAACCCAGCATTCCCTGCCAACACGCATCATTCATCAAGAACACCTTCCTTGCAAACATTTTACTTTTCTTTTATTATTTTTTCTTTTTAATAGTTTCAAAACAATCTTCAAAACAAACATATTTTCTTCAAAAGCATGTAACAATCGAACAATCGAATTCCAAGTCAATCTCTGTAGGATCGATACTCAGCTTATAGCTGTATTACTTGCAGACCATGTATACTTGCACGGAAATGACTCTTGGCATAGCTTTATAATTGCCCATTCTTTAAAAATTGGCTCATTTGCTAGCATTACTTTACACATCTTCTACAGAGTTGTAGAGCGTTTGGGTGTACTCTATTTATGAGCGCAAGTGCACACTCTTGTCAAGTTAAAGTATATAAGATATCGTCTCCCATAGGGATTGGACAGCTTGGTTCGAATTTTCGTTCCTGCACAAGAAAAGTAAATTGCACAAGTAAGATAGTTGTTGAGAAGAAAAGTAAAAGAAAACACAAATACAAGGGGAAGTAATCAGATTGATAGAGAGGGCAAGGTTATGCTGTTGCTTAGTGTGAAATTGCGTTGAATAGGCCAAATTGTTTTGCGCTGCCACGATCTGCTGCCTCGACGGGTAATGGTGAATTGAGGCTGCGACAACTTTCACTGCCACGACAGAACTCTACTCTTGCAACTTTCGCTGTCTTGGCAGGTGAGAAGGGGAGAAGTCCCGGCAGCAAGTCTGATAGATACTCCAAGTTTGGCGAAGCAATTCTGAAGTGATCCTTCCTATGTCTAGGCAAGAATTCTATCACCACGTGATGTAGGCAATACCTAGCAATCTTAGCGTAAACCTAACACAGGCAGTTGGTATTTGGTTGCTCCTTTTAGCCGCTGAAATTCTAACTTATGTCTAAGCCGAATTAGTCAACACCTTGACATAATGAGACCGTACTTAATTCTTTTGTGAGTTTGACACTCTCGTGCCCGACAAATGGATTTCTTCAACTGGACTTTTGAAACTAATTGAATAAGTAAAGTACATGAATTAAGCAAACTTGGAATATTTTATTGCAAAAACAAACTTTAAAACCTAAACAACCGTTCTCACAACTAATTTACAACATAACCTCAAACCCAAGAGAAGTTTAGAATATGACGGCGACGAGAAAACCTAAGCTATGCCTAAAGAAAACCTAAGATATCTTGAATTAGAATTACAATGAGTATTTATAGACAATAGCTAGGTCTAGTCCTTCTTGAAGTAGAAGTCTTCAAAATTAGCTTTCCACATTTAATGTGACTTTAAACTCTGACTTCTTTGAGTTGAATGTGGACTTTATCACGTTGCCTTGTCCCGCAAGCAATCTCGAGATTTCTCTTCGGCGGCTCTGCCCGTTGGTACAGACGTCGAAAAATCGAGTGGACATTGTCGATAGACTTAGAATTTTCCAGTTCTCCATAATTTTCTGCTCCTCTTTCCCTATGTCAGTCTTTAGTACCTAAAACCCAAAAATACACTAAAACAATACCTTTTCTTCACCAACTTAAAGATAATCAATACAAGCAAGGAAAAGTAAAGAAATACTGTAAAATGCAATGAATGATCCTCATTATGCCTAAGATGTACTAAAAAAAACAATAATATGAGATGGAATGTGCACAAAATATAAGACTTGTGGACACTTTACATACCCTCAAACTCGAACTATTGCTTGTCCTCAAGCAATGCAACCTAACATACTTGCCCTTATAATAACCAGAAAGAAAAACCTGTTTCAACTTGATTTCATACCTCAAGGCCGTGGCACCTATATTAAATTAGTGAAGGGAATTTAGCAAGAAAATAACTCATAATTAGTTTGCCAGTGTAGTGTGTGCAGGATTGTATACAGGCTGAATATGTAGAATAACTAACTAAATAAAGATGTTGTTACGATATATAAGGTTACTGTCGAGGCAGCACAATTAAGCACAATATTTTAATCATGGTAATGAGGGCTTCAGCTTATCACAACTACCCTTCTAGGTCTGAAATTAAAATAGGAGCAAACTACAAAACCCCGAACCCATGGAGTAGAGTCATCCCGTGAAGACTTTCATTCACTCATGCTAATTTGTCCGTCACTTCAAAGCTTTCAGATTCATGGACTTTGATAGCAGCGAAGTGTCCTCGCACATGATTCTTCCTAGAGCCTATTGCGGGCACCTCTAGGGTAAAACAACAATGTTCTTTGGTTTTACTTATGCTGCCATGGCAGTGCTGTATTTTTATGTTTCTTTTGCCTGCCTCGGCAGCTACCTGCAACCATTGTTAGAACTTTGCAAAGAATTCTTAAAATAAGCAGGCAGTGTTCATCAGATATTCTAACAAATTCAGCAAGTAACAAAGGTGATTGACAGTTTTGGCAAAAAGAAAAAATTCTACGTCATTTTTCATGCTTTTCCCTTATTAAGTTCAATTTTAATTTGGTGCGAAAATAAATTAATCGACTATCCTATCATAGGCACAAGTTATAACAAAATTTTCTGTTTCGATTATTAATAAGGCAAGTACAATGCAACCTATATGCAACTAAGTATGCCTAGACAAATGATGCGAGAGCTATACCCCCCAAACTCGAGATGGGCATTGCCCTCAATGCACAAAATAAGACAGAAAAATAAAACAGACCAAAAATAAATACATGAGATATATAAAAGAAAACAGAAAAAGAAAAATAAAGAAAAGAGAAGGAAAAAGAACTAAAAATTGGCCAAGTATTGAGAGGAGGCTTGAGTCTTTTCTGCTGAGGAGGAGGAAGAGGTTTGGATGATGAAGCGGCGGTCGACAGATGGCTTGGCGGTAGTCTTAGCAGGTGAGGTTTTTGCTTTCTGCCACGGCTGTACTCTCTTTGGCGTAGGATAAGTCTCTTCTTGAGGTTCAGCAGGGGGAGCGACGGGAGGTGCTTCGCTCTCTTCTGACTATGTATCGAAGTTCACAGGTTCGGCGGCTATGATGTGCCACTTCTTCTTCCTAGTGCCTTCCTCCGTGGGTGCTGCTGAAGGGAAAATCAGCATTGGGACGGCTGCTGTTGCTGCTACCATTGTTGTTTCTAGTTCCGACGGCTGTTGCTTAATCTTCTCTGATAAGGAGGTGTTCACCACTGTCGCTGCTGTGCAGACCGGTGAATGGTGCTGCTGATGCCTGTCTGGGGAGTCTGCCACTGTTTCGGATGCGGTGGTGGCTGAGTAAGATGGGTAGTGCGTCGGAGAGGGCATCTGGCATGCGGTATGCCAGGCAGCGGCTGCGGATGGCGTTTCTTTGTGCTGGGGCTGCTGCTGCAAGCTCTGCATGATATGGTGGCAAGATGGGTCGTCATCAGGAATTTCTGTAGAAAATATGCTACAAATGCTTCTTGGACTTCCCCTACATATTTCATGAAGGCCAGCTGCTGCTGCTCGATACGCTTGTTGCTATCGACAAGTGTTTGCAGCAGTCTGAGGACTTCGTTGTCTAGAGCAGGTTCAGTACTGCTGGGGCGGCTGGAGTGTCAGGCTAGGCGGTAGATGGCTGGCTGGGCATTATTGGCTCGGTCTCCGAGCCCTGCATCATCTACAAGTGGACTCTTATGGTCCGCCCTTCTCTGGCTATTATCATCTCGTCTTTTGGGTTTTTTGGCACTCCAAAGTTGGCGCAAAGGCCTGTGATGAGGGACGTGAAGTACAACATGCCCTTCATCTTCCGGAAGCAGGTGTGGATCTCCTTGCAGATAATTTCCCCGACATTGATAGGCCGATTCATCATGATGCTGTGGATTAGGGCAATGCGCAGCCGATCTACTGTAGACTTGTGGGAGGTGGGTAGCAGGCGTCTCTTTACAGATGTGTTCCACGACATTGCCTCTAGAAGTAGGTGGCGGCATTGTACATATCCTACATGTTTGCTTGCCAACCACGACGTGTTGGGTTTGCAGAGTTTGGCCTTGATCATCTCACAATCGGCAACCGTCAGTGACTGCCTCCATTCCTCATGAGGGTTGTCGTGCATATCCAGACCATAGAAGTTGTTGATGATTGCAGTGTGGAGCTTGACAGGCTCCCCTCGAACGTACACAAATGACATCTCTGGGCGGGGATGGTGGGCATAAAACTCCCTAACCATGGTGATGTTGGCTATCTCTGGCTGTCGTGCAAACATCTCCCATCCCTTGTTGTGGATGGTCTCAAACAGGGTAGGCTCTAAGGCGAGATCGCCTGTCTCCCTTGTGTATTGAAAGCCTTGCTCCTCCCATACGTTATGCTTTGCGAACTGAGTTCGGTATCTCATTTCAGCTGTGCTGGAGAAGAAACGTTGGAAAGTGAGTTTGGGTGCCGATGAAGAAGCCATGTGAGACGGTTGTACTTAACTGAAACTTGAAAGAAAAATAATTAGAGAGTAGTGAATATAAGAGTAAGATAGCAAGGAGATGAAAGTAAAGTAAATGAATGGAGTGAGAGGGGTTTAAATAGAGGTTGCCGAGAGGTGTCGTGGCGACATTAAATGTCCAACGGTCTAGTTTTCTCGCATACGTTACGAGATTTCTGCCTGTTATTTTCGGAGCCGTTGGCGGTTAACTAGCCGTTACGCGGTGTTGCGTTGGGCTGTCATGGGCTGTCTCGGTGGGATGGTGGGTGGGCTCTTTGCTGGGCCTCCTTCTTGATCCAGCTCTTTTATTCATAAACTTGAATAAACATAATAACTTCTGAAAAGTAAAAATTTGAAAACTAATTTAATCTTAAAAAAAATTAAACTCTAATCCTAATGCATAGCAATAAATTAAAAATAAAATGAAAATTAGGTTATGTTGGGAGGTGCATCTCCCAGACATAACCACTTCCTGAGGGTATTGTGTTTGGCTTTTCGTCCATGTATGTCCTTCCTCTCCTCAGTTGGGTCCTCTTGTTCCTTTAGGTTCTGTGTTGCTGGTTCCTTTAGCATGCCCTTTGGGTCTGTTGTGATAGCTGCTGCCCTGGCCTGTCTCTATGCTGATTTTGGTAGCTTTTGCATATGAGCATCCGTCCTCTTCTTTTCCTAAGGGTTGTAGCACATTTAACTTTATGATTTGGTCGTCTACCCTCATGGTTAGCTCCCCATGTTCCACATATATTATCATTCTGCCAGTGGCCAAGAATGGTTGCCTAAGGATGATAGGGGCTTTTTCATTGGCCTCATAGTCTAGGATGAGGAAATCAGTTGGAAGAATCAGGTTGCCCACCTTCACTAGGATGTCCTCGATTTTCCCTCTGGTTGTACAAACGAATGATCGACAAGCTTTAGCATGATGGAGGTAGGTTTGGCTAGCCCAATTCCTAGCTTATCAAAGACCGCCTTAGGCATGAGGTTGATGCTGGCTCCCAAGTCGCACAGGGCTTAGTTTGGTGCTTACTGCCTATCCTGCATGGAATAACAAAGCTGCCCAAATCTGTTTGCTTGGGCGGCAGCTTGTTGTGCAGCATTGCAATGCACTCCTATGTGACAGCCACTGTTTCGAATTCCCTAATCCTCTTCTTTTTAGAAACCATGTCCCTGGGATGTTTGGTATAGTTGGGCATATTTTGAATGGCTTTTATAAGAGTTATGTTTATGTGCACCTATTTCAGAATATCTAGGAATCTTCTGAACTGGTGCTCTTGCTTATGCTGCTTAAGATTTTAGGGGAAAGGTGCCGGTGGGCGGTTATCCTCTATACGCTCCTTGCGTTGGATCTTAATTTAAGGAGGATCATCCGTTTCAGGACCGTTGTCTTGTTCAACTGCTGGAGCGGCTGGTGTTTCTGCTGTCACGACATGTTGTTCTTTCTGGTCTGGCTGAGTTTCTGTTTGGTTCTCCATTCTGGGTTCATCCAACTGCTTCCCACTCCTGGTAGATAAGGCTTTGCACTGCTCGTATGTGGGTTTGGCTACTGCCTCTAAGCTACTGGATGCTGCTCCCATTGTTCGGCTGCTGAAGATTTCTGTGAACTGCCCAAATTGGGTCTCCAAGTTTTTTATAGCAGCCTCCTGGTTGTTCATCTTCATCTCCGTCTTGTCCATAAAAGACTCGGTTTTATCAATGAATTTATTGGTACGAATAATAAAATCTTTACTTCTAGACATAAAGATATGAAGGGTTGCTTCTAGTGAATTGTTGTTTTGCGGCTGCTGAGCCTGCTTTCTGGACAAGTTTTGTTGGTAGCCTCCCTGTTACTGTTGTGGGTTTGCAACAGTCTTTTTGTTGCTCTAGGAGAAGTTGGGATGGTTCTTCCATCCAGGGTTTAAGTGTTCTGGGCAATTATGTTGTTCCTCTCATATCCTCCCATAAAATTGGCAGATGCGGCGTAGTCAGAGGAATCATGGTTGCCCCCCACATTCATCACAAAATGGCTCCACAGCCTTTGCCTCATAGACTTTCCCAGCGAGTTTCATGATGCTCATGACCAGCTCTGTCAGCGTGTCAAGGCGGGCATGAACAGATTCTGAGGCTGCTACCTCGTTCATAGTTGCTGGCCGCCTAATGCCGCCTCGGTGAGCTGTTGGATACTTGTAGTCATTCTTAGCATCTTGATTCAGAAGCCGTAGTGCCTCCTCTTGTGGTCTGTCGAGGATGATTCCATTGACTGAGGCATCAATCATCATCCATGTTGGGTAGTTCACCCCGTTGTAGAATATTAATACCCGTGTCTAAGCCGGAAGACCATGTAGCGGGCAGTTATTCAGCATCTGTTGGTACCACTCCCATGCTTCATACATTGGCTCGTCATCCCCTTGTCTGAAGGTTGTTATCTCATTGCGCAGTTTGTCTGTGACATTGGACTGGCTGAATCGATCTAGGAAATCTTTACAAAGCTCTGTCCATGTGTTGAGCGACCCTGCCAGCTGGTTGTTTAACCACTATTTTGCCCTATCCCTCAGTGAATAGGGAAATAACCTCAGCCTCAGTACGTCTTGATGGACCCCATGTATTTTGAACGCTCTGCAGATGTCTAGGAATCCTCTCAAGTGCTGTCGGGCATTTTCTGTGGCAGTCCCACCAAAGTGACCTAGCGTGTTGATCATGTTAAACATGAAGGGCTTCAGCTCGAAGTGGTCTGCCTCAATATTCGGTTCCGTCACTGTTGGATCGAACCCTCTGAAATCATGTTCCAGATAATCTCTAGTGTTTTGAACAATCTGGGGTTTCCTGGATGGAATAGGGGGTCCTACCTTGGTGGATCTTGCTGTCCTCTGGGCGGCAAGTTTTGCTGCCCATCCCCGTCGTTCGTGGCATTGTTGGGTGGGTCCATGTTTACCTTTTCTTCTTCTTTTTCTTATTTGTTTTTCCCGAGGGTTACTCTGAGTTCCTTCTTGAGTTCTATTGCTCTATGCTCGATATCGTCGTAGAAGAGGATTTCTCCTTCTGGATTCGCCCTTGTCATACACTAGCAAAGAAACTGTAAAATTCTTTTTTAAGTAGAAATAAAAATAAAGTAAAAAGTAAAGAAATAAAAGTACAGAAATTAAAAACGAAATTCGCTGTTACCAATCCCCGGCAATGGCGCCAAAAACTTGTAGAGCGTTTGGACAGTTTGGTTCGAATTGTCGTTGTTGCACAAGAATAGTAAATTGCACAAGTAAGATAGTTGTTGAGAAGAAAAGTAAAAGAAAACACAAGTAAAAGGGGAAGTAATCAGATTAATAGAGAGCGCAGGGTTATGCTGTTGTTTAGTGTGAAACTGCGTTGAATAAGCCAAGTTGTTTTACGCTGCCACGATCTACTGCCTCAGCGGGTAATGGCGGATTGAGGCTGCGACAACTTTCGCTGTCATGATAGAACTTTGCTCTTGCAACTTTCACTGTCTTGGCAGGTGAGATGGGGAGAAGTCCCGGCGGTAAGTCTGACAGATACTCCAAGTTCGGCGAAGCAATTCTGAAGTGATCCTTCCTATGTCTAGGCAAGGATTCTGTCACCACGTGATGTAGGCAATACCTAGCAATCTCAACGTAAACCTAACACAAGCGTTCAGCGTTTGGTTGCTCCTTTTAGCCGCTGAAATTCTAACTTATGTCTAAGCCGAATTAGTCAACACCTCGACATGATGAGACCGTACTTAATTCTTTCGTGAGTTTGACACTCTCGTGCCCGACAGATGGATTTCTTCAACTGGACTTTTGGAACTAATGAAGAAGTGAAGTACATGAATTAAACAAACTTGGAATATTTTATTGCAAAAACAAACTTTAAAACCTAAACAACCGTTCTCACAACTAATTTACAACATAACCTCAAACCCAAGAGAAGTTTAGAACATGACGGCGGCGAGAAAACCTAAGCTATGCCTAAAGAAAACCTAAGATATCTTGAATTAGAATTACAATGAGCATTTATAGTCAATAGCTAGGTCTAGTCCTTCTTGAAGTAGAAGTCTTCAAAGTAGCTTTCCACATTTAATGTGACTTTAAACTCTGATTTCTTTGAGTTGAATGTGGACTTTATCACGTTTCCTTGTCCCGCAAGCAATCTCGAGATTTCGTTTCAGCAGATCTGCCCACTGGTACAGACCTTGGAAAATCGAGTGGACATCGTCGATAGACTCAGAATTTTCTGCTCTACAAAATCGCACCCCGGTTCTCCAACTCCATAGTTTGCTGTCGTGGGCAACAAGGTCAGCGGCGGCAGCACTCGATAGCTACTGTCTCTGTCTAGAACTGCGTCAGTACAGCTCCCTAGTTTGCTGCCTCAACATCACATCCTTAGCTACTCTTTCCTTCTGTCAGCCTTTAGTACCTAAAACCCAAAAATACACTAAAATAGTACTTTTTCTGTAACGCCCCGGTTTTGGGCTTAGAAGTTTTGGGCGTTGACCGGTTTGGTCAAAGTGCTGTTCGAATCTAAAAGGGTGAATTTAGGAAAGCCTAGTTCGGGTTGCATTAAAATTATGGAAAAATGTTCTAAAATCATCTTTTAATATATATAAGTGAACTGTGAAATCAATTTTGGAAAATGAGTTTTGGAAGGGTGACATTTTGGCTAGTGACCAAAATGTAATTTTTGAAAGTTTTGTGACTGTTTTAGAAAGGGTTGAAACTTTGAATCTTTAAGGAGCTATTATTCCAAAAGTAGTTTCTCCAGATTTTTCTAAGATATTTTAAGCTATATTCTGCTACTTGATTCATCAAGGTTTTTGATTCCAAAAAGAGGAGAAACTCAAGTTTGGAGGTAAGAACGTCCTTCTCCTCTAAACTATCAGTTCTTTACTGAAATTCCTAAGTTTTCAATCCTTAATTGATGTTTTATTAAAGGCTTTTAAGTTGTGAAATGGATCTTGGCTTATAATGCAAGATTTGGTGATTTTTGATGATTTTCGTTTGATCTGTTAAATCTGTGATTGGAGATGTGTTTTTGATGTTATTTGAACTCTAAATTGATAAGGAATTGAGTTTTGATTGATGCAATCCCGGATAGGTTGGGTTTCCTAAGTTTAGCTTGTGATTCTTGATTGTTTTTGAGGTGATCTTGTGGATCTGGTGTTGCTGGAGGTATAAGGATGTTATTAGGTTCTTTTTAGATGTTAAATGATGTTAAAGGATGTTAGGTTTTGATGGTTAATGGCTGGGTTTTGTTGAGAAGTGGTTTGGATGCATTTTCGGTTGTGTTTGGTGGCCGAAAATGGAGTGGGGATGAGAGCAGCGAGTTTAGGTGCTTTCATTGAGGATATTAATGCATGATGATGCATTAATCTACTGTTTTGATGTGTTAAAACAGGGGAGTCATCTTTGGATCCAAGTGGTGGTGATCCGGAGGCTTGATTGGTGCTTCGACAAGAGGCAAAGTGGAATCGGTGAGTGAAATTGGGTTTTCGGCTTTGAAACCAATGTCTTGGGAGCTTAGTTTAAGTCTAAACAACTTTGCTAAGCTCAAGTGTAAGTTTTCGGAAATACTCTCTAGTGGTGGCCATGGTTTGGTTGTTGTGCAATGTGGTTTATTGCATGTTTTAAATTCTGTTTTGAAAGCATGATTTAGCATGGTTATTGCTGATTTTGTAAGCCATATGTTGAAGGAAGCTCAAGGTAAGAGTTCCTTGTTTTTGAACATTGATTAAATGTAGTTTGATGCTTTGAAATGCATGATGAATATGGCTTGGTTTAATGCTTTAAAACAGTGGATTTAATGATGAAATGATGTATATTGGCAAGTGATGTTTTGAAAAAGGTTAAGGTCACCAAGGTGGTTAAAAGTCCTTGAGTGAGCCATGTTACTTAAGAACATCAAGGTGGTTAAAAGTCCTTGGATGATTCTTGCTAAGGTCACTAAGGTGGTTAAAAGTCCTTAAGTGAGCCTTGTTACTTAAGAACATCAAGGTGGTTAAAAGTCCTTGGATGGTTCTTGTTAAGGACACAAAGGTGGTTAAAAGTCCTTGTGTGGTCCTTGCCATGGTGTTTAAAAGTCCATGGGCCAAGGTGTTTAAAAGTCCTTGGGGCCAAGGTGTTTAAAAGTCCTTGGGAAGAACACAAAGGTGGTTAAAAGTCCTTGTGTGGTTCTTGGAAATTATAAGATCACAATGGTGTTTAAAAGTCCATGTGTGAGTCTTATGTTGATCTTGTTTTTTTTAAAAGATGAAATGTATCACTTGTGGCCAATATGACATGTAATGATATGAAGCATGAGATGCTTGTTTAAAGTTTGCTTGTGAGCATGTTAAAGTGTATCTTGAAGCATGATTTATGAATGAGTTTTATAAATGCATTATTGTGTGGTTTTAAGGAGCTTTCCTCACTAAGCTTGAGTATGTTAAATGCTCTCTTTCGTTTTCTTAAACCAATAATGCAGAACATTAAGGTGATTTGAGGGCAGCAAGGAAGGCAAGCAACCAAGGGAAAACTAAGCTCAAGTATGGAAAGGTTTTATCGAACACATTTAGCTTTTGGTGTATGGCAATGAGGGACCTTTGTGAATGTTGTTTGGAGATGTTTTGAACTCCTTGAGTATGTTTAATGTCGCTGATAATGCTGGTTTTGTAATTGGCCTTTACATGTATGGATTGGAGGTTTTATGCTTGAATAGTTGCTTGTGTAGGAAGCATGCCATTAGATTTGGGGCTTTTCATATGTGATGCTAATATGTTGATTGGTTGATGCAAACATGTCTCTTGTATGATGAATTGCATGCAGGTAAAGTTTGGTGGCATTTGGAGCATGATTGGTTGGTCAATTGCATGTTAAAGTAGGTAAAATTCTGCATTTTGTGCAGGCCGTTTCGGAACAGTTCCTGCCGTTTCGGAACGGGTGCCTCGAAGCAGCCCAGGCGTTCGAAACGGGCAACACCGTTCCGGAACGGATATGCTACTGCCCGACCCCGTTCCGGTACGCGTTGCGGAACGGCCCCGAGTTTCGAAACGGGCTGTCCCCCGTTTCGGAACGGCTGACCGTTGGGGGCTGACAGTGGCAGTTATATGTTTCGGATTGTTTACATTTTGGTCCTGAATCTTGTATGTGCAATTGTATGAGTTTGGAATGTTATTTTGAGCTGAAATTTGGCTGAGATGCATGAGACACGATTAATTTCAAGATGGTAACTTTAATTTGGGCTAAGTCCTCATATTTATCAGAATTTACAATTTGGTCCCTAAAGTTGTAAATTGTTCAATTGGGTCCTTGTTTGATCTCTGATGTTTATGATCTTTTAGTATGTCGTTTGTATGATCATTTTTAGGGTTAATGTGTATCTAGATAAGTTTTTAAAAGAAAAAAAAGGGTCGATAATCAAGGTTGACTTTCGGGTTGACTTTGGTTTTCCCCGTGTGACTTTCTTAATTCGGGTCAACCGTCTAGGCCGGGTTAAGGGGGTTACATTTGGTGGTATCAGAGCTGAGTTCTCGAGTAATTGGGAATGTGTATGTGAATGTTTGATGTATGTCTGCTATATATGCTTGTTGAGTGAAAGTATGTTGAGTAGTATGTGAGTTTGATGCAATTGAGTTGTATGTTGTGATGAAGCATGTTGTGGGTACCCATTGCCATATCAAAGCTAAGAAATGATGTTGCTTTTAAATGAAATTGAGCTTGAGTACTTGGATTGTTTACCTTGCTGGGCCTGACTTTGTTTATTTGCATTGTGATTGCATGGTTAAAGTATGGCACCACGTAGAGAGTTGAGAAGTAATGTGCGAGCTACGGCTCCGAATGAGAATGAAAATGAAGAGAATGCGGGTAGTGCGGTGTTACCTCCTCCTCCACCTGGTGGTGGTGGTGCTGGGGCTGAGGAAGCTGGGGCTGCAGGTGGTGCTGGAGCTGCTGGACCTGAGGTTGGTCAGGGGCAAGCTATGCCTGACATGACGATGTTGGTACAAGCTATTGCGGGTGCTTTCCGAGCAGCAGTAGCCGGAGCTCAAGGAGCTGGGCATCAGGGAGATGCTGGTGTTAGACTACCTTTGGAGCGCTTACGCAGTCTTGGTGGGACTGAGTTTAGGGGTATGTCTGCGGAAGGTTCTAAAGCTTGGTTAGAGAGTACCAAGAGGATTTTGGGCCAGATGAGTTGCACTGATGTGCAGAAGCTGGGGTGTGTTGTATCCTTGCTGCAGGATGATGCGTATACGTGGTGGACGACCACTATAGCTGGGATGGCTGAAGCTGACATAACTTGGACATTCTTTCTGAATGTGTTCAAGAGGAGGTATCTTGGTGTGAGGTACCTGGATGAAAAGAAGCGAGAGTTCATGTCTCTTACCCAGGGGAGCATGAATGTGGCTGAGTATGAAGTACAGTTTGTGCGACTCAGTCAGTATGCACCTGAGCTGGTACCTGATGAGCGGGCAAGGTGCGAAAGATTTCGTTATGGTTTAGTGACGGATGTGAAGATGTATGTGTTGGCCACCGAATATGATGATTTTGATGTGTTGGTGGGTCGAGCCAAGGACATTGAGATGAACTTGGGTTTATCTGCGAAAGGTGCTGGAGCAAGTTCGGGTAAGAGAGCTGCTGAGTATAGTTCCGGAGGTGGACGGAACAAGAGGGGACGTGACCTGAAGTATCAGTCCTCAGCTAAGAGGGGTGGTGGTGCACCTGCTCGGGGAGGCAATGCTAGAGCTGATCCGAGTGCTTGTTGGATTTGTGGTTCACGGGGTCACATGAAGCGTGACTGTCCTCGTGTTGTGAGGGAGGTGCAAGCTCCTGTTGCGACAGCTGGTAATGGTTGCTGGAATTGTGGATCTACAGACCATTTGAGGCGAGATTGTCCTAGGTTGGCTGGTGATCAAGTGCGTGCTCCTGTTGTTGCTGCACCGCAGAGAGGTCGTGGGCGCGGCCGTGGTAATTTCCAGAGGAGAGAGGAAGGTGGTCGTGGAGTGGCCCATGTTGTGGCTATTCAGCCTGAAGGTGGAGGCCAAGCGAGGGTGTATGCTCAGCGTGAGGGAAGGAATGATGCGTATGTGATTGCAGGTACCTTTACTTTGCAATCCTTGTCATTGCTTTCTTTGATAGATTCTGGATCTACGCATTCATACATTTTGCGTGAGCATGCTGAATTGCTTGGTTTGCCTGTTGAGTCTTTGGATGTTGGTGTTCGTGTCACTAGTTCTTTTGGTGAGACTGTTGTGACTCGAAAGCTTTATAGAAGGTGTCCCTTGGTTGTTCAAGAACATGTTTTTCATGTTGATCTTATGGAGTTGCCCTTTTATGGTTTTGATGTAATCCTTGGTATGGATTGGCTTGCTGAGCATCGTGCTGTTGTGGATTGTGAAAACAAGCGAGTTTCGCTTAAGCTTGCGGATGATTATGAAGTTGTTGTGGTTGGTGAGAATGTGAAGTTTCTTGCCAATGTGGTGTCTACCTTGGAGGTGAGCAGGATGCTGAAGCAAGGTTGCGAAGCCTATCTAGCTTTTGTGATGAATCCTAGCTCTAAAGAGTTGAGGGTGCAAGATATCAGAGTTGTGAAGGAGTTTCCTGGTGTTTTTCCTGAGGAGTTGCCTGGTTTACCTCCTAACCGCGAGGTGGAGTTTGGAATTGAGCTGTATGAGAATACAACTCCCGTGTCCATTACTCCTTATAGAATGGCACCTAAGGAGCTGAAGGAGCTGAAGACGCAATTGCAAGAGTTGCTTGATCGTGGTTTCATCCGGCCGAGTGTGTCACCTTGGGGAGCACCGGTCTTGTTTGTGAAGAAGAAGGATGGCACTATGAGAATGTGCATTGATTACCGTCAGCTGAACAAGTTGACTATCAAGAATCAGTATCCTTTGCCGAGAATTGATGATCTCTTTGATCAATTTCGGGGAGTTGTTGTGTTCTCTAAGATTGACTTGAGGTCAGGGTATTATCAGTTGAAGGTGAAGGATGTGGATGTGCCTAAGACAGCTTTCAGGACAAGGTATGGGCATTATGAGTTCCTTGTGATGCCGTTTGGTTTGACAAATGCTCCTGCTGCTTTCATGGACATGATGAATCGTGTGTTTCATGAATACCTGGACAAGTTTGTTGTGGTGTTCATCGATGATATCCTCGTGTACTCGCGTACTGAGGAGGAGCATGAAGAGCATTTGAGGATTGTGCTGCAGGCTTTGTTGGAGAATCAGCTCTATGCTAAGCTGAGCAAGTGTGAGTTCTGGCTTAAGGAGGTGGTGTTTCTTGGGCATGTGGTTTCTGCTGAGGGGATTCGTGTCGATCCTCAGAAGATTGAGGCTGTGATGAACTGGAAGGTTCCTAAGTCTGTTCATGAGGTCCGTAGTTTCCTTGGTTTGGCGGGGTACTACCGAAGGTTTGTGGATGGTTTTTCCAAGATTGCTGCTCCTTTGACGAAGCTGTTGCAAAAGGATGTTAAGTATGAGTGGACGGAAGCGAGACAGCAGGCTTTTGAGAAGCTTAAGGCGTCTTTGACGCAAGCTCCTATCTTGATTCAGCCTGAATCAGGGAAAGAGTTTGTGGTTTACAGTGATGCATCCTATGTTGGTTTGGGGTGTGTGCTGATGCAGGAGGGTAAGGTGGTGGCTTATGCATCGCGGCAGTTGAAAGTGCATGAGCGCAATTACCCTACGCATGATATTGAGCTGGCTGCAGTGGTTTTTGCTCTGAAGATCTAGAGACATTATCTGTATGGTGAGAAGTGTACTGTGTACACAGATCACAAGAGTTTGAGGTATCTGATGTCTCAGAAGGAGTTGAATCTTAGGCAGCGACGTTGGTTGGAGTTGCTCAAGGATTATGATCTGACGATTGAGTATCATCCTGGAAAAGCTAATGTTGTTGCGGATGCCTTGAGTAGGAAAGTAGCTGTTGAGCTGAGGGCTATGTTTGCTAGCTTGAGCATATCGCAAGATGGTGGTCTTGTTGCTGAGTTGCAAGTGAAACCATCTTTGGTTCAGTTGATCAAGGATAAGCAGTTGCTGGATGATTCCTTGGTGTCTCATGTTCAGGATATCGCAGAGGGTAGACCTTCGGATTTCTGCTTTAATGATGATGGTGTGTTGTGTTTTGGGAGTCGGATAGTAGTGCCTGCTGATGCTGAGTTGAGGCGTGCTATTCTGACTGAAGGTCATAGTAGTCCTTTTGCTATGCACCCTGGTAGTACCAAGATGTATCGTGATCTTCGTGATGAGTACTATTGGGTGGGTTTGAAGAAGGATGTTGCGGAGTTTGTGAGCAAGTGTTTGGTGTGTCAGCGAGTTAAGGCTGAGCATCAGGTTCCTTCAGGGTTGTTGCAACCGTTGAAAATCCCTGAATGGAAGTGGGAAAGGGTTACCATGGATTTTGTATCTGGTTTACCTTTGTCTCCCTCGAAGAAGAATTCTGTTTGGGTGATTGTGGATCGCCTAACGAAGTGTGCGCATTTCTTGCCTGTGCATACCACGTTTTCTTTGGATAAGTTGGCAGAGCTGTACATTGCTGAGATTGTGCGGCTGCATGGTGTGCCTAAGTCGATTGTGTCGGATAGGGATCCGAGGTTCACATCGTGTTTCTGGCAGTGTTTGCATCAAGCTCTAGGTACAAGGTTGCATTTCAGTACATCCTATCATCCTCAGTCGGATGGTCAGTCTGAGCGTGTTATCCAGATTTTGGAGGATATGTTGAGGTGCTGCGTGATTGAGTTTCAGGGTTCTTGGGAGAAGCATCTGCCTTTGGTTGAGTTTGCTTATAACAACAGTTATCAGGCAAGTATACAGATGGCACCTTATGAGGCTTTGTACGGGAGGAAGTGTAGGACTCCTCTTTGTTGGGCTGAAACTGGTCAAAAGTTGGTTTCGATGCCGGCTTTGTTGAAAGGGACCACAGAGAAGGTAAAGCTCATTTGTGAGCGGTTGAAGGCTGCCTCTGACCGGCAAAAGTCTTACGCGGATTTGAAGCGTAAGGAGATTGAGTATGCGGTGGGTGACCGTGTGTTCTTGAAGGTTTCGCCTTGGAAGAAGGTGATGAGGTTTGGCCGGAAGGGTAAGTTGAGCCCTAGGTACATTGGACCATACGAGGTGGTTGAGCGTGTGGGTCCTGTTGCGTACAAGCTGAGGTTACCTCAGGAGTTGGAGAAGATTCATGATGTGTTTCATGTTTCTATGCTCCAGAAGTATAGATCTGATCCTTCGCACGTGATGCCTGTGGAGGAAGTGGAATTGAATCCGGATTTGACCTATGATGAGGAACCGGTGAAGGTTCTGGATTCGGATACCAAGGTTCTTCGTGGCAAGACCATTGAGTTGGTGAAGGTGCTGTGGAAGTATCGAGGTGTTGAGGAAGCCACGTGGGAGCGGAAGGAAGACATGCTGAAGCAGTTTCCTTATCTCTTTCCTTCAGGTAAATTTCGGGGACGAAATTTCTTAAGGGGGGGAGAGTTGTAACGCCCCGGTTTTGGGCTTAGAAGTTTTGGGCGTTGACCGGTTTGGTCAAAGTGCTGTTCGAATCTAAAAGGGTGAATTTAGGAAAGCCTAGTTCGGGTTGCATTAAAATTATGGAAAAATGTTCTAAAATCATCTTTTAATATATATAAGTGAACTGTGAAATCAATTTTGGAAAATGAGTTTTGGAAGGGTGACATTTTGGCTAGTGACCAAAATGTAATTTTTGAAAGTTTGTGACTGTTTTAGAAAGGGTTGAAACTTTGAATCTTTAAGGAGCTATTATTCCAAAAGTAGTTTCTCCAGATTTTTCTAAGATATTTTAAGCTATATTCTGCTACTTGATTCATCAAGGTTTTTGATTCCAAAAAGAGGAGAAACTCAAGTTTGGAGGTAAGAACGTCCTTCTCCTCTAAACTATCAGTTCTTTACTGAAATTCCTAAGTTTTCAATCCTTAATTGATGTTTTATTAAAGGCTTTTAAGTTGTGAAATGGATCTTGGCTTATAATGCAAGATTTGGTGATTTTTGATGATTTTCGTTTGATCTGTTAAATCTGTGATTTGAGATGTGTTTTTGATGTTATTTGAACTCTAAATTGATAAGGAATTGAGTTTTGATTGATGCAATCCCGGATAGGTTGGGTTTCCTAAGTTTAGCTTGTGATTCTTGATTGTTTTTGAGGTGATCTTGTGGATCTGGTGTTGCTGGAGGTATAAGGATGTTATTAGGTTCTTTTTAGATGTTAAATGATGTTAAAGGATGTTAGGTTTTGATGGTTAATGGCTGGGTTTTGTTGAGAAGTGATTTGGATGCATTTTCGGTTGTGTTTGGTGGCCGAAAATGGAGTGGGGATGAGAGCAGCGAGTTTATGTGCTTTCATTGAGGATATTAATGCATGATGATGCATTAATCTACTGTTTTGATGTGTTAAAACAAGGGAGTCATCTTTGGATCCAAGTGGTGGTGATCCGGAGGCTTGATTGGTGCTTCGACAAGAGGCGAAGTGGAATCGGTGAGTGAAATTGGGTTTTCGGCTTTGAAACCAATGTCTTGGGAGCTTAGTTTAAGTCTAAACAACTTTGCTAAGCTCAAGTGTATGTTTTCGGAAATACTCTCTAGTGGTGGCCATGGTTTGGTTGTTGTGCAATGTGGTTTATTGCATGTTTTAAATTCTGTTTTGAAAGCATGATTTAGCATGGTTATTGCTGATTTTGTAAGCCATATGTTGAAGGAAGCTCAAGGTAAGAGTTCCTTGTTTTTGAACATTGATTAAATGTAGTTTGATGCTTTGAAATGCATGATGAATATGGCTTGGTTTAATGCTTTAAAACAGTGGATTTAATGATGAAATGATGTATATTGGCAAGTGATGTTTTGAAAAAGGTTAAGGTCACCAAGGTGGTTAAAAGTCCTTGAGTGAGCCATGTTACTTAAGAACATCAAGGTGGTTAAAAGTCCTTGGATGATTCTTGCTAAGGTCACTAAGGTGGTTAAAAGTCCTTGAGTGAGCCTTGTTACTTAAGAACATCAAGGTGGTTAAAAGTCCTTGGATGGTTCTTGTTAAGGACACAAAGGTGGTTAAAAGTCCTTGTGTGGTCCTTGCCATGGTGTTTAAAAGTCCATGGGCCAAGGTGTTTAAAAGTCCTTGGGGCCAAGGTGTTTAAAAGTCCTTGGGAAGAACACAAAGGTGGTTAAAAGTCCTTGTGTGGTTCTTGGAAATTATAAGATCACAATGGTGTTTAAAAGTCCATGTGTGAGTCTTATGTTGATCTTGTTTTTTTTAAAAGATGAAATGTATCACTTGTGGCCAATATGACATGTAATGATATGAAGCATGAGATGCTTGTTTAAAGTTTGCTTGTGAGCATGTTAAAGTGTATCTTGAAGCATGATTTATGAATGAGTTTTATAAATGCATTATTGTGTGGTTTTAAGGAGCTTTCCTCACTAAACTTTTGCTTACGCTCTCTTTCGTTTTCTTAAACCAATAATGCAGAACATTAAGGTGATTTGAGGGCAGCAAGGAAGGCAAGCAACCAAGGGAAAACTAAGCTCAAGTATGGAAAGGTTTTATCGAACACATTTAGCTTTTGGTGTATGGCAATAGGGGACCTTTGTGAATGTTGTTTGGAGATGTTTTGAACTCCTTGAGTATGTTTAATGTCGCTGATAATGCTGGTTTTGTAATTGGCCTTTACATGTATGGATTGGAGGTTTTATGCTTGAATAGTTGCTTGTGTAGGAAGCATGCCATTAGATTTGGGGCTTTTCATATGTGATGCTAATATGTTGATTGGTTGATGCAAACATGTCTCTTGTATGATGAATTGCATGCAGGTAAAGTTTGGTGGCATTTGGAGCATGATTGGTTGGTCAATTGCATGTTAAAGTAGGTAAAATTCTGCATTTTGTGCAGGCCGTTTCGGAACAGTTCCTGCCGTTTCGGAACGGGTGCCTCGAAGCAGCCCAGGCGTTCGAAACGGGCAACACCGTTCCGGAACGGATATGCTACTACCCGACCCCGTTCCGGTACGCGTTGCGGAACGGCCCCGAGTTTCGAAACGGGCTGTCCCCCGTTTCGGAACGGCTGACCGTTGGGGGCTGACAGTGGCAGTTATATGTTTCAGATTGTTTACATTTTGGTCCTGAATCTTGTATGTGCAATTGTATGAGTTTGGAATGTCCTTTTGAGCTGAAATTTGGCTGAGATGCATGAGACACGATTAATTTCAAGATGGTAACTTTAATTTGGGCTAAGTCCTCATATTTATCATAATTTACAATTTGGTCCCTAAAGTTGTAAATTGTTCAATTGGGTCCTTGTTTGATCTCTGATGTTTATGATCTTTTAGTATGTCGTTTGTATGATCATTTTTAGGGTTAATGTGTATCTAGATAAGTTTTTAAAAGAAAAAAAAAGGGTCGATAATCAAGGTTGACTTTCGGGTTGACTTTGGTTTTCCCCGTGTGACTTCCTTAATTCGGGTCAACCGTCTAGGCCGGGTTAAGGGGGTTACATTTTCTTCACCAACTTAAAGATAATCAATACAAGCAAGGCAAAGTAAAGAAATATTGTAAAATGCAATGCATGATCCTCATTATGCCTAAGATGTACTAAAAACAACAATAATATGAGATGGAATGTGCATAAAATATAGGACTTGTGGACACTGTACAAGATTCTACAAGTTTTTGGCGCCGTTACCGGGGATTGCAACGTAGTTTAATTGTTTTTGTTTTATTTTACTTATCTATTTTGTTTGGTGTATGACCAGGAGCCGCCCTACAGACTATCAGCCATTTTGTCCCTGAAATTGAACGAACCTACCACAGATTGAAAAAGAAAATCATAGAAATGGTAACAGAGAAGTAGAAGGTGTCCCATAGAATCAGAGAAATGCACCCATACACAGACGAAATCCTGCCGCACCTATAGTGGATGATGCCATTAAGAGACCAATACAAGAACACTCGGCACCAAATATTGAAAACCTGATGCTAGGAGTGATTGGCAACGAGGTAAATACATCGAATTTTGAACTTAAACTATTAATGATTGAAACTCTTTTGAATGTAGTCAATTTGATGGAGCACTGACTGGAGATCCGAGGCAACATCTGAAGCAATTCATGAATTTGCTAACTATTTCAGTAACTAGGAGTATCTGAAGATACTATGAAGCTGAAATTATTCACTTTTTCTTTAAGAAATAGAGCAAAAACTTGGTTAAATTCCTTGCCACCTGACCTAGTCACCTCATGGGGAGACTTATGCTAAAAGTTTCTAACACGATTCCAGCCACCAACACTCACTGCCAAGTTGCGTGGTGAGATCATTACATTTAGGCAAGCTGAGGGTGAGACCATATATGATGCTTGGGAGAGATTTAAGGATTTATTGAGAAGGTGTCCTTTGCAAGGATTCTCAAATTGGACCCAAATACAAACCTTTTACAACGTATTGAATGCACAAACGAGGACAGTTGTTGATGCTTCAGCATCCGATTCATTGCTTGATAAGAATTACACAGAGGATGTTGGCATCCTTGAAAGGATTGCCATCAAAGATTTTGAATATCCTGTTGCTAGACTTGGGACCTGAATCAAAGCCAGTAGAAAATTAAAGATTGATGAACTTACGTCCATTCATGCTAAGATTTCCAACCTCACTAGCATGGTGAGAACGTTGCAAAAGAACAACGAGTCCCAAGAAGTCAAAGCATTAGAACCATTTTGTACCATATGCGGAGAGAACCACCATGTGGATGAATGTGATAAGTGCCCAAAAGTCCTATATTTTAACTCATTTTAGGGCAATTAACTCTTAACCTACACCTGTTTGAGCTACATTATGACCCTTCATGCACTGATTTCATCATTTATGCCTTTGATCTTTATATACTGTTTATTCTACGAAAAGGTACTATTTGGTGCATGTTTGGCGCTTTTGCAGATTTGCACGCTCGCAGGGCAGGAGATGCCGTGAAGACAATGAAGAAAAAGGAAGGACGAGGCAGAACCAGCTAGTAACAGACACTGATCGACCCAAGCCACAACTTACAGCTTCTACTGATGGAAGTTGATTTATGAAGAATGAAGCCTTGCGGAGCAGATCCAGTTCTAAACCAATGCCGAGGCAGTAGAAAGCCATGCCGCAGTAGTGTACTACTTAACCCGCTTGAGGGAAAAAATAGGCAAAGTGGTAGTCGATTTGTAGAGCTTTAAATGCCGAATTTTTCTACACACTTCGCGTGGTAGTTAAAGCTCAAGAAGAGGATGAAAACACGAAAGGAAGGATAAAGTTAGACTTTTGGCCAAAAGTGAATAATGAATTAAATTAAAGAGATTCACCTCTTTAATAAAGTTAAGTCCAAGTCCAACTTAACTACCCCTCCAAGAAGGATTTTTTCCTACATCTTCCCCTATATATAGGAGGGTTGCCGTCATCATCAAGAAAGTCGAAGAATCATGGAGAAGAGAGACGAAGAGAGCTTAGCTCAGGATCTAGTTTTTATTATGTTATGATGTCCTTTAGGGCTATGATTAGTTTGTTTAGTATTTGTGTGAAGACTATTGTATTTGTTTAAGTTCTTAATGCAATAAAGTTAAGGTTTGCTTATTTTTGGCTTTAATCATTCTTGCATACTTATCAGGAGAGAGTATTGTGAGGTTATCTATTTGTTCAATATCGAGAGAGTTGAACTCACGAAACGAATAAGAACGGTTTTCATCCCACATGGTGTTAACTAACTCGACCTAGGGATAGGTTAAGAGTTTCAGTGGCTAAAAGAAGTGTTAGAATAGTTGGTGTTTGTCTTTGGTTCACGCCAGGAGGTATCATCGAAGTTCAGCCATCAACCAGTGTTCCGAGCTTAGGGATAAGGAGGAACCATCCAAGGAAACTTTGCCGAACCTTAACAGCATCTACCCAAGAGCAGGGATTGCCGCGGTAGGGATTCAACCATTGCGGCCGCAGTAGGGACTTAGGTTACTGCCACGACAATTTTGTGTTGTTGCATTCAAGACATAGACAAGTCAATAGGATTCCACACTACGACACATTCTAATCCGGCCCATTTTATCATCTTGATTTCTCTTTACTTTATTTTATGGCATAGTTTAGTTTTAGTATTTTTAGATTACTCCAAACCCAACAATTAATCTGTGTTTTTACTTTATTTATTTTTCAGTGCGAGGAAGTAGGATCAAAAGGCTAGCCCAATCCCTGTAGAGACGATACTAGATATACTTATCATTATATTACTTGAGACATATATACTTGCACTATTGCGGGGCACTTTTACGTGAGCATCAAGTTTTTGGCGCCGTTGCCGGGGCATGGAAATAGCGATTTTTGATTTTATTTTCTTGTACTCTTTATTTATTTGTCTTTCGAGCACTAATAAACTTTGGTTTTGCATTGGTGTATGACCAGGGCGAACCCGAAGTATCCACTCCATGACCTTGATCAAGAAATCGATCGAAGTTGTCAGAGACTCAAGCAACAAATAAGGCAACATCTGCGACCGAAGATTGCACATGTAGTTGGCAGCAAAAATGCCAACAACAACCGGAATACCAATGGGCAGCAACCTGACGAGGGGCAGCCAGTTGCCGATGGGCAGCAAAATATCCCTGTAGGAGATGGAGAAAATCCTCGAATTCAGTTCGTACCAGTACGAAACTTAATTGTCCGAAACTACCTTAAAGAGGATCTGAACGGACTAAATCCGGGAGTTGTCACGCTGGAGATTGAAGCCGCCCACTTTGAACTAAAACCCATGATGTTCAACAAGATCAATACTATGGGGCAATTTGGCAGTTCAGCAACTGAAGATGCCAGACAACACCTCAAATCCTTTTTGCAGATTTGTAATTCGTTTAAAATACATGGAGTACATGAGGATATTTTAAGATTAAAATTGTTCCCCTATTCACTGAGGGATAGGGAAAAAACCTGGGTAAACAATATTCCAGCAGGATCAATTGGATCCATGAGTGATTTATGTCATGATTTCTTAGCACGTTTTAACCCTACAAATTTAACTGATAAATTGCGTAACGAAATCATTTCTTTTCGACAGGCTGACGACGAATCTATGCACGAGGTTTGGTAGCAATACAGAGAGCTGTTACACAAATGCCCCTTGAACAGATTCCCATTGTGGATGCAGGTAACCATGTTCTATAACGCTATCAACACGACAACTAGGATGATGCTCGATGCCTCAGCAAACGACATACACCTAGACAAAGAATCGAAGGAAGCAATGGATATTTTGAACAGGACGGTCAAGAACGACTATCAGTTCCCAACGACCAGATGAGGAGGAATCCGACACCAACCCACAGTAAACGAGATAGGGTCCTCGGACTTGATTTCATCTCAAATTGCCACCTTGACAAAGTTGGTCATGAACATGCAATCACAAAACAATCACTAGGAGGTCAAGGTAATGGATTTATTTTTGTGAAAACTATGGAGGTAACCATGACTATTCTAAATGTCCATAAAACCCAGAATCGGCCTGCTATGTTGGAAACTTTAATAGGAACAACAACATGATGTCCAACAACTACAACCCAGCCTGGAAAAAGCACCCCAACTTCTCCTAGAGCAACCCGAATAATGCACTTAACTCGTAAAACCAGAATGCTCCAGCAACGGGATTTCAACAACAGCCGCGACAGACCATGCCACCGCAGCAAGTTCAACAGATGCTTCCCCAGCAGCAACAACCAATGCAGTCTAGTTCTCTAGAAACTACTATTCATACTTTTATGACTCAAACTAGTGTATACATGGCTTATATTGACAAGTTCATAAAAAAGACTGACGCTTTTATGGACAAGACCGAGATGCAGCTGCAAAATCAAGAGGCTACATTGAAATCCCTAGAATCTCAAGTCGGGCAGTTTGCACAAATTCTAAACTCCAGACAGAGGGGAGGATTCCCTGGCGATACTGAAGTCGCTAAGGGATCGAGTCATGAATAGTGCAAAGCAATCAACACTAGGAGTGGAAAACAGCTGAAAGAGCCCCAAGCCAGTGGAAAAGAAGTGGTCAAAGAAAAGGAAGCCTCTTCCGCGGCAGTACGAAATTCCACTCCCACGGCGGAACCTGACCAAGCCGCGACAGAAAACAAAAATGTTGAGGGAAATTTAAAGGACAAACCAGATCCGATGCCGCAAATTAAATTCCCATGTAAAGAACGAATCTAGGATATTCGACCCCCACCACCATTCTTACAAAGGCTTAAACAACAAAAGCAAGAGTACCGGTTTAAGAAGTTCTTGGACATCTTAAAACATGTACACATTAATCTACCTTTGGTGGAGGCAATCAAGGAGATCCCAAACTATGCCAAATTCCTCAAAGACATCGTGTCAAAGCGGAAAAGGATTGGAGAATTCGAAACGGTGGCCGTAATAGAGGAATACATGGTCGCACTACATAACCGAGCTCCACTTAAGTTAAAGGATCTCGAAAGCTTTCTCATACCATGTGCAATAGGGAATCAATATGAGGGGAGGGCACTCTGTGACCTAGGAGCAAGCATAAACATCATGCCTAAGTTAGTCTTCCAAAAATTTGGGATTCGGACGGGTATACTTGCAACTATAATGCTACAACTTGCTGATGGATCCCATGTGCAACCTGAAGGGAAAATTGAGGATATACTTGTAAAAGTGAATAAATTTATTTTCCCTATTGGTTTTCTCATTTTAGATTGCAATGCAGATGAAAAAGCTCCACTCAATCTAGGACGACCATTCCTTACCACCGGGAGGACGATAATCGATGTTGAAAAGGGAGAGCTAACAATGAGAATCAACGACTTGCATGTGAAACTCCACGTACTAAACACAAGGAAACATGCTGAGGATTCAGAAAAATGTCAAGCTATCTATGCCACAAGGAAACCAGGCCTCAAATAACAACCAGCTGTCCCGGAGTAGAAGCTACACAATGCCGCGGCAAACACATAGGACCCTGCCAGGACAACTGTCGTAGCACTCTAACGAGAGATCCTGGACACAAGCTGCTACCCCATTCGGGATCACATATCATGTGGGATAAGAAAGAATACACTCTAGGAGATGCTTCCACATGCACTCCTTTAGTGCAATAATCTCTTTTCCCTCTTTATTTTGTTTTATTTTTATTTTTTTAGTTTTAGTTATTTTTATTTTTTTTTATTTTTTAGGAATATAATTTTATTTTATTGTTTATTTTTAGGATGGATATCAACAAAGGAAGAGGAGATGAACAAACGGCTAGGAGAAATAACCGTTAGCTGCCGCAACATTTATCGCCCAATGGCCCACAAGAGCTGCAACAACTAGTTTTCAACGGGTAGGAACTGTAACGGTCAGAAAACGGCTAGTAACGGCTAGAAATTGCCGCGACCGAGATTTGCGCTCCAACGACATTATATGCCGAAATTATATATAAATGCTACTATTCTCCATTATTCTTCACTTCACCACTCTCTTTTACTGCCTTTATTCTCCGAGCTTTATCTCTCTCTTTTGCTCTCAATACTCTTAATACTCTCAATACTTTCAGATTACAATATGAGGTCAAACTTCCACAACTACCGTGGCTAAAACTTATACCCGTTTCGCACCACCAGGAGTCGAACATCGATTCCAAAAATACTTCATCTCCTGGTAGGTGTGGGAGGAACATGGATTCCAGGCCTCAGACGAACCAAATTACGGCATCGACCATTACTTATTCAACAAGATCAACCAGCAAACATGACATCTATTCTTCCTCCAACCTGCCCGGGCCAACATCACAGTGGTCCGAGAATTTTACACCCACAAGCCCAGCGCCGATACACTTTTTGTGCATGTGAGGGGGAAGGCCATCCGAGTTGATGTCAACGCAATCAATCGTTATACGGCTTGCACATCGAATGGGACGAACATACGGACGTCTTGGAGGCGCTCACGGAGGAAGATTACCAGCGCAACAAAGAAGAATTATGTTATGCCAGCACGACTTGGGAGGCTAGGGACACAGAGGATCTATCCAACGGCGGAGACTGAGACCCGAAGCAAAGCTATGTAATAAATTAATCCGCCACCGCCTCATGCCGACCTCACACAACACTTCCATTGATCGTCCCAAGCTTGCTCTAATCCACTCAATTATGCATAACCGTAAAATTAATGTTGGTAATATTATTTGACAGGAAATTTACAAGTGCGCACAGAAGGACAAGGGGCCGCTCTACTTTCCATCGCTTATCACCAGCCTTTGCATGGAGAAGGAGGTCCCCGTCGATGAGGCCGATAAATTCACGATGCAACGAAAGGGATGGGATCGGGAGGCCTACCACAAGCTAATGAATATCACTGAAGCCAATCCTGTCGAGGCCACTCCGATGCAATTTTTTGTCGGGGCTGCAACCTCGGAAACTATCCTAGAGTCGCCCTAGACGTACACCCCGACCGCAACAGACCTCCAATAAATCCCTCAGATCCTAGAGGAAATGAACCGACGCCAACAATTGTTTATGGAGTACACGAGGGACCTCTATGCCTCAATGATCCAGCTAATCCAGAAGAGGTTCCCAGACCAGACGATCTAGTTTCCACCCTTCCCTGCCGTCTTCACTACCACATCCGCCCTTTAGCACCGAGAAGAAGCAACTCCTGCCGCCGCCACAGCCTCGGCATCACAAATACCCACTGCCGTGGCCTCTGACACTCCATCTGCCGCGGTGCACAAAGCCAAGCGCAAGGCTCCCTTATACATACACTTGCCATATCTCCATACCGCCCTGCCTTCAGTTGGTCCGACACTAGTGTTTCTGTCAGCCGAGTCTTTGAGTTACTAAAACGCAAGGCAACAACCGAGGATAAAATCTGCCTAGACTCCGAAGGTGAGGAGGTTACTGTCACGGCAGCAAAGCCCACCTCACCATCATGCATCCGGCCACCTTATAAATCTAAATGAGTCAAGCACGCATCATTCAAATCGAAGAGGCTAATATTGCAGAGCGACAATGCCGAGGAAGATGAACCATCCAAATCACCATCCATCTAAATTCCTCTTCTTTATGCAGCTAATTTTTCTTATCTTAATATATACAATGTAAGCATTGAGGGCAATGGTTGATTCGAGTTTGAGGTGTAGGTTCAGCTGCTACAGCAAGGCCATGTCGCAAAAATATAAATATAATTCCTATTTTGTTCAATAATTGCCAATTTTTTTCTTACTGTACTGCCTTAACCGAACATTGCTTATGCCGCAACAATACTTTCTATCAATTGCCTTCGTTTAATTTTAATTAAATCTTCTTACTTGGAAATAGAGCTCCCTCTTCTTACCATAGCTTAGAACTGTTTAGAGCCTTTAATTTTATGATGCTTACGGAAGACAAATTAGGATCATACTATGAGATTAAAACTTTAAAAACACCTTTGTGACTTGTATGATTTAAGGAGTTCTAATACACTTAGGGCATAGACTTGCTTAGAAAGAAAATTTTGGGTAAAAAGTTAGAGGTGCCTAACACTGGCTATAGCTTAAGGAAGCCTTAGAGGTGCCCGAAATCGGCTCTAGGCTAATCACTAGAGGTGCCCGAAACTGGCTCTAGTAGGTTAGAATGCTTATAAAAAGAAGAAAAAAACATAAGAAGAGAAAAGAGAAAAGAAAAGAAAATACACAAGTTAAGTAGTTTAATGCTTAAGTGTTTACTTAGAACCCGAATAATCATCTTGTTCACAATGCATGCACACACTCACAAATCATATAGTTTGATTTCCAGGGAATTCCTAAGGCATCCAAAGACTTAAGGGCCGAGCATTCTTTGCTATGGTTTGGAGAGAAGAAGGAAAAGTAAGACCAAAGAGACAATTTATAAAAGTTAAGGTTTGGCAATTGATGGTTTGCATTGCTTGAGGAAAAGCAATAGTTCGGGTTTGGGGGTGTGATAAGTGCCCAAAAGTCTTATATTTTCACTCATTTTAGGGCAATTATCGCTTAACCTACACCCATTTGAGCTACATTATGGCCCTTCATGCATTGATTTCATCATTTATGCCTTGGATCTTTATATACTATTTATTCTACAAAAAAGGTAATGTTTGATACATGTTTGTCACTTTTGCAGATTTGTACGCTGCCAAGGCAGGAGATGCCGTTACGATTAGGGGTGTTCAAAAATACCCGGCCCGAACTACCCGACCCGCCAACCAGTCTACCTGATTAAAATTTATCGGGTATTTATATTAAAGTACCCGAATTTTTCGGGCCGGGTACCTGACTCGCAATTTTTTCCGGGTAGTTAGGCCATGTCAGGGCCGAAATATTTTTATAACCGGGTACCTGACCCGTTAATTTTAATATTTATATATTTTATATTTTAAATTCTATTTTCATTTTATGTTTCTTATTATTTTCCTTAAAATTAATTTTAAATCCCTAACTTCTTTTTATACTTGTATTATATACTTTTAACTTTATAATTTTTCAAAAATATTTATATTAATTTGTCAATATGAGAGTCGAAAGAAAAATCATGATCAAGATTAGTATTTTTAATTCCTTCTTTTATCGATAAACTTTAATATATATACATATATATATATATATATATATATATATATACAAATATTTCTCTCTTAAAATTAACCTCAAATAAATAATTGTTGTGTTTGAAATATTTATCATGAATTTTTATGTGTTTCCTATCTATTTTTTTAAAAAATAAATTTAAAAAATATAAAAAAGTAAACCGGGTACCCGAATTTTGCGGTTACCCGAATTTTGCGGTTACCCAATTTGCGGGTACCCGGTTCTTATGGGCCGAGTCACGGGCCGACTTTTAGGTACCCAAAAATTTTGGGTACCCGAAATTTAGGGTACTCGAAAATCCGGGTACCCGAATATGAACACCCCTAGTTACGGTAATGAAGAAAAAGGAAGGATGAGGATGAACCAGCTAGTAACAGACCCTAATGGAGCCAAGCCACAACTGACAACTTCTACTGATGGAATCTAATTTATGAAGAATGAAGCATTGTAGAGCAGATCCAGTTCCAAACCAATGCCGAGGCAGTAGAATGCTATGCTGCGACAGTGTACTACTTAACCTGTTGGAGGGAAAAACAAGCAAAGTGGTAGTCAATTTGTAGAGCTTTAAATGCCGGATTTTTCTACACACTTTGTGTAGCAGTTGGAGCTCAAGAAAAGGACGAAAACATAGAAGGAAGGATAAAGTTGGACTTTTGGCCAAAAGTAAATAACATATTAAATTAAAGAGATTCACCTCTTTAGTAAAGTTAATTCTAAGTCTAACTTAACTTCCTCTCCAAGAAGGAGTTTTGCCTACACCTTCCCCTATATAAAGGAGGCTTGCAGCCATTATCAAGACAATCGTAGAATCGTGGAGAAGAGAGATGAAGAGAGCTTAGCTTAGGATATAGTTTTTATTATGTTGTAATTTCCTTTAGGGTTAGGATTAGTTTGTTTAGTAGTTGTGTGAAGACTATTGTATTTGTTTAAGTTATTAATGCAATAAAGTTAAGGTTTTCTTATTCTTTGCTTTAATCATTCTTGCATACTTATCGGGAGAGAGTATTATGAGGTTATGTATTTGTTCAATATCGGGAGAGTTGAACTCATGAAAAGAAAAAGCACGGTTTTCATCCCACGTGGTGTTAACTAACTCAACCTAGGGATAGGTTAAGAGGTTCAACGACTAAAAGAAGTGTTAGAATAGTTGGTGTTTGTCCCTGGTTCACGACGGGAGGTATCATCGAAGTTTAGCCATCAACCAGTGTTCCGAGCTTAGGGATAAGGAGGAACCTTCCAAGGACACTTGTCTGAGCCTTAACAACATCTGCCCAAGAGCAAGGATTCAACCATTGCGGTCGCGACAGGGACTTAGGTTGCTGCCACGATAGTTTTGTGTTGTTGCATTCAAGATAGAGACAAGTCAATAGGATTCCACACTGCGACACATTCTAATTCGACCCATTATCTCATCTTGATTTATCTTTACTTTATTTTTTGGCTTATTTTAGTTTTAGTATTTTTAGATTACTCCAAACCCAACAATTAATTTTTGTTTTTACTTTATTTATTTTGTAGTGCGAGGAAGTAGGATAAAAAGGCTAGCACAATCCCTGTGGAGATGATACTCGATATACTTATCATTATATTACTTGAGACGTGTACACTTGCACTATTGCAGTGTACTTTTACGCAAGAATCAAAATGCCCTGCCAACCCTGAGTCGGTAAAGTTCATTAGAAATATGGTCGTTATTATAATACTAACTCCAATAATTATAATGCATGTTGGAGACAACACCCTAACTTAGCTTGGGGAAATCAAGGAGGCAACCAATACAATGCACAACGCCAGAATGCCCAGAGGCAAAACAACAATGCTATGCCAGCATTCAATCAGAATGCCATGCCACATAAAACTCAAAACAATTCTCAATAAGGACAGAGACTTAAAAAGGGAGGCACTCTCACAGAGTACATGGAGAGGAATGATGCCACACTCTAGAGTTTGTTAGCATCAATGAGGAACTTGGAAGTCCAGATTGGGCAAATTGCTAATGCTTTTAACAATCGACCCCAAGGGGCCTTGCCAAGTGACATTGGAGATGCTAGACACAAAGAAAATGAGCAGTGCAAAGGCCATAATCCTTCGGAGTGGTAAGCAGTGCGAGGCAGAGATGGTTGCCAAGCAACCAGTTAACTACCAAAGTGAGAAGACAGTGTCGGTAGACAAGCCCAGAAACACAGAGAAAGAGGAAATTAGAGCCGATGATGCCAATGGTAATGCTAGTACCAGTGCCAGAACGGATGCCAACACGTATGCCAAACAAGACGCCAACATCGAGGCCAAACAACATACTAATGCCAGCACTGCCTCAGCAAAGCTGACAGCTCCAGCACATGTTTATCCACCACCACCATTTTCAGCAAGACTTAAAAAGCACAAACATGACCAACAATTTAAGCACTTATTGGAAGTTCTTAAGCAGTTGCAAATCAACATTCCATTGGTAGAAGCCATTGAGAAAATACCCAATTATGTAAAATTCATGAATGACATTTTGTCCAAAAAGAGAAAGTTGGGAGATTTTGAAACCGTCGCTCTCACTGAGGGATGTAGTGCCATGATCCTAAAACGATTGCCACCAAAACTAAAAGATCCAGGGAGTTTCACTATTCCCTGCACAATTGACAACAAATTTATGGGCAAGACATTGTGTGACTTGGGAGCCAACATCAACTTGATGCCAATGTCAGTTTTCAGGAAGCTTGGCATAGAAGGAAGACCTACCACCGTGACACTTCAATTGGCAGATCGATACTATGCACATCCCAAGGGTAAGATTGAGGATGTGTTGGTTAAGGTAGACTAATTTATCTTCCCATCTGATTTTATCATTTTGGATTATGAAGTTGATATGAATGTCCCAATTATTTTGGGTAAGCTATTTCTTGCCATGGGTAGGGCTCTTGTTGATATTTAGAAAGGGGAACTAACAATGCATATGAATGACCAGCATGTTACTTTTAACGTGTTTCAAGCTTTGAAATGTGCAGATGAACCTGATAAATGTCAAGCCAAGGAGATGACAAAGTCCATTTTCACGTTGGACATGGCACGATTATTCAAGGATACAGAATTTGATGCCAGCATGTTTGATGGCATAGCTGAACTGTTTGAAGAACCTAAGGAGCCAGCCTTGGAGGCTGAAGATGTAAGTTACTTTGAGCCACTAGAGTTGCCGAACAAAGAGATAAAGAAACCTAAACCATCGATTGAGGAACCACCAGAGTTGGAGCTTAAGCCACTGCCAAAACATTTGAAGTATGCTTATTTTGGTAAAGACTCAACACTGTCAGTGATCATTACCATTGATCTCACTAATGATCTGGAGGTAAGATTGCTGGCACTACTAAGCAATTATAAGCAAAGGTTGGGTTGGACCAAGGTATTAGCCCAACCATTTGCATGCACAAGATCATTTTAGAGGACTACCATGGGAAGACCATTAAAGGTCAGAGAAGGATAAACCTGAGCATGAAAGAGGTAGTTAAAAAAAGATCATAAAATAGCTTTATGCCAAATCATTTACCCCATTTCTGATACTTTATAGGTTAGCCTAATCCAATGCGTGCCAAAGAAAGGTGGCATGACTTGGTACAAAATAATGACGCCAAATTGATTCCCTCTTGGACCATCACCGAATGAAGAGTGTGCATGGATTATAGAAGGTTGATTAAGGCTACAAGGAAAGACCACTTCCCATTGCCTTTCATCGACCATATGTTAGATAGATTGACAGGTAAAGCTTTGTACTGTTTTTGGATGATTATTCAGGTTCTAATCAGATTGCCATCACCCTTGATGCTCAAGAGAAGACCACATTTATGTGTCCTTATCGGTCATTCACTTTCAGAAGGATGCCTTTCGGGCTATGTAATGTGCCAGCAATGTTTCAATGTTGCATGATGTCCATTTTTTCCGATATGATAGAACGCAACATAGAAGTATTCTTGGATGATTTCTCAGTGTTTGCTAAAACATTTGAGTAATGCATTCATAGTTTGGAGAAAGTCTTAAAGAGATGCCTCGAGACAAACCTAGTGTTGAATTGAGAGAAATGCCACTTCATGGTGAAGGAGGGTATTGTTCTCGGCCACAAGGTAACTAAGAGTGGACTTGAAGTTGATCAAGCCAAAGTGGAGGTAATCATGAAATTGCTGCCTCTAACGAGTGTTAAAGGTATAAGAAGTTTTTTAGGTCATGCTTGTTTTTATCGGTGGTTTGTTAAAGATTTTTCAAAAATTGCTAAATCTTTATGCTCGTTTTTAGAACATAATGCCACTTTTACATTTGACGATTCTTGTTTGAGATCATTTTAGGAACTTAAGGAGAAATTGATTAATGCCCATGTAGTCGCAGAAACCAATTGGAATGAGTCCTTTGAGCTCATGTGCGATGCCATCGACTATGCCGTTGGAGCAGTTTTGGGACAATGACATGAAAAAGAAGGATTCCAAGCCCAGACTAATCCGATGGATGCTCTTACTTCAAGAATTTAACCTAGAGATCAAAGACAAGAAAGGCAACAAAAACTTAGTAGCTGACCACCTCTCACGATTAGAGCATCACCTTGAGGATGGTAAGACCACTACTCTTAGAGATGAATTTCTTGACGAATATTTATGTAACGCCCTGGCTTTAGGTCTAGAAGTTTAGGGAACGATTTGATGGGTTATTGACCATAAATTAGAGATTCGAATCCTTGAGGTCGGTTCAGGGAAAACCTAGTTCGAGATGTTTTAAAAATAAGGAAAATGTCTAAAAATCACTATTTATTATTTAAATGATAATGGTAAAAAATTTTACAAAATGAGTTTTGGAAATATTACATTTTGGTATAGTGACCAAAATGCAATTTTTTGCAAAAGTTGGCCAGTGACTGTTTTGTAAAGGATTGAAACTTTGAATCTTCAAGGAGCTATTTTTACCATTTATTTCCATCAGATTTCTGTTTAATTTAGGAGTTTTTAATAAATGATTTTGTAGTATAATAAAGGAAATTAAAAAGGAAACTAAAAGTTGACTTTTCATAACAAAATTCACGTTAGTTTTGTCTATCCTCATTTCTCTCAACTTCTTTTCAGCCAAACACTCTTCCCTCATCAAAGAACCTTTGATTTTCACCTTGATTACTGAGATTTCATTCTGTAATTAATTCTCCAACTTTGTTTCATCAAATCACATTGATTTTGCTTTGGATTTTTCAAGAAAACTTGCCCAAATTGAAGAGAGATCAACCATTAGAGGTAAGCTTCATTCTTCTCCTCTAATGATCAGTTATTTACTTAAATTCCCAAGTTATCAATCCTTTGTTAATGGTTTTTGAGTTGTTTTAATGTTATAAACAAGAAAGAGTTGTTAAATTTAAGATTCTTGGTGAAATCCTGGTGATTTTCGTATTTCTATGTGATGATCTGAATTGAGGTTGATTTTCAAGATATTTTGGATGTTATTTGATATTGAGAATTTTTAACAAATAAATCCCGAATAGGCTTGGGTCCATAATTTTAAGATGTTAGATTTGTGGTTTTGAGGTGTTTTTGATGTTATGCTATTGCTGGAGGTATAACTTATAAGGTCGAGTTTATGCTGATTTTTGATGATTATTGAGGTTTAGAAAAGGTTAAAATTGATAGATCTTGGCTGGATTTTGATTGGTGGAAGTTTGGAACTGTTTTCAGTTGTTTTAGAGAGCTGAAATGCTAATTTTGAGCGGGGCAGCGGGTTGAAATAAGTGGCTGGTGATTTTAATGCATGGTGATGCATTATTCCTCTGTTCTTATATGTGTTGAACAAGGGAGACTTCATCAGATGCGTTTGGTGTTGATCCGGAGGCACCGGGAGCTTAGAAATCATTTCGGCAAACAAGTGAAACGTCATCGGTGAGTGATAAATGATTTTAGAAGTCCTTGACGGACAATGGAAAGAGTTTTAGGGATTTAAGATTGGTTTGAAACACCATCCTAAGTCCGAAAGTAAGTATGTTTAGATTTGCTCTCGAAATGTGGATGATGCCCCAAAAAGCTTTTGACATGCTCTTGATTTGAAATAGAAAATTCCTATTGTTTTATGCATGATTTATGTCATGATATGATATGTTATGTTGATCCCATGAGATTGAGCAATAATGCAAAGAGTTTTGAGATTTTGATCAAATGCTATGCATGGACATTGATTTTGAAATGGGTTGAGGTTAGTTTAGAAATGTTGCATCAAAATAGTAGGTGAGATGATGATTTTAATGTAATATATTTACATAATTGATGAGATATTACCGAATATAATTGGTTGACCAACAGGATGTAAAGTGCACTCTAAACTAAAATTCGTACGTGCTCTTTGGAGTCGGGCAATGGGGGTAGTGCCATCCCGATCCAAAGTGAGAGTCCGATGATGTGAGATTTCATCGGGGTAGGTCTTGGTGAAACACCCAAGCTTTGTGGCGAAGATAGATACCGTCATGAGAGTTCGGTGATGCGAGATTCCACCGGGGTAGGACTTGACTTATGTCAAGCTAATCCGTATATCTGAGTAAAGATAGAAAATGAAATGCCAATATATGAGAATGACCTATGATTCACATGTACCAATGGTTGAAATGTTTTTATGTTTTGAGAAATGCATATGAGATTTTGAGATTATGAAATGCTTTTGTATATCAAGCATGTGTGGCCTTGCCATGAGTTTTGCATTGGTTGAATACATGAGATAGATAGATGGTACATGTGGTTTTCAAATGGTGATTTTCTTTGAAATAAATTTCAAGCATGAGATAGAAAGAGCATGGTTTTAGAAATGGATTTCAAGATAAAGTTTTAAAAACTTGCATTGTTGTGTTGGTGTTTTTGGAACATGCCTCACTGAGCTATTGTGCTTACGCTCTCTTTACCAACAATGCAGACAATTGAGACATCTTGGGCAACAAGGAGGCTTAAAGGAATCCAAGGAGTAGATAAGCCCAAGTACGATGTTTTATATTTACCTTTAGTAATGATATATGAAAATGTGATTAAATGGATTGTTTTAGGGAGATGTGTTTTGGACTCCCTGAAGCTGTAGCAAGATATGTGTGCTCTTTCCGGTTTGTAGAAGGCCATTACATTTGTTTTGTTGCTTTACCTTGCCTTTTTGGATGCTTGTGGTTTTCAGTTAAAGCATGCTCCTTTGTATGCCTTGTGTTCTTGTGATGCTATATCAAATGCTTGCCATGTTCTTAGAGTTGAATGCTCTTATGTTAGTTTTGATGTTATAAACATGCCCATATGTTTGTGGTGTGATTGGATGAAGTATGATGCATTTTTGGGACTATTTCTTGAGTATTCTGGTATGGGTATCGATACTCGGGTAAGTCTATCAATACCCTCAAGCTAAAATGATGCATGTGTATTGATACGGGCATCAAGTGTATTGATACGCATGTGCTAACTTTGAAGGGTGTATCGATACACGAGGGAAGTGTATCGATACCCTAAAGCTAAAATGGTGTAGGTGTATTGATACGAGCATCAAGTGTATTGATACGCCTGTGCAAACTTTGTAGGGTGTATCCATACATGAGGGAAGTGTATCGATACCCTTGCTCAACTTTGGCTACTGCCTCCTCGCGTATCGATACATGACCGTTAATTTAGTTAAATGGAGCCTTTACAAGTCTGAAATGTTACATTTTTTGTCCCTGAATGTTGTGTATGCAATTGAATGAGTTTGGATGATCCGATTGAGATGAAATTTTGCAGAGAAGCATGAAATATGATTAATTGCATATTGGTAACTTTAAAAATTGGAAAGGTCCCTATAATTTATGAAAATTACATATTGGTCCTTAAAAACTTAAATTGTGTAATTGAACCCCTAAGCAACATCTGATCCTTGTGCCGTTTTCTCCTTTACTCTTTGTTTACCACATAGGATCTAATTCACATCTAGAAAAGATAAAAAGAAAAAACGGGGTCGTTAATCAGAGTCGGCTTTAGTTTTCCCCGTGTAATCACCTTGGTTTGGGTCAACCGTCTAGATCGGGCTAAGGGGTTACAATTTACTTGCAGTTAATGTCATGCCATGGTATGCTGACATAGTCAACTACCTAGTAAGAACCATTTTGCCACTAGACTTGGGCACATTTTAGTTGCATTATTAGGCATTCATGCATATTTTCATAATTTCCTTCACTGTCATGATTGAGTTCATAATTTAAGTTATTTTTTTGGAAAAAGATACTGCGGATGTGTGTTTTGTGTGCTTATGTGCAAGATTCGATTCTTGAAGCATTTGAGGACAAGAAGAATGAGGAGTTGCTAATTTTGATAGGAAAAATCCATTTAATTTAGGACAATAGCTAGAAGCAAGGATAAATCCTAGAAGAATTGGAGATCAAAAGGATATTAAATTCCAAGAGATTTAGGAGGAGTTTTAGGAGGAATAAAATTATAAAATAAAAGTGTAACCCCCTCGTCCCGATCTGGTCGATTGACCGGTTCGAGTAGGCTACACGGGAAAAACCGACGTGAAACCCGTTAAGGTCCCACCTCGGTTAGCAACCCTAGAAAATTTCTTTTAATTATATCTTGTCTAAAGGCGTATTTATTCTTAAGTGATCACGACAGCGGAAAACATCACGAGATAAAAGCAACCAAGCCCAAACAACATGTTAAACAACCCATTTTAAAGACACAGAGCAGGCCGTATCGATACACCTCTCAAGGGTATCGATACGCCTTGACCAAGTCAAATGCCTTCAGTCAACTCATGGGAGACCATATCGATACAACCCTTGGGCGTATCGATACACCCTCCTCGGTCAATATCTCGCGGTCAACGAGACAAAACCGTATCGATACGCCTAGAGCACGTATCGATACGCCAAAGTCTCACCAAAATCTCAGATTTCCAGTGAGCTTTGGGTGTATCGATACACCCCCGTGTATCGGTACCCTTAGTCAATTCTGTGTCCCAAAATGTAGGACCGTATCGATAGGGCCCTTAGGCGTATCGATACGCCCTGCACTGCAAGACACCAAATTGCAGCAAAACAACACAAGACTCAACTCTAAATGCAATTTAAGACTTCCCTAGCCACAAACAACACACCATACATCAACTAGCAACCAAGAACTAACATGAAGAACGATTTAGGTGATCAACGATGCAATTACAACAAGGCATTCATAAAAAGGTAGATATAGCATAACAAGGCATACTTAAAAGATTAAAGAGCCAAAAAGGCACATGTCTTCACACATAGGTTTACATGCTCAACAAACAACATATAACATCTAAGGCATAACCTCTCATCACAAGCATTTTACCAAAGCATAACAAGGTTTACAAATCCAAAGCATAACATAAACAACATTCAACATCTATGAGTCATACAACGCTCATACAAACAAATAGCAACCCCATTGTTAAACTACTACTTTATTTACTAAACCATACTTGAGCAACTACAAAAGCTTGGAATGCCCCTTTCGCCTTGCTCCTTGCTAACACCACGCTAATGATCTGCATTGCCGAAAACGAGAGCGTAAGCTAGAAGCTTAGTGAGGATGCACTAAAACCAAAAACAACGACAATGCAGGGTTCAAGCATATAATCCTTACATCACACACAACATACATAAGCATCAACATAGCAATCTAGTTTGCAACACAAGAGACATTAATATGGCATCTTACATCATATTAAGCTCAACAAGATAAGTCATTTATCTAAGCAACATAACACAATGAACAAGTATATTGGCCACTATTAGTTTACTCGGATACACAGATTACACTCAACAACAACATTACCTCGGTGAGATTACACTCATCACCGGACCTCGCATGGATGGGATTCCACTCATCATCACATGCCCTACGGATGGGATTCCACTCATCATCACATATAATATATAAACATTTCCGGTGGAATATTATATCACCGTACTCCTCCTTGATGACTTAACGCCACCAAGGCCACGCGCGAATTTGACTCAACCGTGTGCACACTAATCCTAATGATCGATCATTTATACCTAGTAAGTTAACTAGTGCCAATTATACTTTTAAACCACATCATAACATTCATCATTTATAGCACACATCCATCATCACACAAATCAATGTATATTCATACATAACCAATTCATGGTTCACAAGACCATAATAAACATAGACATTGAAAGCTTATAAACACACAAGAAGTTAAGCTACCAACTCAACTTCTACCTTGGAATGGCCTACCAAGCTCATTCCAAAACCTCAACTACGCACACTTGAACCGATTTAAATAAATTTGAAAGTTTCACTCACCACCCTTCCTTAGCAAACCAAGCAAAGCCTCTCAAGCCTCCGAAACTTCCGAAACCGATCCCGAACCTTCTCCAATGTTTCCTCTTGCTTCTAACCAATCAAAAGACAAGTATTACTCAACCAAATCACTGTCAAACTCATCCACAATCAAAACCCACAATCACAAGCCAAAACTTCATAGTTTCAAACTCAAACCAACCACAAAACTCACATTTTCGTACTCAAATAATACCCAGCTGAAATCTACCATTTCCAACACCCAAATGACCTCTAAAGCCTTCCAAAACACTTCCCTAACAACCCTATTCCATCAGCCTTTCAACCAAACACAAAATCACACCAAAAATTCAATTTTTGACACTTTCAAAAATGCCCCCAAGACCCATTTCGGGATTTTTGTCAAAATCCTTCCATTTCAAAATATAAGGAGTATTAAGGTGAGATTAACTCAAAACTTGACTAAAAAAACCAAAATTAAGTTGAAAACCCATTAAAGTTTCTTACTTTTCTTCAATCTTGAAAACTTGAAAAATTAAAATGGTGATGATTTTGAAATCTAAGACCATGGAAACGATTGGGATGAATAGGAGAGTTCAAAAACGAAATTACCTTCAAAGGAGCTCTTGAATTGAAGGAGAAAATGGATGGAATAGTAGATTTAGGGCTTTGGGAGGGGTTTGGGGTTTTTCCACGTGAAATGGAGAATGAAGAAGAAGAGACCTTTTTTTTCTTTTTGTTTTGTTTCAAAAAGTTTGTCTTCCTTATTTTAACTTATTTACAAAATTGCCATTGCTTTAGTTTTAATCTCATTTAAATTAAAACCAAGGTCTAATTATATTAAACTGATTCGGTCGACTCGAACCCAACACACACCGAACTCCCAACCCCAAAACACGGGTGTTACAACTCTTCCCCACTTAAGGAATTTCGTCCCCGAAATTACCTGACTGAAAGAGATAAGGAAACTACCTTTCCATATCCTCCTTCCTCTCCCAAGTGGCCTCGTCCACCCTTCGACGTTGTCACCGTACTTTGACTAACTCAATCGATCTACCCCGCAACACCTTGTTGCCCGAAGCTAAGATCTCAACTGGTTCTTCGTCATAAGTCAAATCCGGATTCAATTCAATTTCTTCTACATGCATAACATGTGATGGATCTGACCTATACTTACGGAGCATCGAAACATGAAACACATCGTGTATCATAAGCAACTGGACCAACCCTTTTCACAATCTCATACGATCCTATGTACCTCGGACTCAATTTCCCTTTTCTGCCAAATCTCCTTACTTTCTCCCACGGAGACACTTTTAGGAATACCCTCTCACCCACTGAAAACTCAACTTCCTTCCTCTTCAAGTCGGCATAGGATTTCTGTCTATCCGAAGTTTCCTTCAAGCGATCGCAAATCAATTTCACTTTATCGGTTGTCCCCTTAAGCAAATCTGGCATAGGCAACAATTTCTGTCCCACTTCAGCCCAACAAACTGGAGTTCTACACTCTCTGCCATACAAGGCCTCATACGGAGCCATCTGAATGCTCGACTAAAAACTGTTATTGTAAGCAAACTCAACTATAGGCAAATGCTTCTCCCATGTACCCTGAAAATCAATGATGCAACAACACAACATATCCTCTAAAATCTGTATAACCCTCTCTGACTGACCATCTGTCTGAGGATGATATGACGTGCTGAAATTCAAACGGGTACCCAAAGCTGTATGCAGACACTCCCAAAAGTGAGCTGTAAACCTCGGATCTCTATCGGACACAATAGATTTCGGCACACCATGCAGTCTAACAATCTCACCAATGTACAGATCGGTCAATCTATCTAAGGTATAAGTCGTATTGACTGCTAAAAAGTGAGCACACTTCGTGAAACGGTCTACTATAACCCAAACTAAGTTCTTCTTCGTAGGAGTCAAAGGCAAACCCGAAACAAAATCCATGGTGATATTCTCCCATTTCCATTCCAGAATTCTCAGCGGTTGCAACAAACCCGAGGGAACCTGATGTTCCGCCTTCAATCTTTGACACACCATACACTTACTCACGAAGTCGGCTACATCTCTCTTCAAACCAACCCAAAAGTACTCATTCTTCAAGTCTCGGTACATCTTGGTACATCTTCGTACTTCCGGGATGCATCGCAAAAGGACTACTGTGCGCTTCAGTCAAGATCGTACGTCTCAAATCACTATCTTCTAGCACAACTATCCTATTTCTGAAACACAAGACCCCATCGGCACTGAAACTGTAGTCTGAAGGTCTACCCTCGACTATGTCTTGCACGTGAGGTGCCAAAGATCTATCTAAGAGTTGTTTCTCCCTAATCAACTGACCTAGAGTAGGTCTGACCTGAAGCTCGGCCACTAAGCCACCATCTCCTGACAAGCTCAATCTAGCAAACATGACTCTCAAATCTAAAGCTACCTTTCTACTCAAAGCATCGGCCAATACATTAGCCTTACCCGGATGGTACTCAATCGTAGGATCATAGTCTTTTAGCAACTCTAACCACCTACGCTGTCTGAGATTCAATTCTCGCTGAGTCATGATATACTTCAAACTCTTGTGATCTGTGTACACTGTGCACTTCTCACCGTACAAATAATGCCTCCAAATCTTCAGAGCGAACACAACTGCAGCTAACTCTATGTCGTGGGTCGGATAGTTACGCTCGTGAGTCTTCAACTGTCTTGAGGCATAAGCCACCACTCTCTTGTCTTGCATGAGAACACAACCTAGGCCTACATAGGAAGCATCACTGTAAACTACATATTCCTTCCCCGACTCTGGCTAAATCAAGATCGGTGCTTGGGTCAAAGCTTCTTTCAATTTCTCAAAGGCTCGCTGTCTTGCATCTGACCACTCAAACTGAACACTCTTCTGAAGTAACTGCGTCAATGGAGCGGCTAACTTCGAGAAACCTTCTACGAATCTTCTATAGTATCCAGCTAAGCCTAGAAAGCTACGAACTTCTGTTACTGACTTTGGTTGCTTCCACTCAACAATGGCCTCTATTTTCTTCGGATCAACTTTAATCCCATCGGCTGACACTACGTGCCGTAGGAAGGCTACCTCTCGGATCCAGAACTCACACTTACTCAACTTTGCATACAATTGATTTTCTAACAAAGTCTTCAAAACTAGCCTCAAGTGTCGGTCGTGGTCTTCCTCGGTACGCGAATACACCAATATGTCATCTAGAAAGACAACTACTAACTGATCTAGGTACTGATGGAAGATCCTATTCATCATATCCATGAAAGCAGTCGGTGCGTTAGTCAACCCAAAAGGCATGACTAAGAACTCATAGTGACCATATCTAGTCCTAAAGGCCGTTTTCGGTACATCAACTTCTCTTACCTTCAGTTGGTAGTAACCGGATCTCAAGTCGATCTTCGAAAAGACTAATGCCCCTCTCAACTGGTCAAACAAATCATCAATTCTCGGTAACATATACTTGTTCTTCACTGTTAACTGATTCAACTGTCTGTAGTCTATACACATTCTCATGCTTCCATCTTTCTTCTTTACAAACAAAATTGGAACGCCCCAAGGCGAAGAACTCAGTAAGATAAAGCCTCTATCTGTTAACTCTTGCAACTGAGTCTTCAACTCTTTCAGTTCTTTCGGTGCCATATGATACGGAGCAATCGAAACAAGAGCTGAATCTGAATAAGTTTCTATAGCAAACTCTACCTCTCTATCAGGTGGTAGACCCGGCAATTCTTCCGGAAGCACACTTGGAAAGTCACACACTGTCAAGATATCTTGAGGTCTAACCTCACTCATGTTCGGATTCATCACATAGGCCAAATACGCTTCGCAACCCAACTCTACTAGCCTCTTAGCTTCTAAAACTGAAACTACATTCGATAAGAACTTCACGTTCTCACCTACCACCACTATCTCATAATCATTCGCGAGTCTCAAGGAAATCCTCTTACTCTCAAAGTCTATCCTAGCTCTAATCTCAGTGAGCCAGTCCATACCCAAAATCACATCAAAGCCATAAAACGGTAGTTCCATCATATCCACTGGAAACACATGCCCCTGAACCATAAGCGGACATCTTTTGTACATCTTCCTAACTATTACCGTATCCCCGAAGGAACTAGTAACACTAACTCTTACCTCTAATACCTCATAAGGCAATTTCAACAACTTTGCATGCTCACTATAAGAATGTGTAGACCCGGAGTCAATCAAAGAAAGCAAACCCAAAGACTGTATCGAGAAGTTACCTGCAATCACATCTGTGTCGTGCTGACCCTTACGCTGAGCGTAAACTCTGGCCTGGCCTCCGTCCTCTGGCTGAACTGCAACTACATGCGCTATATTTCTCTGGCCATCATTTCTCGGCTGAAAGTTACCTCTACCGCGCCAGCGGCCTCTCTGGAAGTCATTAGCTCTAGTAAGAGCCTGAACAGGTGCCTGCCCCACCCGATGTGGACAGTTACGCCTAATATGATCCCTAGCTCCATAGCTCTAACACGAGTGGAAGTTCCCCCAACACTCACCGGTGTGATTCCTCCCGCAACTACCACACGTGGGTAACCGTCCACCAGCCCTCTGGCCCTGATGGCCCCTACCGTGGTTACCTCCACCACGTCTATGGTCATAGTGATGCCTGTTGTCCCGATGCCTCTTGGCATCACCTCTATCAAAGTCACTAGATCTCTTCCCAGAACTAGAACCACCAGATCGTTTGGTCAAGCCCAAACTGTGCTCTAAGTCCTTGGCCCTAGCGACCAAGACATCAAAATCTGTGTAGTCAGCATCTAAAGTGTACCTCTTGATCTCTTCGTTCAACCCATAGCGGAAACGGTTACAACGTTCCTCTTCAGTAGGAACAAGCTCAGATGCATACTAACTCAGCCTGACAAATCTGATCTCATAGTCTGTCACATTCATACTCCTCTAAGGCAAAGCCATAAATTCCCTCTTCTTCTCATCGAGATACCGAGGACCCATATATTTCTTACGGAAAGCTGACTCGAAAAACTCCCAAGTGATCTCGGCCTCTTCTATACCCGTAGTGATGGTGACCCACCAAGTGTAGGCATCACCCTGAAGCAGAGATACCACACACCCTAGCTTGCGTTACCCGGTACATCTCATCTGTGCCAGAATACGGACGGTCTTCTCAAACCAAGTCTCATACCTCTCGGGTGTCGACCCTCTGAACTCTTCGCCTCCCAAACTACGAAGTCTCTCTATAGGTAAACCAGTACCCTCTCCCTAGGGTTGTGCCACTGCCTGACCCCCAGCCACCGCAGCCTAAAAAGCCCCGGCTATCGCTTGAACTAGAGAAGCTAAATCTATTCCGGCCGGTCCTTGGCCAACTTGAGGTCCTACGCCCTCGTCTCCCGCCTCACCTCCCTCTTGGTGAGGAGGAGAAGGAGGAGGTTAAGGAGCCTGCGCCTCACCAATTTGCTCAACTCCCGGAGCTTGGGCCCGTGGTTCCGGTTGAACCAACCTAGGCCTCCCTCTTGGTCTCATTACACAGCTAGCAAGATAATAACTACAACAAACAAACATATAAGGATCAAGTTAGCAAAGGCAAGGGTCCAACCGTGCTCAAGTATATTCCTTTACAAAACTTTTTCAAATTAAGTAATAGTAGCAATGGGAACTCGACACCACACTAGACACAACAATCATGCTTCCAAACACCATACGAAAGAACAAACAACAAGCATACATGGCAAAGCATACACCGAAACAATACAATTACTTAACACTTCAAACTTACCTCACTTACCTGCCCGAGGTCTCGGTAACCTCAGGCTCTGATACCAACAAATGTAAACCCTCATCCTGGTCTGGTCGACTGACCGGTCCGAGTATGCTACACGGGGAAAACCGATGTGAAACCCGTTAAGGTCCCACCTCGGTTAGCAACCCTAGAAAACTTCTTTTAATTATATCTTGTCTAAAGGCGTATTTATTTTTAAGTGATCACGACAGCGGAAAACATCACGAGATAAAAGCAACCAAGCCCAAACAACATGTTAAACAGCCCATTTTAAAGACACAGAGCAGGCCGTATCGATACACCTCTCAAGGGTATCGATACGCCTTGACCAAGTTAACTGCCTTCAGTCAACTCAGGGGAGACCGTATCGATTCAGCCCTTGGGCGTATCGATACACCCTCCTCGGTCAATATCTCGTGGTTAACGAGACAAAACTGTACCGATACGCCTAGAGCACGTATCGATACGCCAAAGTCTCACCAAAATCTCAGATTTCCAGTGTGCTTTGGGTGTATCGATAAACCCCTGTGTATCGGCACCCTTAGCCAATTCTGTGTCCCAAAGTGTAGGATCGTATCGATACGGCCCGTAGGCGTATCGATACGCCCTGCACTGCAAGACACCAAATTGCAGCAAAACAACACAGGACTCAACTCTAGATGCAATTTAAGACTTCCCTAGCCACAAACAACACACCATACATCAACTAGCAACCAAGAACTAACATGAAGAACGATTTAGGTGATCAACGATGCAATTACAACAAGGCATTCATAAAAAGGTAGATATAGCATAACAAGGTATACCTAAAAGCTTAAAGAGCCAAAAAGGCACATGTATTAACACATAGGTTTACATGCTCAACAAACAACATATAACATCTAAGGCATAACCTCTCATCACAAGCATTTTACCAAAGCATAACAAGGTTTACAAATCCAAAGCATAACATAAACAACATTCAACATCTATGAGTCATACAACTCTCATACAAACACATAGCAGCCCTATTGCTAAACTACTGCATTATTTACTAAACCATACTTGAGCAACTACAAAAGCTTGGAATGCCCCTTTCGCCTTGCTGCTTGCTAACACCACGCTAATGATCTGCATTGTCGAAAACGAGAGCGTAAGCTAGAAGCTTAGTGAGGATGCTCTAAAACCAAAAACAACGACAATGTAAGGTTCAAGCATATAATCCTTACATCACACACAACATACATAAGCATCAACATAGCAATCTAGTTTGCAACACAAGAGACATTAATATGGCATCTTACATCATATTAAGCTCAACAAGATAAGTAATTTATCTAAGCAACATAACACAATGAACAAGTATATTGGCCACTATTAGTTTACTCGGATACGCGGATTACACTCAACAACAACATTACCTCGGTGAGATTACACTCATCACCGGACCTCGCATGGATGGGATTCCACTCATCATCACATGCCCTACGGATGGGATTCCACTCATCATCACATATAATATATAAACATTTTCGGTGGAATATTATATCACCGTACTCCTCCTTGATGACTTAACGCCACCAAGGCCACGCGCGAATTTGACTCAACCGTGTGCACACTAATCCTAATGATCGATCGTTTATACCTGGTAAGTTAACTAGTGCCAATTATACTTTTAAACCACATCATAGCATTCATCATTTATAGCACACATCCATCATCACACACATCAATGTATATTCATACATAACCAATTCATGGTTCACAAGACCATAATAAACATAAACATTGAAAGCTTATAAACACACAAGAAGTTAAGCTACCAACTCAACTTCTACCTTGGAATGGCCTACCAAGCTCATTCCAAAACCTCAACTACGCACACTTGAACCGATTTAAATAAATTTGAAAGTTTCACTCACCACCCTTCCTTAGCAAACCAAGAAAAGCCTCTCAAGCCTCCGAAACTTCCGAAACCGATCCCAAACCTTCTCCAATGTTTCCTCTTGCTTATAACCAATCAAAAGACAAGTATTACTCAACCAAATCACTGTCAAACTCATCAACAATCAAAACCCACAATCACAAGCTAAAACTTCATAGTTTCAAACTCAAACCAACCACAAAACTCACATTTTCGTACTCAAATAATACCCAGCTGAAATCTACCATTTCCAACACCCAAATGACCTCTAAAGCCTTCCAAAACACTTCCCTAACAACCCTATTCCATCAGCCCTTCAACCCAACACAAAATCACACCAAAAATTCAATTTTTGACACTTTCAAAAATGCCCCCAAGACCCATTTCGAAATTTTTGTCAAAATCCTTCCATTTCAAAATATAAGGAGTATTAAGGTGAGATTAACTCAAAACTTGACTAAACAAACCAAAATCAAGTTGAAAACCCATTAAAGTTTCTTACTTTTCTTCAATCTTGAAAACTTGAAAAATTAAAATGGTGATGGTTTTGAAATCTAAGACCATGGAAACAGTTGGGATGAATAGGAGAGTTCAAAAATGAAATTACCTTTAAAGGAGCTCTTGAATTGATAGAGAAAATTGATGGAATAGTAGATTTAGGGCTTTAGGAGGGGTTTGGGGTTTTTCCACGTGAAATGGAGAATGAAGAAGAAGAGACTTTTTTTTTCTTTTTGTTTTGTTTCAAAAAGTTTGTCTTCCTTATTTTAACTTATTTACAAAATTGACATTGCTTTAGTTTTAATCTCATTTAAATTAAAACCAAGGTCTAATTAAATTAAACCGATTCGGTCGACTCGAACCCAACACACATCGAACTCCCAACCCCAAAACACGAGTGTTACAAAAAGAATTATTTCTTTTCATATATTTTATTATATTTGATTTCAACTTAACTTCCTCCTCAAGAAAGACTTTGATCTAGCCATCTCCTATATAAAGAAGGCCTAGCCGCCAACCTCAAGATGTGTGGCGTTAGAGAGAGAAATCGACTAGAGAGAGAGAGCTCGACATCTTCATCTTCTTCCTTTGTTTTTCTTAGATTCATGTTAGGGAAATTTTATCTTGATATCTTTTATTCATGGCCATGAACTAAACTTTTCTTGGTTTGGGTTATTGTATTTTTGTGGTTGTGAGAACGATTGGATTTGTTTGCAATTTTAATTCAAGGTCTGTTCATTCTTAGTTCTTACTTTTTTTACGAGTGAATTGGGAGAGGATCTCATGAATTCATCCATTTATCTAATATCGGGAGAGTTAGATTCAAGAAACGAATGAACATGGTCTCTATTCAATCAACCGATGGTGAAGACTAATTCGACTTAGGGATAAGTTGTGAATTTCAACGACAAAAAGGAGCGCAATATCGGTTGTTGTGCACCCTTGGTTTACGCAAGCATGTATTAAAAAGGCATGCACAATTAACTAGCTTTTCGAATTAGTGATAAGGAGAAACCATTAAAGAACGCTTCGTCGAACCTTGAAGGTTGTTGCCCAGGCAATCTCTATACCAGTTGCCCATGCAATCCTATTGTTACCAATTGCCGATGCAATTGAGTTGCTCTTGCATTCAATTACCACGACTCACGATAACCCGTCCTATTCTCTCTTACTTGATTACATCTTCTTTTTATTTTATTGCTATTTTATTTTACTTGTTAGTTAGAACTCCTACAATCACCAATTTGTGTTTTTATTTTACAATGCGAGAAGTTAAATTCCTGAAGTAGCCCCAATCCCTATGGAGATGATATCTTTCTATACTATAACTTGCAACGTGTACACTTGCACCAATTGCAAAGCACTTATTACGCGCAACAAGTTTTTGGCGCCGTTGCCGGGGATTGGCAATAGCTACTTTGTTTTTTTTGCACCTCTATTTCTATTATTCAGTTTCAAAAGGTAACAAAATTTTGTTTTGCATTGGTGTATGACTAGGGCAAGACCGACAACTCCAGAATATTACCTTGATCCAGAAATTGAATGTACCTGCCAGAGACTCAGACAAAGACTGAGAGCAACAATGGTTGACTCACCTGCAATCCCGAACGACAATGTGAATGCCAACGACAATCAGAATGCCGCAATCGTAGGTGGATTACCTGCTCCACTGATCCTTGTACGAAACCGAACCGTTCGTGATTATTTAGAGGAAAATCTCAGTGGCCTACACCCAGGAGTTGTCAAAAATGAAATTGAAGTTGCCCAGTTTGAATTAAAGCTAGTAATGTTCAATATGATCAATACAATCGATCAATTTGGTGGATCGACAATTGAAGATTCCAGACAACATCTCAAATCCTTCCTGGAGATTTAGAATTCATTCAAACTACAAGGAGTCCATGAGGATGTTTTGAGGCTAAAATTAGTCCCCTATTCATTGAGGGATATGGCGAAATTGTGGTTGAATAGTATTCCATCTGGATCAATAGGATCTTGGACTAATTTATGTCATGATTTCCTTGCTAGATTTAATCCTACAAATATGATTGTTAAGTTGCATAACAAAATTAATGGATTGTTTTAGGGAGATGTGTTTTGGACTCCCTTGAGTTGTAGCAAGATATGTGTGCTCTTTCCGGTTTGTAGAAGGCCTTTACACTTGTTTTGTTGCTTTACCTTGCCTTTTGGGATGCTTATGGTTTTTGGTTAAAGCATGCTCTTTTGTATGCCTAGTTTTCTTGTGGTGCTATATCAAATGATTGCCATGTGCTTAGAGTTGAATGCTCTTATATTTGTTTTGATGTTATAAACATGTCTATATGTTTTGGGTGTGATTGGATGAAGTATGATGCATTTTTGGGACTATTTCTTGAGCATTTCTGGTATGGGTATCGATACTCGAGTAAGTGTTTCGATACCCTTAAGCTAAAATGGTGCAGGTGTATTGATACGTGCATCAGGTGTATTGATACGTCTGTGCAAACTTTGATAGGTGTATCAATGCACGAGGGAAGTGTATCGATACCCTCAAGCTAAAATGGTACATGTGTATTGTTACGGGCATCAGGTGTATTGATATTCCTGTGCAAACTTTGAAGGGTGAATCGATACACTGGGGAAGTGTATCGATACCCTCGAGCTAAAGTGGTGCAGGTGTATTGATACGCTTGTGCAAAATTTTTAGGGTGTATATATACATGGGGGAAGTGTATCGATACCCTTGCTCAACTTTGGCTACTGCCTCCCCGCGTATCGATACAGGGTAGTAGGGTATCGATACATGACCGTTAATTTAGTTAAATGGAGCCATTACAAGTCTAAAATGTTACATTTTGGTTCTTGAATGTTGTGTATGCAATTGAATGAGTTTGGATGATTCTTTGAGATGAAATTTTGCAGAGAAGTGTGAAATATGATTAATTGTATATTGGTAACTTTAAAAATGGGAAAGGTCCCTATAATTTATGAAAATTACATTTTGGTCCCTGAAAGCTTAAATTGTGCAATTAAACCCCTAAACGACATATGACATCCCTTTTTTCTCCTTTCCTCTTTGTTGACCACATAGGATCTAATTCACATCTAGGGAAGAAAAAAAGAAAAAAAGGGGTCGTTAATCGGAGTCGGCTTTAACGAGTTGGCTTCGGTTTTCCCCGTGTGATCACCTTGGTTCGGGTCAACCGTCTAGACAAGGCTAAGGGGGTTACATTTATTGGTATTAGAGCCAGGTTTGTGAACAATTGGGGCATTGGTAAGTGGTTGGTAAGTTTAAATACGAGTTGGGATGAATTAAGTGAATGCATGTTGTGTATTTGTACAATGTTTGAGCTTGATTGAGACATAATGCTTACAAGTTGTTGATTGAGATTAAAATTGTGTTGCTATGATATGATTGGAGTATAACTTGGGAACTCATTTCCATATCATTATTAATGGAAGAAATTGTTTTGAAAATGAGACTTGAGCACATTGGATTTTCTTGCCTTGAATTGCCTAACTTAGTTTTATTGCATTTTTCTAGTTGCATTATTTCGAATGGGGCCACGAAAAGAGCTTAGAATTAACACTCGTAGCACGATTGAGAATGAGATGGACGAGCAAGTATAGAATTTTCCGCCTCCTCCTCCTGGTGGACCAACCGGTGGTGGTGGAGCGGGGGCTGGTGCTGGAGCTGGAGTAGGGGTTGCTGCACCCGAAGGAGCACGAGGGCAGGATGCTCCTAATATGACTGTGCTAATTCAGGTTATTACTGGAGCCTTTCAGGCAGCAGTAGCTGATGCTCAACTGGCTGCACCTCAGCCTGGTGCTGGTGCGAGTTTGCCATAAGAACGACTCTGTAGTCTTGGTGAGACTGAGTTTAGAGGGCTGACCCCTGAGAATTCTTAGTCTTGGTTGGAAAGCACCAAGAGGATCCTTGGACAAGTGAATTGTAATGATGTCAGAAGCTAGGATGCATTGTATCCCTGTTGCACGGTGATGCTTATACGTGGTGGACGACCACTACTGCAGGATTGAAGGCTGATGAGGTGACATGGACGTTCTTTATTAATGCGTTCAAGTGGAAGTACCTGGGTGTTCATTACCTAGATTAGAAGAAGAGGGAATTTATGTTCCTGGTGCAAAGAAACATGTCTGTGGCCGAATATGAAGTGCAATTTGTGCGTCTCAGTTAGTATGCACCTGAGTTGATTCCTAATGAACGAGAGAGGTGCGAGCGAATCCGGTATGGTTTGGTGACAGAGGTGAAGACGTACATGCTTGCATCAGATTACTTCGATTTTGATGTTTTGGTCACTCGAGCCAAGGATATTGAGTTGAACCTTGGTCTGGCGGGTCGAGCAGGAGGATCTAACTCAGGGAAGCGAGCTGCAAATCATGATGCTGGGAGGGATCGTTTTAAGAGGCCTAAGGATCGAAGGCCTCATTCGGATCCTAGACGTGGGGGAGGTAACCCATGGAGAGGTCAGAAGGGACTGAATGCTTTTGTTTGTACACCTGAATGTAACCGATGCGATAGGAGGTACACGAGAGAGTGTTGGGGCAATGTTGGTACATTTTGGAATTGCGGTTCTCGTGGGTACATGAAACGGGATTGTCCTCAGCAGGCGAGAGAGGGACATGCTCCGGTGAGAGTAGTTGAGCTGTAGAGGGGCCGTAGGCGCGGCCGTGGCAAATTTCAACGTAGAGATGATGGTCTGAGGAATGTAGCTCACGTGGTACCTGTCCAGCCCGAGGGAGGTTGTCAGGCCAGAGTTTATGCACACCGTGAGGGGAGGAATGTCACAAACGTGAGCGCAGGTACCTTTACTTTGCAGTCTTTGTCATTGCTTTCTCTGATTGATTCTAGGCCTACACATTCATACATATTCCATGAACATGCTCAAATGCTTGGTTTGTCTATTGAGTCCTTGGATGCTGGGATGCATGTGACTAGTTCTTTTGGTGAAGCGATTGTAACAAGGAAGTTATATAGGAGATGTCCCTTAATGGTACAAGAACATGTGTTTATGGTTGATCTCATGTAATTGCCTTTCTATGGATTTGATGTAATCCTTGGTATAGATTGGTTAGTTGAGCACATGGATGTTGTAGATTTTGAGAATAAGCGAGTTTCGTTGAAACTTGTTGATGACTATGAAGTTGTGGTGGTGGGAGAGTATGTGAAGTTCTTATCTAATGTTGTTTCGACTCTTGAAGCGAGCCGGTTGTTGCGTCAGGGAGGTGAAGCTTATTTAGCTTTCGTAATGAATCCAAGCGCAAAGGATGTTCAGGTACAAGATATAAGGACTGTATGCGAATTCCCTGGGGTGTTTCAAGAGGAGTTACCTGGTTTGCCGCCTAGTCGAGAGGTTGAGTTTGGAATTGAGTTGTATGAGAATACGACTCTGGTGTCTATCACTCCCTATCGAATGACACCTAAAGAGTTAAAGGAGCTGAAGGTGCAACTTCAGGAGTTGCTTGACCAAGGCTTTATTCGGCCTAGTGTGTCACCTTGGGGTGCACCGGCCTTGTTTGTAAAGAAGAAAGATGGCAAGATGAGGATGTGTATTGATTATCGTCAGTTGAATAGATTGACTGTAAAGAATAAGTATCCTCTGCCGAGGATTGATGATCTTTTTGATCAGTTTCATGGAGCGGCTGTGTTCTTGAAGATTGATTTGAGGTCAGGGTACTATCAATTGAAAGTTAAGGATATGGATGTGCCAAAAACTGCTTTTTGGACTAGGTATAGGCATTATGAGTTCCTGGTGATGCCTTTTGGTTTGACGAATGCTCCTGCTGGATTCATGGATATGATGAACATAGTGTTTCACGAGTTCTTGGATAAGTTTGTGGTGGTGTTCATCGATGACATCTTTGTGTATTCTCGTACTGAGGAGGAGCACGAGGAACATTTGAGGGTTGTTTTGCAAGTCTTGCTAGAAAATCAACTTTATGAAAAGCTGAGTAAATGTGAGTTTTGGTTGAAGGAAGTTGTTTTCCTTGACCATGTGGTTTCGGCCGAAGGAATTCGTGTTGATCATCAGAAGATCGAGGCGATAATGAACTGGAAGCCACCTAAGTCTGTTCATGAAGTTCGTAGTTTCCTTGGTTTGGCGTGCTACTACCAAAGGTTTGTGGATGTATTTTCCAAGATTGATGCACCTTTGACAAAGTTATTGCAGAAGGATGTTAAGTTTGATTAGATGGAAGCGAGACAACAAGCCTTTGAGAAGCTAAAAGAGGCGTTGATGCAAGCTCCTATTTTGGTTCAACCTGAGTCTGGTAAGGAGTTTGTAGTCTATAGTGATGCGTCCTATGTCGGTTTGGGTTGTGTGTTGACGCAAGAGGGTAAGTTAGTAGCTTATGTATCACGATAGTTGAATGTGCATGAGCGTAACTATCCCACGCATGATATCGAGCTAGCGGCGGTGGTGTTAGCTTTGAAGATTTGGAGGCATTACCTTTATGGTGGGAAGTGTACTGTGTATACGGGTCACAAAAGTTTGAAGTATCTTATGTCTCAAAAGGAGTTTAATCTTAGGAAACGATGATGGGTGGATTTTCTTAAGGATTATGATCTATCGATCGAGTATCATCATGGGAAGGCCAATGTTGTGGCCGATGCTTTGAGCAGGAAGGTGGCTGTGGAGTTGAGGGCGATGTTTGCTCGTTTGAGCATATCGCGAGATGGTGGTCTTGTTGCCGAATTGCAAGTGAAACCATCCTTGATTCAGTTGATCAAGGATAAGCAGTTGCTTGATGATTCTCTTGTTCCTCACGTTCAATATATTGCTGATGGTAAGCCTTCAGATTTGAGTTTCAGTGATGATGGTGTTCTATGCTTTGGGAGTCGGATGGTGGTGTCGAATGATGTTGAGTTGAGGCGCACTATTATGACTGAAGCACATAGTAGTCCTTTTGCTATGCACCCTGGAAGTACGAAGATGTATCGTGGTTTGAAGGATGAGTACTATTGGGTGGGGTTGAAGAAGGATGTTGCCAAATTTTTTTAGCAAATGCATGGTTTGTCAGCGAGTGAAGGCAGAACATCAGGTTCCTTTTGGGTTGTTGCAACCATTAAAAATCCCAGAATGGAAGTGTGAGAGGATTGCCATAGATTTTGTGTCTGGTTTGCCTTTGTCACCATCAAAGAAGAATTCGGTTTTGGTGATTGTTGATCACCTTACGAAGTGTGCACACTTCTTGCCTGTGCATACTACGTATACTTTGGATAAGCTAGCTGAGCTAAACATTGCTGAGATTGTGTGTTTGCACTGGGTGCCGAAGTCTATAGTGTCGGATAGGGATCCGAGGTTCACATCGAGGTTTTGGGAATGTTTGCATCAAGCCTTGGGTACACGATTGAATTTCAGTACTTCTTATCATCCTCAGACGGATGGATAGTCGGAGCGTGTTATTCAAGTGCTTGAGGACATGTTGAGATGCTGCGTTATTGATTTCCATGGTTCTTGGGAGAAGCACTTGCCTTTGGTTTAGTTTGCTTACAATAATAGTTACCAGGCAAGCATTCAAATGGCACAGTACGAGGCTCTGTATAGGAGATAGTGTAGAACTCCTCTTTGTTGGGATGAAATAGGCCAAAAGCTTATTTCTATGCTGGCCTTGTTGAAAGGAACCACTGATAAGGTGAAGTTCATTGGTGAGCGCTTAAAGGCAGCATCAGACCGACAAAAGTCTTACGCGGATTTGAAGCGTAAGGAGATTGAGTTCGCAGTTGGCGAACGTGTGTTTTTGCAAGTTTCACCTTGGAAGAAGGTGATGAGATTTGGTCGGAAGGGTAAATTGAGTCTGAGGTTCATTGGACCATATGAGGTGATAGAGCGTGTAGGCCCTGTTACTTACAAGTTGAGGTTGCCTTCAGATTTAGAAAAGTTACATAATTTGTTCCATGTATCCATGCTTCAGAAGTATAGATCGGACTCGTCGCATGTTATGCCTATAGAAGAGGTTGAGTTGAATCTATACTTAACATATGATGAGGAGCCTGTTGAGATCCTGGATTCAGATAGTAAAGTTCTCCGGGGTAAGACCATCGAGTTGGTCAAGGTCTTATGGCGACATCGTGGCGTCGAGGAAGCTACGTGGGAAAAGAAGGATGACATGAAGAAGCAGTTTCCTTACCTCTTTCCACTAGGTAAATTTTGAGGACGAAATTTCTTAAGTGGGGGAGATTTGTAACGCCCTGGCTTTGGGTCTAGAAGTTTAGGGAACAGTTTGATGGGTTATTGATCGGAAATTAGAGATTCAAATCCTTGATGTCGGTTTAGGGAAAACCTAGTTCGGGATGTTTTAAAAATAAGGAAAAATGTCTAAAAATCACTTTTTATTATTTAAGTGATAATGGTAAAAACAATTTTACAAAATGAGTTTTGGAAATATTACATTTTGGTATAGTGACCAAAATGCAATTTTTGCAAAAGTTGGCTAGTGACTGTTTTGTAAAGGATTGAAACTTTGAATATTTAAGGAGCTATTTTTACAATTACTTCCATCAGATTTCTCTTTAATTTGGGAGCTTTTAATAAATGATTTTGTAATATAATAAAGGAAATTAAAAAGGAAACTAAAAGTTGACTTTTCATAACAAAATTCACGTTAGTTTTGTCTATCCTCATTTCTCTCAACTTCTTTTCAACCAAACACTTTTCCATCATCAAAGAACCTTTAATTTTCACCTTGATTGCTGAGATTTCATTCTCTAATTGATTCTCCAACTTTGTTTCATCAAATCACATTGATTTTGCTTTGGATTTTTCAAGAAAACTTGCCCAAATTGAAGAGAGATCAACCATTAGAGGCAAGCTTCGTTCTTCTCCTCTAATGAGCACATCTTTACTGAAATTCCCAAGTTATCAATCATTTGTTAATGGTTTTTGAGTTGTTTTAATGTTATAAACAAGAAAGAGTTGTTAAATTCAAGATTCTTGGTGAAATCTTGGTGATTTTCGTATTTCTATGTGATGATCTGAATTGAGGTTGATTTTCAACATATTTTGGATGTTACTTGATGTTGAGAATGAGGTTTTAACAAATAAATCCCGAATAGGCTTGGGTCCCTAATTTTAAGATGTTAGATTTGTGCTTTTTGAGGTGTTTTTGATGTTCTGTTATTGCTGGAGGTATAAGGTCGAGTTTATGCTGATTTTTGATGATTAGTGAGGTTTAGAAAAGGTTAGAATTGATAGATCTTGGCTGGATTTTTATTGGTGTAAGTTTGGAAGTGTTTTCGGTTGTTTCGGATAGCCGAAATGCTAGTTTTGAGCGAGACAACGGGTCGGAATGAGTGGCTGGTGATTTTACTGCATGGTGATGCATTAATCCTCTGCTCTTATGTGTGTTGAGCAAGGGAGACTTCATCGGACGCGTTTTGTGTTGATCTGGAGGCACCGAGAGCTTAGAAATCATTTCGGCAAACAAGCAAAACGTCATCAGTGAGTGATAAATGGTTTTAGAAGTCCTTGAGGGACAAGGGAACAACTTTTGAGGATTTAGGATTGGTTTAAAACACCATCCTATGTCTGGAACTAAGTATGTTTAGATTTGCTCTCGAAATGTGGATGATGCCCCTAAATGCTTTCGACATGCTCTTGATTTGAAATAGTAAATTCCTACTATTTTATGCCCGATTTATGTCATGATATGATATGTTATGTTGATCCCATGAGATTGAGCAATATTACAAAGAGTTTTGAGATTTTGATCAAATGTTATGCATGGACTTTGAATTTGAAATTGGTTTAGAAATGTTGCATCAAAACAGTAGGTGAGATGATGTTTTTAATGTAATATATTGGAATAATTGATGAGATATTACCAGATATAATTTGTCGACCAATAGGATGTAAAGTGCACTCTAAACTAAAATTCGTACGTGCTCTTTGGAGTCGGGCAATGGGGGTAGTGCCATCCCGATCCAAAGTGAGAGTCCGATGATGAGAGATTCCATCGAAGTAGGTCTTGGTGAAACACCCAAGCTTTGTGGCGAAGATAGATACCGCCATGAGAGTCCGGTGATGCAAGATTCCATCGGGGTAGGACTTGACTTATGTCAAGCTAATATGTATATCCGAATAAAGATAGAAAATGAAATGCCAATATATGAGAATGAGCTATGATTCACATGTACCAATGGTTGAAATGTTTTCATGCTTTGAGAAATGCATATGAGATTTTGAGATTATGAAATGCTTTTGTATATCATGCACCTGTGGCCTTGCCATGAGTTTTGCATTGGTTGAATGCATGAGATAGATAGATGGTACATGTGGTTTTGAAATGGTGATTTGCTTTGAAATGAATTTCAAGCATGTGATAAAAAGAACATGGTTTTAGAAATGGATTTCAAGATAATGTTTTAAAAACTTGCATTGGTGTGTTGGTGTTTTTAGAGCATGCCTCACTAAGCTATTGTGCTTACGCTCTCTTTTACCAACAATGCAGACAATTGAGACATCTTGGGCAGCAAGAAGGCTTAAAGGAATCCAAGGAGTAGATAAGCTCAAGTACGATGTTTTACATTTACCTTTAGTAATGATATATGGCAATGTGATTTAATGGATTGTTTTAGGGAGATGTGTTTTGGACTCCCTTGAGTTGTAGCAAGATATGTGTGCTCTTTTCGGTTTGTAGAAGGCCATTACACTTGTTTTGTTGCTTTACCTTGCCTTTTGGGATGCTTATGGTTTTTGGTTAAAGCATGCTCTTTTGTATGCCTTGTGTTCTTGTGAAGCTATATCAAATGCCTTCCATGTTCTTAGAGTTGAATGCTCTTATGTTAGTTTTGATGTTATAAACATGTCCATATGTTTTGGGTGTGATTGGATGAAGTATGATGCATTTTTGGGACTATTTCTTGAGCATTATGGTATGGGTATCGATACTCGGGTAAGTGTATCAATGCTCTTAAGCTAAAATGGTGCAGGTGTATTGATACGGGCATTAGGTGTATTGATACACCTGTGTAAACTTTGAAGGGTGTATCGATACATGAGGGAAGTGTATCAATACCCTTAATCTAAATTGGTGTAGGTTTATTGATACGAGCATTAGGTGTATTGATACCCCTGTGCAAACTTTGAAGGGTGTATCGATACACAGGGGAAGTGTATCGATACCCTCAAGCAAAAATGGTGCAGATGTATTGATACGAGCATCAGGTGTATTGATACGTCTGTGCAAACTTTGTAGGGTGTATCCATACATGAGGGAAGTGTATCGATACCTTTGCTCAACTTTGGCTACTGCCTCCCCGCGTATAGATACGGGGTAGCAGGGTATCGATACATGATCGTTAATTTAGTTAAATGGAGCCTTTACAAGTCTAAAATGTTGTGTATGCAATTGAATGAGTTTGAATGATCCGATTGAGATGAAATTTCTCAGAAACGCAAGAAATATGATTAATTGCATATTGGTAACTTTAAAAATTGGAAAGGTCCCTATAATTTATGAAAATTACATTTGGTCCCTAAAAGCTTAAATTGTGCAATTGAACCCCTAAAAGCCTACACATCTGATCGTTGTGTCGTTTTCTCCTTTACTCTTTGTTAACCACATAGGATCTAATTCGCATATAGGAAATATAAAAAGAAAAAAGGGTCGTTAATCGGAGTCAACTTTAACGAGTTGGCTTCGGTTTTCCCCGTGTAATCACCTTGGTTCGGGTCAATCGTCTAGACCGGGCTAAGGGGGTTACAATTTGCTTGCAGTTAATGCCATGCAAAGGTATGCTGGCATAGTCAACTACCTAGTAAGAAACATTTTGCCACTAGACTTAGGCACATTTTAGTTGCATTATTAGGCATTCATGCATATTTTCATAATTTCCTTCACTGTCATGATTGACTTCATAAATTAAGTTATTTTTTGGAAAAAGATAATGCAGATGTGTGTTTTGTGTGCTTATGTGCAAGATTCAATTCTTGAAGCAATTGAGGACAAGAAGAATGAGGAGTTGCTAATTTTGATAGGAAAAATCCATGTAATTCAGGACAATGTCTAGAAGCAAGGATAAATCCTAGAAGAAATTGAGATCAAAAGGATATTAAATTCCAAGAGATTTAGGTGGAGTTTTAGGAGGAATAAAATTATAAAATCAAAGAATTATTTCTTTTAATGTTTTTTATTATATTTTATTTCAACTTAATTTCCTCTTCAAGAAAGACTTTGACCTAGCCATCTCCTATATAAAGAAGGCCTAGTCGCCAACCTCAAGATGTGTGGCGTTAGAGGGAGAAAACGGCTAGAAAGAGAGAGCTCGACATCTTCATCTTCTTCCTTTGTTTTTCTTAGATTCATGTTAGGGAAATTTTATCTTTTTTATCTTTTATTCCTGGCTATGAACTAAACTTTTCTTGGTTTGGGTTATTGTGTTTTTGTGGTTGTGAGAACGATTGGATTTGTTTGCAATTTTAATTCAAGGTTTGTTCATTCTTAGTTCTTATTTTTTTTTGCGAGTGAATTGGGAGAGGATCTCATGAATTCACCCATTTATCTAATATTGGGAGAGTTAGATTCAAGAAACGAATGAACATGGTCTCTATTCAATCAACCGATGGCGAAGACTAATTCGACTTAAGGATAAGTTGCGAATTTCAACGACTAAAAGGAGCGCAAGATCGGTTGTTGTCCACCCTTGGTTTACGCAAGGATGTATTATAAAGGCATGCACAATTAACTAGTGTTTCGAATTAGGGATCAGGAGAAACCATTAAAGAACGCTTCACCGAACCTTGAAGGCTGTCACCCAGTTGCCTAGGCAATCGCTATACCAGTTGCCCATGCAATCCGATTGTTACCAGTTGCCGATGCAATTGAGTTGCTCTTGCATTCAATTACCAAGATTATCCATTCAATTATAATACCACGACTCACGATAACCCGTCCTATTCTCTCTTACTTGATTACATCTTCTTTTTATTTTATTGCTATTTTATTTTACTTGTTAGTCAGAACTCCTACAATCACCAATTTGTGTTTTTATTTTACAGTACGAGAAGTTAAATTCTTGAAGTAGCACCAATCCCTGTGGAGATGATATCTTTCTATACTATAACTTGCAACGTGTACACTTTCAGTAATTGCAAATCACTTATTACGCGTAACAAGTTTTTGGCGCCGTTGTCGGGGATTGGCAATAGCTACTTTGTTTTTATTTTCTTGCACCTCTATATCTATTATTCAGTTTCAAAGGGTAACAAATTTTGGTTTTGCATTGGTGTATGACTAGGGCAAGACCGAAAACTCCAGAATATCCACTTGATCCAGAAATTGAACGTACTTGTCAGAGACTTAGACAAAGACTGAGAGCAGCAATGGTTGACCCACCTGCTATCTGGAACGGCAATGTGAATGCCAACGGCAATCAGAATGCCGCAACCGGAGGTTGAGTACCTGCTCCACTGATCCTTGTACGAAACCCAACCGTTCGTGATTATTTAGAGGAAGATCTCAATAGCCTACACCCATGAGTTGTCACAAATAAAATTGAATTTGCCCAGTTCGAATTAAAGCTAGTAATGTTCAATATGATTAATACAATCAATCAATTTTGTGGATCGACAATTGAAGCTGCTAGAAAACATCTCAAATCTTTCCTGAAGATTTGGAATTCATTCAAACTACAAGGAGTCCATGAGGATGTTTTGAGGCTAAAATTAGTCCCTTATTCATTGAGGGATAGGGCGAAATCGTGGTTGAATAGTATTCCATCCGGATCAATAGGATCTTGGACTGATTTATGTCGTGATTTCCTTGCTAGATTTAATCCTACAAATATGACTGATAAGTTGCATAACGAAATTACTTCTTTTTGCCATGCAGATGATGAATCTATGTACGAGGCTTGGGAGCGGTATAGAGAACTGTTACACAAATGTCCCCCTATACAGATTCCCAGTATGGATATAAGTGACGATGTTTTACAATATAGTAAACACACTGACAAGGATAATGTTAGATGCCTCGGCAAACGACATACTCCTAGACAAGCCACCAGAAGAAGGAATAGAGATTTTGAACAAACTTGGTAAAAATGATTATCAGTTCCCAACTACCAGAAGAGAAGTTAGACGCCACGCCATGGTAAACGAGCTTGAGTCATCAGATGTAATTCTCACACAATTGGCTTCTTTAACCAATTTGGTTAAAACATGAAGCGACCAAGCAACACACATGAGATCAAGGTAGTAGATTCAATTTGTGATTTATGTAACGGTAATCATGATTCTTCTGAGTGTCCGTAGAACCCAGAGTCTAGCTTTTATGTTGGAAACTACAACCAGAGCAACAATGTAATGTCCAACTCATACAATATGTCTTAGAAGAAGCATCCTATTTTTTCACGGAGCAATCCCAACAATGCCCTCAACCAGAACAATCAGAATGCACAAGCATCAGGATTCCAGCAGAAGATGCCACAGTAACAAATTCCGCAACAACAATCAACACCATCCAGTTCTTTGGAAAATTCTCTTAATGCTTTCATGTTACAAACTCAATCTTATATGGCTAATACTAATAAATTCATGGAAAGAACTGATGCTATCATTGTAGGTCTGAGATGAGAATGCAAAACCAGGAGGCAGCTCTCAAATCATTAGAGACGCAATTCGGGCAATTTGCACATATCTTGAACACGAGACCTATGGGCGGTATACCTAGCAATATTGAAGTAGTAATAGGAGAAAACCATGAGCAGTGCAAAGCAATCACCACTCGGAGTGGCTGACAACTTAAAGAAGCCCAAGCTCATTCAACCGGAAGAGCAACCTTTTGTCCAAAAAATGAGTCCATCGACAAAACCTCTGCCAAAACTGATGAAACGGAGAATGCCTCGGCAACTGAACATGCCTCGCTAAATCCTGATGCCTTGGCAACCGCACATGCCTTGACAAGTCTTGATGCCTCGGCAATGCCATCCATCAAGATCCAAACCAATGAAAGGATTGAGGACATCCGACTTCCACCACCATTCCTCCAGAGGTTGAAACGGAAAAATAAAGAATACCAGTTCAAGAAGTTCCTTGACATCTTAAAGCAAGTCCTCATCAACTTGCCATTGGTCAAGGCGATAGAAAAAATGCCAAACTATGCTAAGTTCCTTAAAGACATTGTCTCTAAGAGATCTAGGCTAGGGGAATTCGAAACTGTTGTTGTGACAGAAGGATGCATGGCCATGTTGCATAACTGAATGCCACCTAAGCTAAAAATCCCAACAATTTCAAAATACCTTGTACAATTGGAAATCACTATGTCGGGAAGGCGTTATGCGATCTTGGAGCAAGCATAAACCTTATGCCGAAATCCGTCTTCCAACGATTAGGCATAAGATAGGCGAGGCTTACAACCGTGATGCTGCAACTTGCAGACAAATCTTATGTGCATCCAGAGGGAAAAATCAAGGATATACTGGTAAGAGTTGATAAATTTATTTTTCCCACTGACTTTATTGTTTTGATTTGTGAAGCAGATGAGTTCGCACCCATTATCCTTGGGAGACCATTCCTAGCAACGGGAAGGACCTTGATCAATGTCGAAAGAGGAGAACTCACGCTGAGGGTAAATGATCAACAAGTCAAACTAAATATTTTCCAAACCCTCAAGCAAGCCGATGATACAGAGGAGTGCAAGGTCATCCATGCCTCCACTAAATTTAACTTTGACATGGAAGAGTATTGCCTCGACAATTTTATTATCGAACAAGAAAAACTTGAGAAGTTCGAAGAGCCGAATGGCTAAGTGCAAAAATAAGCAAATTGGATAACAAGTCGATCGGGTACATACTTCGAACCATTGGATTATTCAGGTAAGAAAGGTAAACTCGAGAAACCCTCAATTGAACAACCTCCTATTCTTGAGTTAAAACCATTAACAGGGCAATTGAAATATGTTTATTTGGGAACCGAAAACACATTTCCCATATTTATCTCTTCTAAGTTGTAGACTGAACAGGAAAAGAGGTTGATCAACATGCTAACACTGCAAAAAAATGCAATAGGGTGGACATTTGCCGACTTGAAGGGAATTAGTCCAGTGGTGTGTATGCACAAAATCCTTTTAATGGATGATCATAAACCCATGATTGAGGCGCAAAGAAGACTTAACCATGTTATGAAGGAAGTTGTGAGGAAAGAAATCATCAAGTGGCTAGATGCCGATATCATCTATCCTATCTCCAACAGTACATGGGTAAGTCTGGTACAATGTGTACCCAAAAAAGGGACACATAATTGTGGTAAGTAACAAAAACAATGAACCAATCCCAACTAGGAATGTGACCGATTGGAGGGTTTGCATGGATTACCATAAGTTGAATAAAGCTACTAGGAAATATCACTTTCCTTTACCCTTTATTGATCAAATGCTTGACTGTCTTGTAGGTAAACCCTTACTTAAACTGCTCACAATAAAAGTAATATCCACTTGGTCAACACTTTCACCTTTGTTCTTGGATAGATTTTGGTTCGTATCTATTGGAGTTTTGGCAATACTAGAGTCATACTTGCCAAATTTCTCAAGAATCTTGTCCAGATAGTGTGACTGAGTCAATATAAGACCTTCATGTGACCTTTTTATTTGGATGCCCAAAATCGTATCGGCTAGTCTCATATCTTTCGGGTTAAATATTGAATTTAACATGTCTTTGGTACGTTTTACCATTTCATTGTTGCTTCCAACAATGACTATGTCATCAACATACATACATAGAATACTATATCCAATGTCGGTTGTTTTGACATATACACATTTTTCACACTCATTAATTTTGAAGCCATTTGTCATCATGACACTATCGAACTTCTCATGCCATTGCTTTGGTGCTTGCTTTAGTCCATACAAAGACTTCACCAATTTACAAACTTTCCTCTCTTGACCTGAAACCACATGACCCTCAGGTTGTTCCATGTATATTTCTTTATCAATATCTCCGTTTAGGAAAGCTGTTTTAACATCCATTTGATATAGTTCTAGATTCTGCAAAGCAACAATTGCAAGTATCGTCCTTATGGAGGTTATTCTTGATACAAGAGAATATGTATCAAAATAGTCAAAGCCTTCATTTTATCGGTAACCTTTTATAACCAATGTGGCCTTGTTCTTATCAATCATTTTTTCGTTAAAAATCCAATTAAAGTTTAATGGTTTAATTCCCATAGGAAGATCCATTAATTCCCATGTATGATTTTGAATTATGGAATCAATTTCACTTTTAATGGCATCCTTCTATAAGGTGCCTTTAGACAAACTTAATGAATCATTATATGTTTGAGGTTTATCATCTAGCATATATGTTAGAAAATCTGGTCCGAATGATTTTTGTGTCAACAATTTTGTTGAACTTGAGCCAAGCTCCCTAGTTTTACAAGGGAATGTATTTTCAAAGAATGATGCATTCTTTGATTCCATTATCATATTCTTGTGAATCTCGGGGTTCTTTGATTCATACAAAAGAAACTGATATGTGTTGCTATGTTCTGCATAGTCTATGAAAATACAATCCACTACTTTGGGTCCTATTTGCATTTTCTTAGGTAACGGGGCCATTACCTTTGCAAGACACCCCCACATTTTCTTCCCAGGGAACCTTATTTAAAAGGTAATTAGCTGAAAGAATAGCTTCCCCCACATGTTCTGTGATAACCCAAAGCTTCCTAACAAAGCATTCATCATTTCTTTTAGAGTCTGATTTTTCCGTTCGGCTACTCCATTAGATTGAGGAGAGTATGATGGTGTTACTTCATGGATATTACCTTGTTGTGAACAATATTCACCAAATGGTTCAATGTATTCACCACCACGATCACTTTTTACCATCTTAATCTTTTTATTAAGTTGGTTTTAACTTCCTGCTTATAGAGTTTAAATTTCAATATAGCTTTGTCTTTTCTCTTAAGAAAATATACATAGCAATATTTTGTTCTATCGTTGATGAAAGTAATAAAATATTTATTCTCTCCTCTTGTTTGAACAAATTTTAAGTCACAAACGTCGCTATGCATTAGATCAAGCGGTTCAGTATTTCTTTCAACAGTTTGAAAAGAAGACCTTGTTAATTTTGCCTCAACACATGTTTCACATTTATGTTTATAATTAATATGAAACGAAGGAATGTGTTCCAAGTTAATCAATCCACGCAAAGTATCATAATTAACATGTCCGAATCTACCATGCCATAAATTAAGTGACTCAAGCATATAAACGGAAGAAGAAACGATATTCTTATTCATGTTTTTAGCTTTTACAGAGATACCATTGAGTTTCCACATATAATTCAATACATATCCTCTACCTACAAACATTCCTCTCGTAGACAAAATTAGCTTTTGAGAGTCAAACACCATTCTAAAGCCGTGAACAGTTAAGAGTGTCCCAGAAACAAGGTTTTTGCATATGTTAGGCACATACAACACATTCTGCAGTTTGAGTTCTTTGCAATAAGTCATTTTCAAGACCACAATACCCTTCCCCTTGATCTTGGAAGTTGCAGCATTCCCAATGTAGAGCTTCTCCCCATTGTTGCAAGGTATCAACTCAGAAAAAGAGTCATTCCCAAGTCCTCCACGTCTTTAACAATTTCTTCCACAACATCAACCTCGTGAACTTTGGCTTTCTTTGGAAGTATGCAGTTAGAAGACTTGTGTCCCATAGTCATTGTTCTGTTCAAAATGGAACCAGAATTAATAATAATGCTGATAAATAGAAATTAGTTCTCGTTTATTTTTGATTTTGTTAGCAGATATAATCAAAAGTTCTAAAACAAAATTAGTAACCAAAGCTACTTCTAATGACAATTTCTATTAAACAGATTTGTCCACTTTGAAATTAAGATCAAGCAAACTTGTAACACCTTAAAAACCGACCTAGTTGAAAATCAGATTCAGGTAATTGAAAATTCAAATTTCGGCAAGTCAAAATGACCATTGACTTTTGACCATGTGGTCTAATTTCATATGTATTAATAGGTGATAGGATATTGCCATTGAAATTGGACTATATTCCAAGTATTGAAAGTCTAAGGAGTATAGTATAGTGACCAAATTGTAGGAAATGAAATTTTAAGGCCAAAAGTAAAAGAGGTATATAATGCAATGGCTAATTCCATAATTAGACCAATATAGGTGGTGAGTCACCTACTTGCTTGGCATAATCAAGGAATAAATTAATTTAAAATAGGAAAAAGATGACAAAGAGTCATCATCTTTTCCATTTCCTACCCGAGAAGCAACCTAAAACCTTATTTCATTCCATTTCATCTTCTTCCTTGAGAAGCTAAGCAAGCACCTCTATTAGAGCTTGAACTAAGCTTTGATTTTCTTCATTTTATCGATTGTATATCGTCTCTATTAATTAAGCAAGGTAAACCTATTGAATACTCATAGATTTACTTGGTAAATTCATAGAGAAATCATGATAGTGAGATTAGTGAAACCCTAGATAACTCCTATAGATTTCAAGCTTAGTTTGGTCATGTTTTATAGTTAAAAATAGTCATAAGTATTGTTTATAATCAATGAATTTATAAAAGTGGGTTTTGAAGAAATTTCATGTCTTTTTCTTATATAGCTTAATCCATTGGTGAAGAGGATTCACCAAATTCTTCCAAGACTCCTAGCAAAGGAATCGTAATCTGAGAGCCTCAATAGCTTCAGAGTCATTAGTGAGCGTAGTTATGTCATAGGATTGGCTAGGTTTTATTCTTTTTTCCATTGATCATTAATTTTGTTAAGCTTTAATTTAAATTAGGTCAAGCACTTTTAGAGCACATGGTGAAAATGCATGGTTGGTAAGTTTTGGAAAGCTTAATGCTCATACTGACATTGATAATATTGAACACGGTAAGTACTAATTAGCATAGATATCTTTGGCTTTTATATTGAATCCTTGGATACGAGTGGATATTGGAATTGGAATGCCATAGAATTCACTGAACTCACGTACGGGTGGATTACGGTCCTTGGGTTAAGACCCTTGTTCGCGTTGTGGCGGGATGTATGTGTTATGGTCATTGGCGATGTGGAGGAATAGACCAGTTATTGGATCATTGACTTGGCGATGATGGTGGAATTCGTGTTTCCATTGGTTACTGCTATCCAAGGAATATGAACCTTATATTCACATGATCCGTAAGATGCATTTACTAATTAAAACATGTTTAACATTCTTAAGTATTATTTTGACATGAATCCATAGTGATATCTTTGTTATTGAACCTATGTGCATACATGTCCCTATAAGGTATCACTTTTGATAACTACTTCACTAGGCTAAGTAAGCATAACATGTTTCTTTGAATGCATTTTTAGGTTCTACAGTTCCTTGAATAAGATTGTGGATAGCTGGTTGCAAGTCATCCTCGAGTCAACATTTGTAATGTACATATACCCCCTTTGAACTCATAGAATAGTGGCATATGGCTTTAGCATGTTTTGAATGACATATTTGGCATGTATGAATATGTAGATATAGTAGTATGCATATATGACATGTTTTGGTATTTTGTATGAAAGTTAGGTGTTGCATATCTATCTAAATTCTACCTTATTATCTTAATTGGTGCTTTACTAGACAAAATAGTACTCACGTATAATGCATAGATTAAAGAATTGATTAAAAGTTATAGATAATGATCATTGAGTCATTGCATATGTATTGGTTGGGTAAATGGCACAAAAACCAAAAAAATTAATGAAAATTGCAGATAGGGCGTATCGGTACGGTTGGTGCGTATCGGTACATGTATGCATATTTGGAACAACCGATAAAGGGGGTATCGGTAATGGGCATGGTGTACCAGTACATAATTTTGACTATGGAATTTGAATTTTTGCTGGGTACCGGTACGAAGTCGACTCGTACCAATCCCCCATTTCCCATAGCCTGGTATCGATACGACATGACTGATAGCTCTTTAAAGAGCATGTATTTTCCATAGATTTATAGATTGAATTGTCCCCACATCTGTGTTTATTGAATCCATTTCTGCATTTTCATGTCTATTTCTGCATTTTATCTAACTCAGTTTCAATTGCTCATATTTCATATATTTCTGCCTATTTTACCTTGTTTTCGCTGCATTTCTAATGTCCCTGCAGAGGAAGTCTCACCATTGCAGCCAGCTCGACATTGCAGCTGCCAGCTGTCTAGTCTGCTAAAAGATAAGGACGACCCTACCGGTTGTATTATTTGTTATAACAAATTTTGTACTGCCCTGGGTCAGGCAAAACACTTACAGGATATGTGTCCTTTCTTGTGCAACCTATAAAAGGATGAATCCGAGAAGAGAGAGAGTCACACGATTTCTATTTTCATATCATTTTCTTAAACTTTTTTTCATTTAGATGTTTTCTTGGAGATTGCATTTGTATTTTGTGCTTTATTGACGATGGCTTAAACTTTTGAGCTTTATGAACTTGTTGAAACCTTTTCTTTAGTTTAATATATGTTTGTACTAGCTTTTTATTAAGTTTTAATTGTTGGATTTGATTAATATTTGCATGAAAGTGTTAAACCAGCGACTGACATCTACGGATGTAGTGACAAGTCAGGTTAACGAGTATTACAATGAAATTTGAATGGATATAACAGAAGATGATCCGCTTGTTTGAAGGGGTATAGTTTCGACTTATGACGAGATTTGAAGCCAATCTACACCCTTGAATCAACAATTGAAGATTAGATGGAAGCTAGTACACAAGATGGACTTCTAACTGATGATTGAACCATCATATTCCCTCGAAGTGTACTTGATCTTTTTCCAAACTAAACAAAAGAGATCCAAACTTTATTTTCATAATTCTCTATCTTTTTATATACTTTTTTATTGCTACCACAATCAATCTTTTACTCATATCTTTATTCTTTTATTGCAACCACCATTACATTCACAATTTCCACTTTCACAGTATTGTATTGTAGTTACATAAGTCTTGAACTGAATACACCATCCTCGTGGGATCGATATTCAAACAAGATTTCCTTGTTTCTATTCTTGCATCGATAGTGTAGATTACACTAACAGTGTGACGATTCACACCGATCAAGTTTTAGCGCCGTTGCCAAGTTGGCATTATTTAGTTTGTATGTTTTTGCTTACAATTCTGTTTTCTTTATTTAAGTTTGTAGTTGATTATAGTAGATTTCTTTTTGTTCTTTCTTTTTATTACGTTTAGTAGGTGTTGTATAACCAGAACTGCAGCCACACCACTCTTTATACCATAACCAAAAATTGAGAGAACTTCTAGAAGAAGAATTCACAAAAATAGTGGAATGGCATGACATCCAAACAACAACGAGGGAATTCTTCATGATCCTGAAAACTCACCACTACACCCACCAGCTCAAAATAGAACAATATGCGAGGTTGTTGTTCCCCAGTTGGACGATTTGCAATCAGGAGCTGTTAGGCCAATTATTCAGGCTGGGAATTACGAGTGGAAGCCAGTTATGTTCCAAATTCTCAACTCCAATGGGTAGAACGCAGGGTTACCACCCGAAGTCGCTTGAGAGAATTTTCAAACTTTCCTTTTAATATGTGCTTCATTAATTAGCAAGGTGTTCTTGATGATGCCTTACAGATGCAATTGTTTCCATATTCTTTGTAGGGTAGAGCTCGTACATGGTTCCAAGGACTCCCTACCGGCTCTATTACATCATGGAATGATCTTGCAACGCAATTTGTTTTGCGCTTTAATCCACCGAAAATGAACTCGTGCCTGAGGAATTATATTACAACCTATTATCAGTTGGACGATGAGACTCTCCATACTACTTGGGAAAGATATAAGTCGTTGTTGCGACCATGTCCCAACCACGACATTCAACAAGAAACTCAGATTGAGTTTTTTTACAATGGGTTGAATGCAGCCACAAGACATCTTGTCTACGGGTCAACTAATGGTCAATTACTTGATTACACCTACAATGCTACTGTTGGTGTATTGGAGCAATTTTCTCAGAACAGTTTTGAATATCCTATCTCAAGGGTTACGTCATATAAAGTTGTACCGAGAGTGTTCGAGCTTGATGGTCTTTCTTCTATAAAGGCCTAGATTTCTTCCTTGAAGAACAAACTCAAGAATATGGAGGGAAAGAGTGAAGATTCTCTTATCCAGCTAGCTCAACAAACCTCCACTCTTGTACTTTCTTGTGAGATATGTGGCGAGAACCATAGCTTTGAGGATTGCTCACTACATGCATGAAATTCTAGTTATGTCACCAACATGCGAAGCAATAACATGGGTACATCTTACAACACAACTAATAGACAGCCCCAAGGTAGCTCTAATTCTTGACATCATTCATGAGCATTTCTCTCTAGGGATAATTCCTTTCAAGGGAATTCTAGTGTGCGCCAAGGGAAATTCAGTTACCCGCAATAACAATTTGCACCATAAGCTCCATTGCAGGCCCAACAGAATATGATGCAACCACAACATCTTGCTTTACAATCTTAGTAATCAAAGTATGGTGCGTAATCACAATATGGAGCACCATCTCAGATGCATTTCCTCTTCTTGTAGAAATGATGCATGATCATTTGTCTCGTACAAAGGGTATAGTGCAAGGTCACTCTTCATCAATACGTACTTTGGAAGATCAGTTGAGGCAATTAGCTACTGACATGAGTTCTTGATAGCTGGGCAAACATCCTAGCAACACTGAGAGTCTAGTGAACAAGTGTAAGGAGCATTGCAAGGCTATTAGTCTCTGCAGTGGCAAACAAGCTACTCACTCGATGCAACCACTTCCCATTTCTACTCAAGAATGGGGAGAGTCTTATGTACCTAATCATACATTAGAAGATGGAGTTAATGATGGCAAGACGAGTAATGTTCCTCCAGTGATTACTCCGGTTCCATCTGTTTTACAACCGAAGTTGTCACCAAAATGCCCAATGTCGGTGGAACCGTCAAATATCCCTTCTCCACTTTTTCCTCAAAGATTGAAGAATAACGAGTCGGATAATCAATTTCAATTATTTTATGGTACTTTGCAACAACTTGCAGTGAAAATCCCTTTGATTGATGTTCTTATACAGATTCCGAATTATGCAAACTTCATGAAGGAAATCTTGTCCAAAAAGAAAGATCAATGCAATTGGAACCATTGCGCTCACTGAGAAGTACAATGCGTTAATGTTAGGCATGTAGTATGCTCGAATCGATCACCGAAACCGTCAGGGAGGGTTGTAAATGTTTGGTGGTTGAATTGGCTAAAATCAAAATAAAGGTAGACAAGTGACAATGATTTTAGAGTTGTTCGGCTTTCTAACAAGCACCTACATCCACTACCTTAGAACACCACTAAGTATTTCCCAATTCACTCAACAATGAATTCGTCCCCTTTTTCCGGTTTAGGAGGAAACCTTACAACCCTATCTTTTGGACTTGGATAAGATAGAACCAACTCTAGTTTTTCTCTCACGGCTAAACTAGAACCTCTCCTTTTACAAGGGATTTTTTTGGTAAACTTAATACCTCACAAGGTGGGTGTTTACACAAATTTAAGCTCACAATAGTACACAGATTTACAATAAATTTCACATTCTAAAGATATGTACAAGAGAATAGTAAAATAAAGATTTAGACTCTAATTCTCTTGACCATATTGCTTGGATGTTGTCTCTCAACTTCTTCAAGTGTTCCAGCCTTCAATTTATAGTCCCAATTGAGCTTGTGGCCATTACTAGCCGTTAGGGATGTTTTGGAGCCGTTGGGGTGTTTATTTCCCGCAATAATTGCAGTTTTGGAGCTGTCCGTATTGGAACAGGCAAGCCCGTATCGGAACGACCTTCTTCAGAACTAGCCGTTGGAGCCTGATGCAGCAAACCGTATCGAAACAGTTATAAACTGTTTTGGTACGAATGACCGTTGAGCTGCATTTAAAAAGTCGTTGGGAAAATTTGACTATTGGGGAGGTTTTGACCGTTGGGCGTATCAAAACACCAAAGGGGTGTTTCAAAATCGAAACCCTCCGTATCGAAACGGGCAAGCCCCATTTCGGTACGTTTTTTGCAATTTCAAACTGTATCGATACATGTTAGCTTGTATCGAAACGGGTACCTTGAAAACCTTGGTTTGGATACTTAAAAACATTTCAAACCTTACCAAAACCATTTAAAATATCCACAAACTTATTTTCAAGTTGTTTGGACTTAATGGAATTTTTGAAATCTTTTCAATTTAGTCCAAAACTATTTTTCAATTATTATATCAAAACATTAGTTCTAAAATCTCCCCCTTTTTGATATAATAAAACCATCTTGAAAAACTGTTTGAGATTCTCCTCCTTTGTATTTTAAAATTTTAAATAAGAGATTTTTCAAGAATTAAAAGAAGTTAAAGCTCCCCCTTATTCTCTTGAAAAATCAAATTTTCAAACTATTTCTCCCCCTTTTTGTTATATCAAAAAGAATTTAAATAACTTTAAGTTAAAACTACTTAGGAGGTTAATAAATGACACAAATAAGAGTTTTGGTTTTAAAATGGCTCCCCCTTACTCATTGTATCATATTAGGCTTAACAAATAATCTAAGACTTTAAACATAAATTAGATAACCAAATAAATAAAATGAAAGCTTTTGGCTTTAGAGGTTACCCAATTTCTTCTCTTGTGTGACTAGGGCATTTCCATGATTTTGCTTTGCTTGCCATAGCTCCAACACACCTACAAAAGACATTTACTTGGATTTTGGTATCCAAATTGCTTTGGATCCATTAACGTTAATTCCAATGTCTCTAGTTCCCTTAGAAACCCATACTTGTCTAATCCTATAAGTTTTTATCTTCTTTATAGGACAAGCATGTGAAGAATGACCATGATAATGGCAATGTGAGCATTTTGCCATTATGTGACAAGATGAATTATTGAAAACAATTTCTTCTTCTTTTGTTAAGCTTTCAAGCTTAACTTTCAAATCAAGATTTTCTTTTTCTAAAACATCTTTACTTGTTTTTGAAAACTCTAAATCATTTTTTCAAAATTTCATTTTGGTTTTCAAAATCCAATTTTGTTTAAAAAAATCATTTTCAAATTCAAGTTTTGAAATCATTTTATTAAGTTTGGAATTCATGGTCTCAAATTCCAAAAAACAATCATCGAAAGCATCTTGCAACTTATCGAAAGAGTAAGAATTAAGCTCACTTGAGTTAGAAGATACCTTTGGCTCATCGAGAGCCAAAACACCATCCACCTTTGGATCGGAGAGAAGGGTTGCACATGATTGGGCATCATCTTTCTTTTCTCCATTCTTGTTGCCATAAAGCTTCTCAAGTTTCTCCCATATATCTTTGGTACTTTTGCATGTGGAGACTTTCTTGGAAACGTCTTCATTGAGGCCACAAAGAAGAGTGTGCATCACCTTTGCATTTAGCTTGGCCTTCATGTCATTTGCACTCCTTTGCTTCTTCTTCTTCTTCTTAAGAGCTTCCAATTAACCATCTTCGATGATATCCCAAATCTCAAAAGTAAAGAGATTTGATGAAATACTTCATGACATTGCTCCATTAGAAGTATGCTTCTCCTTCGAAGAGCGGAGGACACGAGATAAAGCGACCTTCTTCAAATCTTCCCATTTTCTTGAACAGTGGACTTCGAGCAAATGATCTTTACTCTCGGATGTTAGTCCTTTGATGGAGACGAGGCTTTGATACCAATTGTTAGGCTTGTAGTACGCTCAAATCGATCACAGAAAAAGTTTGGAAGGGTTGTAAATATTTGGTGGTTGAATTGACTAAAATCAAAATAAAGGTAGACAAGTGACACAATGATTTTACAGTGGTTTGGCCTTCTAAAAAGCACCTACATCAACTACCTTAGCACACCACTAAGGATTTCCCAATTCACTCTACAATCAATTCGTCCCCTTTTGTCGGTTTAGGAGGAAACCGTTACAACCCTATCTTTTGGACTTGGCTAAGATAGAAACAACTCTAGTTTTCTCTCAAGGCTAAACTAGAACCTCTTTTTTACAAGGGATTTGTTTGGTAAACTTAATACCTCGCAAGTTGGGTGTTTACACAAATTTAAGCTCACAAGAGTACAAGGATTTACAATAAAGTTCACTCTCTAAAGACTATGTACAAGAGAATAGTAAAATAAAGATCTAGACTCTAATTCTCTTGACCATATTGCTTGGATGTTGTCTCTCAACTTCTTCAAGTGTTCCAGCCTTCAATTTATAGTCCCAATTGATCTTGTGGCCATTACTAGTCGTTAGGGATGTTTTGGAGCCGTTGGGGTCTTTATTTCTCGCAATAATTGTGGTTCTGGAGCTGTCCGTATCAGAACAGGCGAGCCAATATCGAAACGACCTTCTTCAGAACTTCCCGTTGGAGCCTGATGCAGCGGGTTGTATCAAAACGCCTCTGGCCATATCGAAACAATATTGAGCTGTATTGAAACGGTTACAAATCGTTTCGATACGAGTGACCATTGAGATACATTTAAAAAGTCGTTGGGAAAATTTGACCGTTGGGGATGTTTTTACCGTTGGGCGTATCGAAACACCAAAAGGGTGTTCCGAAACTGAATCCCTCTGTATTGAAACAGGCAAGCCCTGTTTTAGTACGTGTTTTGGCAGTTTCAAACTGTATCGTTACAGGTTAGCCTGTATCGAAACGGGTACCTTGAAAACCTTGGTTTGGCTACTTAAAAACGTTTCAGACGTTACCAAAACCATTTAAAACATCCACAAACTTTATTTTCAAGTTATTTGGACTTAAAGGCATTTTTGAAATCTTTTCAATTTAGTCCAAATCTATTTTTCAATTATTATATCAAAACATTAGTTCTACAGTTAATTTGCATTCCTCTACTGAGAAAGATGAAGGATTCAGGCAACTTCATCATTCCTTGCTCTATCGGTAATCCCTACTTTAGTAAAGCTCTTTGTGATTTGGGGGCTAGTATTAATTTAATGTCATTGTCTACTTTCCAAAAGTTAGGTAACGGAGAAATTAAGCCCACTACAGTCACATTACAATTGGCAGACAAATCTTTGACTTACTCTAATGGTCAGATCAAGGATGTGCTTATTTTTGTGGACAAGTTTGTTTTTCCAGTAGACTTTATTATACTTGACTGTGAGGCTGACAAAGATGTCCCTATCATTCTTAGTCGTCCATTCTTAGCTAATAGGAAAGCTATTACCGATGTATCAAAAGGAGAACTTACAATACGGGTCAACAATGACGAAGTTCTGGATGTTCAATACAAATACAGGGAGAAAGAATGAGGAATGACATCATATTCATATTCGTCACCATATCATTCAAGAAGACTTGATTCATCGTAGTATACTGATTTGTTGAGGATACTACGCTTACAATAGTAGAAGAAGATCTCCAAAATTGTGACCACATTGTTGAAGTACTCACTGTGACAATTCACCACAAATGGCAAGTTGAATCTTTGGATATCGCTCACCGAACAATTCCTACTTTTAAACCATCTATTGAAAAAGCTCCTACTCTGGTTAAAGTCATTGCCAGCTAATCTCAAATATATATTCCTTGGAGATGCGGAAACACTCCTAGTCATTTTCTCTACAACTCTAGACGCAATACAATAGGCTAAGTTGATAAAAATTCTTAAACAACACAAGCGTGCCATTGCCTGGAAAATTGTCGATATTAAGGGCATTAGTCCATCCTTATGCATGCACAAGATTAAGCTATATGATCAGAACAAGAAGTCTATTGAGCCGTAACGAAGATTGAATGAAAAGATGAAGGAAGTAGTGAAGAAGAAAATCTTTAAGTGGTTGGACGCAAGAATTATCTATACCATTTCTGATAGTGCATGGGTTAGTCTAGTTCAATGTGTTCCTAATAAAAGTGGCATCACTGTAGTTCGCAGCGATGTTGATGAATTGATTCCTACTCGTAATCCTAAGGGTTGGCGTATTTGCATAGACTACATGCGACTCAATGCGGCCACAAGGAAGGATCATTTCCCTCTTCCTTTCATTGATCAAATGTTAGATTGACTTACAAGAAAGGATTATTATCGTTTTCTAGATGGGTGTTCTGGCAACAATCAAATTGCTATTGCACCCGAGGACCAGGAAAAGACTAGTTTTACATGCCCGTTCAGGACATTTGCGTTTCTTTGCATGCCTTTTGGTCTTTGTAATGTACCAACCACATTACAAAGGTGCACGATGGCAATATTTTTGATATGATTGACAGTTTCCTTGAAATCTTTATGGATGATTTTTTGGTGTATGGGAATAACTTTGACCATTGCGCCGGCAATTTAGAGAAAGTATTGCCGCAATATGAAGACTCTAATTTGGTCATGAATTGGGAGAAATGTCACTTCATGGTCACTGAGGGGATTGTGTTGGGCCATAAAATATCGAAAGTTGGAGTTGAGGTTGATAGAGCCAAAGTGAATGTAATTAAGAAATTGCCGCCACCAACAAATGTGAAGAGAATTCGAAGTTTTCTAGGTTATATTGGGTTCTATAGAAGATTCCTCACATTTATGGCATGTCATGCATCTCATGTTTTCATTTATGTTGTCATGCCATGTATGCCATATAGATTAGCTTTTTATGCCAAACCATAAAAAAGAAAAAGAAAATTTTGCCTCGGTTTACTTTTGAAGAATGTTAACACTTGTTAGGAAAGCTTAATTTGATCTAGGTTTCTGTCCAATGAGGAAAATTTAAAGTCTTTTGATGCCTATGCCAGCAGAATAGTAATGCCAAGTCGCTTGGCAATTGATCTCTAGTTTAGAGAAATGAACTTTCACTTAACACATAATATACATCTAGTTCCCGAGCAAGCTCAAATTTTTTGAAACTAAGCTCAGAATAAAAAAAGGAAAAAAATTGATGTCAGGGTAAAATGAAACTACTAAGGCATCAATGTTCTAAAAAGGCAATGAAAAAAAAATGAACTCTCCTCTACCTTAGGGATAATAAGTTACTTGGGGCTTCGTGATTTGCTCCCTCCTATTTATCAAGTCCAAAACTTTTGAAGAGAAAGCCTAGTGATATTTGGATTAACGTGGGGCTTCGTGGTATGCCCTCTCTTATTTCTCACGCCAAACAATGTCACGAAGCAAGCTTAAATTAATGCCAATAAAATAAACTTTGGCAATAAATAAAAAGAAAAGAAATCTGAGTTTAGATAGTAAAATTGACTAAGGGAATAAAAGGATACTTGATGCATATTGCCTACACATCATGCACTCTTCATGCCCTTATACTAGAGTTATACTGTTGCACTTGAATTTCCTATCTGCTTGGCATTATTGCACTGGGATACCCGAGGACAGAAATAAAGCCAACTTCTGCTTGCCAGCACTTGTTGGCATTCCAACCAAAACTTTGTCGAGGTACTATTTCAATATTTTTTGTTTTTCTTAGTTTATTTGCATTACTTGAGGACAAATAATGATTTAGGTTTGGGGGTGTGTTACCTCCTCCAAAGTACTGGTTTTATGCCTATTTTATAGTCTTTGAGCACATTTAGATGCATTTAAGCTGTCAATAGCATACATTTGCATAAGGAGTTTTGAATCTTGTTATGCCAGTGTGAATGGTGGTTTGTTGGCATGATTGCAGGCACAATATAGCATATTAGCGCAAGAAGAGAATGATGAGAATGCTGGTAGCTGTTGGCAGCGAAGGACCCAAAATTGCTAAAGCACCAGTTGACAGAGAAGAGATGTTTGATGCCAGGTCGAATGGACGGTAAACCAATGACGACGTCAGCCCTAGGATTCAAACGAGGTATAAGATGAGCACATCCTTTATCCTCGAGCGTTCAAATTCAAATACAAAGCTTATCATAGGTCATTATCGTGTGTCTATTTAAAGGAACTCAAGCAAACACTTGAGAGGGGATCGACAATCAGATTTAGAAGGCTGCACCAAGGAGGCGTGGTTCGACCAAGCTTGACCGAGAGCCTAGATTTTGAAAGGCTACATCGAGAGACCCCCTTCTCACCCTTTCTCTTTGTTTAAGTTGTTTTTATTTTTATTTAAGATGATGATGTTGAAATATGATAATGGTTTTTGGTTGGAAACCCTCACCATGAACTAATTTAATAGTTGGTGAGGGATGGTTGCGTTGAAAACTATTTTCAATGTTTAGCTTTTAATAATTGGAAATGTGATGGCATTATTTTTCCTATCTGCCATTGTCGCAACCCTTTTTAGGAGGCTTCGACTTTTTGGAAAACTAAAAAAACGGAGTTGCTACCAATCTTTTCAAAAAGTGTGATTGGATCACTTTAAAACGAGGTTATTTTAATAAAATATTTTCTTTTAATAACACAACGGTTTTGGTCTACGAAAACCAAAAAACAGGTTCGAGGGTCGGTTACGCGTGGGGAAGGGTTAGCACCCCCACGACCCCAAAATTGGTGCCTAATTGGTTTTAAAATCGTTTTCAAAACTTGAATTTGCAAGTTCACGAATGTTCGACTTTATTTGTCCGTTTAATAAATATCAAACTATTTTAACGACCTTATCGCTCGGGAGATGAACTTTAATCACCGCCAACATTTCTAGCGCTAACCCTTCATTCCCGTTTGATAAGACACCGCATTAAATTAATTTCATTTTTTCAAAAAACAAAGAAAATTCGATGCGTTGAGCATTTTTTTATTTATTCTAAGTTCGAAATTATTAACCTAAAAAGGTCTAAGTCTTTTATTCCTAATTAAAGACTTAAGTTTGCTTAAGTGTGTTTTATTTTTTCAAGAAGTAAATCTTTCAACGAACACGTCTCTATCTAAGCTTTAGAACCTAGTCCTAAGCTTTCACCTATTTCTAAAAAAGCAAGCAAGAAACTTAATTTTTCTTTTATTTTTTCCCATATTATTTCTTTTAAAAAAATCTTTATTTCTTCTTTTTACTTTTTAACTTTTTTAAAACTAAGACCCGTTTTACATTTTTTAACTTTTTCATTTCTATGTTTTTATTACCTTTTATAATTTTTATTTCAAACAAAAGAATTTTTCTTTTAAGAATTCTTTTTCATTTTTTCTAAAAAGCTTTAATTTTAAATATGATTTTTTAAAATAAACCTTATTTTTTTTTGAAAAGATTTCTCTTTAAGAATTTTTTCAAAATTTTATCTCTTCTTAAAATCCTAAACTTTTATTTAAAACCTTTTTATTTTCTTTTTCTTGAAAACTTATTACTTATTTCTTTTTCTAAAAAAACATCTTTATTTACATTTTTTAAATCATTTAACCTACTTTCTTATTAAAACTAAATTTCAAGAAAAACCTTTTATTTTTTTTAAATCAAGCCCCTTTGTTATTTCCACCTATGCATTATTACTTTTTCCTAATTAAATCCCTAATTTTTTTAATAAAACGATATTAACTCATTTTTTATTCTTGCATTTTAATATAAGCACTTTTAAAAAACATTTATACATTTCTAAAGATGAAAACACTCCTAACAACATTTTTATAGCATGCAATTTTTTTAAGATTAAACCCAAAATTAAACAAAAATTTAAAACAAAAACATTACCAGAATCACGAAACGATTTTCCGACTTCGAGAACAGAACCTAAAATCCACAAACACAAACACAAAAATCCAACCAAGAACAAGCATGAAAATTACTAAATAAAAATTAAAAGGAAAGATAGAAATTTTACCTAAACGACGAACGAAGAACTCAAATATGAACTTCTTGAAACACTCCCAATTGCCTCCGAAAAATGCTTCCAAACTCGAACTTCAACTCCAAAATTTCCAGTAACTCTTGAGAATTTTTAGAAAATTTTTCGGAATTTTTCTAAGCCTATTTGCTTTTTTTCAAGTGTATTTTCTCTTGAAATTGTTGTGTGATGAACAAAGAGAAAAGAGGAGTTTATATACACATACTAGGGCTTGCAAATCAAGCAAATATTCGCGCTTAATCCCTAAATTGGAGCCAAAATCATACCAAGAACTTGATTCTCAGCAAAACCCCTCAAAATCTATCCGATTTGGTTCAAATTTGAAGCTCAATTTTCCCCTTGATTCGAGCCTAGGTTTTGACCATTTGTCTCGGTTTTTTACAGATTTCGTTGACCACAGGCGGCGGCGACAAGTAGCGTTGGTGTCGTTGGGTCGGTGACGGCGATAGGCGTCGACCAACACCAACGGTGACGAAAGCCGTGGCTGGTAGACGCCAGACGACCACCAGCGGTGTTCGACGGGAGGGTTTGCTGGGAACCAGCCCGTCCGCGTGCGGCTCACGCGCTGGTTCCCCATTTTTCCTTTTTTTATTGTTGTTTTTTTTCCTTTTTTGATGTTTTCTTTGCTATTTTTATTACATTTAATTTTGTTGGTTTTCATTTTATTTCCGTTTTCCTACACATATTTCCACCATTATTAATTATTTTAATTATTATTATATTTTCTCCTTTTTCTTTTTAAAAGATGGGCTTTTGGTTTTTTCCCCTTTTGAAATGGGCTTCAAAAATGGGTTTTCAAAGATGAGTTTTTGTTGTTATTTTTTTATTTTAGAAAAGGGTCTTTTATTAATTTAAGTAAAAAAAGGATTTTTTCTGAATTATTTAATATTGGGATGAAAATCTAGTGACAACAGCTGCCCCTCTTTGCTTATCTCTGTGCAATAGATATAAAGCAAAGATCAAAAGGCACTGATTTTCACCGATTTTCCAGTTGGCTTCATTCTCCAAATGCCCGAACGAATAGGCATACTCTATTCTCCTTATGCTCGAATAGCTAAGCTGGGTTCCATTCTCCAAATGCCCGAATGGATAGGCTAGTTCTATTCTCCTTATGCTCGAATAGCTGAGATGGGATTTTATTCTCCCAAATGCCTGAATAGCTGAGCTGGGCTCTGTCCCCCCAAATGCTCAAATAGGAAAATTCTTTTGAAAAATTCCATCCTCCTTAGCTTGGATGAATAAGAAAACTCCATTCTTATCTTGCATGAACGGATAGGTGAATCTTCTGAAAAATTTCATCCTCCTTATGTTTGGATGAATAAGCAAACTCCATTCTCCTGTTGCCTGAACTGATAGGCAAATGTTCTGAAAAATTTCATCCTCCTTATGCTTGGATGAATAAGCAAACTTCATTCTCCTTACGCCTGAACGGATAAACGAATTTCCTTGAGAAATTTCATCCTCCTTATGCTTAGATGAATAAGCAATCTCTCATTTGAACATGTCTTCCATGTACCTAAAAAACAAAACAAAATGCAACATGCAATATAATTATGATATGCATGCCCCTAGGGATGTCTAAAACATGAATGCATAACAAGTTTTCCTTTCTTAACTTGTTTTGCTTAGACCATTTTCTTAATTTTGATGAAATTCTTGTTATTGAGGCCAACCCGATTAACATGAACTCTCTCCTAAACTTGCGTAGATAAGAAGGCTAACTTCACTTCTCTTTCAATGCTTCCTGGCTTTCCAGCTTCGAATTCACCATTCCTTGGGATAAGGCCTTCTCCCTCGCCTTGGAATTCATCTCTGAGTCATGAAAAACTCTGACTTTTGCTACATTTTTGATCTTTTGCTTACTGACTTTATCTTTACATCTTATTCTCACCTTATTGGAGACATTTAATCCTCATCTGTCTTCTTAATCAATATTCAAGGATAAGCTCCCTGTTTCGAATTTTGACACTGTAAGACTGCTCTCATTATCATGTAAGGAAGGTTGGTTGTTAGGACACACTATTTAAGCGCCAAGACACTTGTAAGGCTTTTCATCCTTTTTAAGAATTTTGCAACGAGGCTTTACTTCTACTTCAAGCATTTTTGTAACGCCCCGGTTTTGGGCTCAGAAGTTTTGGGCGTTGACCGGTTCGGTCAAAGTGCTGATCGAATATATAAAAGTGAAATTAGGAAAGCCTAGTTCGGGTTGCATTAAAAATATGGAAAAATGTTCTAAAATCATCTTTTAATATATAAAAGTGAACTGTGAAATCAATTTTGGAAAATGAGGTTCGGAAGGTTGACATTTTGGCTAGTGACCAAAATGTAAATTTTGAAAGTTGCGTGACTGTTTTATAAAGGGTTGAAACTTTGAATCTTTACGGAGCTATTTACCCAAAGGGGAGTTTCTCCAGATTTTCTAAAGATATTAAATGATTTATTTATGGTTTTTAAATAAAATAAGAGTGGAGGGAAGATATTTTTAATCATAACTAACTTTTCTCTCAAATCTTCCATTTTCATTTTCTCTCATTTTCTCTCAAACCAAACATCTTTCTCCAGAGTTTTTCTCTCTGATTTTGTCATCTAAATTCATCCTTTCAACTCTCTTTTGATTCCTAATCATCTCTACAACAAAACCTCACCATTTGCAAGTTGTTTCATCAAGCTTTTTGGTTCTAAAAAGGAGAAACTCAAGTTTGGAGGTAAGAACGTCCTTCTCCTCTAAACTATCAGTTCTTTACTGAAATTCCTAAGTTCTCAATCCTTGATTTGTGATTTGTTAAAGGCTTTTCAATTGAAATGTTGATTTTTGGCTTAAAATGCAAGATTTGCTTGATTTTGGTGGAATTTTCGTGTGATCTGTTTGGGCAGTGTTTTGGAGTGTCAAATTGATGTTAAATGAATGTTAAATTGATTAGATGTTGAGGTGTAATTAATGCAATCCCGAATAGGTTGAATTTCCTAAGTTTTGCTTGAGTTTTTGGTTGTTTTTGGAGTGTTTTTGGTGATCTGTTATACCTGGAGGTATAAGGACGTGTTTGTGATCATTTTGGATGTTAATTGATGTTTAAAAATGGTTAGAAGTGATGGATCTTGGCTGGGTTACGTTTTGGAAGTGTTTGGAGGTGATTTCGGTTGTGTTTGGTAGCCGAATTGTTGGATTTGTGATGAGCAGCGAGTTGTGTTGTGTTGTGTTGCTGGTGTTTTTGATGCATAATGATGCATTGATCTTCTGTTGTTGTGTGCTTGAAACAGGGGAGTTTGATCCGTGAGCTTTAGAGGTGGTGCGGAAGGTTTCGGATGCTTGGAAGGCTTGTTGGCTTGCCTTGTTTTGTGTATCGGTGAGTGAAGTCGGGTTTTCAGCTTTTAAACCAAGGTTTGAAGGTTTTGGGAGCTTAGTTTAAGTCTAAACAATTTTTCTAAGCTCAAGAGTAAGTAAATGGATTTTCGTTCTTGGTTGTGTTGTGAATTGGCTTTTAAAGCAATTGTGGTTGATGATTGAAATGCATGTGTTTTGCATGGTTTAAATTCTGTTTTGAAAGCATATTTTAGCATGGTTAAATGCTGGTTTTGAAAGCCATATGTGAAGGATGCTCAAGGTAAGAGATCCTTGGTTTTGTACATTGAAATTGTGGTTTTGATGCATAGTGTTGCATGTTGTTTAATGGCTTTTGTGTGATGCTTTAAAACAGTAGATTATAGTTGTTAATGTTGTACATTGGTAAGCGATGCTTAAGGTTACAAAGGTGGTTGAAAGTCCTTGTGTAAGCCTTGTTTATTAAAGAACAACATGGTGTTTGTAAGTCCATGGTTGGTTCTTGGTTAAGGTAAATGATGGTTTTTGCATTATGGTTATGCATGTGAATTAAAGGTTAATGTGGTAAGATGGTTATATTGGCAAGTGATGCAAGTGGTTCTTGGTTCGTTGATCGGATATAGTTAGCCGGATATAGGATTGGGTGCACCGTGAATTAAGTCGCCTTGCGTGTGGAGTGGTTAAGAGTGAACCGGTAAACTCCATCCAAGTTTCCTAACGAGATGGTTAAGGTCATAATGGTTGATGGGATCCCATTCGAGGACCTTGGTTAAGCAAAGGTAATAATGGTGGTTAAAATTCCATTTGAGGACCTTGTGCTTGTTAAGATCACAATGGAGGTTTAAAGTCCATGTGTGGATCTTGTATAGGGTGTCCCGGATCTCGTTAGATGATTATACAACTACCAATCGTTGATGCTAAGGTTGTATGGTGTTTAAAAGTCCATACATGGGAACCTTGAGCATGTTAAGGTTGTATGGTGTTTAAAAGTCCATACATGGGAACCTTGTGAATGGTAAGGTCAAATGGTGTTTAAAAGTCCATTTGGGAGACCTTGGATTGGTAGTGTGTATGGAGCGTGGGGACAACGCTTGTGATCCGCGTATCCGATCGGGTGTTGAGTTGAAAAGTGGATTTGGTTGGTCACTTGGAAGCCAATATAATGTTCTTGATATAATGAAGCATGAGATGCTTGAATTGATTCATGGTTGCATGGGAATTGCTTAGTGAATTGGGAATGCATGTTTACTTGTTAGTTTGAACAAGTGTGATTATCTATTGAGAATGTTGCATGTGTGCATGAAATCTCTTTAGTGCATTGGAGTCTTGCTAAGACATGTTTTAAGGTCATGAGACGCAAATGAGAATGATGTGGTAATATGTTGCATGATTTAATGCATGTGTTAATTGATTAAGTAAATGGTTTAAAAAGGGTTTCTTAATTTGAAACGGCATTCAAGTATGTGAATGGTATGATGTAAGTAGAAGTGTTTTTCCAAGGTTGATTTTAGCTTTGCATATGGTGTTTATGCATGGAATGGTTAAATGGATGATTTTGTAAATGATGCTTTGAAAAGGTTTTCTTAGCTTGCTAAGCTAAGGGTTGGTTTTCATGTTTGAGCAATGCATGGTTTTAAGCATGATGTTGAAAAAGAGTTTTCAACTTTGCTTGGTAAAAAAATCGAGTTGCTTTTCAAAGAGGTTTTAAGACTCGCTGAATTGGTGGTGTTTTGGTTTTAAGCATTCCTCACTAAGCATTATGTGCTTACGCTCCTTTTTGTCCATCAATGCAGATTCTTGAAGTTTGGACAGCGAGAAGCAATGGATTCAAGGAGGACTCCGTTTGAGATGTATGTCTCGGTGAATAGCTATAGTTAATAAAGGCAATGGGGGTAGAATCTCTCGGGTTATGTGTATGTGTTCGTATATGTTCGGACAAGGATGTTTTAATGTTGTTGTTAATGTTGATTGGGTCATGTTGTGGCTAATATGAGATTGATTTGGAAGTTTATGCTTGAATGGTTGCTTGTGTAGGAAGCATGCCTATAGATTTGGGGCTTTTCACATAGGTTGACATTTTGTTGAATTGTTGATGCAAGTATGTCCCTTATATGTTGAATTGCATGCTGGTAAAGTTTGGTGGCATTTGGAGCATGATTGGATGTTTAATTGCATGTTTAAGTATGCATTTTGGGGCAATCTGTGCAGGGTGTTTCGGAACAGCACCTACCGTTTCGGAACGGGTGCCTTAAACAAACCCAGGCGTCCGAAACGGATAGGCTACTGTCTGCCCTCGTTTCGGTACGCGTTGCGGAACGGCCCCACGTTTCGAAACGGGCTGTCTCCCGTTTCGGAACGGGTGATTCTTAAGGGCTGACATTGGCAGTTATATGTTTTGAATTGTTTGCATTTTGGTCCTGAATCTTGTTTGTGCAATTGTCTGAGTTTGGGAAGTCCTTTTGAGCTGAAATTTCACAGAGAAGCATGAAACATGATTAATTTTAAGTTGGTAACTTAAAATCTGGTTAAGTCCTCAAAGTTTTCAGAAATTACAATTTGGTCCCTAAAGTTGTAATTTGTTCAATTGAGTCCCTGTTTGATCTCTGATGTTTGTGATCTTTGAGCATGTTGTTTGTGTGATCACAATTAGAGCTAATGTGCATCTAGTCAAGTTTAAAAAGAAAAAAAAGGTTCGTTAATCAAGGTTGACTTTCGGGTTGACTTTGGTTTTCCCCGTGTGACTTTCTTAATTCGGGTCAACCGTCTAGGCCGGGTTAAGGGGGTTACAATTTTAACGTCATATGCCCCAAACAATAATTATGGAACACTTCATAGTCCTTGTACTTTCCAAAATATTCTCAAAGTAATGCTAAAAAACCCTTTGCATATATAAATGATTTTCAAATCTATTGATCCTTATTTCAAAGCAAGATGCCAATAATGATAGGGAAGGAAACAAGAAAGAAAGAAAAATTCATGAAACTGATTTATTAATGTTGTGGCAATCACAATAAAGGTTTATAAAAAGGAAGGGGAACAAGTATTCATATATCAATAGTCCAAAATCCTCCTATCAGACGTTGGAAGTAATCTTGAATGCCATCATTTTCGAGAAAGCCTTGAGTTCAATGCATAATCTGTAGAGCCTAAAAAACTGTCTTACGAATTATCTCAGCCGCCCTTTACGGGTTTTCAACTCAGACCCTCCTTTGGTTTCAAAACGTACTTTGCGGGTTTTCATTTTGTACCCTCATTCTTTTTCTTTTTTTCTTTCTTTTTCTTTTCTTTTCTTCTTTTCTTTTATTTCTTTTTGTTTTTGTTTTTGTTTTTCTCTTTCTTTTTTCCTTTTCCTTTTCCTTTTCTTTTTTCTTTTTTTCTTTTTCTTCAAACATAATACTTCTTAACAATATTCGAGTTTACTGGGTTTTGAAACTCCCCCATCCATCTCAGCCAAAATCAATGCTCCACCGGAAAGAACCTTTGTTACAATGTACAGTCCTTCCCAATTAGGCGCCCATTTTCCTCGGGGATCACTTTGAATTGGCAGCTTCTTCTTTAATACACGATCGCCTTCTTGGAACTCTCTAGGGCGAACCTTCTTTTCATAAGCCCTTATCATTCTCCTTTGGTACATTTGACCATGACATACAACTTTTAGTCTATTTTCCTCAATTAAATTCAATTGGTCATACCTTGCTTGAACCTATTATGCTTCATCTAACTTGGTCTCCTTCAAGACACGCAATGATGGTATCTCAACCCCGATTAGTAGCACGATTTCTACTCCATATACTAAGGAGAACGGAGTTGCCCCAGTTGATGTTCGTACCGCTATACGATATGCATACAAAGCAAATGGTAACTTTTCATGCGAATATTTATAAGTGTCAGTCATCTTTGCAACTATCTTCTTAATATTCTTATTGGCCGCCTCCACTGCTCCATTCATCTTCGGGCGATATACTACTGAGTTGCGATGCTTAATGTTAAACTACTCATAGACCCCATCAATCATTCAGTTGTTCAAGTTATAGGAATTATCGGTGATTATGCCTTCTAGTAGACCATATCGACAAATGATCTCCTTCTTTAAGAAATTGCAAACAATGGACCTAGTTATATTTGCATATGAGGCCGCTTCCACCCACTTTGTAAAGTAATCGACAACTACCAGAATAAAGCGATGACCATTTGACGCCTTCAGATGAATCTGCCCAATGGCGTCTATGCCTCACATAGAGAATGGCCATGGAGACGACATGTCATGAAGAGACTGAGGAGGCGCATGAACCTTGTCAGCGTAAACCTGGCACTTGTGACATTTGCGAGAATAGTTTATGCAATCCCTTTCCATCATTGACCAGTAATACCCGAAACACATGATTCTTCTTGCCATAGTGAAACCACTAGGGTGAGTTCCAAAAACTCCCTCATGGACCTCTTCCAAAATCAATTGCGCTTCTTCCGCATCCACACATCTTAGTAGCACCTGGTCTCGACTTCGTTTATAAAGGATTCCTCCATCAAGAATGTATCTTGATGCCTTTTTCCTGATCATTTTCTTTTTATTTTCTGAAGCCTGTGCTGGGTATTACTGAAGCTTTATGTACTGCAAGATATCAAGGTACCACGACAAACTATCTACCTTTTCTTCTACATTGTAACAATGTGTTGGGGAATCCATCATTTGCAACTTAATGGGCATTATCTCAAAACCTTCGTTTGCTTTAAACATGGCATCCAAAGTAGCTAACGCATCAGCCATCTGATTAAATTCACTTGGGAGATGCCTAAAAGTGATCACATCAAATTCTTTAGTTAATTCAAGGACCAACTTGTGATACTCTATGAATTTTGCATCTTTTGTTTCCCATTCACCACGTATTTGGTAGATGATCAACGTTGAATCCCCATAAACTTTCAAATTTCAGATTTTTCTTTCAATGGCTTCCTTCGGCCCAATATGCATGCCTCATATTCTGCAATATTATTAGTGCAGAAGATTTTCAAACGACCCAGGATTCTGTTGGTGACTCTTCATCTTCAATAATACACATCAAGTCCTCATCAGGGAAACTGAAATCTAATGCCTCGTAATCATCTTGTGCACGACTTGCAAGAAAATCCGCTATGGCGCTTCCTTTTACTATATTCTGATTCACATACTGAATATCATACTCTGAGAGCACCGTCTGCCATTGCGCTATTCTTCTTGATAGGGATGGAGCTTCCATCATAAACTTTAATGGATCTAATCGTGAGATCAACCATGTGGTATGATACAACATATACTGCCTAAGCCTTTTAGTGGCCCATACCAGAGCGCAACATACCTTTTCAATCGAAGCATATCTCGCTTCACAGTCAGTAAACTTCTTGCTTACATAATATATCGCCCTTCCCTTTCTTCCAGTTTCGTCATGCTGCCCTAACACGTAGCCTATTGAATTTTCAAACACCGTTAGATAGAGTATTAACGGTTTCCCTAAAACAGGTGGCATTAACACTGGAGGATTAGTTAACCGCTCCTTGATCTTTTCTAAAGCTGCCTGGCATTCTTCATTCCATGCCCTCAGGTTGTTCTTTCTAAGCAACCTGAATATTGGATCACATTTATTCGTAAGCTGGGAGATGAAACGAGCTATGTAGTTTAACCTTTCCAAGAATCCCCGAACTTACTTCTGTGTCTGGGGTGGTGGAAGCTCTTGTATGGCCTTTATCTTGTCTGGATCAATTTCAATTCCTCTTCTGCTTACTACAAAGCCTGACAACTTCCCAGAAGTAATCCCAAAAGTGCACTTGGCAGGATTAAGCTTTAACTGAAATTTTCTCATTCTTTAAAAAAGCTTACTCAGGTTCGCTAGATGCTCTTCCTCAGTTTTGGACTTGGCAATCATATCATCCACATAAACTTCTATTTCCTTATGCATCGTATCATGGAAAAGAGTGACCATAACTCTCTGATAAGTTGCCCCTGCGTTCTTCTATCCAAAAAGCATTACTTTATAACAAAAGGTTCCCCAAAGCGTTACAAAAGTAGTCTTTTCCATGTCTTCTGGGCACATCATTATTTGATTATATCCTGAAAATCCATCCATGAATAAGAAAAGGGAATGTCCGGCCGTATTGTCCACCAAGGTATCAATATGTGGGAGCGGAAAATTGTCTTTGAGGCTTGCTCTATTAAGATCCCTGTAGTCAACGCACATTCTTACTTTTCAATCCTTCTTAGGCACTGGGGCGATGTTTGCCACCCATTCTGGATATTTAGCTACCCCAAGGAATCTTGCATTATACTGCTTCTTAACCTCGTCTCTGATTTTTAAAAGCGTATCAGCCTTCATTCTTCTAAGTTTTTGCTTTACTGGCTCCTATCCTTCCCTTATAGGAAGCCTATGCATGTCAATATCTGTATCGAGACCAGACATATCTTGATATGACCAGACAAAGATGTCTTTATATTCTTGTAGAAGCTCAATCAAATGTTTTCGTGTCTCAACTGAGATGGTGGTACCGACCTTTACTTCTTGCTTCCAAGATTCAAAACCTCTAACTCTTCTTTGTGGGGCAGAATTTGCTTTTCCTCTTCTTCTACCATTCTAAGCAGATCACCAGGCAAGTCATACTCTTCTTCATCATTAATACTCTCAACTTCCTCTAAACATAGTGGTAACTCAAATTAGACTTCGTATTCTAACCCAGAGTTGTTTGGACCAATGATATCTAAAAACCTGCAAAGAAAAGAGATAAAAATATATACCGAGAAAGAAAAAATGGATGAAATGATATGATTTGTTATGTTTTCAAAGGTTTGACTTTTTCTTTTTGTTTTTTTTGGGTGTTTATGATCTTTTGCTTTTGGTTTTGCGTAGCGAAAGAAAGTTTGAAACACGATATTATTGGGAAAACATGCATCATTTATTGAAATCTGAATCATGGTTTTGACATAGACCCTTTTTACATAAGATATCTATTTACCCCAGGGCCTAACGGTAAAAGAGTTGGTTTTGAGAATTACTTTGAAGTGGTCTTAAAAACTTCAGGAATTACATCAGCGGTCCAGTTCTTCAACTCAGCGCAGGGGCAAATCCTGGACAAATATTTGTTTTCTCCTTCTTCCTTGTTTGTGATGGCGTTAATGCTCAAATTCTCAAAAACCTCGCATAATTCATCTTTTCTTTCTCCTTCTTGTGAAAGCGTGCATTAGGGTCTAGGAGCCCTCCAGCCATGAAAGTGTTGCTCAAAGGTGGGTGCGTCATTGGCTCATTCTCAACTTCTTATCCATTATGCTTCATCTTCATGCTTTCATGCTGCTACTTAGTATCAGCTTTCTTTTGCCATTTATTGGGCCTAAAGCCCAAACCGAATCGGTCCCTGTTCACAGGGATCACCACAAGATAAGGCTTTCCCTGTCTTCCTTCTTTAACTTCTTCTCCTTGCTTCGCAAAGGAAATTTCCTCCGTCACACATACATTCATCTCGTGCTTAACATCTCCCTTCTCGAAGAACATAAGTTCCTTGCTATCCATCTTGGCTTGAACCATTCGTTTAAACTCTAAGCAACACTGGATCTCATGTCCTCTAGCTTCATGGTACTCGCAGTATGGTTTTTCATCAACCTTCATCTTCGAGTTCTCTTCCTTTAATATCCACGCCGCTACTAATTGATCCCATACCCAAATCACGGGCGCCTTAATTTCTTCAATCATACTCCTTGATCACTCTCTTTTCTTCCTCGAGCACAACAATCACCTCTGTTTACTGGTGGGTTGGCAAAGGATTTCCTTTTTTCTTGGATGTTTCAAACAATAATGATATGAACCCGATAATGTGACTCGAGTCAAATAGATGTGCCCGATCGTGATTTTAGTAAGAAATATTCTTTGCTACGCTTTGAACTCTGAGATATCATAAAAGATACATGTGAGATGAATAGCAATATAATAAAAAATTAATGAAGAAATGAATTGGATAGGTAATTTGGATAGTATGGTGGCTAAGGATGGAGAATGATAATCGTGGAAAGGTGTAAATCAAAGAAGGAGTGATGGGGGATGCTAAAGGCGGCGTGGATTTGTATGGTTGCAAGGATAGCGAATTGTGACCCGTTAGCTATAACGAGCTAGGAACCAGCAACATACTTTGATGGAGTCAAGGTGGAGGAGTGTGGAACGTGACCCACAAGCTATAAGAGAGCTTGGAACCAACGCTATAGTAAAATGAAATGGATAGAAGACTACAAGCACAACTTGAAGCCGATAGAGTTCTCACAAGAACAAGATGAAAGCAATCTTTCAAAGATTTATATTCTCCAAAAAAGTCCTTACAAATGAACCTAAGGTGCCTGTAACCCCCTTAGCCCGGCCTAGACGGTTGACCCGGACTACGAAGATTACACGGGGAAAACCAAAGTCAACCCGAAAGTCAACCTTGATTAACGACCCTTTTTTTCTGTTTAAACTTGTGTAGATGCACATTAAACCTAGGCATTCTCTTGAGATAAGCATACTCAAAAATCACAACAATCGGAAAACAATAAGGGACCCAATTGCACAAAATACGAATTTAGGGACCAATTTGTAAATTCTGAGAATTACAGGGACTTAACCCAATTAAAAGTTACCAGTATGAAATTATTCATGTTTCATGCTTCACTGCCAAATTTCAGCTCAAATGGACATCTCGAACTCATCCAATTACATAAACAAAGTTCAGGACCAAAACGCAAGGTTTTCAAAACATTTAACCAACAATTTCAGTGCCCAACGGTCGAGTGTTCCGAAACAGGGAGGACCTGTTCCGAAACGCGGGACCGTTCCGAAACTGGTACCGAAACAGGGCCTGGCAGTAGCCAAACCATTCCGGAACAGTTCCTTCCGTTTCGGAACGCCCAGGCCATTTCAGGCCTCCGTTCCGATACGGTAGCACCTGTTCCGAAACAGGCTGCCCAGATTGCAGAATAATTGCTGGTTTAACACACATTTGACCCATCAAACATGCTCCAAAGGCAACCAAATCACACCAGCAAGTCATTCAACATACAAGGGACATAATTGCATCAAAATCTAGATACAAGTCCATCTCTAGGTGCACCAACTCATTCAAAATATCCAACACTCAAACATGCTTTTAAACAAGAAGCATAACATAACAACTTAAGCACAAGGAGATTCAAACGTTGCAACATTAATCCACATGATTCAAAATCATAAACCAAACTTGTCCAAAATACACAACCTCATTAAACATCAACATAAGAGATTCTTCCCCCATTGCCTTTATTATCTATAGCTATTAGCCGAGTCATACATCTCAAGTGGAGTTCTCCTTGAATCCCTTGCTTCTCGCTGTTCCAACTTCAAATATCTGCATTGATGGATAAAAAGGAGCATAAGCACATAATGCTTATTGAGGAATGCTCAAAACCAAAACACCATCAATGCAGCGAGTCATAAAACCACTTTTAAAAGCAAACTCGATTCGATAAACCAAAGCAAAGTTTGAAAACCCTTTTCAACATCATGCTTTAAATCATGCATTGCTCAAACATGAAAACCCAACCCTTAGCTTAGAAAAGCTAAATACACCTTTTCAAAGCACAAACTTGCAAAACCATCAACTTAACCATTCCATGCATGAACATCATATGCAAAGCTAAATTCAAATCCTTGGAAAACACATGCATGACCATCAACTTAACCCTTCTCATACTTGAATATCATTTTAAAGCAAGAAACCTTTCAAACCATTTACTCATTCTATCTACTACGTGCATTAAACAAATGCAACATATGAACCACATCATCAATATTTGCATCACACATATGCCTTTAAAAAACAAGTCTTCGCAAGACTTCAATGCACTAAAGAGATTTCATGTACACATGCACCATTCTCAATAGATAATAAACATTTGATTAGACTAACAAGCAAACATGCATTCATAGTACATTACACACTTCTCATGCAACCATGCATCATTTCAAGCATCTCATGCTTCATTATATTCAAGAACATTATATTGGCTTCCAAGTGATAACCAAATCAACTTTTCAACACAACATCCAATCGGATACGCGGATCACAAGCGTTGTCCCCACGCTTCATACACACTACCAATCCCAAGGTCCCCAAATGGAATTTTAACCACCATTTGACCTTACCATACATAAGTTCCTCATATGGAATTTTAATCACCATATGACCTTAACATTCACAAGGTTCCCATATGGAATTTTAACCACCATATAACCTTAACATTCACAAGGTTCCCATATGGAATTTTAACCACCATATAACCTTAACATTCACAAGGTTCCCATATGGAATTTTAACCACCATATAACCTTGACATTATCCATTGGTAGTTGTATAACATCACTAACGAGATCCGGGACATACTCCACAAGATCCACACATGGACTTTACACCACTATTGTGATCTTAACAAGCACAAGGTCCTCAAATGGAATTTTAACCACCATTATAACCTTTGCTTACCCAAGGTCCTCGAATGGAATTTCAACCACCATTATGACCTTAACACAAGACCCACCCATGGAATTTTAACCACCATGGTGCTCTTAACCATCTCGTTAGTGTACTTGGATGGAGTTACCGGTTCACTCACAACCACTCCACATCCAAGGCGACTTTATTCACGGTGCACCCAATCCTATAGCCGGCTAACTATATCTGATTTAAGTAACCAAGAACCACTTACATCACTTGCCAATATAACCATCTTACCACATTAATCCATTGATTTACAAGCATAACCAAAATGCAAAAACCACCATTTACCCTCATTAATCCACTGTTTTTGAAGCATTACACAAAGCCATTAAACAACATGCAACACTATGCATCAATTCCACAACTCCAATGTACAAAACCAAGGATCTCTTACCTTGAGCATCCTTCACACATGACTTTCAAAACCAGCATTAAACCATGCTAAAATATGCTTTCAAAACAGAATTTAAAACATGCAAATCACATGCTTTGCATCAAACAATCACAAATGCTTTAAAACCAATTCACAACACAACCAAGAGGGAAAATCCATTTACTTACTCTTGAGCTTAGCAAAGTTGTTTAGACTTAAACTAAGCTCCCAAAACCTTCAAACCTTGGTTTAAAAGCTGAAAACCCAACTTCACTCACCGATACACAAAACAAGGCTAGCCAACAAGCCTTCCAAGCATCCGAAACCTTCCACACCACCTCTAATGCTCACGGATCAATCTCCCCTGTTTCAAGCACACAACACAGAGAATTAATGCATCATTATGCATTAAGAACACCAGCCACACAACTCAACTCGCTGCTCTACACAAATCCAACATTTCGGCTACCAAACACAACCGAAATCACCTCCAAACACTTCCAAAACTTAACCCAGCCAAGATCCATCACTTATAACCATTTTTAAACATCAATTAACATCCAAAAA